>CM050163.1:236502511-237745011 GCA_027410445.1 Discoglossus pictus
GACAACTACAATTATAAATCTAGCATGCAACGAAATATGCAAATACATTTACAAAAACGAGGAAAAACTGTATTATGATATATTTTATAACAAATTAATTATTGCAAAAAGAAGAAGCAGAAAGGAACACCCATAATAGTCATCTTAATTATCTCCAATGGCAGAAAATATTCAATCTGGTGTCAGACTCAATAATTAAAATGTAACTTTTATTTTACAAGTTTACAAATATATTAAAACATACATAAAAATGAGGTACATATATCAAATAAATACCATCGCAGTTATGGTCAGATATAAAAAAGATAATATATTCAAAGTACTGTATTGTACATTAATAGTAAACCTTGAGGCAATTGAATAGAGATATCAGAAACATTTTTGATTTTTACATTAAGCAATATATAAATTAATTTGAATAAAGTGATAAGCGCTTGATCACAATGTATTTAAACAGAGTCAATATAACTAGTCAAATACAATACATAAACATTGCGCACCATGCCAATAAAGTGCTTTAAAAAAAAAAATGTGACAGGCTACAACATAGATAGCTCATATACATCTAAAGCTAATTAAATATCCCTACAGCATACTGGTATGGCAGTACAGGGGCCGCCACAAGCTCCCTGGGAAACACTACACTACCATAACTAAACAAACCTACTAACTGTGCAAAAATATGGTGAATTGGGATCTGCCACTTACCCACTAGTGTTAAAGAAAAAATGGGAAAGTGAGTACACTATCCTCCTAACAAGTGAAACAAAAAAATTGCAATATAAACACTAATTAAAAAAAGTTAAAAAAATATATATATTACTTACACAAGCATCATACATACTACAATAAGTCAGATAATGCCACAAAACTAACATAATAGTGGGTTTCCGTAATACATTTAAGAGAAAAATAAGAGAAAGCAGAGAAGAAGAAAAAATAAAGGAGGATAAGAGCAAACAAACACTTTTTATCCTCTAAGACTCACCCTATAATTCATTTTTAATTGAGAAATGTTTGTCCCATCTTTCCCACTTCAACTTATCCTTTCCACTCCTTTTCGGAGTAATAAGGGCAAAATCTTTCTCAATTTGCTTCTTCCTTTCCATTATATTTATGATCTCATTCCAGGAAGGGATAATTCCTTCTTTCCATTTAATTGCTATTAGCCACTTGGTTACTAGTAAAGTGTTTAATACCACTTCTTTAGTACTAGTATCCCAATGAGATGAAAATATTTTAAATAAGACTAGCTCAGGAGAAGAAGTAATAACCTGTTTGCAAATAGCTGATAGATTCAGGATACATGTAGTCCATATCTCTTGAATCATTGGGCAAAACCACCACATGTGTGAGTGTGTGCCTTCTTGGCCGCATTTCCTCCAACATAGCTTATTCTGTTCTGGTGTAATATTATATATTTTTACTGGATCATAGTACCATCTTTGATAAAGTTTGAAATTTATTTCCCTAAGTGAGACACTTATCAAATTCTTATGGGTAAATTGTAAAGTATTGAACCAGACTTCAGATAAGCATTCAAAACCCAGATCCTCCTCCCATCTAGCCATTGATGGGGTTTTCCCAGGCGGATTTATACTATGCAAAATTCCTCAACATCCCGAGATATTAAGTTTAGCTTCAACATTTACCAACTTTCTTTCAAAGAGGGTAAGCTCTCTATGAGGGACTAATTTGCCCACCAAATTCCCTATCCGGAGTTTCAATGAGTTATATTGTAACCACAAACTAGACGGTACTCCTCTTTCCCTCATTTACTTGTCAAAGGAAACAAATTCCTTATTTATATAGATGTCCTTTAACAACTTTAGGTTCCATTGTGCCCAGTAAACATTATCACTATAATTTAATTTATTCTGAAATATTGTCAGAGGAGTCACTGGAGAGGGGAACGGGACCAGATTATATCTCTTGTTTAGACTAGACCAGCTCTTTAGACAAAATCTAGTAACCGGTAGACCATTACTAATATCTTTCATATCCAATGTTTTACTCCATATGACACTCCCCAAAATTGTCTGAGGTATCTGTGTATATTCTATTTGTAGAAATGTCAGTTCTGAATTACCATTTAACAATCTCGTAGCATGAAAGAGTGCGGTTGCTTGAAAATAGTGTTCAAGGTTCGGGGTACCAAGACCCCCTTCCCAGTAGCTCCTGTTTAAAATCAAGTGTTTAACTCTAAAGTTACCTTATTTATTAATATATTTTTCTATAGTAACCTGGAATCTCTTAAATAGTTATTTTGGAATCTTCATAGGAATACACCTGAAAAGATATAGTACTTTGGGCAAAACAAACATTTTGGCCGCTGCTACCCTGCCCATCTAGGACAAATTCAACTTGCGCCAAGAATCCAGCACTGCTTTAACATCCTTAAATACAATATTGTAATTATTCCTAATTATATTGTGCCAACAAGGTGAAAATTAAATACCAAGATGTGTAAAGTGGTTAGACGACCAATACACTTTTGTTATACCATCTATATTGATCATCAACACCTGTGTCTTACTATGATTAATTTTATAGTAGGAAATAGACCCATATTTTTGAATTATCTTTAACAAATATT
This sequence comes from Discoglossus pictus, assembly GCA_027410445.1. Lineage (NCBI taxonomy): Eukaryota > Metazoa > Chordata > Amphibia > Anura > Alytidae > Discoglossus > Discoglossus pictus. The sequence goes on from CM050163.1 coordinate 236,505,108, forward strand.
CTATTGCAGTTAATGGTTCTGTTGTAGTAATAACTATGTCGTCTGCAAATAATGTTATTTTTGGGTTTACTTTCCCCATAACAACTCTCTTAATGTTAGTATCACATCCTATTTTTTCTGCTTGCTAATGGCTCCATAACTAAAGCGAAAATGAGTGGGGACAATGGACAAAAAATATATATAAATGTAGACCAATATATATTGTTTACTGACTCATCTCTATATAATGTCAGCAAAGTATGCAATCTCAGCATAGAATCTGGAATATATCCAGATCTGTTAGTTGTATGTAACTGCCCCAATGTACAAACAAGTAACCAAAATAGTACAGAAACAAACATTATTAGTTAACTAGTATGCCACTAATACCATGGGGAGCTATGTGTGAAATAAGTATATAAATATAACATAAATATATGGACTTTCCTGCCATATTGAGTCCAAAAGATCATCCAGCTAGAAACCTCGAATGTTCGTTAGTGGCGTCTGACGTCATCTGTGTGCAGCGTCAAGAACCACCTGACTACGCGCACATTTCGCGTCACTCGCTTTGTCTGAAATCAGTGTCATAGAGTAGAAGTAAGGCCTTTTATAACACGCAATCCTGATAGACATATTAACCTCTTATTAACCAATGAATATTACAATAGTGATCTATATTATGCATTTATCAGATACAATCGATTGATAGATATATGTTGTTGTAAAGATAAGTTATAAGCTGTTCGGAACTAAGGAAATCTATCTTAACACCATAATTAAATAATTATTATTTTATCAAACAAACAAAAAGTCTTGAAAGGTGTGTAAATCTATTCCTAATATGTTTTACATTATTATAAAACATACATTGTAAATTAATCATGTAAATAAATCATATCACACAATCAAAAATAAAATATAATACAAAGTCATATAGAGAAAAACTGAAGAAACATCAATCTTGATATCATAACTAAACACTGATTATCATGTTAGATAGCAAATGGGAAGGTCCTAACAGGTCTAGAAGTCTATTCCTAATACACATTATATTATAGATTTTACAAAATAAATTCATAGTATGAAGGGAACATATCATATATCTCTGTACTTGAACATGATACAAAAATCTGTCAGATAGAAATCAGAAAAAGGCTATAATAAATCTACATTACTATCAACGGTTCTATCATACAAATCTTGGTAAATATAATAAGATAACATGAATCTTCTTCTTGTCTCCCTTCCTTTTCATATCAGGATAAAAATTCCCAGTTGAAGTTTATTCAATCCAATGATTTGAGAAGATTCAAAGGAGTACTGCATCCAATAATTATGAGACAGAATGGAGAGTATTTCTGATATGTCCAAAAAAATAATATGAAAAAGAAAAGAACATGTATTAATATAGTATGCATAATTTCAAAATACTAAATTATAAGTATAAACATAATCCTATTCTAACAATATATCTTTTAATTCACCAATAAGCAGACATTATTGATAATGTATCTTGTATATATTATTGCTGTATACCGTATCAGTCATATGATCATATAATCAATTCATTATGTGTTATCGTTATGTTATGACATCAATAAAGTTCTATAATTTATTCAATGCAAATCTCTACCTAATATCAGTTAATATGTCTAGTCATATGATTCACCAGATACAACGTATTACTTTTGGTACGTTATATATATTACTACGTCTTATCAAGTCCATATATATAGTTAGTACTGTTGATATCCATGTCTCAAATTACACTAACACAATTATATACCAGATTCAGTATATGATACCAATTTGCATATTTGAGACCTATATAGCTAAAGAAATGATGATTCAATATATGATACCAATTTGCATTATGGGACCTATATAGTGTCAGAACTTCTGTATGAATAAAGTTCTATTTTATATGAATATTATAGTATAATATGATATTCCAATTTTAACCACTATTTTATATCCAATGTATTAATATTTTATATGCTGTATATTTATATATGTACCTATGCATGCAATTCTATTACTTGAATATATCTATGTAAAAATATGTTTTCTCAGCTGCCCACCAGTGAACTATCCATGATTTGAATAATCCATTGTTCTATAAGAGAAAATTATCTGGCTGAACTCCTAAGTCTAGGTAATAAAGTCACTCCTTAAATTTTCAAATGTGAAAAATTCGTTTCATAGACACCAAGTCTAGTAAACAGAATAATAAATCTGTCTAGGGGTATCTATTTGATAACATTCTTATGACTTCATCTTGTTTATAGGTTGTGGGTCAAAGGGGTCATTAGCTAATTAAAAGGGATGAAAACTCAAAGGTCCGAGAGCGCCATCTTATGGTTAAAGGAATAAACGTCCCTATAAGAAAATATATTCTTTATAAAATTTAAATAAGTGATGACATCATGAAAAGATTCTATTGGTTACTAAACACTTTAACTGATTTGGGATTCTGATAGGCAAATAAGTAAGAGGTATAATTATGGATAGAAAGAGGATCTAAGGGAGAGAGAGAAAAAGAGAGACAAAGAAGATAAAAGTTTTTATCTATAGAGAAGCAAAAACAACTTTGGGATTAACCAGTGGAATTTTGTCATAATTGGTAATGTATAAATTGAGATATTTCATTTTATGATATAATTGAGAACCATTACCATAATTTCTCTGTTTGGTTTATTTCTTATCAAAAAGTTATTTAGATTTCCTTTTGTCATTGAAATTTATAAATCCGGATATAAATTTTAATACAAAATTAGATATCTCATTTTTCTTTTTGACCAATACAGAAAAATTAACTTACTTAACTAACTTATCAATTATATTATAAAATACTTTACTATATTGTGTTATATTCAATATATTCCTGTATAGCTATATATTATAATATCATTAGACATTGTTAGTACATGCTAAAATGTTATTAAGAATGAATTCTACTAATTGATTTATCTGATTTTGTTCTATGGGTTGCTATCCCAGGTTTCATTGTTCATGTGAATGAAATACACTTTTATATTAAGATTTCAGGACTGCATAGAAAATATCATAAATAATAAGTATTACAATATGATGTATTAATTTTCTTTTATTATCTGGCTGGTTATCTTACTGTGTTCTATTTGCATTTGATTTTGATCTATTACTGTGTTTTATTTGCATTTGATTTGATATATTACATTTTTCATTAGACTAGTTGATTTTGGTATTTTCAATAAATGTTATTTTATAAAAAGGAATATGTGTCTATAAATTGATTCTGAACTCAATATTCATTATTCTATATTATATAGAAAATAATATGTCGTATTAACCCCGACATATTTGGAGGCCCCAGCGAGATATATATCTTTATAGACACGTGGTCAATTATTTAATTGATTTAAAACTTTTTATTGAATAACACTTGTTAAAAATAAAATAAAATGGCTGAAGGTGTTTTTGGTTCTGAAACAGTAGGAGCATTATCTTTAGATGACATAATTGGTCATGGTAAACAGGGAATGGAGTTGTTAATTAAAACTTTAATTTCAAATGTATATCCTGTTTGTGAATACAGGGAACAGTTGTCAGAATATTTGGTTAAAGTACATCCTGAAATTGATGGTGATACAATTGATGATTGGTTAAAAGATAAGAATTTGTTAACAACCGTGATGAGCACTATAAATGCAATTCAAATTAAATCAGAAAGAAAGAAGCATTTAGCTAGGTTATCTACTGTTTGGATGGAATTAGCCAGAAGCTGGAAATATCAAAATTCCCAAAAAGAAATTACCATAAAAGATTTAAATAATCAAATCCAGGAAGTATCTATTACTTGTCAAAATTTAAGAGATTTACATGAAGAAAAAACACAGCTAGCAGAGCAGCAGTCAATCAAAATTAAAGAATTAAGAAAAAAAGTTGTAGAAACGACAGAGACATTTAACGCAGCGCAAGATTTAAATGGTAAATATTCAGAAAAATGCGATGAATTACAGACAATAATAAATAAATTGGTAGCTCAGCGTGCAAGAGATACCGGTGAGGAAAGTCAAAAATTAGTTCAATTTGAGGAATTGTCTGAGAAATGTGAATTCTTAAATGAGAAAGCTGAACATGCTGATAAACTAGCGCAAAAATATGTTCAGGCTTGTCAGGACTTAAAAATAGAACAGAAGAAATTGCAACAAAAGATTGAATTCTTAACTCAAGAATTAACTGATAAGGAAATTCATGAGACTGAGATACTTGTAGAGAATAAAAAGATCCAAAAATTACTGACTGTAGCTAAGAATGAGATAAAACAATACCAACGGGATGTTGAAAATCTAAAAATGGATTTAAATAGGGCTCAAGATTATGCCTCAAGTAAAATTGTGATGAAGGATTTTAGTGATTCTGAGGAAGAATTAGAAATAGTACCTTCAAGGAATAAACATAAACGATCACCTATAAAAATTTTACATAACTCTAAAAATGAGACTGATAGTGATGAAGATATACGATCAAATAAAAGACTCTCTTTCCATGAGAAAGCCCAGGCTATAAGAAAATTAATTAAACCCTACACCAAAAATTCAAAATTGTCCATAGAAGACCACCTTGATTCACTAGAAAGGGTGATGATTGAACTAGGAATAAGGGGGGCTAATGATAAAATATCATACCTCCCTTGGTCATTTGATAGCTCTTATACCTCATTTTTCACCTCTCTCCATGACAGCGATATAAATGATTGGGAGATATATAAATCTGAGGTGAGAAAATACTTTTCTGAGTATAGAAACCCACTGGCTGCTATGAAAGCAGTTCATAATCTCAGATGTAAGCCTGACGAAAGTCCAAAAGAATTTTTAATCACTTTAAAACACGCTTATAGACAGACTGCGAAAAAGACAGACCCAGAATCTCCTGAATTTAAGAGAATTTACTTCCATGCACTACCTTTGTACATTCAGAGAAATATGGCGCGTGATTTTGATGACGCCAAGCCTTTAAGTTGGTTGGTAAATGAATGTACTAAAATATATGAGATTCAGCTTGATGATGGGAATAATTATAAGCGAAGGGAGAAATTTAATAATCAAACTGTGGCAGAAATTTCTGTTAAACCTAATTTACAGTATGAGACAGGTACAAAATCTTACGCAGATGTGGTTAAAGGTTCGAACAAATCAAGTCAAGCACAGTCATCATTTAGGCCAGTAAAAATTGCAAGTGAAAAATCTCAAAATGCAAATAATGATTCTTTTTATGTTAGTCCAAATTACAGGGGAAACAATCCTATTAAAAATTATGTCTGGAGAACAAAATCTCCTAGTGCAGAAGGGAGATTAACCCCTCCAATGCCTAACACTTCAAATTATTCAGAGAATCAAAGGGTTAAAAGATATAGCCAAAACCAAGATTCTAAACCATCATCTAATTTAGAAGAGCAGGTTAAACTTTTGACACAACAGATGGCTGCATTTATGGCAGGATTTACTACTCAGTCAGTGAGAAATGATCCAAGCCAAAACGGTCAAAATTCTCAAAGCCAAAGCCAATGACTAAATACTAATTGTGAAAATAGATTAGTGATCAATAACACAAACAGAAGTGATATTTGTGAATCTCTTGATTCAAATAAAATTATAAAAGTATATTCTAAAAAGAATGTTAATAATGTATTCCCTTTCCCTAAGTATCCTTTACTTTCAGAAATTCCTATTCAGCAAGGAAGAGGTGTTGAACCTTTAAGCTCACAAGAGGTAACACAGATTGAACCAGAGTCTACCGGTAAAGGATTAATAATTGAAAAAGAAAAGCATTGCAATGTCATGACAGATGATTTATTACCTGTTCAGTTTATTGAAAATGAAACAAATGTTAATCAGGAAATTGCTGATAATCCTACAGAAATAGTTATAAATTGGATAGATCATACTCCACAATCTGACTTCTCAAATAAAAATAAACAATGGAAGAAGTTAGAGATGTTAAGACATACACATTTCTTATGTGAAATGGAGGAAATACAGAACCGATATTATGTTTCCATTGGTATACAGAATGTTGAAACCTTAAATCATAAAGCATTAATTGATACAGGTTCCCAAGTCACTGTAATTTCCAAAGAGACATATGAGGAAATTGAGAGTAAAACCAAAAAGAAAACTATTTTGAAACCATTCGTGGGAACTGTTAGAAATTTTGATGGTATTAAAGTTAATACTGTAGGCCATGTGTGGTTAGACATCAGAATAGGAAATAAACAAATGAAACATCCATTTATTATAGTGGATATTCCTAGTTACAAAATTATAATTGGGACTGATTTACTTAGAAGATTTAGTCCGGTAATTGATTTTATTGATGGTGTGATATGGTCACAAGTTAAATTTCCCATCAATTATGATCAGGTTAAACAACCTCATATGCAAAGGAATTGTCATGTTATTGAGAAAAAGGAGGAATCAGTAGAGATGCACTTCCAAAATAATCGAATGCCTGAAATGACAGTACTTAAATGTAAAGACATTAATGGAGAACAAGTAAATAATGAAAATGTGATCCAAATTGATCAGGCTCATATTAAAAATATTCAAATAGAGGGAAATGTATTAACTATCTCTTTAAATAAGAACGATTCTAAACCTTTAAACATAAGTAAACACTCTAGATTTCTAGTGGAAATAGAAACCAATGATGAAGGTTTATTTATTCCTGTTGATATTCCAGGTAAGAGATTCTCAACAAGCAAAACTAGCTCTAAAACATGAGCATAGCTATGTTAATGAGAGCTTATTAAAACAAATAAAGAATACTAATTTAATCCGAAATACACAACCCGATGATCAATGGGTATGTAAAATAGATCATGAAACTTCAACTTATGCTATTATGGCAAAATGTTTATTACCTCTTTTCATTGGGGGTAAAAGGATTATGCACTTATTCTTAGTTATTCAGGATTCCCAATATCCAATCTTTATCGGAAATGATCTTTTACATCGCTTTGCATCCCAAATTGACTTAATCAATAATGTTATCTGGTCCAGACTACAGGATAAGCCCTTAGAATTCCTAAATGACTCAGAAGCATTGAAATCTGCACAACAAATGCCTTATGCAGTAACCGTGCAAATGGACCAAAGTGTTACAGTACCAGAGGGGGTGACACAATTTCCTCTCCCTTTACAGGTAAAAAGGGGTCAAAAGATTAAAGGTATTGATGCCTTTGTAAATCTTAGTCATTAGATGCAACAAAAAGGCCTCACCCTCACTCATACACCTCTAATTACTATAACACAGGTATCATTCATTATTCTGGTAAATAACACAGCATCCCATCCAATACATTTGGAGAAGGGATCCCTAATAGGTATGGCTATAGATTCTGAGTATTTTACTTCTGAGTTTATGAATATTGTTATTGGTTTGATACAAGAGAATTATGTAAATGATGACCAGATTATGGATCAGTGTTTTGACACACAACCTGAGGGATTATTTACTGTCCAGTCTATTTATCCCTTTAGTTTCACTGAAAGTAACTGTGATATTATGGATAACGAACTTGTTTTTAACCAAACAAGAATATGAGAAGTATCAGAACACTGAGACACAGGTAATTATGATCACTACTGATTTGTCTACACAATTGGAGGAGACTTATGAGATTAGTCAGCCTGAGGTATTCCCTGGGTTTAGAGAAAGAGTTGAGGAACAGATAGCCTAAGCTAGCGGATGTTCTAATGACATTGAACGCCAAAAACTAAGACAAGTATTAATTGATTACCAAGATATGTTTTCTAAGGATTCATATGATTGTGGTTTGACAAATTTACATGTCACTAAAATTAAAACTGACCCAAATATGCCACCTGTATTTGTGAAACAATATCGACTCCCTCTTGCCTCTTATGAATCATTGGCAGATATTATCAAGAACCTAAAGTCTAGGGGGATTATTAGACCGGTGCACAGTTCTTTTAATAACCCTATTCTAGGTGTCTTGAAACCAAATGGAACCTGGCGTTTATGCGCTGATTTGAGACAATTAAATAAACGGGTGTACATGTCTGCATGGCCCGTTCCATATATCGATCAATGTTTAACACAAATACAGGGATCTAAATTTTTTACTGCGCTTGATTGTGCCCAAGGTTATTGGACCATTAAAGTAAATGAAGAGGACCAATATAAACTGGCTTTCACCTTTGGGAAACAGCAATATACATGGACTAGAACCCCATTTGGCTTTATAAACTCAGGGCATGAGTTTGCTATATTTTTACATAAGGCAATGCCTGACGCTCAAGAGCGAGGCACATTAACATATGTAGATGATATCTTGATTAAAAATAACGATTTTGATAAACATATTTTTGAAATCAGATATGTTCTAGATCAATTGAAACATGCAGGAGTTAAACTGTCTCTTCAAAAGGCACAATGGTGCCGCACTAAAGTTAATTTTTTAGGCCATGAAATAACTCCTGAAGGTATAAATCCACAGAAAAAGAAAGTGGAAGCTCTTTTTAAAACCAGAACCCCTACAAATCTAAAAGAATTAAGATCATTTCAATTATTCTCGTAAGTTTATTGATAACTATGCAGAGGTAACTAGGCCTCTCATTCGATTATTAAAGAAAGGAGAGCCATGGCAATGGGGGGAAATTCAAAATCAAGCCGTAAACGAATTAAAACAAAAACTCAGCCTGGCTCCTTGCCTAGTTTATCCTACAATGGGTAAACCATTCTTTTTAGAAATTAGATATACTGATTTTTGCTTGAGCGCCGTTCTATATCAGAAATATGACCAACATAGTGAAATTATTGCGTATGCAAGTAAGACATTATCACCCGTAGAGGTAAAATTTAATGACTGTGAGAAAGCTCTGTTTGCCACAGTATGGGCCTTACAGAATTTCCGAAATTTTATCCAAGGTGAGAAAATTATAGTAGAAACCGCGTATCAACCATTACAATACATTCAGAGCGATAAAATTAGAGCCGGTAATTTGTCAAATAGCCGTATAACCGCATGGACGGTATCCTTACAAGGATGGCCTCTGGAAATTAGATATGCACAGAATAAGAGGAATCCAGTGGCCCAAGGTTTAGCTGATTTACATGATTGTACCGCCGAGGATCCTCTTAGAGAAAATTGGTCCGAAGTGGACCTTATGAAGGAATACAAATTATCTCCCCATAAGGTATATGAAGAGGTATTATGTAATACTTTACCCACAGTCTACGTGGATGGATGTGCATATCATATTAAGGAGGGGGCAGATAACAAATTGGTTGCAGGAATCGGAAATGTATGGAAAGATAATATCCCGATTCCACCTGAAAGATATAAAATAGGATCTAAGACTAGTCAAATATCAGAATTGGTAGCCGTATATCGCGCTATCCAAACTGCAATAGAGCATGATCTTAAGGAATTAGTGATCATCACTGATTCGGAATATGTCCGTAATAGTTTCGTAGAATACTTACAAGTATGGAAACACAATGAAATGACAAATGCCCGGAAGAAACCAGTGAAACATGGTAGGTTAATACATACTATTGATGAGATGGTAATCTCTAATGGAATGACTATATATTGGAAGAAGACAAAGGGCCACTCAAAGGTAATGGGACAGGATAAAGAAGGAAATGATTTGGCTGATAAGTTGGCAAAACAAGGTGCCCTAGAGGGGGAGCTTGTTGATGTGGATCATCTATTGGGTCCATTTCAAATTCAGGCTATAACAAGACAACAAATCCAAAAGAGTACAGAATTGTCTACAGCTCAATGGTCCCAAGATACTCCCAATTCTGATTTAATCAGTAGTCAGAAAGAGGATCCAATCATAGGTATATTTTATAACCATATACAAGATCCAGCTAAATATCCTCTGAATGAGATAGATGTTGTAGGTAAAGAAGACCTGAGAGTTTTAATGAAGTCAAAAGCTCAATTTAGCATCTTAGATGGATTGCTTATTCGTACATCTAAGAATGGAATACAGCAATGGGTGGTTCCTACATCATATAGAGGTCTAATGTTACAACATGCCCATGATGCCCCAACATCAGGTCACAGAGGGGATAAAATCACCTATGAAATAATGCGAGATTTTGCATATTGGCCGCACATGTTGAAAGATGTCCAGACATATTGTCAGGGATGTTTGGTATGTCCCCAATATCAACCTAATACACCTACCCATAGAGCTCCTCTTCAGAAAAGAGGGATGTCTATGCCCTGGTCAGATATCCAAATAGATTTTATTGGACCAGTAACAACATCATCTAGGGGTAATAAATATATGCTAACGGTTACATGTATATTTACCAAATGGGTAGAATGCCTTCCAGCCACAAATTGTAAAACTGAAACTGCTGCAATATTATTAATTAACCATGTCTTTTCCCGTTTTGGTTTACCACAACAAATTGAGTCCGATCGGGGATCTCACTTTACCAGTGAAGTAATGAACCGTATGTGGAAAATCCAAGGGGTTAAGAGAAAATTACATATCTCTTATCGTGCTGCTTCTAGTGGTAATGTGGAACGGTACAACCAATCCATTATTAGTATTTTAAAGAAATTTGTGAAAGAATCAGGTAAAGACTGGGATATAAAATTACCTTTAGTATTAATGGCTATAAGATCTACACCTAGTACTGCAACAAAGATGTCGCCATTTGAATTAATGACGGGGAGACGTATGGTACTCCCACAACACTTAATTTATAGAACCCAAGACCATAATTTAGTGAATGCTGCTACAACCCATCAATATATAGAGGATCTGAGGAAACACTTACAGCAGGCATTTGCTTTTGCACAAAGAAATTTAGAGAAATCTGCTGTAAGTACTAAAACTTATTATGATCTTAAGACATCCAAAAAGGAGTACGAGATCACAGATCAGATATATTTGTACAACTTTCAACGAAACCAAGTGAAAGAGAAAAAGTTTTTGCCTTCATGGAAAGGACCTTATACTATTATTGACAAATTCCAAAAAATGGTGAAATGTTTGAAAGATGGGTTCATATTAATCAAATAAAAAGTTGTCACCCAAGATCTCAATTAAGGATCATTAACGGTACTCCTGATGAATAATGTGACTTTGAATACCCTGTCTAATAAGATTATCCTATTTTTGCATTGTATAGAATACACTATTAAAACTTTTTGTTTTTATTTCCTAGTAAGTGAAAATGAAAGAAAGAAAAACAACTCTGATATGGGTGATACTGACCCTCTGCCAAGAGGTCCGAATGGAACCTATTGTGGAACCAGGCCCTTCTTCATGGATCCTTATCCAAGAGGCTCCAGGGTTTATGCTCACTGGAAGGAGATTGACATCGCAAAAGGTTTTCGGGAGCGTGGACCCACAAACAGTGATTGAAAGGCAATTTAACATATCTAACATACAGATGGAGGAAACCAAAATGTGGTATCATGAACACATTGATCGATCACAAGCTACTATAAAGGAGATGTTGGAACAATTAAGGAAAACTTTTATTCCTGAGTCTTACAGCTTCAACAGCCGACGCCCTAAACGATTTATCGGTTTCTTTATTGGGGCTGCAATAATGACTATACTTGGAGCTGTTATAGGTACCACTATATCAATAACAAACTCTATATCTATTGAAACATTAATTAAGGAATCTAGGGAACTTCGGGATTCCTTGAAGATGGTGCAAAGAGAATTGGAACTCAAAAAACAGAAGCTAAATGACTTAATAACGGTAGTGAATGAGACTATTGTTACTACAATTTGCATTCCAAGGTTACTTCCCATTCAATTGACTCACATTGAAAGTACAGCATATCAAGGGTTGAGTCCCTGTTTTTCCGGGAACCACTTACTTTTCATATTTACAACTGTAATAATATCACCTATTTTATTAAAGAGCAATATTATTTCAGAGAGGGGGATATGTCAGAACTTCTGTATGAATAAAGTTCTATTTTATATGAATATTATAGTATAATATGATATTCCAATTATTAACCACTATTTTATATCCAATGTATTAATATTTTATATGCTGTATATTTATATATGTACCTATGCATGCAATTCTATTACTTGAATATATCTATGTAAAAATATGTTTTCACAGCTGCCCACCAGTGAACTATCCATGATTTGAATAATCCATTGTTCTATAAGAGATAATTATCTGGCTGAACTCCTAAGTCTAGGTAATAAAGTCACTCCTTAAATTTTCACATGTGAAAAATTCGTTTCATAGACACCAAGTCTAGTAAACAGAATAATAAATCTGTCTAGGGGTATCTATTTGATAACATTCTTATGACTTCATCTTGTTTATAGGTTGTGGGTCAAAGGGGTCATTAGTTAATTAAAAGGGATGAAAACTCAAAGGTCCGAGAGCGCCATCTTATGGTTAAAGGAATAAACGTCCCTATAAGAAAATATATTCTTTATAAAATTTAAATAAGTAATGACATCATGAAAAGATTCTATTGGTTACTAAACACTTTAACTGATTTGGGATTCTGATAGGCAAATAAGTAAGAGGTATAATTATGGATAGAAAGAGGATCTAAGGGAGAGAGAAAAAAAAAGAGACAAAGAAGATAAAAGTTTTTATCTATAGAGAAGCAAAAACAACTTTGGGATTAACCAGTGGAATTTTGTCATAATTGGTAATGTATAAATTGAGATATTTCATTTTATGATATAATTGAGAACCATTACCATAATTTCTCTGTTTGGTTTATTTCTTATCAAAAAGTTATTTAGATTTCCTTTTGTCATTGAAATTTATAAATCCGGATATAAATTTTAATACAAAATTAGATATCTCATTTTTCTTTTTGACCAATACAGAAAAATTAACTTACTTAACTAACTTATCAATTATATTATAAAATACTTTACTATATTGTGTTATATTCAATATATTCCTGTATAGCTATATATTATAATATCATTAGACATTGTTAGTACATGCTAAAATGTTATTAAGAATGAATTCTACTAATTGATTTATCTGATTTTGTTCTATGGGTTGCTATCCCAGGTTTCATTGTTCATGTGAATGAAATACACTTTTATATTGAGATTTCAGGACTGCATAGAAAATATCATAAATAATAAGTATTACAATATGATGTATTAATTTTCTTTTATTATCTGGCTGGTTATCTTACTGTGTTCTATTTGCATTTGATTTTGATCTATTACTGTGTTTTATTTGCATTTGATTTGATATATTACATTTTTCATTAGACTAGTTGATTTTGGTATTTTCAATAAATGTTATTTTATAAAAAGGAATATGTGTCTATAAATTGATTCTGAACTCAATATTCATTATTCTATATTATATAGAAAATAATATGTCGTATTAACCCCGACAATAGGTAAAGAAATGCAATCAAATATTCCTATACATAGGATATAAAATTGTAAAGTTAATTAAGACCATGAGGCATCACGGAGTTGAGAAGTGTAATCCACCTTGTTTCTCTTTTGAGTAATTCCTGTTCTAAATTGCCACATCTTATACCCAAAGTAATCTTATCAAGTATACAACACCCAATCTGTGGCCTACAGGAATGGATTTTCAAAAGAATGCCTTGCTACAGAGGTCAATGTTTTCCCTTTTTCAAAATCTATTCTGCTTCTTCTGATGATTGATAAATGTTCACATTGTCTCGTTCTGATAGTCCTGCTGGTCATTCCCACATAAAGTAAATTACATGAGCATTTCAGACAGTATATCACACCAGCTGTACTACAATTATAAAAGTATTTTATATTAATAGGCTTGCCTACTCTATCTGTCAAATTTATATTTGATTTCATATATTGACATGAACTACAGTCGCCACAAGAAAAAGTCCCATCTGGTAATGAACCTTTTGTTTTCACACAATTGGAGAAATGGCTATTAACCAATCGATCACATAAATTACGTGATCTGCGCCAACCTGTATTGATAGAATTACCAACTATTGAATTCAATGATATATCTGATCTTAATACTACAGAATGTTTGAGTATTTTATTCATCTCTTTCCACTGACTGTTGAAAGTTCCTATAAAACTTGGTGGTTGTTCCTTCACTTCTTTTTCTTTTGAGAGAACAAGTTGATCTCTAGGGGTATGGAGAGCTTGATGGTGTGCTCTTTTGATACTAGTACTGCTACAGCCTCTTAACTTTATTTGTTCTCTTAATTCTAAAGATCTACTCTTAAAGAGATTAATATTAGAACAATTTCTTCTAATTCTAAGAAACTCTCCTATAGGAATGGCCCTCTTGATAGCAGGAAAATGGGCACTATCAAAATGGAGAGTGCTATTGCTTACTGTTATCTTTCTGTATATATCTGTCTTAATTTCTCCTTAATTTCCCTTGGACACAGTAATGTTCAAGAAATCATCTGAACTATTGCTCAAATGAGAAGTTAACTTCAGACTGAAAATTATTTTTGTTTAAAATTTCCAAAAATTGATAGAAATCAACACTACTTCCTTCCCAAATCAAAAAAATATCATCTATATAACGTAGCCACATTGCAACGCAATAAGTATATTTCACATTGGCCTCGCTAAAGACAACTTCTTTCTCCCACCACCCCAAATACATATTGGCGTAGGGAGGAGCCACTGCAGACCCCATGACAGTTCCACAGGTCTGTAAGTAGAATGATCCATCAAAGACAAAAAAATTGTGTTTAAGTACAAAACTCAATAATTCCAAAATAAATTCATGTTTTTCTAATTGTTCTTTTAAATCCATTCTCAAAAATTAGTTAATAGCATTGCATCCTATAGTATGATCTATAGAAGTGTATAGTGATTCTACATCACAAGTTGCAAAAAAACTACTCAGGGTCCAAAAAATTCCATTTAGCCTATTGAGGATCTCTTTAGTATCTTTGACATAAGAAGGTAATTCTAATACATAATGTCTTAGTCTTTTATCAAGATATTTGCTAGCATTTTCAGTAAGACTACCGTTTCTGGAGATTATAGGTCGGAACAAAAACATTTTGGGAGTAGATAAAGGGTTGCCACTCTTGGGTGGATAACCTTCAAGAATTGTTCTTCCTTCAATATTATCAGACCAACATTTTTGCCTTGGTAATGATTTTATTATATTTGGCAAGAAATTTGCATGTGGGGTCCCCACTCAAACGTTTATGGACTTCCTCTTTATACATGCTGGTTGGCCAAATAACTATATTGCCCCCTTTACCAGGGGACTTTATGACTATGTCATCCCACGATTCTATGGCTTTGTATTCTTCACGTGATAGATTGTATTTGGTATTGCCATCTAATTTTTCAAAATCTTGCATCACTAATTTGACAAATATGTCAACAGCCGGACAACTGGCTAAAGGAGGATTACATTTCGACATGATTTTCAAGTCCTCAATCCAATTTGAATTGTTCTCAATATTAACTCCTGTGTCCAGAATGCCAGCGAATGAATTTGTCTCATCTGATCTTTCTGGTACATCCGCTATCCTTTCTTGTTCTCCCATCTTTATTAACTTGTCTTATTTCTTGAGAAATTAAAAATGTATTTTTATTAGGAGCTGTCTAGAGTATAAATGGAGGTCCTTAATGGCCTCCACTAAATCAAAGTGACCACTAGGTGAAAAATATAACCCTCTCTGTAATGTATTAATTTAAATCTGAGTGAGTTCTCTAGAAGAGAGATTAATAACATGCAATTTGTCAGATTCTACCATTGATTCCCTGCCCTGCTCTTCTCTGTACTTGCATCCCGTTGTGCTGATCCCGTCTCACTCTGTCTCTCTGATTGGGGGAGACCGGTTGTTCCTTTCTTGCTTTGTATTGTAGATTTCGCCATGTCTGACTTCTTCTTCTCCCATCTAATAAATCGCGAGATCTAAGTCTCATGTCTTCTTCTCCACCTGATATTATCATCAGTAGCAGAGGTTTCAGTATCAGAAAAAGAAGATTTTCAGAATTGACCCCGGGTTAGTTTCTATATCTAGTATATCTCCTCTTATTATTAGTAAGTTGTCCAATCATATACTAATCCCCTTTCAAAATCTCTAAGAATGTTTTTTCTGCTCCTTCTTCGTCACTCATTATATAGAGATATATATATTTATCTATATTTACTTAATAATTAATTAATTAGTTATTGAATAAATTAATATACTTTACCTCTTTGTAATTAATATATCCAGCAAACAATAGCCTGAAGAGCTAACAATCTGTTTATATTTTCCGTCAGCATACAATGTACAGTTTGAGTGTTGGTGCCCTGATGCTAAAGTGTAATGAATGTCCTAAGTGTGCATTAGAAATTGGTTGTGTATGCAAGGGAAATCCGTTGGTGTAATTGTGTAAAGCGCCATTGTAGATTCGTAATGTTAATAATGTGTTACGCGGCTCGCAAGCATTTTCCGTCATTTGTAATAGTGTATTTTGTAGTTTGTTCGTTCCTGTGTTAAAGTGCTACGCGTTTGGCAGTGTCTTGCGCGGTCCGGGGTCGTGTAGCCTCGTTTTCATTTTCTTCGGCGGCCATTTTTTTCCTCGCTTAGACGATTTTCGTGTGCTGAAAGTCGGTGAAATTGCCTTAAATTTGCGTTCCACCTCCCTCCCAGGCTGTTCCCCCGTGCTGTTGGTGATGTTTTTGTTTTATTTTCTTTGTGTTTTTTGTGTTTTTTGGATTTTTGCGTTTAGGCCGTTAACCTCATATTTTTGCTATCTCGTATTGTTTTTTTTTCAAAGTCCCGCATCTCATATTGTTTTATTGAGGGGGGAGGTTGAGGGGGGTTGAGGTTGAGGAGGTGGGTTGGGGTTGAGGAGGGGGGGTTGAGGTTGAGGAGGGAGGTTGAGGATGGGGGGTTGGGGATGAGGACGGGGGGGGGTTGAGGAGGGATTGAGAATGGGTGGGGTTGAGGAGGAAGGTTGAGAAGGGGGGGGGGTTGAGGTGGGGGTGGAGGAGGGGGGTAGAGGAGGGAGGTTGAGGATGAGGAGGGAGGATGAGGAGGGAGGTTGAGGATGAGGAGGGAGGTTGAGGATGAGGAGGAGAGGTTGAGGAGGGGGGTTGAGGATGGGGGGGTTGAGGAGAGAGGATGAGGATGGGGGGGTTGAGGATGGCAGGGTTTAGGAGGGAGGTTGAGGAGGGGGGGATGGGGTTGAGGGGGGGTTGAGGTTGAGGAGGGGGTTGAGGATGAGGATGGGGGGGTTGAGGAGGAAGGATGAGGATGGGGGGCTTGAGGAGGCGGTTGAGGATGGGGATTGAGGAGGGAGGTTGAGGAATGGGTTGAGGATGGGGGGTTGAGGAGGGAGGTTTTGGATGAGGAGGGAGGTTGAGGATGAGGAGGAGGGGTTGAGGAGGGGGGTTGCGGTTGAGGAGAGGGTTGAGGATGAGGGAGGTTGAGGATGGGGGGGTTGAGGATGAGGATGGGGGAGTTGAGGATGGGGGGGTTGAGGAGGAAGGTTGAGGAGGGGGTTGAGGATGGGGGGGTTGAGGAGGGAGGTGGAGGAGGGGGTTGAGGCGGGGGGTTGAGGAGGGAGGTTGAGGATGAGGAGGGAGGATGAGGAGGGAGGTTGAGGATGAGGAGGGAGGTTGAGGATGAGGAGGAGGGGTTGAGTAGGGGGTTTGAGGAGAGAGGTTGAGGATGGGGGGGTTGAGGATGGGAGGGTAGAGGAGGGAAGTTGAGGGGGGGGGGTTGAGGGGGGGTTGAGGAGGGGGTTGAGGAGGGAGCATGAGGATGGGGGGCTTGAGGAGGGGGGTTGAGGATGGGGGGGTTGAGGATGGAGGTTGAGGAAGGGGTTGAGGATGGGGGGGTTGAGGAGGGAGGTTGCGGATGAGGAGGGAGGTTGAGGAGGAGGGGTTGAGGAGGGGGGTTGAGGTTGAGGAGGGGGGTTGAGGATGAGGAGGGGGGTTGAGGATGAGGAGGGGGGTTGAGGTTGAGGATGGGGGGTTGAGGATGAGGATGGGTGGGTTGAGGAGGAAGTTTGAGGAGGGGGTTGAGGTTGAGGACGGTTGAGGTTGAGGAGGGTTGAGGTTGAGGTGGTTGAGGAGGGAGGATGAGGATGGGGGGCTTGAGGAGGTGGTTGAGGATGGGGGGGGGGTTGAGGAGGGAGGTTAATGAAGGGGTTGAGGATGGGGGGGTTGAGGATGAGGTGGGATGTTGAGGATGAGGAGGAGGGGTGGAGGAGGGGAGTTGAGGTTGAGGAGGGGGGTTGAGGATGGGGGGTTGAGGAGAGAGGATGAGGATGGGGGGGTTGAGGAGGGGGGTTGAGGATGAGGAGGGAGGTTGAGGATGAGGAGGGAGGTTGAGGAGGGAGGATGAGGAGGGAGGTTGAGGATGAGGAGGGAGGTTAAGGATGAGGAGGGAGGTTAAGGATGAGGCGGGAGGTTGAGGAGTGGTGTTGAGGAGGGTGATAAGGTAGGGGGGAAGAGACACAGGGAAGGGAGAGGTTGGAAGAGACACAGGGAAGGGAGAGGGGAGAAGAGACACAGGGAAGGGAGAGGGGAGAAGAGACAAGGAGAGAGAGGGGGACACAGAGGGCACAAGAGGGACACAGGGGGCAGCACATTTCCCACCCTCGGCTTATACTCGAGTCACTCATTTTACCCAGTATATGGTGGTAAAATGGGTGCCTCGGCTTATACTCGGGTCGGCTTACACTCGAGTATATACGGTACACACAAAAATACGAACCGCGGGACTTAGAACGCAAAATTTACGGACTTAACAGACAAAAATACGAGACCCAGGACTTAGAAAAAAAAGCATTACGACCTCGCAAAAATATGACCTTAACGGCCGAACTGCACGAACCGGAATACATTAAAAACACAATAAATACACACAAAAAATACATAAAAAGTTTACCCACAGCAAGGGGGGGGGGGGGGGGGGGTACCCAGGATCTCTGCAAGTGAAGTTACACCTTAATTTAAGTCCAAATTCCCGAGTTCAGACACACGCAAATCCCCTAAGCGAGAGAAAAAATGGCAGCCGAAAAAAACAAAAACAAGGCTACATTACCCTAAACACGCAAAACACCACCAAGCACATACGGCTTTTCAAAATAGCTGTACGAGGTAAAGATACACTCTTACCAAGGATGCAACATCATCCACAGCCGAGTATCACATACACATTCGCCGCCATTTTACATACACACAAAAAATAAATAAAAAGCTTACCCACAGCAAGGGGGGGCACCCAGGACCTCTGCAAGTGAAGTTACACATACGGATTTTCACAAAAAACGGACAAGCTAAATATACACTTTTAGTAAGGACGGAAAATAATACACACCAGCGTACGACATACACATTCGTGCCATTTCACAACACTAACTTACACAATGCGGAACTACACAGCTACACTAACGGCTTTACCTCGCGCTCGCAGCATATTTACACTACACACTGCACACATTGCTGACACTTACACCTCAGCTCCACAACACTGCAAACATACATTGGATGCTGCAGGAACATAGAAACAGATTGTCAGCTCTTCAGCACAATGCTTCCTGCATATATTACTTAGAAATAGGTAAAGTATATTAATTTATTCATTATTTTATTGGCATACAAAAATACATATACACAAAAATTAAAAAATAGCGCAATAAACAGAAAAGACATTCACCGCGCGCCTCACAACCAATGCAAACGCTGCTCATACCACACAAAATGCACCAGGGACCAGCCTTGCAATAAGCGCAAAAAACACATCAGCACCGACCTTACAATGACAGCAAAAGCCCCTGTAATAACAAAAAAACAACAGCCTCGCAATGAGCGCCGAAGGTCCTCATGGTAAAAACTGTTTTACATTATGTCTAAAACAGCATTCCCTGGCTTACAATTTCATGCCGTAATTTTTTATGGGCAATTCGCTAGTTTTAATATAATGCGTTATATAATGATTGTAAATATGTGACATAACCACTGATGATTATGATTTAAAAGGATATTAAATTGATAACATAAAATGTGAATTGACTAAGTTTAAATGTACAGAAGTGATGAAAGGAAATATAATAATATATGAATCCATAGATGAACAATTGTGTTATTAATTGTTTGTTTTAAATAGTAAGTACAGCGGACTCTCAGTTATCCGGCACCCACAGGGATTGCCATATGCCGGATAACTGTAGTTTCCGGTTGCTTGAGTCACTCTAAAAATAGGCCTAATTAACCCTATACAACAAACAAAATCATACACAATGTATTTAATTGCTACTGCTAATTAGATACATTAATTAAAAGCAAAAAAAAAAAAACACAGAGATAAAGTTCATTTTAACAAAGCATTGTACTAGCCATTACATACATTAGATTGGCACTTACAGTTGGATGCTGCAGATAGGCATTCCAGGCAGAGGTTTCCGATGGGATCCCACGGGGTCAGGATACAATTAGGCACTTCTAGGGGCACTTCCATGCTGCAGATTGCTTGAAATTCCAGTGTTGCAGGGTCACTTCCGGTTGCTTCAGGCCCGGTTTTGCGGGGTCAAGTGCCGGTTAGATCAGAGTTTCCAGATAGCGGGGAACGGAGGTAGGTGCCGGTTGCTTAAGAGTTTTGGATGCTTGAGTTCCGAATAAACAGGAGTCTACTGTAATATGGAAAATATAATATGACGTACAGTGATTGCTATTAAAAAAGATGATAACATAATGTAATTTAAATAATATTAGTTTTGTATATGCCATTGAGAAAGACTGTAAAGTCGAAACGCGTCTGGATTTGAATTAGGTTTGTAACTTTTAGCTGTATTGTGTCCTTGTCACTGTGGATGCGCTGCAGGTTTTATTATTATTTATACCAGGGACTATTCATTTGTGGCCCATATATCTCATTAGTGCTGGTTTGAGTGTGGTGTGGTGGTGGTGGTGGTGGGGGGGGGGGGGGGTCAATAAGCCCTGTCCCATATTCCATCATACACCCTACCTTCATGAGACTGAAGTGGATCACAATATAAGCCCTGTATTAATATACCGAAAGGAATCTACATTGGGAGTGCTACTATAAACACAGCATTCTATTGAGGAAGACAAGGGACCGATATTGAAGATCCGGGTATGAAAGACATCTGTTTTCCACTTGGGTATTTTTTGTATTAAATGTGAGTGCAATTTATGTTGTCTTATATTTTAAATAAACTGTTATTAACATACTACACCATATAGTATCTTTGGCGCTTCTCTACCCCCACCCTTTTTTCTCGTAATTTAAATAATAAGTGAAAAAAGTGATTATGTGTACAAAGTAGAATATGTGTAGCAATAAAATCAAAATGACCTTTGTGTGAAACAACAAACTAAAACTTGAACCTGCTGCTACTGATAATTTAAAAGGTGCTATTATATTGGTGTAATGTGAATGATGTGAACGGTAATTGACAACGTGATGGAATAACAGGATGAAATGAAGCAAAAAAAAGAAAATAGAGTGCTAATGAATAACTCTAATTTATATTTATTGTAGCAGCATAAGAATTTATGTTAAAGTAAAGATGTAAGAGAGAAACATTGAGTGAATACAATTCTGTGAAAATTAATAATAAAAATGCTGAAGTGTTGTAATATGTGAGTATAACTTTCTATAACAGTATCCAAATGAGGATATTGGAAAATTAAGTATTACAAAAAATCTATACAAAATATACAAGAAATAAGTCTGTCTGATCATTGAAGTAAATAAATATTTGTATGTAAAAAAAGGGGGGGTAGTTATTTATTTATGCATAAACAAAAATGGCATATATTTGCCACAATTAATTAATTAAATTAGGTAAAATAATCTTAAACTTGTCACTCAAATTATATATATATAAATTTGCATACTCAACATAAAATGATATATAAAAAAAGGAGAGAAATCTATATTAACATAACATCAAAAAACATACATAATGATTAGAAAAAAAAAGCATACTCACAAAATACTTTGTACTCCTAACCCAGTCATGATAAGAAAAACAGAGTCTTCTGGTAATTTTCTCACTATTAGAGTTTATTTAGACAAAAATGTGGATCATTAGCAAAACATCCAAAATGGCTGCTACTGACCAGCTGAACTGAACAGAAAATGTAAACAATATTGCTTTTATATTCGTTTACATAAAAACAATGGTATAGCCCATCATGCCTTCTAGGAAGAATGAGACATTTCCACCAACAACCAATAACAATTTATTTACATATGAAATCCAATAAGCTATAACACATAATTTGCACATTATATGTTTTTAAACAGTTTTTTAATTGTAATAAAACCTTAACAATCTTTCTTTTTATTCATTTTAACCCAGTTATTTTTACCAATTACTGTATTTACTTGTAACTAATTTTCTCAAATATCAACCTTTTAAAAAATATTTAACATAATTAGGATCCATATCTAAATAGAACTTTAATTCTGATTATCCAAATTGGCAGATGGCATAAAAAAACTAATATAAAAACACAAATATTAATCCAAAATTGATCAGATTTCAGATTATATTCTCTATAAGCAATTTTATTACACTGTCGGATATAATGGACAATCATTGCACAAAAATACAATGATATAATCTGGTCACACTAGTTTTCTATATGAATACCAATATTCAGTATACACCATTCCAGGAGATCAGCAACAGATCTCTCTTTCAAGCATCGCAAATTCACATGACAATCAGAACATACATGACATCCTCACACATAGACGTATCTCAATCGAGCTCACACACTTCCAAACACTGTAAACATATGTTCAAACACACTCAACAATAACACAGAACAGAGGACCAATCTTCCTTTTCTTCAATTTCTCACACAGCACTCACTGCACATGGTACTGACACTCAGCACTCACAGTACATACATGCATGGGCCAAATTTCATTCACAGTTTTTTGCCATCAGCCACTTGTCACTTTGGCGTCTTTTCATCTAACAGTTCCGCTCTCAAAAACGTAGTGTAGACATTACTCGCCTTTAAATGGAAGGCTCACCGTTCGCCTTTAAATAGGAAGGCTTTCCTTTTCTAATCTATATTCTCGCCATTTCTAGGTAGGCACACCTATTCTCACCATTAAAGGAAGGCAACTTCTATTCTGCCATTACAGGAAGGCATCTCCAAACTCTGTGCTCCACACACTTTAAACAAGACCCAATTTCTCTGCTCCAGCTGTCATTAGCACTCAAAACCCCTCCTGCCATTTGCTCTTCGAAGCTGTAGAAGAGGTTGGGTCTTCTGACATAGGCTGTGAGGTGTCAAAAGTGGAGTTGGAAGGAGTGGATGGGTCAGTAGGCATGACGTCCTCTATGTCACTAAGCGCCACCCTCTTGGATGGGGCTTTTTTCTTTCAGTTTTTTCAGCAGTGCAACTGCACAGTCGTTGGCTACAATGTCCTCCTTCCGTACTCCACCACTGACATCTAGCCACAGAGTCCTAGGTGAGATTTTAAGCCTGCTTCCCCCCTTTCTCCACTGAGAAAACATAATTTCTACAGAAATGTTTTTCTTGCTGGCATAAAAATCTGCTGATGCTAAAAAAATCAACACAGGATCCAAAACAAATACAGACACAACACATAACATATAATATAGAATTTACATGCGCATAAATGTTCTTAAATCACTTTGTAAGTACCAAAAATAATAAAAGTAAAAAAGAAAAAAGAAAACAACCAACTTTTAACAATTTATATAGATATATTTACCAATAACTATTCCTACACATAATTGTATCAGAAAGCGTAGTTATTCTATATCTTCTGACAGTTTAAAGATTTATGGAAACTGCACTATACACAGAAACACACCAATCCTCCTCTTCTCACTCAATTACACTATTTTACTTAATATCATTAATTAGCATTCTAGGTTAGCAAAACAAATCATACTGGGTTCCGGAGTAGAAATAAGTCTGGGGAAGGTAATTTTGTTAACGCCTTAACTCCAGGCTTCATGGAAGATAGCATGACAGCAATCCTACACACAGATTTTTGTTATAATAGTCTCTGCAAACCTGTATTTATGACCATGATTAACTGTCAAATGGCTCCCCCTCGAATTCCAAAGTTCAGGAGTGTATTTACAGACATTTAAGCACACCCCTGGCTGGCTCTCGCCAAATGATTAGGAAAAAACCCATGCTAAGAGTCTTCTGGTAATTTTCTCATTATTAGAGTTTATTTAGACAAAAATGTGGATCCCCAACAATAACATTAACAAAGGGGGTTAACAAATAAAATGAGCCCCATAGCTGAATATAATTAACATGATGTGTATTGATAAATCTAAGACCACAGTAAATTTATGTCATTGTTAAAAATAAAATTAACATCATCAAATGTGAAATACTGTAAAATGGTTTTGAAGACTCATTCCTTAAAACAAATTTTTAGATAGATGTTTTAAATGTAAGCACTGCATGGGATAGTTCAAATAATAAACCCATTTGCTTTCCCTCTCTTACAAGGAAACAATATAAAGCTGTCAATAACATAAAACTGCAATACATACGTTTTTGGTATGAAAATGTTTTAAGTGTCTTGATACAAGAGTGTCTAGATTGTTGTTAGTTGCATAAATATGCTCCAAGATCCATCTCCTAAGTTGGGAGATTGACTTACCAACATAGAGCCTCATTCAATTCGGGGCTCGCAACTCGATCGCAAAAAGCCAAATGCCTGCTCCCGTTGCTCTACTTTTGCAATGCTATTCAATTGACTGGGCCCACAAGTAAGGGGGCGATAGCGAAAATCGGAAACCATTGCCGTCAAGCATTTGCATGCTTGAACAGGTGACGGAAGCAAGCCCGTAATTCCCGATGCAGAAACAGCCAATGGAAACAAAGATCGTCATCATGACCACCCTCCAAGCCCGTAACTCGTAAGTGAAGGCCGTAGGACTTTGAAATCCAACCTCCATTTTCGAATTCCTACGGGCTTCAACCTCCAAGGCCTTAAGACTTTGAAGAAATGGTGGTTGGATTTTCAAAGTTCTACAGGCTTGGAGGTTGAAGCCTGTAGGACTTCACATTGATTGCCGTGATCGATATATCATGAAAATTTAATATGAAATAAAGTATTGGAGAATGTTGTGCTATTAATTCTAAGACCTAACATCACTTTCACTCTTCATAAAAGTACAGTATTGCTTTTTTATTTGCGAGCAATTGAATAGTGATTTGCGATTTTAGCTTTCAGGACTCTTGCGGCTGTAAAAGATCAAAGGCTTGGAGGGCATTAACTTGCGATTGTACAAATCACAATAAATCGGATACAACGGAAGTCAATTGAATAGCAAAATAACTTGCGACCTTCGCTTGTGAGCTTGGACCTCCCGAAAGGCTCAGTTGTATGAGGGTCATAAAGTTTATTATAAAAGGAATGTAATTCTTGTAGAATACTCCTTATCAAATTGAATTTTCAACACTAAACCAGTGCTTAGTTGTGTCCTTTGAAACAAGTCTTTTGAAAAAAAATGTACTAGAGAGTAAAGCATAATATCATTTTGGTTACTTTCTGAATAACATGATATTTATTTTCAGATAACATTACATTTTAAGTCATTTTTTAGGTCATTTTTTAGGTTTTATATACATGTTATCTAATTAATTTGTTGTATCCTCAGTGTAATTGCAATGTAAAATGTACACTTCACTCATTTCCAAGAAGCCTTCAGAGTAATATATTCTCACCTTGTGGACCCTTTTTCTTCCTGTTCTCTCTCATGAAAGCTGCCATCTGCTGCTTAAATGTAGGGTAGAGGCTTCACACTACCAGTAAATGCTATGGCCCTCATTCAATTGCAATTTGGCCAATTGAATAGGGCTCTAAATAAGCACATAACATATTTTTTTAAATAAGTTTTTAGTTAGTAAGCATCTATCCAAACGCAAGGTTTTAACTAACAAAAAACTTCTTTAAAAAAAATATGCTATGTGCTTATTTAGAGCCTTATTCAATTGGCAAAATCGCAATTGAATAAGGCCCTATGTATGTGCATGCAACAGTATTGTATTCATTGAGTGAATCCGATCTCCTATGGGGGTGACCTTATGCCATATCCATGAGAGAGAACAGGAAGAAAGGGGGAGGTTACGAAAGGTAAGACTCTGTTACCATGGGGACTTATTAAAAATAACTGTGAAGGATAAAGTAAATTAAATAAGCTAAAATGTTAATTTGAAACAAAAAAATGCCTGAAGATTCCTTTAAAAATTCTATTTTTGTTACAAACTAGGGGCCTCATTCTATTAGCGGCCGCAGCCGCTGCTAGGCCGCATGGACCGGCCGCAAACTTTCCGGCTATTCTATTCCCCTCCGGCCGGGGGTTCCGATCGCGCCGGAGGAAAGCCTTTGATCTAAAACGTCCGCAAGGAAATCGGCCGTAAGAAAAGCCTGGTTGCTATTCTATTGCTCCGAGAACCCTGTCTGCAAAGCTAAAAGCGAGCCGCAGCTTACTTGCAGCAAACAGGTCCCGCTAGCACCAATTAAGCACATAAAATAGCTCAAATAAAGCCATCCTGCACTTTGCGGAGTCTATAAAGTGATATTCGGTGTTAGAAAAAATAGCACATAATTACCCTATACTCAAATCCGTAAAATATATATTTTTTAATATACGTAAAATATACATGTAAAAAGTCCATAGGGCTTGGAGCACCTCAGACACGCCCACGCCGCAGCCGGAAAATAAACAGGTAATTTGAACTCGGGTTTGGGCAGATGTGCAAGCTTGAGAGTGGGTTACTTTTAATCCTCATGTCCCCCAATATGATCCCTAGCATTTACAGAGCTGTACAGTGCAGGCTTGAATTTATTTTTTAGTTTTTAGATTTCAGAGCTTACGGCCGGTTTCAAGATATGCGGCCGGCCGTAAGAGGAGATCCTTGCGGGGCCGTATAATAGAATCGCGAGTTAACAGAACCCCCGCAAGGAATCGCAGCCTTACGGCCGATTTACGGCCGATAATAGAATGAGGCCCTAGGAAATTATACATTTTACAGGTATACACTGTCAATTAATAGAACACTGTAATGGTCCAGCTTTTATAACTTATAAGTAGTAAAAATCAAATAAACAAGTTTTAAATGTTTTGGGACTTTAAAAAAATAGCTTTTTCATGAGAAATGATAATTAAAAAAAAAAAACAGTTTTCCACCTCATCTTTAGGCTGAGGTTCTCCTATTTTTTTACAGGTTGCTCAGTATTAGTGGCAGAGTATATTACCAATTTGATGCATAGTAAGTTATACCCAAAGCTAAGCAGTTTGTAAAAAGCAAGATTAACTCCATCCTAAAAAGGAGGGGAAAACTAGCTACACTTTAATGTAGATTCACTTTTTTTATCGTAATTATTGAAAACTGTACCATTATAGTGGCCCTTTTATTTCTGCAGATTAATATGAGTGATAAGCATTCACTTAATTTACTGTGATTTGTTCAGGACTTATTGCAGCATAATTGTACGTCATGCAATATGGTAAATAACATTTTACTGTATAAATCTCAATGTGATGTTCAATATTTTCGTCGAGTCAACATTTTATTTTTCCCTGTAATTTGCATTCAGATAAGTCAATTAAAGGGACATTGTCACTCTAACACATTTTTAGGGGATCTAGTGTGATGTATGTGATGTAATTTTCATATGTGATTTTTTAAAATATTTTTATTGTGACAAAAGGGAATACAAATAAACAACACCAGTATTGTAAATGCACTTCAGTATACATGGTAACAGTAAAAGAAAACAGTTACATTTTTATAATATAACATAACAATTTTCTATTAATATATATTTTTACTGTAATTCTTTTCCCCTTGTTTAATTTATCACCTTTTCTTAATTCTAACAATAACAAATCTATGATTATAAACTGTTTATATAGTAAATGAATAATATTTCTCAGAACCGTATTTATCTTTTTATTCTTCTTTTTATATGTCAGTTAGATATTTTACATAGCAAATCCAGTCTATTATTGTAAACATTTTATATAGTAAGTAAATAACATATTACTCATACCCCTTTTTTTTTCTCCTTTTTCTTAACTACCTCTGTTTATAATCAGATTTATAGCTTAATAACATTAGTATTATGTGACAGTTACTAAACTCTCTGATTTACTTTAACATCGTTTTAAGATAGTTTTAAGATATTGAAATAATAACATCAGTTCAGTGGAGAGCAATCACTAGCCTCTTTTTTAAGTTCAGCCTAAAAATGAAATCCCATGTATATTTGCTTTGTAATCACCTCTAGAAAGGGTGTCAGGAATTTCCTTTTGTATAAGATAGTGGGTGATAAGTCTGAGAAGATAGCTCTGGTGCAACCAATTACCCTCAGAAGTCTCATAATTAGTGAAATGATGTCCACCTGAGTGCAATCTAAGTGAACCTGATCTGTCATTACATATACACACCTTTTTTGAAAGGCCCCAGAGGCTGCAACCCCTAAGCAAGATGCACCACTAACCAAACACTGCCATGAAGACCAAGGAACTCTCCAAACAAGTAAGGGACAATGTTGTTGAGAAGTGCAAGTCAGGGTTAGGTTATAAAAAAATATCCAAATCTTTGATGATCCCCAGGAGCACCATCAAATCTATCATAATCTATCATAACCAAATGCAAAGAACATGGCACAACAGCAAACCTGCAAAGAGACGGCCGCCCAACAAAACTCACGGCCCAATCAAGGAGGGCATTAATCAGACAGGCAGCACAGAGACCTTAGGTAACCCTGGAGGAGCTGCAGAGTTCCACAGCAGATATTGCTCTGGTCTGATGAGACTTAAATGTAACTTTTCGGCCATCATAAAAAACGCTATGTCTGGCGCAATCCCAACACATCACATCACCCAAAGAACACCATGCTGTGGGGATGTTTTTCAGCAGCCGGGACTGGAAAACTGGTCAGAGTTGAGGGAAAGATGGATGGTGTTAAATGCAGGAATATTCTTGAGCAAAACCTGTACCACTCTGTGCGTGATTTGAGGCTAGGACGGAGATTCACCTTCCAGCAGGACAATGACCCCAAACACACTGCTAAAGCAACACTTGAGTGGTTTAAGGGGAAGCATGTAAATGTGTTGGAATGGCCTAGTCAAAGCCCAGACCTCAATCCAATAGAAATCTGTGGTCAGACTTAAAGATTGCTGTTCACAAGAGCAAACCATCCAACTTGAAGGAGCTGGAGCAGTTTTGCAAGGAGGAATTGGGCAAAAATCCCAGTGGTAAGATGTGGCAAGCTCATAGAGACTTATCCAAAGCGACTTGGAGCTGTGATTGCCGCCAAAGATTGCTCTACAAAGTATTGACTTTAGGGGGGTGAATAGTTATGCACATTGACTTTTTCTGTTATTTTGTCCTATTTGTTATTTGCTTCACAATAATAAAAAAAAAACATCCATAAAGTTGTGGGCATGTTCTGTAAATTAAATGATGCAAATCCTTAAACAATCCATGTTAATTCCAGGTCGTGAAGCAACAAAACACGAAAAATGCCAAGGGGGGTGAATAGTTTTTCAAGGCACTGTATCTTGGTCTCTCATTGGAGGATAGCGGAGCTCTTACGACTCTATGAATCCTACCCATTCTAAGAGCCCCATTCAATTAGAACTCTGCTACAATTCCGATGCTATTCAATTGAACAAGCCCGCAAGTTACGGCCCGAACGCCATGCACTCGTACATAGCAGTTCATGGCAGGAATATGTTTAATTAAGTAAGTCCGTAACCACCCATTTCGAACCAGCCAATAGTAAATGAGACCGCCATCATTACGTCAGTAAAACATGGAGGTTACATGTCAATCAATTAGCTTTTGGGGGTACGATATGCAATGGGACTAGCAAAACCGCAAAATAAAAAATAATAAAAATGAATGCGAATACTGTTCTAGTCCATGTGGGTGGCCTGATATGTATTAACTCATTGATTCCTGAGATCGATATAACCCTGAACTGACACATATAAAAATGTATTTTTAATTGTCGATTTGCGAGCTTGAGACTGTTCCGTGCAATTAAGTCTAATGTCTTTCATCGCTTTCCCCGTCATTTACTGTGCACTATTGATTTTTTATTTGCTTTAACAGTGCTACGGACAGGGGTTAAACCCCCTTGCGGGTTCTCTCTAATACTCGTAAGGTTTTTCACATTCATATGCCGTTTACGGGTGTGAAAACTTTTGCGGGCTTGAGGAATTGTAGCAATTGTATAGCGATTTTCGATTTTAATAATCATAACTCTTGCGGACTGAAAAGACCAAAGGCTTCGGGAGGCTGTAAGATCCGGGTTTAACAACTGCAGAGATTTCAAAGCTGTAACCCGTAAACCGATTGGAGTCCGCAAAAAGACGCCAATTGAATAGCAAATTAACTTACAGCCTCACTTATGGGCTCCAGTAACTTATAATTGCTCAATTGAATTGGGCTCTAAGTCCTTCGTCTTCACTTAGATCTGGTAAAAGTTTGGCACATAAATCTTATACTAACTGATAAATTACATATGCAAATGTTCTGCATCCTAGATCTATTTTCTAGATCCTCTTGTATGATTCTAAATTGCTGTTGTTCCTCTTTAAGCACAATCAGATCATTTTCCATTTCTTTGTGTTACATAAGAAGGTCCCTAGTCCTCTAGTTATAGAACTTTGGTATCCAATGCTTTTTTTTCTGCTGTTAGCTCCAGAGCGATTTTTTCTTATCTCAGCTTTGATGTCTAATCTGAAAGTGGAGATTAATTCTTTCAAGTCTTGTGCTTTACTGCTGGGTGCAGAAGTCTCTGTTCCTGGTGTTTATCCTGGTTTATCTTGGGTAGAGAGGTGTTGAGAAGAATGCATAGTTTGTTTTGTAGAGCAATAATCTTGAATCTTTTTTGAAGAGCATCTCTTAGAAGCTACAGCCATCTATTTTGCTTACTTTTTTTAGTCCTTCAGATTCAGATTTTGTTAGAGAATATGTTCAATAACAATGTCTTTTCTAGTCTTGTCAACCAGACGTTAATTCCAGAGTAGACAGTAGGTCCCAAACATCCACATTGAGGATTGGAGGGGGATTACTGTGATAGACAGATGACATATAATAGTTATCAAACTGTGATTTGTTGTCACGATTGTGAGCCTCTCATACCGAGGCGAGCCGTTGAAGCACAGAAGTCTTCCGAGCTTGCACGACATTGCCTGCGAGACTTGTGCTCATTGCCTGAGAGCCTCGCATAGCGAGGCAAGCAGTTGAGGCATTGAAACTCGCAGCACTTAGCCTGAAAATAGTGCCGAATGTGGTCCTGTGAGCCTTGCGAAGCGAGGCGAGCAGTTGAGGCATTGAAGCACGCAGGACTTCGGCTCCAAGCAGTTAAGAAGCGTGGGATTGTATTAGGCTGCAAGCAGTTGAGGACGCGGGACTTAGAAAAAACAATTGCGACTCGGAATCCCTTAGCAGAAAAAAACCTGACCTCTGAAAAATACGCCCAACCGCGCACAAAAAAACACTTGAAAATCAGCTAAGCAAAAAAAAAAAAAAACACCGCCAGGCACGTACGACTTTGCCAGGGAGGAACGAGGTACAAAAATACTCTGATAGGAAGCACAGAAAATGCTCACAAGGCTCGTAACACATAGAATATCGCCACCATTTTACAACACTAAGTTGCAAATCTACAAACCAACGGTTCTGTCTCATGCACGCAGCCTATATATAGGGCACACTTGACACATTTTTGACACTTCTCTCCTCATGACTGGACATTTTCTGCTGCCGGAAAATCCAAAAAGATTGTTAGCTCTTCGGGATATCGACTGCTGGCTAATAATTATAAATAGCTAAAGTATATTAATTTAATAAATAATTAATTTATTATTACAAAAAAAATATATATATTATAAAAAAAAATATGCACAATATTTTACAGTCGCTTTACTTTATGAATACATTAACGCTTTCAAATATATTTATTAATTATTAATGTATATTAATTTAGTAATTATTAATTAGTAATCATTATCAAAAAAATGCTTAGCTCTTTCTAATAGATTTATTAATTGATTAATTAATTATGAATGTTTATTAATTTAGTTATTAATTAGTAATAATAAAAAAAAAATTAAACTTCCCCAACAAATATGTACCTTTTACAGTGCACTTATATATCTATGTTGCTGCTCATTGCCTGAAAGGGATAGGATTCTGAAATCAGTTAAATATTTCAGACAGTTTATTATATTATGACACCTGCTACATTTAATATTTTATATAATATTTATTTATGGATATATCCATGCTTACACCTTTACGTTTTGCATGTATGCCAATTAAACATGATACTCTTAATGATTAATTAATTAATTGCATTCAAACATTAAAAATGCTTTTTTATGTAATTTTACAGTTTGATCATCTCTGCAGCTGCCTGAATACACAGAGTGACGTTTGCAGCATTTGATCTGCAATAAGATCACCTTTACAGGTATATCATTTAATGATGCTCTTTCTCAGGGGAAAAGGATTAGGGCTTTTTGTTTTGGATTGATCACAGTTATTGATTAATTAATTAACATCTATTCATTTATTATTAAATATTAATTAGTAATCATTATTAAAAAAAAATACAGTAAACTTACCGTTATCCGGCACCTATGGGGACTTCTTATTGTTGGATAAGTGTAGCTTCCGGTTAATCGGGAGTCCCCAAATTTAAGGGTCTAAACGACTCTTAAACACACCAAAACCCCTCAAAATGCTTGTAAAAAAAGGCATTAGCACCTAAACTGGGCATTTAGGACCAGAAAGATAATTTAGCAGTCTCGAACTCCGGATAGTGCCAGACAATGCCGGTTATGCCGGTTTAGCGGGAGTACATTTAAAATGGGGAATTGATGCCAGTGCTGGTTGCTTGAGAGTGCCGGTTGGTTAGGTGCCGGATAACCGGGAGTTTACTGTATCGTCTTTTTTACACTGCATAGATTTCATATTGCATTTAGATATCTGGAGTACTGATCATTAACGTGCATTCATTGATTAACTATTAATGTAAAAAAAATTTAAACTTGCACCTAAATTAGGTACATTTTACAATGCACTTATATCTCTCTATTACTACTCATTGCCTGACAGGGATAGGACCCTCTAAGCACTTAAATATTTAAATCAGTTTATTATATTCTGACACGTGCTACGTTTAATCTTTTTAAATGCATTTACTTATGAATATATTGATGATTAGGCCTTTACGTTTTGCATGCATGCCAAATAAACAGGATACTTTCAATGATTAATGAATTCATTGAATCCAAACATTAAAAATGCTTTTCATATCATTTTACAGATTCCTCATCTCTGCACCTGCCTAAAGACAGAGAGTGAGCTTTGCAGGATTTGATCTGCTATAAGATCAACTTCACAGGTATATGATTTAATGATGACATTCTTTAGGAAAACAGGATTAAGACTTTTTATTTTGCATTTGTTAATTAATTAAAAAAACAAGCAAACCCCCCAATATGAAAACATATATGCTTAGCCATTTATGTTTTAATGAATGACACTTACACCTGATAACTTGATTTATTGATTAATTAATTTAATCAAAACATTACAAATCCTTTTCAGGCCAATGTATAGTTTGCTCATAGCTCTTTGTGTTTGCCTTTTCATAAACATAAATATATTAAGTAGTAATTTGGATCCAATGACATATCCCATTTTCTTTCCAAATGGTGAGCCAGGATAGCAACCAAAATTACAATTTCAAAGTTATACCAATAGTAAAGTTCGTGTCAGAAACAATATTTCTATGCTGGAATATAAAGTTGCACAAACTGCTATTCGGGATCATTTTAATCCTATTTTATGTAGGGGGAAACTCGCACAACAATGGATTATTGGTTCCTATCTACAAGTCGAAGCAAATCATCTAAATGTTGTCAAATTTCAACAAAACAAGCTTTAAGTAGAACAATACTGTGATTTAATGGATTATGTCACTGAATTGGCTGCATTCCTGCTGGAAGAGAAATTATTTTGCCATCCTCTTTCCAAGGATCTCCTTGCAATATGCGAGAAAGGTACAATGATGCCATGGCTATTGTGACTAAATTTGGCAAACCAGATTTATTCATTACATTTACATGCAATCCACACTGGCTAGAGAACAAAGACTATTTGAAACTTCGCCAAAATACTTCTGACCGACCAGATTTGGTGGCTAGAGTATTCAAAATAAAACT
Organism: Discoglossus pictus; assembly: GCA_027410445.1. NCBI lineage: Eukaryota > Metazoa > Chordata > Amphibia > Anura > Alytidae > Discoglossus > Discoglossus pictus. The sequence goes on from CM050163.1 coordinate 236,539,322, forward strand.
AAATCAATCAATACATGATATAACTAAAGCACACTTATTTGGGAAATGTGGGGCTTTTGTTTATACCATTGATTTTCCAAAAAGAGGCCTGTCACATGCACACATACTTATAATCCTACAAGAAAAAGATCAATTGAATACGGCAAACAGAGTGGATTCAGTAATTACTGTTGAACTGCTACATTCAGAAAAACATTCAAAACTTTATGAGATTGAAACTCATAGAATGATTCATGGTCCATGTGGAGATATCAGTCCAAATTCACCATGTATGAAAAATAAAAAAAATAAAAAATGCCCAAGACAATTTCAAATGCAGACTTAATGTATATACTCGAGTATAAGCCGAGTTTTTCAGCCCTTTTTTTAAGGCTAAAAAGGGCCCCCTCGGCTTATCCTCGAGTCACTCCCCCCCCCCCGTGTCTCTCTAACCCCCCCGTGTCTCTCTAACCCCCCCGTGTCTCTCTACCCCCCGTGTCTCTCTACCCCCCCGTGTCTCTCTAACCCCCGTGTCTCTTTCCCTCCTCATTATAAACCCCCCTCCTCATTCTCCCTCCTCAACCCCCCTCCTCAACCTAAACCCCCCTCCTCATTCTAACCCCCCCTAAATACCTCCCCCTCTCCCCTCACTTACCTGCTTCTGCAGGACTTGGGCTGGTATATGCTAATGACGTGGCACGCATGTGACGTCACATGCGCGCCGGGTCAAGAAGGAGCAGAGGCCGGAGCAGAAGCAGGTAAGTGAGGGGAGAGGGGAAGGTATTTAGAGGGGCTTAGTTTGAGGGTGGTTTAGGTTGAGGGGGGTTTAGGTTGAGGAGGGGGTTGGGGTGTTGGGGTTAAGGGGGGAGGTTGAGGGGGGTTGAGGTTGAGGAGGGAGGTTTTGGGGGGTTGAGGTTGAGGAGGGAGGTTGAGGAGGGAGGTTGAGGATGAGGGAGTTGAGGATGAAGGGGTTGAGGAGGGGGTTGGGGTTGAGGGGGAAAGTTGCGGGGGGTTGAGGATGAGGAGAGGGGTTGAGGTTGAGGAGGGAGGTTGAGGATGGGGGGGTTGAGGAGGGGGTTGATGATGGGGGGTTGAGGAGGGGGGTTGAGGATGGAGGTTGATGAGGGTGTTGAGCATGGGGAGGTTGAGGAGGGAGTTGAGGATGAGGGTTGAGGAGGGGGTTGAGGAGGGAGGATGAGGAGGGGGTTTGAGAATGGGGGGGTTGAGGAGGGGGTTGATGATGGGGGGGTTGAGGAGGGGGGTTGAGGAGGGAGATTGAGGAGGGAGTTGAGCATGGGGAGGTTGAGGAGGGGGTTAAGGATGGGGGGTTGAGGAGGGGGGTTGAGGAGGGAGGTTGAAGAGGGAGGATGAGGAGGGAGGATGAGAAGGAGGGGTTGAGGTTGAGGAGGGGGGTTACGAGGGGGGTAGAGGAAGGGGGGGTTGAGGAGCGAGGATGAGGAGGGGGGTTGAGGATGGGGGGGTTGAGGTTGAAGGGGGTTGAGGTTGAGGAGGGGGTTCAGGGATGAGGATGGGTGAGTTATGGATGAGGATGGGGGTTGAGGAGGGTGGTTGAGGAAGGAGGTTGAGGAGGGTGGTTGAGGAGGGAGGTTGAGGAGGGTGGGTGAGGAGGGGGTTGAGAATGAGGTGAGAGGTTGAGGAGGGGGTTGAGGATGAGGAGGGGGTTGAGGATGAGGAAGGAGATTGAGGATGAGGAGGGAGGTTGAGGAGTGGGTTGAGGATGAGGAGGGAGGTTGAGGATGAGGAGGGAGGATGAGGAGGGAGGTTGAGGATGAGGAGGGAGGTTGAGGATGAGGAGGGAGGATTTGGAGTGGGGTTGAGGATGGTGATAAAGGAGGGGGGAAGAGACACAGGGAAGGGAGAGGGGAGAAGAGACACGGGAGAGAGAGGGGGACACAGAGGGCACAAGAGGGACACACGGGGCAGCACATTTCCCACCCTCGGCTTATACCCGAGTCACTCATTTTACCCAGTATTTTGTGCTAAAATAGGTGCCTCGGCTTATACTCGGGTCAGCTTATATTCGAGTATATACGGTATGTTAATTGTGATGGTTACCCTTTGTATAAAAGAAGAGAAGGAGAAACAGCTATTATCCGTGGCAAAAAGGTCGATAATTGATATGTAGTTCCATACAATCCACATTTGCTGATGAAGTGCAATGCACACATAAATGTGGAAGTTTGCACTTCTATCAAATCCAACAAATATGTGTATAAATACACAAAGGATATGCTGCAGCAATTGTTGTTGTGCAAGGTGCACAAAATGAACAAGACAATCCAGTTTTACATGACGAACTTTCATCTTATTTAGATGCTCGCTATGTAAGTGTATGTATGCTGTGTATCGATTAGCTGTCCATTTGCCACAAAGTCAATTTGTTTGCTTCATTGCAGGGAATTAAAGAAATGCCTTAACACAAAGTGAACATAGAGCAACAACACTTACTGCTTGGTTTCAATTTAAATTGACAGGACACTCTGGCCAGACAATTTTTATATATTGAGATTCCACAGCACTATGTATTCGTAAATGGCCAGTGGCGACAACAAAAAAAAGATAATCATAAAATTATCCCACAAATGTATACTGACAGTCCAAAAGACATTGAACTTTTCAGTTTAAGATTACTTATTTTACATGTTCCCAGTGCACAAAGTTATGAACATTTACACACAGTGAATTACATAGTTTATGATACTTTGCAATTAGCTGCAAGACATAAAAACTTCCTGGAAGATTATATGGAATGGGAGAGATGTCTAGAAGATCCAGCACTATGTCAAATGCCAAAGCAAATGAGAGAACAATTTGCTTTCATTTGCATCTTTTGCAATGTTCCTGATGCATTAGCTTTGTGTGAAACATTTAAATTACATATGTGTGATGAGTTTTTGAAACGTTACAATGACACCATTGCGCTATTAAAAGCATTAATGCAAATTCAGGAAATCTTTCTTTGTCATTAATTAAATTGTAAAAAATTGAATCTACCTGATCCAGGACTTATAGATGAAATTAACCTCGAAGAGTATAACACTGAGATTGAATACCAAAAAACACAAGAACAAATTGGAACTTTAAATGCACTACAATTGGAAGCATTTAATGCCATTACAAATGCAATAAATGATGACATGCTCAAAGAGCGTTATTTCTATCTAGATGGCCCTGGTTGATCAGGAAAAACATATCTATATAATTTATTGATGAGTTGCATTCGAGCACAGGGTCAAATAGCACTGCCATTTGCCACAACTGGAATTGCTGCACTTTTGTTAGAAGGTAGCAGAACTGTGCCTAGTGGATTTAAACTGCCAGTTCCCATTCTAGAAACATCAGTGTCGGATATTCAAATTAATTCATTACAAGCCCAAAAAATTTAACAAAAGTTAATTAATTAAATACAAATATTTACACACCTTAAATTAGAAATAAATATGAGATCTGTAGGCCAAAATCAATTTAATGATTGGCTAACTGAAATTGGAGAAGAAAAACATCCACCTGATGATACTTTTGAAATTCCATCAGAAATGATTTGCAAAGAATCATTAATATCGACAATCTTTCTCAATACAATCAATAATGAGGATTACTCAGACATTGCAAGCAAAGTGATATTAACATCAACAAATATAGATGTCTTGGTGACCTAAAGCTGCAAAGGAGCAGATGTGTAGCGCTCCAGCTCTGCCGATTTTGATCATAAAAAGAGCATTTTTGGGCCAGTACAGCGCCACAAAGGAGCCCAAATATACAAAGAGGGACCCATCTCCTCGAGAGGTACAATTTGAGACCCAGGAAGCGGGTCTATCGGGCCCGAGACACACACGAGACAGGGGGGCCGCCATCTCCCCCATCCCTGCAGCAGAGGCACCCTGTCAGGACCCAACAACGGGGGCAGACGGAGAGACGTTCTTGCCCCGTCACAGAGGTGAGGTCGGGGCACCCAGGACCCCCGCTCCCGGACCGGCACACCAGGAGGTGAAAGAGAGAGCCGAGATCCGGAGCGGGCGCCATCTTGGAACCGCGGCCTACACAGCCAGAATAGCCCTGCCGAGGATTCCCTCCAAACACCGGCGGGAGGTGAGCGGAACACAACGGGGAGAGAGAGACAGAGGCCAAAGAGGCCTGGCGGGGACCCCATCCATCCCCAAAGGGGCAAAATCGTGGGGGCTACCCCATTCCCAGGCACCAGGAAGGAGAAGGCCAAACAGGGGCCCACATCGCAGACACTCCTAAAAGAGTCTTCCAGAGGCTAAAGGCACACACAGGGTGAGTCACAATAAGCACAGGGGACCCCCCCCCCCCCCTCAGTGCTAATTAACCTCTCAAGAAGACCACCCACCCCAGGCACATAACTAGCAACAGATTACACTGGGAGAACATAAGCAACAGACAGGGGGCCTAAAGTGCTAAACTGAGGCACTGGATTATTGTACAAGATCTGAACAGCCTAATAACAAGGCCCCAGGGACACTATCAATCAAGGGCTAGAGAAAAGACCCTGCGACCACACAGAAAACAGCAGCTTTAATACATAACAAATCAGCTCAACACAAGCTGCCTACAGGCCCCTGAATCAGGGAAGAATAACCCAGGAGTAGCTGTACAGATTCCAAACACAGCACTGCTAGGGTACACAGCAACTGACCAAGCTAGACTACATAGATGAGAGAAATAACCTGCTTGAGCAAGAGGGAGTCCTCAAGGAGAACAGAGAGTGCAACAACTTCCCCAAAGGGGTTTAAAAGCTCCCATACACACCGAACAGGTTGACCGCAGTCACCAAAGGGTCAACCTAATAACCATCACAGGTTTACAAAACAAACTACACGTCAACCTTAGCTGCAGGGCCAAATATCTGCCTACGGCAAACTGCCCTTGAGAAGTACCACTACCACATAGTGGACGTAGTGTGGAAATATCACGCCAGAGAAAGCGGATAATAGAAGCACAACTTTGCTCAACAGGGCATCACTCATCAAGGGAACATAGAAGTGTCCTAAGCTCGCACACTGCAGCATCACACCATACCCTTGACAATAGAGTGGAAAATACCAGTGAGCGTTTGCCTGATCACACTACCTGTAAACGAAGGCCAAACAATCAGGATATGGCCAACTCAGTTCAAGAACTTTTGATAAACCTAAAGAGATGTAACTAAGAAAAAGCCCGGCAACATAGGGACGCTAACAATAGCTCTGGGACAAACCAAGTGAAACCAGGTCTCTGGTAACAACTCAAACTACAGTACTCTCACTGAGATGGCGGGTGTCGCCACAAGGAAGAACAATAAGGGAATCCAATCTTATTGCTTACCCAAATCTTCAGCAAGCTCTCCTACCAACAAAACAACCATAGCCACAGTTCACGCAACGGCAAATTCAGAAATGTCAGCACCTAGCACAAAAAGTGACATCCAAGACCTAAAAGACTTAATAACCAACTTCAGAAAAGAGATCAAATCAGACATCCGGAAAGTGACAACAGAACTATCCACAGAAATAAAAAAGTTGGACGATAAAACAACAAAACTAGAAACAAAAATATCAGATATAATGCAACATAACAGCAGACTAGCAGAGGAGATCTTGGCCTTGAAGGACAAACAATCTAGGCAGCAGTTGCAGCAGGAAGACCTAGATTGTATTAAGTCTCTATCTCTGTTCAGGGGAGGACTCCTCCCTCTAGTGCAAAGACAAGTCAAATGACCCAGGCTCACAAAAAAAAAACACGGCGACCAAAGCGCTTAAAAAACTCCTAAAATCAAACTGCATGATTGATACCTGGAGAAACATGAACCCCACAGAAAGAGAATACACATTTTTTTCCGCCAGACATGGCTCGCTCTCCAGAACAGATTATATCCTGATTCAACAAAACGTAGCAGGGAACCTAACTGAGGCCTCTATCTGCCCCATAGCATGGTCGGACCACGAACTAGTCAAAATGTCCATGAACAACCTCCTACCGAAAGGAAATAGCCCGAGGTGGTCATTAAACCCAGGTATACTGAACGACCCAATCACACGAGATAAAGTCAGAACTGCAATCACAGATTATCTTGATCTTAACACAGTAGGGGAGATAGACATAGACGGAATTTGGGCAGCTCACAAAGCAGTGATCAGGGGAGTCTGCATACAAATTAGTTCGATCAAAAAAAAAAAAGACCAAGCACAAATTTTACTCCTAAACCAGAAAATATCAGAGGCCCAAAAACTATATGTTAAAGATAAGTCACGACACACTCACGAGAAGGTACTAAGGTACAAACAAGAACTAAACACTATATTAAGAGGAAAAATGGTCACTATCCTACAACGAACCGAAGCCAAATTCTTCAGATACGCAAACAAACCCGATAGAATGTTGGCCACTAGACTAAAAGAAAAAAGAGCAAACTCATTCATTGCCAAACTAATCACCAAAAATAGGCAGATAGTTTTTAAACCAGATCAAATAGTAATCGAATTCAGACAATATTTTGCAGACCTTTATACCAAAACAACCGAATCAGGTACCCCAACCCACAAACTAGAAATTGAAAACACACTAAGTAACATAAACATACCCCAACTAGACCCTGCTAAAGCCAACTCACTCTTAGAGCACATTTCGGTCAAAGAAATACAGGAGGCGATCAAGACAACAAAAGCGCATGGGCCCCAGGGCCAGACGGCTATTCCAATCTCTACTACAAACATATGAGCGACCTACTTAGCCCCACCTTACACAAACTATTTAACAGCTTTTTAGCTGGGGGGAAAATAAAACCGGAATTCTTAGAAGCTAAAATAATACTGATTCCTAAACCGGGTAAAGACCCAACCCAGTGTGCCAGCTACAGACCAATATCCCTGATCAACACAGACTTAAAAATATACACTAAAATATTGGCGTCCAGACTAGCGAATTTGATACCTGAGGTAGTACATCCGGACCAAGTAGGGTTCATTAAGGGTAGAGAGGCGCCAGACAACACCAGAAAAATTATTGACCTTATTGACATAACTAAGAGAGGTGAAGGCCACGCGATGGTGTTGGCTTTTGACAGATTAGATTGGACATTTATGAAATCAACACTGAACAAATTCGGAATACCGGAAGGTTTTCTGCGAAGCATCGCGTCATTATACTCGGAACCAACTGCACAGGTTACATACCAAGGACACAATTCGCAAAAATTCAAAATCACGAGAGGGACACGACAAGGGTGCCCACTGTCACCACTGTTGTTCGCCCTTAGTATAGAGCCCCTAGCAATTGCCATTCGCCAACACACAGACATATCGGGAATACGGGTAATAAGCCTCTTCGCAGATGACATCCTTCTAACAATCTCAAACCCCCTAGTTAGTCTTCCCAACCTATTCAAACTTTTGTCTAAATTTGGCCCACTGTCAGGGTTGAAAGTAAACACGAGTAAAAGCATAGCCCTTAACTTATCCCTTCCTCCCTCCTTGGAAAAACTACTAGCCAATAATTTTCCGATAAAATGGGCCCGAATTCTATCAACTATCTAGGCATACAAATAACAAAATCAACTAAGACCCTATATGAAGCAAATTACCCAACCCTCATCAAACAAATAACAAGGGACCTTCACAGGTGGTCAGAGCTAAAGATCTCATGGCTAGGAAAGCTACATGCCATCAAAATGAACGTACTCCCCAAACTGCTCTACCTGTTTAGGACCATACCGATAACTATATTGGCAATAGAATTGAAAAAGATACAAAAACTATTGATGAGTATTCTGTGGAACAACAAAAAACCTAGAATAAACAGAGAAACAATTACCGCATCTAAGGTGGACTCGGATTTCCAGACATTCCCCGTTACTTTAAAGCAGCTAGACTAGCTCAACTAGCTAAATGGTACGTCAGAGATTCCCCCCCGGTATGGGTTCAGATAGAGAAACACATACTAGGGACCAATGACAATCATGCGTCAGTTACCATGTCTCTCAACACAACAGGGCTTCAAGTTACCCCAATCATTTCCATCTAGTGTGAGGCACACAATAAACTTATGGAAAGACATAAACAGGAGGAACAGGCTACTGGGCCCAGAATCCGGGCTTAGCCCCCTGTGGCCACAATCAACAAACCCCAAAGTAAACACTAATGCCCAATACAGATGGTGGATTGAAAATAACTGCTCAATTGCGGCAGATTTATCAGTAGTTAATCAAAAATGGTCCACTACCACATTCTTAGACGACAAACACCTACCTCCAGGGGAATGGCTTAACCTACTCGCTATAAACCAAAGACTAACTCACAACATTAAGAACAAAGGAGGACAGACCAAATCCATATTCGAAAAATGTTGCATTAACTTCCCGGGAGGGAAAGGAAACATTTCCATAATATATAACCATTTAAGCGAGTTAGCCACGCCCCCCAAATTACACTATGAGTCGGCGTGGGAAGCGGACCTCAACGTAAGTTTAGATAGGGACCAATGGAACAACATTCGGAAACAAGCCAAAAACGCATCACTTAACATAATTCTGAAGGAGAATTCATATAAAGTTATTATGAGGTGGTACTTAACCCCGGTAAGAATGCACCTAGGGAACCCGGCGATTAGCGACACTTGTGAAAGGGGTTGCAACCAGAAAGGGACTCTAATCCATAAACTATGGGAATGACCTATGATTAGACACACCTGGGTGGATACTTACAAAACCCTAGAGAAACTATGGGGTCAAAGCTATCCCATGAGACCAAAGGAGGCCATCTTGGGTTTACCGGTAGAAAGGATGTCCAACTCAGAACAATTCCTAACCAACCAAATTTTCCTAGCAGTTAGAAAAGTAGTAGCCGCCCATTGGAAAACACCCACCCCATCGTTCGAGGTAGTCCTAAGCAAAATTGAGTTTGTTCGGTCCATGAGCATCTTATCCGCTAAGGTTGACCATAACTACAAGCGCTGGGTCTCCTGCTGGGCCGCCTGGGAGACAAGACGCGGCAGATAAATAGGGTGAGTGACGCTTTCCTTCCAGAGGAACTAGTAAGGGAACCATGGCAGGAGAAGTCTTAATTTACCCAACATCAATAGCCCCAACATCAATAGTCTACAATCTATTAGTTGTTACCAATTAGGCTCAGGGCACCATGAGGACAGGAAACACGGCTCACAGAGTTCTTCCCATAGTTACGGGACTTCATCAAGCATAGTTTCACCCTTAGCCCTAAGTTAGTTAAAAGTTACTTTCAGCTACTAGAAAACTAGAAAACAGAAAAAGAAGAGGAGTTTTTGACAGGCAGATGACACATGAGGAAACAGATGTGATCAATATGTTCATTGTTAATTCCTACTTACCACTTCTAATGTGTTTGCTGCTCAACGTTTTATGTCTGAACTGTCTATTAAAAATCAATTAAACAAAACAAAAAAAAAAATAGATGTCTTGAATCTAAATAACGAAATGTTTTAATTAATCAATGCACCCCAAAAAAACTATTACAGATTCGGTTCTGGCTGATGACAAAGACAGCGAATCTAACTTTACTATGGAATTTATTAATTCTTTAACTCCCTCTGGAATGCCACCACATATTTAGCAACTTAAAAAAGGGGCAATTGTCATGCTACTGAGAAATATGAATCCCAAAAAAGGACTTTGTAATGGGATCAGATTAATTGTGAACGGTTTAAAAGATCATTTCATACATGCTGAAATTATGAATGGTACCCATAAAGGTGAACCAGATTTTATACCAATAATTGATTTGGCTCAGAGTGAGAGTGATTTGTCTTTTGTCCTTCAAAGGAGACAATTTCCCATTATCATGGCATTTGCGATGACCATTAATAAATCCCACGGACAAACTTTTAAGCCTGAGGGTATTTTTTTTACAGGAACCTGTTTTTGCTCATGGACAACTCTATGTTGCATTTTCAAGATGCAACAATCCAGAAGAAATTAAAGTTCATATTGAAGAAAACCCAAGTCAGGGTGATTTATTAGAGGATGGACGCATTTTTAGCAAACATTGTGTAATATGAGGTTCTGTAAACATATAGAGCACAGTGGTTTTATTTTGAGGACACAATTTTATGTCACTCTGACTCATTTTAGAGGACCACTATTTCACTAAGAAACTCTATAAAATGGCAACCCCCCCCCCCCCCCCATAGATAACAGTGGATAGACCCCGTGGATTAACTTTTATGTCTGGTGGTCTCTTTTTAGAGGACCACTATTTCACATAGGAAACTCTATGTGCCATTTTCAAGAACTACAAGAATAACAACAAAAAGTGAAAAGTTTGTAGTTAGTAGACTTCTATTCAAAAGCAAGGTCTTCACTAACTAAAAACTTATGTAAAAAAAAAAATGCTCTGTTCTTATATAGAGCCCTATTCATTTGACCAAATCGCAATTTAATAAGGCTGTAAATGTTAGTATTTTAAGTTACTGTTTCAGATGTTAACATTGTATTTTAAAAGGTGTGCAAAGTTGTTTCATTGTATATAATTAAGGATTTATGTTAGTAGGAGGATTATTATTATAGTTTATTTATAACGCGCTGACATATTCCGTAGCGATGTATAACCATTTGTTAATAAATTGAAATGTATAATTAGATACAGAGTATTGATACAGGGAGTAATTCGATTGCCAGTTAATGGGGTCAGGAAGGAATTATTTTTTCCCCCTTTGATACAATTGGTTAAGTTTCAATGGGGTTTTTTACTGTTTGCTTTCCTCTTGATTCAATACCTATGTGGTGTACAAGTACTTGAACTAAAAGTTGCATGTTCAAAGCATTATGTAATGGTTTCAAATACTTATTCATAGAAAGTTGACCTATTCTTATGTTACTCATGCATACCTGTGAATTCAAAATGTTAGTATTGTTAAAAAAAAAATGGTTCAACATTGTTTCAAATATAAATCGCAAGTTACAAAGTATTATGTAATGGTTTGCAATACGTATTCATAAAAAATGCAGCCATTGTTATATTATTCTTCCATACATGAGAATTAAAATAGTTAATATTGTTAAAAATGATGGCTTACCTGTTGGTGAAGTACAAGTTGAAGGTAAAAATAAAAAAAATAAAAAATTATTGTAATTGTTGTACTACTTTGTAGATAACAAAAAGGTTAAGAGTGTCAGAGACTCACATTGTGTGGCAAACAGCTTTCCCAGCCTTACAATTTGATTGCCGTCATTTTTGACGGACAAGTCGCTAGTATAGCATAATAAATAGGAAAATTCCAAACATTCCCTCACCTCCCAGCAAGTAGCTCTATTTCCTTTAAAAGTGTTTAAAGACACCTTTTTCTTTTCTCTAAAGCTATTTTCCCCAATTCCACACTCAATCAGATGTGTGTTGTATTTGGGGACTGATTCAGATTTTTCAGCCGGAGATACTTCTAGCGCAGTAACTTAAACAATCAGATCTGTGCTGAAATGGAGTCTGAAAGATGCAACACAGTCCCAGGATAATCTAGACACTCCGGTCTCTTCACCTGGTCTTGTAGATCGTAAATGATCAATATTGATTCGTAATTTTAGGGTTTTTCTTATGTTATGCTTCTTTTCTGCTTGGCAGCTAGCTCCGCACCTCCTTCATATGTATATAATTTGTCATATATGATGTCATGAATGATATCAGAAAATTGTTTGTAGGGGGAGAGACGTTAAACTTGCTTGCCTGTATAGGTCGCACTCTTTGACCCTATACTGGTACTCAAACAGCTCTAAATATGTAGCACTGTATAAATGCAGATACAAACATTTTATTCTGTTAAAAAAATGTTACCCACTTTTCCATTTTACCTTCAAAGATACTATGCTCCTCACTCAGCTCTAATGGTCCTAAAAGATTTCTAAATCAACAAGTCAATGGAAACTATATTTTCTATTACTTTGTTATTTGTTGTCTTTTCAGAACCCCAGAGACAGTCCAGTAAGGAGGAAAGAAGAGGACAGGATCTGTCAAGCAGCGGGAAAATAAAGTGAAATGTATTGAATATAATTAAATATTTTATGAGCATTTACATTGCACTGTTTTTAGTTTTTTGTCGACCCACATAGCTCAAGGAAAGGGGAAGCCTGTGCTTTTAGAACTTCTGCAAGAGAAAGTTATATTAAAAAGTTGCTGTGCAGGACACAGAGAGGCAGATATGTAGCAAGGTAAGTCAGTGAGTATCTCAACAACAGGACACAGCTTGGTGAATTATAGGCAAGTATAGCCTCAAGCAGTGACTTTACCAATGTTCTGAGTATGCTTGGAGTTTGTAACTGACTGACCTGTCAATCATAGCCAGCTCCATAGAAAAAGCATGTTTACTGAATCTGCTACACTCCCCTGCTTATTACTAATGCAGAACATTACAGGGTGGCTATATAAAGCATCAGTGGCCAATATATATATATATATTAATAAATATTTATGATAGAAAAAGGCATCCGTTTTGTAAAAAATTAGGACCTACTCTCAAAAGTACAGCGCTACAGAATATGTTGGCGCGATATAACTAAAGATAATAATAATAAGAAGAATAAGAATAATAATAATAAAAATGATGCAGGCCCAAAACCTGGCTCATTGACCTCAAAATGTGAACGTGCATTTATCTGAACTTGTGATGAAAAATTGTCTCCTTGTAATGATAGAACAGTGTTATCTACGGGAGTAAGTTGTATCCTACTTATTCTGTGCTTGGGAAGTCTGATTTGGACCTTGAGGCTCCAGGGAGAATATTAGGGAGTAAAATGCTGGAATGTCGTGGGATAGTCTTGAAAGAAGATCTCATATTTTAGAGAAATATGATCGGATTTTGGGACATATGGTAAGGGTCTTGTGTCACATGTGAGTTTGGTTTTGTGTAAAGAGTATATGAGCCTTTATTATCTGTCATTTATACCTTTTCTATTCTGTTCTAGCCCTATCCTTAATTGTTTAACATTTCATGCAACTTGTTATATCAACCTGCCAAGGTATTGTGTTTGTTTGCGTTGTTCAGTCGTGTCCGACTCTCTGTGACCTCATGAACCGTAACACACCATGCTGATCCACTTGGTATTCATGGCTGAGATACTGAAGTGGGTTGTCAGTTCCTTCTACAGCGGGCCACAGTATACAGCTCCTGGCATTTCTAGGTGGTCTCCCATTCAAGCACTGACCAGGCCCAGCCCTGCATGGCTTCAGGATGGTTTAACTTCTTGGTTTCCTGACTGGAATCAAACCTAAGTCGCGGTGAAAGCACCGAATCCTAACCACTGGACCAACGGGGAACCCGCTGTCAAGTTATAGTACCTGCTAATACCTGACAGGAAAAAAGTAACTAGGGAAAAAGGGCACAAACTATAAATTACTTATAAAGCCTGAGAATATCTGGTGAGAATATAGAGTTGAAAAGAAAAAGTACTGTGTGTCTATTTTTAATGAAGTGAATGGTAACCGAGGAAGACATTAGTTTATTACTAGTTTGCATTTTTACTTTTATTTTCACTGCTCTGTTTCATACGAGCAGTTTGAAAAGTTTGCAGGTTTTTAATCTCGTGTCAGTGCTTTGAAAACAAGCACTATGTCCATTTCATTTTAAGCTCAAAACAGGGCCCTCCGTCGCTGCTATGCGTTAATTTTGCCAGGCACTAAACCCCTGTAGAGCGCTACGGAATATGTTGCCGTGTTACAAATATATAAAAGATAATAATAATAATGATGGCTTAAGTCACCCTTTAAACCTACTTTTTATTTTCTCTCCAGCAGGTGGCAGTAAACAACCATTCCAAATGATCAAATTTAGAGAAACACAGATAATTATATATAAAAAGAAAATGTACTTGTTATCTGTTATGATGCATATAAAATAGGTTGAATTTAGGACACTGTGTCACATGGATTGTCACAGAAGGTGATCATCTCCCATGGAGATTTACTTAATACGCAAATATAACATTACCAATGCAAAGTTAAAGTTTAATAAATCTGTGACCTTAATTGTGGTACTTGACCTTTGGCACTCATCGTGGGCCACACAATGAGCGGGTATGCTGCTCATTGCAGGCCACAGCATGCGCTGCGTGCATGTGTAAGCCCGTTACTTTGGCACCCATCACGGGCTACCCCGTGTCTCTTTTCCCCCCTCCTTCTCCTGTGTCTCTTTCCCCCTCTCTCCCTCCCCTGTGGCCGCCAAAAGACTCCAATTGAATAGCAAATTAGCTTTCAACCTCACTTGTGTACTCCCTGCCCCAGGAGGAGAAAATGGCATCTTTTGTTTTTTCAAGCCCATAACTCCGAAGCCGGTTGAAGCCTCTTGTGGAAGCCTCGCTGTGAGCGCCTTTGGGGCTCATTCCGAGCCTCTCCTCGTCTACCTTACGGGCATCACAATGAGCTCCTTCGGCATCCCCTCTACCTTTGCGCCCTTAACTCAGAAGCCGGTTGGAGCCTCATATGCGAGCCTCACGATTAGCGTCTTGGGTGCTCATTCCGAGCCTTTCCCTCCCCCGCCTCGCGATGAGCACCTTCGTCATTCCCTCTACCTTTGGCGCTAATCGCAAGCCCTGCAATGATCGCCTTTGGCGCTCATTGCAAACCTCTGCAAACCCGTAACTTTCGGACCCTGCATTGAGCGCCTTTGGTGCTCAATGCGCATGCTCAAATCCGTAACTTTTAACATAGCGTTACCAACAAATCGCAATTATGACAACTATTATAGCTGATATGTAATAAAATCTACGTTAAAAGAAACTGAAAAAAATGTCTACACATTGTGCTAGACATTTTCCACAGTGAATCATTCCGCATTGATTGTGTATCTCCCTAATATATGGTAATTTGTGTCTCAGAGGGAATATAACTGCCTGATTAACTTATGGACATTGTTTGGTCCACAACAGAGACAGAAAAACAGACTGTTATTATAATTAATAAACTGGATGCATGAGAGTAGCAATTCAGCTAAGGGGAGTAGGTTCTTGAGTACACTCAGGGATCATTATCTGGCTCAGGTTTTACAAGAGCCTACTAGAAATGAGGCTATCTTGGATTTAGTCATCACAAATAATAGTTTTTTTTAAATTTAATTTAAACATAAATGTATGCCATTTTTTTTTCTATTACAGTTATGTACATAATAACCAGTAACCTTAAACTATCTTTTTTTATTTTCATTTTTACAAAACATCTTAACATAACAATACAGACAAAATAAAGGTGTGAGGCATTAAACCTTTTTAAAAGAATATTTTGCAAAATGAAATAGGTTAAAATACATTTCTGTTACAATCAATATACTGTTTTCATAGTGCATTACATTAATATCTCTGTTCAGTATTCATTGATAGGTCCAATTTTAATTATCTATCATTTATATGTTAATTTTCTCTTTTTCTTTCTTTTTCCTTTTATATTTTTGCCCGCATTCTAAAAAAAAAAATGGTCAAACATATGACATACAATAACATATTTTTTAAATAGTAGAGTGCATGGAATTGAACAAGGAAATAGGAACAGGGAGACAGGAAGTGGATATGATTACTTATATTTGTTATGATTTCCATAGGGACCATTTCATAATGTTTCTTTTAGATTTTCATTGAGTTAATGTTATATAGTCTAGTTCTATTTGTTTATTTCTGTCTACTATGACTATGAGCCATTTTGCTGCTAGTAAGGTGTTAATAATTATATTAGTTTGTTTATAGTTATTTTTTTCCGGTAAAATATGGAATAATACAACATCTGGGGTCAATTCCAATTGGTACTTTATAATAGTAGATATATGTGTAATACAAATTGACCAGAACTTTTTTTATTAAGGTACATGACCACCACATATGTTCAATTCCTCATTGCATCTCCGGCAGTTTTCTAAATTTTCTTGTGGGTCAATTTTCTATAATTTTTCTGGGGTTATGTACCATCTCTGTGTCAATTTGAAGTATGTTTCTCTTAAGGATGATTTCCTTGTAAACTTTTCTGTATTAAGTTTTTGAAATAGGACACTTAAGGATCTTAGTCCCCATTTTTCCCAGTTTATTTTTAAGTGAAGAAGTTCAAGGGTTATTTTTTTTAGTGAAATTTTTAATACTGGAAATTTTACTAATTCCATTTTTTTATGAAATTTAAACCACCATTTCATCAGAGATCCAGGGATTGCAATTGAGCATTCTTAGCTAAGGTATTTTCTATTTGTAAGAAAATTGGGAATATTTTCCTTTACAGTGATTAAATTCACTGCTTTTGATTATTCCAATATGTCTGGTGCTGCTAAACCTCCTTTAGAGAATGCTCTTGAAACTATTTCTTGTTTTATACAGGATTTTCTGCCTCTATCAATAAATTGGTCTATTATTTTCTGAAAACGTTTTAATTTATTTTCTGGGATTTTTAGTGGGAGACTTCTCAGTACATAAGTAATTTTAGGAAGAACATTTATTTTGATAGCAGCTATTCTCCATAGCCAGGATAGGTTTAATGTTTCCCAATTGGATAAAAGAGAATTTATTTGAAGAAAAAGTCTATCTAAATTATTTCCAACTAGTTTATTTGAAATTTGGAGTGAATTTAATATCCAGATGCGTAATGCTGTTTAGGTTCCAATTATAAGGAAACTTTTCCTTCAATTTTTAATTTCTCTGTAATGCTAAGATTAATATGTAATACTTCTGTTTTAAGAATGTTTAATTTATAATATGATAAATTACTGTAATCTTCTATTGTCTGAAGTAATTTAGTTATAGAATTTTCTGGATCTGTAACTGAAATAACTACTGTATATCGTCAGCAAAGATGGTAACTTTATTCATTATAGACCCTGTTGCTATACCATCTATTTGTTTACAGTTTCTAATCATTTCTAATAAGGGTTCGATAGTTAGTGCAAATATAAGTGGTGAAAGTGGGCAACCTCTGCGAGTACCATTACTTATTTTGAATGTTTCCGATTTTATCCCTATTCCAGAGATATATGCATTTACTTCTGTAGATAGTGCTTTAACTGCATGAGACCAAAACGTACCAAAGCCATATTTATTAAATACAATTTGTATAAACTCCCAATTTACTCTATTAAATGCTTTTTCAGCATCAAATGATAGAACGACTGATGATAAAAAAAATCTTGTGAAAAGGCTAATATATCTATATGTTTGCAAGTGCTGTCTGTCGATTGTCTATTTTTAATAAATCTTGTTTGATCTATATTAATTAAGTTATTTAATATAGGATTTAATCTGGAAGCCAATATGCATGAATATATTTTTATGTCTGTGTTGAGAAGTGATATTGGGCGGTAGTTTTGGCATTTAGTAGGGTCTTTTTCAGGTTTTGGTATGATTTCTATCGCTGCCTCTAGGGTCTCTGCTGGTGCTTTTCCTTTGTTTTTCCTTTGTTATACATCTTTTTCAAGTGTTTCACTAAAGATGGGGCAAACAGTTTATAATAAATATTCGGAAATTCGTTGGGCCCTGGTGATTTCTCGATTTTTAAGGATGCTATGCTTAAACAGATTTCTTCTTCTGTGATGTCTCTTTCTAATTTTTTGAGTTGTTCCTCTGTAATTTTAGGTAATGCAATTTGTTCTAGATATTATTTTATTTGTAATTTTGAAGGTTTATAAAATTTAACAAATGTTTTTCCTATGTCTATTGGGTTTCAATGTATTGTATCTTTTCTGTCTTGTATCTCTTCTATTCTTGTACTTGAATTCCTTCCTTTAAATTGATTGTCATCAAATACTACTGATACAAGTGCGTGATCTAACCATGCTATAGGTACAATTTCAATTCTTTGTATCTTATTTAGTGCATTAAAATCCAAGAGAAAGTAATCCAATCTCGTGTATGTTTTATATTTATTTGAATAGAAAGTATAATCTTTTTCATTTGGGTGTAAAACCCTCCAACCATCAAATAGCTTATGGTTTGTTAAAGTTTTCTCAAAGTTTTTTGCAACTTTAATCATTATTTTATCTGGGAGTGGTTTCACTATAGATTTCCTGTCCAGACAAAGATTTAGATCTCCACAGATCACTAGATTTCCTTTTTTGAGATTATTTATATGTTCTAATAATCTGTTCAGAATTTATATTGCGTATTATTGGGAGCATAGATGTTAACAATTGTATAAAATTGGTTATTTATTAAACCTGTCCAAATTACATAACGTCCTTCGTTATCTAGTTCTTTATGTTTTTCAGTAATATTATTTATTTTATTGAAAAACATACACACACCTCTGGCTTTAGTCTTATAGTTAGAAAATAGTTTGGTATTATACATCTTATCTGATAGTTTTTTTTTTTTTTATCCTTTAAATAAGTCTCTTGTGCGCATATAATATCCGCATTTATCACAAATAATATTCATATGGTATCAAATGTTGAAAAAGGGCAACCTTTGGGAAACAGTGATATATATACGTGCGTGTGATAATTACTATATTTAGATATATTTTATGAAATAACTAAAGAATTGGAAATTTATATATGTTGCCCAAGTTGTTTAAACTGTCCCAAGATTTTTTATTTTAATTTTAGGTTTTGTGAGAGGATTCTCCCTGGCAGTCAGTGGGCCACAGAAATCAGCTGACGGACCACATCTGGCCCCTAGGCAGCCAGTTGGACAGCACTGCTATACACTATCCAATAGAGCATTGAAAGGTGTATAGAAAATGTGCTGAGTTTGTGGCATTTTAGCTTGGAGGAACATAGAGCCTTATTCAATTGACAATTGTAAGTTACTGGAGCCCGCAAATGAGGCTGCAGTTATTTTGTCATTTAATTGACGTCTTTTTGCGGGCTCCAAACAGTTTACGGTTTAACGGCCTTGAAAACCTTGCAGTTGTTAAACCCGGAACTTACAGCCTCCTGATGCCTTTGATCTTTCCTGTCCTCAAGAGTTATGATCACAAAAATCGCAATTCAATTGCTACAATTCCCCAAGCCCCAATTTGTCCCGTAGCTCTGACGTCACCGGCAGCATTTGAGAATACAGGCGTCCATCGATACACACGCTGGATGTGCAGTCTCTGGACTTTCCTAGAATATGATAAGTGTTGTTTCTTTGTGTCTCTGATATAGGAATACTGATATTATTTCTAACATAATACTATGCTTATCTGTATATTTTCCTAATATTAATTTGATAACAGAGAGAGACCTTGGAACAGTCATTGGTTGCTTATATTCGTTTACACATTAATCTATTTCACTATATAATTATATAGAATTTTTGAATTCAGTATATGTTTAATCATTCTTATTGCACTTTATATAAGCACTACTTGCACTTTTATAGCCATGTTGGTATTAGCACTTTAGCTTAACTAGAGTAGGTTAGCTTTTTCAAGATAGGAAAATGGGTAATTGGTGGATCCCCAGTTCCACCATCAGTATTAGTGTATTTAGAATTTTCATTTTATTTTCATATTTATATATTATTTTGTAGATAGTTTATTTATATTAGTATAAAGGAGTAAATAGTGGGCTCCGCTACCACCAAATCAACCTTAGGGAGTTATACTATGAGGGTAGTTAACAGTTATTAATTTGTAAAACAGAATTCACATATATTTTCTGTTGACACTGAAATATTGTATAAAGCCGGTGATTATCATTGCTACGTATTAATTTTTTAATGTTTTATAATGTATTGTAGATTGAATTGTGCTTAATAAACTATTAGTTTTTATCGATCTTTGTTTTAGTATCATAAAAAAAATGTACTTCCATATTGTCTACTTAAACTACGGAGGTTACACCTGTGTGGATATATAGGTGTTCCTTTTCTTTGTTTTGTTTGGCTAATATCTCTACACATTTCCACACCAATAAGTACATGTAATATGTATAATTAGGTACTTACGTTTAATTTAAATAGCACCACCTCCTCTCTGTATACTGTTTTTCATTTATATACATAATTCCTCAAGCCCGCAAATGTTTTCACACACGTAAACGGCAAATGTAGGAGAAAATCCTACGAGTGCTAGAGAGGACCAGCAAGGGGGTTTAACCTCTGTCCACAGCACTGTAAATGCGAATTAAAAATCAATACTGCACTGTAAATGATGGAGAAAGCGATGAAAGACAATAGAATTAATTGCAACACAGTCTCAAGTTCGCAAATCAGCAATAAAAAATCATATTTTTTTATGTGTCATTTTGGGGTTATATCTATCTCAGGAATCAATGGGTTATTACATATCAGGCCACCCATATGGACTAGAACAGTATTGACATTCATTTTTATAGTTTTGTATTTCAAGGGTTTGCATGTCTTATCACATATCGGACCCCTGAACCTAATTAATTGCCATATAACCTCCATGTTTTACTGCTGTAATGATGGTGGTCTCAATTTCTATTGGCTGATTCAAAATGGGAGGTTACGGCCTTGCTCAATTGATCATATTCCCGCCCTGAACTGCTACAGACGAGTGCATGGTTTAAAGAATTGGAGATGAACGGGAGCCCACAGCACGCCCGCAGACATCCGGCCTGGATCCCGCGAGATGCGTGATTGCAATTGAATCGAGCTCCAAGTTTTTATTTATAAATATCATGTTTAACATAAAATCTTATTTTGTTTTTATTAATGTAATTATGGTCTTTATTCTTTTGGTTACCTTCTTTTATTGGTGTTCCCCCCTTTTCCTATGAAGGGAAAGGATATAATTATTTACTCCAGCAGAATAAATTATAGAATTAATTAGTTGCTTGTACTTGAGCATAAAAACAGAGGATTCTTTATTATTTACTTAATTCTTTATCTGATAACAAGTGAATTTTTATTTATCATTAAATTACATCTTACATCTTATTCCCATGTAGAACAAACTTTTCTGTATAGACTCTTTATATATATATATATATATGTATATATATATATATATATATATATATATATATATATATATATATATAAATATATATATTTATTACAATAGATATTGGGAATGTATTTTGGAATTTAACATGTTACTTAAGTCTTTTTCTAAATCTATGCTCTCCTAACTTACTATGGATATAATCCTATTTGTTTATGATTGTTAAAATTATGTTGCTATTTTAAGCAAATAGTTGACATTTTTTTTTTAGCAATCAGATTAATCTTCCACAGAGGCCTACTGTTAAAAGCATGTGGTTGTATAAAATATGTTCTAATTATTTGTCAAGGACCCCTTTTTCCAGTTCCTGTTTCTTAGCCCATTAAAGGACAGATGGCTTGGCTCCAGCCACACCAACATTGATATTGTAATTTGCTTTATCCCATTGTTGGCAGATAATCTAAGTACATCTGTAATATGCTTAACAGGATGTGCCAGCAACGAATAGATGGGTCAGGGACCACATTGAGGCATACAGAGCAGAGGTGATCAGGTAGAAAAGGAGCCTGATCACCAGTATGCTGGAGCGGGGAAGGCAACAGATTTCCACATACGAGGATAGGTGGACAGCTATTCTAAATCAGAGGATGGCTTCCCTTAGGCTCCAGCCGGGAGAGAAGCAAGCAGAACGGCTTGAGGACCTGTTGTGGTTGGAGTTCGACTTGGAACATTCATATGTGGATCAAATGCTTCCAACTCCTGCATCACAAGGGCCTTCCTTCTACAGGCTTGGACTGGTGGAAGGGCTCCTGGATGTGCTACAGGGAGATCAAAAGTGTGTCCTTGGAACCACAGAGCGCTGGGAAATCCTATTGGCACAACACCAAAAAGACACGTGGAAATAGATCCAGGAACAGAAGAAGAAAAGATGATCAAACCGTTGATCCATAAAGAAATGGAGTTGTCAAAAGAGTATGAGGAACTGCTTGACGAGGTGGGCCCAGGTGGGACCTGGCTCAAGTATTTGGAGTTACCCCATGCTTCCCAAGCTGAGGTAGCAGAGGATATGCTGCAAGAGGAAATGGACGGTTGGCTACACCCCTATAATGTGGAGGAAGGAAACCAGAAGGTACCTGACCGCTACAGAACATGCGAGATCAGAGAGACTGCTGGGAACTTACCAGGATAGGGTGCCCAGAATAACAGTCCAGACCCTGGTAGATTCAAAACCGGGGAGCATTGTAAAGCAGCACCAGTTGAACAGTTGGCAGAGTAGGGTGCAAGCCCTGATAGTCTGCCCAACTAGCCATGGACTGTTACCTGTCCTGAACCACAGACCTCTGATGTCCAGGCACCAAGGCTGACAGATGCCAGATGGGGGCATGAGGCTAACAGGAGAGGGGGTATCCCCTGAGACCCTGAAGCTCTTCTGCAGCATGGAGGAAGTAGCAAGTTGAGGCTCCACTCCCAAATCCTGCAGAGTTGCTAGCACGGCTGACGGGAATCGATTCAGTGCTGGCAACCACAGAGGTAAATGAAATAGGCAAGCGTACCTTAGCTGCAGAAGTGGTCCCAACCTTGCCAGCCCAGAGGATACTCACCCTAAGGAGTTACCGACCCCAGCAAAGTCTGCTACCCTGGATGAGCCTCAGCCAGGAAAGGATCTCCATCCAGGGAGTCCTGCTCTATTTTTCCCCAACCCTGCCTTGACAACTGACCCTGGGGAGATTGTTCCAGCGGGGAAGTGCTTTTTACCCCTGCATCAACTGCTCCTTAGACGGGATACCCCGTAGCCACTACCTGCCCGTGGCCAAGGTGGTAGCAGTATGGCCCTGGATGAGATTGTAGTTCCTGAGACCTTGGATGTATCACCAAGATTGATGTTTGCAATTTGGGGTGGGTTATTGAAGGAAAAGGAGCTGTGGGGCTGTGTTGCTACCTGGGACCCTAAGGATTGGGATCCCAGATGTTGTGCAGAAAAAGGGGAGAGGGTGGCTGAGAAGTGTCTGCTAGCCCAGATACCCCCTGAAAGGACTGTACAAATGGACTATGTGCCCAAGACCCTTTAGAAATTAAGGGTTAGAGACTGTGGGCACTTTCCTGAAGGATGGCCAACCACCCTCAGACCCGGCAAACCTTCTACCCACTCCAGGAGGAGGACATGCACTGGGACTTATGCAGTGGCCACTTGGGCCAAAACATTTTTTCTTTGCATGGGGACTTGGACTTGGGCTATGGACTGCTGTTCAAGCATATCATCCGTTAAGGATCATAGCCCCAGAACTGCTGTCTGGAAGGGGGAGTAATGTCAAGGATATTAGCCCATTAAAGGACATACAGCTTGGCTCCAGCCACTCCCCTGGATGTGCTGAGTCTGCAATGAGCAGACACCTATATTGAACTGTTATCTGTTTTGTCCCATTGTTTACCCAGATAAGCTGATTACCTCTCTAGATAGGCAGCTGGAGACAGCAGGATGTGTATTAGAAAGTACTATTATTGTTCTCAGGTGCCAGCTATCAAGGTATTGATAGACCCCATGTGGGGTAATATCCTGTAATTGCCTGCACCACCCTCCCACTGTTTCATAGTGTACACCCCCTCTGTATCTAACTGCTATAAATATTGCTGACTTTTCAAAAATAAAACAGTTAACTTTTGAGGCATATAGAAATTGTTTGTCTCTTATTTTGCTCCTGATCTCCTGGGTGGCTGCAGGGAGGCACTAAAAGACTCTGTCGGAACCTTCTGGGGTAGGTTTGACTGTAACAAATCTTATCAAGCACCCTAAGAAGAAACATATCTGGAGTCTCTTGGTAACCTGGAGATGCTGATTTCTGATGCAAGAACACTGACTGATACATAAGCCAGATATCAGGGTGCTGGTGCAGAGATTTCCAAGAACTCCACAGTCCTGGGTGGTCCTGGGAAGGGCCCTGGGCTTGTATAGCCCCTATCCTCGGATTGTCACATTATAATTCTTCCTATTTTTCTATCCACCCCCCTTCCATATTATGTCATTATTAAGGTTGGTAGGTAGGTATGTTTTGGTCTAGTTATATGCACATATTTATACTAATAAATTCACAAAATCAACTGCTGTTGATTACATTTCAAATTATACATTTTGAATTTTGGTATAAACATTGAATTTTATATTTTCAGTTACAATATTGGTCTCTTACATACAGAGATTTAGATTTAGGTATTTAGGTATGCAAAATGATAATATTTCTATTATGATTACTTTAAGAGTTTTGGAAATGACCCATTTCAATGAATATATACTTTTATTTATTATTAGTTATTTAGTATTTCCCTTTTTTTCTCTTGGGCAGGGTATTTTTAACATTTGTTTATAATAAGATTCAACCTCCTAAGAAGTAATTCCCATATGAAATTAGATTTCTGATTCATATGCAGCATTAAACAAATGAATCAGTTTTGTGTTTATATATATATTATTTGTATGGTAATCAAACAAGTAATATATGAGACACTTATCAAAATTTGGTTTCTACAAAGAAATTTCAATTAATTTATATTTATTTGTTTATTTTATTTGTTTACATTTAAACATTCCATGTATTGTTTAATGTATTGTTTTTATTTACCTTTATTCATTTTCCTCTTTTATTAGTACATTATCTGTTGTGTTTTTTTTAGCTTAATTAATGTATTTCGTTTTACTTTTAAATGTTTAAGAATTTGGTGACGACATTACCACTTAAGGAATGCACAATTTATTTCATATTTCTAGGAGTAACATTTACATTGCTTATAACATGTTTATAGGAAAAAAATATAATATTTTTAGATTACCTTTGTTTTTTCACTAATCTTTATTTTATTATGGTTTTAGTTTTTTATTTATATTTTATTGTTTATATTTTATTAAAGTAGTGATTCCATTTTCGCTGATGACACAAAGTTGTGCAAGGTAATTAAATCAGATAATGATGTGTTCTCCCTCCAAAGGGATTTACATAAAATTGAGGAATGGGCATCTAAATGGCAGATGAGATTTAATACAAATAAATGTAAAGTTATGCATCTGGGAAGGAAAAATAGCCATGCAATTTATAATCTTAATGGAGCAAATATAGGGGTATCAGATAGTGAAAGGGATTTGGGAGTGCTTGTGGACAACCACCTAGGTAACAGTGCTCGTGGACAACCACCTAGGTAACAGTGCTCAAAGCCAAGTAGCAGCTGCAAAGGCAAATACAATTTTAGCATGTTTAAGAAGGGTATAGAAGCAAGGGAAGCAAATATAATTCTGCCACTATACAAATCTCTAGTACGCCCTCATTTGGAATATAAAGTACAATGTTGGGCACCACTTCAAAAAAAGGACATTTTAGAGCTGGAAAAGCTACAGAGGAGGGCAACAAAACGAATAAGGGGAATGAAGGGGCTAAGTTATGAAGAAAGACTAACAAAATTAAGCTTATTTTCTTTTCTACCTTATATAAATACATCCAGGGTCAGTATAAAGATTTGTCAAGGGAGCTTTTTGTGCCAAGAGGTTTTAAACTGACAAGTGGACATCTTTTGAATTAATATTCTTTTATTAGAAGGTATACAAATTCCATACGTAAATAAAACATTCTTAACAGTCATAAATGTCAGTTTTATCAAGTCATATAATCACAATATTATCATTTTGCAACAGTTAACTGACTAAACCTTCTTGTTTTTTAATTTTTAGTGAGAAAATGTTCTAGTGTCTAAACTGATTATTCCAACTATAAAGAAAACACAAGGCATAATAAGCCAATTAAATTCAAGAGTACACAGTTGATAAGAGCATACAATATAAAAGTTATTACCTATCTATCTTTACTAAACTATCGTGTACCATATCATAATAAGTAATCATTGGCACCTCTAGGCAGCCGTGGAGCAATCCCGGCTGGTTTCTCCGTCTTACCTCGGATCTTCCTTGCCATCTAGTACCACTGAAAGGTCTCCAGAGCTCCCCCACTTCAGTCTTTTCCTCATAATCGCTTCAGTCAATTACAGACATTATACTAGGGGCACGCTAAAGGAGGATGTTATCCAAGGGTCCCAAACTATCTGGAATTGGGGCATCCTATCTAAAACGATATGGGCTAGTCTCTCGTTAATAAGTAAGTAGTTGATCCTTAACCATCTTGGTAACCCAACTTCTAATTTTTAAGTAATTGTAGAGTTACGTAGTTGGCAAGTCGTGAGTCGTGCAAAATTGGTCATAGGTCAGTAGTTTGTCATTGGCGAACCAGTTTCCTATGCGATCCAGGTGTCTGGAAGTCCACCAGAATTTAGACATGGAGCTTGAGTCTGCTAAAATTTGTGGAAAGGACATAACCGACAGAAGAGGGGATAATTCCAAGCTAAGTCGATGCCTAGAGTTCGCCCATCTCCAGGACTGAAGCGTTAAGGAGATCATGGGGTTTTGATGAGTTATGAAGGGGGCAGAGTCTTCAGGGATCCAAACCAACTTATCCCAACTATGTGGAGACATTTGGTAATTTTCCATAAAGACCCAAGATGGATGGTGTTTCGTAGAGTGAGCTCTAGGTAAAGGGGCCAATTGAGTGGCCTTAATATAAAGTCTTAAATTCAGGGTCGCAAGACCACCTCTATTCTTGGAGCGAAACATCACCTGCCTGGGGATACGAGGGCGTTTATCGTCCCATATGAACCGGGAAATACTATTCTGGAATTTATCTAGGTCTTTAAGGGAGAGTGGGATAGGAAGGGATCTAAATAAGTACAATAATTTAGGTAAGATATTCATTTTCACAGCCGCAATGCGGCCTGTCCATGAGATTTTAAAGCTCCTCCATTTCTGCATATCAAAATGTCAGAGATCTGTACAAGGGGGGAAAATTTGCCCCGTACATATCCCTGAACTTGGAGGTAAGTCTGACGCCTAAGTATTTTATAGACTGTGCAGGCCAAATAAACTGATGATTAGCTTTAAGGGTGTCAATCTCACTCTGTGGCAATCTCATCCCCAGCGCCTCAGTCTTCTCAACGTTTAGCTTGAGACCCGAGATTCTGCCAAAATCCTGAACAGTGGACATGAGTGCTGGTATGGATGAGAGGGGATTGGTCAGGGTGCAAAGCATGTCATCCGCAAAGAGAGAGCATTTGAAATGCTGGAGGCCTACCTGTACCCCCTGGATGATAGGATTGGCTCTAATCGCTTGCGCAAGGGGTTCTATGGCAAGAGCAAATAACAGTGGGGAGAGCAGGCACCCTTGCCTGGTCCCTCTTCGAATTTGGATGTCGGCTTTGTGATCCCCTGGGAGTTTTAGATTGGCTGCTGGGGAGCCATAATATCTCCTAAGTAGATTGATAAAGCGTCCCTTGAATCCAAATTTGTCTAGAATCTTGTATAAATATGGCCATTCTACCGTGTCAAAAGCTTTCTCTATATCTAAAGCTAAAAGGCAGGCTGGTATATTAGACTTCTGAGCCATGAACTGAGCGTTCAGAACCCTCCTAAAATGATCCCCGGCCTCTCTAAAGGGGACAAACCCAGTTTGGTCCTTGTGGATCAAATCTGGTAGAAATTTAGAAATGCGGGTGGCCATAATTTTTGCCAAGATTTTGACATCCCCGTTGATTAGGGATATAGGGCGGTCATTTTTCACCTCTAGAGGGTCCCTGCCGTCTTTTGGAAAAACCACTAGATCAGCCCGGTTTAGCTCCGGGGGCATAGGCTCTCCGTTTAATATGGCATTAAAAAGAGATGTCAAGTGTGGGGTAAGAAGGGGTTCAAATGTTTTATAATACAAATTAGTGAAGCCATCCGGTCCTGGAGATTTGCCCAACTTAAGATTCTGGATGGTAAGTTTAACCTCCTCCTGGGTTATTTCTAAATTCAAGTCATCCAGTTGATAATCCGGTATTTTGGGGAGATCGCATAAATTTAGAAAGGAGTCTATATCTGATCCACTACAGTGGGATTGCGAGGAATATATTTCTTGGTAATAATTTTGAAACATTTTTTGGATATCATTGGGGCTGTAGGAGATTTGGCCGCTAGGTATCCTAATTTGGGTGGTTCTGGGTTGGGAGAATTTATTGTTTAGCCTTTTAGCCAAAAGAGAGTCAGGTTTATTTGCCTTCCAGTAATAGAGGTGCTTCATTATTCTCATAGCTCGTTCAGTTCAATAGCACAATATAGCGTCCAGCTCTAGCCTAGTCTGGTCAATTAACTTACGCCCCTGAAGAGAGGGGCACTGTTGGTTTTTCTCCTCTAACCTCTTTAATGAGGTTGTAAGCTCTGTCTCCTTCTGCCTAAGAAGTTTCTTATGTATAGAGGACAGCTTAATGCAAGTTCCTCTAACAAAAGCCTTATGGGCAGCCCAGAGCCAGCCAGCCCCAGTTTCGGGGGAAACATTAGTCTCAAAAAACAGCTGTATGTCTTTGGATATGGAATCCATACTACTCGGGTTAGACAGTAGGAATTAGTTCAGAGCCCAGGTATAGGGAAGCCGTGGGTTAGGACCCAGATCCAGCTCAACAAGTACCAGGGCATGGTCTGACCAGGGGCAGGGGACTATCTTAGAGTTTATGGTAGAGTCGTACAATGAGGAAGTGAGAAGAAGAGCATCAATCCTAGAGTATGTCAGGTGAGTCGAGGAGTAGAATGTGTACTCTCTCCTGTCTGGGTTCTTACCCCTCCAGGCATCGGCCAGCCCCAAGCCGTTTAGTAAGGACTTAATCTGATTAGTCTTGTTGGGAAGTCTGTTGGTCGGTTTTCCAGATCTATCAAGGGTCGGATCTAAGGTCAGGTTAAGGTCCCCCCCAATTATCAATTTCCCCAAATCCTGAGTCTCTAGTTTTTTCAGCAGGTCTATGAGAACAGTGTAGGGAGAGTTCGTAGGAGAGTACAGGTATACTAGCATTATTCTTACCCCTCTTATAGTCCCAGTTGCCATAACATAATTACCGTCCCCGTCTACCCGAGTGGTCTCTACTTGGAAGGGGAAGGTTTTATGCAATAAAATTGCACATCCAGCTCTCTTAGTAGGGAGAGAGGCCAGATAGTAGGTGGGGTAATCCTTATGTAAGAATTTATTATTATTATTATTATTATACTTTATTTATAACGCGCCAACATATTCCGCAGCGCAATACAGGGGTTAGGTACAAGTATAAATAATGCCCCACAATGAAAATAATGAAAGACCCTGTTATTGAGCTTTCAATCTGATATACACTGTGCTTTCCCTAAAGCACCTCACAAGATTAAAACTCGCAAACTTACATTCTAAAGGGTATGGGTAAGGTACAGGAGAGTGAGAGATGCATAGTGAATGAAGAGGCTAAAGATGATAGGCTTTTTTGAATAGATGTGTTTTTAAAGAGATTTTGAAGGATCTGAGGCAGGAAGATAGTCTGGTGGTGCGAGGAAAAGAGTTCCAAAGAATAGGGGCAGCACGTGAAAAGTCTTGAAGCCGGGAATGAGAGGAGGTGATGAGAGAGGAGAAGAGAAGAAGGTCATTAGCAGAGCGAAGAGGGCGGGTGGGAGTGTATTTTGGGATGAGAGCAGAGATGTAGGAGGGTGCAGTATTGTGGAGGGCTTTATATGTTAGGGTCATGATTTTGAATTGTATTCTAGACGCTATGGGAAGCCAGTGGAGTGCCTGACAGAGAGGTGCTGCAGACACTGATCGTTTAGTATGGTAGATGAGTCTAGCGGATGCATTCAAAATGGATTGGAGTGGAGACAGACGGGTGATAGGAAGACCAGCAAGAAGAGTGTTGCAGTAATCGAGGCGAGATATGATAAGAGCGTGAATAAGAATTTTAGTTGTGTCTTGTGTGAGGTAGTGGCGTATTTTGGATATGTTTTTTAGGTGAAAGTGACAAGATTTTGTGAGTGATTGGATGTGGGGAATGAAAGAGAGGGAAGGGTCCAGTAGGACCCCAAGACAGCGAGCCTGAGAGGTGGGAGTGATGATGGCATTGTCAACAGTGAGAGATATTTGCGGAGTGAAAGCTGTAGTAGAGGGTGGAAAGATAAGGAGCTCTGTCTTAGACATGTTGAGTTTGAGTTGACGGGCAGACATCCAGGAGGATATGCTCGAGAGGCAATTGGCAACATGAGCTAGCAGAGAGGGGGATAGTTCAGGTGCAGAGATGTAGATTTGGGTGTCATCAGCATATAGATGATACTGAAATCCAAAAGATTGTATAAGGGCACCAAGGGAGGATGTATAGATGGAGAAAAGGAGGGGGCCTAGGACTGAGCCTTGGGGTACACCGACAGTTAGAGGGCGAGGAGATGAAGAGGTGCCAGAGAAGGAGACACTAAATGTTCGATTTTCTAGATAAGATGTGAACCAAGAGAGAGCAGTGTCACGGATGCCAAGAGAGTGGAGAATTTTGGATAAGAAGAGGATGATCAACTGTGTCAAAGGCAGCAGAGAGATCCAGGAGAATTAGGATAGAGAAATGACCCTTTGATTTGGAGTTGAGCAGGTCATTAGTAACTTTTGTGGGAGCTGTCTCTGTAGAGTGTTGGGGCCGAAAGCCAGACTGGAAGGGATCAAGGAGGGAGTTGGAGGAAATGAATTGTGTAAGGCGAGTGTAGACGACACGCTCAAGTAGTTTAGAAGCCAAGGGAAGTAGAGAGATAGGGCGGTAATTAGATGGAGAAGCTGGATCAGATGTGGGTTTCTTAAGAATGGGTGTGATTGTGGCTTGTTTCAAAGGTGATGGAAACTTGCCAGTGTCTAAGGAAAGGTTGAATAGATGTGTGAGAGCTGGGATAAGTGTGGTAGAGAGGGGGGGGATCAGCTGTGATGGAATAGGATCATGTGGACAAGTTGTGAGACGAGAGGTTGATAGAAGGTTAGCAACTTCATCCTCAGTTACAGGGTTAAAGGAGTTTATAGTGGCTATAGGTTTGGGAAAGGGTGAAGTTTATTTTTGTTGCCGAAATTTAGTTTTGTTGCCGAGGGAGTGTGTTTTTTGTAGAATGCAAAGGCTTTCCTCCTTTTAAAGGGGGAATTAAAGCCCTTTACATTATGGGTTATTATGGTGTATTTAGAAGTAGCCATTGGAAGTTGGGAGTGGAGTCCTAGATGTATGCGACCTTACCTGGTAGCTGAGCTTGTGAGTGACAAGGAGTGGAGGAGCCCGGAGAGCAAACAGAAGTCCCAGCGAATATGCTGTTGGCGGCAAAAGAATCACCCTTTTATCAAGAGGGCTGAGAGCAATGAGAAGGGAGAAAGGCAGTTTAATATCAGAGAGGTAGGTAAATCTGAGACAAAACAAACAAACCAATAAAAAAAAACAGAGCAGTAAAACAGCAAGTTTACAGTACGTCTAATCCTCAAACTGCAATTACAAAAATATAGCAGAATAAGCATAAAACAGTCGTCTACACATAAACCTTCTATCTCTTTTTCTAGAAAATAAAGAAAAATCAAATCCACATAATGTGGGGAATTAGTCTGGCAAACTATAGTAATTCTAAATGGTAATAGTTCAAACTATTCTAGCAACATTCTATCTAAACTTTAAATAACGAGATGTGGACATCAGGCAATCAGCAAAATGTTATCAAAGTCCAGCTAGGTAGGAGGCCTCTCAGGTCGCGGGCCTGACTTTGAAGTGGCAGAGAAACCAGAATCTGCCGTGTATACCAAGCGTTTGTCTTGCAGGTCGCCTACATAGTCCCGGAAGCCACTGGGCCACTCCAGGGCAGGAACTTGTTTGCCATGAACTTGTGCTGGCTTTGGAGTCTGCTGCCTCTTAGGGATTAGTGAAACAAGATGCTCTTGGTTTGCTTCTGTCGTGGACACCGGGCATAGATGTAATTGCTGTAACACATCTAAACAGTCTTCCAGGAAGCGGGTGGTATAAGTCTTGCCTTGAAAAGTGAAAGACAGAGCAAACGGAAAGTTCCAGCGGTACTGGATCCTGTGCTGAAGAAGAATAGCAGTAGCCGGTTTCATAAGTCTCCGCTTATGCAGGGTATCCGGGCATAGGTCTGCATAGAACTGCAGGGTTGAATCGTCCGGCCCCTTGATAGTATGCAGCTTCCTGTTGGCTGATAGTAGAAGATCTCTGGCCTGCTGCCTTAAAAATATAACAATAACATCCTTGGGTGCCTCCAAACTTCTCGTACCTCCCAAGGCTCTATGGGCACGCTCAATCTCCCACACATTTTCATTCTGATTAGGAAGGATTATCGAGATTGTATCCCTCAGGTAGCCAGACAGGTCCTGTATCGCTCTTGGGATGCCACGGATGCGGACGTTGTGTCGGCGGGACCAGTTTTCCAGATCCTCTATCTTATCCGTGAGGTCAGAGATGTGAATGGAGTTTTGAGCAACAGAGGATCGATCCCTTTCTTGCGCCTCGGCCATCTGATCCGACGTGTCCTCCAATAGTTGAGTACGTTGCCCCAGATCCTTCAAGTCTTGTCTCAGAGGGTCAATAGCTTTTGCCAGGAGCCGCTCAATAGTAGCCACTGACCTGGCCGAGAGGTCCAGGTATTGGCTAGGAGTGTCAGGATTCCCTTCAATGTCTGAGCCATCCGAGTGTTCTGAGGCGGATTCCGCAGGGGGGGAGCATCTGGCAGTTTTAGGTGTAAAGTGCTCCCGTATGCCCTTCACAGAAGCTGTTCTTTTGGGTTTCGGCATTTTGGAGAATGGGCCGCAGGAGTCAGCAAATAATCCGTTATGGAATCAGTTAGGTATAATATAGGGGGAAGCTGTGCCCCAAGTGTTCTGAGTGGAAGTCTGCTGACCCAATTAGTAGAGTTTGTCCAGTTTATAAAGTTTGGTTGAGGCAGGTGATAGCTGTGTTGCCAGGCCAAGTCCCCATTCGTCTCTTTATTCCATAATAAAAGTGTAGTCCCCAACTGGGGCTCTGAGGTAGCCTTTGAAAATCAGGTCAAGCAGAGAGTAGTTCTTTGGTAGAAGAGTGGCTCAAAAGGTTGTACCCTCTTCGGGTAGCCTGTCTGTTTTTGCTGACAGGAGCTTGTTAAGTAGAACTCAGCTGTAGAATAGGTCAGTACAAGTAATAAGCAGCAATGAATGGCAGGGAGACTTCTAATCTTATATTATTTGTATAAAGCCAGTGATGATCTGCAGTATTGCAAAAGTCCACAGGGTGGCAGCATACGTGCTGATGTTGTAAGAAATTAACACAGTCCATGTATCTGCCTGTGGAGGCGCAGGTTTCAAGTATAGGTAAACACAATATGTTTGATGTATATATATTGCATAAAAGTGCCTAAAAATAACGTTAGTTCCTGAAACCAAGTACACCCATAAGGCTCCCAGATATAGTGCAATTCAGCCTCGGGCAATGCTGTGAGGAAATGTCTCTGTATCAAAGGCTCAGTCCTTAGTGGATAGCTTAAAGAGTTGATTCACACCACCTTAACCCCAGATCTCAGAATGTTGTGGGGGAGTAGCAATAAGCTGGGTATTGTGTGGCGTGCAAGCTGGGGAGAGTTTAGATAGCTTCCTCCTCCTACCCCACTATTACACTTTTCCCTATGGTAGCCACAGTTCTTTATCAGTGGGGAGTGTGCTGATCCTTGCACCCCTCTTGCACTCTAATCCCCATCTTAGGGCTTTGGGTGCTCTGCTCCCTCAATTGGGGATAACTATAGCTCTCCTGGGGCCCCCCTGGGGATCCACACCCCTCTAGGGAAGTTCTCCCCTACCTGCAGCCGCCGGACGCCTTTTCAAGATGGCGGCCGCGCTTTTCGCGGGCTTTCTGCCCCGTCTCCAGTCCTCCACACTCTGGCCAGAGGGATCACCCTGGGACCCCGGCCGGATCCTGCCGCCACCGGGGTCTGCGCCAACTCCTGTCCAGGCGCTGGGAGAGAGAGCCCCGAGGTCTTCTGTGGCCTCAGGCGTCACCCCACAATCGGAGGCCTCCTGTGCTGCTGGGCCGCCGGAACAGCCCTAAATCAGTCCCCGGGGGATAGGGACAGCCTCTGGTAGTGCCCCTGATGTCAGGAAGGGCCCAAGAGAGCGCTCCAGGGCAAAACAACAAGCCCAATTCGGAGCTTTGCACGGAGCTCGGTAAACCACGTCTGCCTCCACCAGACGCCAGCTCCGCCCCCCCCAAGTGGACATCTTTTGAGGTTAGAAGAAAAAAGATTTCACCTTAAAGAAAGAAAAGGGTTCTTCACAGTAAGGGTGGTTAATCTGTGAAATTCTCTAACAGAGGAGGTGGTGACAGCGGATTTGATAGATAACTTTAAAAGGGGACTGGATTTATTTCTAATTAAAAATGGAATTTAGGGTTATCCTGGATAATTAGAGAGAGAGTATTGATCCCGGGAGAAATCCGATCGCCAGTATCTGCGGTCAGGAAGGAATTCATTTTTTTTTCACTTTGAGACGATTGGCTAAGTTTCACTTTTTGCAGTTTGCCTTCCTCTGGATTAATTAATAATTAAAATAAATAAATAAATAAATAAATAAATAAATACATGATTAATAATTACTTAACAATTAATTAACAACTAATTAATTAATAACTAATTTGCATATTGCAGATCAGAGAAGATCTTAAAAGATTGAACTAGATGGACTGAAAGTTTTTTGGGGAAAAAAACAAATATGTCATTACTTACGACCTTGTAAATGATTACATTTTGATACCATGAATTTCTTTGATACATGTAGGAGGGAGATTGATATATTCAGAAACTATCCAGAATGCCAAACACAAAAACAGGTTAATTCACTTATACATATTTCATATTTACTTATTCAATTTAGAAATTCAAGTATATCCTGCATTCTAATCTGAAGTTAAGTTTAGTATTTTCACACCTTTAGTTTAAAGTTCATTCTACGTGATTCAGTTTTCTTTCTAGCAATTTACGTTTTTTTTACATATCTTTTATATTTTGATATATTTACATTTGAAAAAAAATTCAATTTCAAATTCCATTATTATACATTTCCAAATTTGATACACAAACAGAAAAACTTTAAATATATGAAATAGAATAGATTATTTATCTGCTATTTTCTGTTATTACATATATTGCTATTGGTAATAATTCACAAAGCGTTAACACTAGCATTTCATTCAGTCAGCAGGCTTTTGTTAGGCTGTTGGCCATAATGGAAATGTAAAAAATAAATAATTTCAGTTCTGTTAAATTTCACTTTGCTTTACTCTAGTAAACATAAAGAGAATTTATCGCTTAATAAAATATATCAAATGTAATATCTCAGCAGGGCCTCCAAATAACATGTTAGTGATATTATTATTATCAATAACATTTATTCATATTAATTAAAATTTTCATATTTTATATATTTGCCAATTCTGACTATCCGAATTCTTATTACACAATGTATATAAGCTTTAGCCTCATGAAATAATCAGAACAGTATGTTTCAATATAACAATTAATATGGTATAACTAGTGACTTGGCCGTCAAAAATGATGGCATGATATAGATTTAAACATTGTGTTTGCTGTCTTTTTATGTACTATCTCTCTGTGTACCCTGCATGTCTCTTTCTTTCCCCCTTCTCCCTCCCCTGTGTCTCTTTCCCCCTCTCCCTCACCTGTGTCTCTCCCCCTTCTCCTGTGTCTCTTTCTCCCGCTGTGTCTCTTCCCCCTCTCCCTTCCCCTGTGTCTCTTCCCCCTCTCCCTCCCCTGTGTCTCTTCCCTCCCTCTCCCTCCCCTGTGTCTCTTCCACACCTCTCTCTCCCCTGTGTTTCTTTCCTCCACCTCTCCCTCCTCTGTGTCTTTTCCCCCTCTCCCTTCCCTGTGTCACTTCCTCCTTCTCTCTTCCCCTGTGCCTCTCCCCCCCTCTCCCTCCCCTGTGTCTCTTCCCTCCCTCGCTGCCCTGTGTCTCTTCCCCCATCACTCTCCCCTGTGTCTCTTCCCCTCATTTCCCTCCCCTGTATCTCTTCGTAAAATCCACAACTATATATGTGATGTTCACAAATATCTATTCACTAAGATACCATACCATTTTAATGTTATACAAATTCTGCAGCCAAATTATAATATTATCTATTATCTAATGTTTTTTCTCATATTAAATATGATGTAACATCAATATAAATGAACATCAATCTCTTGTACTAGCTACTTGCCTGTCAAAAATAACGGCAATAAAATGTTAATCCTGGCAATGCTGTTTGCCACACAATGCGAGTCTCTGCCCCCTCTAAGCACCTTTAGTGCTCATCTCGAGCCTCTCCCCCCGTGTAGTTTACGGGCCCTGCGATGAGTGCCGAAGGCAGATGAGCACTCATTGCAGACGTCGTACAACCTACCACTTTCGTGCCTTGAGCAGAGCGCCTTTGACGCTCATAGCGAGGCCAGCGATGAGCGCCTTCAACACTCATTGCGAACCTCTCCCCACTCTCTGACCCCTGTGTCTGTTTCCCCCCTCTCCCTTCCATGTGTCTGTTCCCCCTCTCTCCCTCCTCCTCCTCTCCCTGCCCTGTGTTTTTTGTTTTTCCTTATTTCTCTCCCCTGTGTCTCTTTTCCTTCGTCTCTCAGTCCTGTGTTTCTTTGCACCCGCTCCCCCCTCTCCCTCCCCTGTGTCTTTCTCCTCTGTGTCTCTGTGTCCTGCGTGCCACGCGTTGTTTGGCTGTGTTACTGACTTGTTACTGGCTTCAGCCTCATTTTGATCCTGCTTGATAAAATTTACATTTTTTCGGCCGCCATTTTTTTCTCGTTTAGCCGATTTTTGATCTCCGAAAGACGCCAATTAAGCCTAAAACTAGCTTGCAACTTCACTCACCAGCTCACTGGCTATCCCCCTGTGTTGTGTGTGAGTGTTGAAGTTCATTTTTTTAATTATTTGGCATTTTTTGGACGTCTTTCAAGTTACGTGGTTGAAAACATTTTGGCCGTTAAAGTCTTAATTTACTGAAAGTGTTGCGTGCCTCGTGATGAGCGCCAAAGTGCTACTGTCATCGGCGCCGATCGCGGCCATCGCTAAGTGCGCCTGCAATTTGTTTCCATCCTTTATCGGTGGAGCGTCCTCGGCAAATAACAGGCAAGATGGGACCCTGAAAGGCCACAATTTGTTACACCAAGTGCTGCTGGCCTTTGGTGCTCATTGCAGCCTAAATCCTACGGGCCTCGCTATTAGCGCCGACGGCGCTCATTGCGAGGCTCGCAATGAGCACCTTCAGTGCTCAATGCGCACGCTCAAGCCCATAACTTTTAACATTGTGTCACCAACATTAGTAAGATCCATAATATATGTGATGTACACAAATATCTATTCACTAATATACCATACCATTTTAAAGTTATACAAATTCTGCAGTCTAATTATATTATTATCTAGTACAAAAGAAAATGTTTTTTCTCATGTTAAATATGATGTAACATCAATATAATTGAACATCAATTTACGTATTGGTGCACAGAACACCTAAAATATGCATTAAATCAGTACAGGCCATAACAATGACACAGATGTTGTAAGTTGTATATCAACTTACAAGTTACGAGATTATGATGATATTGTTATATCAGATAAATATTGATATAACAATGTATTTTATAGTAAATTAACAAACGATTTCCATAATTGTAATAAAAATATATATAAAAAATGATACAATATCAAAATTCAATGTCTTATCCATGGTTCCCTCAGTCATTAGGCCCCAGGAAGTTTAAACTTTTTATTTTCTTTCAAAAGAATTTCCTGTTCTTGGTGTGTAAAACCTTTTGGAATTGAGCTGTGAAAGTTTCTTTGTAACTATTGGAGCATACATTTTGAATATCTATGTGTTTTGGGAGTATCCCAATATTATATTTTAAGAGTGTGCTTATACGTATATCTCATAAATATGTATCTGAATGTCCTCAAAGACGTTGAGTGTATATTCTTAAGCCTCCCTGCCATATCCTTCTCTCTCCTCTCCTCCTTTCCTCTGTCTTCCTGATGTTGGGTGTTCTGCTGTTTTCCCCTCTAGCTTGAATAGGGCAGTCTTAAATAGTCAATTCTTATCTTATTTTATATTACCCTTAGATAAGAATTGACTTTTTCTAATTCCATACTGAGATCACTAGCTACCTTGGGAAAACCACTAAATTATTTTTCCTAGTCTCTACCAAATTTGGTATACAATTGCTGTCAGATTTTAAGATACCTGAGTGTATTTCTAGATAAATATATGATATTTGGGGAAATAAAGTAAATAAGGAAATAAAATACTTGTCTCGTCATTGTCATCAAACATTTATGTCTACCAACCATTGTTTATTCTGATCTAAGCCCACCTGGGTATACAGGACAGTTCCACCATGACTAAATGAAACTCATGATAATAATAATGGACATATATTTATATGTGTATAAATCATGTCATATAAAAGGATTATATTAAAAGAAATATATCAAATAATGAATTATTACAATGGTTCTGGCAGTATACAGAAACACATGTGATCATCCAGTGTTGTTATCTGATATATTATTGATATTTCATTTTAGCTCAGGACATCTGATGTCTCCACGGAGGTGGCTGATGCTGAGGAGCCACAGTATGAGATGGAGACACAGCAGGATCCCTCGTATGAGAAGGAGCCATATGCGGAGGAGGAATATCAGCAAGAAGAGGACCCAGTTTATGAGGTAGAGGAGGATCAATATATGTGGTCTGCAGGCCTATCAGCTACCAGGCTGACGTTTGACCCAACAAGCCCTGTCCTCCCACAGATCCCCCCACCCCCTGGAACCTCCTACTTGAAAGGTACAGGATTGTGGCCAGCTCCTACACCAACTCCTTTTTCACCAACAGCGCCTCCAGCAACTCCACCTCAAGCGTCATGGCTTCAGGTGCAATCTATTGCACCACTACTGCTGCCACTATCCAGCACCTTTCGACAATGCCACCACCAACATCACCACCACAACAACCGATGCAGACACAACTGCAGTCACTAGCTCTTCACCCCAGGGCCACCCACACCAGTGTAGGAAAACATTGCTGGCCTCACATAGGTATCTGGAGGAGGAGATAGTGGCTGCATCTCATTTAATCCTCTCAAATACATTCCTCAGTGAAAATCTATTGGTCAAAATGTTAACTTAGTCATGCTTGTCTACAGAGTAGATAATCATGGCTTATATAATGGTGATATATAGTAACCATATGACTAGCCACCATTATATAGTCCATGATAATCTTTCTGGTTAACAGTTCACCATTTGATGGTCACTGAAGAATGTAATTGAGAAGACATAATGTAGTATCTATTTAATCTTTTATTTACTGATCAACCTGTTCTTTTTATTTTATCCATTAAGGCAGTTTGTTTATCTGCAAGCAGTGTTACTAAAGGATGTAAGTAAACTATTTACAATCTAATCATTTAGGGCCCTATTAAATTCCAGCCTCGTAAATAAGAGGCTTCTACTTAAGCCCTACGTACTGCAAAGTTTCTCTAAGTTCCAATGCTATTAAATTAGCCCTGCTGCGAGCAACGTATGAGCTACGCAGCAGGGCCGTACGTATCTACACTGCGTAAATGTACATGAGGAGTAACAGCCTGCGAGATGATATCGCAGGCTCCCACTCCTCATCAATTGCTGCGGGGGTCCTAAAAGGGACCTCCGCAGCAGTCCCCCACATAAGTCCTGCCGTGGGGGTACTCCGAATACCCCCCCCCCGGCACCTAAAATTAACCCCCTCTCAATGTGGGGGTCCCCGTCGGGACCCCCGAAGTGTCCTCACATGAACACCTTGCGGCAGGGGTCCATAGGAACCCCCGCAGCCCCCACACATTAACCCCTTGCAGGGTGGGTCCTCGATCGGCACCGATCAGGCCCCCCGCTGCATTTAAAGCTTTTAAATTCCCCGCCGCGGCTCCTTAAAGGGGCCGCGGCAAACTATTACCCAATCCCGGCCGCGGCACTTAAAATTAACCCCCCTCTATGCTGGGGGTCCCCATCGGGACCCCCGAAGTGTCCCCACATAAACCCATTGCAGGGGGGGTCCCCGATCTGCATAGATGAGGCCCCCCGCTGCATTTAAAACTTTTAAATTCCCCGCCGCGGCTCCTTAAAGGGGCCGCGGCACACTTTTACCCAATCCCGGCCGCGGCACTTAAAATTAACCCCC
The DNA here is from genome assembly GCA_027410445.1 of Discoglossus pictus. Classification (NCBI taxonomy): domain Eukaryota; kingdom Metazoa; phylum Chordata; class Amphibia; order Anura; family Alytidae; genus Discoglossus; species Discoglossus pictus. The sequence continues at coordinate 236,579,230 of CM050163.1, forward strand.
CTCTATGCTGGGGGTCCCCATCGGGACCCCCGAAGTGTCCCCATATAAACCCCCTGCAGCGGGGGGCCCCGATCGGCACCGATCGTGACCCTGCTGCAATTCAATTTTAAATTTCCCGCCTCGCGGGTCCTCAAAGGACTGTAAAGGTCCTGAAAGGACTCGCACTAAAAATATTAACCCCAGGCAACTATAATTACCCCATTAACTCATGGTGGTCAATACAGACCACCATAAGGCCTAAATTAACCCATTAACTCATGATGGTCAATACAGACCACCATAAGGCCTAAATTAACCCATTAACTCATGATGGTCAATACAGACCACCATAAGGCCTAAATTAACCCATTAACTCATGGTGGTCAATACAGACCACCATAAGGCCTAAATTAACCCATTAACTCATGGTGGTCAATACAGACCACCATAAGGCTCTATTTAACCCCATCAGTCCCATAAGGGTATATTATTACCATTATGGGCCTGTTACAACTCAACATTAACCACATAAGTGCCATGATGGTCCTCAAGGACCATCATGACACTAACTACAAACACTACACTATAACCCCCAATAAACCATTTAATCTTAACTAACCCCCCTCTACACTAATCTATTAACACTTACACTACCTACCTACACTACCTAACCCCTAATAAACCTCCCCAACACTCTAATTACAAAAAACAAAAAACCTACAGTACAGAAAACAAAAAACCTACAGTACAGAAAAAAACAAAACAAATTACAACCCCACCCCCCACTACAGAAAACAAAAAAATACATTACAACCCCACCCCCCACTACAGAAAATAAAAAAATTACACACCTGAAAAGGAAAGACAGATAAACACAATACAATACATACATATAATACATTACATACATTACATACAATACATGACATTACATATAATATATTAAATATAATATATTACATATAATATATTACATATAATATATTAAATATAATACATTACATACATTACATACAATACATGACATTACATACATTACATATAATATATTACATATAATATATTACATATAATATATTAAATATAATATATTACATATAATATATTACATATAATATATTACATATAGTCCAAATCAAATACCCCCTATCTATCTAACATACAATCTATTTAATTTAAAATAAATCCTAACTATATCAAATACATCCCCCTATCTACCTAATATACAAAAAATCCTAACTACATACACAGACCCTAATTCTAAAATAAAATAAAATAATTACAGTCCTAACTACATACACAGACCCTTATTCTAAAATAAAATAAAATAATTACAGTCCTAACTACACAGACCCTAATTCTAAGCTACAATCAATAAATTAAGACCACTTACCTTTAAAATGTTGCTTCAGATCACTAACCTATGGGTCAAACAAAAAAAAAAAATTAGTACAAAACATGAACATCCAATAAATAAACATTATATACATTCTAAATATTCAACTCACCTTTACAGCATGTCCCGTCACTGTTTAGCTCTTCCGGCGCGGCCCTGTTAAAAAAAAAACACAATACATGAATACATTAATACAATATATAAACAATAAATAAAATACACATATAAACATCTAAATATACATTTAACTTACCTCCCCGCGATGTCCCCGGCCTTCTCTCCTTCAGCCCCGGCTGGGCCGCGGAACCATCCGCGCTCTAAAAAAAAAAAAAAAAAAAACTAACGGAGGTCTGCACTGGCAGACCTCCCCGACGCTAATGAACCTCCCGGAGTTGTTTCCGGGAGGAAATTGGCATTGGCGGCTTGTGATTGGCTGAAAAAGCTGTCAGCCAATCAAAAGTCGTCAATGTAGGAGCCAATCAGGATGCGCAGATGTCTTCTACCAATCACTCCGTGGGGGTGTATCCCATAGTGATTGGCTGAAGGCATCTGAGCGTTGTGATTGGTTCCCAGAAAGATAGACAAGTGTTTTAGCCAATCAGGGTGGGATATTGAGGTGTATCCCATCCTGATTGGCTCACACATTGACGACTTTTGATTGGCTGAAATTGATAGACAGCTTTTTCAGCCAATCACAAGCCGCCAATGCCAATTTCCTCCCGGAAACGACTCCGGGAGGTTCAGTAGCGTCGGGGAGGTCTGCCAGTGCAGACCTCCGTTATTTTTTTTTATTTTATTTTTTTAGAGCGCGGATGGTTCCGCGGCCCAGCCGGGGCTGAAGGAGAGAAGGCCGGGGACATCGCGGGGAGGTAAGTTAAATGTATATTTAGATGTTTATTTGTGTATTTTATTTATTGTTTATATATTGTATTAATGTATTCATGTATTGTGTTTTTTTTTTAACAGGGCCGCGCCGGAAGTGCTAAACAGTGACGGGACATGCTGTAAAGGTGAGTTGAATATTTAGAATGTATAGAATGTTTTTTTATTGGATGTTAATGTTTTGTACTAATTTTTTTGTTTTGTTTGACCCATAGGTTAGTGATCTGAAGCAACATCTTAAAGGTAAGTGGTCTTAATTTATTGATTTTAGCTTAGAATTAGGGTCTGTGTAGTTAGGACTGTAATTATTTTAGTTTAGTTTAGAATAAGGGTCTGTGTATGTAGTTAGGACTGTAATTATTTTATTTTATTTTAGAATAAGGGTCTGTGTATGTAGTTAGGACTGTAATTATTTTATTTTAGAATAAGGGTCTGTGTATGTAGTTAGGATTTTTTGTATATTAGATAGATAGGGGGATGTATTTGATATAGTTAGGATTTATTTTAAATTAAATAGATTGTATGTTAGATAGATAGGGGGTATTTGATTTGGACTATATGTAATATATTATATGTAATATATTATATTTAATATATTATATGTAATATATTATATGTAATGTATTATATTTAATATATTATATGTAATATATTATATGTAATGTATTATATTTAATATATTATATGTAATATATTATATGTAATATATTATATTTAATATATTATATGTAATATATTATATGTAATATATTATATGTAATGTATGTAATGTCATGTATTGTATGTAATGTATGTAATGTATTATATGTATGTATTGTATTGTGTTTATCTGTTTTTCCTTTTCAGGTGTGTAATTTTTTTTATTTTCTGTAGTGGGGGGTGGGGTTGTAATGTATTTTTTTGTTTTCTGTAGTGGGGGGTGGGGTTGTAATTTTTTTTTTTTCTGTACTGTAGGTTTTTTTGTTTTTTGTATTGTAGGTTTTTTGTTTTCTGTACTGTAGGTTTTTTGTTTTTTGTAATTAGAGTGTTGGGGAGGTTTATTAGGGGGTAGGTAGTGTAGGTAGGTAGTGTAAGTGTTAATAGATTAGTGTAGAGGGGGGTTAGTTTAGATTAAATGGTTTATTGGGGGTTATAGTGTAGTGTTTGTAGTTAGTGTCATGATGGTCCTTGAGGACCATCATGGCACTTATGTGGTTAATGTTGGGTTGTAACAGGCCCATAATGGTAATAATATACCCTTATGGGACTGATGGGGTTAAATAGAGCCTTATGGTGGTCTGTATTGACCACCATGAGTTAATGGGTTAATTTAGGCCTTATGGTGGTCTGTATTGACCATCATGAGTTAATGGGTTAATTTAGGCCTTATGGTGGTCTGTATTGACCACCATGAGTTAATGGGTTAATTTAGGCCTTATGGTGGTCTGTATTGACCATCATGAGTTAATGGGTTAATTTAGGCCTTATGGTGGTCTGTATTGACCACCATGAGTTAATGGGTTAATTTAGGCCTTATGGTGGTCTGTATTGACCATCATGAGTTAATGGGTTAATTTAGGCCTTATGGTGGTCTGTATTGACCATCAGGAGTTAATGGGTTAATTTAGGCCTTATGGTGGTCTGTATTGACCATCATGAGTTAATGGGTTAATTTAGGCCTTATGGTGGTCTGTATTGACCATCATGAGTTAATGGGTTAATTTAGGCCTTATGGTGGTCTGTATTGACCACCATGAGTTAATGGGGTAATTATAGTTGCCTGGGGTTAATATTTTTAGTGCGAGTCCTTTCAGGACCTTTATTGTCCTTTGAGGACCCGCTAGGCGGGAAATTTAAAATTGAATTGCAGCAGGGTCACGATCGGTGCCGATCGGGGCCCCCCGCTGCAGTGGGTTTATGTGGGGACACTTCGGGGGTCCCGATGGGGACCCCCAGCATAGAGGGGGGTTAATTTTAAGTGCCGCGGCCGGGATTGGGTAATAGTGTGCCGCGGCCCCTTTAAGGAGCCGCGGAGGGGAATTTAAAAGTTTTAAATGCAGCGGGGGGCCTCATCTATGCAGATCGGGGACGCCCCCTGCAATGGGTTTATGTGGGGACACTTCGGGGGTCCCGATGGGGACCCCCAGCATAGAGGGGGGTTAATTTTAAGTGCCGCGGCCGGGATTGGGTAATAGTTTGCCGCGGCCCCTTTAAGGAGCCGCGGCGGGGAATTTAAAAGTTTTAAATGCAGCGGGGGGCCTGATCTATGCAGATCGGGGACCCCCCCTGCAATGGGTTTATGTGGGGACACTTCGGGGGTCCCGATGGGGACCCCCAGCATAGAGGGGGGTTAATTTTAAGTGCCGCGGCCGGGATTGGGTAATAGTTTGCCGCGGCCCCCTTTAAGGAGCCGCGGCGGGGAATTTAAAAGTTTTAAATGCAGCGGGGGGCCTGATCTATGCAGATCGGGGACCCCCCCTACAATGGGTTTATGTGGGGACACTTCGGGGGTCCCGATGGGGACCCCCAGCATAGAGGGGGGTTAATTTTAAGTGCCGCGGCCGGGATTGGGTAATAGTTTGCAGCGGCCCCTTTAAGGAGCCGCGGCGGGGAATTTAAAAGTTTTAAATGCAGTGGGGGGCCTGATCTATGCAGATCGGGGACCCCCGCTACAAGAGGTTAATGTGGGGGTGCTGCAGGGGTCCTGATACAGACCCCTGCAGCATGGGGATGTGTATAGGGTGCAGGGGGGAGCCTCACACTGCTGTCTCGGGCTGTTCCGAGGCAGCACGTAGAGGCTTTCGGATCCCTTGCGTGGACTTTTTGTCCACGTAGGGATTCTTACGATATGCGAGACTCGTGCATAGATTTAAGGCTACGTAGCTTTCTCGGAGCCTATTCTCGGCCATTTTCTCGCAGTCATATCGCAAAGCAGGCTGCGAGAGATTCGGTTCTCGCAAACAGCAGGAAAACTGCCTTTTGCGAGCACCGAGAGAACTACGAGGGAGAATTTAATAGGGCCCTTAGATTGTAAGTTTGCAAGTTTTTAATCTTGCATGGTGCTGGGATAAAGCACTATGGACACTGGATTTTACGCTCAAAAACAGGGCTCTCCATTCTTTGCTGTGTGTTAAAATTGCAATTTATTTACCATGCATAGGTCTATGGAATATGTTGGCACGTTACTAATAAATGATCATATAGCCATGGTATTAATGATATCCCCATGCAGAATGATCTCACACTCCATAAATAAATACATATATCATATTCTAAGCACCATGATTGATGTTACGTTTAATATGTACCAATGCACACTTGGATGTGGAATGGCATAGTCTTACACTAATATATTAAACAAGCCCAGCAGATATACATGCATGAGCCAAGTATGTCATCCTTCTTAACAATATGAGAGCAGATATGCTTTTATATCCTCATTAAAGGAAATTAAAGCTGGTAACCTTTCTTTGTCACAAATAATCATGTTTACATGTTTAGACGTCATGATATCATAATAAACACAGTTATCACATGATAACACCTGTATACCTTTAACATGTAATATCAATGTGGCTAAACACTATCATATAAAGATAGTGATGGTACTGTTGGCCTTCTGATTGTGGCTAAGCATTCCTTGTACAATACCACATAATATATCTGTAATTTTTGACGACAACTGATTTCTTATGACAGATACAGCATTGTTTGCATTGCTTGTAGATGAACATCATGTAAGACAGTTTATCATTACAGCAACAGTATAAATAACAGTACTGTACACACATATCTTTCTAGATTATTCTTCTCCTCATCGTTTTTGAATATGACCATATTCTCCTCATCGTTTTTTGAATATGACCATACAATGATCATTTTAGAGCTCTGTCATATTATTTAAAAATGTTCCTAAACATACTATATGTGTGTAATCAACTTGGATTACATAATCCAGGATTAATTGCAGGTTTAATTGAGCAGATGAAGACACTATGTAAGTCCTATGCACATTTATGTTTACTTATATTATATGAAGTGATGAAAGATGAGATTTATATTCATCTAATTATTGTTATTGTGTTGTAATTACTACATAAGACTCTAGTAAATGCTATGTATTATTATTATTATACATTGTTATTTTTAAGACAACGTATGATCTTTTTTTTTTATAGCCTCCTGACCTCCTGTGTAGTATTTACACCACACCAATGGTATTAATGTATGGTCTGCTACATTTAAGACTATACTATCATCCATGTGTGTTTTTAATTGTTACTAATTTGGGACATTGGCATACATTACACTTAGTTAATGATCTGATATGTGTATCCATATCATATTTCAGTATACCCATCCTCTGTTAAGTTACAGTGGATTTGTATAGATTATAAATTAAGAAATCAGGTGCATGCAGATATTTAGAATTTTTGGATACATAATCAAAGGAATATATCAAATATGGATGATGGTACAATATGTCTGGACACTTCTATGTCTTCATGCATTTGGTTATTGTAATCTTATGTTTCCATGTCATCATGTTATGTTAGTTAGAACTTAATGTTATTATGGCCAAGTGATTACACTTTCCATGTTAAATATGATGTTAACATCAATATAATTGAACATCAATTTACATATTGGTGCACACAACACCTAAAATATGCATTAAATCAGTACATGCCATAATAATGACACAGATGTTATTAAAGTGTTGCATGAATTGGTGTGACTAAACAGTGTACATGCAGTATTTTATTCATTATTAGCACAGATTTCTACTTATTTCATGAACAACAATAATACTTATTTGTGGAGGTGATACTACTAAATCATTACAGCATAACACTGTTCTGTAGCACTAGCCATCTGAAGAGGTTCTCAACATGTAATTGTCATAATATGTTAATACACAAACACTAGATTGAATATAACATATTTATTATATGTATACATATTTTCAAATGCACAACTGCAATGGTTGGAACTTAACAGGACAGGTGTACACAGGATTATTGTTGATGGAGGTAAGTTTGCTCTGGCTCCTTCTGTCTCTCCACAGCCTCCTTGGTCTTTTGGTTAAAATGTTGAAAGCTTTTTTGCATAATGTTCAAGAGTCATCCATTGCAGTTTTAATGAGTTTCAGGTCTCTTTAAAGCTGAATTAGTAACAGCTATATTGAATGAACCATTTAGAAAATAACATTTTACAGAACAGGATTAGGCAAGTAACATATATACATATGCACAAACATTTATAAATGCCATCCTGGCATTTAAACAACCACCAAACCTGAAAGAAAAAAGTTTCAGCAGAAGATTGGCCAATGAACAGCTGAATATAAAAAATGGAACAAAACCTTGTAACATAAATGCCTGTAAGTTATGTCCACACATGTGTAATTATGACACCGCCATACATAACAATAAGACCTATAACATCAAAGGATTGTATACATGCACATCCTCAAATGTAATATAATTTGTTGTTGTTTAGTTGTTCAGTCGCGTTCGACTCTCTGTGACTCTATGGACATGTACATCTCTCACTCACTGCACCTCTGACCTTCATCAAGTTTATGTTCATTGCTTCAGTGACTTCATCTATCCATCGCAGCCAATGGTGTCCCCTTCCTCTTGTGCCAGCATCAGAGTCTTTTCTAGGGAATCCGACCATCTCATAATATAGCCAAAATATTTTAGCTTCAACCTCATGATCATACCTTCTAGTGAACAGTTTGTCTTGATTTCCTGAAGTACTGATTTACTGCATCTTCTTGCAGTCCAAGGGACTCTAAGCAGTCTTCTCCAACACCACAATTCAAGGGTGTCAATTCTATGGCACTCAGACTTGTTTATGGTCCAGCTTTCACATCTGTATGTTACTACTGGGAATACGATTGTTCGAACTATGCAGACCTTTGTTGATCATTTAATATCTTTACTTTTTACTAGCTTGTCTATGCTTGCCATAGCTTTCAACCACAGAAGCAAATGTATTTTAATTTTATGACTACAGTAACCATCTGCAGAGATCTCAGATCCCAGGAAAATACATTCTGTCACTGACTCCACTGCTTCTATTTGCCATGATCTTCTTTTTAACCTTGAGCAGCAGGCCAACATTTGCACTCTCTGCTTTTATCCTTATCAATAGGTCCTTTAGTTCTTCCTCACTTTCAGCCATCAAGGTAGTATCATCTGTGTATCTGAGGTTGTTGATATGTTTCAGCAATATTGATTCCAGCTTTTGCTTTATCCAGTCCAGCCTGATGCCTGATGTACTCTGCATATAAGTTGAATAAATAAGGTGACAATATACAGCCTTGTTGCACTCCATTTCCAATCTTGAGCCATTCTGTTGTCCCATGTTCGGTTCTGACCGTGTTTTCTTGGTCCACATACAGATTCTTTAGGAGGAGGATGAGATGATCTGGTACTCCCATCTCTTTAAGAACATGCAACATTTTGTTGTGATACACACAGTCAAAGGCTTTAGAATAGTATATGAAGTAGATGTGTATGCTTTTCTGGAACTATCTTGCTTTTGCTATTAAGCATCGGACAATGGCAATTTGATTTCTTGTGCTTCTTTCCCTGCGGAAACCGGCTTGCACATCTGGTAGGTCCTGGTCCATATATTGTTGGAGTCGAGCTTGTAGAATGTTAAGCATTAACTTGCTGGCATGTGAAATGAGTGCAATTGTTCGATAATTAGAGCACTCTTTGGCACTGCCTTTTTTGGGACTAAGATGTAGACTGTCCTTTTGCAAATCTATTTGCCCTTGTTGCATTTTACAAATGTGTTGGCATAAGGCAAGCAACATTTTTAAAGCATCATCCTGTAGAATTTTGAATAGTTCAATTGGGTTTACATCACCTCCTGCAGTCTTATTATTAGCAAGACATCCTAGGCGCTATCTCACTTCGCTCTCCAACATGTCTGGCTCCAGCTCATTGGAGAAACTATTGAGGTCATTATTGATATCATTGATATCATGATTGATATCATTCTTGTATAAATCTCCAGTGTATTGCTGCCACCTCTTCTTTATCTGATATTCTTCTGTTAAGTCCCTACCATTTTTGTCTTTTATAATGCCCACTTTGGCATTAAAGGTGCCTTTTAGGTTCCCAAGTTTCTTGACTAGATCTCTTGATTTATCCATTCTATTATCTTCTTCAATCTCTTTACATCACTCATTGTAGAATGTCTCCTTGTCTCTTCTTGCAATCCTCTGGAATTCTGCGTTCAGTTGGACAAATCTTTTCCTATCTCCGCTACCTATCACTTCCTTTCTTTCCTGAGCTACTTTTAAAGCCTCATCAGATAGCCAGTTTGACTTCTTACGTTTCTTTATTTTAGGGATATTCTTTGTTACTATTTCCTGGATAATGTTGCAAACTTCGGTCCTTCAGGTACCATATCTTCCATGTCTAGTCCCTTAAATCTATTCTTTATCTCCACTGCATATTAACAACGGAAATTATTTATTTCATAACTACTTGGTGTGATGATTTTCCCTCTTTTCTTCAGTTTAATTTTGAACATTGTGATAAGCAGCTCATGAGCTGCAGTCAGCTCCAGGTCCTGTTTTGCCAATTGTATAGAGCTCCTCCATCTCAGGCTACAAAGAATATAGTCAATCTGATTTCTATGTTGTCCATTTGGTGATGTCCATGTGTAGAGTCATCTTGGAGGAAGATGGTGTTTGCTATGACCAGATAATTATCTTCACACAATTCTATTAATTTCTGAACTGCTTCATTTTGTACTCCAAGGCCAAACTTGCCAGTTATTCCAGGTTTCCTTTGGTTCCCTACTTTAGCATTCCAATCTCCTATGATGATAGTAAAATCTTTTCTTGGTGTTATATCTATGACGTGTTGAATGTCTTTGTAGAACTGGACAATTTCAGCCTCTTCAGCATCCATGGTTGGCGCATAGACTTGGATCACTGTGATGTTAAATGGCTTGCCTTGAATTCAAATTTAAATCATTCTGTCATTTATCGGGTTGTAACAGAGCACTGCTTTGGCCACTCTTTGTTTGACTAGAAGCCACATTAAATTACAAGTCCCTATTTGCAAAGTGAGACCCGCAACGGCTGTGGGCCTGAAAAGTGGAAGAGTTACAGAGCTATGAAATTAGAACATACTGCAAGTTACGGGCTTGAGACACAAACCTATAAACCATTTGTTGAAGGTTGGATGCGCCGTGAACGTAATCAATTAGTGAAACCTGTAGTTACGGGTTTAGATGGAGCCACTGGCAACAGAGATCGTCATAATTACGTCACTGAGTATTTCAAAGTCTTACAGGTTTCAATTACGAGACCCACATTCCATAAATAATGCAATTGTGATAAAGCCGGAAATATACAGTAATATTCTATTACATGCGAGTTCCATTATATGTATTAACACACTGATTGCCTGGATCGATATAACACAGAAATTAAACATGAAATAAAGTATCACTTTCCCTGTTAATAAAAGTACAGTAGTGTGTGTATATGTGAATTTAAAGTGCTACGGGTCGGACTTTACCCCCCTTGCGGGTCCTCTCTATCTGTCGTTGGCTTCTTGGATCCATTTGCAGGTTATGGGCTTCAACGCCAGTGAATTCATTGCAATTTAATAGCATCATTGGAAACGTATAAGTTACAGGCTTGACAGATCAAAGGATTTGCGGGTGCGCAGATCAAATTTCCACGTTCCGTAGCCTTTTTTTGCCCTTACCCAGAAAGTCGTTGACGGGTTGCTTCATGGGTCTAATTTAATAGCAGTAAGTCTTGCGTGCTACGTTACGAGCTACGGTTTTACACTTTAAGGGAATTTAATGTGGCTCTAGGACGGCTACTCCATTTCTTCTGCTGGATTCTTGACCACAGTAGAAGATCTGGTGGTTGTCTGATGTGAAATGTCCCATTCCAATCCAATGTCCATTTAAGTTTACTAATTCCCAATATATCAATATTTAACCTTGTTATCTCATTCCTGACAACATCTAGTTTGGATCATGGTTCTAACTTTCCAGGTTCCTAGTCTGAATTGTTCTTTGCAGCAGCATCCTTTCGGCTTTGGCCTAACCACTTCATTAGATCCGGTGCTACTTATACTTGCCCTCTGCTCTTCCTCAGTAATGTGGTAGGCACCTTCTGATCTGAGGGGCTCTTCTTCCGGTGCCATATCGTTTTGTCTCTAGTTGTGCCTGTCCATAAAGTTTCCTTAACAAGCTTACTGGAGTGGGTTGCAAGTTCCTTCTACAGTGGACCACTATTTGTCTGACCTCTCTGCCATGACCTGCCCATCTTGGCTGACCCTACATGGTATAGCTCAAAGCTTCATCGAAGTACACACGCCCCTTCATCATGACATTGTAGCTAACCAGAAGGGAGTTTATGTAATACAGGCTGTTACATTGGAGAAACCAGACAAATAATGCACTTAAGGACGAATTTACTCAGACATTAAATAAGAAAGCATAATAAAGACAGTTATTGTACCCCAGTGGGACACTATTTTAGCCGGAATGATCACTCCATCCAAAACCTAAAAATGTAAAATCTAAGAGGAAAAATTTAAAACGTCCAATAGAGAAAAGCATTTGAAATAAAGATGATCAAATTCTTCAACAATAGAAATACAGGACTTAATATAGACTTGGTTTTTCTAACACATTATCACAATTTCTTGTGAATGTTTCTTGTTTTACAATAACCAGCTTGGCACTCTTAGTGTGATATTTGTCCAACAGGAAAGATATCACTGTGGATTACAGTGCACTTTTTTTTCATGTATATATTGATGTATATGTGTAGATAGCATGTGTATATAGGTTTCCTATACTATGTTGTGTTTAATCCCATTATATTAATCTACCTGATGATGTCAGATGCTGTTTGCATCAGCTATTTTTATTCAAACCGAGGATTCCATCTCATGTTAGTATTGCTTCAGACTTGATAAAGAGAGGTTAAACCTCTCGAAAGCTTGTCAATATAAATAAGGTGTTTGTCCAATACAAAAGGTATCACAATATACTGCAATACTTATTGTTAATATATATTTGCATGTCCCAGTTCAGTTTCCTAGAATGCAGTGTAATAACGTTTTTTTGTCAGAATTCTGAGCTGGAAGCAGGTTTTTTAACTTGCTTTAGACATTCAAATGTGAACACAGATGTACTATTTATTTATTTATTGTACTACTGTAGGGTGGAAGGCTTCTATCGTTCTTTTGCCCACCATATATTAAATGATTTCTGTGGTGAACTACCTACTCATAAAGGTCCACAACACAAGCTGAGATCTGGCTCCATGATAGCCAGTAAGCTTAAAACAGCTGTACATGGATAGGATTCTCGGCTTGTGTAAAATCCAGCCTTGGCTTTGCATTAAAGCTGTGTAATACAGTGGGCATAAGCTTAAAGGAAGCTATGTTTGAAAATGGCTATGGATTGAAGAGCGAGGCATTTGTGGGCACATTTGCATGTCCCAGCTCAGCTTCCCAGAATGCAGTGTAATAACTGTTTTTCTTGGAATTCGGAGCTGGAAGCAGGTTTTTTTTTACCTGCTTTAGACATTCCAATGTGAACACAGATGTACTATTTATTTACTATATATATATATATATATATATATATATATATATATATATATATATGTATTAGTAATGACTAAATTACTATATATATATATATACATTGTGATCAGGATGGCCGCTTATAGCGGTGGTTTCTTGAAATGAGGGCTGATACGGCTTGGAAGTGCAGCAAATTGGTTTATTTACAGAAAAGAAAATAACGGCTGTAGCAGTAGCTCTGCTTCAATTAACGGAAAACAAACAATTATGTCTCCGTGAGGTGGGAGAATGCCACCTTGTGGCCAGGTATATACAGTCCTTTAAACTTGGGAGTAGTGCCACCTTGTGGTCAGGAAGTAAACAGTCTCTTTACTGGGGTAGTGCCACCTTGTGGCCAGGAAATAAACAGTCTCTTTACAGGTGAGGGTCCCAGCGAGATTAGGTCGCCCTCTTCAGCAACCTCTGGGACCCCGCTCCACTCTGGGTCACAGCTCCGCTCTGTGGGACACAGCTCTCCTCTCTAGCTCCTCGCTCTGTGGGACACAGCTCTCCTCTCGGGGACACAGCGCTCCTCTCTCGGACACAGCGCTCCTCTCTCGGACACAGCGCTCCTCTCTCGGACACAGCGTTCCTCTCTCGGACACAGCGCTCCTCTCTCGGACACAGCGCTCCTATATCGGACACAGCGCTCCACTCTCAGACACAGCGCTCCACTCTCGGACACAGCGCTCCACTCTCGGACACAGCGCTCCTCTCTCGGACACAGCGCTCCTCTCTCGGACACAGCGCTCCTCTCTCGGACTCAGCGCTCCTTTCTCGGACACAGCGCTCCTCTCTGGGACACAGCGCTCTTCTCTGGGACACGGCGCTCTTCTCTGGGACACGGCGCTCCTCTCTGGGACACAGCGCTCCTCTCTGGGACACGGTTGCGAGTGAAGCATAGGGCCCGCCCGTCTCTCCCGTATGCTTCACCCCAGGGACCCTTGCATACACAAACTCACTTGTATTTACTTCTCTATATCTTCACTTCTTCTCTGGGGCATAATACTGCAGCAACAACCGTGCCTAGGCCTTTAAGGCAAAACTCTGCCTGGGAATCCTCACTTATTCCCTTCACTTACTTGGCCTCCTTGTGACGTCTCCTCCTGAGTCTGAAGTCAATCTTCCAGCTCACACAACTTGCTGTAGTCCCCGTTCTCCCAGTAACAGTCACTTGGCGATCCTTTACAGGGTAGTTCACAACTTCACTGTATATCCACACCAGATCACCTTCCACTCTGTGCTTGTTCCTCTCAGCAGCACAGCTGCCTAGGGCCTAGTCAGCCCCTCCTCCACCTTTCCATGCCTGCTTTCCAGTCTTTTAAAGGGGAGTTGCTCCAATTAGGAGTTCTTTCAGAAGTGTTAACTCCTTCACTTCTGACAAGAACTCACACTCCACTTGCTTGTCATCACTTCCAAGGAGCAAACGATCACACCCCCCCCCCCCCCTCAGCTCAACAACACGGTGTTGGGCGACATGCCGAGAGGCCGGACATCCGGTAGGGTCGCTCACCACTCAAGAACTCCTCGCTCTGTGCCGTCCGCATTGAGGTAGCAGGCTGCGATCGTGGCCGCCTGTAAATCCATCTTCTCATTTCCTTACTGGTCTGTTGGCCTCCTTCATGTGTGTTGCTTTTATCAGGAGGGAGTGAATCTCTCAACTTTGTAGCGCTGTCCTCGAACAGCCTTGCTTTAAGAATTGGGAGCTTTTCAACTGGTTTTCTCTGAATTCTCTCATCAGTTGTTTCAGCAGACCCAATGACAGATACCACATCTGCCCTTAGCTCCTCCTGTCCATCTGCCGTCGTCCCTTTACGGACGATATTTATGTTAACTTTCCTCTCAATCACAGGCTTGGCTTTATGCAGGGAGTGCTTCAGAAAACGCTCTTTCCAAACTTCTAGTTCTTTATTTTGCTTATGTTCATCCAACTTAACAAATGAGCCATCATCGGGGCACCAACAGGGCTTTTCCAGCTTGGAAAGCTTTGCTTTATGTTGTTTTGGTACCGGATATTTAGAGGTCTCCTCAACAGTCTGAGAATCCAGTAGGGGCACAGGGATTTCATGCTGGATTTCACAAGTAGGATCTACATCTTCACTTACAGGCCTCGGAATGGACTCTGGCTTATCCACCTGGTCCTCCGAATCCACTGTGTGCCAAGCCCTGGGTGGCTCATCAGAACTCTTGGCAGGCTCACTTCCTCCAACTTTAGTTCCTTCTAATACCTCGCCCGTACAAGCCTGTGATGCTTGGGTGGAATTATTTGCATTCCCTTTAGATTTTTCTGCTGGAGCAGAGTCTCTTGTTTTTACTTCTTTTTTATCACTCATGACCAACTTGCGTTCCAAACTGCATGGCTGATACTTTGTTGATTTAATAAGCTGCAAGTCATACCCTTCGCAAGGTGGCCTTGGCCGATGCTTGAAGAAAGCATGAATGCTTTCTGCACGCAGTTCCTTTGCTGCCTCCTCCATCAGATATGTAAATTCTTCTTCTTTACCATCAGCAGGGATGATTTCAGGGAGTTTTTCGTCAAGTGGTGGCACATTTTCAATTGTGCCAATAATTTCAAAGCCCACAGTATTCATTTCCATAATGTCTACTACATGATGTACAGTTTCTGCTTCTACAGACAGCTTTGTACTTTCTGCCACTGCTTGAAGGATGTGATCAACAGGCTTCTGTTGTTCTTCCACCCTCTTTGCCTTGACGCTTTCCTCTGGCACAGGTGTAGCTTCATCTGTTGTTGCAGGTGACTCTTCTAATTGGGGAACCGCCGACAACATTTCAGTGGTCTCTTCCGCACACAAGATTTCGATTGCCTCCTCCAGAGCTGGTAATGCTCCTGAAGTTAACTCTACCTCATGGGTTAGAACATTCTCAGTTTCAAGTTTATTTTTGTTTGTAGACAACTGAAGTTCCTTTGCTTGCTTAGCCGCATCAAACTCAACCAGCGGAACTACGGTTGGTTCATCAGAGTCGTCATCAAATCCTTCTGCCTGTGCAGCTTGTCCAGCTTCCTTAAGTGGCGTGTGCTCCAGTTTTGATACAGGAACAGTCTTTTCTAAGGTGTTCACATCGGACACTGGCCTAGCAACACTTTCTAGCTGGTCTCCATTAGACGCCTCTTTGTTACTTTCCCCACTGTCTAAGGTCAACAGTGGTATTCGTCGGGGCTTCTGTCGGAATTGAGAGATGTTCTCCTCTTTATCACTGTGTGGCCGCTCCCACACCACTGATTCGTTCAGCTTAGGCTTTGGGGGACATATCCTCCGCTCCCAAATAGGCATCAATTTCTCATTCCTGTAGGACACTGGGTAGTCCTCGAATGTCGGCTTCCTCCGCCATTCAGGGATATACTCGGGCCTCATTTTACCGTGGGCTTGTCTTTGGAGCCTTACAAAACGCTGTTTCTCCTCCTCTAAGGCCATTCTATCTGCACCAGCAGGCTTTTTGGGGCTCTCAGCGACCTCTTTGGGGCCCTCAGCGACCTCTTTGGGGCTCTCAGCGACCTCTTTGGGGCTCTCAGCGACCTCCTTGGGGCTCTCAGCGACCTCTTTGGGGCTCTCAGCAATCTCTTTGGCTGGATCGGCCGACTCTGCGGGCACTCTCTCCGACTCTGCGGGCACTCTCTCCGACTCTGCGGGCACTCTCTCCGACTCTGCGGGCACTCTCTCCGACTCTGCGGGCACTCTCTCCGACTCTGCGGGCTCTGGGGAGACTTCTGCGGCGCCCTCTGTGGACTCTGGGGTGCCTTCTGCGGCCTCACTCGCGGCTCCTGCCGTCTCACTCATGGCACTGCAACTGGTGGCTTTTTCCACTCTCGGTTTCTCCTTGTTTACTACTAGGTGAGGTTTGGTTGGCCTTCCCTTAACAGGGAAACTGTATCTTATACTTGGCCCGACAAGTATGTCTCTTGGGTAGCGATACGCTTGTCTGGCAAAAAAATTCCAGGGGTGCTCTCTCTGTACTTTCTTTACTCCTATACGATCAAGGATCTCCTCTTTCAGGGTGCAATAATTGGTTGCCATTTCTTCAGGCAAAAACCCATACGCTTCCTGTGCTTCTCCACACACATAGGGACCCAGGACTGCGGCCCAATGCTGTTTAGGCCAACCTTCCCTGGTAGCAATCTTCTCAAAATTCAGGAGGTAGGTTTCTACATCATCTTGAGCTGTCATTTTCTTTAGAAAGCAATTAGGGTTCATAACCCTGCTTGATTTTGGACACACATTGTTCTCTGTAGATCTCAATCGCTGCAGCTGCACTTTCTGTGCTTCTAAAGACTCTCTCATCTGTACCCTGTCGACTTCCATTTGTCTCTGCCATTTCTCTGTGGCCTCTCTAAATCTTGCAGTAACCTCTCCAAAACCTTTATCTTCCTCTTTTGCGGCTTGGATGCTATGCTCTGCAATCATTTCTCTCTTTTCTGACTGGCTCTGACCAAGCTTAGCAGCCAGCACTCTGTTCAACTCGGCTTGCTGTTTGTTCAACCCCCGCTGGGCTTCTATAAAAGCTTTAAAGGCCTCTTCCATATTTATGCTGTACGGTGGGCTGTCTTCTTCAACACAGACATTTTTCAATCCCACAAATGACACCAGTGTGATCAGGATGGCCGCTTATAGCGGTGGTTTCTTGAAATGAGGGCTGATACGGCTTGGAAGTGCAGCAAATTGGTTTATTTACAGAAAAGAAAATAACGGCTGTAGCAGTAGCTCTGCTTCAATTAACGGAAAACAAACAATTATGTCTCCGTGAGGTGGGAGAATGCCACCTTGTGGCCAGGTATATACAGTCCTTTAAACTTGGGAGTAGTGCCACCTTGTGGTCAGGAAGTAAACAGTCTCTTTACTGGGGTAGTGCCACCTTGTGGCCAGGAAATAAACAGTCTCTTTACAGGTGAGGGTCCCAGCGAGATTAGGTCGCCCTCTTCAGCAACCTCTGGGACCCCGCTCCACTCTGGGTCACAGCTCCGCTCTGTGGGACACAGCTCTCCTCTCTAGCTCCTCACTCTGTGGGACACAGCTCTCCTCTCGGGGACACAGCGCTCCTCTCTCGGACACAGCGCTCCTCTCTCGGACACAGCGCTCCTCTCTCGGACACAGCGCTCCTCTCTCGGACTCAGCGCTCCTCTCTCGGACTCAGCGCTCCTCTCTCGGACTCAGCGCTCCTCTCTCGGACACAGCGCTCCTCTCTGGGACACAGCGCTCCTCTCTGGGACACAGCGCTCCTCTCTGAGACACAGCGCTCTTCTCTGGGACACGGCGCTCCTCTCTGGGACACAGCGCTCCTCTCTGGGACACGGTTGCGGGTGAAGCATAGGGCCCGCCCGTCTCTCCCGTATGCTTCACCCCAGGGACCCTTGCATACACAAACTCACTTGTATTTACTTCTCTATATCTTCACTTCTTCTCTGGGGCATAATACTGCAGCAACAACCGTGCCTAGGCCTTTAAGGCAAAACTCTGCCTGGGAATCCTCACTTATTCCCTTCACTTACTTGGCCTCCTTGTGACTTCTCCTCCTGAATCTGAAGTCAATCTTCCAGCTCACACAACTTGCTGTAGTCCCCGTTCTCCCAGTAACAGTCACTTGGCGATCCTTTACAGGGTAGTTCACAACTTCACTGTATATCCACACCAGATCACCTTCCACTCTGTGCTTGTTCCTCTCAGCAGCACAGCTGCCTAGGGCCTAGTCAGCCCCTCCTCCACCTTTCCATGCCTGCTTTCCAGTCTTTTAAAGGGGAGTTGCTCCAATTAGGAGTTCTTTCAGAAGTGTTAACTCCTTCACTTCTGACAAGAACTCACACTCCACTTGCTTGTCATCACTTCCAAGGAGCAAACGATCACAACATATATATATATATATATATATATATATATATATATATATATATATAGACATATATATGTAGATATATATATCGTATATACTCGAGTATAAGCCGAGTTTTTTGGCCCTTTTTTAAGGCTAAAAAGGGCTCCCTCTGCTTATACTCGAGTCACTCTCCCCCCGTGTTTCTCTAACCCCCCGTGTCTCTCTACCCCCCCGTGTCTCTCTACCTCCCCCGTGTCTCTTTCCCTCCCCCTCCTCATCCTCAATCACCCTCCTCATTCTACCCCTTAAAATACGCCCCCTCTCCCTTTCCCCTCACTTACCTGCATCTGAAGCTCCTGCTCCAGCCTCCGCTCCTTCGCTATATGCTAATTACGTGATGTCACATGCGCGCCACGTCATTAGCATATACTGGGTGCCGTCACCCGGTATATGCTAATGCTGTGACGTCACATGCACGCCAAGTCCGGGAAGGTGCGGAGGCCGGAGCAGGAGCTTCAGGTGCAGGTAAGTGAGGGGAAAGGGAGAGGGGGGTATTTAGAGGGGTAGAATGGGGTGGGGTTAGAATGAGGAGGGGGGAGGTTAAGGAGGGAGGTTGAGGATGAGGAGGGAGGTTGAGGATGGGGGGGTTAAGGTTGAGGAGAGAGGTTGAAGAGGGGGTTGAGGATGGGTTGAGGTTGAGAAGGGGGGGTTAAGGAGGGGGGTTTATGAGGGAGGTTGAGGAGGAGGGAGGTTGAGGATGAGGAGGGAGGTTGAGGAGGGAGGTTGAGGATGAGGAGGGAGGTTGAGGAGGGGGGGGTGAGGATGGGGGGTTGAGGTTGAGGAGGGGGTTGAGGATGGGGGGTTGAGGTTGAGGAGGGGCTTGAGGATGGGGGGGTTAAGGTTGAGGAGGGAGGTTGAGGAGGGGGTTGAGGATGGGGGGGTTGAGGTTGAGGAGGGGTTGAGGAGAGGGTTGAGGATGAGAAGGGAGAATGAGGAGGGAGGCTGAGGATGAGAAGGGAGGTTGAGGATGAGGAGGGAGGTTGAGGATAGGGGGGTTGAGGAGGGGGTTGAGGATGGGGGGGTTGAGGATGAGGATGGGGGGGTTGAGGAGGGAGGTTGAGGAGGGGGTTGAGGCGGAGGAGGTTGAGGCGGAGGGGGTTGAGGATGAGGGGGTTGAGGAGGGAGGTTGAGGATGAGGAGGGATGATGAGGAGGGAGATTGAGGATGAGGAGTGGGGTTGAGGAGGAAGGTTGAGAATGAGGAGGGGGGAAGAGACACAGGGAAGGGAGGGGGAAGAGACACAGGGAAGGGAGAGGGGGGAAGAGACACAGGGAAGGGAGAGGGGAGAATAGACACGGGAGAGAGAGGTGGAAACAAGAGGGGGACACAGAGGGCACAAGAGGGACACAGGGGTCAGCACATTTCCCACCCTCGGCTTATACTCGAGTCACTCATTTTACCCAGTATTTTGTGGTAAAATAGGTGCCTCGGCTTATATTCGGGTCGGCTTATACTCGAGTATATACAGTAAATGTTTATTCAATTTCCTACCTTAAATATAGTTCTTTTTAATATGCCAATTGCACTTCTGTTAAATAACCCTTGTTAATGACTTCTGTAGAACCTTTCAAACTTGTTATTTTAGTAGGAATATAGAGTAGTACATTTCTATGGCCATATATAAAATCCCTGTTGTGTTAAGAAGCTTTCTAAAGAAAACAAAGAAGAAGAAATGTAAACACTAAATCACAATATGAAAAGAATGCTTTTGTATTGTGCCATTTACTTTACATAGAATCTTTTGAATGCTTAAACCTTTGCAGGAAACTGGTTTATCCAGCTTTTGAAGATTTACTTGTTATTTTTAAATGGCTTCCTGCTTTAGAACTTGACTGAGATCAGTTCTGAGATGTGAATAGTGGGAAAACATGATGCCAAACCTGCACAGCCATTTGGAAAACACATTCAAATAGAGATGCGTTCAGGCTTCTTCATTTTTAACTAGACCATTTTACACATGTTTACTTCCTTCTCACCAATCTAATTTCAACTGGGTACCCCTGTCTTACAGTAGGGAGATCAGAATTTCCACTTTCAGTGGGCAGTCTCTTGATTGAGATGAGCCCTAATAAAATGTGACCGCAACATTTTTCTGGATTTCAACATAAGCTGGCAATTATTAGATCAATAGCTAAATAGATGCTGGTGGTTAACAGCCTTATTAAATTGCAATTCGGCCAATTAAATAGGGCTCTATATCAGCACAGAGCATATATTTTTACAGACTTTTTAGTTAGTAAACTTCTAAACTTCCAAAAGCGAGGCCTTCACTTACTAAAAGCTTGTGTAAAAAAATATGCTCTGTGCTTATATAGAGCCCTATTCAATTGGCCAAATGGCATTTGAATGAGGCCCCAGGTCTTCACTAACTATAAACTTCTGGAAACAAAATATGCTCTGTGCTTATAAAGAGCCCTATTCAATTGGCCGAATTGCAATTTAATAAGGCTGTAATTCTGGATGTTTTCGAGAATGTCATTTTTGAGTAGATAGCTTTAGTGATCTACTACTGTACAGGCTTTTCTCCTTCCCTCATAATTGGCTAGTACATGTGCTCAGTCTATACACAGTATGATTATGTTCCAGTCTACAATATATCTACAATCTTCAGTGTGTGCTCACTTTGTATGATGCTTTAAAAACCTTAGTGGTCTATTTGAAAAAAGGGGTATTTGCATTTCTCCAGTGTTGCTAAGATGAGGGTTCCTTATTCATTTGTCTATAGATGGACCTCCGTGGGGTAGGAATCAAATGTAGATTTGCAGGCAGTAATATTTCTCAACAACCTGCTTGACAAAATTGTATGGAACAGATCTTGTTCAGTGGAATGGATTGTAGACTGCTGCTTTTGGTGGTGCCACTCTTCAGCAATGCAGGCTTATCCCACTGCCCGGAAAATCCAGTGTCAGCAGGAGCGGAGGTAATCATTTCATATCTAACCATCCCAAGGGAATTATGAGTGTTATCCAATACCTTCTTTGGAAGTTTTTCATAACAAAGGGAACTCATTGTTGTTATCTAAAGTGTCTTCAGCCCCAAGCATTGCCTGTTTTGGCAGCACAAGGAGTTCATGCATGTGTCATTATGATTCTGTTGATCTATTTCCACTGGATAGTTAAGGCTTCCATCACAAAGTGGATTACTTGGTTCACCGCCTTGCCTACAACTGTGTCAGTACTGTGCCTTTCTGGAGTGTTGGGGAGTTCACATCTCCATGGCTGCATTGATCGGTGAGAGTAGATGACTAATATCTCCCTGTAGCGCTGACAATAGCTTTATTGTGGTGTAGGTGCATGTGATGCCCAGGGGGACCCACTGGACTTTTGGGGACTGTGGACTACTATTGGCCCTAAGGGGAACGGGGTACAATAGCACAGCTCCTTCTCTTTCTCAGAATAATGCCCAACCACCTATATACCTGGACTGTTGCCATCAGATTGGCCCATGATGATTTAATAATGCCCATATTGTCTACCTAAGAAGGCTAATGTTACTTGTGCTGCCACTTGGTTGCCATATATTAAATGTTTAGCAGTTTATGGCAAATTGGCAAATTTTAATTAGCAAAGGATATTGTATAAGTGTGTTGGTAATAAATGTCAATGTGTTTAGACTCTGTATGCTACATATTCAGTTATAACCAGTTAACAATGAGTTAACTGAGTTAGAATTAAGGGATGCAATCAGTAACTGTCATATGAAGTCAGTTATTAAAGTAGCTCTGTTGAAAGGGACATAAGCAAAGTGTATCTGTTATCTTAGGGAGAAAACCTTTATTATTTTGCCAAGCCTACTTTTGTATGCTGTGTTCCTTCTATGTCCATCTCTAGAGGGACCTACACATGTTCCTGATCCTGTGTTCCTGGTATCCTTGCTTTTTTATGCTGTGTGTCTACTATGTCCTACTCTAAAGGGACCTACACCTGTTCCTGTGTTCCCGATATCCTGAACCGGTTCCTGACTTGGAGAAACCAGTTGAGTGCTGAGATTACCAGAACCTGACAATCTAGGGTGTTACTGTAACTGAAAGCAGGAAAGTTTGGGGTGCAGCTGGTCCCCTCACCCCTGGGTCGTGACAGTACAGTACATTTTAGTAGATTGGGTGTAACTTTGCTAGTTCAGCAGTCAATGGTACCATTATATCTTCAAGGGCCTTTCTGAAGACCGTGATTAGGCATTCATTTTGCATTAGTCACAGTATTTCTCCTTATTGCATATAGCAGTATTAAAAAATAAGTAATAATTTTTAACTTCAGTAAAGAATTTATGAAGTATAGCTAGTGTTTGAGAGCCTTGAGGTAGCTGGCCACAAGGGGAGTTGGGATCCTCGCTAGGTTGCAGCTCTTTGAGTAGGATAAAGTCCATGGGATTTATAATGTTTTTCTTTGCTAAGTTACGTTGCATGTAGCACCGCAGCTCATAGTGTTTGATAAGAGTTGGGAAGTGGATATTAGGGGCATTGTTTTTGCTACAACAAAAACAGAAAAGCAATATTTAATCCTAAATAGCACACTAAAGTAGTTTATTAGCATTTGGGAGCTGCTTATTAGCAGAAGAGTACACTAGATCATCCCAGGAACTATTCACTTAAGAAATAAATAGTTAGTGCAATGCATAGCTAACAACTTGATTTGGGGTGACAGAGTCCCTTTAATGTTTTAAAGAATCTAAAGTATACTAAATTCTCTCCAACATTCCTTGTAAAAATGCACTGATTATGTTATTCTGGCTTTTAATATTTATTCTGTTAAAATGTGAAATGCGTGGGTTCATTGAAAATAATTTATAATTACAAATTATAACTTAATTATGTTGCCAGGGATATAAAAGTGAAACAACAAAGGTAACCTCTAGATATTTCTGAAAAAGAGACTCATGCAATCCAGTTTCTTTCTACAAAACAAATAGTAGATAGAAAAGGTACACTAAGCAAATTACATGTTGAGTTATAGAAAATATTATTTTGTTACAATTATTAAAATTATTGTAATATACCCCAAAAAATACAAACAGAGGCTTGGGAATTCTTAGAAAAGCTCAGAAGTCATTATGTTGGTTTTTATTGCAATATCATTTATTATTGCTTTAGATGAAAAGAACAATTTGTTTCTTGACTATTTGTCTATTAGCGACTTGCCCGTCAAAAATTACGGGGGAAATAACATTTTAAGCCATGGCAATGATGTTTGCCACACAATGTAAAGCTTTTTCTACTCTGAGGACCTTTGGCACTCATTGCGAGCCTCTCCTCTCATGTACTTTTTCTCCTCTAAACACCTTTGGCGCTCATCACAAAGACAGATAAATATATATATTTCTCGTTTGTTAACTAATAATTAATTAATTAATTAATTAGTTACTTAATAAATGAATATACTTTACCTATTTCTAATATATCCATCAATGAATAGCCTGAAAAGCTAACAATCTTTATTTTTTATTTCCCTGCAGCATACAATGTACAGTTGGAGTGTTGCTGCCCTGAGGAAAAAGTGTAATGAATGTCCCAACTGTGCATTTTAAATAGGCTGCGTGCGCGAGGGCAAACCGTTGGATTAGTCGTGTAAATTTGGAATCGTAATGTTATTAGTTGCAAGTCAGTGTTGTAAAGTGGCTGCGTTTGTCTATGTGTTACATGGCTTGCGAGCATTTTCCATCATGTGTAATAGTGTTTTTTGTACCTCATATGTTTCTGTGTGAAAGTGCTATGTGGTTGACAGTGTTTTGCATGGTCCGGGGTCGTGTAGCCTTGTTTTCATTTTTTGGGGCGGACATTTTTTTTCTCGCTTAGGCGATTTTCGAGTGACGAAACTTGCCCAAATTAAATTAAATTTGCGTTCCACCTCACTGCCAGACGTGCTGCGAGTTAACGGCTCGCCTCGCTCACCTAAGTGCTCTGAGTTAACGGCTCGCCTCGCTTCACGAGACTCGCAAGCATTGATTGCCTTTGGCGCTCATCGACTAAGTCCTACGCACCAATCAAAGCGTGATGACGTCTCGTAGTTTGACAACTATTATATGTGATACTGTAAACACTGTACAGTGTTTTATATAAAGCAAAACAAAGAAAATGTAGATTCTTCCTCATCTTCCTGAAACTCAAATTATTTTATGATTATTTCTTTCATACTTGGCTTATAGTGCAGTAAGCTGTAAAACCACCTGGAAGCAAACAATTAAACATACATTTTTGGGTTCTTTTAACGTGTTGCAAAATCAGTATAGTTTATTTATAGTCAGGGTCGTATTTAGGAATTGTGCTACTCTTGGCATATCCAGGTTTGTGTGCCCCCCGTGCCCCAGTTACCACTATCCCATTCTATGTTCCCATTGGAAGATAGGCATACACACACATATATATATGTATATAAATATAGCAGCATGTGTGTTTATGTAGATTAGCAGCGTTATTAAATTGCGATTCAGTAAATTTAAAAGGGCTCTATTTAAGCACATAGCATATTTTTTTACAGAAGTTTTTAGTTAGTGAACTTCTATCCAAAAGCAAGGTCTTCACTAACTAAAAACTTCTGTAAAAAAATATGCTGTGTGCTTAAATAGAGCCCTTTTAAATTTACTGAATCACAATTTAATAAGGCTGTAGATGTCAGGCATACTTACAAACAGAAATATATTTTAATTTCAATTCAATGGCTCTGCACTGGCAGTTTGCTGCTGCATCAAATGTGATGCTCTAGGCCTGAGCCACTCAGGCCTATACAGAATTACACCACTGAGTTATGTGTCTTTTTATGGGACAGTATATAAATACCACTTTTTTATTTTATACTTTTTTATGACATGTGTCTGTCATTTCAAGCAATGTGTATTATCCTTATAAAAATATATAAATAGCACAACTTCATTCAGTTTCACATATTAAAGACTTGACTGAGTGAAGGGCAAATGGGCTCCAATTAAAATAATCCATTATCAGGCTCTCAGTGTAGCATCCTCTTACCTAGAAGTCAGTCAATGTATTTACCAAATTAGGTAGGAAAAAAACAACAATTCTAAAATGTATTTCCTAATACCACGAATAAAGATTGACTGACTACCACTTGCCCTAATAGGATATGTAAACCAAATGGGGCGGGACCCATGTTATTTGCCATAGACTGTTGTGGCTGCCATTGATCAGTTCAGAATTCCCAGGATCGCTGTCATTTCTTTTATTGGTTAGTATTATAGGACAGGAAACAATGAGTGAGCCACAGAAGTTTTAATACCAACCATTGGGTGCCATCAACGGGGAGGAATATTCAAACATTAAGGGTGGGATATAATGTAATATACTCCCCAAATGTCCACTATATATAAAACACTACTATTTTGTACCAAATAAAGTGTTTGATTAGTGGAAACCTTGCTGTGTCAGTTGTCAAATTCTAAGACAGCTGTTGGAGTGATTATACTCTGTTATTGATTTATTAACCATTGCTAATCACTATGACAGTCAACTGGCTCGTCTATCAAGGTGTTCCTAGAGCTCAAAAACTGAGGCCTAACCAGCGAGATTCCTCCATTGGCTGGTCCAGCTGGCCCGATTCTGAGACACCTCGCTCACACAAACAATCTCACCAAAACATTATTGATGACACCAGCATCCAGCAGAGGCGTCAACATTTTTACTTAAAAAAAAAACATTTTTAATTTGTGCCTGCCTAATTATTTCTTAGTCCGACACAAAGTTTCCAATTATATATATATACTAGCGACGTGCCCGTCAAAAATGACGGGGCAATAAAATGTGAAGCCATGGCAATGCTGTTTGCCACACAATGTAAAGCTTTTTCTACTCTGAGGACCTTTGGCGCTCATTGCGATCCTTGCGCTGAGTGCCTATGGCGCTCATTGCGAGCCTCTCCTCTTGTGTACTTTTGCTCCTTTGAGCACCTTCGGCGCTCATCACAACACAGATATATATCTATATTTTGTTAACTAATAATTAATGAATTAGTTACTTAATAAATTAATATACTTTACCTATTTGTAATTAATATATCCAGCAATCAATAGCCTGAAGAGCTAACAATCTGTTTTTATTTTCCTGTAGCATACAATGTACAGTTTGAGTGTTGCGTAATGAATGTCCCAAGTGTGCATTAGAAATAGGCTGCGTGCGTGAGGGCAAACTGTTGGTTTAGTTGTGTAAAGCGCCATTTTAGATTCATAATGTTATAAGTTGCAAGTTAGTGCTGTAAACTGGCGTCGTTTGTCTATGTACTACGCGGTTCTCAAACATTTTCCGTCATTTGTAATAGTGTATTTTGTACCTCATATGTTCCTCTGTGAAAGTGCTATGCGGTTGGCGGTGTTTTGCGTGGTCTGGGGTCGTGTAGCCTCGTTTAAATTTTTTTGGGTGGCCATTTTTTCCTCGCTTAGACTATTTTCGAGTGCCGAAACTCGGCCAAATCGACGTAAATTCGCATTCCACCTCACTCCCAGACGTCCTGGCTGTTCCCCCGTGCTGTGTGTGACTTTTTTTTTTTTGTATTTTGTGTGTTTTTTGCTTTGCGTCGTTCGGGCGTTAACTTCATATTTTTCCTATCTTGTATTTTCCCACGTCTTGTATTTATAGTCCCACATCTCAGATTTTTTTTTTCTAAGTCTTAAGTTGGTCAACTGCTTGCAGCCTAAGGCGATCCCGCGATTACTAAGTGTTTGGTGGCTAAGTCCTGTGTGTTTCAATGTGTGATCGGCGCTCCTTTGTGGCTAAGTCCCACGTGTTTCATTGCCTTCGCTGCTCGCCTTGCTTCTCGAGGCTCGCAGACAATGAGTGCCTTTGGCGCTCATCGCCTTTGTGCTTAACGGCTAGCCTAGCTATGCAAGGCTCGCAGGCGATGAGCGCCGCCTATGTCGTACGAACCACGCAAAGCGTGACAAAGTCTCGTAGTTTGACAACTATTATATGTGATAGATATATATATTATTGTACAGTGGCCCTTTAAGAAAAACAAAGGGAAATTTATGTAATTACTCAAGTCTCTCTCTATATAGGAGGTGATTTCAATAATGTAATTGGGGATAAATGAGATATATCCATTTATCCAAATATCGATCAGTTGTAAAAGCTGAAAACAATTTGTCCCATCTGTCCAGGAAGTAACTGCAAGTTATTTTCAAATTCAAGAGGAAAAAAAATTACTAATTGTGGTCCAAACCAAAGCTCTCATATTCCAGATTAGACTACATATGTTAGATGCAAGAACAAATAGGGTAGTGAAAGCAGAATTGGTTTTATGTTCAGATCATGCTCCACTAATAGTTTGGATCAGTATATATATCTGTTAATAAAAGAAACACATATGGAAAGTGAAAATTATAACATTAAATAAGGGAATAGTGTGTGTACTTAAAAATAATGTTTTTTGCAAAGTAAAATAGCTTTAACATTCACTCTCTTTGTCTTACAAAAAAAGGATTGTGCTTGCAATTTCATCTCTTTGTGCAAAGCTATGTTTCCACTGAAATGCAGGCAACAATGTCAAGGTTGGGGTTATAAAATCTACCTTGGGTTTAATAACCCAAGAAGCATCTGTTTAACAGATAAAGTGATAAAGCGAAGAACAACATTTTTATAGACTTTTAGAAAAAAGATGACTCAGGAATATAAAAATATAATAATAAAAAAATAAATTTCTTATACAAATAAACATAACTTTTTATCATATCTTATAGCCTGCTAAGGTTTATTCTTGCATTTGCTCTGCTTCTTCATCTGTGTTTTATAAAATATATATTGAAAGAATAGACCCATATATCAGGCAACAAAAGCATTAATGTTTAATCCACTATGTGCAGAATGAAAAATGAAACACTATATTCTACCAAGAACAAATGGATAAACAAACCTGTGTAATGTACTTTAGTTTGTCCTGGAGAGCTCTTCATACAGAAATACATAGTATTATGATTTTACATTTATATTTGTTCTGGGCAAGTTATCATTAGGATGTATGTTTTAGGCATTCAAAAAAGACATTGCTATATAAGAAACAGGTAAACATTATCAAGCAAAATCACATAAGGAAGCACTTTATTGTGGTCGAATTACTTCATTTTCTTTTTTTAAAATAATTTGTTTTCTTTTTCAAAAGTGTTTTTTTTTTTTTTGCTAGTGGTGAAACCCACCATGGTCAAGTTTTAACATTCATTAAACACATCAGATTGAGATACTCATGCAGATTTTTATTTCATGCAAGGTAGATATTATTTGCGAGGAGGGTTTTAAAAGCAAAGATTGTCTGCTGAGAAGAAGCTCTGTCTTCAACCCATGTGTCCAGTAATGTAAAGGAAGCCTTGCAAGAGTTTAGAGAGAATTTACTAAGCTATTACATTGTTCCCGTAAGTAAACTCATGTGGGAACTTATGGTTACGTAGCCAGGGGCCGTGTAAGAGAGATTAGCTGACAAGCAATTGGAACGGTCCTTACAAGTTATGTAAGCGGCTAAGAGACTGAACAATCAATGAAACATAGAAGTTCAACGCAACTTAATTTAAAGAAAGTTCATAACTATTGCAACATAGAGTCTATAAAGCTACATGTTTCCTACTCAGATATTGACTTTGCTGTGTTACATAAGCTAACCCACAGGTCACAGAACTTAGGATATTTGGGACGGAGAGAGTGACAAGGAGTCCAGTTTGGAGAGGGCAGGAGATTGGTTCTTGTTTCTACATTATTTTGCATGTAAATCCACCTATGCATTAAACACATTCTATATACCTCCAAATTTTTAACAATTAAAACACATTTCATAGGGTTTACCTTATCCTATTTCCAATACCCACCCTATCCTAATACATACCTCCTCCCCAACACATATCACCCATCCATACCAGTGGTGGAGCTAGGGTATGGAGGGCCTGGTGCAAAACATTTTTGTGGGGTTATGAATAAAAGTTTTCTTGGTGTTAGCCCCCCGGGCCTCCCTCCGGTGTAAACTCATTTAGACATTGTATATATATATATATATATATATATATACTAGAATATTGCCCGTCAAAAAATGACGGCAATGAAATTGTAAGGTAGCTAATGCTGTTTGGTGTATAATACTGAAATATGTAATAGATTACTAAATGAATATACTTTACCTATTTTGAAGCATTGTGTTGAAGAGCTGGCAATCTGTTTTGATGTTGCTGGAGCATTAGTGGTGTGGAGCTGCTGTGTAAGCATGCTGAATGTGTGCACTGTGTGGTATGAATATCTGTAGGTCGTTTGTGGCGTTTTGCGAGTTTCTTGTGGTGTTTTGCGAGTTTAGAGTGCTGTAGCCTCGTTTTCGTTTTGTTCGGCGGCCATTTTTTCTCTCGCTTACAGTTTTTTTAGTCTCTAAACTCTTTTATTTCGAGTAAAATGAAGGTCTAAGTGGCATTTTTGAGGTCCTGGGTGCTCCCTCTTGGTGTAGGTAAGGTTTTTATGTATGTGCTGTGTGTATGTATTGTGTTTTACATTTTGTAATGTTCGCGAGTTGCGTCTGAGTGTTGCGAGGCCGTAATGTGTGTGAACGTGTGTCGTATGTTGTTTGCGAGTGTCGTAATGTGTGTGTCGTGCTCTTTGAGTTGCGACGTGAACTTTGCGAGGGTCGCAGTTGCTGGCATGGAGCGCCTTCGGCGCTCCATGCCAGCAACTGAGACCCTCGCTTTGCGAGGGTCCTCAGTTGCTGGCAAGGAGCGCCTTCGGTGCTCCATGCCAGCAACTGAGACCCTCGCCCATTGCCCTCGCTTCGCGAGGGCCGCGACTCGCGTAGCGAGCCCGCGGCCCTCGCTTTGCGAGGGCCTTGGCTCGCTACGCGAGCCCGCAGCGTTAGCAACAACTCGTACGCTCACAACTATATATGTGATTACTATATAATGTGTAGATGTACCGGCTGGGCATGCTCTTGTGCATTATTATTATTATTATTACTATATAATGTGTAGATGTACCGGCTGGGCATGCTCTTGTGCATTATTATTATTATTATTACTATATAATGTGTAGATGTACCGGCTGGGCATGCTCTCTGCGTGTACGCTTTCTCTATCTGCACCCTATGTGCACTGCTGTCTGTGTGCAATCTCTGTCTCTGTACCCCTCACTCTCTTTGTCAATCTCTCTGCACTCTCTCTCTGTGCGCTCTATCTGTGAACTCTCTCTGCGCTGTCTTTGTGCTCCCTCACTGTCTGTGTGTGCTCTTGCTCTGTAATTCTCTTTATGTCTCCCTCTCTCTCTGTACCTGACTCCCTCTCTCTCTGTACCTGTCTCCCTCTCTCTCTGTACCTGTCTCCCTCTCTCTCTGTACCTGTCTCCCTCTCTCTCTGTACCTCTCTCTCTCCCTCTCTGTACCTGTCTCCATCTCTGTACCTGTCTCCCTCTCTCTCTGTACCTGTCTCCCTCTCTCTCTGTACCTCTCTCTCTCTCTCTCCCTCTCTGTACCTGTCTCCATCTCTGTACCTGTCTCCCTCTCTCTCTGTACCTGTCTCCCTCTCTCTCTGTACCTGTCTCCTTCTCTCTCTGTAGCTGTCTCCCTCTCTCTCTGTACCTGTCTCCCTCTCTCTCTGTACCTGTCTCCTTCTCTCTCTGTACCTTACTTCTTCTCTCTCTGTAGCTGTCTCCCTCTCTCTCTGTACCTGTCTCCCTCTCTCACTTTGCTGTCTTTCTCTGAAATGCAAATGGCCGCCACGCTTCTGTTAAGATCAGGTGTTAGGCCCACCCCCACTTACATCATAGCCACGCCCCTTTATGATGTCAGCGTTAGCAACATTTTCTGCTGCTCACAACTATATATGTGATATATATATATATATATATATATATATATACTGTATATACTGTATATATATATATATCACATATATAGTTGTGAGCATGCGGGTTGTTGCTAATGCTGCGAAGGCGCTCCTTGCCAGTAACTGCGGACTTCACAAAATTTACGGACTTACGAGAAAAAAATACAAGACGCAGAACTTATAAAAAAAAACATTACAACCTCGAAAAAATACAACCTTACCGCCCGAAACCTGCGCATATGAAAACATTAAAAACACAATAAATACACACAACAAATACATAAAAAGCTTACCTACAGCAAGGGGGGGCACCAAGGACCTCGAAAAGTGAAGTTACAGCTCAATTAATCTTGAAATAAAAGAGTTTAGACACTCGAAAATAACCTACGCAAAAGAAAAAACGGCCACGAGTCAAGCAAAAACGAGGCTAAGGACGCAAATCTATTACACTTACTCGCAAAATGGAACGAACGCTCCAGACCAGTTCGCGAGGCACGTAAAACACACTATGCGGCACGTACCACACTGATATTAGCCACCATTTTACATGAAACACACAACTATTAGCCGCAAAATGGCGGCTGGAACGCAAATTTCATGCTGGAACGCAAATAGCGCATGCGTATTACGTTCTAACGGTTTCAAGCACCTAAACGTTTATAAATACTGCCTACTTTCCAGAAAATTCTACATTTCTCCTCAGGTGATGAATAGTGTGACTGGATAGTTCACTGCTGCCGTTACTTCAGAAGAGAATTACTTACTAATTTACAACTTCACAATCTGCAAATTCCAACTGAGAGGTAAGCTATAATATATTTCATTTATTAAGAAAGACAACAACAAAAAACTTAAAAAACTTAAAAAAACATTTCAAACATTCAAACACATTAATTCACAGCAACTCATAGCAAAAACAAAGATGACACTAAGACATATGTAACCTGCAGCTCAATCTTTCCCATTTTTTTCACTATTCAAACAGACTCTGCATCAACAGCGTCACTCAAGAATTTGCAGCGTTTTAAAGAACAGAAAGAAAGAAGAGGTAAGATACAAAAATACATTACATGCAGAAAAAGACCATGCCTTTAAAAAAAAAATGAATATACAATTAACCATTTCCCTTTTCTCTTTCAAACAGACACTACAAGAAGACTGGTGGATTAACATTGGCAGTAGGGGATCCTCTGTCATTTAGACAAGAAAAATACTTCAATCAAGGTATAGTATAACAAGTACAAAAAGAAACGGAAATCCCATGTTTAGTGCCCGCTAATATCAGAAGTCAAACAAAAAAATAGAAGCCTCAATACAAATTACAGCAACACAAAAACACCATAGTTCAAGAAACTTTGCAAACACATATACAATTCACAAATAAACACACTGGAAGAGAAAAAATAATTGTTAACACAACGCAGTACTAAAATACATGTGGCGGACACAAAACAGGATAGGACACCAAACATTAGCAACATAGAGAAAACAAAAGTATTCTTCCTGTTTACTCTAGAACAACCTCTAACCATCACCCAGAAGCCAAATAAAGCATCCAAACAGTGGTGGACACAAAACAGGATATTACTAAAAATCCCCACAACATATAGAAAAGTAAGTTAACATTCCTGTTTACTGTCCAACAACCTCTAACCCTCACAAAGAAGCCAAATTAAGCATACCAAAAGTAGAGGACACTAAACAAGATACTACTGCAAATAGTTCCAACATAGAGAAAATACAATTCACAGTCATCTTTACTCTACAACAACCTTTAACCCTCAGCCACAAGCCAAATACACCATCCCAAAAGTGGTGGTCACAAAATAGGATAGTCCAACAAATATTGCTAACATATACAAAATGGAAATAACATTAATGATTACTCTACAAAAAACTATAACTGTAACCCAGAACTAAAATCAAACAATTTACAAGTGGTGCACAAAAAACAGCATAGCATAACAAATCAGGATAACAGATACACTATAAAAAACATAATAATCCTGTTTCATGCCCAACCAACTACTACAGTAAAAGAATAATGCAATTACAACAGTGGTCTACACAAAACACCATACTAATCAATTACAGCCAGCGCTGTATGCTTTCTCACACACTCTCAAATCAATAACATTTTACACACAAGAAACAAAACAAATATCAGAACACATTGGTTTGCCAAAAAATAAACTATGCTATTCATGAAAAATACATTATAATCAAATAATATTTATCTTTTACAACAGCGGATCCAGGGATAGTCATCTTGAAATCACACTTCCAACAACGTACGGTATAACAAGGAAAAAAAGAGAAAACAAAATGAACATGTTTGCTGTGCAGCAATGTCAAGAGAAAAAATAAAAATAAACAACAACACACCAACAACAATAAGCCCCACAAATCGACAGCTTTCACAAAATATTAGTGACACATTTCTCATTTAGCTACAAATTAGCTTTTACCTACAACAACCTTTAACAGTAAACCCTAACTTCAATCTATCAAACAAAATGTGCCCAAGATAAAACAGCATAGTACAAGAAATAGTGAAAACACATTAAAAATGTAACTATAAATTCTCAGTTCAGAGCCCTAACGTACAATATTAAGCATGAAACCGACACAGAAAATAGGATGCTATAACAAATACTACTAACTCCTAACAAACAACAATACAAACCTTCTTTTCACACTCACACCATATAAGCCTCTAACTAAAATATAAGGGTACTATTACAACAATCACCTGCAGTAAAAATTTCAAAGGGCAATATATTATTAACATTTTTTAGGATCTACTATGCCTCTAAGCCAACCCTACAAACCTACAAAATAAAAAGCATTGAACAACCCAAAAAAATACATATACTCATTTAACACTATAAAGCTACTACAGCTACAATGACCTATAATGCAATTACCTTGGGTCTGCTATGCCTCTAAGCCAAAAATTATAACCTACAAGATAAAAAGTAACATACAAAAAATAACACAGACTAATTTAACAATAGAAAACAAGTTCATCTACAATGACCTATAATCACATACAAAGTTAATTTAGAATCACAACAGTGTTGCAACAAAAACATTTTATAAACCGACTTAACATCACAAACTAAACTAATGATACATTCTTTTCATTTCCAGATTAAGATGGCTGATAACCAGACCAAACAGGAAAAGATAAGACGTCAAGCTAGAGAACGACAACAAATAGGGGCAAACCAGCAGACGCCTGAGCAGAAGGAAATTTGACGGAAAAGACTTGCAAGCAAAAGACTATCAGCTGAAAAAATAAAAGCTTCACCCAAAAAAGCTACTAAAAAACAAAAGCATTTAGAACCTGTTCCTGAACCATCACATAACATTTCAAATTATGAATTACAAACTGAAACTGATATATGCTCTTCAAATTGTCCTTTACTCAAGTCTTTAGTACTAGAGGTTCATAATTGTGGTGACACGAATATTCTCTGTCAGTTTTGTGAGGCTTATCATTTTAAACAGGAAAGACCCGGAGATGGACAGTTCATTAGTTGCTGTTAAAAAGGCAAGGTCAAACTTCCAGAAAGACAACAATTCCCAACATATTTACAAAACATTATGACTGAACCTACTTTTACAAACTACAAACATTTCAAAACAAACATAAGATCATACAATAGTGCCATATCCTTTGCATCTATGGGGGAAACATTAGCAGCTAATGTACCAGGACATGGTCCTTACTGATTTAAAGTCAAAGGGCAAATTTACCATCGTAATTCCCATTTACATCCAGAGGAAGGAGAGCAAAGAAAATGTGCTCAACTATATGTCCTAGATACAATGGAAGCTGTTGACCAACGTATGCAGCTGCAAGAAAATAAAAAATGCTTACCCAGTGTTTTTATAGAGCTAGATAAATTCATGGCCAATAACCCCTACACTCAAGCTTATAAAAAATTGGCAGAAATAAAAAAGGAACAACAACTTCATGCAGAAAGACATCAATTACCAATCCCAAAGGTCAATATGGTGCTTAAAAGAGATAGACATACTGATAAAAGCCGTTATAATTTGCCAACATCAAATGAGGTTGCAATGGTGTTTCAAAATGATGAAGGAGAACCACCATTTCAAAGAGACATTAGAATATATCCCAGAAATGTGGAGCAACCATTCATTAATATCAGTATCTTAAGTACTAATTTAGATCCAATGACATATCCCATTTTTTTTCCCACCCGGAAAAGCAGGCTGGCAACCAAAATTAACCCTTCCCAGTTACCCAAATGCTAAAGTCCGACTGCAAAATAATATTTCCATGCTTGAATTTAAAGTAGCTCAAATTGCCATTCAAAATACATTCAATCCAATTTTATGTGGTGGAAAACTAACACAACAATGGATTATTGATTCCTATTTGCAAGTTGAGGCCAATAATTTAAACTTCATAAAATATCAACAAGCGAAACTACGTGTAGAACAGTATTGTGTATTAATGGATTATGTCGCTGAGGTTGCTACGAGACATGACAGCTGGCAAAGCCATCATTTTACCATCTTCTTTCCAGGGATCTCCTCGCAATATGCAAGAAAGATACAATGATGCCATGGCTATAGTAACCAAATTTGGGAAACCAGATTTATTTATTACATTTACATGTAATCCCCAATGGCCAGAGATTACACAAAATTTACTTCTTGGCCAAACTGCTTCCCATAGACCAGATTTAGTAGCCAGAGTTTTCAAAATTAAATTAAATGAATTAATAAATTGACATCACTATAATTCATTTATTTGGCAAATGTCTTGCTTATGTTTATACAATTGAATTTAAAAAAAGAGGCCTTCCACATGCACAGCTTCTGATAATCCTTCAAGAAAAAGATAAGTTAGATACTGGTGACAAAGCGGATTCAGTCATTGTTGCTGAACTACCAGATCCAGAACTATATGGTAGACTATATGAGATTGTAACTCATTGGATAATTCATGGACCCTGTGGAGATCTTAATCCACAATCACCATGTATGGAAAATAATAAATGTACGATTTGAATCTGCTCTAAGTCAGTGCACAGTTTCTGTCTGCATTAATCAGTGTACAGGTGAGAGTGGGCGTGGCTTGGCCTGTGTAGTTATATCTGGGTGAATTTGTGTGAGGTCAGGTTTGAATCTGCTCTAAGTCAGTGCACAGTTTCTGTCTGCATTAATCAGTGTACAGGCGAGTGGGTGTGGCTTGGCCTGTGTAGTTATATCTGGGTGAATTTGTGTGAGGTCAGGTTTGAATCTGCTCTAAGTCAGTGCACAGTTTCTGTCTGCATTAATCAGTGTACAGGTGAGAGTGGGTGTGGCTTGGCCTGTGTAGTTATATCTGGGTGAATTTGTGTGAGGTCAGGTTTGAATCTGCTCTAAGTCAGTGCACAGTTTCTGTCTGCATTAATCAGTGTACAGGTGAGAGTGGGCGTGGCTTGGCCTGTGTAGTTATATCTGGGTGAATTTGTGTGAGGTCAGGTTTGAATCTGCTCTAAGTCAGTGCACAGTTTCTGTCTGCATTAATCAGTGTACAGGTGAGAGTGGGTGGGGCTTGGCCTGTGTAGTTGTATCTGGGTGCATTTGTGTGAGGTCAGGTTTGAATCTGCTCTAAGTCAGTGCACAGTTTCTGTCTGTTGCATTAATCAGAGTACAGGTGAGAGTGGGTGTGGCTTGGCCTGTGTAGTTATATCTGGGTGCATTTGTGTGAGGTCAGGTTTGAATCTGCTCTAAGTCAGTGCAGAGTTTTCTGTCTGTTGCATTAATCAGAGTACAGGTGAGTGTGGGTGTGGCTTGGGCTGTGTAAGTTATATCTGTGTGTATTTTGTTGTTTTCTGTTGAATCGGTTCTGTGGGGCAGGACCGTGTTTTCTATCCTGTGCTCTTTTATCATTGTACAGGCAAGTAGGCGGGGTCTATTTTAACAAGGGAAGGGAGAGCTTGGGAGCTTGCAATCATTTCTAGTGTAAGTGTAGTTGGTGTGTAGGAGATTAAATAAAAGGAGGAAATCCAAATAAGGGGTATTATAAGAAAAAACAGAAAACAAACGTACATATTGTTTCTGTTTTGTTTGGTTTAAGGTGTGGAAAATAAATCTTTATACAAATACATTGATTTGTTTTCTCACTGTATTTTTGTAACTGATAATCATGAGTCAGTCCAGTGGAAACCTCACTCAGTGTACATCCTGCCAAATGTATGCACTACTGGAACAGATGATCCAGGGTCCATACCTCTGTGACAGGTGTGAGCATGTTGCCTCTTTGGAAGCTCAAATTGAAGATCTGGAGAGGAGAATTGCAGCACTTAGTGATATTGCTCCACTGGAAAGGGAGTTGGTGCTCACGGAGCACAGTTTAGCTGGGCCTAGTATGGAGGGAGGAGCTGGGGCTAGTGAGGATGGCCAGGGAGGTAGCTGGGTTACAGTTAGAAGGGGAATCAGGGGGTACAGGAGGAGGCAGGCCAGTTCTGAGTTGGCAAACACCAACAGATTTGCGAAATTTAGTGAAACTGTTGGGGATGTCCATTCAGGAATGGCAATGCCAGATAGAGCTGTTCCCTCTAACAGCCGGGAGAACAGTTCTACTGGAGGAGAGGGAGGGCAGAATAGGCAGAGCAACAGACATGTTTTGGTGGTAGGGGACTCTATTATTAGGAAGGTAGACAGGGTAATTTGTCACCCAGATCCCAGCAATCGAACAGATTGCTGTCTCCCGGGTGCTCGGGTTCGGCATGTTGTGGATCGGGTGGATAAATTATTGGGAGGGGCTGGTAATGAACCGGCGGTCTTGGTACACATTGGTACCAATGACAAAGTTAGTGGAAGATGGAGCGTCCTAAAGAATGATTTTAGAGAATTAGGGAATAAGCTTAAAGCAAGGACCTCCAAGGTAGTATTTTCTGAGATACTACCAGTGCCACGTGCTAGCCCAGGGAGGCAGAAGGAGCTTAGGGAGGTTAATGCGTGGCTAAAAAAGTGGTGCAGTGCAGAGGGTTTTGGGTTTTTAGAGCACTGGGCTGACTTCTCACTTGGGTACAATCTCTATAGCAGGGATGGATTGCACCTTAATGATGAGGGCGCTTTTGTGCTAGGGAATAGGATGGTAGAACGGCTGGGGGAGTTTTTAAACTTGTAGGTGGGGGGGAGGGACTATATAGAAGTATTGGGGTAAATAGGGTAGAGAGGGAAAGGGATGAATTATTTACCCATGGGGGAGGAGAAGGGGGGAGGGTTACAATAGAAAGTAGGGAGATATTAATAGGGGCCTCAAATACAGTGGCAGGCACTTCACAACAGCAGAGCCATAGCAACATAAAGTGTATGATTGCAAACGCAATAAGTTTGCCTGGGAAAATGGATGAGCTAGAAATATTAGCAGTACAAGAAAAATGGGGCTTAATAGGCATTACGGAAACATGGTGGGATGAATCTCATGACTGGACTGTTAATCTGGATGGTTATAACCTATTTAGGAAAGATAGGGGAAATGGTAAAAGAGGAGGAGGGATCTGTCTTTATGTTAAGCCTGAATTTAAGCCTATAGTTAGAGAAGATATTTATGCTGGCACTAACGGCATCATTGAATCCTTGTGGGTTGAGCTAAATAGTGGAGGAGCTAATTCTAAATGCATATTGGTGGGAGTATGCTATAAACCCCCAAATATAGCTGAAAGTGAGGAAATACAATTATTGTTACAGATTGGAAATGCAGCTAAGCATGGTCAAGTTCTAATAATGGGAGACTTTAATTACCCTGATATAAACTGGATAAACGAGACCAGCAGCTCAGCTAAGGGGAGCAGGTTCTTGAGTACACTCAGGGATCATTATCTAGCCCAGGTAATACAAGAACCTACTAGAAATGGGGCCATCTTGGATTTAGTCATCACAAGTAATATTGATATAATATCAAATGTAAAAATAGGGGAACCCTTGGGGAACAGTGATCACAACACAGTCTCATTTGAGATTGAATACAAAAAACAGAGTTGTAAGGGGCCAACAAAAACTCTAAATTTTAAAAGGGCTAACTTTAATGGGCTACGGGCAGCAATACAACATATAGACTGGGACAAAGAACTTACAGGGAAGAATACTGAAAATAAATGGACAACATTCAAATCCTTACTAAATAAACATACTCATCAGCATGTAACATGTGGAAATAAAATGAATAGGAGTAAATCACATCCCATGTGGCTTAACAATGACTTAAAGATCATGATGAGGAAAAAGAAATATGCATTTAAATTATACAAGAAGGAGGGAACAGAGGCAGCTTTATGTGACTATAAGGAAATCAACAAGGCTTGCAAAAGGGCTATTAGACTGGCTAAAATAGAAAATGAGAAGTCAGTTGCAATGGAAAGTAAGACTAACCCTAAAATATTTTATAAATATATTAATGGGAAGAAGGCCAGGAAGGAATCGATAGGACCATTACAATGTGACACAGGCCATCTGATAATTAGTGACCAGGAAAAGGCAGATGAGCTAAATAGGTTCTTTTCGTCGGTTTACACAAGGGAGGTACCAGTGGTTGGGACACTGCAACATAATGGGGCTACACTACCTTTACTAAATAATTGGTTAACGCAGGAAGAAATACAAAAGAGGTTGGAGAAAATAAATGTTAATAAAGCCCCAGGTCCTGATGGAATACATCCAAGTGTACTAAGGGAGCTGGGTTCTGTAATAGCCAAACCATTATATCTAATCTTTAAAGACTCACTCACTACAGGGTCTCTACCAGATGACTGGAGAAAAGCAGAGGTGATACCTATATTTAAGAAGGGATCTAGAGCAAATCTGGGGAATTATAGACCAGTGAGCCTCACTTCTGTAGTTGGGAAGCTTTTAGAAGGGTTAATAAGGGACAGAATACAAGAATATGTCTATTTGAACAGGATCATAGGTAGCAGTCAACATGGATTTATGAAGGAAAGGTCGTGTCAGACCAATCTAATTAGTTTTTATGAGGAGGTTAGTAGGAACTTGGATCAGGGCAACTCAGTGGATGTAGTCTTTTTAGATTTTTCAAAGGCATTTGATACAGTGCCACATGGAAGACTAGTGAGCAAACTAAGGGATACAGGAATTGCAGTAAATATCTGCTCATGGATCGAGAGCTGGCTAAAAGACAGGAAGCAAAGGGTTGTTGTAAATGGAACATACTCCGATTGGTCTAATGTGATAAGTGGGGTTCCTCAGGGCTCAGTATTGGGTCCTCTCCTTTTTAACATATTTATTAATGACATTGAAGTAGGACTCGAATGTAGTGTCTCCATTTTTGCTGATGACACTAAGTTGTGCAAGGTAATAAAATCAGATAATGATGTACTTTCCCTACAAAAGGATTTGCATAAGTTAGAGAAATGGGCGGCTAAATGGCAGATGAGATTTAATACAAATAAATGTAAGGTTATGCATTTGGGAAGGAACAATAGCCAAGCAATCTATAATCTTAATGAAGCAAATCTAGGGGTATCAGATATTGAAAGGGATTTGGGAGTACTAGTGGACAACCACCTAGGTAACAGCGCTCAAAGCCAAGCAGCGGCTGCAAAGGCAAATAAAATATTAGCATGTATTAGGTAGGGTATAGAAGCCAGGGAAGAAGATATAATTCTGCCACTATACAAATCTCTAGTACGCCCTCCTTTGGAATATGGAGTACAATTTTGGGCACCACCTCATAAAAAAGACATTTTAGAGCTGGAAAAAGTACAGAGAAGGGCTACAAAACTAATAAGTTATGAAGAAAGACTAGCAAAATTAAACTTATTTTCGCTAGAAAAAAGGCTTCTAAGAGGAGATATGATTACGTTACATAAATACATCCAGGGTCAATATAAGGCTTTGTCAAGTGAACTTTTTGTAGCAAGAGATTTTCAACTGACAAGAGGACATCCGTTGAGGTTAGAGGAAAAAAGATTTCACCTTAAACAAAGAAAAGGGTTCTTCACAGTTAGGGTGGTTAAACTGTGGAATTCTCTACCAAAGGAGGTGGTGACAGCGAATTCGATAGACAACTTCAAAAAGGGGTAAGATATATTTCTGAATAAAGAGGGCATTCAAGGCTATCCTAGATAACTAGCAAGGAATATTGATCCAGGGAGAAATTTGATCGCCAGTTTCTGGGGTCAGGAAGGAATTTTGCTTTTTTTTCCCCTTATGAGACAATTGGCAAAGTTTCAATGGGGTTTTTTTTTATGTTTGCCTTCCTCTGGATCAATTAACAATAATAATAAATAGTCCAAATTAAAAAGATCAATAGAGATCTAAAAAGGTTGAACTTGATGGACTAACTCTTTATTCATCCTCCAATACTATACTATTAATAATTATTTAATCAATAATTTAATTAATAACTAATCCGCATATTGCAGATCAGAGGAGATCTTAACAGGTTGAACTTGATGGACTGAAAGTCTTTTTTCAACCTTAATTACTATGTAACTATGTAACTATGTAAAAGAATTTCCAAAAGATTATAGAGACAAAACTTATGCCAATTGTGATGGCTATCCATTATATAGAAGAAGAGAGGGAGATTACGACTACTACTTTTAAATGTTCCTGGTGCACAAAGTTTTGAACACTTAAGAACTGTTAATGACATAGTATATGAATCCTTTCATTTAGCTGCCAGACATAGAAACTTACTAGCTGATGATACAGAATGGGAAAGATGTCTAGAAGAAGCAGCACTATGTCAAATGCCACGGCAGATGAGGGAATAATTTGCATTCATTTGTATCTTCTCAAATGCTCCAAATGCATGAGCTTTGTGGGACACATTTAAAAGTAATATGGCTGAAGACTTTATGCAACGATATAATGAACCCATTGCACACTTAAAAGCATTAATGGAAATCCAAGAAGTATTTCTAACTCATGGATTAAGCTGTGCAAGTTTTAATCTGCCTGATCCAGATCTTATAGACGACATAAACTTTGAAGACTATGACATTAAACTACAAGCAGAAAGGACACAAGAAAGACTTGCAACTTTAAATACATTACAATTGCAACCATTTAATGCCATAAAAAATGCACTAGATGATGACATGGTCAAAGAGCGTTATTTCTATCTTGATGGACCTGGTGGATCAGGAAAAACCTATCTATATAATTTATTAATGAGTTTTGTATGAGCACAAGGTCAAATAGCACTTGCATTTGCCACCACTGGAATTGCTGCACTTTTGTTAGAAGGTGGAAGAACTGTGCATAGTGGATTTAAACTGCTAAAAATTAACCATAACAGATACAATACACCAAAATTAAGACATTTTTGCTTTATTTAAAAGACGTTTCACTCAAACAACATTTTCAATTTTATGTTACAACAGATACTGCGTGAAGACAATCGGACGAGGACTTTCAACACAGGGCCAGAACAGCGAACGAGGACTTTCAACACAGGACCAGACCATCGGACGAGGACTTTCGCCAAAGGACCACAACATTGGACGAGGGCTATCGCCAGAGGACCACAACATCGGACGAGGGCTATCGCCAGAGGACCACACCATCGTACCACGACTTTCAACAGAGGACCAGACCATAGGACCAGGATTTTAAACAGAGGACCACACCATCGGACAAGGACTTCCAACAGAGGACCAGACCATTGGAGAAAGATTTTCAACCGAGGACCAACAAACTTTCTGATTGAAATCACACTTCAACCAAGGTACAGTATAATAAGTACAAAAGGAGAAAACTAAAGAAACATGTTTCATCTGCATCAGTGTCAACAGAAAAATAAATAAAAAATTAAGAACTATGTCCCTTATTGTATTTAAATTGGCAATACATGTTTCAATAACCACATCAATGTTTTTTTTGCAAAGAAGTTTTTAATTGGTAAACATCTATCCACAAACAAGGTTTTCAATAACTAAAAAATTACTTCAAAAAAAGGTGTTAACTGCTTATTTACAGCAGTATTTAATTGGAGAAATTGTTATTCAATGAGGCCAGGAATTATAACTTTTAACAAAATATAACTGATACATTAATGATTTACCTTTTATTTCTCAATTGTGCACAATAATCTTTAACAGTAATTACAAACTTCAATATACCCAATTACATTTCTTTTTTTGCCTTTACAGATTAACATGGCTGATAACGAGAGCAAACAAGAGAAGAAAAGATGTCAAACTAGAGAAAGACAAGAGAGATGGACCGCCCAGCAGACACCAGAGGAAAAATAAATTCGACGAGAAAAAGAACGCAAAAGACTTGCAAGCAAAAGACTATCAGCTGCAAAAATGAAAGATACGCCCAAAAAAACTACAAAGCAAATAAAGCCTTTACAACCTGTTCCTCAAACATCAGATGACATTTTACAAGATACAATTAAAGACAGACCAAAAAAAGCAACTACAAAAACAAAGCATTTACAACCTGTTACTGAAACCTTACAGGACATTTCACCA
Source organism: Discoglossus pictus (assembly GCA_027410445.1). Taxonomy (NCBI): domain Eukaryota; kingdom Metazoa; phylum Chordata; class Amphibia; order Anura; family Alytidae; genus Discoglossus; species Discoglossus pictus. The sequence goes on from CM050163.1 coordinate 236,623,230, forward strand.
AAACCAGGACAACATATACCAAGTGTGACGAAGTGCCCTTCGCCACTTTGTCTTGGAGAGGACTGTTTGCCAGCCTCCTGCCCTGCGACTATGGACCGGCATTTAAATACTTTATTTTCCTATGCAGAAAGACTATGGTTCCATGGCCATTGAACTGTATGTATGTGGTCTGAGCGCCATTCAGTAATAATGTGTGCTCAGACCTAAGCTATCTGCATATATGTTCTGGGTTATAATATGTTGTGGTTATATCTGTAAAAAATATTGTATTGTGTGGTATGCAGTCAAATATCTTTGGTCTCATACACTTGGTCAGGAGTTGCCCATCTGCCTCTTAATACTATCTGCTAAAACACACAAGAGATAGCAGGAGCTGAGCAAGATCCTGAACAAGATAAACCTCACAGGGTGTCGCCAGGACTTGAACAAAGAGCCAGTATGGGGTTTCCCCAGGGGCATAGTCCAGGAGGAAAAACAGGAAGTGTCCACTGGGACAGTCTGGGTGAGAATGTGCATAGTAGCCACGCCTGGGGTTGGCCCATGGGAGGAGTCTCATGGTTCCCACGTAGGGACCCTGTCTGATTGGCCAGAGGTAATTAGGGGTTGACCAAAGGTAGTCACTGCCCCTACTGTGTATGTGAAGTGTTTAAAAATATGTGTTGTTTTTTAATAAAGAGAGTTCACTGCTTGACCCTCAAACACAGAGCTTATGTCTCGTTCTTGGGGTGATTCATGGTATGCTGTTACAGACTGACTGCCAGGAGTGTAAGCATCTTGGGGTGCTTTTCCTGTTCAGCTGCTAGCGGCTATTCGTGAGGCTCCAGTTAAGCTACAGAGGTTGTGGAGTCAGTGGTGGTTGTGGTGTCCGGTGCGGTGCTTGTAGGCCTCGGCGCAAGCTAGGACGCGTCCATCAACGGAGGTACCCGGTCAGGGTGCCGGTAGATCCGTTACACCAAGAAAAGCCACGAAAAAAACTAAGCATTTAGAACCTGTTGTTCAAACATTCCATGACTTTTCACCTGATGAATATGCAAGTCAAACTCCTATATGCTTTGCAAATTGTTCTTTACTCAAGTCTTTAGCAGTAGAGGTTTATAGTTGTGGGGACATGACTACTCAATGTCAGTTTTGTGAGGCTTATTATTTTAAACAAGAGAGACCCAGAGATGGGCAATTTATTAGTTGCTGTCAAAAAGACAAGTTCAAACTTCCAGAAAGGAAAGAATTTCCAATCTATTTACAAAATATTGAGACTGAACCTACTTTTCCAAACTACAAAAATTTTAAGACAAACATAAGATCCTACAATAGGGCCATATCCTTTGCATCTATGGGGGCAACATTAGCTGCTAATGTACCAGGACATGGTCCTTACTGTTTTAAAGTCCAAGGCCAAATTTATCATCGTACTTCCCATTTACATCCAGAGGAAGGAGAGCAAAGAAAATTCGCTCAACTATATGTCCTAGATACAATGGAAGTTGTTGACCAACGTATGCAGATGGAAGAAAATAAAAAATGCTTACCCAGTGTTTTCATAGAGCTAAATAACATTATGGACAACAATCCCTACAGTAAAGCTTACAAAAAAATGGCAGAAGTAGAAAATGAACAACTTCTTCATGCACAAAGACATCAATTACCAATGCCAAAGGTTAATATGGTGCTTAAAAGAGATAGACATACTGTTAAAAGCCGTTATAATTTGCCAACATCAAATGAGGTTGCAATGGTGTTTCAAAATGATGAAGGAGAACCACCATTTCAAAGAGACATTAGAATATATCCCAGAAATGTGGAGCAACCATTCATTAATATCAGTATCTTAAGTACTAATTTAGATCCAATGACATATCCCATTTTTTTTCCCACCCGGAAAAGCAGGCTGGCAACCAAAATTAACCCTTCCCAGTTACCCAAATGCTAAAGTCCGACTGCAAAGTAATATTTCCATGCTTGAATTTAAAGTAGCTCAAATTGCCATTCAAAATACATTCAATCCAATTTTATGTGGTGAAAAACTAACACAACAATGGATTATTGATTCCTATTTGCAAGTTGAGGCCAATAATTTAAACTTCATAAAATATCAACAAGCTAAACTACGTGTAGAACAGTATTGTGTATTAATGGATTATGTCGCTGAGGTTGCTACAAGACATGACAGCTGGCAAAGCCATCATTTTACCATCTTCTTTCCAGGGATCTCCTCGCAATATGCAAGAAAGATACAATGATGCCATGGCTATAGTAACCAAATTTGGGAAACCAGATTTATTTATTACATTTACATGTAATCCCCAATGGCCAGAGATTACACAAAATTTACTTCTTGGCCAAACTGCTTCCGATAGACCAGATTTAGTAGCCAGAGTTTTCAAAATTAAATTAAATGAATTAATAAATTGACATCACTATAAGTCATTTATTTGGCAAATGTCTTGCTTATGTTTATACAATTGAATTTAGAAAAAGAGGCCTTCCACATGCACAGCTTCTGATAATCCTTCAAGAAAAAGATAAGTTAGATACTGGTGACAAAGTGGATTCAGTCATTGTTGCTGAACTACCAGATCCAGAACTATATGGTAGACTATATGAGATTGTAACTCATTGGATGATTCATGGACCCTGTGGAGATCTTAATCCACAATCACCATGTATGGAAAATAATAAATGTACAAAAGAATTTCCAAGAGATTATAGAGACAAAACTTATGCCAATTGTGATGGCTATCCATTATATAGAAGAAGAGAGGGAGATAGTGCCATTATTCGTGGCAAAAACGTCGACAATAGATATGTGGTACCATACAATCCACATTTACTTATGAAGTATAATGCACACACTAATGTAGAAGCCTGCACTTCCATCAAATCCATTAAATATGTCTACAAATATAATTACAAAGGCTATGATGCAGCTACTGTAGTCATCAAAAGTGCAGACAATACCGAAAGCACTGAGTTAGTACATGATGAACTTGCATCTCATGTAGATGCTCGGTATGTCAGTGCGCCAGAAGCTATGTGGCGGCTTTTAAAATTTGAAATGTACCATAGATCACATGCAGTATATAGATTAGCAGTACATTTACCACAAAGAAATGTAGTGTATTTCCATGCTGGAAATGAAACTAATGCATTGGCACAAAGTGAGCATCGTCACAATACACTAACTGCATGGTTTCAATTAAATTCTACAGATTCGCAGGCAACACAATTCTTATATATTGAAATTACATATCATTATGTTTTCGTTAATGGATTATGGAGACCAAGAAAAAGCAGAGGAAATAAAATAATACCAAGAATTTACACCGTCAGTCCAAGAGACCTTGAACGTTTCTGCTTACGACTACTACTTTTAAATGTTCCTGGTGCACAAAGTTTTGAACACTTAAGAACTGTTAATGACATAGTATACTATATGAATCCTTTCATTTAGCTGCCAGACATAGAAACTTACTAGCTGATGATACAGAATGGGAAAGATGTCTAGAAGAAGCAGCACTATGTCAAATGCCACGGCAGATGAGGGAATAATTTGCATTCATTTGTATCTTCTCAAATGCTCCAAATGCATTAGCTTTGTGGGACACATTTAAAAGTAATATGGCTCAAGACTTTATGCAAGGTTACAATGAACCCATTGCACACTTAAAAGCATTAATGGAAATCCAAGAAGTATTTCTAACTCATGGATTAAGCTGTGCAAGTTTTAATCTGCCTGATCCAGGTCTTATAGACGACATAAACTTTGAAGACTATGACATTAAACTACAAGCAGAAAGGACACAAGAAAGACTTGCAACTTTAAATACATTACAATTGCAACCATTTAATGCCATAAAAAATGCACTAGATGATGACATGGTCAAAGAGCGTTATTTCTATCTTGATGGACCTGGTGGATCAGGAAAAACCTATCTATATAATTTATTAATGAGTTTTGTATGAGCACAAGGTCAAATAGCACTTGCATTTGCCACCACTGGAATTGCTGCACTTTTGTTAGAAGGTGGAAAAACTGTGCATAGTGGATTTAAACTGCTAAAAATTAACCATAACAGATACAATACACCAAAATTAAGACATTTTTGCTTTATTTAAAAGACATTTCACTCAAACAACATTTTCAATTTTATGTTACAACAGATACTGCGTGAAGACAATCGGACGAGGGCTATCGCCAGAGGACCACAACATCGGACGAGGGCTATCGCCAGAGGACCACACCATCGTACCACGACTTTCAACAGAGGACCAGAACATAGGACCAGGATTTTAAACAGAGGACCACACCATCGGACGAGGACTTCCAACAGAGGACCAGACCATTGGAGAAAGATTTTCAACCGAGGACCAACAAACTTTCTGATTGAAATCACACTTCAACCAAGGTACAGTATAATAAGTACAAAAGGAGAAAACTAAAGAAACATGTTTCATCTGCCTCAGTGTCAACAGAAAAATAAATAAAAAATTAAGAACTATGTCCCTTATTGTATTTAAATTGGCAATACATGTTTCAATAACCACATCAATGTTTTTTTTGCAAAGAAGTTTTTAATTGGTAAACATCTATCCACAAACAAGGTTTTCAATAACTAAAAAATTACTTCAAAAAAAGGTGTTAGCTGCTTATTTACAGCAGTATTTAATTGGAGAAATTGTTATTCAATGAGGCCAGGAATTATAACTTTTAACAAAATATAACTGATACATTAATGATTTACCTTTTATTTCTCAATTGTGCACAATAATCTTTAACAGTAATTACAAACTTCAATATACCCAATTACATTTCTTTTTTTGCCTTTACAGATTAACATGGCTGATAACGAGAGCAAACAAGAGAAGAAAAGACGTCAAACTAGAGAAAGACAAGAGAGATGGACCGCCCAGCAGACACCAGAGGAAAAATAAATTTGACGAGAAAAAGAACGCAAAAGACTTGCAAGCAAAAGACTATCAGCTGCAAAAATGAAAGATACGCCCAAAAAAACTACAAAGCAAATAAAGCCTTTACAACCTGTTCCTCAAACATCAGATGACATTTTACAAGATACAATTAAAGACAGACCAAAAAAAGCAACTACAAAAACAAAGCATTTACAACCTGTTACTGAAACCTTACAGGACATTTCATCAAAACCAGGACAACATATACCAAGTGTGACGAAGTGCCCTTCGCCACTTTGTCTTGGAGAGGACTGTTTGCCAGCCTCCTGCCCTGCGACTATGGACCGGCATTTAAATACTTTATTTTCCTATGCAGAAAGACTATGGTTCCATGGCAATTGAACTGTATGTATGTGGTCTGAGCGCCATTCAGTAATAATGTGTGCTCAGACCTAAGCTATCTGCATATATGTTCTGGGTTATAATATGTTGTGGTTATATCTGTAAAAAATATTGTATTGTGTGGTATGCAGTCAAATATCTTTGGTCTCATACACTTGGTCAGGAGTTGCCCATCTGCCTCTTAATACTATCTGCTAAAACACACAAGAGATAGCAGGAGCTGAGCAAGATCCTGAACAAGATAAACCTCACAGGGTGTCACCAGGACTTGAACAAAGAGCCAGTATGGGGTTTCCCCAGGGGCATAGTCCAGGAGGAAAAACAGGAAGTGTCCACTGGGACAGTCTGGGTGAGAATGAGCATAGTAGCCACGCCTGGGGTTGGCCCATGGGAGGAGTCTCATGGTTCCCACGTAGGGACCCTGTCTGATTGGCCAGAGGTAATTAGGGGTTGACCAAAGGTAGTCACTGCCCCTACTGTGTATGTGAAGTGTTTAAAAATGTGTGTTGTTTTTCAATAAAGAGAGTTCACTGCTTGACCCTCAAACACAGAGCTTATGTCTCGTTCTTGGGGTGATTCATGGTATGCTGTTACAGACTGACTGCCAGGAGTGTAAGCATCTTGGGGTGCTTTTCCTGTTCAGCTGCTAGCAGCTATTCGTGAGGCTCCAGTTAAGCTACAGCGGTTGTGGAGTCAGTGGTGGTTGTGGTGTCCGGTGCGGTGCTTGTAGGCCTCGGCGCAACTAGGACGCGTCCATCAACGGAGGTACCCGGTCAGGGTGCCAGTAGATCCGTTACACCAAGAAAAGCCACGAAAAAAACTAAGCATTTAGAACCTGTTGTTCAAACATTCCTTGACTTTTCACCTGATGAATATGCAAGTCAAACTCCTATATGCTTTGCAAATTGTTCTTTACTCAAGTCTTTAGCAGTAGAGGTTTATAGTTGTGGGGACATGACTACTCAATGTCAGTTTTGTGAGGCTTATTATTTTAAACAAGAGAGACCCAGAGATGGGCAATTTATTAGTTGCTGTCAAAAAGGCAAGTTCAAACTTCCAGAAAGGAAAGAATTTCCAATCTATTTACAAAATATTGAGACTGAACCTACTTTTCCAAACTACAAAAATTTTAAGACAAACATAAGATCCTACAATAGGGCCATATTCTTTGCATCTATGGGGGCAACATTAGCTGCTAATGTACCAGGACATGGTCCTTACTGTTTTAAAGTCCAAGGCCAAATTTATCATCGTACTTCCCATTTACATCCAGAGGAAGGAGAGCAAAGAAAATTCGCTCAACTATATGTCCTAGATACAATGGAAGTTGTTGACCAACGTATGCAGATGGAAGAAAATAAAAAATGCTTACCCAGTGTTTTCATAGAGCTAAATAACATTATGGACAACAATCCCTACAGTAAAGCTTACAAAAAAATGGCAGAAGTAGAAAATGAAATGGCAACCAAAATTAACCCTTCCCAGTTACCCAAATGCTAAAGTCCGACTGCAAAATAATATTTCCATGCTTGAATTTAAAGTAGCTCAAATTGCCATTCAAAATACATTCAATCCAATTTTATGTGGTGGAAAACTAACACAACAATGGATTATTGATTCCTATTTGCAAGTTGAGGCCAATAATTTAAACTTCATAAAATATCAACAAGCTAAACTACGTGTAGAACAGTATTGTGTATTAATGGATTATGTCGCTGAGGTTGCTACAAGACATGACAGCTGGCAAAGCCATCATTTTACCATCTTCTTTCCAGGGATCTCCTCGCAATATGCAAGAAAGATACAATGATGCCATGGCTATAGTCACCAAATTTGGGAAACCAGATTTATTTATTACATTTACATGTAATCCCCAATGGCCAGAGATTACACAAAATTTACTTCTTGGCCAAACTGCTTCCGATAGACCAGATTTAGTAGCCAGAGTTTTCAAAATTAAATTAAATGAATTAATAAATTGACATCACTATAAGTCATTTATTTGGCAAATGTCTTGCTTATGTTTATACAATTGAATTTAGAAAAAGAGGCCTTCCACATGCACAGCTTCTGATAATCCTTCAAGAAAAAGATAAGTTAGATACTGGTGACAAAGTGGATTCAGTCATTGTTGCTGAACTACCAGATCCAGAACTATATGGTAGACTATATGAGATTGTAACTCATTGGATGATTCATGGACCCTGTGGAGATCTTAATCCACAATCACCATGTATGGAAAATAATAAATGTACAAAAGAATTTCCAAGAGATTATAGAGACAAAACTTATGCCAATTGTGATGGCTATCCATTATATAGAAGAAGAGAGGGAGATAGTGCCATTATTCGTGGCAAAAACGTCGACAATAGATATGTGGTACCATACAATCCACATTTACTTATGAAGTATAATGCACACACTAATGTAGAAGCCTGCACTTCCATCAAATCCATTAAATATGTCTACAAATATAATTACAAAGGCTATGATGCAGCTACTGTAGTCATCAAAAGTGCAGACAATACTGAAAGCACTGAGTTAGTACATGATGAACTTGCATCTCATGTAGATGCTCGGTATGTCAGTGCGCCAGAAGCTATGTGGCGGCTTTTAAAATTTGAAATGTACCATAGATCACATGCAGTATATAGATTAGCAGTACATTTACCACAAAGAAATTTAGTGTATTTCCATGCTGGAAATGAAACTAATGCATTGGCACAAAGTGAGCATCGTCACAATACACTAACTGCATGGTTTCAATTAAATTCTACAGATTCGCAGGCAACACAATTCTTATATATTGAAATTACATATCATTATGTTTTCGTTAATGGATTATGGAGACCAAGAAAAAGCAGAGGAAATAAAATAATACCAAGAATTTACACCGTCAGTCCAAGAGACCTTGAACGTTTCTGCTTACGACTACTACTTTTAAATGTTCCTGGTGAACAAAGTTTTGAACACTTAAGAACTGTTAATGACATAGTATACTATATGAATCCTTTCATTTAGCTGCCAGACATAGAAACTTACTAGCTGATGATACAGAATGGGAAAGATGTCTAGAAGAAGCAGCACTATGTCAAATGCCACGGCAGATGAGGGAATAATTTGCATTCATTTGTATCTTCTCAAATGCTCCAAATGCATTAGCTTTGTGGGACACATTTAAAAGTAATATGGCTCAAGACTTTATGCAACGATACAATGAACCCATTGCACACTTAAAAGCATTAATGGAAATCCAAGAAGTATTTCTAACTCATGGATTAAGCTGTGCAAGTTTTAATCTGCCTGATCCAGGTCTTATAGACGACATAAACTTTGAAGACTATGACATTAAACTACAAGCAGAAAGGACACAAGAAAGACTTGCAACTTTAAATACATTACAATTGCAACCATTTAATGCCATAAAAAATGCACTAGATGATGACATGGTCAAAGAGCTTTATTTCTATCTTGATGGACCTGGTGGATCAGGAAAAACCTATCTATATAATTTATTAATGAGTTTTGTATGAGCACAAGGTCAAATAGCACTTGCATTTGCCACCACTGGAATTTCTGCACTTTTGTTAGAAGGTGGAAGAACTGTGCATAGTGGATTTAAACTGCCAGTACCTATTTTAGAAACATCAGTGTCAGATATTCGCATGACATCATTACAAGCAAAAAAACTGAAAAAAAGTAAATTAATTATAATACCTGAGGCTACAATGTTGTCATGCTATGCCCTCCAATGTATTGACCGTTTGCTTCGTGAAGTCATGGATAATACTTTTCCATTTGGTGGAAAGGTAATGTTGTTAGGTGTCGATTTTAGACAAACATTACCTGTCGTTGTACATGGAAATCGAACCGACATTATCGAAACCTGTATAAAGTCAAGTACACTATGGAAACATTTTACCCATCTTCAATTACAAGAAAATATGAGATCAGAAGGACAAAATGATTTCAATGATTGGCTTATTAAAATTGGAGAAGGAAAACAGAAAAAATACCAAATTTACCTGACGACACTGTGCACATTCCACCTCATATGATTTGTCAACAAGATCTTATATCGGCTATATTCGAAAGTACAATAAATAACCAGGACTATTCTGAACTTGCCAACCAAGTCATACTAAAATGCAAAAATAAGGATGCATTGATCCTCAATAATGAAATATAAAAAAAAAATAATGTACCCCAAAGAAATTATCACAGTGCTGATTCTGTACTTGCTGATGACAAAGAAAGTCAGGCAAACGTTTCCACTGAATTCATAAACTCATTAACTCCTTCTGGAATGCCACCACATATTTTGCAGCTAAAGAAAGGTGCAATTGTCATGTTACTGTGAAATCTGAACCCAAAAAAAGGCCTATGCAATGGGACAAGATTAATTGTTCAACAATAAAGGACCATTTCACAGATGTTGAAATTTTAACTGGCACCCATAAAGGAGAAAGAGTTTTCATACCAAGGATAGATTTAGCACCAAGTGAAAGTAGTCTCCCTTTTATACTTCAAAGAAGACAATTTCCCATCATTGTAGCATTTGCCATGACCATTAATAAATCACAAGGACAAACTTTCAAATCTGTGGGTATTTTCTTAGAACAACCAGTATTTGCACATGGCCAATTGTACGTTGCCTTATCACGGTGAAAAAATCCACAGGCTATTAAAGTTTACATTGAAAACAATGAAATTCAAGGTGATTTATTAGAGGATGGACGCATTTTTACTAAAAACATTGTCTACTATGAAGTATTGTAGCTTTCAATCAAACAAACAAAACCCATGCCAAACCAATTTAAAACAAAACTCAAAAAATAACTTAAGCACAATCTAACCACAAAAAATTCAGAAAAATTACAGACAGCCGTCCGTTTCTTTCAAAACATCTATTTTACGCCAATAAAATTAGTGTTCAAATGTTAATTAACTATGTTACTGTTTATAACGTTACAAGTTTCACAGAAAATACTTTAAAGTTCCTTACTTAGACAGATAAGAAAGTTCAAGTTTCACAAAAAATACTTTAAAGTTCCTTACTTAGACATATTACAAAGTTCATGTTAAGAGCACAAGCACGTTTTCACGCACAATGTAAATGTTGTATTTCACGCACAATGTAAATGTTATATTTCATGTTAAATATTAAGCCAGGGAGTAATCTGATCGCCAGTTAATGGGGTCAGGAAGGAATTAATTTTTTTCCCGCTTTGATACAATTGGCTACATTTCAAAGAGGGTTTTTACTGTTTGCCTTCCTCTGGATTCAATGTATATTTAAGTTAACAGTTCTTGAGCTACAAGTTGCATGTTAAAAAACCATTAGCTCAAGTTTACAATACTGATTAATCTAAAGTTCAACTGTTCTTACATTCAAATGTTAACACTTTTACTACAAAACTCTTTAACAGTTACTCAGCAAGAAAAGAAAATGTTCAAAAAATAAACATGTTTAATATAAGAATTGTACTTATTTCCACATAACTAAAAGCTTACAAGTCTCAAATATGTATATTACTAACTAATTTACAAACATACACATCTCATTGCTGTCATTTTTTGACGGGCAAGTTGCTAGTATATATATAGTAAATAAATAGTACATCTATGTTCCCCATTGAATGTCTAAAACAAGATAAAATAAACTGCTTCCAGCTCAGAATTCAGAGAAAAACAGTTATTACACTGCATTCTGGGAAGGTGAGCTGGAACATGCAAATGTGCCCACGAATGCCTCTCTCTTCAATCCATAGCCATTATCAAACATGGCTTCCTTTAAGCTTATGTGTGCTGTATTACAAGGTTGGATTAAACACAAGATGAGTATCCTATCCATGTACAACTGTATATACAGTGCCTTGCAAAAGTATTCACCCCCCTTGACTTTTTAGCTATTTTGTTACATTACAGCCTTAAGTTCAATGTTTTGTTAATCTGAATTTTATGTGATGGAGCAGAACACAATAGTGTAAGTTGGTGAAATGAGAAAAATATATACGGTACATAAAACTATTATTTAGAAAAAGAAAACAAAAAAAAACAGAAAAACAGAAAAAGAAAACAGAAAAACAGAAAAAGAAAACAAAAAAGAAAACAGAAAATTGGCATGTGCGTATGTATTCACCCCCTTTGTTATGAAGCCCATAAAAAGCTGTAGTGCAACCAATTACCTTCAGAAGTCACATAATTAGTGAAATGATGTCCACCTGTGTGCAATCTAAGTGTCACATGATCTGTCATTACATATGCAAACTTTTTTTGAAAGGCCCCAGTGGCTACAACACCTAAGCAAGAGGCACCACTAAACAAACACTGCCATGAAGACCAAGGAACTCTCCAAACAAGTAAGGGACAATGGTGTTGAGAAGTACAAGTCAGGGTTAGGTTATAAAAAAAATATCCAAATCTTTGATGATCCCCAGGAGCACCATCAAATCTATCATAACCAAATGGAAAGAACATTGCACAACAGCAAACCTGCCAAGAGACATCCGCCCACCAAAACTCACTGCCAAGGAGGGCATTAATCAGAGAGGCAGCACAGAGACCTAAGGTAACCATGGAGGAGCTGCAGAGTTCCACAGCAGAGACTGGAGTATCTGTACATAGGACGACAATAAGCTTATGGCAGAGTGGCCAGGAGAAAGCCATTACTTTTAGCAAAAAACAAAATGGCACGTTTTGAGTTTGCGAAAAGGCATGTGGGAGACTCCCAAAATGTATGGAGGGCGGTGCTCTGGTCTGATGAGACGAAAATTTAACTTTTCGGCCATCAAAGAAAACGCTTTGTCTGGCGCAAACCCAACACATCTCATCACCCAAAGAACACCATCCCCACAGTGAAACATGGTGGTGGCAGCATCATGCTGTGGGGATATTTTTCAGCAGCCAGGAATGGGAAACTGGTCAGAGTTGAGGGAAAGATGGATGGTGCTAAATACAGGGATATTCTTGAGCAAAACCTGTACCACTCTGTGCGTGACTTGAGGCTAGGACGAAGGTTCACCTTCCAGCAGGACAATGACCCCCAAACACACTGCTAAAGCAACACTTGAGTGGTTTAAGGAGAAACATGTAAATGTGTTGGAATGGCCTAATCAAAGCCCAGGCCTCAATCCAATAGAAAATCTGTGGTCAGACTTAAAGATTGCTGTTCACAAGTGCAAACCATCCAACTTGACGGAGCTGGAGCAATTTTGCAAAATCCCAGTGGTAAGATGTGGCATGCTCATAGAGACTTATCCAAAGTGACTTGGAGCTGTGATTGCCGCAAAAGGTGTCTCTACAAAGTATTGACTTCAGGGGGTGAATAGTTATGCACATTGACTTTTTCCTGTTATTTTGTCCTATTTGTTATTTGCTTCACAATAAAAAAAAAAATCTTTAAAGTCGTGGGCATGTTCTGTAAATTAAATGATGCAAATCCTCAAGCAATCCATGTTAATTCCAGGTTGTTAGGCAACAAAACACGAAAAATGCCAAGGGGGGGGAATATTTTTGCAAGGCACTGTATATGTACTAGAAAATTGCCAGTCAAAAATGACGGTAAAAAATTGCGAGCCTCTCCCCCCGTATACTTCATCTTTCCTGCTTTGCAATGATTACCTTCATTGCAAGCCTCTCTCGCTCAATGTGCTCATCACAAGCCTCCTGCATACTATACGGACCGATTATTGTGGGGTTCATTACCCTGTCTCTTCCCTGTGTCTTTCTCCTCTGTGTTTCTGTTTCATTGTTTGCATGGCGCACGCTGACTGCTGTTGGTTTTATTTTCAAAGTCTGGCGTTGTTGGTGTAAGTCTGGCGTTGTTGGTGTAAGTGTTACTGTCTTTGCCGTCATGTATTTTCTAAGTCCTGCGTGCCTGGCTTTGCTCAGCCTCATTTTCATCCTGTTTCTGATTTTTTTAAGTTTTTCGTCCACCATTTTTTTCCTTTTTTAGCCGATTTTCGAATGATGAAAAATGGCAAATATAGCTCAAATGTGCTTGCAACCTCAATCCAGGCTTCCTGGCTCTCCCCCTGTGCTATGTGTGAGTGTGTTCTTATTTTTTTATTTTTATTATTTTGCTTGTTTTTCGGGTTATGCGCTTCAACTCATTTTGGCCGTTTTTCGTCTCGTAGTGCAATGAGCACCTTCGGTGCTCATTGTGGCCTAAGTCCCACGTGCCTCAACTTTTCGCCTTGCTTCGCAATGCTCACAAAGGGTAACAACAACTCGCAGTACGACAACTATATATGTCATATACCGTATATACTCAAGTATAAGCTGAGATTTTCAGCCCTTTTTTTAAGGCTGAAAAGGGCTTCTCGGCTTATACTCGAGTCACCACCCCGTTTCTCTCTTTCCCCTGTGTCTCTCTTTCCTCCCCGTGTCTCTCTTCCCCCTGTGTCTCTCTTTCTCCCCAGTGTCTCTCTTCCCCCATGTCTCTCTTTCCCCCCTGTGTCTCTCTTTCCCTCCCCCTCCCTTATCATCCTCAACCCCCCATCCTCAGCCTCAACCCCCCACATCCTCATCCTCAAGCCCCCCATCCTCATCCTCAACCGCCGCCATCCTCAACCCACCCATCCTATACAGGCCTACTGATGGAATGATCAGGCAGATATTCATTTTAATGTAACAGGTAAGGTGATAAAGTGAAGAACAGCCTTTGATAGGGATTGTAGAAAAATATGAATCAAGTACATAAACATATAATTATAAAGAATATGAACGTCTTGTACAGATAAATACAACTTTTTTTTATAATTCCTTTAAAACCTAAAAAGTTTTATCCTGGCATTTTATTTATTTTCCCATTTATGTTTTATACATAACATGTATTGTAAGAATAGATACATATATCATCATACATATATCATTCTTGTTTAATCCACTGTGTGGAGAATGAAAAATGAAACCCTATATTCTATGAAGATCAAATGGATAAACAAACCTGGTAAAGGTTGTTTTCTCCTGGCAAGTTATTCATAAAGAAACACATACTATTAAGTTTCTGAGTATGTAGCTTCTGTATGCATCCTCAATGCAATTTATATTGTAGACAACTAAACCAGACACTGTTAAGTAGCAGCTGAGCTTTATTGAGAGATCATATAAAGAAGAATTGTGGGTAATTTGCTTACCTGGCATTTTCCATCTGCTTTTACACAATGTTTTCTTTCCTGTTTTGTCAGTCCCAATGTAGGTTCCCATGCCAATTGAGTGCTGTAACTTTGCGGTATACCCATAAATTGGCTACGGGAGCATTTTTTCCCCAGTTTACCCGTTGACTTAAACACACAAAGTTCAGGGTCAAGGGGGAGGTAGTGGGAGGGAGGGACAGGCCTCAGAGCAGGGAGAACCGGATCCCAGTCCATAGATGGTAGAACAAAAGGCTGAAGCCAAACACAGGGCCCCTTTACTACAGGCCAGAGGAGATGGTAGTACTCCTTGATGCCATCCATGCTGTTCCCATATTATCACTGGGGGACTGGGGGAAGTGAGGTTATGGCCTACCCCAGAGTCCAGGCCTGGAAGGAGATAGAAATCACATTAACCAAGGTGGGTTATTGCCATAGGGATGTGAGGTCTGTTAGACACCATTATGACGACAGGCAAAGGTCAGAAGGATGATGGAGGAGGAGGCCAGGGGAACCACATCAACAAGTGATGGACCCATAGTGAGCAGTGAAAGAGACTGCTTAAGGTGATGATGCGAGCTGGGACCGTCCACGGATCTCCAGTCCTGGTGGCTACAATGGATCCAGCCTCCTTGCTAGGTAAATATCACATACAGCAACATACATCCACATATACACCACACAACCTTAGATAACTAGTCATGGAAATGCTGTCCAACAATGATCGTTAGATGTCAGCTCCCTGGATCTGACTGGAGATAGATAGATCATCTATCCCTAAAAAAATCCAGGAGCCATACAAATCACACTCAATGTGGGACAGCATCATATATGTCAGAAATACATGCAGGAAATAGCAGATAGATAGAAATGAAGGAAACATAAATTGACACCACAGTTATGGGTATAGCCACTGCAGAGATTCAGATACAGACTCTGTAGGGATGGATATTCAGTGTTGATTAAAAGCCCAGCGGTGAATACTCTTCAGGAGCATGTTAACAATTATTGCTGAGAGATGCTCACTGATTGGTTAGCAATTCATGCAGTCTGTATATGCATGTGCTGCAGAGGCCAGCCCACAGCAACAATCAAAATAGTCTGATGAGTCAATAACACACAAGTTCAGATGACAAAGCAACAATCACATCAAGCAAAGGTTAGCTTCAAATATTAGCTAATCCAGGTTCAGAATAACTGCATGGCAGATGGGTAGGAATACACATCAATCATATGATCATACAATGGTGTTAACCATACACCATTCTTCTTTCATTACAGCTGCCAGGAGGCCTGGGTCCACTTCAGAGGTGGGGAACTTGGCTCAGTCAGAGAAGTGCTCCCACCTACAAGGATCTGTGTCAGGAGGAGAAGCCCAGGAGTGGATCCCAGGGCCGGGGGGAGGGGGGGGGGGTGAGGCGGAGGATGGCTCCATGTTCATGTGGTTACTTCCTGGACCTTGTGCCACACCCGTGGCTATTGACCCAACTGGCCACTTCATCCCCCAGATAGATTCGCCACCCAGGCACTTCTATTGGATCTACACAAGGGCAATGAGACCACCATTAGCTCCTCCTCCCCCCACCGGCACGTCCTGGCCATCTACACCAGTAGGCCCACCACCAGCACCCAGCCTTCAGCACTTCCCCACTGGGCCACCCCCTCCTCCTCCCACAGACATTACTTGGCAAGTGAGACCTCCCTCCCCATGCCCACCTTCAGAGGCCACCATGGGGGAGATGCTGGTCCTGATCAGAGACTGTAGAGACTCTAAGCATCGGATTCAGGCCAGCATTTCCTCCCACCATGCCTTTGTGTGTGGCAATCTGCAGAGCCTATAGAAGGATGTAAGGAAACACTGCCATCTGGTGGAGTCATATATGACCAGGCTGCTCCAGGGGATGCAGAACCAGAGGGCACTAACCAAGCTGACCCTGGACATCGCTCAGCGTGCTCTGGTGGCTAGCACCACCTCCTCCACCTCAAAGACCTCCAGGGGGACCCCTCCCACTTTAACCTCCACTCAACTAGGCGGCACAGGGGGTGGGGATCCTTTGGCAAGGAGGAGGAGGAGATAGGGGCTGTACCTAGGGCTTTACCTTCTCAACAGCTCTCCTCAGTGAAAATCTATTAGTTAATCTTGCCTGGCTACAGAGTATTGGATCATGGTCTATGTGATGGTGATGTTTTGTTAGCCCTGCCCAGATTGCCGGGGCGACATAGCTAACGACAAGATAGAAGATTATTTACAGAAATCAGAGGAAATGGAGGACCTGGGGGGGGGGGGGGGAGTAACCATGCACCTAGGTTCTTGGAAGAACCAAACATGGATTGTGAACCAGTAATGGAGCTCCAGCTAATAAAAGCAGTCAGGGAGCTAACCACAGACCAGGGGCAGAAGAATGAGTGAGCCCTGAGATCAGAAACAGAGACCTGGGTGAAAAAGATGCATCCTGCCACCAGTAGGCCCTAGAAGTATACAGCTGTTTGGATTATTGATTGCCCTCAGCAAGAACTGATTCTTTGGTAAGTGTGTTTTTGGAAGGGTGCATAGAGGATTATTTACTAGAGGGCCTAGGGGGAGCCACCATGCACCTTGTTTCTTGGAGGAACCAAAAATGGACTGTAAACAAGTAATGGGGCTCCAGCTGATAAAAACAGACTGGGAGCTCTCCACAGACCAAGGTGTCGGAGAAGGGATGAGGACTAAGAACCTGCTAGACAGAAACAAGGATGAGAAGTTATACCAGCACACAGCTATCCTGAACACCACCACTAATAGCAGGTTGGTAGAGGAGAAAGGGGACTATTTAGAGACCCCAGGCCAAGGGGAGAACCCGGATTGGAACATGGACTGTTTTAGGTACAACAGGAAAGCTCTTGGCGCTGGCTTGGTTTGGGAGGGTGGTGCTGGCACGGGATCCACTGAAATAACTCCCAGAATTGTTTTTGCCCCTGGAATTTGTACTTGGGATTGCAGAATTGTTAGAGTTAGGGAATGACTCAAGCCCACTCTGTAAATCCAGAATCCCATCATGACCAGGGGAGGCTCAGGCCTGGAAAGGGGAAAATAGTTGCCCACCTTTTTGCCAATGGGACCTGATACTGCCCAGATTCTGCAGGCCAAGTGGTTTTGCTGATTTCGTTGGGAAGGGTTGCCCTGGGCAAGTACTATTCCAAGTCACTGCTAGCCTGTTCCTCTTTCCATGGACTATCAGTAAGGACCCCTCAGGACACAGTTTCAATGTAGCCCCCAAGAAAATTGTGCTTGTTCCAAAGGCACTGGGAGAAGGTAGCATTGGTCCTGGTCATGAGGAAAGAATACTGAGACTGAGTGATTCCCCTAAAGTTGCATCCCTCCGGGGACTATGGACATTTTTGGGACTATTGGTTGTCCCTCCCCAGACATGGATTAACACTTGGACTTAATGCTGCAGCATGCCAGAGTTCATCTGATATGAGATGAACACTGGAATGCTGCATCTAAAAGGGAGGAGCTGCTGTCATGATCCCCCTGACTACCCTTTGGGCTCAGTAGTTTGTTTTGTATTGTGTTGATTACCCTATGTATGTTTAACTTATGATGTTCAAATCTGTATGTTGCATGTTTGATTCATGAAAAGTTCACTGATTTAGAATGTATTCATGTAATCTGTAACTGTAGTTTTGTGAGTCAGTTATTAATGTTTGCTCTGCTGGTTGATACATAAAAAATGTGTATCTCTAATTTAAGAGAAAGATAGAGATAAAAATGTTTATTATTTTGCCAAATCTGATTTTTACCTACTATGTTCCTGATGTCCTGAGCCAGTTCCTGCCCTGGAGATGCCAGAAGTACTGGGATTACAAGAACCCATGATGTATGTGCTATGCTCCATTATATGGAGATTTTCATGATGATCATTTTTTCATTTGATTGTGGTTGCTGTGGTGTAATGACCACATGTAACCCTAGTAGATGCTATTCATCATTCTTATTTTACAGTATTACCTTGACCTCTTTAGGTTTTGCCTTTCGGATTCTCCCACACCACACCTATGATATTAATGCACAGTATATATGTTTATGACTGAGCTCTATGTGTTTAAAGTAAAGGATGTTATTGTTATACCGTTATCCATGTTTCCAAGTGTTTCTCAAGCTACTAGATTGGTTATTTAACTACAGTATTTAGTTTTGGTCATCATCTTAAACATATGTTTGCCTGTCACTAAGCCTATGTAAATTATGAATTGATGTTATATTGGACAAGTGTTTCCACTGTCTATGTTATATCTGATGTTATTATCATCATTTTTAACATCAATTCACATATTGGTGCACACAATACCTGATTTCTGCATGACGTGTGACATGATGATGACATATATATCCTTTTTCTTTAATTTGAAAGCGTTGTTCTGTGAGCATTCTTGACCATCACAGTGACACAGGTGTGACTTACAAGTCATGGGATGTATTAATATGTGCAACATGTGTTCTAACATTTATTGCAATGTTATTATCACTATATTCTAAAACACGCCTGAACAACATGAATAGGGATTATTGTGAGTTAATACTTTGATACGTATACATTGTAATACTGGGCCTCATCATTCCACTGAAGGGTTGTTAAGCATATGACATTAGTAATATATGAATAATTGTACCATCTATTGATCTACCAGTGACTATCACCTCCCCCATTTATCCAGCAACATTATCAGGCAGTCCTCTGTTTCAAGCCTCCTGCTGCCCATGTCAACATATCTCCCCCCATCCCCCTCAGGGTATGAGACCCCATGTTAATGTGTAGATACCATACCTTCGTATAGATGACCTCTGTCAGCACTGTGCTGTGGTGCTGATCCATACAGTTGCCGAGTATTGTTTGTGGTGTGTGTATCTCTTTAATTGATGAGTGCTGGATAGCATCTGCTGTGGTCCATGTGTGTTTAGTGATTGTTATTAACCTGTTGCATACTG
Source organism: Discoglossus pictus (assembly GCA_027410445.1). Classification (NCBI taxonomy): domain Eukaryota; kingdom Metazoa; phylum Chordata; class Amphibia; order Anura; family Alytidae; genus Discoglossus; species Discoglossus pictus. Next base: position 236,642,643 of record CM050163.1, read on the forward strand.
TGTCTATGTTCTCCTGTACGGTGCGGGTTTGTTATGTGGAGGTGTGATCTTTCCATTAGTAGGTGAAACTTATTGATATATATGTGATTGTACTTTATCACATTTGTGCCTCTGTGACTGTGAGATTTTATTTGTAATAGAACTGTATAATTTCCAAGGCTATCACATATATAGTTGTGAGCGTATGAGTCGTTGCTCACGCTTGCGGGCTCGCATAGCGAGCCCGCAAGAACTGCGTCCCTCGCAAAGCGAGGGACGCAGTTCCCCGCAAATGCGGGTCCTCGCGAAGCGAGGGCCCGCATTTGCGGTGGTGGAGGCTCAACGTCGGCTGTGTTAACACACACATACACACACACGACTTTTTAACAGAATAAACCCAACCGCCCAGCCAACAAAAACCCAACAACGTCCCCGCAAATGTCCGCATTTGCGGTGGTGGGAGCATCCCAACATCGGCTGTGTTAACACACACATACACACAAACACAACTTCATAACAAAAAAAAATTCAAAGTCGCCTCACACCCGCTTACACCCAGACACACAGACGCAAGACTTAACAAAAAAACAGTAAAAAAGGCCCTTCACACGCTCTTAACACACATACGCACGACTTAGAAACAAATACACTGCGTCGTACACGTAAAAGCTAACTGCGTATATCGCAAAAAAATACGGCAACATCGCAACAAAATACGGCCGCATCGGAAAAAAATACAGCCGCGAAAGACCCATTCCAACCGCCGCGCATCAAAACATCACAAACAGAAGAAATAAACACAACAAACACATAAAAAGCTTACTTACAGCACGGGGGGGCATCCATCACCTCCAAAACTTCATTTACACGTCCATTTAAGTCCAAAACAAAGAGTTTAAACGGCCGAAAATCGGCTAAGCGAGAGAAAAAATGTCCGCCGAACAAAACGAAAACGAGGCTCCAGACGTAACTACACTACACTTACTCGCAATAATGAAACACATACTATGCGGAACGAATCACACTCATATTAAACACCATTTTAACCACTACTACGCACAAAATGGCGGATGGAACGCAAATTGGAAGCTGGAACGCAAATAGCGCATGCGTATTGCGTTCTAACGGTCTAACTTTCCAGAATGTTCTACAAGTTTATAAATACTGCCTATTTGACAGAGAAAAATACATTTCTCCTCAGGTGATGAACAGAGTGACTTCAGACATAACTGCTGCTAAAACTTGAGAAGATAATTTACTACTTTACATTGTGCAAATTACAACTGTGCAAATTACAACTGAGAGGTAAGCAATAATATATTACATTTTATTATCAAGACAGGACATCAAAAAAAAAAATTAAATAAGAAAAAGAGGTTTATGTATACTGACATGTGACACGCACATATATGCGTATAATGTATACTGACATGTGACACGCACATATATGCGTATAATGTATACTGACAAGTGACACGCACATTTATGTGTATAATGTATACTGACATGTGACACGCACATATATGCGTATAATGTATACTGACAAGTGACACGCACATTTATGTGTATAATGTATACTGACATGTGACACGCACATTTATGTGTATTGCCCCTGCAACAAAATTATCTTAAAACAAACTAATTAAACAACTACATTTAAATTACATTAGAAAAAAATAAGTTGGGACTATTAAAATATGAGTCATGTATACTGATATGTGACACGCACATATATGTGTATCATCTATAGTCACATGTCACACACACATTTATGTATGTTGGCCAAAAATACAAATAAGGTTAATTTAACAATTAAAATATGATTCATGTATAGTGATATGTCACACGCACACAAAAAAATTACTTTCAACTATGGAAATGTGCTTCATGTATGTGACATATGTGTGTAGCCCCCACCAAAAAATAATGTTAATTCAAAATAATTACAGAAGTATATTTCAATGAAATTAATTTACTGCAATTCAATAGATCACCTAAAGCTCAATCTTTCTACTTTTTTTAATATTCAAACAGACTCTGCATCAACAGCGTCTCTCAACAATTTGCACCGTGCATTGTGAAGCACAATCCCTTTTAAAGAACACCAACAAAGAAGAAGAGGTAAGATACAAAAATACTTTAAATGCTGAAAAGGCCATGCTTTGTTAAATACAAATAAAAAATTCTATAATTCACTATTTCACTTTATTTTTCAAACAGACACTACAAGAAGACCGGCGGATTAAGATTGGCAGGAGGGGACCCTCTGTCATTCCACACTTCAATCAAGGTAAAGTATTAAGTATAAAAAAGAACCGAACCATGAGCCTTATTCAATTGTGAGTTGGCCAATTGAATAGGGCTTTATATAAGCACATAATAGATTTTTTAGACAGACATTTTTAGTTACTGAACTTCTAACCACAATCAAGGTCTTCACTAACTAAAAACTTCTGTCAAAAAATATTTTATGTGCTTATATAGAGCCCTATTCAATTGGTCAAAACGCAATTGATTCAGGACCTAAATATGTTTAATGGGCGAGGGCCTCATTCAAATGTGATTTGCCCATTTCAATAGGGCTCTATATAAGCACAGAGCATATTTTTGAACAGAAGTTTTTAGTTAAAAACTTCTGTAAAAAAAGATGCTCTGTGCTCATATTGAGCCAAATTCCATTGCGAAAAACCAAATTCAATGAGGCCCTCACAATATAACAAATCCAGCAACCAAAGGCCCTCATTCAATTGATATTTTGGACAATTCAATAGGGCTCGAAATAAGCACATTTAGAACCCTATTGAATTGGCCAAACTGCAATTGAATGAGGGCCAAAGGATGCAACATATGGTACACACAAACTGGTACACACAAAACAGGATTGTAACAAACACATAGCAAACTAAATTCATATTCTTTTTGTTTAACAACCTATAACCATTAGAAAAAACACTACATAAGTATAACAAAAGTGGTGCCCATCAAACAGGATTGTACGAAAACTCACACAAACACATAGCAAACTACATTTAAATTCTTATTTAATGTTTAACAACCTATAAGCCTTAGAAAGAAGCCTAAATAAGCATACCAACATTGGTGCGCACCAAACAGGATTGTAGGAAAACTCACACAAACACATAGCAAACTACATTTAGATTCTTATTTTATGTTTAACAACCTATTAGCATTACAAAACAACATTAATAAGCATACCAACAGTGGTGCGCACCAAACAGGATTGTATGAAAACTCACACAAACACATAGCAAACTACATTTAGATTCTTATTTAATGTTTAACAACCTATAAGCCTTAGAAAGAAGCCTAAATAAGCATACCAACATTGGTGCGCACCAAACAGGATTGTAGGAAAACTCACACAAACACATAGCAAACTACATTTAGATTCTTATTTTATGTTTAACAACCTATTAGCATTACAAAACAACATTAATAAGCATACCAACAGTGGTGCGCACCAAACAGGATTGTATGAAAACTCACACAAACACATAGCAAACTACATTTAGATTCTTATTTAATGTTTAACAACCTATAAGCCTTAGAAAGAAGCCTAAATAAGCATACCAACATTGGTGCGCACCAAACAGGATTGTATGAAAACTCACACAAACACATAGCAAACTACATTTAGATTCTTATTTTATGTTTAACAACCTATTAGCATTACAAAACAACATTAATAAGCATACCAAGAGTGGTGTGCACCAAACAGGATTGTATGAAAATTCACACAAACACATAGCAAACTACATTTACATTCTTATTTTATGTTTAACAACCTATAAGCCTTAGAAAGAAGCCTAAATAAGCATACCAACAGTGGTGCGCACCAAACAGGATTGTAAAAAACTCACACAAACACATACCAAACTACATTTAGATTCTTATTTTATGTTTAACAATCTATAAGCCTTAGAAAAAGGCCTAAATAAGCATACCAAAAGTGGTGGGCACCAAACGGGATTGTTGAAAAACAAAGAAATAATGTCATTTTTTAGTTCATACAAATACATTCAAATAAAATTACATTTTCATTTTTATTTTATATCAGATACTGCGTCAAGAACATCGGACCAGGAGTTTCAACTGAGGACCAGACCAGCGGACGAGGACTATCAACAGAGGACCAGACCATTGGACGAGGACTTTCAACAGAGGACTACACCATCGGACGAGGACTTTCAACAGAGGACTACACCATCGGACGAGGACTTTCAACAGAGGACCAGACGATTGGACGAGGACTTTCAACACAGGACCAGACCATCAGACGAAGGCTTTCAACACAGGACCAACAAAGATTCTGCTTCAAATCAAACTTCAACCAAGGTACAGTATAACAAGTAAAAAAAGAGAAAAATTAATTAATATTCTTCTTTAATGTTTAACCACCTATAAGCCTTAGAAAAAAGCCTACAGAAGCATACCAAAATTGCGGCGCACCAAAAAGGATTGTAGAAAAACACAGAAATAATGCCATTTTTTCATTAATACAAAGACATGCAAATAACATAACATTTTCATTTTTATTTTATAACAGATACTGCGTCAAGAACATCGGAACAGGAGTTGGAACTGAGGACCACACCAGAGGACGAGGACTTTCAACAGAGGACTACACCATCGGACAAGGACTTTCAACACAGGACCAGACCATCGGACGAAGGCTTTCAACACAGGACCAACAAAGAATTTTGCTTGAAATCAAACTTCAACCAAGGTACAGTATAAAAAGTAATATCTATCATCTATCTCTTATTTGTCTTTTAGGGCCAATAATCTTTAACAGTAAATACAAACTTCAATGTAAACTTAAAAAATAAATTGGCATAGTCCAAAAAAGTCTAAAAACACAGAATCTATACAATTTGTCATTGTAACATTCCAGTCCTAAACCCTAATTTAATTGCCATTTGACAAATTGAATAGTGCTGTAAATAAGGACATAACATCTTATTGAAAATACCTTTTTAGTTACTGAAACACTTGCTTTTGGATACATGTTTAATAAATAAAAATTTCTTTAAATAATTATCTGATGGCCTTATTTAGACTTTTATTCAATTGACCGCATTGAAATTGATTAAGTATAAAATGTTAACACACTATTGATAACTATTTGTCATGAAAAACAACTTAACATCTCAAAATAAACTAATGGTACATTATTTTATTTTTACAGATTAACATGGCTGATAACGAGAGTAAACAAGAAAAGAAAAGACGACAAGCTAGAGAACGACGACAGAGAGCAGACAGCCAGCAGACACCGGAGAAGAAGGAAATTCGACGAGAAAAAGAACGCAAAAGAATTGCAAGCAAAAGACTGTCACTTGCAGAAATTAAAGATATGTCAAAAAAAGCAACAAAGAAAATAAAGCATTTACAACCTGTTGCTCAAACATCAGATGACATTTTACCAGAAAAAATACAAGAGATACCAAAAAAAGCAACAAAGAAAACAAAGCATTTAGAACCGTTTCATGAAACATTACATGACATTTTACCTCAAACAATACAACATATACCAAGAAAAGCAACGAAAAAAACAAAACATTTAGAACCTGTTGTTGAAACATTATATGACATTTCACCTGATGAATATGAAAGTCAAAATCCTATATGCTTTGCAAATTGTCCTCTACTCAAGTCTTTAGCAGTAGAGGTTCATAGTTGTGGGGACATGACTACTCAATGTCAGTTTTGTGAGGCTTATTATTTTAAACAGGAGAGACCCAGAGATGGACAATTTATTAGTTGTTGTCAAAAAGGCAAGTTCAAACTTCCAGAAAGGAAAGAATTTCCAATTTATTTACAAAATATTATGACTGAACCTACTTTTCCAAACTACAAAAATTTTAAGACAAACATAAGATCCTACAATAGTGCCATATCCTTTGCATCCATGGGGGCAACATTAGCTGCTAATGTACCAGGACATGGTCCTTACTGTTTTAAAGTCCAAGGACAAATTTATCATCGCACTTCCCATTTACATCCAGAGGAAGGAAATAAAAGAAAATTCGCTCAACTATATGTCCTAGATACAATGGAAGCTGTTGACCAACGTATGCAGATGGAAGAAAATAAAAAATGCTTACCCACTGTTTTCATAGAGCTAAATAACATTATGGACAACAATCCCTACAGTAAAGCTTATAAAAAATTGGCAGAAGTAGAAAATGAACAACTACTTAATGCACACATCAATTACCAATGCCGAAGGTTAATATGGTGCTTAAAAGAGACAGACATACTGATAAACGTTGTTATAACTTGCCAACAACAAATGAGGTTGCAATGGTGTTTCAGAATGATGAAGGAGAACCACCATTTCAAAGAGACATTCGAATATATCCTAGAAATGAGGACCAACCGTTTATTAATATGAGTATCTTAAGTCCAAATTTAGATCCAATGACATATCCCATCTTTTTCCCACACGGAGAAGCAGGTTGGCAACCAAAATTAACTCTTCCCAGTTACCCAAATGCTAAAGCCAGAATCCGAAATAATGTTTCTATGCTTGAATTTAAAGTAGCTCAAATTGCCATTCGCAATGTATTTAATCCAATTTTATGTGGTGGGAAACTAACACAACAATGGATTATTGATTCATATTTGCAAGTTGAGGCAAATAATTTAAACTTTATCAAATATCAACAAGATAAACTCCATGTAGAACAATATTCTGGACTCATGGACTATGTTGCTGACGTGGCTACAAGCAGAGACATGACAGCTGGCAAAGCCATCATTTTACCATCTTCCTTTCAAGGATCTCCTCGGAATATGAGAGAAAGATACAATGATGCTATGGCTATTGTGACAAAATTTGGCAAACCCGATCTATTTGTGACATTTACATGTAATCCACAATGGCCAGAAATTACACTAAATCTACTTCTTGGACAAACTGCTTCAGATCGACCAGATTTAGTAGCCAGAGTTTTTAAGATTAAATTAAATGAATTAATACGTGACTTCACTATAAATCAGTTATTTGGCAAATGTCTTGCTTATGTATATACCATTGAATTTAAAAAAAGAGGCCTTCCACATGCACATCTTCTAATAATACTTCAAGAAAAAGATAAATTAGATACTTCAGACAAAGTGGATGCAGTCATTGTTGCTGAACTACCAGATCCAGAACTATATGGTAGACTATATGAGATTGTTACTCATCGCATGATTCATGGACCCTGTGGTGACCTTAATCCACAATCACCATGTATGGAAAATAATAAATGTTCCAAAGAATTTCCAAAAGATTATAGAGACAAAACCTATGCCAATTGTGATGGATATCCACTTTATAAAAGAAGAGAAGGAGATAGTGCCATTATTCGTGGAAAAAAAGTGGACAATAGATATGTAGTACCCTACAATCCACATTTACTCATGAAGTACAACGCCCACATCAACGTAGAAGCCTGCACTTCCATCAAATCCATTAAATATGTCTACAAATATATTTACAAAGGTTACGATGCAGCTACTGTAGTCGTCAAAAGTGCAGACAACCCTGAAAGTAGTGAGTTAGTACATGATGAACTTGCATCTCATGTAGATGCTCGCTATGTCAGTGCGCCAGAAGCTATGTGGCGGCTTTTAAAATTTGAAATGCATGATAGATCACATGCTATAGGTTAGCAGTACATTTGCCACAACGACATTTAGTCTATTTCCATGCTGGAAATGAAATGAATGCATTGGCCCAAAGTGAAAATCGTCACACTACACTAACTGCATGGTTTGCATTAAATTCCACTGATGCTGAAGCAACACAATACTTATATATTGAAATTCCATATCACTATGTTTTTGTGAATGGATTATGGAGACCAAGAAAAACCAGAGGCAATAAAATTATTCCAAGAATTTACACAGTCAGTCCAAGAGATGTGGAACGTTTTTGCTTACGGATATTACTTTTAAATGTTCCTGGAGCACAAAGTTTTGAACACTTAAGAACTGTTAATGACATTGTATATGAATCCTTCCATTTAGCTGCAAGACATAGAAATTTACTCGCTGATGATACAGAGTGGGAAAGATGTTTAGAAGAAGCAGCACAATGTCAAATGCCACGACAGATGAGAGAACAATTTGCTTTTATTTGTATCTTCTCAAATGCTCCAAATGCATTAGCTTTGTGGGAGACTTTTAAAAGTAATATGGCTGAAGACTTTATGCGACGATACAATGAACCCATTGCACACTTAAAAGCGTTAATGGAAATTCAAGAAGTCTTTTTAACTCATGGATTAAGTTGTGCAAGTTTTAATTTGCCTGATCCAGGTCTTATAGATGACATTAACTTTGAAGACTATGACATTCAACTACAAGCAGAAAGAACAGAAGAAAGACTTGCAACTTTAAATACACTACAATTGCAAGCATTTCATGCCATTAAAAATGCTATAGATGATGACATGGTGACAGAGCGTTATTTCTATCTTGATGGACCTGGCGGATCAGGAAAAACATATTTGTACAATTTATTAATGAGTTCAGTACGAGCACAAGGAAAAATAGCAATGGCGTTTGCCACTACTGGAATTGCTGCACTTTTATTAGAAGGTGGAAGAACTGTTCATAGTGGATTTAAACTGCCAGTGCCTATTTTAGAAAATTCTGTGTCAGATATTCGCATGACATCCTTACAAGCAAAGAAATTGAAGAAATGTAAATTAATTATAATAGATGAGGCCACAATGATGTCATGCTATGCCCTCCAATGTATTGACCGTTTGCTTCGTGAAGTCATGGATAATATTTTTCCATTTGGTGGAAAGGTAATGTTGTTGGGTGGCGATTTTAGACAAACATTACCTGTCGTTGTACATGGAAATCGAACTGACATTATCGAAACATGTATAAAGTCAAGTACAGTATGGAAACATTTTACCCATCTTCAACTGCAACAAAATATGAGATCAGAAGGCCAAACTGATTTCAATGATTGGCTTATTAAAATTGGAGAAGGCAGAACAGAAAAAATACTACATTTACCTGATGACACTGTAGAGATCCCACCTCATATGATTTGTCAACAAGATATTATATCGGCTATATTTGAAGGGAGCATAAATAACGAAGAATATTCCGAGCTTGCCAACCAAGTCATACTGACGTGTAAAAATAAAGATGCATTAATCCTCAATAATGAAATCTTTAAAAAAAATTATGCACCACAAAGAAATTATCACAGTGCTGATTCTGTACTTGCTGATGACAATGAAAGTCAGGCTAACTTTTCGACTGAATTCATAAACTCTTTAACTCCTTCTGGAATGCCACCACATATTTTGCAGCTAAAGAAAGGTGCAATTATCATGTTACTGCGAAATATGAACCCCAAAAAAGGCCTATGCAATGGCACAAGATTAATTGTTCAACAATTAAAGGACCATTTTATAGATGCTGAAATTTTAACTGGGACCCATAAAGGAGAGAGAGTTTTCATACCAAGAATAGATTTAGCACCAAGTGAAAGTAGTCTCCCTTTTATACTTCAAAGAAGACAATTTCCCATTATTATGGCATTTGCCATGACCATTAATAAATCACAAGGTCAAACTTTCAAATCTGTGGGTATTTTCTTGGAAGAACTAGTTTTTGCACATGGTCAATTGTACGTTGCGTTGTCACGGTGCAAAAATCCACAGGCTATTAAAGTTTACATTGAAAACAATGAAAGTCAAGGTGATTTATTAGAAGATGGACGTATTTTTACTAAAAACATTGTCTACTATGAAGTACTATAACTTTGAAGGATACAAATTAAAGATGCCAAGATTTTTTTAAAGCATTGCAAAATACATAACAATTGGTTGTTTAATTCAGTCATAATTAATGGAAGTCATGTTTATGAATGATTTGCCTCACAAAATACTTGCCTTGCATTGTTAGTAAAAATTATGTTAAAATGTTAAGTCACTATGTTAATGTTTCTAATGTTACAAGTTTAAAAAATATATTTTCAAGTTATTTCATTCAACAGATTACAAAGTGGATGTTAAGAGGTCAAGCACCTTTTAAGTCACAATGTAAATATTGTCTGTTATCTTAAGATTACTACCTACATTAATGTTTATCGCCAGTTTATGTGCTCAGTAATAAATTACTTTAATTACGTACGTTTTAAGAAGAGTTTTACTGTATGCCTTCCTCTACATTCAATGTATATTCAAGTTAACAATTATTGTGATAGAAATTGAATTTTAATACTGATTAATTTAAATGTCAATTGTTTTTACATTCAAATGTTAATACTTTTAATAAAAAATTAGGTTACAAAATGTATTCACTATGTTCCTGTTTATAATGTTCAAAATTATACCAATGTTTTGTCAACTTCTAAACTTACATAAAAAATAAAGTTCAAGTTTAAAAATATATACTTTGATGGTTATTGCTTACATATAGTTTAAACTTCATGTTAAAATTCGCGACGTTTAAAGAAGGGTTTTTACTTTTTGCTTTCCTATTCATTCAATGTATATTAAAGTTAACAATTCTTCAGATACTAATTACATTTTAAAAAACCATTACATCAACATTTTACAAAAATACACGTTCATATTAAAATACTTACAAGGGTCAAAAATATATGTTAATAACTAAACAACTTGACAAACATATACATCACATTGCCGTCATTTTTTGACGGGCAAGTCGCTAGTTTCTGATAATGCTGTGTCTTTAAGAGATCTATGCAGCTTTGAGCGGATATTTCCTGTTTCCATATGTCTGATAAGTCACATGTGAGTATTAATTAGTTTCCTATTGCTCATATGTGCCACTAGCAGTGTGAATCATTAATTTTTGATGATTTAGCATGCTCTTGTATTGTTTTGTATTATTTTTTTGTGCCTTTAAGAGGTGTTGTGGCAGTCCGCCATGGTTTTCAAAGTCATTGCAAGTAGTGTTTAGTGCCTGTAATATTTTTTTCATTTTTTTGTAGTTATGGCAGTCCCCTTATTTGCAAGCTATCCGTAAGGGGTGAGGGGTGGGTGATTAAGGTTGCTAGGTAGAAATTTCTGTGCCACTACAACAATCTTGTTTTTTTTCAGGAAATAGCATAGGGCCCCAAGCTTTACAAATGAGAAACTGCACTAGGATCCAGTAGAAAATTGGATGTTTTCTATTGACAAATTCTGACCTCAAGGCTGAACTCGTAATCCTGCCTTTTAAGGAAGGATTTCAGGGGGTGTGATCATATGATCTAACAATATTTAAGCAAGCCTGTAATTTACTTCTTAGACACAGTCCATAGTAAATGAGACGTCATCATAACATCAGTAAAACATGTAAGTTACACGTAATCTGTAATCGGAGACTAAGAATTAATTAGTGCCAATAAGTAATATATGCCAAACAGGGGCCATATTAAATTCTAGCCTCGTAAGTCCAACGTGTCGCACGTAAGGGCTGCATGCTTAAAATTTGAGTTACGTTGCTATTAAATTAGAAAGGGCAGTGAGCTACGAGAGGGAGACACTATTTCGTAAACCAGTTCGCAGCCGTCAGACTTGCGTGCTGGAACGCAGACAATTAAGCAATCTTGTAGTTACGGGTTCAGGTGGAGCCAATGGGAATAGATATTGTTAGCGTTACGTCACTGAAAAAAAGGGGAGGGTAGATTTCGAAGTCCTACGTGCTTCAAGTACAGTTTGTGATCGGACCCACAGGCCTAATATAATGCAGTATTAATAAAGCAGTAAATATGATATTCTATTACATGCGAGTTACAGTATATGTCGTAACACATTGATTGCAGGGATCAATGTAATACAAACAATAATCATGAAATAAAGTATTTTTCGGTGCCGATTTGCGGGCTTGAGAATGTTGTGCTATTAATTCTAATACCTAACATCACTTTCCCTTATAATAAATCTACAGTAGAGCGATTTTTTTTTTACATTACAATTGCTACGTATTGTACTTTTCCGCTCTCGCGGAGTGCTCTAGAGTACACGTTGGCCTTTGGGCTCCATTTGCGTGTTATGTGCTTGCTCGTGAGTGACCACGTTGCAATTTAATAGCTGAATTGAACAAGTAGCGGTTACGGGCTCGTCAGATCAAAGGACTTACGTGCACGAATTTCAACGTTGCTCACCATGTAGCCTATTCTCGGCCGTTACCATGCAAAGCCCACTGCAAGCAACGTTACAGAACTAATTTAATACCTGTAACACGTAAATCTCGAGTTACAGGCTACGTTTTAACACGTAGCCCCAATTTAATAGCGCTGCAGGCTTGCAATCCAGCACTCTATAAAATGCATTAGATCATCTGTTCTAGTCCATGTGGGTTTTATGATATATACTAGCGACTTGCCCGTCAAAAATGACGAGGCAATACAATTTGAAGCCATGGCAATGCTGTTTGTCACACAATGTAAAGCTTTTTCTACTCTGAGGACCTTCAGCGCTGAATGCGAGCCTTGCGCTAAGCGCCTTTGGCGCTCATCGCGTGGCTCGCAATGAGCGCCTTTTTGTTGCTGCCAAAATTCGGCAAATTTGGTTTAAATTTGGGTGCAGCCTCACTCACAGATGTGTGTGATGTTTTTTTTGTATTTAATTTTGTTGTTTTTCGGGTTTTGGCCGTTAACTTCGTATTTTTCTGGCCTTATATTTTTTTTTTCTAAGTCCTGCGTCTCACAGTTTTTTTTTCTAAATCCCGCGTCCTCAACTGCTTGCAGCCTAAGGCGATCCCGCATTTCCTAAGTGCTTGGAGGATAAGTCCCGCATTTTTCAATGCCTCAACGGTTTGCCTTGCTTTGCAATGCTCGCAGGAGCACCTTCAGCGCTCATTTCGGCCTGTCCCGAGTGTTTCAGTTGACGGGTTAGACTTTATTTGCGAGCTAGCACTACGGGTCTAATAGAATATCAATTTTGTGTAACTTTAATTATTTAGAGCTTGTAATATTTGAACTGTGCTAAAGCCAATGGAATTCTAAGGCTGGTTTTGCGGCTATGGCTGGCCCGTAGTGATTGTGGGCAGGGAGCTCATAATCGGATTGCGAGTAGCTAATAGAATATGCTGCAATATTAAGACCAGTTTTAAGTGTGTATAAATTTACGAATGTAATATCGTGTTGGGGTCTTCCATGTTTCCTACTGGCCTGGAGGCTGAGTATGCTGCAATATTAAGACCAGTTTTAAGTGTGTATAAATTTACAAATTTAATATTGTGTTGGGGTCTTCCATGTTTCCTGCTGGCCTGGAGACTGAGTGGGTGTGTTGTGGACATTTTTATGATCTATTCAAGAGTGCAAGGAGGAGGGAGGGCAGGAGTGTTGTTGACAGATTCGTGGAATCGGATAAGATGTCAGCATTGAAGCTTCTAAGATAAAGCAACAAATAGTCTTTTTAGCACAGGATAGTTACTGCAGTCCTTAGGTAATGCTTTAGTCTGTCCAGTTTATAGTTAGTAGCTGTAGCTCTCTATTCCAGCTGTGTTTCCAGATGACATGACAATTGCAATTTATTGACATTAGCATTGGCATTACCTGGTAGTAGGAGCCCTATAATGGGTAAAACATGTAGAGGCATTACCACAGTGACATTGATTATTACTACCATGTCTAACACTTCATAACACTAACATCATCACATTGTAATGCCACTTCATCTTGAAGCACAGCAGGAACTGAAAGCTGCAGCTACCAACTGGGTGGACTAAAGGATTACCTAAGGACTAAGGGAATTTTGCTTTGCAATGGCAAAATATTTAATAGCATGTAAGTAACTTGAAGGCTGAAACAAACAATCACACCTTTTTTAAGTATGACTATGTTTTTGGATGCGGAACTGTGTACATGACTTCTACCTAGCTCAGCGTTACCTATCTAATAGTATTTTCAAGTTAACAGGGTCCCCTGCCCTCAATATCATGAAAGATTGGGACACATAACCAGCTCACTAACTGACTACCCTCAACAACACAGATTTCTCCCGCTTTCTTATTTATGGCCCTAAAACTAAGATTCTACCTTCTCATTTCTAATCAGTAATTAAAAACCATTGAATCTGATATTTTATTTATTAATCTCTGTATATATTTGAAAATTAACATTCTCCCTTTTCAAGACCATTTTTTTCCTTTTTCATTAGAGAAAGGGTACTTTGGAGGATATGTTAATTACACTACTATCCTTAAAAAGCAATAAGATATATTTTGTAGAGAAACTATAATTTTAAGTAATTGATAAACTCCTTAAAAATATTTATTTGTAATGCATAGACTGAGTTCAAAATATGCTTGTACCAACAGCATGCTACCTGTTATGCTAGCCATGACAAAGTAATTATGTTAAAATGCTAATTAATAAATACATTCTAAATTAAATTATCAAGAGTTTGTGGAGAATGTAATCAAATAATTTATGTGTGATGTACATGCCAATGAATAAACTAGTTATATATATAATATTTGGTACTAGCCACTTGCCCATCAAAAATGACGTCATAATATTTAATACAATTCGAGCCTTGCTATGCACGGCATCTCTCTCTCCCTCCTTCCCTCCTTCCGTGTCCTCTCCCTTCCTCTTATTCCTTCTCTCTCTCCTCTCTGCGAGCATTGCTAAGAGCTCATTTGGCACCCATTGCAGGCCTCACAATGAGCGCCCTTGGCGCCAATTGCAGGCCTCCTGTCACAAATGACGAGATAATATTTGATTTTTCTCCCCCCTCATGTCTCTTCCCCCACTCCCTCCCCTGTGATGTACATGCCAATGAATAAACTAGTTATATATATAATAGGGGTTCATGGAGCTACATGGGGATCAGAGATGTACATGAGTTTGAGTCCACGGGTTCCACATAAATCCGGCCTGCCCTTTAGCTGCCTACTATTGGCAGAGTCTGAGGAAAGGCGCATACATTTACTGTCACAATTTGAAAATGGCAGGAGGAGCACCAGAGTTGATTCTAGAATAACTAGCTGTTTTCAGTGTAAATTTTCTTCCAAAAGATCAAATTTAATTTGAATCTCAATTCCCAGAGATCTCAGAAATGCAACGCACAGAAGATACCTTTTCTAGTAGTTTTGCATAGAGAAGTGAGCAAAGTTATGTTTTCGATTGATTCATAATTTATTATAATAGAAACGGTAGGGAAATTGTTATTTACTACATGTATACTCAATATGCTCTATTACAATAGAAACAGTGAGTTAAAAACTATACTTAAATGACAGCATATTTTTAGAATCTAATAAGAATTAACACAGCCTATGTGTTACTGTTTATGTGCTATTATGGTGCTGCACAATTTTAATTTCAGCAGATAAGCCTCCTGATACAGTAGGAATGTGGAAGTTACAACTGCTATTGCTCCAAAGCATCAATAGAATATGGAAGGGCTTATGAGGTTATAATATACATGTTAGTGAATGCAATGAAGGACAGTGAGTGTCACACAGCTTAGTGTATCAGGTTCCTCATATTATCCACCGGACCCCCTTTTTAAAGTGTTCTTGTAGAGATTTAAGAGACGTCTCCTTAACTAAAGTATTTATAGGATAGGCCTGGAAAGCTTGCTCCTTCTGGAGTGAATGTTCTCATCTTACAGAATTTTCTACAACAATAGCAAAAACAAAACTGCAAAAGGGCTGCTAAAAATTCACTTTAGTTATAATGACTGTTATCTGAGGGCTTGTTATCCACATTGCCCGTGAAGCTTAGTGAATTTCCGTGAATACTTCTAACATAACAAATAATATTTTTTGTTAAATACAAACAAAACAATAATTAATTATTTAGCAATATATTTCTAATTAAATAATGTATTAAATCCCTGAACTAGAAAAAAATTGTAATTGGCAAAAATAAACAAATGTGACTTACATTTCATAAAACAGAAAGTTTGTTGAAAACAAATGTAATGTTCATGTTGCCAGTTTCAAGCTCAAGTTGCTTTGCAATGTACTTTTATACCTTCTGGCGAAAAATTAATTCTAATTTATTCACACTGTGTCCTAATTGTAAGAATTCACAGATAACCCACTAATGTCATATTGCTCTCATGTTCAGCACAGAAGAGATTTCAAACTGAATAGTGAAACACAACAGGTAATGCTAGCACTGCAGATCTTGAAGACAAATGTATTGGATTTCAGGATCCCAAACTTTCAGAGTGCCATAAATCATTGTTATGTAATTAGATGTATCTAGATTGTAAACTCTTTTGGGGCAGAAATAGTGTAAACCATTGATGCACTTACATTGGTAATTGGTTTATATCTGCACATTGATGGCACTATTTTGTTGTTGTTGCATCGTTCAGTTGTTTTCTACTCTCCGTGACCTCATGGACTGTAATACACCATGCTGATCCACTTGGTTTTTATGGCAGAGATACTGGAGTTGGTTGCCAGTTCCTTCTTCAGTGGGCAACAGCATGGGGGTCTCCCATCCAAGTACTGACTAGGCCCAAACCTGTTTGGCTTCAGAGTGGTGTGACCTCTTGATTCCTTGACTGGAATCGAACCCAGGTCACAGTGGGGAAAGCACTGAATCCTAACCACTGGACCACCAGGAGACCCTGATGGCGCTAAACAGTGGTGTTTTTAGGTTTTTGAGCTACCCTAAGCCTAAGTGACATACCCCCTTCTGCCCTCCCCTCTGCATTTTCTCTCTCCCTCCTTATCTCTTCTCTCCCCTGTCCCTCATTGCTCCCTCTTTTCCTCCCTGACCTTCCTCTCCCTTTCCACCTTCCCCTTTCTTTTTTCCTCCACTTCTCTTTAACTCCCTCCTCCCCAAGTTAACACTTCTAAGTATACACAAGCACAGGAGGACTCACAAGGTGGGGAAGAAGGCATCTTGCTTAGCTTCTTAGAGCTAAAGAGCACCAGACAGTGACATCAAGGAAGCACCTGCATGGTTCATGACATCACAATCATTGGCCATATAGTTCCAAGTAGCCAGCAAGGATCCTCACTACCCACCTTGTGAGTTCTACCTTTATTTCTGATTACTTAGAAGTGTTAACATAGGGACGGGGATGGAGAAAGGAAGGAAGAGGAAGAGTGAGGAAGGATAGGGGAGGTAAGGGAAACATAGGAATATAAGGTAGAGGGCAGAAAGCAGACAGGGTGGCAAAGGGTTTTTTGTAAATGGAACATACTCCGATTGGACTAATGTGGTAAGTGGGGTTCCTCAGGGTTCAGTATTAGGTCCTCTCCTTTTTACCATATTTATTAATGACTTAGAGGTAGGATTGGAGTGTGGGGTCTCCATTTTCGCTGTTGACACAAAGTTGTGCAAAGTAATTAAATCAGATAATGATGTGCTTTCCCTCCAAGGGGATTTACATAAAATTGAGGAATGGGCATCTAAATGGCAGATGAGATTTAATACGAATAAATATAAGGTTATGCATCTGGGAAGGAAAAATAGCCATGCAATTTATAATCTTAATGGAGCAAATCTAGGTGTATCAGATATTGAAAGGGATTGGGAGTACTAGTGGACAACAACCTAGGTAACAGTGCTCAAAGCCAAGCAGCAGCTGCAAAAGCAAATAAAATATTAGCATGTATTAAGAAGGGTATAGAAGCCAGGGAAGCAAATATAATTCTGCCACTATACAAATCTCTAGTACGCCCTCATTTGGAATATGAAATACAATTTTGGGCACCACTTCATAAAAAGGACATTTTAGAGCTGGAAAAGGTACAGAGAAGGGCAACAAAACTAATAAGAGGAATGGAGGGGCTAAGTTATGAAGAAAGACTAACCACATTAAACTTATTTTCTCTAGAAAAAAGGCGTCTAAGAGGAGATATGATTACCTTATATAAATACATCCAGGGTCAGTATAAAGATTTGTCGGGGGAGCTTTTTGTGTCAAGAGGTTTTCAACTGACAAGAGGACATCCCTTGAGATTAGAAGTAAAAAGATTCCACCTTAAAGAAAGAATAGGGTTCTTCACAGTAAGGGTGGTTAATCTGTGGAATTCTCTACCAGAGGAGGTGGTGACAGTGGATTCGATAGATAACTTTAAAAGGGGACTAGATTCATTTCTAATTAAAAAGGGTATTCAGGGTTATCATGGATAATTAGAGAGACAGTAATGATCCAAATTTTTTACATTTCCCCTTGAGACAATTGGCTAAGTCTCGCTTGTTTTTTTGTTTTTTTTCTATTTGCCTTCCTCTGGACTAATTAATAATAATAAAAATTAAAAAAAATGAAATAATTGATTAATAATTAATTAACAACTAATGAATTAATAGTTAATCCGCATATTGCAGATCAGAGGAGATCTTAAAAGGTTGAACTTGATGGACTGAAAGTCTTTTTTCAACCTTAAATACTATGTAACTATGTAACTATGTAACTATGTAATTGTTACTGTCCTACAACTCCAGCTGCCCTGGGCTTTGAAGGCCTAAACATGCCCAAGACACTATAAGAAATACAAAATACAATGTAGTTTAAACATCTCATGGTTTGGCATCTTTATCAGAAATAATCTTTGTATTCAGTAGTACCAGAACTGGTTTGCCAACTAAGAAGCATGCCGTCTTTTTTATGATCATGTGTCCACAAAAATGTTGAATCTATTACAGCAGCAGCAACTGAGCAACAGTGCTCAGTTATTTTGCAAAGTACTCCAAATATGTTCCCTTGATCTTGATAGTTGTATTTATTGTTACCTTTGGCTATGGATTTTCTTGTCATCTGGCACCCTGACCCTTGACTTGCTTTACCAATTCCTCCACTCTCAGGCACCTGACCATTGGCTTTGTTCTGGTTACTCTCTTCTTCTTATGGCACACTACTCTTGGTTTTGCTCTCTGGCATCTCTGAACTCTGACCATATGGCATGTATTTGGACCTCCCTTGCTAGCTGTCTGCCCCAACCTATTAACTACACTCTGTTTTTGCTTATCTTTTTACCCCTTTCACAACATGGTGCTACAGGCCTCCAACCCAGTGTACTCAGTGAATTAATCTATTTGTCTATTAATTCCCAAGAGTATTTGTAACTCATTTCCCTTGGATTAGTCTATAATCTTTTTGCCAGGTTCATGGCATTTTATAGCCTTTTTTTAGATTGCAGTGCAGATTGCAGTATTTAGTATTCTTCTTCAAAAAGAGTCATAAACAGATACCTACACCTAATTACTTAAAATTGGACAACATAATATAGCAGCTAGGAAGTTAATTTCATGTTACTTGTGCACATCAACTAAGATGATTTCCAAAAAGCCACATAAGAAATGAATCTCAAATTACTGTTCCTCTTTCCTCTGACTGTCAGCTCTGTTGAAACGAAATAAATATCCTTTAGTAAAACACAGTTTTTGACACTTCCAGATCATCAACTGAAACTGACTAATCATCAAATTTCCTTTATATGGCTTTGAAGAAAAAAACAATAGCTCAATAGCTTTTAATATTTTGTTCCACTTCTTTTGTGACTTTTGAAAGAGCATTGGCAATTGTGGGGGTGAAAGCTTACAAAATACTCCAGAATATTTTAGAGGTTGTAGTTTATTCTAAAGACATTCATTTAAGGTGACGTAACTTTTTTGATAGCAGGCCTATTGTTTCCTTTGGCATAAAAATGGTTTGTAATTTAGCATGTGGTTTGGTATTGTCATTTACTAGAAACGTTTGATACATGTGGAGAGAATATGTATTATGTCTCAAAAGTACACTGTATTTTTCTCCCTGCATAAATATATTGTTTCTGTTTAATATATGCGTCATATTTTAAGTAATCTATACAGACAGTTCTACCTCAGATGTGAATTATAGTAAATCATTTCCCCTGTAATGTATTTAACATCTTTCTAAATTTGTTTTCAGCTAACCTAACTATACATATTTAGATTTTGTTTTGTATCATATGTTTTGTAATGCATAAAGTTCACAAAAAAATGTTAAACATTTAACAAAGAGGTATATTGGAAACTGAATTACATTTTTCTGGGCTTAAAGGGACACAGTAAATGTTAAATATGTTAGAATTTAAAACTATAGGTAGTAACAAGTACTTTAACAATTATGGATGCTAAAATCTGCATTTTCTTACATTACAGGTTTGTTATTATCTGTTAATAAACCTTTCTGATGCTCTCATCACATTTGATTTATTGCCATTATGTTATAGAGCAAACTTTTATTTTGCTAATTACTCTCTTTGGGTTTGAACATAATCAGCTTTATTATTGTGATTACTTAGAGATGCAATATCCAGAATTTGAATTGACATTTCATTGAATCAATCTGAGCATGTGCAAATCCCTATGGGTTAATTCTGTGATTGGCAAAGACTACGCTCTAAGACAGACTCTGGTGATGTGTTTGTGTATTTTTGGTGAGCAGCTATGCAAGATTTGCAACATATCCATGAGTATGAAAGAATCTACTGGATCACTTGACAGGAATTTGTTTATTAACTGAATATGAGTTACACTGATCACTCACATGAGTATTTTACAACTATGTCCGAATTACCCATTAGGCAAACTAAGCAGCTGCCTAGGGGTGCTTCCCTGTGAGGGGCACCTATTTTTTACCTTAAAACCCCCTAAAACATACTTGGCTTAAAAAATAAATACTACAGTGTACATGAAGTACATGGAATCTGCTCTAAGTCAGTGCACAGTTTGTCTGCATTAATCAGTGTACAGGTGAGAGTGGGTGTGGCTTGGTCTGTGTAGTTATATCTGGGTGCATTTGTGTGAGGTCTGGTTTGAATCCGCTTTGTAAGTCCGTGCACAGTTTTCTGTCTGTTGCATTAATCAAAGTACAGGTGATAGTGGGTGTGGCTTGGCCTGTGTAGTTATATCTGGGTGCATTTGTGTGAGTTTTTGTTTGAATCTGCTCTAAGTCAGTGCAGAGTTTGTCTGCATTAATCAGTGTACAGGTGAGAGTGGGTGTGGCTTGGTCTGTGTAGTTATATCTGGGTGCATTTGTGTGAGTTTTTGTTTGAATCTGCTCTAAGTCAGTGCAGAGTTTGTCTGCATTAATCAGTGTACAGGTGAGAGTGGGTGTGGCTTGGTCTGTGTAGTTATATCTGGGTGCATTTGTGTGAGTTTCTATTTGAATCTGCTCTAAGTCAGTGCAGAGTTTGTCTGCATTAATCAGTGTACAGGTGAGAGTGGGTGTGGCTTGGTCTGTGTAGTTATATCTGGGTGCATTTGTGTGAGTTTCTGTTTGAATCTGCTATAAGTCAGTGCAGAATTTGTCTGCATTAATCAGTGTACAGGTGAGAGTGGGTGTGGCTTGGCCTGTGTAGTTATATCTGGGTGAATTTGTGTGAGTTCTGTTTGAATCTGCTCTAAGTCAGTGCAGAGTTTTCTGTCTGTTGCATTAATCAGAGTACAGGTGAGTGTAGGTGTGGCTTGGGCTGTGTAAGTTATATCTGTGTGTATTTTGTTGTTTTCTGTTGAATCGGTTCTGTGGGGCAGGACCGTGTTTTCTATCCTGTGCTCTTTTATCATTGTACAGGCAAGTAGGCGGGGTCTATTTTAACAAGGGAAGGGAGAGCTTGGGAGCTTGCAATCATTTCTAGTATAAGTGTAGTTGGTGTGTAGGAGATTAAATAAAAGGAGGAAATCCAAATAAGGGGTATTATAAGAAAAAACAGAAAACAAACGTACATATTGTTTCTGTTTTGTTTGGTTTAAGGTGTGGAAAATAAATCTTTATACAAATACATTGATTTGTTTTCTCACTGTATTTTTGTAACTGATAATCATGAGTCAGTCCAGTGGAAACCTCACTCAGTGTACATCCTGCCAAATGTATGCACTACTGGAACAGATGATCCAGGGTCCATACCTCTGTGACAGGTGTGAGCATGTTGCCTCTTTGGAAGCTCAAATTGAAGATCTGGAGAGGAGAATTGCAGCACTTAGTGATATTGCTCCACTGGAAAGGGAGTTGGTGCTCACGGAGCACAGTTTAGCTGGGCCTAGTATGGAGGGAGGAGCTGGGGCTAGTGAGGATGGCCAGGGAGGTAGCTGGGTTACAGTTAGAAGGGGAATCAGGGGGTACAGGAGGAGGCAGGCCAGTTCTGAGTTGGCAAACACCAACAGATTTGCGAGATTGAGTGAAACTGTTGGGGATGTCCATTCAGGAATGGCAATGCCAGATAGAGCTGTTCCCTCTAACAGCCGGGAGAACAGTTCTACTGGAGGAGAGGGAGGGCAGAATAGGCAGAGCAACAGACATGTTTTGGTGGTAGGGGACTCTATTATTAGGAAGGTAGACAGGGTAATTTGTCACCCAGATCCCAGCAATCAAACAGTTTGCTGTCTCCCGGGTGCTCGGGTTCAGCATGTTGTGGATCGGGTGGATAAATTATTGGGAGGGGCTGGTAATGAACCGGCGGTCTTGGTACACATTGGTACCAATGACAAAGTTAGTGGAAGATGGAGCGTCCTAAAGAATGATTTTAGAGAATTAGGGAATAAGCTTAAAGCAAGGACCTCCAAGGTAGTATTTTCTGAGATACTACCAGTGCCACGTGCTAGCCCAGGGAGGCAGAAGGAGCTTAGGGAGGTTAATGCGTGGCTAAAAAAGTGGTGCAGTGCAGAGGGTTTTGGGTTTTTAGAGCACTGGGCTGACTTCTCACTTGGGTACAATCTCTATAGCAGGGATGGATTGCACCTTAATGATGAGGGCGCTTTTGTGCTAGGGGATAGGATGGTAGAACGGCTGGGGGAGTTTTTAAACTTATAGGTGGGGGGGGGGGACTATATAGAAGTATTGGGGTAAATAGGGTAGAGAGGGAAAGGGATGAATTATTTACTCATGGGGGAGGAGAAGGGGGGAGGGTTACAATAGAAAGTAGGGAGGTATTAATAGGGGCCTCAAATACAGTGGCAGGCACTTCACAACAGCAGAGCCATAGCAACATAAAGTGTATGATTGCAAACGCAAGAAGTTTGCCTGGGAAAATGGATGAGCTAGAAATATTAGCAGTACAAGAAAAATGGGGCTTAATAGGCATTACGGAAACATGGTGGGATGAATCTCATGACTGGACTGTTAATCTGGATGGTTATAACCTATTTAGGAAAGATAGGGGAAATGGTAAAAGAGGAGGAGGGATCTGTCTTTATGTTAAGCCTGAATTTAAGCCTATAGTTAGAGAAGATATTTATGCTGGCACTAACGGCATCATTGAATCCTTGTGGGTTGAGCTAAATAGTGGAGGAGCTAATTCTAAACGCATATTGGTGGGAGTATGCTATAAACCCCCAAATATAGCTGAAAGTGAGGAAATACAATTATTGTTACAGATTGGAAATGCAGCTAAGCATGGGCAAGTTCTAATAATGGGATACTTTAATTACCCTGATATAAACTGGATAAACGAGACCAGCAGCTCAGCTAAGGGGAGCAGGTTCTTGAGTACACTCAGGGATCATTATCTTGCCCAGGTAATACAAGAACCTACTAGAAATGGGGCCATCTTGGATTTAGTCATCACAAGTAATATTGATATAATATCAAATGTAAAAATAGGGGAACCCTTGGGGAACAGTGATCACAACACAGTCTCATTTGAGATTGAATACAAAAAACAGAGTTGTAAGGGGCCAACAAAAACTCTAAATTTTAAAAGGGCTAACTTTAATGGGCTACGGGCAGCAATACAACATATAGACTGGGACAAAGAACTTACAGGGAAGAATACTGAAAATAAATGGACAACATTCAAATCCTTACTAAATAAACATACTCATCAGCATGTAACATGTGGAAATAAAATGAATAGGAGTAAATCACATCCCATGTGGCTTAACAATGACTTAAAGATCATGATGAGGAAAAAGAAATATGCATTTAAATTATACAAGAAGGAGGGAACAGAGGCAGCTTTATGTGACTATAAGGAAATCAACAAGGCTTGCAAAAGGGCTATTAGACTGGCTAAAATAGAAAATGAGAAGTCAGTTGCAATGGAAAGTAAGACTAACCCTAAAATATTTTATAAATATATTAATGGGAAGAAGGCCAGGAAGGAATCGATAGGACCATTACAATGTGACACAGGCCATCTGATAATTAGTGACCAGGAAAAGGCAGATGAGCTAAATAGGTTCTTTTCGTCGGTTTACACAAGGGAGGTACCAGTGGTTGGGACACTGCAACATAATGGGGCTACACTATCTTTACTAAATAATTGGTTAACGCAGGAAGAAATACAAAAGAGGTTGGAGAAAATAAATGTTAATAAAGCCCCAGGTCCTGATGGAATACATCCAAGGGTACTGAGGGAGCTGGGTTCTGTAATAGCCAAACCATTATATCTAATCTTTAAAGACTCACTCACTACAGGGTCTCTACCAGATGACTGGAGAAAAGCAGAGGTGATACCTATATTTAAGAAGGGATCTAGAGCAAATCCGGGGAATTATAGACCAGTGAGCCTCACTTCTGTAGTTGGGAAGCTTTTAGAAGGGTTAATAAGGGACAGAATACAAGAATATGTCTATTTGAACAGGATCATAGGTAGCAGTCAACATGGATTTATGAAGGAAAGGTCGTGTCAGACCAATCTAATTAGTTTTTATGAGGAGGTTAGTAGGAACTTGGATCAGGGCAACTCAGTAGATGTAGTCTTTTTAGATTTTTCAAAGGCATTTGATACAGTGCCACATGGAAGACTAGTGAGCAAACTAAGGGATACAGGAATTGCAGTAAATATCTGCTCATGGATCGAGAGCTGGCTAAAAGACAGGAAGCAAAGGGTTGTTGTAAATGGAACATACTCCGATTGGTCTAATGTGATAAGTGGGGTTCCTCAGGGCTCAGTATTGGGCCCTCTCCTTTTTAACATATTTATTAATGACATTGAAGTAGGACTCGAATGTAGTGTCTCCATTTTTGCTGATGACACTAAGTTGTGCAAGGTAATAAAATCAGATAATGATGTACTTTCCCTACAAAAGGATTTGCATAAATTAGAGAAATGGGCGGCTAAATGGCAGATGAGATTTAATACAAATAAATGTAAGGTTATGCATTTGGGAAGGAACAATAGCCAAGCAATCTATAATCTTAATGGAGCAAATCTAGGGGTATCAGATATTGAAAGGGATTGGGAGTGCTTGTGGACAACCACCTAGGTAACAGCGCTCAAAGCCAAGCAGCGTCTGCAAAGGCAAATAAAATATTAGCATGTATTAGGAAGGGTATAGAAGCCAGGTAAGCAAATATAATTCTGCCACTATACAAATCTCTAGTACGCCCTCATTTGGAATATGGAGTACAATTTTGGGCACCACCTCATAAAAAATACATTTTAGAGCTGGAAAAAGTACAGAGAAGGGCTACAAAACTAATAAGGGGAATGGAGGGGCTAAGTTATGAAGAAAGACTAACAAAATTAAACTTATTTTCGCTAGAAAAAAGGCGTCTAAGAGGAGATATGGTTACGTTATATAAATACATCCAGGGTCAATATAAGGCTTTGTCAAGTGAACTTTTTGTAGCAAGAGATTTTCAACTGACAAGAGGACATCCGTTGAGGTTAGAGGAAAAAAGATTTCACCTTAAACAAAGAAAAGGGTTCTTCACAGTTAGGGTGGTTAAACTGTGGAATTCTCTACCAAAGGAGGTGGTGACAGCGAATTCGATAGACAACTTCAAAAAGGGGTTAGATATATTTCTGAATAAAGAGGGCATTCAAGGCTATCCTAGATAACTAGCAAGGAATATTGATCCAGGAAGAAATTTGATCGCCAGTTTCTGGGGTCAGGAAGGAATTTTGCTTTTTTTCCCCCTTATGAGACAATTGGCAAAGTTTCAATGGTTTTTTTTTTTTATGTTTGCCTTCCTCTGGATCAATTAACAATAATAATAAATAGTCCAAATTAAAAAGATCAATAGAGATCTAAAAAGGTTGAACTTGATGGACTAACTCTATTCATCCTCCAATACTATACTATTAATAATTATTTAATCAATAATTTAATTAATAACTAATCCGCATATTGCAAATCAGAGGAGATCTTAACAGGTTGAACATGATGGACTGAAAGTCTTTTTTCAACCTTAATTACTATGTAATTACTATGTAGAGTGTAGGGTACTCAATATTCCCTCTCTTCTTCATCCCATGCATTTCTGCTGACTGTACAGAGGCAGCATTAGTAAGATTATATAATGTTTTTTTTACCAAAAATGTTTTTTTTTTGGAAGGAAAAAGTAGTTCCTCAATAGTATTTATTCTTGGAAGAAGGTTATTTACTTGATTATAGGTATTCTATCTGAATGGCTATTTATATGATTATAGGTATTCCTGGCTTAATATGTATGTATGTATTTATATTACAATAATAGGAGACCCTGTCTGTATATGTATATATTGTTTTGCTAATGACCTTGCTGAGTACATGTACAGTTGTTTAATTATTGATGATCCTGGTTAAATAGTTATGTATTTATATTAAAATATTGGTTACCCTAGCTCATTATGCATACATTTGTGTGCTTATAGGTGAAGCTTGTTATATATATATATGTGTGTATACACTAATTATGGTTGACCGTGGGTGAATATATGTATTTTCTTTTTGAAGCATTAAATAAACGTTAACTCCAGATCCCTCTTACAATCCCCACCGAGAAAGCGAATGAGCTCTCTTAAATTACACAAACAAATATGGCTTATTCTGCAAAGTCTCCACCTAGAGAGTGAATTAATTTCCAAATAATGAGCTCTGTTAATTATAAACCTTTGATTTTATGAAGCGGGTGTTGGGATGCATTATTTTTTTCAAAAGAAAGAATACCATGCAATCTGTACACAACACTTGCTGCCATTAATAAAAAAAACAATAAAAAAATTAATGTGGCTTTAAAAACACAAAAACAAGAGTGTATAACTGCTTCTCAAAAATCACAGTTAAAATGCTCACTTACATGTAAAGTCCTCATCGTGGCAACAGTTAAAAAAAATAAAGTAAAATTTACCCAGCAAAAAAAAAAAAAATGTTAGCTGACAGTGCAGGTATTTTAAAATATGTGTATAAAATAATACACAAAAGCTATAACTTAGAATTTGTCCCACCCAGACTGAATTAAAAAATGTAATAAGTTAAAAAAAAATATATATATATATATAGAGGCTTGTAAAAAAAAAATATTTATAGAGGCTTTGAAAAAATAAAAGTGAAGGTTATATATTTGGAAAAAACCTGTAGAAGAAATTAGGAAAGGTCATTTACTGTCTCTCCTTCTCCTCCATGTTTGTTTTCTTTTTTTCTGTAAAAATAAAACTTGATAATCAGTTAGTTTTAGGACAGAGTTATGAGCAGATCATATTCTGTACTATAGTTTGATTTTAACTGATTCAATTTTACTCTAAGACAGTCTAACTCTTTCTTAAACAGATATCTTTCATGTTGAAGATGCAAATTTTCAGCCTTGAGCAATTAATTTTGAGATTTCAGTACATGGGAATAAATGGAGTATTTGTATTTATTCTAACTCTACCATTTGTTCCCCACCTGGTGTGACTATGGCTATTGTTTGTCCATCTGGTATTATGCGGCCCTTTGTTTGAATTAGGGTTGGAATGTAACACATTTTTGCAGCCCCTGGCAAAATGTCCCAACTTGTCCACAAGCAAAACAAGAAAGTATATTTGCATTGGTAAACATCTTTGTTTGGGGTGGGTGGTCTTAACTATACAAATTCTGCCATTATTTCTATTTATCTCTCTTAAACTGCTCTCTACTCTCTTTAGATAATGTAACATTTTTAAAAAGTGATTGTTGGCAGATACTGTCAACCCAACAATATTTATAATTTCAGGCAAACATCTTTTTAGTAAGGCCTTCTTATAAATTTGATCATTCTGATTAGCCTCAGTATCAGAAGGGAGTGTGAATTTATACACTATGAATAATCTATCACTATAAGATTTTACAGACTCTCCCATCTTCTGAGCAGTTACCAAACACAGAATGATGATCCAATTAATCTATACCCAGTACATTTAAAATCTCTTTAACCAAATGTTCTTTAGATCTTGGCTCTGCAAAAACATCAAAAGGCAAACTAAATTTTAAGGATTGATCTAAAGATGCCATAATCACAGCAAATGTATCCGTCTCAGTTAAATTTGCATTCAATTTTGAAAACTTTTCAATTCTTATAATGATTTCAACAGGATCATCATGAAAACCTATACAACCAAGTGATTTGCTCAGTGTCTGAATTTCACTAATGGAAAGAGACCTATTAACAGTAGTTTCAGAAATGACCTGCCCATGTGCTCCTCTCTTGAGTTCAGTAGAAACTGGCGCCATTTTGAAACAATCATCTTCACTTTTCTTGCAGTCCACTTTCTAGACCTCTGTCTTTACATTCTGCTAAACATTGACTATAATCAATGTCCTTTTTACAAGAAGCTAAACATCTTATTGCACTTTCTGCATCTATCAATCTATCCACAAGTTCATTATTTTTACTATGTAGTTGCTTATTTTCTTGCAATGTCTTCTGATTATCTAAACCCAAGGCAGATGCTGTAGTGGCCGTTACCTTAAGTGTTTCTAAAGCAGTAGTTAGCTCATACCACTTTAGTCTCTAAAGCTTGTTTCTGCACACATAAATGTTTATATTGTTCTGCAATCCAATGTGCAGCAAATATTAAAATTGTTTTCCCTTTTGATTTAGACAATTTCTTTTCATTAATTGCTAATGCTACATGATTCTGCACGTTTTCACCATAGCCCTAATTATAGCATTAGAGTTTTCAACATTAGCAATCTTTTTCATTAAACCCTCCATTATTGGATAACAAAATTATACAATTTAAAAGTGCAGAAAAGTAAACATGTAAGAGTAAACAAAACCTGCTTTACCACAACCTGTATCTACCACAGCCAAACGTACCATACAAAAATGTTTCTTTAACTTTCTATAACTACAGCACACAAAAGGAAAATAGTACATTAATTTATGCAAAATATTATACTTAATAATATGCTTGATTATTACATTAATGTCCTCCTGGACCAAGGCTCGCCATATATAAGAAATTAACTAATAATTAAATAATTAATGTATAATTTCTACAAGTAATAAGTTCTTTTGGACAAATCAATAAACAAGCATTACCGTAAGTTAATTAAAAAGGATATATTTCACATAAATTAATATACGGTTACACAATGGGTTTTAGACAAACAGATAGACAGTAGGGATAAAACGATATTTACAAAAAGATACTTCTATGAATAAACTACATTATAACTTGATACTACACCAAAAGTCAGGCCCATGTCTTTAGGCCTCAGGTCACACCTCGGCATCGCTTCTGATCAGCTGGGCACTCCTCTGGATGGCTCTTCTGGACACCTCTTCATGGACACACACACACACTTAAACGCTCTGGACTTTGCATACCTTTCTTGGACACTCCCCCTTGATATGTGACTGTTTATCTCAACTGAAATCATCTCACCTCCCCAAAACTCCATAAAAACTCCATAAATGGGAAACTCACACACACAGATGTCCCCTTGTTTACATAAAAACACTCTGGGCCAAGAGACCCTCTATTATGTTGTCTATATGATAGATGCAAGAGTCCACCACATCCAACTGTTCTTTTGTTTACCCATAAACAACCCCAGGCATAATCCTTTTGTTATAGTATCAATGGTACAGATAGTCACACCTCAAGTTTATCAGGGCACAGTTTGTTTGTGATAAGTTGGTTGTGACTGAACACAATTTATATATCATATATATATATATATATATATATATATATATATATATATATATATAAAGATTTATACAACTACATATATTTTATTAAATACACATTTATTAAAGACGCAATGTTTAAAAATTATCGCTGTATAAGCCATATCTTACACCTCACTGCCCAACTTTAGTCCAAAAATATAGTCCAATAACATTTGCTTACGATACAGGCCTGGTTGTTTCATGAGTCAACTCTTATGTGAATCTGCCTTCAGGCTGCAGAGTAACTGTCTGTCTGTCTTCTCCCAGCCTAGTAACAACTACCTCTCCCAGTTGCTAAGCAACACTTATAGACAAAACTCAGTTGGGTTGCTTAGATCTTTTCATGATTTCTAACCCTATCACTTTCTTATGGAATGTTGACCTTGCAGAGTCTGCCCTTCATGTAGGTATGCCTAAAAGGAGCCATGTATAAGGTATTTTTTTTGATTAATAGAGTGAGAGTGCATTGTGGTCTGGTTTGCATGTCTTTGTTACCCAGAGTGTAATGCAACAACTGTAGTTCTGAGAAACTTGAGCAGGAAATATGTTTATAATCTTATTATGTAGACATTCAAATTGAATCACAAATGCACTATTTATTTTCCCTACCACTATATAAATATATACTAGTCGTTTGCCTGTCATAAATGACAGTATGATATTTCATTCACGCCCCCTACCTCCCCTGTGTCTCCTTCCGCCCTCCTCCCTCCCCTGTGTCTTCCCCTCCTCCCTCCCCTTTGTCTATTTCTCCTCCACCCTCCCCTGTGTCTCTTTACCCCCCTCCTCCCACCTCTTGCCTCCCCTGTGTCTCTTTATCTCCTCCCTCCACTGTGTCTCTTTCCCCTCCTCCCCCCATCCCCTGTGTCTCTTTCCCTCCTCCCTCCATCCCCTGCCCCCCCTCACCAGTGCGCGGCTAGCATTGATGCACAGTGTCTCTTTCCCCTCCTCCCTCCATCCCCTGTATATCTTTCTCCCCCCACCCCCCAATGTGCACGGCTAGTCCACCATCAAATGCATTTAATAAACAAGTAATAGCTCAACGTGTATTTGAATAGCTATGTTGTTAATATGGCTATTATGGGAAAATGTCTGTGAATGGCTCACACAACAAGAAAGCAATGTACATGAACAGAAAAGGGAAAAATTGGTGTGTGTATAACCTTGCATACGCACTTGCATGGGCTCCTCCACTTTACTGCCTAGGGGATCCAAAAAGGTAGATCCAGCACTGTGTACGACATAGTAATGTGATCAACACTTGGACTGCTTTGATTAAATCAAGCACGGGGAAGGTGGAAAGAAACATATTTGTCAAAAACTGTTTGGAATCTAAGGGCAGTTTTATGTTATTGATGGCTTCTTTGTTCCTCCTATTATTCCGCTAGCAAGTAGCTATCATATGGGGCAAGTCCACCAAGTTTGGAGCATGAAAATGTATTGTGCATTGCACCTCCAACAACAGCCAAAGTAAGATGGATAGAATTTAATTTATAAGGTGTCGCATACCAGTGTATTAAATTTTTTTTTTTTTTTTTTTTAGAATGACTGAATTTATCATGTCTGACCTTTCTCTAAGACTAGTCCATCTGCATTCAAAAAGCTTAACCCTACCCTAAGATATTCCATATTTTCTTTTATTGTTTTCATACTTTGCGCCTCACTAAATTGCTACGATTTTAGAGATTGTAGCCCGTAAAGGAGCCAGCAAGAGTTACTGCTATTAAAGTGGCTCATTCAGCTAACCAATCTGTGGGTTACAGGCAGAAAAACCCTTCGGGCAGTGAAAATCTGAACTCCGTCCCAGCCAAGCCTTTGATCTGTCAAGCCCTTAAAATTTACGATTGCAAATCGATATTAAATTGCTACGAATCCCCAAAGACGCACTGGCGTTCAAACCTGTAAACGGCAAATGGAGCCAAAAATATTACGCCCTCCAAATAGGACCCGCAAAGGGTTTACAGACAAGTTCTTAACACTGTAAAATACAACACACCACTGGACTTTAAAATATGGGAAATGCAATGAAAGGCATTGCACAACAATCTCCAAATAAAAAATAGGCATTTAATTTTTTTATTTATTTAATCATATGTTGGAATGGTCATGCATATGCCAATATGAAAAGCCATGCTGCAACATGCATAAAGCAATTAAAGACACACTACCTGATTAAATTGCAACACAAAAACAACGGCCTGCCATCTTAACCCTCTCTCACTCACAGAGGCTCTAATGTGGACCGTGAAATATAAATATAATTGCATATACATCTTCCTCATCACTTCTACATTGGGAAAATAAATAGTGGACAAATCACACCGCCACATCACATATTGCAAGTATCAGGGGAACATTTTATTATTTGTTTTTCAGTCCTTCAGTTGTGTCTGACTTTCTGTGACCCTATGGACTGCAGCACATTTAGCTATGTCTCTGTCTGTGCTGTTCCTCAAGGTTTGGACTGTGATTTGTCTGACCTCTCTGCTATGACCTGCCCACCTACAGTGACCCTACATGGTATAGCTCACAACTTCTTTGAAGTACACAAGCCCCTTCACCACCACAAGGCAGCAATCCTGAAGGGGAAAAGTGGAACATACACCACACTAATCTTCTCTAAGCCATCAGGAAGGGCCACAAACACACTTGGAGACTGTGCAGAAGCCCACGGAGTGACAGCCAACTCACCTCCATCAGGGATAATCTCTGCTAGGCCCATTCGGGAAAGACCCACACCATTCCTGGTGGACATGTGCCAAGATATATACCCATTATCATCTGTTGACATCACATTAAGTGTTTTGCTAACAATCAATTCACATTATCACCTGTCATATTGATATCAGGCCTTCAGGGGAATGTTGATACTCCACAGTATTACAAATTGGACCTTGCATGTATATTAACCCTTTATTAATATATATGATATATATTATTATATGATATATTATGGTATTATTACTGTTATTATTATTATTATTGTTATCATATGTATTAACCTATTGCATAGTCGCTAGTGCTTATTAGTTTACTGATATAGGAATGTGACACAAATGTTATGTATGTGGATGTCTCAAAAACCCAACCATTGAAAACACGCTGACATGGGGAGAATGGTATATCAAAGCTTTATTTTACACACAGAGCACAATCAGAAATGGACAAGACTGTGCATTAATATCATGGGTGTGGTGTGGGCGCATCCCAGGAAGGCAAGAGGCTCTTGGGGAAAAAGGGGAAACCTACAGGGGGTAATGTCATAGTCTAGAATAAGCATGACGCATAGCACCTACCAGGGTCACATGCGGTCACTACACCGCTGCAACCGGAATCGGATGACAAGAAGGATCATCACAAATCACTCCATTTAATTGAAGAAACCATCAATGTGCATAGCACTTACAACTTGTATATATCTGCTCAATGAAACAGATGCGTAAAACTCTGTACTGTTTAATCCAATCAAGTATCACACATACAGTGTGGTGACAAAACAAAAATCTGTGACCAGCATCAGTGGTCAAAGTATACTATCACCTTATCCGTATAAAACTTTTATTCAACATTGATATCACATCCATCAGATAGTCAGGATATCAGCAATAGTGGAATATACCCATTAATACAGAGAGGACACAAAGGTCAGCTTATTGAGGTCAGGATCACATGCTTCACTATTGCATATATTAATGCTGGCTGTCATTAACATGCTATTGTGAGACTCTGCAAGTCCACCACCATAGAGGTATTAGTCTACATTTAAGCTAACAACAATCATGTCTTAGAAAGCTGGCTATATGATAGCTTTAATATTATGGGAGCCACATGTTAAGGGGGGGGGGCAGTCATTGAAGGAATGTCTACCTGAGAGGCACTGGGAAAATCTTAAACCTCCTACGTTTCCTTCACAATGCTTGCAGATGCAGAAGGTGCCTTCATGGACCTGAACTGTACCTAAAAAAAAAAAACGACAAAACCAACAAAATAAGGCCTTAAAAAATCATAGGAACTGCAGCATCTCTTCTCAACAGCATTCCTCAGTGACTATCAATTGGTGACAGGTTCAACAGAACCATACGTGTCCACAGAGAAGGAGATTATGGACCATGTAATGGGAGGTAATCATCTGCGTACAAAACATCACCATCACATAGTCCAAGATCCAAGACTCTGTAGCCAGGCTAGATTAGGTTAACAGTGCGACCAATAGATTGTTACTGCGGAGTGCAGTTGAGAAGGCACAAAAATATGCGCAGTCCCTACATACTCCACCGCCTAGCATCAGGGCCCCAATAGCCCGTGGGGGGCTGCCGTCTCACAGGTGCTGGAGGTGGTTGTGGGGGGGGGGGGGGGTCAGGGGGAGGCATCACCCCGTGCACAAGTAGTGGCGGTTCTGGTGGCAATGTTGGAGGCATGGGGGGAGGGCCGGGCTGCTGGTGCACGGGGAACACCTCTGGGGTGGATAAGGCAGGGCTGGGAACCAGAGTTTGACAAACTACATCCGTCGTCACCTGCTGTACCACGCTCTGGCCCGCCCCCATCCTGAGCAGCTAGGCAAGGAAGAACTCAGTCATGAGATGATGCCTCCATTCCTCCCTATTGTGTCTGACCAGGCTGCTCATAAACTCCCAGTGATTGGAGAAGATACCGGCCTGGATCCCCTGCAGACAGTCCAGGAACTCGACATGGCCAGCATCTCGTCCTGAGCAGCCTGGCTTGCTGGTGGGGATGGAGGTCTGACTGCAGGGCCCATTGGTGGTTGTGGAGGAGGCCCGGTGGGAATGGGCTGTTGCCTGCCTGGTGCCTGGCTCCTATCTGGTGTTGGTGATGGACCTGGTGATGGGAGCCAGGGTGACGAACCGCAGGGGGGAGAAGAAGGTGGGGGCACACCCCTATCATCCCTCCAATATGTGTACCCTGGTGATGGCTATAGCTGCAGGAGAAGGGGAGCAGTGGGGTTCAAGGCCATAGGGGTGGCATACGGTCCTCCCAGTGGCCCCACTGCCCAGGTGAAATCCTCCTCATCACCAGGGCACAGGGCTTTACTGGTCCCTCCTCCCACTGCGCCAGTTCCTGCTGGGTGGTTGGGGGCTTGCTCTGTGTCCTCCTGCTCCGAAGGAGCCAGCGCTCCTGCCTCTGGCTCACCAGTGGACCCAGACCTCCGTGAAGCTGAGAAGGAGTGATGCAAAAAGAAAGGGATAGTTCCTTCCTAACTATCTGACATCTAGGCTTGAAGATGGATAAATCTCTTACAGGGCCATTGATCTCATTATCACTGCTCTTCATTGTGTGATAGAATTGAAGATTTCATGTTAATTTAATATTTAACTGCTGGCTGATTACATTCTTGTAAGCAGTTAAACCATAATATGTGAAACGATCGCTAAGGCAGAGGCTGTTAATCATCAGTGTCTTTGTAGACAAACCTTAGACTGCATATGTTTAACTGTGATTATTTAAATTACAATAAGGCAATAACTCAACTTAACATAGATCCCTGTGCTCTTACACACAATGAATCTCACCTAGAGTGAGGTAACTGTCCCCTTTGACTGCAACTCTAAGTAGCTATCATTTGCTAGCTGTGATCTTTGTTGGGTTCTTGATCTTGATAGTTCCTGGCTCTTTATGCTCTCTTGATTCTGGTTGGGAGCTGTGGCTGCATAAGCTGCAGTGGGCACACCCATACATGGACTGGCTATAGGTTGATTACTGTTATTGTGCCCATTGAAGACAGTGATTTGTCAGCCTCATGGATTTAAGGACACATGACTGATCAATCTACTGTATCCCTTATAAATTCCATTGTCAGTTTCCTTGTTAAACATCCTGTATATGTGTTGGCATGTTGGTTTATGTGATATTCACCTGGATCCTGCTGGGCCACCAGGCCTGAAGCTCCAGCAGGGGGCACGTGTCTCAGTAGGTCCTTGAGGTCCCTCTCCTACTCATTGTAGGTGACAGTCACTCTGGGGCCACCACTTGTTACTGAGGCTGTGGCCATCTCCTTGGCCATCTTCCTCCTCACCAGGGCCCTGACGTCACGGAACCTGTGCCCACAGACCTCACATCCTTTTCCACCATGCCCACTGCTGTTACAGCAGCCGCTACCTCCTTCCATACCTGGGCTCCAGGCACGCGCCTAACTTCCCTACTCCATGACAGGATAGAGTGCCGCTTACAGATGGCTCCATCTCCTGGGGGGAGTAATTTGGGCCCCTGTGCCTGCCCCCAGCCTCTTTCCCTCTCGACTGTGGGTGAGGATCCTGTCCTCCTTCAAATGTCCCTGGGGCCTGTCCCTCATCCCCGCTACCACCCCACTGGGATCAGGCCCCTCCCCCCTCTGACTCTGAGGATGATGTGTTTACAGGTGACATTAACCACTATGAAAAACTCCTTTATTTTACCCAGGAATGCAGGGTTATTCTTGACTCTACTTTCCTTCATTACAAAATTCATTACCCAAATCTTGCGTCTCTCACCTGAAAAACGATTCTATATTTTTTCCTCTTCTCACACAAGATACAACCAAAATCATAATTCACTCAGTAATGTACCTCCTGATTATTATCCTCTCATATTCTCCTCAACCTTTCTCTGAAACCTCATTTACTCAAAGAAGATTATGGCCATATTCCCTGAAATCCACTAAACATATTCTCTTACATGAAACAATTAAGAGAACATGGCTCTAAGCTCCATCAGTGCCATTGTGTATGTCTTTGTCTTGTCTGTCTCATGTACTTAGTGCTAAAGAGAATTTATGTGCTTTATAAAAAAATCATGTAATTCCTATCAAGCTCATGTAAACACTTGGAAGAAGAATAAAATAGTGAGACAAGGACCTGGCAACCCAACGATATCTATGTAATTATTTGCATTAAATTGCTAGTGCATATTTTTACTGTTATACCAAAAGTCCCTATAACAGTTCAGTGATTTACATTTTAGTGTTCATGAATACTTAATTAGCCATGAAATTCTCATTTGTTTGTTCATTTCTGTCAAGATTAGGGTGTGTTACCGGTGGTAAAAAATTAATTAATATTTGTTATTACTAATAAAATGACACTGTGAGTTGTCATTCTTGTTCAAGTATGTCTTGCACACAGACAATAAGAATGATAATATGTGTTACGATTACAAACTTGTAAAGTAGGGAATGCAGAGCACTTTACACAAAGGAAGGATTGAGGGCCTCTTATAAAAAACTTTTGAAGCTGAATTTCCTGTCTGTTTTACTGATTACAATATGTCTATATGAAGTCGTATAAATTAGACGCTAAAGGGGTAGTTTCACTTAAAAGTACAATTGTCTTATATTAAAGAGTTCATCTATAAAAAGTTTAGAGATGTAAAAGATTCAGCACTTGCCTTTTATTGCTATAACACCTCTGTATGTTAGATAATGTGCGGCTGAAGAACACAGAAAATGAGGGCCTTGGTGAAAAAAAAAAAATATGTGGGCCCACCACCGTGCCCTGGGCACAGCTCCAGGAAGCACCCATTTCCAAGAGCACCAGGATAGCCAACACTACATTTTCCGAAGTCTTCTTCAGATAGCACCCAGTCCCTCTTAACATCCACCCCCACACAGCACCCAACCCTCTTAGCATCCATCCCTATATAGCACCCAGTCCTTGTCAGCAGCCATCCCCTCTCAGCAT
The DNA here is from genome assembly GCA_027410445.1 of Discoglossus pictus. Lineage (NCBI taxonomy): Eukaryota > Metazoa > Chordata > Amphibia > Anura > Alytidae > Discoglossus > Discoglossus pictus. The sequence goes on from CM050163.1 coordinate 236,680,075, forward strand.
CCATCCCATATTAGCACCCACGTCCTATAGCACCCATCCCTATCTCCTTTGCTCCTCCCTCACAGAAACCCTCCCTGTACTTTGCTGTCATCTAGCCCTTGCTCTCTTTCACTTCTTACCGGATACCTATCACACTAACACACTGTAGCTTACAGAATAAATAGGGGCCCATGGTAGCAAAATATATTTTCTGTGCAGTCATAAAGATGCGTAACTGATAAGCAGTGGTGAAGCTAGTGAATGGAAAGCCCTAGTACATTGCACCAGTTGCACCGGCAGTAGCACCCCCGTCAATAAGAATCCTGTTACTGTAAATATAATGTTTATTTTATTTTTACTTAAAGGGACTATGAATCTATAAATACTACTGTATTATCATGTAAATAAGTCACAAAGCTGTAAAAACTGATATATTACATTTATTTGGAAAAGCTGTTGAGTCCTGAAGGGACAATAAATACAAAGTCATTCTAATTTGCTTATATAATCTCTTCACTACAATAATACATTTAACCTTTTATGCTAATGCTAGCGACTTGCCCGTCAAAAAATGACGGCAAGGAGATGTGTATGTTTGGAAAGTTGTTTAGTTATTAATATACGTATTTGACACTTGTAAGATTTTAGTTATGATGAAATAAGTAGTATTGTGATATTAAACATGTTTATTTTTGTAAAATGTTCTCTTGGTGAACAGTAACTGTTAAAGCATTTTGTATTAAAAGTATTAACATTTGAAAGTAAGAACACTTGAATTTTAAATTAATAAGTATTGTAAACTTGAGGTAATGTTTTTTTAACTCAAGAATTGTTAACTTAAATATACATTGAATCCAGAGGAAGGCAAACAGTCAAAACCCTCCTTGAAACGTACCCAATTAAATTAATTCCTTCCTGACCCCATGAACTGGCGATAAGATTGCTCCCTGTAATAATGTTTAACATAACAGACAATATTTACATTGTGACTTAAAACGTGGTTGAGCTCTTAACATGAACTTTGTAATATGTTAAAGTAAAGAACATAAAAGTATATTTTTTGAAACTTGAACTTTCTTATCAGTCTAAGTAATGAACTTGAAAATATTGTTTTTAAACTTGTAACGTTAGAAACAGTAACATAGTTAATTACCTTTTTAACATAATTTGTAAAAATAATGCAAGGCAAGTGTTTTGTGAGGCTAATCATCCATAAACAGTACTTCCATTAATTATGACTGAATTGTTTATTGTTTTGTATTTTTCAATGCTTTTAAATTTGTTTTGCATGGGTTTTATTTCTTTAATGAAAAGTTATAGTACTTCATAGTAGACAATGTTTTTAGTAAAAATACGTCCATCTTCAAATAAATCACCTTGACTTTCATTCTTTTCAATGTAAACTTTAATAGCCTGTGGATTTTTGCACCATGATAATGCAACGTACAATTGACCATGTGCAAATACTGGTTCTTGCAAGAAAATACCCACAGATTTGAACGTTTGTCCTTGTGATTTATTAATGGTCATGGCAAATGCCATAATGATGGGAAATTGTCTTCTTTGAAGTATAAAAGGGAGACTACTTTCACTTGGTGCTAAATCTATTCTTGGTATGAAGACTCTCTCTCCTTTATGGGTACCAGTTAAAATTTCAGCATCTATAAAATGGTCCTTTAATTGTTGAACAATTAATCTTGTCGCATTGCATAGGCCTTTTTTGGGGTTCATATTTCGCAGTAATATGACAATTGCACCTTTCTTTAGCTGCAAAATATGTGGTGGCATTCCAGAAGGTGTTAGTGAGTTTATGAATTCAGTGGAAAAGTGAGCCTGTCTTTCATTTTCATCAGCAAGTACAGAATCAGCATTGGGATAATTTCTTTGTGGTGCATAATTTTTTTTTAAGATTTCCTTATTGAGGATTAATGCATCCTTATTTTTACACGTTAGTATGACTTGGTTTGCAATCTCTGAATATTCCTGGTTATTTATGCTACCTTCAAATATAGCCGATATAATAACTTGGTGACAAATCATATGAGGTGGGATCTCCACAGTGTCCTTATTTTTTCTGTTCTACCTTCTCCAATTTTAATAAGCCAATCATTGAAATCAGTTTGGCCTTCTGATCTCATGTTTTATTGCAGTTCAGATGGGTAAAATGTTTCCATAGTGTGCTTGACTTTATACAGGTTTCGATAATGTTAGTTCGATTTCCATGTACAACGACAGGTAATGTTTGTCTAAAATCGCCACCTAACAACATTTCCTTTCCACCAAATGGAAAAAAATTATCCATGACTTCACGAAGCAAACGATCAATACATTGGAGGGCATAGCATGACATCATTGTGGCCTCATCTATTATAATTAATTTACTTTTTTTCAATTTCTTTGCGTGTAATGATGTAATGCGAATATCTGACACAGAAGTTTCTAAAATAGGCACTGGCAGTTTAAAGCCACTATGTACAGTTCTTCCACCTTCTAACAAAAGTGCAGCAATTCCAGTAGTGGCAAACGGCAGTGCTATTTGACCTTGTGCTCGTACAAAACTCATTAATAAATTATATAGATACATTTTTCCTGATCCGCCAGGTCCATCAAGATAGAAATAACGCTCTGTCACCATGTCATCATCTATTGCATTTTTAATGGCATTAAATGCTTGCAATTGTAATGTATTTAAAGTTGCAAGTCTTTCTTGTGTTCTTTCTGCTTGTAGTTGAATGTCATAGTCTTCAAAGTTTATGTCATCTATAAGACCTGGATCAGGCAAATTAAAACTTGCACAACTTAATCCATGAGTTAAAAATACTTCTTGTATTTCCATTAACGCTTTTAAGTGTGCAATGGGTTCATTGTATCATCGCATAAAGTCTTCAGCCATATTACTTTTAAATGTCTCCCACAAAGCTAATGCATTTGGAGCATTTGAGAAGATACAAATAAATTCAAATTGTTCTCTCATCTGCCGTGGCATTTGACATTGTGCTGCTTCTTCTAAACATCTTTCCCACTTTGTATCATCAGCTAGTAAGTTTCTATGTCTTGCAGCTAAATGGAAGCATTCATATACTATGTCATTAACAGTTCTTATGTGTTCAAAACTTTGTGCTCCAGGAAAATTTAAAAGTAATATCCGTAAGCAAAAACGTTCAACATCTCTTGGACTGACTGTGTAAATTCTTGGGATTATTTTATTTCCTCTGCTTTTTCTATGTCTCCATAATCCATTCACAAAAACATAGTGATATGGAATTTCAATATATAAGAATTGTGTTGCTTCTGAATCTGTGGAATTTAATTCAAACCATGCAGTTAGTGTAGTGTGACGAAGTTCACTTTGGGCCAATGCATTACTTTCATTTCCAGCATGGAAATACACTAAATGTCTTTGTGGCAAATGTACTGCTAATCTATATACTGCATGTGATCTATCATGCATTTAAAATTTTAAAAGCCGCCACATTGCTTCTGGCACACTGCGAGCATCTACATGAGATGCAAGTTCATCATGTACTAACTCACTACTTTCAGGGTTGTCTGCACTTTTGACGACTACAGTAGCTGCATCATAGCCTTTGTAAATATATTTGTACACAGATTTAATGGATTTAATGGAAGTGCAGGCTTCTACATTAATGTGGGCATTATACTTCATAAGTAAATGTGGATTATAGGGTACTACATATCTATTGTCAACTTTTTTGCAACGAATAATGGCACTATCTCCTTCTCTTCTTTTATAAAGTGGATAGCCATCACAATTGACATAGGTTTTGTCTCTATAATCTTTTGGAAAATCTTTGGAACATTTATTGTTTTCCATACATGGTGATTGTGGATTAAGCTCACCACAGGGTCCATGAATCATGCGATGAGTAACAATCTCATATAGTCTACCATATAGTTCTGGATCTGGTAGTTCAGCAACAATGACTGCATCCACTTTGTCAGAAGTATCTAATTTATCTTTTTCTTGAAGTATTATAAGAAGATGTGCATGTGGAAGGCCTCTTTTTTTAAATTCAATGGTATATACATAAGCAAGACATTTGCCAAATAAGTGACTTATAGTGATGTCACGTATTAATTCATTTAATTTAATCTTAAAAACTCTGCCTACTAAATCTGGTATATCGGAAGCACTTTGGCCAAGAAGTAAATTTTGTGTAATTTCTGACCATTGGGGATTACATGTAAATGTAAGAAATAAATCGGGTTTGCCAAATTTGGTGACAATAGCCATTGCATCATTGTATCTTTCTCTCATATTTCGAGGAGATCCTTGAAAGGAAGATGATAAAATGATGGCTTTGCCAGCTGTCATGTCTCTGCTTGTAGCCACCTCAGCAACATAGTCCATTAGTCCAGAATATTGTTCTACACGTAGTTTATCTTGTTGATATTTTATAAAGTTTAAATTATTGGCCTCAACTTGCACATAAGAATCAATAATCCATTGTTGTGTTAGTTTTCCACCACATAAAATTGGATTAAATGTATTTTGAATGGCAATTAAAGCTACAGTATATACTCGAGTATAAGCCGACCCCAGTATAAGCCAAAGCAGCCATTTTACCACAAAATACTGGGTAAAATGAGTGACTCGAGTATAAGCCAAGGGTAGGAAATGTGCTGCCCCCTTTGTCCCTCTTGTGCCCTCTGTGTCCCCCTCTCTCTTCGTGTCTCTTCTCCCCTCTCCCTTCCCTGTGTCTCTTCCCCCCTTCCTTATCACCCTCCTCAACCTCCCTCCTCATACTTAACCTCCCTCCTCATCCTCAACCTCCCTTCTCATCCTCAACCTCCCTTCTCATCCTCAACCTCCCTTCTCATCCTCAACCTCCCTCCTCTTCCTCAACCCCCTCCTCAACCTCCCTCCTCAACCCCCCATCCTTAACCCCCCTCCTCAACCCCCCCATCCTCATCCTCTCTCCTCAACCCCCCATCCTCAACCACCCTCCTCTACCCCTCATCCTCAACCCCCCCCATCCTCAACCCCTTCCTCAACCTCCCTCCTCAACCCCCCATCCTCAACCCCCTCCTCAAGCCCCCATCCTCATCCTCCCTCCTCAACCCCCCCATCCTCATCCACAACCCTCCTCAACCTCAACCCTCCTCAACCCCCCCTCAACCCCAACCCCCCCTCCTCAACCTCCCTCCTCAACCCCCCAGCCTCATCCTCTCTCCTCAACCCCCCATACTCAACCCCTCCTCCTCATCCTCAACCTCCCTCCTCATCCTCAACCTCCCTCCTCATCCTCCCTCCTCATCCTCAACCTCCCTACTCAACCCCCATCCCTAACCCTCTCCTCAACCTTCCTCCTCAACCCCCTCCTCAACCCCCTATCCTCATCCTCAACCCCCCATTCTCAACCTCCCTCCTCAACCTCAACCCCCCTCAACCCCCCTACTCAACCTCAACCCCCCTCAACCCCAACCCACCTCCTCAACCTCAACCCCCCTCAACCTCCCCCTTCAATCCCCCTCAACCCCAACCTCCCTCCTCAACCCCCCTCCTCAACCTAAACCCCCCTCAACCGCCCTCCTCCACCTAAACACCTCCCCCCTCTCCCCTCACTTACCTGCTTGTGCTCCGGCCTCCGCTCCTTGACCCGGCGCCGGCGCGCATGTGACGTCACATGTGCGCAGCGTCATTAGCATATACCGGGTGACGGCACCCGGTATATGCTAATGACGCGGCGCACATGTGACGTCACATGCTCGCCGGGTCAAGGAGCGGAGGCCGGAGCACAAGCAGGTAAGTGAGAGGAGAGGGGGAAGGTGTTTAGGCTGGTTTAGGTGCAGGAGGGGGGGTTTACGTTGAGGAGGGGGGAGGGAAAGACACACGGGGGTTGAGAGACACACGGGGGTAGAGAGACACACGGGGGGGGTAGAGAGACACACGGGGGGATAGAGAGACACACGGGGCGTTATAGAGACACGGGGGAGAGTGACCCGAGTATAAGCTGAGGGGGCCCTTTTTTGCATTAAAAAAAGGGCTGAAAAACTCGGCTTATACTTGAGTATATACGGTACTTTAAATTCAAGCATAGAAACATTATTTTGAATTCTGGCTTTAGCATTTGGGTAACTGTGAAGTGTTAATTTTGGTTGCCAACCTGCTTCTCCGTGTGGGAAAAAGATGGGATATGTCATTGGATCTAAATTTGGACTTAAGATACTGATATTAATGAATGGTTGCTCCTCATTTCTGGAATATATTCTAATGTCTCTTTGAAATGGTGGTTCTCCTTCATCATTTTGAAACACCATTGCAACCTCATTTGATGTTGGCAAGTTATAACAACGTTTATCAGTATGTCTGTCTCTTTTAAGCACCATATTGACCTTTGGGATTGGTAATTGATGTCTTTGTGCAAAAAGTTGTTGTTCATTTTCTACTTCTGCCAATTTTTTATAAGCTTTAGTGTAGGGGTTATTGGCCATAATGTTATCTAGCTCTATAAAAACACTGGGTAAGCATTTATTATTTTTTTGCAGCTGCATACGTTGGTCAACAGCTTCCATTGTATCTAGGACATATAGTTGAGCAAATTTTCTTTGCTCTCCTTCCTCTAGATGTAAATGTGAAGTATGATGATAAATTTGGCCTTGGACTTTAAAACAGTAAGGCCCATGTCCTGGTACATTAGCAGCTAATGTTGCCCCCATAGATGCAAAGGATATGGCACTATTGTAGGAACTTGTTTGTCTTAAAATTGTTGTAGTTTGGAAAAGTAGGTTCAGTCATAATGTTTTGTAAATAGATTGGAAATTCTTTTCTTTCTGGAAGTTTGAACTTGCCTTTTTGACAGCAACTAATAAATTGGCCATCTCTGGGTCTCTCCTGTTTTAACTAATAAGCCTCACAAAACTGACATTGAGTATTCATCCCCCCACAATTATGAACCTCTACTGCTAAAGACTTGAGTAAAGGACAACTTGCAAAGCATATATCAGTTTGACTGAAATTCATCAGGTGAAATGTCATGTGATGTTTCAAGAACAGGTTCTAAATGCTTTGTTTTTTTCGTGTCTTTTCTTGGTATATCTTTTATTGGTTTAGGTAAAATGTCATGTAATGTTACAGGAACAGGTTCTAAATGCTTTGTTTTTTGGTGGCTTTTTTTGGTATCTCTTTTATTTTTTCAGGTAAAATGTCATCTGATGTTTGAGGAACAGGTTCTAAATCATTTGTTTGCTTAGTAGCTTTTTTTTGGTGTATCTTTAATTTTTGCAGCTGATAGTCTTTTGCTTGCAATTCTTTTGCGTTCTTTTTCTCGTCGAATTGCCTTCTCCTCTGGTGTCTGCTGGTTGGCCCATCTCTCTTGTCTTTCTCTAGTTTGACGTCTTTTTTTTTCTTGTTTGCTCTCGTTAGTAGCCATGTTAATCTGTAAAAGAAAATAATGTATAATTAGTTTAGTTTGAGATGTTAAGTTTGTTTTTTAAATTTTTTATTATCAACAGTTTCTTTATATGTGCTTGTAGTTCATTTTAGCGGTACTTTCTTTGTATTGTTAAATAAGTGTTTTTTATTTTTTTGGTTTTACTTTCTTTCGTACGTTGTAATTTTTGCCTTACATGAATAGCACACTCAAGGAACTGACACTATACCTTCTTCTACATGTAGTAGGTGTCTAGTGTTAATTCAAATTTATATTTTAGTAGTTTTGGCAATTTTTTTGTTGTTGTACTTTTAACTTACAGGCATAGTAGAGGGCAAAAATTATTCTTTGTAATTTTTACTACAGGGGATTGTCATAACAGTATTTTGATATTTTATTTAAAGGCTTCTATATTCGGGCAATGTTTTTTTGTTTTTTTCTTGGCGGTGTTAGTACTATTTGTTGTAGTATTCTATTTTATGTGTGTGTTTAGGTTTTCTGCTTAATATTGTACATTACGACTGGTAATTTAGAATGACAAAAGTTTTGAGACTTTTGTGGACTTTGCTGTTTTCTTTTTTTTTTTAGGATACATTGAAGTTTGGATTTACTGTTAAACATTATTGTCCATAAAAGACAAATAAGAGGTAAATAAGAAATGTGTCAGTTATATTTTGGTAAAAGTTATAGGCCCTCATTTAATTGCGATTTGGCCAATTGAATAGTGCTCTAAATTAGCATATAACATATTTTTTTAAAATAAGTTTTTAGTTAGTGAAAACCTTCCTTTTGGATAGATGTTTACTAACTAAAAACTTCTTTAAGAAAAATATGTTATGTGCTTATTTAGACCCCTATTCAATTGGCCAAATTGCAATTGAATGAGGGCCATATAGTTAGTGGTTGTTATTCTTTTTTTTTATTTTCTGTTGACATGGATGCAGCACAAACATGTTTATTTAGTTTTCTCTTTTTTTACTTTTTTATACTGTACCTTGGTTGAAGTGTGATTTCAAGCAGAATCTTTGTTGGTCCTCTGTTGATAGTCTTCGTCTGATGGTCTTCACGCAGTGTCTGTTGTAAAAGAAAAATTAAAATGTTATTTGATTTGAATGTATTTGTAATGAATAACATATTTAATTATTTTGGTCTATTGTATCTGTTATGGTGAATTTTTCTGCTATGCTGTTTTTTGTGCAACCTTTTAAAAATACTTTAATTGTATTTGTATATTGCAGGTATCCTTTTTTATACTGTAATTATTAATGTTTTTCTTATTTTGGATATGATCGCAATGTTTTTAGCATTATCCTGTTTTGTGTCCATCACTTTTGCTATGCTAATTTAGACTTCTTTGTAAGGCTTATAGCTTCTTAAACAGTAAATAAGAATATTAATTTACTTTGCTATGTGTTTGTGTGATTTTTGGTACAATCCTATTTTGTGTCTACCACTTTTGGTATGCTTATTTGGGCTTCTTTGTAAGGCTTATAGGTTCTTAAACATTAAAGAAGAATATTAATTTACTTTTCTATGTGTTTGTGTGATTTTTGGTACAATCCTGTTTTGTGTCCACCATATGTTGCATTCTTTATTTGCTTAATTAGTCTTTTTTATGAGGATTAAATGTTGTTGTACATTGAAAATGAATGTTTTTCCTATTTTGGATATGATGGCTATGTTTTTAGCATTATCCTATTTTGTTTCCACCACTTTTGGTATGCTTATTTAGACTTCTTTGTAAGGCTTATAGCTTCTTAAACATTAAAGAAGAATATTAATTTACTTTTCTATGTGTTTGTGTGATTTTTGGTACAATCCTGTTTTGGGTCTACCACTTTTGGTATGCTTATTTAGGCTTTTTTCTAAGTCTTAAAGGTTCTTAAACAATAAAGAACAATATTAATTTACTTTTGTATGTGTTTGTGTGATTTTTGGTACAATCCTATTTTTTGTCTACCCCTTTTGGTATGCTAATTTAGGCTTCTTTGTAAAGCTTATAGGTTCTTAAACATTAAAGAAGAATATTAATTTACTTTTCTATGTGTTTGTGTGATTTTTGGTACAATCCTGTTTTGTGTCCACCATATGTTGCATACTTTATTTGCTTAATTAGTATTTTTTATAAGGATTAAATGTTGTTGTACATTGAAAATTAATGTTTTTCCTATTTTGGATATGATGGCAATGTTTTTAGCATTATCCTGTTTTGTGTTCACCACTTTTTGGTTGCTGCATTTGGCTTGTGAGTAATGGTTGGAGGTTATTTTACAGTAAACAGGAGGAATACTTTTGTTTTATGTATGTTGCTAATGTTTCATATGCTAGCCTGTTTTGTGGCCACCTCTTTTTTTTTTGGTTTATGTGAAACTGTCTGTCTTCCTAAATTGTATAGGTCTTTGTGAAGTTTGTTGAACTGTGTTTTGTTCCTTATTCAATTTATATGTAATTTTTATTTTATTTTACTTGAAATTGTTATATTGGCGGCCATTAAACATATATAGTTCCTTTATTTTTTATACGTGTTATACTTTATCTTGAGTGAAGTGTCCGAATGACAGAGGGTCCCCTCCTGCTAATCTTAATCCGCCGGTCTTCTTGTAGTGTCTGTTTGAAAAAGAAAGTGAAATGGTTAATTGTATATTTCTTCTTTTTGATTTAGCAAAGCATGGTCTTTTTCAGCATGTAATGTATTTTTCTATCTTACCTCTACTTCTTTCTTGGTGTTCTTTAAAATGGATTCTGGTTCACAGTGCACGGTGCAAATTCTTGAATGACGCTGTTGATGCAGAGTCTAAATAGTAAGAAAAGGGGAAAGATTCAGCTTTAGGTTACATATGTATTAGTGTCATATTATTTTTTGCTATGAGTTGCAGTAAATTAATGTCATTTAAATATACTTGTTTAATTAGTTTCAATTAACATTAGTTTATTTTAGGGCCTACACACATAAATGTGCGTGTCACATGTCACTATACATGATACACATATATGTGCGTGTTACACATGAATCACAGTTAAAGTTGTATTTTTTTATGTCATTTAAATATACTTGTTTAATTAGTTTGGGTTAAGATTAGTTTGTTGTAGGGGCTATACACATAAATGTGCGTGTCACATGTCACTATACATGAATCACATTTTCATAGTTAAAGTTGTTTTTTTTTTGTCCTGTCTTGATAATAAAAAGTAATATATTATAGCTTACCTCTCAGTTGTAATTTGCACAATGTAAAGTAGGAAATTAGGAAACAATTCTCTTCTCAAGTAACAGTAGCAGTTAACTATCCAGTCACTCCGTTCATGACCTGAGTAGAAATGTAGAAATGTCTGGAAAGTAGGCAGTATTTATAAACTTTCAAGTGCCTCAGACCGTTAGAACGCAATACGCATACGATATTTGCGTTCCAGCTTACAAATTACGTTCCATCCGCCATTTTATGCGTAGTAGTTTTCAAAATAGTGGTTAATATCAGTGTGGTACGTGTCTCATAGTATGTGTTTCAGTTTTGCAAGTCACTGTAGTATAGTTACGTCTGTAGCCTCGTTTTCGTTTTGTTCGGCGGCCATTTTTTCTCTCGCTTAGGTGATTTTCGGCAGTTTAAACTTGTTTTTTTGGACTTAAATGGACGTGTAAATTACTTTTTCGAGGTGCCGGATGCCCCCCCCCTTGCTGTAAGTAAGCTTTTTATGTGTTCGTTGTTTTCATTTCTTGTGTTTCTGATGTTTTAATGCACGCCGTTTTTGGCCGGTTTTGCGTGTAGGGAATAGGTCGTTTCACGGCCGTATTTTTTTGCGAGATGGCCGTAGTTTTTTTGCAAGCGACGCAGTTGGTTTTTACGTGTACGACGCAGTTTATTTTTTTCTAAGTCGTGCGTGTGTGTGTTAACCGCGTGTGAGGCGCCTTTGAGGTTTTTTTCTAAGTTGTGCGTGTGTGTGTTAACAACACAGCCGACGTTGGATCTTCCACCACAGCAAATGCGGACCCTCGATTCGCAAGGGGCCGCATTTGCGGACAAACACAGCCGACGTTGGATCGTCCACCACTGCAAATGCGGCCCATCGCTTCGCGAGGGTCCGCATTTGCGGACAAACACAGCCGACGTGGGATGCTCCACCACCGCAAATGCGGCCCCTCGCTTCGCCTGGATCCGCATTTGCGGGGAACTGCGTCCCTCGCTTCGTGAGGGACGCAGTTCTTGAGGGTTTGCTGCGCGAGCCTGCAAGCGTTAGCCACAACTCGTATGCTCACAGCTATATATGTGATACCTAAAGAAAATAAAGAAAAATGCTTATTTATTATTATTATTATTTTTATAGTATGTGGAGTTTGTTCTTCGTCCTTTCACAATCTGTAGACACATTCTGCATACAAGTTGCCATGATAGTCATATTTCCATTTCAAAATATGAAGAGCGTGGCAGTCAAGGGGCATCATTCAATTGCAAGCCTGCAGATTACGTTATACAGCCTTATGTCTGCAGGAATGAAATTTGCTACAATTACAGAGCAATTCAATTGAACAAGCCTGCAAGCCTTCAATTGAACAAGCCTGCAAGTAAACCATGCAATCGTAAGTAGCATTTCAGATCATGATCAATTAAGCAAGGCCATAACTACCCATTTAGAAATAGCCAATATAAAATGAGACTGTCATCATTACGTCAATCAATTAGCGTTTAGATGTCCGCTGTGCGATCAGACTCACAATCCTGCAATGTACAAAATAATAAAAATGAATGAAGGAAATGTTCTAGTCCATGTGGGTGGCCTGATATGTATTAACTCATTGATTCCCGAGATTGATATAACACCGAAATGACACATACAAATATATTTTTTTTATTGCAGATTTACAAGCTTGAGGCTGTTGTGCAATTAATTCTAATGTTTTACATCACTTTCCCCATCTTTTAAAGTGCAGTATTGATTTTATATATGCATTTACAGTGCTATGAACAGGGGTTAACCCCCTTGCAAGTCCTGTCTGGTACCAGTAGGATTTTCTTCTATATGTGCCATTTACGGGTGTGAAAATATTTGCAAAAATATTTGTAGCAATTGAATAGCGATTTGCGATTGTAACTCTAGCAGGTTTGAAAGATCAAAGTCTTAGATGGGTGTAAGTTACGATCTTGACAACGGCAGGGATTTTCAGCCTGTAAAGCGTAAAGACACCAATTGAATAGCAAATTAGTTTACAGGCTCCATTATGGGCTCCCGTAAACAACAATAGCTCAATTGAATCAAAGCCAAGGTTTGCAAGTATATCGGCTCTACTGAGCCTATAAGAGGGTGGGGAAAGGGCACTGTGGGAATACAAAACTTCCTCATTCCTCCCCACTCTATACACTCTTGAATAGATAATATCAATTAGAAGAACACTAACACTCAGTCTCCAAGGCCCTCATTCAATAGCAATTTGGACAATTGAATAGGGCTCTAAAAAAGCACATAACATTTTTTTTTTTAAGAAGTTTTTAGTTAGTAAGCATCTATCCAAAAGCAAGGTTTTCACTAACTAAAAACTCCTTTAAAAAAGATATGCTATGTGCTTATATAGAGCCCTATTCAATTGGCAAAATCGCAATTGAATGAGGGCCTTGCAAGCCAGTAGGAAGTATGGAGGACTAAAACATGGCATCCTTCAGGCACATCTACTAAAATAAAGATTTTATCTAAATATGATTTTATGCCCACAGTTTATACTTATGCTAATGCTGTTATTTGTTGCAAACTTCACACACATCTAAAGATTTTCCTAATAAAAAAGGGTATTTTAGTGTCCTAGATAGGAGGGTAGGCAGGTAATACTACTGATAATAGCTGATGGGAATTTACTATCAGTGGATGTAAATATTTAATTTTGAGATTGAATCATTATGTGTGGACTGCTGCATGAAAACCCCTGCAGTCCATTTGTATACAGTGCCTTGCAAAAATATTCACCAACCCCCCCCCCCCCCCCCCCCACCCCTTGGCATTTACTGTCTTTTCTTGCCTCACAACCTGGAATTAACATGGATTGTTTGAGGATTTGCATCATTTAATTTACAGAACATGCACACAACTTTGAAGATGTTTTTTTTTTATTGTGAAGCAAACAACAAATAGGGCAAAATAACAGAAAAATGTGTCAATGTGCATAACTATTCACCCCCCTAAAGCCAATACTTTGTAGAGCCACCTTTTGCGGCAATCACAGGTCCAAGTTGCGTTGGATAAGTCTCTATGAGCTTGCCACATCTTACCACTGGGTCCCATTCCTCCTTGCAAAACTGCTCCAGCTCCTTCAAGTTGGATGGTTTGCACTTGTGAACAGCAATCTTTAAGTCTGACCACAGATTTTCTATTGGATTGAGGTCTGGGCTTTGACTAGGCCATTCCAACACATTTACATGTTTCCCATTAAACCACTCAAGTGTTGCTTTAGCAGTGTGTTTGGGGTCATTGTCCTGCTGGAAGGTGAACCTCCGTCCTAGCCTCAAATCACGCACAGAGTGGTACAGGTTTTGTTTAAGAATATCCCTGTATTTAGCATCATTTATCTTTCAACCACGGTTGTACAGAAACACCTTTTATGCAGCCTTTATGTTAATTATTATTGGCACATACTAATGCTGCTTTACGATATGACTTTGAAAAATGGCCGAGAATAGGCTCCGAGAGAGCTACGTAGTCACACGCAGCCTTAAATCTACGCATGGTTATCGCATTTCGTAAGAATCCCTACGGGCACAAAAAGATCCTAAAACCTCTACGTGCTGCAGCACCCCCACATTAACCCCTTGCAGCGGGGGTCCCCGATCGGCACCGATCAGGCCCCCCGCTGCATTTAAAAGTTTTATATTCCCCGCCGCGGCTCCTTAAAGGGGCCATGGCACACTAATTGCCAATCCTGGCCGCGGCCCAAAAAATGTAATTAAGTGCTTATGGGGGTCTGTATTGACCTTCATGAGTTATAGGGTTAATTAAGGCCTTATGGGGGTCTGTATTGACCTTCATGAGTTATAGGGTTAATTAAGTGCTTATGGGGGTCTGTATTGACCTTCATGAGTTATAGGGTTAATTAAGGCCTTATGGGGGTCTGTATTGACCATCATGAGTTATAGGGTTAATTAAGGCCTTATGGGGGTCTGTATTGACCTTCATGAGTGACAGGGTTAATTAAGTGCATATGGGGGTCTGTATTGACCTTCATGAGTTTTCGGGTTAATTAAGGCTTTATGAGGGTCTGTATTGACCTTCATGAGTAATAGGGTTAATTAAGGCCTTATGGGGGTCTGTATTGACCTTCATGAGTTATAGGGTTAATTAAGCCCTTATGGGGGTCTGTATTGACTTTAATGAGTGACGGGGTTAATTAAGTGCTTATGGGGGTCTGTATTGACCTTAATGAGTTATAGGGTTAATAAAGGCCTTATGGGGGTCTGTATTGACCTTCATGAGTTATAGGGTTAATTAGGGCCTTATGGGGGTCTGTATTGACCTTCATGAGTTATAAGGTTAATTAAGTGCTTATGGGGGTCTGTATTGACCTTCATGAGTTAAAGGGTTAATTAAGTGCTTATGGGGGTCTGTATTGACCTTCATGAGTTATAGGGTTAATTAAGTGCTTATGGGGGTTTGTATTGACCTTCATGAGTTATAGGGTTAAGGCCTTTTGGGGGTCTGTATTGATCTTCATGAGTTATAGGGTTAATTAAGGTCTTATGGGGGTCTGTATTGACCTTCATGAGTTATAGGGTTAATTATAGTTGCCTGGGGTTTATATTTTTAGTGCGAGTCCTTTCAGGACCTTTACGGTCCTTTAAGGACCCGCGAGGCGGGAAATTTAAAATTGAAATGCAGCAGGGTCACGATCGGTGCCGATCGGGGACCCCCGCTGCAGGGGGTTAATGTGGGGGGGCTGCGGGGGTCCCTATGGACCCCTGCAGCAAGGGGTTTATGTGGGGACACTTCGGGGGTCCCCCAGCATAGAGGGGGGTTAATTGTAGGTGCCGCGGCTGGGATTGGGTAATAGTGTGCCGCGGCCCCTTTAAGGAGCCGCGGTGGGGAATTTAAAACTTTTAAATGCAGCGGAGAGCCTGATCTATGCAGATCGGGGACCCCCGCTGCAAGGGGTAAATGTGGGGACACTTGGTCGATCCCGATGGGGACCCCCAGGATAACGGGGGTAACTTTTAGGTGCCGCGGCCGGGATTGCGTAATAGTGTGTTGTGGGCCCTTTAAGGAGCCGCGGCGGGGAATTTAAAAGTATTAAATGCAGCGGGGGCCTGATCAGTGCCGATCAGGGACCCCCGTTGCAAGGGGTTAATGTGTGGGGGCTGCGGGGGTCCCTATGGACCCCTGCAGCAAGGTGTTAATGTGAGGACACTTTGGGGGTCCCGATGGAGACCCCCGCATAGAGGGGTGTTAATTTTAGGTGCTGGGGGGTGGGTAGTTGGAGTACCCCCCACGGCAGGGCATAAGCCCTGCCGTGGGGGACTGCCGCGGAGGTCCCGTTTAGGACCCCTGCACTACTTTTTAAGGTGCGGGAGCCTGCAATATCATATCGCAGGCTGTCACTCCTCATGTACATTTACGCAGTGTAGATACGTACGGGCCTGCTGCGTAGCTCATACGTTGCTCGCAGCAGGGCGATTGTAATAGCATTGGAACTTAGAGAAACTTTGCAATACGTAGGGCTTAAGTAGAAGCCTCTTATTTACGAGGCTGGAATTTAATAGGGCCCTTTATTTGTACATTTAAAATATTGTTAAAAATGCAACGATTAAAAAATTCATGTTGAACCCAAGGTTTTTAATCCTTTGATGTAATACCTATATTTAAAAAGGGAGCAAGAGCAACTCCGGGAAATTATAGACCAGTGAGACTCACTTCTGTAGTGGGGAAGCTTTTAGAAAGGTTAATAAGGGATAATATACAAGAATATGTCTATTTGAACAGGATTATAAGTAGGAGTCAACATGGATTTATGAGGGATAGGTCATGATCAAGGCAACTCAGTGGATGTAGTCTTTTTGGATTTTGCAAAGGCTTTTGATACAGTGCCACATGGGAGACTATTGTGCAAACTAAGAGATACAGGAATTGCAGTAAGTTGTGCAAGGTAATTAAATCAGATAATGATGTGCTTTCCCTCCAAAGGGATTTACAAAAAATTGAGGAATGGACATCTAAATGGCAGATGAGATTTAATACGAATAAATGTAAAGTTATGCAACTGGGAAGGAAAAATAGCCATGCAATTTATAATATTAATGGAGCAAATCTAGGTGTATCAGATAATGAAAGGGATTTGGGAGTGCTTGTGGACAACCGCCTAGGTAACAGTGCTCAATGCCAAGCAGCATCTGCAAAGGCAAATAAAAATATTAGCATGTATTAAGAAGGGTATAGAAGCCAGGGAAGCAAATATAATTCTGCCACTATACAAATCTCTAGTGTGCCCTCATTTGGAATATGATACAATTTTGGGCACCACTTCATAAAAAGGACATTTTAGAGCTGGAAAAGGTACAGAGGAGGGCAACAAAACTAATAAGGGCAATGGAGGGGCTAAGTTATGAAGAAAGACTAACCAAATTAAACTTATTTTCTCTAGGAAAAAGGCATCTAAGAGGAGATATGATAAGATATATAAATACATCCAGGGTCAGTATAAAGATTTGTCAAGGGAGCTTTTTGAGCCAAGAGGTTTTCAACTGACAAGAGGACATCCCTTGAGGTTAGAAGTAAAAAGATTCCACCTTAAAGAAAGAAAAGGGTTCTTCACAGTAAGGGTGGTTAATCTGTGGAATTCTCTACCAGGGAAGGTGGTGACAGCGGATTCGATAGATAGCTTTAAAAGGGGACTAGATTTATTTCTAATTATTTCTAATTAAAAAGGGAATTCAGGGTTATCATGGATAATTAGAGAGACAGTATTGATCCACGGAGAAATCCGGTCGCCGGTGTCTGGGATCAGGAAGGAATTGATTTTTTTTTTTTTATTTCCCTTTGAGACGATTGGCTAAATCTCGCTTGTTTTTTTTTTCTGTTTGCCTTCCTCTGGATTAATTAATAATAAAAATTTAAAAATGTTAATAATTGATTATTAATTAATTAAGAACTAATTAATTAATAGTTACCGTATATACTCGAGTAAATGCCGACCCGAGTATAAGCCGAGGCACCTATTTTACCACAAAATACTGGGTAAAATGAGTGACTCGAGTATAAGCCGAGGGTGGGAAATGTGCTGCCCCCTGTGTCCCTCTTGTGCCCTCTGTGTCCCCCTCTTGTGCCCCCTCTCTCTCTCTCGTGTCTCTTGCCCCCCTCTCCCTTCCCTGTGTCTCTTCCCCCCTCCTCATTCTCAACCTCCCTCCTCAACCCCACTCCTCATCCTCAACCTCCTCCTCATCATCCCTCCTCATCCTCAACCTCCCTCCTCAACCCTCTCCTCCGCAACCCCCTCCTCAACCTCCCTCCTCAACCTCAACCCCCCTCCTCATCCTCAACACCCTACTCAACCTCCCTCCTCAGCCTCCCTCTTCATCCTCAACCTTCCTCCTCATCCTCAGCCCCCCTCCTCATCCTCAACCCCCTCCTCATCCTCAACCCCAACCTTTCTCCTCAACCTCCCTCCTCAACCCCCTCCTCAACCTCAACCCCCCCATCCTCAACCCCCTCCTCAACCTCCCTCCTCAACTTCCCTCCTCAACCTCAACCCCCCCTCCTCATGCTAACCCCCCCTAATTCTACCCCTCTAAATACCCCCCCTCTCCCTTTCCCCTCACTTACCTGCATCTGAAGCTCCAGCTCTGGCCTCCACTCCTTCCGGCGTCTGGCGCGCATGTGACGTCACGGCATTAGCATATACCGGGTGACGGCACCCGGTATATGCTAATGACGTGGCGCGCATGTGACATCACGGCATTAGCATATACCGCTAATGCCATGACGTCACATGCGTGCCAGACGCCGGAAGGAGCGGAGGCCGGAGCAGGAGCTTTAGATGCAGGTAAGTGAGGGGAACGGGAGAGGGGGGGGGGGTTTAGAGAGATAGAATGGGGTTTAGAATGAGGAGGGGGTTGAGAATGAGGAGGGGGGGTTAAGGGAGGAGACGGGAGGGAAAGAGACACAGGGGGGTTAGAGAGACACGGGGGGATAGAGAGACAAGGGGGGGTAGAGAGACACGGGGGGGTTAGAGAGACACGGTTGGGGAGAGTGACTCTAGTATAAGCCGAGGGGGCCCTTTTAAGCCTTAAAAAAAGGGCTGAAAAACTCGGCTTATACTCGAGTATATACGGTAATCTGCATTTTGAAGTTCAGAGGAGATCTTAAAAAGTTGAACTTGATGGACTGAAAGTCTTTTTTCAACTTTAAATACTATGGCCCTCATTCAATTGCAATTTGGCCAATTGAATAGGGGTCTAAATAAGCACATAACATATTTTTTTTAAATACGTTTTTAGTTAGTAAGCATCTATCCAAAAGCAAGATTTTCACTAACTAAAAACTTATTTAAAAAATATATGCTTTGTGCTTATTTAGGGCCCTATTCAATTGGCCAAATCGCAATTGAATGAGGGCCTATGTAACTATATAACTATGTAACCGTGGTTGGTTGTTCACGGATTCCTAAATAGGATCCATAGGTCAATTTTTTTGTACACATCTAAGTAATAACACTAAGGCTTAATAAACAAACTAAGATAATTTTTTGAGCATTATAACCATTTATCTTTCTCTCAACTCTGACCAGTTTTCCAGTCCCAGCTGCTGTTTCACTGTGGGGATGGTGTTCTTTGGGTGATGTGATGTGTTGGGTTTGCGCCAGACATAGCGTTTTCTTTGATAGCCGAAAAGTTACATTTTAGGCTCATCAGACCAGAGCACCTTCCTCCATACATTTTGGGAGTCTCCCACATGTGTTTTCACAAACTCAAAATGTGCCATTTTGTTTTTTGCTGAAAGTAATGGCTTTCTTCTGGCCACTCTGCCATAAAGCCCAACTCTATAGAGCATACGGCTTATTGTCGTCCTATGTACAGATACTCCAGTCTCTGCTGTGGAAATCTGCAGCTCCTCCAGGGCTCTGTGCTGCCTCTCTGATTAATGCCCTCCTTGCCCGATCCGTGAGTTTTGGTGGGTGGCCGTCTCTTGGCAGGTTTGCTGTTGTGCCCTGCTCTTTCCATTTGGTTATGATAGATTTGATGGTGCTCCTGGGGATCATAAAACATTTGGATATTTTTTTATAACCTAACCCTGACTTGTACTTCTCAACAACATTGTCCCTTACTTGTTTGGAGAGTTCCTTGGTCTTCATGGCAGTGTTTGGACAGTGGTGCCTCTTGCTTAGGTTTTGCAGTCCCTGGGGCCTTTCAAAAAAGGTGTGTATATGTCATGACAGATCATGCGACACTTAGATTGCACAGGGGTGGACATCATATCACTAATTATGTGACTTCTGAAGGTAATTGGTTGTACCAGAGCTTTTTATGGGCTTCATAACAAAGGGGGTAAATACATACGCACATGCCAATTTTCTGTTTTCTGTTTCTAAAAAATAGTATGTACTTTTTTAATTTCACTTCACCAACTTAGACTATTGTGTTCTGATCCATCACATACAATTCAGATTAACCAAACATTGAACTTAAGGCTGTAATGTAACACAATAGGTAAAAAGTCAAGGGGGGTGAATGCTTTTGCAAGGCACTGTATGTCTACTATTTAGTGAGTTGTATGTACTTACTCCAGTACACTATGCACCATGTACATCCAGCATGTGCTTTTATGTGTATGTTTTTAATCTAGTGCACTGCCAGATGTCCAGACTTTGTGCTCTGTTCAGTGGTCTGTACAGTATATTTCTATTGTGTGCTCAATCCAAATCCACTTTGTGTGTTTCATTGTTCAGTGTGCTCAGTCCAGTTCTCTGTATGTCCAGTGAGTGTACTGTATATTCAATGTGTGCTCAGTAAATATCCACTTTGTGTATGTTCAGTGTGTGCACAGTACATACCGATTTGCATATCCAGTGCGCGCTCAGTACATATCCCCTTGTATGTTCAGTGTGTGCTCATGACCAAGCATGGTAGAGAAGATCACTGAAATCCACCACCTACTTTTCCCCATTACTCAAAAAAAACCACCACTGTTGGAAAAAATCGGGCAACAGCCACTTTTATTATACAACTTTCAACATGACAGACACATAACTGGTTACATGACCAACCACAAGGTTCCGACACTAGCGTTTGCTGCCAGGTAAGCCCCGTATGTATTGACCAGAGAGAAGGATCCTTTCCCCTACTAACCTTTAGTGCAACCAAGGTTCAACCCCCTAAAGGGCAGCACCTAAGCCAACTACTAACCCATGTCCCTGGTGCCCCCACCCCACAACTTAGGCTCCAGGCAGCAAAGCACCCACCGCTACCGCTGTGACAGTTAATAGAACAAATAATTAACTTTATATGTAATGACTTTAAGGATAGGGAGGGTGGGATATTTACTCCATAACTGTAGTTGTTATCTCCTTTGTTGCAGAGGATTGAAGGTTCTGGAGTCAAAATAGAAACAGGGAACTGAAGGCAGTCCTTAAATCACCTCTCAGCTTCTCCTTCCTTGCTCCTCCATCTTGTTCCCCTCCCAGCTAGGTCATGCCCCCTTCTGTCCACTTTGTCCTCAGGGGATCACTTTCCATATGTACTTGAATGTCCAATGTGTGCTCATTCCATATAAACGTCCTTTTTCAGTGTGTGCTCAATAGATATCCACTTTGTGTACAGTCAGTGTATACTCAGTACATATGCATTTTGTGCATTTTTAGTGCATGCTCAGTACATACATGTATATATCTACTTGTATGTTCAGTGTGTGCTCAGTACATATACATTTTGTGTATGTCCAGTATTTGATCAGTACATATGCACTTTATGTATGTCCAGTGTGTGCTCAGTACATATCCACTTTATGTATGTCCAGTGTGTGCTCAGTACATATACACTTTATGTATGTCCAGTGTGCTCAGTACATATCCACTTTATGTATGTCCAGTGTGTGCTCAGTACATATACACTTTATGTATGTCCAGTGTGCTCAGTACATATCCACTTTATGTATGGCCAGTGTGTGCGCAGTACATATACACTTTATGTATGTCCAGTGTGCTCAGTACATATCCACTTTATGTATGGCCAGTGTGTGCGCAGTACATATACACTTTATGTATGTCCAGTGTGCTCAGTACATATCCACTTTATGTATGTCCAGTGTGTGCGCAGTACATATCCACTTTATGTATGTCCAGTGTGTGCTCAGTACATATACACTTTATGTATATCCAGTGTGTACTCAGTACATATCCACTTTATGTATGGCCAGTGTGTGCGTAGTACATATACACTTTATGTATGTCCAGTGTGCTCAGTACATATCCACTTTATGTATGTCCAGTGTGTGCTCAGTACATATACACTTTATGTATGTCCAGTGTGTGCGCAGTACATATCCACTTTATGTATGTCCAGTGTGTGCTCAGTACATATCCACTTATGGATGTCCAGTGTGTGCTCAGTACATATACATTTTATGTATATCCAGTGTGTGCTCAGTACATATCCACTTTATGTATATCCAGTGTGTGCTCAGTACATATCCACTTTATGTATGTCCAGTGTGTGCTCAGTACATATCCACTTATGGATGTCCAGTGTGTGCTCAGTACATATACATTTTATGTATATCCAGTGTGTGCTCAGTACATATCCACTTTATGTATATCCAGTGTGTGCTCAGTACATATCCACTTTATGTATATCAAGTGTGTGCTCAGTACATATACACTTTATGTATGTCCAGTGTGTGCTCAGTAATATCCACTTTATGTATGTTCAGTGCATGTTCAGTACGTATCCACTTTATGTATGTCCAGTGTGTGATCAGTACATATCCACTTTATGTATGTCCAGTGTGTGCTCAGTACATATCCACTTTATGTATGTCCAGTGTGTGCTCAGTACATATCCACTTTATGTATGTCCAGTGTGTGATCAGTACATATCCACTTTATGTATGTCCAGTGTGTGCTCAGTACATATCCACTTTATGTATGTCCAGTGTGTGCTCAGTACATATCCACTTTATGTATGTCCAGTGTGTGCTCAGTGCATATCCACTTTATGTATGTCCAGTGTGTGCTCAGTACATATCCACTTTATGTATGTCCAGTGTGTGCTCAGTACATATCCACTTTGTGTATGTCCAGTGTGTGCTCAGTGCATATCCACTTTATGTATATCCAGTGTGTGCTCAGTACATATCCACTTATGGATGTCCAGTGTGTGCTCAGTACATATACACTTTATGTATATCCAGTGTGTGCTCAGTACATATCCACTTATGGATGTCCAGTGTGTGCTCAGTACATATACACTTTATGTATATCCAGTGTGTGCTCAGTACATATCCACTTTATGTATGTCCAGTGTGTGCTCAGTACATATACACTTTATGTATGTCCAGTGTGTGCTCAGTACGTATACACTTTATGTATGTCCAGTGTGTGCTCAGTACATATCCACTTTATGTATGTCCAGTGTGTGATCAGTACATATCCACTTTATGTATGTCCAGTGTGTGCTCAGTACATATACACTTTATGTATGTCCAGTGTGTGCTCAGTACATATCCACTTTATGTATGTCCAGTGTGTGCTCAGTGCATATCCACTTTATGTATATCCAGTGTGTGCTCAGTACATATCCACTTTATGTATGTCCAGTGTGTGCTCAGTACATATACACTTTATGTATATCCAGTGTGTGCTCAGTACGTATACACTTTATGTATATCCAGTGTGTGCTCAGTAATATCCACTTTATGTATGTCCAGTGTGTGCTCAGTACATATCCACTTTATGTATATCCAGTGTGTGCTCAGTACATATCCACTTTGTGTATGTCCAGTGTGTGCTCAGTAATATCCACTTTGTGTATGTCCAGTGTGTGCACAGTACATATCCACTTTGTGTATGTCCAGTGTGTGCTCAGTAATATCCACTTTGTGTATGTCCAGTGTGTGCTCAGTACATATACACTTTATGTATATCCAGTGTGTGCTCAGTACATATACACTTTATGTATATCCAGTGTGTGCTCAGTACATATACACTTTATGTATATCCAGTGTGTGCTCAGTACATATACACTTTGTGTATGTCCAGTGTGTGCTCAGTAATATCCACTTTGTGTATGTCCAGTGTGTGCTCAGTACATATACACTTTATGTATGTCCAGTGTGTGCTCAGTACATATACACTTTGTGTATGTCCAGTGTGTGCTCAGTACATATACACTTTGTGTATGTCCAGTGTGTGCTCAGTACATATACACTTTATGTATATCCAGTGTGTGCTCAGTACATATACACTTTATGTATGTCCAGTGTGTGCTCAGTACATATACACTTTGTGTATGTCCAGTGTGTGCTCAGTACATATACACTTTGTGTATGTCCAGTGTGTGCTCAGTACATATACACTTTGTGTATGTCCAGTGTGTGCTCAGTCCAATAACCTCTGTTTATATTTAGTGTGTGCTCAGTCAAGTTCCATATGCGTGTCCAGCGTGCTCTATGCAGCGTGCATATCCGGTGTCCAGAAATATTCAGAGGTAATATTAAAAGGGACATGGAACACAATATGATTCATGTATTTAAAAGAGAATTTAAAAAAATATATAACGTTTGCATGAAAATATAAATATTAAGAAAACTTGTTTAAACTAGCAGAAAATGGCAAGGAAGTATGACTCACACCGCTTAATTATAGCTCATTAGCAATTTTTTTTATTTTTTTATAATGCCCCAAATCTTCATTAAAAAGAAACACACTGTGACAAATTAACACTTACACTATATCAGATGCAACAAGGAGATGTCGCTTTATTGATGGTTGATAAAAACTATGAGTCATGAGAAAGCAGGTAGTAAACACGGTTTGATAAATTGTTTCTAAATATACTCTATGAAGAGTGAGGCAGCCGTGAGTGTCCCGTAATCCAGATAAATAATCAGGGTACTGCAGTATATACTGATACCTTTTTAATTGGACAAACAATTACATTTAGAGTGACTAGCTTTTGAGAGGTAATCTAGCTATACTCTGTGATATGGTTTATTTCAGTTGCTTAGTGAGATGTGTAAAAAATGTAATAGTACTTTTTTATACTAACCTTACTTTTCTGTACCCATTTAAAGAAAAAGGATTTAAAAATAAAATGTATGCATGGAAAATGAGTGCTACAAATGTTCAAACATGGGGCCCTATTCTATTAGAAGCTCACAAATGCCTCTAACCTGGAATTTTGGCTGCTGGTTATTTTTACTCTAAATGTTTAGATGTATTCTATTGGCTCAAGCTTGCAATTTACCTCCTAAAGCCTAATTTTGTAAACCCTGCCTTTTTAAGTAGGATTTCCTGGGGCGTGATCATATGATCTGGCAATATTTAAGCAAGCCGTTAATTTACTTATTAGACACAACCAATAGTAAAAGAGACTGTCGTCATGACGTCAGTAAAACATGGAAGTTAAACGTGATCTGCAATCAGAGCCTTCAAATTAATTAGTGCGAATAGGTAATATT
Organism: Discoglossus pictus; assembly: GCA_027410445.1. Classification (NCBI taxonomy): domain Eukaryota; kingdom Metazoa; phylum Chordata; class Amphibia; order Anura; family Alytidae; genus Discoglossus; species Discoglossus pictus. The sequence goes on from CM050163.1 coordinate 236,705,082, forward strand.
TGCCGATTGGGCTCGCAATCAAGCAATCTAGCACTCTACAAAATGAATTAGAGCATCTAAATTCTAGTCTAGTTGCGGACTTGGTTCAATATTGAGAGATCATATAATCACCCTGAAATCTTACTTACAAGGGCAGGGTTTAGGTATGGAGGCTGAGAGAGTTAAGTTGCATGTTAGAGGTAATATATTACGTCTAAAAGTTTAGAGAAAAAAGCACCAGCAGCCAAATTCACATTTTAAAGTAAGGTATGTTGCTTTAATAGAATAGGGCTCAGGACCCCCTGATATATTTTTAGCCATACAACAAAGAAATGAGAGGTGCTCAATCTGAGAACGAACAATACATAAGTAGGTTTGTTCTCTAGGTCTGGTTACCTACCACAGGGAGAATGATCCTGTAGTATATCAGTCTGGTGTCACTCAAAAGAGTGATCCAGCCCCGAAATACAAGGCAATTCTACCCTGAACAGGAGAAACAGCAAACCCCAGACGCGTTTAATTATTTTATTGAAAAGCTAAAATAGTTACAAGGATTTAAAAAAATTCTCAGACCAATAGATACATCATAAATAAAACATGTTCATTTACATAAAACTTGGCAAAAATGAGACAGATCATCTTAAAATGGTTTTACCAATCATAAAAGGACATTAATAATTATTATTATTTTTGTACAGAAGGAAATCATATCTCAAAACCAACGACACATATAAAAGACACATATAAAAGGAACAATTTTCATGAAAACACAACTTTATAAAATACATCTTCATAAAAATAAAAAAACTTGTATAAAAGGACAGACCTTCATTAAAAGGGACACACATTTCCATAAAACATTAACTCTCTAATACATTAAAGCTCTATCTCGCCAGAAAATAAATTTCATTGAAAGCTTTCCCTGCTTCTGTCCCTTTATCCTCTGTCCCTCACCACTAGACTACTCTGTCCCTTCACCCCCGCTGTCCTTACAATACACTGTCTCTGTCCTTCCGTCTTGTTCCCCTTGCATTGTCCCTTCCTCTCACAGCGCCCTACAAAAAAAGAAACAGAGGTTAAAAAAAAAAAAAAAAAAAATATTAAAAACAGTTTTACAAGATCATCGTATTCTATGATTTTTGTTGCCATAACCCTTCTGCACCATCACTCCATTTCTTATCACGCAAAAAGTATAAATACAAATACAATCGGCTTAAAATCATAAAAACTTCCTTGTTCAACTGTTAAAATGTTCTTTTTAAATAAAACCAAGTTAAGTAATTTATATGGGGGGGGGGGGGTGTTGTTCCTTACTCTGGAGGGGAAACAAATGAATCCCAAAAGCGGATCTTGCACGCAGTCGAGGATTGCCTGGTATGAAATCCGATTGTCGCATCGGAGGCGCACCTTTACACAAAGCCTGCTTATAACTCAAAGCGCTACTGAACACATTTCCAGACTGTGATCCTTTACGTGGATCCGTATGTACTGCAATGTGCACACTACCGGAACCTAAACTCATGTGACCCATTTCCTCTCTAGTATGCCCTTTTACCCTCCAGACCAGTGAGCAATCTACCTGGCCCTTCCCTGAGACCTACCCATGACCTGCTTTGCTCCCTAATGCACAATGATCAAGGCGTCCACGTCTGGTTCCCCCTATCACCCTTTGGGTGAGAAAACCCCCTAAGGGTCATTTGCCTACACAACAAAGAAATGAGAGGTGCTCAATCTGAGAACGAACAATACCCAAGTAGGTTTGTTCTCTAGGGGCCTCATTCAATTGCAATTTGGCCAATTGAATAGGGCTCTATATAAGCACACAGCATATTTTTTTACAGAAGTGTTTAGTTAGTGATCTTCTATCCAAAAGCAAGGTCTTCACTAACTAAACACTTCTGTAAAAAATATGCTCTGTGCTTAAATAGAGCCCTATTCAATTGGCCAAAATCACAATTGAATGAGGCTCTAGGTCTGGCTTTAAATAAGCACATAGCATATTTTTTTAAATAAGTTTTTAGTTAGTGAAAACCTTGCTTTTGGATAGAAGATCACTAACTAAAAACTTCTTTAAAAAATATATGTTTTGTGCTTATTTAGAGCCCTATTCAATTGGCCAAACTGCAATTGAATGGGGGCCTGATTTCAGAGAGCAACCTCTTTTAGCTATATCAAGTTCAGCCAGTAGATGGAGTAACTGATTTTCCCATAGAGCTTCATAGCATATAGAAAATATTAGCAGCCTTATTAAATTGTGATTTGGCCAATTCTAAAGGGCTCTATATAAGCACAGAGCATATTTTTTTTTACAGAAGTTTTTAGATAGTGAACTTGTATCCAAAAGGAAACTAAATAATGTAAAAACGTATGTAAAAAAAAAAAATGCTATATGCTTATATAGAGCCCATTAGAATTGGCCAAATCCCAATGTAAAAAGGCTGTAGGCTTTTTTTTTTTTTTATAATTACACACAAAAAAAAATACAGCCCCTAGTTAGGATATGGCTGTATGAATCGAGAATTAATTAAAAGTTCATAAAAATCACTTCTACAATGTCTGGTGGTCCATTTGTTGCTGTTCAAAAAGAATCAAGAGCTTTAAATGTAAGGTTTTTTAGTCTAGAAAGTAATTATGAAGCAAAACAGTTGTAAACAAGGCACAGTCTGTAATATTTTAAAATAAAAAGTAAATCCTGCTGCAGCTTGCTATTTTTAAATTATTTTAAAGAAAGACGTGATATATTTTTTCTCTTTAATATTACTGGTAGGTGACTTCATTTTGCATTTCACTATTATGATTCCTGTGGTTCTACATAAAGTACTAGGTAAGGTACTGACACTTAAATGAACTCTGTCACTCCTTAAAGAGCATGAAAATTTGGCTATACATTATATTTGTTACTTTTTTCTACAGTGGATTTCCCAAGAAATTCATTATTGTGTGTTTTGCATTTTTATGCAAATGAGCAGTTCCCCCATAAAAATTGGGTTCTTTGATGTGCTAACTGGAATCACAGTCTGCTGCGGCAAACAAAGCAATGGCCCCAATGTTGTCATTCAGTTAGATCCCATCTCCCATTCTTATCAAATGCTCTGAGTATCAAGTTAGCATAGTAAACAGCACATTAGCCACAAAATAATGATTTACTCTAGAGAAAAAAAGGCTAGTAGAATGTATAGACAGTTTTAAGATGAAATCAACTTCTTGTTGGTGTGACAGTGTCCAGTTAAATATATGTGTGAAGGGAAGCCAATTAATTTAGTAGACATCATTAAATAATCCTAACTATCAGAAATATATTTTTAAGTCCGGTGTCTGTCTATCCCTCCGCCTCTATCCTGTATCTGCCTCTCTCTCTCCTATCTCTCTCTTTATATCCTGTCTCTCTCTGTGCTGTCTCTCCCGGCGCTGTGTAATGGCAGCGGCCAGCATACTGTGCATGCAGACTTTATAGGAAATGTGATGCCTGTCAGAAGACACTGCGCAGGCGTTACAGACACTGCTAAATATAATAGGTGATAAATATATATATATATATATATATATATATATATATATATATAAATATGTATGCATATCACTACAATACAGTAAGATATATAAGGGAATACAATAAAACCTATATTTTATTAATCACGTACTCTTTGCACATGTCTTTAGAATGACATCTTTTGGTGTCCTTTTAACGTAGAATTTTATTCGGTTTCTTAGTTCGTAAACTTTTGTGAGTCTAGTGAAATTAGATCCCAACCATAAAAGCCACATTTTTAATGCATTATGATGTGATGGAAAACAATAAAAATCTGGTGTTCACTCGCAGCCAAAAATGTGTTTGACAGCCAAATGCAGACTATTTGTGAGGAATGCTCAGTGTTACCTGGTGGTGGTGCACTGGGGCTGCTGCTCTGCACAAATAGACTGAATAGAGAGCAGTCACAGAGAGAGCCGGAGGAGAAAGGAAACACTCAGAGCTCACACATACACACCCGTCTCTTCTCATGTCCATTCATCACAAGGTGTCCTGTGGATACAACCTCTCTGGTCTATTGTTACCTGCAAGAGACAGGTTCAGATATAATTACTGTTTATTTACAGAGTACTGACTTTACTTCTCTAGCCTTGCACAGCTTGTATATCTAGTATGGAGTAAAGTTGGTGACTGCAGCTCCATGTGCATCTCGCTGGCTGGATAACCTGTGCACATGGTGTGTCCATCCTGTTAGTAGTACTAGACCCTGGGCATCCTTCATTAGCGCTGGAAAAGCTTACACTGTGAACTTTCCTGGAGCTGCAAACTTTACCGTAATACAGAATGTGTGGGATGTAATATGGAGAGCAGGAGCTGAGAGACAACTTCAATCCAGAGGTAATGTATACACACTATATATATGCATGCTCATTTTCAGTTATCAATGGAAATATGTTTTTATATATATATATATATATATATATATATATATATATATATATATGTGTGTGTGTGTGTGTGTGTGTTTTATGTATACATTATTATAAATATATTGAAACATATATGTCACATGAATGCATTTATTTACACACACACAAATATGCAAAAAGTAGTAGGAAGTAGATAGTTGGGAATGTCAACATTATCTAGATTTCTGACACTAATGTCACAATTATCTAGAAGGATTATTTATGTTATGCACAATAAATATATAAATGCGTGTATATATCTTGCATAATGCCAACAATCCTAGATAATGATAATATTTACCAGTGTCAAAAATCTGGATATTGTCGACATTACCCACTCTTTATCTACCACTTGATACATTTTATATATATATATATATATATATATATATATATATATATATATATATATATATATATATATATATATTAAGCCGTAGATAAAAAGTGGATTTTTGACAATTGGTAATTTTCTCCATTTTTCAATATATATATATATCAGGGTTTGAAAATACCAGGGAGCCATGGCCCCCAAAATATTGCTGCTTGCTCCAAACTTTTTAGTTATTATACATATATTTCTATGTATATTCTGTACCCTGGTTTCCGAAAGAAAGTTTGGCTGGCTCCTGATTTTCAAATAAATTTGTCATGCCCTTAAATATATATCATAAATACGCTACAACACAGTAATATATTTAGATATATATTTAGATATATTGGTATTTATTTAAACAAATTTATATATATATATATATATACTTAACTTGATTTTTACAACATTGATATTTTGTGTATTTATACATATTCTTCTCTCGTATGTAGATTTCCTGGCAATAATGAAAAGACAGTAATAATAACCCTGTTCCAATGTACTAACGACCATGAAATATAATCCTTTAATTACACTTATTAAGTTATAAATGTCTTGTAATGATTCCTCTGTGTCTAGTTGCTTCATTTGTGCATCTTTTGATGTGTTTGTCTGAGTGCTGTAAGGAGGGGGTATTTGATGTTTAAGGCCAGCTGTCCATCACTAGGATGAGTTCATCACATAGTTACATTTTAGTTTTGTGAGTAGTTTTTGGATCAGTACAAAGAGTTTTGTGCCTACTTTATAAACGTGGTCAGCCTTGTTAGTTATTCTCGTTACTCTCTATTGTGACTGGTTAAATAGTTTTTTTTTTATGTAGGCACCAAGGCAGGTGCATAACATGAATATTGTGTAACAGCATATCCCATTACTGTATATCCACATAATATCAGAGTGTCTACAAGGTTTGGATCTATTCTGTTATTTGCATGCACGGCACAGGAAGCCTCCTGGTGCCGGGAACGCTTGCGTCCCAATGTACTCCCTAAGCCCCTAACCCCCTATACCACTTGACGGCCATAACCCTAACACCTTACACCAGTTACCGGCCCTAAGCCTAAACCCCTAACCCTAAGCCCCTAACCCCCTACACCCCTTGCCGGCCCTAACCCCCTACACCTGTTACCGGCCCTAACCCTAAACCTAACCCCCTAACCAAAACCCCCTAACCCTCTAAACCTAAGCCCAAAACCCTTAACCGGCCACTTACAGACGGAAATGTCTGAGCTTTTTTTATAACCTAGTTTTACTTGCAGCTGTCTGCAAGAAAATTAAATGTTTGTGCACTAATTTACTAATTAAAATGCTGAAATGTATTATTGTAGTGAACACAGTATATAAACATTTAGAGTAAGCTTGTAGTTTATGGTCCTTTCAGGACCTGATAGCTTTTTCACATAAGTTTAATATATTGACTGAGGCAAATGACAACATTTTACCTCTTCATTTTGTCAGCCCTGAATGATGTTGCTGCGCAGTAACCATGAGTTCAGAGTCCTTTAAATGTTTATTATAAGACAGTATGGTTCCCTGGTGGTCCAGTGGTTAGGATTCGGTGCTTTTGCCGCTGTAACCTTGGTTCAAATCCAGTCAGGGAACCAAGAGTTCACACCACCCTGAAGCTAAGCAGGGTTGGACATGGTCAGTACTTGGATGGGAGACCACTTAGGAAAACCAGGAGCTGTATGCGGTGGCCCACTGGAGAAGGATCTGGCAACCCACTCCAGTATCTTTGCCATGAATATCAAGTGGATCAGCATGGTGTGTTGCAGTCCACGAGGTCACGGAGAGTCTGGCACAACTGAGTGATGCAGAATATACCCCACTTCCATGCAACTCTGCAACATTTGGCATAATAAGTACCATTGTAGTGTTTCTGCCTCTGAAGTTGAGGTTCCCTCAAACAGTTCATATCAAAATCCTATGTTCTATTTTTCCTTAAAGGGCCAGTTTAAGTGATTTTCATGTTGTATCTATTTTTTTGTTCACCATTAATAAAAATTAAGAATACATGTGCAAACAGCAGCAAAGCAAAGCTTTAGCCAGGAAGTTTATTTTATCTCATTAATTGTCACTGCTGTGCCCCTCCCTATCTCTCTTTGTCCTGAACCCTACTGAAAAGAAGAACAAACATTTAAACTGAAATAACTTTAATAACGCCGATTTGGTAACCTGGAGCATGTTTACTTTGGGGTTATGTGATTGCAGCCATGGCCCCTTATCATATAGAGCATGCTCCAGGTTACCAAATATGTGTAATTAATGTTATCTCTGTTGAAATGTTTGGTCTTCCTTTCAGTAGGTGTGGATGGGGTACAGTAATAGCCATTAATGACGCAGAGTGGGCTTTTAAATTATATTTTCTTGTTTAAACTTTGGTGCTGTTTCCTCATGTATTTTTAATGTTAGTTAACGGTGAACTAAAAAATACATTTTACATGAAAAGCACTTACACTAGTCCTTTAAGTCCAGTTCTCAGGCTCAGTAAGTACCATATTAACAATCTGCATAGCATTGTGTGACAAGCTCCTGAGGCAAGCATGGGGTTAATATCTGTACTCAAGTCAATCAATAGTGGAGAACAAGTAATTAACCTACCTTTGTCCACTAGATCTACTCATATATCATGGGAGAGAAAACCAGTGTGAAACCATTGTCTGCTCTAAAGAGTAACTTAATATGTGTAGGGTGCAGCCTGCGAGAAGGGGTTAAAAGGACATTAAAGGCATTTTTTCTGCATCTAAGACAGCATGCGATAATATTGAACAGTATATTCCTTTTTTTATGACATTGCTGGAGCAGAATAAACTGCTTTGAATGTATAACAGTCTTTGGGGGCTTGTCCCTGTTAGCCAATGTGCAGCATTATAGCTGTATGAGCTAATGAGATAGAGAGTTGTGTATACTCACACAGAGTGATTTCCTGTAGCATTTTCTGTTAGTTTCCAATAAATTTAAACACGTTTCAATACATATTATTTAAATAAAAAAATAAAAAAATGGAAATGTTTTTAAAACATGTTTTTTTTTAAAACTTGATAGAAAAAAATACTTTTCATGTCCATTTAATACTGTGTTCTGTACATTGTGACAATAAAGTTTACAACACTCATATACAGTGGACATCCAGTATGTGACTACCTCCAAACTCCTTGATTTTGGTATTAGAGGAGTACTCAAAACGCTTGCTAATTACACCTTATGGGAGTTTGGTATTTCCAATCGTCATGCCTTTGGGAACCAATTAACGGCGAGTACCAAGTGGACCACTGTACTGACCGCTGTGAACTAACAAGAAAACAAACAATGCTGTATACATAACTCTGCTGTGCTGTATATCAATAGGATATTCTATTAGGATATTTGTATAGTAGTCTTTGGACTGCCAAATATGGTTAAAAATGTATCATAGAAACAGTATTGTATATTATGTCAAATTTTCTTTAAAGGGGCATGGAAAGCTTGTTTTTTTTATTTCTTGTATCAATAGAGAGTATTTTTTATTTTATTTCAAATTAAGTTCTCAGCATAAATTGCTTCAAATTCTGGAGGTGTATGAGTCATATTTGCTTGCCAATGAGATCTACACATTACAGTATGTTCTATGCATTTCCTGTTAGTTTCAGAAAGTTTAAACATGTTTTACTGGCGTCCCACTCCAGTATCTCTGCCATGAACACCAACTGGATCAGCATGGTGTGTTACAGTCCATGAGGTCATGGAAAGTCGGACACGAATGAACGATACAAAATAAAGGATGCTGTATTGTAAATAAGTATATAGTTATTAACAGTGCTTAGTTACCATTGCCCTTGAACTTTGAGTTATGTGTTGTGTTACCTGATTCGCCTCACATCTACATTATAATACATACAGTATCTCACAAAACTGAGTACACCCCTCACATTTTTGTAAATATTTTATTATATCTTTTCATGTGACAACACTGAAGAAATGACACTCTGCTGCAATGTAAAGTAGTAAGTGTACGCCTGTATAACTGTGTAAATTTGCTGTCCCCTCAAAGTAACTTGTTGGCAACAAAAGTGAGTACACCCCTAAGTGGAAATGTCCAAATTGGGCCCAATTAGCCATTTTCGCTCCCCGGTGTCATGTGACTCGTTAGTATTACAAGGTCTCAGGTGCGAATGGGGAGCAGGTGTGTTAAATTTGGTGTTATCGCTCTCATACTGGTCACTGGAAGTTTAACATGGCACCTCATGGCAAAGAACTCTTTGATGATCTGAAAAAAATAATTGTTGCTCTACATAAAGATGGTCTAGGCTAGGCTATAAGAAGATTGCCAAGACCCTGAAACTGAGCAGCAGCATGGTGGGCAAGACCATACAGCGGTTTCACAGGACAGGTTCCACTCAGAACAGGCCTCGCCATGGTCAACCAAAGAAGTTGAGTGCACGTGCTCAGTGTCATATCCAGAGGTTGTCTTTGGGAAACAGACATATGATTGCTGCCAGCATTGCTGCAGAGGTTAAAGGGGTGGGGGGTCAGCCTGTCAGTGCTCAGACCATACGCCCCACACTGCATCAAATTGGTCTGCATGGCTGTCATCCCAGAAGGAAGCCTCTGTGACTCCAGTGGCAACCTGTGAAGCTCTGGTGAACTCCATGCACATGAGGGTTCAGGCAGTGCTGGAAATTGATGGTGGCCACACAAAATATTGACACTTTGGACCCAATTTGGACATTTCCACTTAGAGGTGTACTCACTTTTGTTGCCAACGGTTTAAACATGAATGGCTGTGTGTTGAGTTATTTTGAGGGGACAGCAAATTTACACTGTTATACAAGATGTACACTTACTACTTTACATTGTAGCAGAGTGTCATTTCTTCAGTGTTGTCACATGAAATTATATAATAAAATATGTACAAAGATGTGAGGGGTATACTCACTTTTGTGAGATAACGTACATATAGCTGCAGTTATCTGGATGCAAGTAACTGAGTCACGGGGCTAAAACAACAATCCGGAAGAATTATTGAAGAAACTCCCTAATATGTTATCATAATGGGGTAAATTTACTAAGATGCAACAACTCCAACCTAATTTCTTAGGATGTTCAAAACAATGGCCAGATATACTAAAGAATTGGAGGACTTTCCCAGATGTCATGTATTAAATCTTATATTTGTTATATGGCAAGACATTTAGATTTTAATAAAGTTGAGTATCAAATATCCAAATATAATGTATATAATGTAATTATATTTTTTTGGAGAAAAACACATACATTTAGTTCTAGTTATAGCGATAGGCAATTCTCAAAGCTTCAAGTTGCAATGCATCATAGTGGGTGGAGAGCAGAGAATAGGATAGAAAGCTCAAAGACAGGACCCTCCATATTTTGCCATGTGTTAATATTGTATTTTGCTTTGTATAAAACCACTGTATAATGCCACAGAATATTTTGGCATCTAACAACTAATGTATTATAATAATAATAATAATAATAATAGTGATCACACCTACTGTTTTACATACAATACACCCATAACATGCTCTGATTGTGATAGGTCTCTACATAACCAAGTACACACAGGAAAGCTGGCAGGTACAGAGTTTGACCTTTCAAAAGAAGCACTTGCTGCAGGATGGAATCACATGGTTGGGTGGGGTCTGAGCTCACAGCTGAATCGGACCACAAGGAGAGAGATAGACTACATATCCCATGCTGCTTTGCAACACAGGAACCCCAGAGTACAATACAAATGTATTAGCCAACCTCTGCTTTCTCTTGATTGGCCAAAACGAATTATGAATTTTATGCTAATCTTAGGGATTTTCAGGGGTGCCGACTAACAAAAGCTGCAGCTTGCAAACTGAAGAGATTAAGATATCAGGGTGAGCTTGTAAATGTTTATTTTGGTATTTTTTTATGCAAAAAATGTCTGCATACACTACGGATTCTCCTCTATCAGATGCATTCATAAACCAGGACACTTAGACCTGCCTTTAAGTAAAATAAATTCTAAAATTTTAATTAGAAAAAAAAAAATGTTGATGCCTCTATGGGACGTTGGAGGAATGCATGATACGTAGGGGAAGCTGTGTGTGTGAGCGAGGCATTTATATTTCTGGAGAGCTATGCTTGCATCTTATCATTCAAGCTGTCTACTTCTGATCCTGTGAGGGGAAAGGGATGTGGTTTAAATGTCAATGTTATCCAATTATCACACAAAAGCCGTCTATTCCCTCCTTCACCACTCCTCCCTCCATTGATAACAAAAAACACCTTCATGATCCAGCTCTCAGGAAGTGATGTAACAAACACAAAATGTATTCCTTACTCAGAAAATTCAGATTTTTCCCAAATTGTTTTTATCTCCATTGCTTACACAGCTGCTAATATTGTTCATTTTATTTCATACTTCAGAAACAAGTGTATTTTTTTTAATTACAGTGGTCTTTTAAATTTAATTTTAATGTTTATCATTAAGATGTAATAAACTTTTGTTTATTAAAAAATATTTAGAAGAATTCATATGCAATTATTTCATATGCAATTAATCTGCAGTGATCTACTTCCTGAGATGGGAGGAGACTTTGAATACACAGGAAGGTTTCTTGCACAATGGAAACGTCATAACTAAAACTGGCATTGTTTTCTTTAGGAGTAATGGGAGGTTTGTTAGCTTACAAGCTTCTGATACAGAAGCTGCATGAAATAGCCCAGTAAAGAAAATGGAACGAGTAGTAAACAATAACTGCTTAAAAAAGTAAACATTTTAAAGGTTGTCTTTAATTTTTTTCCCCACAAACCATAAACATTTTACCTAATATCAAATATTAAAAAATCCATAGAGAAAAGGCATGACCACAGAGATACATTAATTTGAAGTGTTTTGTTATTTATACCTGATATAATTATTAATAAAACTCCATTATTAAAACATTTTATTACATTTAACATTGAATATGCATTAGGGCTTGGATGTGCCACTGTATCCTTAGTTAGAAAATTAATTTCCTATATTCATCAAACCTTGACTACTGATTAATATGCTATTCATTGAAAAAAAAAGTATTTCAGCCAACTCAGGAAGTCTATTCTCTTGTGTAAATATGCAAAGCCCAGTTTTAATGACTCCACTGCAATTATATAATGCATATTTAATCAATAGACAGCAAAACCATTGATTACTAATGTCAGAAAACTTTCCTCTATCCACAAAAAAGCAACAAATCATGTAAATGTTTTTTGCAGAAAAAAAGGATCAGTATGTCTGTGTAATTTTATATTCCCTGTTTGTTAGAGACCATTAATTATGTTGTATACTTAGGTTTAAGAAGCTCAGAATCTCCAGCTGAGACTAACCTCCTCAGAGGGGGACATTAACAAGCTTGAAACAGATTATATGGAATAATGAGAGTCCTAATTATACAGGGACAGAGTGCTATAATAATAGATCAGTGTACTTACTATCTCACATGTGGAAAGTCACGTCTGGTAATACCATAGTAAATATCCTAGAACAATAAATGGTAATATAATGTGGAAATATTATTATTTTTGGAGACCATCTAAATGTAATAATAATGGATGCTGTCATAATGTCACACCTTGACTTTTGCATCTCCATCTTAATTGGCCTTCTACTAAATTGCCTGTCCCCACTCCAGTCTACTCTGAACGCTTCTGCCAAGCCAACCAATACTCATCATCTCACTAGTCCCATTCAGAATCCTTCGCCTCCCTTACAAAGCCATCAACAACACTGAACTTCCCTACATCTCATGTCTTGTCTTAAGCACACGTTCTGCTCTTCCCAAGATTTGCTTCTCTCATCCTCTACCATAACCTCTTCACATGCTTGCCTGAAGGACTTCTAAAGATCATTCCCATTCTTTGCTCTATAAGAGTCGCTCCTAGTCTTCAAATTTTCAAACATTCTCTGAAAATCCACCAGTTCAGACAAGGTTACCAGCTAAATCCTTGTCTCGATCTACAGATACCCCAATACCTTTGCCAACAGTCATTGTATTGTTAATTAAGTTACTATTAATATGAAGGTCAAGTTGACCACCCATTGATAGGGGTAGACTTTGTGGCACCTTGCTGTTGTTGTTGAGTCCTTTAGTTGTGTCCGACTCCCTGTGATCCTATGGACCACAGCACACCAGGCATATCTTATCTATGTTCTGTTTATCCGTAAGGTTATCTTGTCAAATATACTGTAGTGGGTTGCCAGTTCCTTCTCCAGTGGACCCTAATTTGTCTGACCTCTCTGCTATGATATGCCCATCTTGGGTGAACTTACATATAATAGCTCACAGCTTCATTGGGGTACACAACCCCCTTCACCACGACAAGGTAGCAAACCAGACAGAAGTCACCTAGCTACCCCTAGGGAATTACAAATTCCAAAAGTTGCACAACCATGTTGGTCTATGTAAAAGTTCTTATTGTTGTATTGTGTTCTAGGGGGGTATAAAGAGGGGATGTGAAAAATAAAGATTGAACACTCTTTGAATACATGCCCACAGTGTGTTAATTGAGTAACAGTGTGGGACTACTTGTTGTATACTGTATCCAGCTATTTTTGTGAGGGGACATTGAACCGCAGAAGAAGAAGACCTAGGGAGTTGGACTGGTTGCTATATTGGTTCAAGCCCCATCAGAAGTCTAGGTTGTGACTGTCCTTAGCTAAATCATCCACAATTTTATACTAGATTGCCCATTCTAGTTTACATAACTCTCCCTCATCATACTTGACTATCAGTCCATCCTTCAGTCCCCTAACCTGATGTTTTTACCCCTGTTATGTCTTAGACTGTAAGCTCTGCTGTGAGCAGAACCCTCACCTCCTCATGTACCACTGTGTATGTACAAATGTTGTCTTGTCTTATCTTCCTTATAATGGATGTACATAATACCTCTCCATTGTTTATTGTACTCCTAGCGCTACTGAATCTGCTGGTGATCTAAAAATATAATATAGTAATATTAATACATGTAATATTTGAATGTCACATAAGGCATTATCGCATTGTCTATATGATCATTGTATTTATTGATACTGATGTAAATTATATTCATCTGTCACAATATTAATTGTAGCCAAAGTTGTTTCTTAGTTTTTTTTTATTCACTTTTGAGGTACAAAACATTCCCAGTCAAATTGATAATGTGATTAGGGCATAATGCATTTTTTCCTGTTTCTTTTTATTAAATACAAATATTAAATTCCTTTTATTTATTTCTGAGCTGAAGGAAGCATGTCTTTGTAAACTAATAATCTTTCAATTAGTCCTAATAAAAGCACTGGCAACTTTAGCTGTCACATTCACATTGGCCAGATAGAGACTTTTCCTGCATACAAAGCCTTATCCGACCTCTGGAAGTTGATCATCAGAAACGAATTCCACAACAGCATAAGTGCATATAAAATGTACAAGATGAGGATTATTGTTTAAATTGCAACCAACTTATTCCCAAACACTTTCCTCCATTGCCCTTTCTACAAACCCCTTACTATGCAGATCATGAGCGCAGCTCTTGTTGAAAGATGGTGTCAGTTGGATCCATCAGACTTTTCTGTGTTCTGCACCCCATATTATAACCATCCATGATTATTGGTTGTATTGATGTATTGGCGTGGTTTATCTGTGATGTGTTTACATTATGTAGCATCCGTCCATACCAGGGGTGTAGGAGCCCAAATCATTCTGGGGGTACAGTTTATTATATACACAGACCACAAAAACAGCTTCTATGCACATATATACATACACTGAAAACTCTGTCAGAGATTTCCCACCCCAGTTCTTACAACCATTATCTGTCCACACTATATCTAAAACGTTGTGTCATGTCTAAGGTGGGTGGAGGACCCTTCAGCTTTTGATAGCGTAGTTGTTAGCTTGTTTCTGCAGCATTGGTGATAAGGGGGAGTTTTGGGCATTTGGGTATTTGTTTTCTTGTTTTTTGTGCAAGAAAATCACCAAAACAGAGCTACAGAAACAGATATTAAAGGGCAAGTTTGACATAAACGCAAGTTGCTCTAATATGAAATAATTCACTTACAGAAGTTCAAATGTATGTGTATAAGCACTAGCCTTTTATTACCATGAGCCTTCTGTATGTTGGGCTGGGGATATGTGAGCTGCTAGAGAACACAGAACATATTTGATACTGCCACAGCTTAGAACTCAGCTATAGATTGAGTTTCACTTGAGCTGACTCTTGAACTTTGGCCTCCATAAGATCACAGAGCTCAGTTTCAGTGATATAAATTGATTTGAAAATGGCAGCTTCTACTCTCGCCAAATTGTCAAACTAGGCAAGCTTCAAAATGTTTACATGGTTAGTTAATCTTTTATAATAGTGATCCTTAAAATAAAATAAACGTAAAAGGACATAGAGGGGACTAGCATAGGGTCCTTGTTCTATCTCAGATTACACCATGTTTTAGGGCATCCAGGAAAAATCACGAAAGAATGGCTATTAGTGACTGCGGCACGATAAAGCCAAAAAGCACGGCACAAATCTCCACTGATTCTTGCACTGCTAAAAGATTACGAGTTAGACTTTTACACCAAAACCCTAAGCTAATAAGACTTTATGGATCACTCGCAAATCAGGGCAGTGCCATATCTGCAAAAAGCTGAAGGAAATATTATTGTACCACAGACCACTCCCAAATGGTTTTAAAACCATTGCTGAGTGCTGCAGCAGAAGTTTAATAGACAGTATAGCACCACAAAAAAATAGAAAATAATGAATGTTCATCATTATTGACACTTATCAGTCCAGTATAAACATATGTAGAATTAAAAAATATATTTTATCATTATATTTGTTTTATTATACAACACCTTAGGTAATACACAAGCCACTACTCAAGGGGCACTGGCGTAGGAAAGGGGGGACGAGGTGGATTGACCGTCCCGGGCGTCACCTCCTTGGAGGCAGCACCAGCTGCGGTGAGAATTCCTGTCAGTTGCTGCTGAAGGCAGCCCCCGTGTGTTTCTGTGTGCGTGTGTGCATGTGTGTGTGTCTATGAGCAAGTTTCTACCAATTGCTGCAATGAAGCCTCAGACTCCTATCTTTGTGCTGGACATCGGCACCCAGTGTCAGTATCTGTATCCCGGCAGTTCCTGCATCTCTCTTATTCAGCTCCAAACCAGCCCCCTCTGTCATAGACTCTGTGCAAGTAAATAAAAGGGATTCAATAAATATAACCAAACAAGATATCACAGCATGGCCTGTCTGATTACATTCTTTAGATTTAATTACAATTCCAGAAATACAAACTAAATACAAAGTAAACCATGTTAACAAAGAATTTGAATACTACTGAGGATGTTCACAGACCACCTAGTGATTGTTCTCTTAAATATTAATTTTATTAATGAATTTATGATTTAGTGCATCAATAATTCATTATTATGTCCTGGAATATAGTCTAGTTACTTCTGTCCCATACAATTATGTACAATGTTAATCTACCTTAAGTGAACCAGGCTGTGCTAGGGCCAGAGAATGGAGATGAATTCAAATGTACATTAGAGTGATACAGTAATGTCCCCTGCATGACCCCTGTGGTCCTCCCGGCCATCCTGTGGCCGCTAAGGGTCCCCTATGGCCCTTTTGTGGCACCCACAAAACCCTGTGGCCCCACAGCCCTTAAGGGGCCCCCGTGGGTCTTGGGTGGCCCCCAAGGGACACTCTGGCCCCCGGGGGCCACCTGCAGCCCTCACCACCCCTGTGGCCCCTGCAGCCCTTTATGGACGACTGTGACCCCCACAATCCCCAGGGGCCCCTAGTACCCCCTGAAGGCCTGTAGTCCCAGCGGATTCTCTGTGGCCCCCTGTGGCCTTTTTGTGTTCCCTGTGGCCCCCACAGCCCCTGGAGTACTCCTGTGGGTCCCATGTGGCCCCTGCAGCCCCTTATGGTCCACTGTGGCCCACCAAAGGCACCAGGGGCCCCCTTTGCCCTTCAGGCTCTCTGTGTTCCCCCTCAGCCTCCTGTGGCCCTCGCGGACCTCTGTGGCCTTCCTCAGCCCCCTGCGGCCTCCTGTGTCCTCCCTTGGCCCTTTGTGATCCCCTCGGTTATTGCTGGCCCCTGTGGCCTCCTGCTGACTTCTGCGGTGTCCCTCAGTCTTTTGTGGCCCCCGCGGTGCTTGCAGGCCCATGTGGACCCCCGCAGACCTCTGCGGCCCCCTTGGCCCTCTGGCCTGCCGTGGCCCCTCCTCACTCCAGGAAGTGGAGTGCAGCATCGGGCAGGTAAGAAAGTATTTATATAGGTGTATATAGAAATATATAGATGCATATGTAAATGTATATATGTGTATATGGTATGTATGTGTGTATATATATATATATATATATATATATATATATATATATATATATATATATATATATATATACAGTATATATATATATATATATATACACTGCTCAAAAAAATAAAGGGAACACTAAAATAACACATCCTAGATCTGAATGAATGAAATATTCTTATTAAATACTTTGTTCTTTACATAGTTGAATGTGTTGACAACAAAATCACACAAAAATAAAAAAATGGAAATTAAATGTTTCAACCCATGGAGGTCTAGATGTGGCATCACACTCAAAATGAAAGTGGAAAAACACACTACAGGCTCATCCAACTTTGATGTAATGTCCTTAAAACAAGTCAAAATGAGGCTCAGTAGTGCCTGTATGAAATCCCTACAATGCCTGGGCATGCTCCTGATGAGGTGGCGGATGGTCTCCTGAGGGATCTCCTCCCAGACCTGGACTAAAGCATCTGCCAACTCCTGGACAGTCTGTGGTGCAACGTGACGTTGGTGGATGGAGCGAGACATGATGTCCCAGTTGTGCTCAATTGGATTCAAGTCTGGGGAATGGGCGGGCCAGTCCATAGCATCAATGCCTTCGTCTTGCAGGAACTGCAGACACACTCCAGCCACATGAGGTCTAGCATTGTCTTGCCTTAGGAGGAACCCAGGGCCAACCGCACCAGCATATGGTCTCACAAGGGGTCTGAGGATCTCATCTTGGTACCTAATGGCAGTCAGGATACCTCTGGTGAGCACATGGAGGGCTGTGTGGCCCCCCAAAGAAATGCCACCCCACACCATTACTGATCCACTGCCAAACCGGTCATGCTGGAGGATGTTGCAGGCAGCAGAACGTTCTCCACAGCGTCTCCAGACCCTGTCATGTCTGTCACATGTGCTCAGTGTGAACCTGCTTTCATCTGTGGAGAGCACAGGGCACCAGTGGCGAATTTGCCAATCTTGGTGTTTTCTGGCAAATGCCAAACATCCTGCACAGTGCTGTAAGCACAACCCCCACCTGTGGATGTCGGGCCCTCATACCATCCTCATGGAGTCTGTTTCTGACCGTTTGAGCAGACACATGCACATTTGTGGCCTGCTGGAGGTCATTTTGCAGGGCTCTAGCAGTGCTCCTCCTGTTCCTCCTTGCACAAAGGCGGAAGTAGCGGTCCTGCTGCTGGGTTGTTGCCCTCCTACGGCCTTCTCCACGTCTCCTGATGTACTGGCCTGTCTCCTGTTATCGCCTCCATGCTCTGGACACTACGCTGACAGACACAGCAAACCTTCTTGCCACAGCTCGCATTGATGTACCATCCTGGATGAGCTGCACTACCTGAGCCACTTGTGTGGGTTGTAGACTCTGTCTCATGCTACCACTAGAGTGAAAGCACCGCCAGCATTAAAAAGTGACCAAAACATCAGCCAGAAAGCATAGGAACTGAGGAGTGGTCTGTGGTCACCACCTGCAGAATCACTTCTTTATTGGGGTGTCTTGCTAATTGCCTATAATTTCCACCTGCTGTCTATCCCATTTGCACAACAGCATGTGAAATTGATTGTTACTCAGTGTTGCTTCCTAAGTGAACAGTTTGATTTTACAGAAGTGTGATTGACTTGGAGTTACATTGTGTTGTTTAAGTGTTCCCTTTATTTTTTTGAGCAGTGTATATATATATATATATATATATATATATATATATATATATATATATATGTATATATATATATATATATATATATAAAAGAGAGAGAGAGAGAGAGATCCACATATGTATATTTATATATTTATTATTTAGATATTTTATATATATTTGATATATGTACTGTTTGGGTTGACGGGGGGAGGGGTTCTTTTTGCACTGGGGCCCACTATGCACTAGCTCTGCCACTGCTTATGAGTGCAGCATTTGACATTATTATTATTTTATTTTATTCCTGTGTTTCTCAGCCTTCCTGAATCATCTCAAGATATCCGCTTTGCCCTTTTACAGATTATTTCTCATGTCGTCACTTACTGGTGTGGTTATTGCTGCTCAGTTAATAAACAAACTGGACTATGACAGTAATTTGCTTAGTGCATGAAAATAAATAATTACACATTGTGCAGTCTGGTGGCATGCTGCTCGCAACCCTACGGTGTCGAGATTGGTGCAGCGCCCACCCAAAAGGAAAACTGGACTTTCCCTGTTGGTTGGCCCACAAGTGCTGTGAGTGCACTTCAAGGCTGCCATGCAGCACCACTTAGCTATTCGAATGGGGGGGTCACACTCAGAGGTAGCCCCGGGCGGCAAAAGCTCTAGCAACACCACTGTCAAGGGGTTAATACATGTCAGAAAACAAACACCCTAATGCATTGTCTATATACAAATAATATATATATATACACTAAATGCACACATTTTTGTATATTGAAGCTATAAATACAATTGTCCCATATATTTAATTAAAAAAAAACAGAAATAATTAAAAGATAATATATATACATATATATATATATATATATATATATATATATATATATATATATATATATATATATATGTATGTATATAATTTATTATGGTTCCTTACAGCAGTTCTGGCACTTGTTCTCACTCATAATAATAATCCTGACGTTCTCATTTTCTTTTGGCTCCTAGAGCCATTTCTTATCTGGTTTGGGTAAGTCCTACACTAAAATCTCTTGTGGATAATGCTTTGAGTTACGGATGTGGGCTGAGTGGCATAATGTGAGTAAGCTAAAGATTTACATGACTGTGTAATGTAGGGGTAAAAAGCTTCTGTAGCCGATTTATGGATATACCGCAATTTACACCGCCCTAATAGGGCTCATGTTTCTTTTCTTCATGCATTAAAAAGAGCAGGTGTTAAAAATTCCCAAAGTTGTGTTTTGCATAAAAACTAATAAGCAAAACCTGTTTGAACTTAATTTAATCTAACATGAAATGCATAGTGCATACGTTTGCCTGTAAATCCCATTGTCCAACCCATATTTATATTACTGATCACTTAAAAGGGCTCTTACTCCAAAACCAAGCTGTGATTCTTAAAAAGCATGAAAAACTGGCTATATGTTGTGTTATCCATTTTTCTCTAAAGTGAATCAATCCCAGGAAATTCAAAGTTGTTGTATTTTTCATGCAAATGAGCAGCTCATGCATGTTAATTAGCACATCTGTAGTTTTAATTAGGATTACAGTCTGTCTCTATATTAGCTCAAATAAAGACCTACAATGTAAGGGAATCTGGCAGTTAGACCCCTCTCCCATCCTTATCAAGCACTCTGAGCTGCACAATAGCATACTGAGTTGCACATTAGCATACTGAGCTGCATATTAGCATACTGAGTCGCACATTCGCATTCTGAGCCGCACATTAGCATTCTGAGATGAACATTAGCATTCTGGGCTGAACATAAGCATTCTGAGCTGCACATTATCATACTGAGCCGCTCATTAGCATTCTGAGCTGAACATTAGCATACTGAGCCGCACATTAGCATACTGAGCATCATACTAACAAAATTAAACTTATTTTCGCTTGAAAAAAGGCGTCTAAGAGTAGATACGATTACATTATATAAATACATCCAGGGTCAATATAAGGCTTTGTCAAGTGAACTTTTTGTAGCAAGAGATTTTCAACTGACAAGAGGACATCCGTTGAGGTTAGAGGAAAAAAGATTTCACCTTAAACAAAGAAAAGGGTTCTTCACAGTTAGGGTGGTTAAACTGTGGGATTCTCTACCAAAGGAGGTGGTGACAGCGAATTCGATAGACAACTTCAAAAAGGGGTTAGATATATTTTTGAATAAAGAGGGCATTCAAGGCTATCCTAGATAACTAGCAAGGAATATTGATCCAGGGAGAAATTTGATTGCCAGTTTCTGGGGTCAGGAAGGAATTTTGCTTTTTTTTTTCCCTTATGAGACAATTGGCAAAGTTTCAATGTTTTTTTTTTTTCTGTTTGCCTTCCTCTGGATCAATTAACAATTAACAATAATAATAAATAGTCCACATTAAAAAGATCAATAGAGATCTAAAAAGGTTGAACTTGATGGACTAACTCTTTATTCATCCTCCAATACTATACTATTAATAATTATTTAATCAATAATTTAATTAATAACTAATCCCCATATTGCAGATCAGAGGAGATCTTAATAGGTTGAACTTGATGGACTGAAAGTCTTTTTTCAACCTTAATTACTATGGCCCTCATTCAATTGCAATTTTGCCAATTGAATAAGGCTCTAAATAAGCACATAACATATTTTTTTTAAAGATGTTTTTGGTTAGTAATCGTTTATCTAAAAGCAAGGTCTTCACTAACTAAAAACTTCTTTAAAAAAAATATGCTCTGTGCTTATTTAGAGCGCTATTCAATTGGCCAAATCGCAATTGAATGAGGCCCTATGTAACTATGTAACTATGTAACTATGTAACATTAGCATTCTGAGCTGCACATTAGCATACTGAGATGCACATTAGCATTCTAAGCTGCACATTAGCATACTGAGCATCACATTAGCATTCTGAGCCGCACATTAGCATACTGAACATCACATTAGCATACTGAGCCGCACATTAGCATTCAGAGCAGCACATTAGCATTCAGAGTCGCACATTAGCATTCAGAGCCGCACATTAGCATTCAGAGCAGCACATTAGCATTCAGAGCCGCACATTAGCATTCAGAGCCGCACATTAGCATTCAGAGCAGCACATTAGCATTCAGAGACGCACATTAGCATTCAGAGCCGTACATTAGCATTCTGAGCTGAACATTAGCATACTGAGCCACACATTAGCTGTCGGAGCGGAACATTAGCATACTGAGCCACACAATAGCAGTCTGAGCTGAACATTAGCATACTGAGCCACACATTAGCTTTCGGAGCGGAACATTAGCATACTGAGCCACACATTAGCTGTCGGAGCTGAACATTAGCATACTGAGCCACACATTAGCTGTCGGAGCGGAACATTAGCATACTGAGCCACACAATAGCAGTCTGAGCTGAACATTAGCATACTGAGCCACACATTAGCTTTCGGAGCGGAACATTAGCATACTGAGCCACACATTAGCAGTCTGAGCTGAACATTAGGATACTGAGCTGCACATTAGCATACTGAGCATCACATTAGCATTCTGAGCTAAATATTAGCATACTGAGCCCCACATTTGCATTCTGAGTTGAACATTAGCATACTGATCCGCACATTAGCATACAGGAGCCACAAAATCAAGTGTAAATATTTCAGAAATGATTTACTATAGAGAAACATTTCTAGTACAATGTATAGACAGTTTTTAAAAGGCTATCAACTTCCTTTTCCTCCCAGTAATGTCAGGGGTAGGCTTGCAGATCAATTAAACCTTTGAATATGTTTTTTTTTTTATTCGAGAACATTATTAAAAAAGAAAACACACAGTGGTACATTATAAGATACAGTAATTCAGATGCAATAAAATGCTTTCAATGTCGCTTTAATACAAACATATTGTTTACTGTCTAAAAACTCCTTGCTTGTTTAATTTAGGTGGAACTGGCCCTTGGGGGTGTGATTGCAATAGTACTTGTTGCCAGTATATTGCTACATGTAGGCCAATAGTCTATAGTATAAATCAGCTGTTACCACCTGACATCTCTGGCAAGTCAATGGGTTTCTGGTATTGCGTGGTGTCTGAGTTTGGGTGTATAGTATACAAAATGTGGATCCAGCTGAAAATATCATATTATAAAGTGTTATCTGTTCTCCCATGTTAAATAATCACTGCAGAGTGTTTCGCAGAGGCTGCAATTGCTGTTTTCTGTGGGGAAATCTCCATTGCAGCCTCATGGAACCACTTTGCATCTCATATGAAGCCTAGTGAATCTTGCCCTCATTTTCTTAAAGGACCACTATAGTTTAGGACTGCTAGTCAGTCTGTAGCCTTTATGTCTGCTAGGAGATGGTCGGCTACTTAGTTCTATTGTCAAGCGGCTATTCAAGATGTACAAAATGTTGGTCTTTCAACAGAATTGTTGAACAGTTAATTGTATTTATGCATTTTACTTGAGCCTCTCTTACTATGGTATATATTATTTATACAGAATTTGGCCAGTTGTTGTTCATTTAATGGGCTGAAGGAAAGAAGATGCTTTTGTGCATTCACTGTGAGTTATGTAAATAATTCATATAGTAAAAGTATAAACCTACTTATATATTAGTAGTATATATACTGCCTTAAGTTAATATGGATACGCTTTTATAATAAGTGGTAAAGTGAAGTATAGGAGCCACAAAGCTTTTAAGACAATCGTGTATGCACACAGTTTGATAGAAAACAGAAAGCATTCGGTTGTTGCAAGGACCTGCATTTGGTAAGTCCTGAAAATGCTATATTTATTTTGTAAATTATTATTTGTTTTAAATGCACTGTATTCTTACATTTATAATATGTCATGTCCGACTCTCTGTGACCCTCAGCCAGGCAAATCTGTATGTTTCCGGGTGTGCTATTCCATGAGGTTTTCATGGCAAAGATACTGGAATGGGTTGCCAGTTTCTTATCCAATTGATTATGATTCTGACCTCTCTGCTATGATCTGACCATCTTGGGTGACCCTACATGGTACAGCTCACAGCTTCACTGAAGCACACAAGGTAGTGATCTAGAAAGGGACACTTGTTAATAGGCTACATATTTTAGAAATTAAATAAATACAGCATTTAATTTATTAAAGGGACATGGGAAGATGTTTTTTTTGTTGCATCTGCAATAGGATATTAATGAATCAGTGGGGCTTGCTACTATCAGCCAACGAATACTCCACATAGGTGTATAAGTCATATACTATATTATGCTGGGTGCATTTCCTCTTTATTTCAGTGACATTTGAACAGATTTATTTAATATGTTTCATATAAGTAACAACTTCCGTAATGCTCGTTTATATGCATAAATATATGTGTTCTGTATCCCTTTAATTATTTATGTATTTTTTTATTTAAAGCAGACATTTTCTTGACTGAGCTTCTTGTTTATACTGCTTTCTCAACAGGGAGTGCCCTGACCTAGTAAATAATTGAGGAGAGTCACGTCAATTGCAGTAGGTTCAAGCTCGCTTTCCTCCTGTCTAGATTTGCATTAAGTCTGTTGGCTTAATGTAGTCCAGTGACGGGAAACTGATTTTAATTAAATGGCCATTAGTGTCCCCTGAGTCCTTTAAAGGGCCTTGCAGTGCTAAACGCTTTTATTTTACGCAAATTAAACTGATAAAATCACTGTAGGAAAGGAGTTAAATGGTAATAGAGGGATAGATAACGCTGAGAAGTATTTATGAGTAGAAATTGGTATTATTTAGTAGCTTTAGAGAGATATAATGGGCTGTGTATGGTTAAAGAAGGGAATGCTCTCTCACAGAAGAAGCTGGAGGCTGCATGGGAAGTGCCTGAGGGTGTTGTCCACCAAGGATTTAGTCTACGTATGTTCCTTTCTTGAAAAAAGCAAGTTCTACTTAACTTTGTAATAATATAGGTAGAGAAGATTAAAGGGATATGGAAGGTTTCTGGATTCCACTAGGATTCGAATATCCCGATGTCTATGTCTTCTTTTATGTACTTTATTTCATGCTTAAAAGCTTTGTTGTTTTCTGTGTAAAATCAAACAAACAGTACCTGCTTGGGTCAGCCTTCTGCAGCTCATGAAGACTCAATACGATGATACTGGGTGTGCAGTTTCTCATACTAACCAATCAGCATGCTGCTGAGAGATGGTCACTGACTGGCTAATTTGATCTTATTGAATCTATACATTGTAAGCCAGAGGGGAATTGGCAGACCCTATTAACTGCCAAATCAGTTGCAGGTATTCCATTTTTACCTTTTTTCTTCTGATTGGATTGGGGACATGTTTTATTTTATTTCAGCTTCTCTCAATTTGACACTCAATCAAACACTTGTATAGTCATCTATTTAACCGTGCACTGTGAATTCTTACTTCTGGTTATTTGTACGCATTGGTTGGGTGGAGATTGGTAATTAATGGCTCTTAACTCAGAATAATATATGTCTGTCATATTAATCAATACTATCCCTTTATTTGTGTTTCACTGTATTGCCTAATCACAATGGAGATAATTGGTGTTAGATTTATGGCAGAGTTATGCCAACACTTGCAATGTTGTGTAATTTGGTTAAGAATCCACTGAGTTTGCAACATATTTAACTATTAGATCAGCCTTTTGGGGTGTATCATTTTTTCAAAGGAATGTAATTCTGACATTCACCTTCAGATTGTTCAGTCCTTCAGTTGTGTTTAACTCTTGGTGACCATATGGAAGCAGCACGGCAGACACATCTGTCTGTGTTTTTGGTTGTGCTTATCCGTATGGTCTTCATGGCAAAGAAACTGTAGTAGGTTGAAAGTTCCTTCTCCAGTGGACTGCAATTTGTCTGAGCTCTCTACTCTGACCTGCTCATCTTTGGTGATCCTACATGGTATAGCTCACAGCTTCATTGAGGTATGCATGCCCCTTCACCACGACAACGTAAAGATCCAGAAGGAGCACCTTCTAGATAGTTATATATTTAACACCATTCTTCTCTATTGGTGTTTCTAGAAGTCTCCCAAGAGGTAATAAATGGCTATAGAGCAGACACTGTGGAAACTTTTCCACTAATTTAATACTTATTATAATAGTCCAGTTTTTTGTAGTATCTATTCTAGCCAGTATACTGCAACAGCTTGTTTGTAAACTATTTTTTCATCTTCATTTTTTTTAAATAATAAAAAGTAAATAACATTTTTATTTCATATCAATAAAAGTTAAGTTTTAACTTTTGTCCAGGGTCCAGTCCTCTTTCTTACTTGTATGATGTACTATATTCACTGTTTGGAAGCTCTCCACAAGTTTGTTAAAAGTGTGCTTTTCTATTTATAAAGTTATGATTGTCTTTACACTACAAGTGGTATCAGTACTGAATTGTCAGATTTGAGGTTTCTAGTTATATTGAGTCAAATTATATGAATTATTTGC
Organism: Discoglossus pictus; assembly: GCA_027410445.1. Lineage (NCBI taxonomy): Eukaryota > Metazoa > Chordata > Amphibia > Anura > Alytidae > Discoglossus > Discoglossus pictus. The sequence goes on from CM050163.1 coordinate 236,731,209, forward strand.
AAGATTTCATTAAAATAATACTATTTAGACTTGGACTGATAACTTTATCTCTTTTATGTACTGACTCAGCCTCAGTCTGACATATATATGGTATCTTGCTTTCTTTTAGAATAGATGTCTCCTTCCTGTTAAAAAAAATTGAATCACTGCACTTCAGAGTCTGTATCTTCATGAGATTCAGAGGGCTGGCAAAAGCAAGCACTGTTTGTATGTTTTAAGCAGAAGAAAGGGAGCTTTTATGCACCTCTTATTAAAATCAAGTACATAAACCCTAGTTCCTAGTGAAAACCAGAAACATTTAGCATCCCTTTAATTGTCTATGTAAAAGTTATTGAAGTTTCCTAGTTTGCGAGTTAATAAAAATTGCTAAACAATTCTGTCACTGACACTCAATTTGAAATCTTATTATCTGATTGGCTCAAAAGATGAAGAGCCAATTAAACTATATCTGCAGTTCTATGGTAGTTGTATTGATTTCTCTGTGTTATTTGACAACTTAAATCACCTAACATCCATTTTTGAACTTATGTAAGTGTACTCTTTCATATCTGAACAACTTGCCTTTAGCTGAAACTTCCCCTTTCATTCTACCTTTTGATAGCCTTATGTATATGTCAGATATTCTAAGATTCACCTACAGCTCGGGCCCCCACCATTTCTTAAAGGGACATGGAAATATTTTTTTTATTTGTCACATCAGAAAGTGGGTATTTTATAATGTGCCACAGAGCGCTTTTTCATTTAAAGGTCTCAGAGCACAACATTTTATTCAGGTGGCTATCCTCTGCCAGCCAATGAGATCTACAGACTAAATTACATTATCTGCATTTCCTATTAGTTTCAATGAAGTCATTCGTTGAATGCAAAAACAAATTTTGTAATGCTTAAAACTTGCTCTTTTTAATGCTTGAAAAAAAAAAAACTGTCGTGTTCCATGTCCCTTTATGTAATCTTTCTGTAAAGTGGTACTTTTGCAAATTACTTCTGAATCTGCCAACCTTCATCTTAAAATCATGACATCTCTTTTTTTTCCTGAAAAATGATTCTTCTCTTGTGAAACTGGCCCAAGAATCTATTGCGTTTTCTGTAAGTTAATACTTCAGAGCACTATATGAATTAGACACCCTAAGTTGAAGAGTACATAGATTTATGTGATATACCGTATTGGCCCGAATATAAGCTGCACCCGCATATAAGCCGCACCTGTAAAATTCAAGGGGAAAAAATAGAAAAAAGATAGTACTTGAATATAAGCTGCACCCTTAAAATTGGAGAGAAAAATACTCTCTCAAATGTGTTCAGCCATTGCAAGAAACAGGATTTCTTATTAGTACTGTAACTTCTTTTGCAGGTTACAGGCCTTACAATGTGTTAGAATCACTAAAACCGTAAATCGCTATTCAATTGCTACAATACCGCAGTCTCAAGCACGCAAATCCGCACCTTTAACTCGCCATTGCGCAAATCGGCAGTAATTTTACGGTCGAGAATATAAGCCGCACCCGTAACTCGCAAACTCAAAATTTGGAAAAGAGGTGCTGCTTATTTTCGGACCAATACGGTAATAACATCACATTGAATTACTCATTGGCCAGACAGCTTCCCTGTATCAGGTCTGTTTTTAGTTCTGCTTACTGGATAAAGCAACTCAAATAAATATTTTGTGATTTGTCCCGGTAACATGAGCATTTTGATACTGAAACTGCTTCAGCCACTTGAGGAGAAATTAAAATTCACAGCACTATTTATGGAATATGGGTGAGTGGAAATGAACAACTCATGTACGAAGCTGGATTTCCCAAAAGGCCTTTATGCACTGGGCATGAAAATCAATGGGAGCTTGGAAAATGTTTCATTTCTCTTTTCCCTTACAATCTTCTATCCCTTGGTACTCTGTTTGTATGGTGGCCTAGTGCGGCAGAGCAATTAAATCCTGGCCTGCTCAAATAAATGATTCCAGAATGCTGACCTGGTCCATTGTTTTTTGTATCGTTGCCTAGCAACAACATAATCAGCTGAATTAATGGACAACTGTGGTTATACATTTTAATCTAATATTTTGAATAATATTTTACTTAACTTGAAAATTGACAATATGATATGGACCTTCCTGCTTTGTCCCTGCCGGCAGGTGGTGCGATGGTGGAGCACCGACACTTCCTTCAATTTGTTCTTAGGGTAAGGGCGCGGGATACCCACCACTACTTTACTATGTAAATCTTATCATCTGCCACTGCCCTAACCTTAACCATGAACCCTAATCCCTAACTCTAGTCCTCACTCTAAGAACAAATTGAACAAAGTCTTATCGCGCCACCTACTGGCCGCTGAACGCTGCTGTGTTGGCGGGGACAAAACAAAAAATATCTCATAAAATCAGAAGGATCTATCCTGTTATGGTGTCTGCTCATGTCCGCCGCTGCAGTGCGGCCTCCTAACCCCGCTAGATGGCGCTGTCGATATTTTGCAGCGCTGCCGATATGTGAGAGAAATTCTAAGCTTATAATGTTAGCCTAATCCTTGAACTAGCTCTCACCCTAGCCCTCACCCTAGCCCTCACCCTAGCAGTTTACCTAAACCTTGACTCTATGATATGGCACTGGAATATCGTCACCGCCATCTAGTGGATGCTCATCATCACTGCATGCTGCCTGTGCTGCGCTACCATAAGAGGATAAGTCCAATCAGAATCTAAAAAAACGCAATACAACATCTAATTTTGTATGCGATTATGCTGCTCAGGAATCTACCATTTTAGCTTCCAGTGGCCTACTTCCTAGGATTGAAGACACCATATAGATATAATTAGACCACTACAGTCCTTTAACGACTATAGTCAGTTTTTGCTAAATAACTTTTTCCTACTTTCTTTACCACTTGTACAACCTGTTCCTTGATCCTACATAAGTATTCAAGGTGACATGATCATTATAAGATTGGAGTTAAATTGCTTCCAGCCATGATAAATCAATTTTCTAATGAGAGGATTCACAGAACCTCCTCCCAGTAAACATCAAGTTGTGAAATCTGTTATCAAGTTTGGAATAGGAATAAAGCGTAGGCAAATATCTTGAAAAATAGAATAAATACAATAAAAAAGGCTGTATACAATAAGTTTTAAAATAAAAATGTGCACTTAACAGTGAAGGGAAATTGTAAGTGGGTCTGCACAATGTTCCATAGATTACTGGAGAGCAGTATATGCACCATGTGCTACAGATAAACTGTAATAAGTAATATATATATATATATATATATATATATATATATATATATAGTTGCCAGCTCAAGGACATTGGTCACATTTGCGGGTGTGAGGCGAGCCATTGCGGCCTGTAACCACGAGGGCCGCGGGACTTTGTACCTGGTTCCTGCCAGTGGAGGACTCCGGCGCTTATCGTGAGGCCCCCCCGACCTTTCATCACCCCAGTACCTGGTTCCTGCCAGTGGGAGCTCCCCGGGCTCGCAACACACTATCCCAACCACGTACCTGGATGCGACCCTGCCAGCAACGCTGCACTCCTGCTCTGCGGTTCCCTTCCTCGGCTGGAACTACTTTTTGGATCAAGCCGCGCAATGCTGCAGGAACTGGGGCTGAATGAGCTGCAGAGACCATTTGCTGCAGGCACTGGGGCTGAATGAGCTGCAGAGACCGTTTGCTGCAGGCACTGGGGCTGAATGAGCTGCAGAGACCGTTTGCTGCAGGCACTGGGGCTGAATGAGCTGCAGAGACAGTGAGAATGTTCTGCAGATACTGAAGTGGAATAAACTGCAGAGTGAATGTGAAAGTTGAAATGAGCTTCAGAGACTTGAGGTGGAATACGAGCCAGACTGCAAATCCCATGATGCTTTGCTGCAGAGACACTATCCCCAGACTTTGCTACAAGGTTGTAGCTGCTTCTGATTGGCCAAAATGAATTATACATTTTATGCTAATTTAGCCAGAGTTTTTAGGTAGCGTCTACTCTGCTTCAACTGCCAAAACAGAAAGAAAAAGGGAAGATCCAGATGGAGAGAATCTGTTAATATGGGAACTTCTTAAAAGTGAAGTGCACATTTAATAAAACAAATACAGTGAGTAAGATAACATTAATTAAGTAACCTAATTAAAACATTCATATAAAAAATGCTGAAAGAGTCCCTTGAATTATATACTGTGTGTATGGAATTATTATTTATTTATCAAAGAAAATTTTATCTTGTGTGAGAAAATATTTCTTATCTTAATGTTATTCAAAGCTGATTTATCAGCTCACTGCTTGATAAATGAAGCAGCTGGCATTACATACAATGAATAAATAAATGATATTCCTTAAATTCATATTAAACGACAACGTTTCACATGTTCAGGCCACAACGGTTTCAATTTGGTTTCTAGATTTAGCTATTAATGTAAATCAAAATCATGCAGTCTGTGCTATGGTCTCTATGGGTGGTAATGTTCACAATTACCCTGTTGTAAAATCAAAGCATAAAAATACCACATTTGAATAGAAAATCTGTTTCAATTAAAATCTTTGGTATATATATATATATATATATATATATATATATATATATATATATATATATATATATATATACGATAAATATGATGCACAAGTGTATGGTTGGGTTTTGCAACACTTTCATGGATGATATCTCATCAGACTGGACCACATCTACTCAGCAGGCCTACTGATAGTACATCGTAGGATCTATTTTCAATCATCTTTCTTTTTGTAGTGTGGGGAAAATGTGAAGCTTTTAAGAAAGTAACAGCATTCACAGCTATTTATTCACTTTATTTATTAAAACTATTTTTATTAGACAAATAAACACAATTTTATATGAAACAAAGTAGAGTGTAGTGTGATACCTTTAGTGGATAAACAAGAGGGATTACGTGCAAGTTTCTCACAATCCCATCTTTCTGGCAAAGGGATTATCAGATCCCGAAAACTTGCACTGTAGTTCTTCTTTTTTGTTTAGTCGGTAAGTCGACTCTCTGTGACCCTATGGACCGCAGCACGCCAGTTACATCTCTCAGTCATTGCCACTCTGAGCTCCATCAAGTTCATGTTCATTGCTTCAGTGACCTCATCTATCCATCTCCTCCTCTGTTGCCCCCTTCTTCTTGTGTCTTCAATCTTTCCCAATCTTCTCTAGGGAATCCTGTCTTCTCATGATATGGCCAAAATATGTTCATGGACATACCTTCCAGTAACCAGTTTGTCTTGAATTCCTGAAGTCCTGTTTTATTGGATCTTCTTGCAGTTCAAGGGACTCTAAGTAGTTTTCGCCAACACCACAATTCAATGGCTCAGCCTTCTTTATGGTCCAGCTCTCACATCCGCATGTTACTACTGGGAATACCATAATTCTAACTGTGAACCTTTCTTTGTAGCGTAATAACTTTACTTGCCATAGCTTTATTCCCCATAACCATTCATCTTTTATTTCATGGCTACAGTCACTATCTGAAGAGATCTTGGAAAATAAAATCTGTTACTGCCTCCACTTCTTCCCCATCTATTTGCCAGGAATAACTAATCTTTCTTAGTTAGCCACTAAATGTATCATGTTTTACTACACTTTTGTTCCTGTTTGTTTCCATTTTTTAAAACAAATATTCAATACTAAACCTACTTTTAAAGTTCAGACTGCTGCTGGTATCTACCCACTATAAGGTTCGAAGTGGGGACTTGGCTTTGCCTACAGTTTTAGACACAAACTGTACCAACGCAATGATCTCCATTGGCTGGAGACTTGGCTGTGGGGACACCCTGTCAGTGTTCTTAAAGCCCATAGGATCTGTCTCTCAGCCAACCTAAAGCTTTTATAATGTACCAGCACTTTTACTGTTAAATTGTGTCGTAAATATATTATCTTTTGTTCTGTTTCATATTTTAGATATATAAAAAGTAACTGACCAGTTAGAGCTTTAATAGTAACAACTATGAATATGCAATGAAAAGTAATGAGGTTGGATTAAAAGAACCATTTGTGCATGACCTATAAACATTCAACTGGAGACAGATCGGCAGTAGTCTTTGCTGCCACATATTTCTCACTCTCTTCAAACATATTTGCTTATATGTGCTCATTACTGCCTAGATGACTATGGACAATAAATAGTTTCCTTGATATTAATCTTTTGAAACCATTTTGCTGGCACTATTTCCTTACTTAGACTGGTAGATAAATGTACACTTTTGTTTAGAAATTGAAAAATTACATAAATCCAGACTAAAAGGTCATTATGTGGTGAAAAATGTCTGCGGTTCAGCTCATTTTCTTGATCCTGGACGCATTTGTAACATTTTGCTGTGAATTTGTTTAGACAAAGTTAACTTGTTTTTTTTTCAGCAGAAATTCTGCTTTTTATTGGTATATTTGTTATTGTGGTTGGGAAATTCTTTTTTTTTTTTTGTTTCATTTGGAGTTTTGTATTTATAATAAAACCTATGCAATCAGTGAAAATGTAAGTAATAACGAAAGCTCTGGATTGCATGAGTACATGAATCTTAATTTGAGTTGCTTTATATTTATTTCTGATCAAGACAGGTCATTAAATGACATAAGAGCGTAGAAGGCTTTTTCAATCCTCCCAGATGAAGAAGGCTGATTACCTTCCCTGCACAGCAGAGACACTTAATCAGCTTGAATTGGCGCACCACAGTAAATTAACATTTTTTGCCCCTGAGACCCAGGCAGCCAAAACATAAATTTATCAGGTTTGGCACTCAGAGGGCTAACAGACCACTGTTTGTGTCATATGCCACAATCTACCAACATTAGCATCTATATAATCCATTGGCTCTGCTAGTCATCTTCCTTTTCATGGCATAAGTGGGTGGTTATAGGTCATGGCAGGCAAGGCTTTCAAGTATACTTGCAATCTTGGCCTGGGAGGGAGGGGAAGGTATTTAATACTGAAATCTTATTTTAATCTACAAATCAGTCAACAAATCCTCCTCATTCCTCCCTCCCTTCCACTATTTAATAGATAATAAAAAATAGCAGACACACCTACTCAGTTTTTACTAAAATAAAGATTTGAACTAAAAAAAGTTGTTAATTTGTTGCAAACTTCACAAATGTCTGAAGTGTTTCCAAATCTACATCTTTAATCTTTAATCTTCTCCTCCCATGTGCTTTTGCTTCTTCTGACTGTCTCCTTTTACCAAGGCCTTGTCTTCAGTGGAAAGTAACTCCACAGCCATTATGCGGCAGTTTCTTTAGTATCTATGGTTCTTTTGGGTTTATTTATTGAACAGAAATATTCTTTAAATTGAACTGGTCATGTTTTACATTGTTATTTCTTCTTAAAGAACATTAAAAACAAATTATACAATTTCTCTTAAGAAAATATGTATTGATATATACACTGTTTCTTGGTATGCTAATTAGTTTTACGGTATGTTTGATTAATATTGGAATAGGGGGGGGGCTAAATATATGAACTTAAAGATAACACAGGTTTCGTTCATTAGAGCCACCAAGAAAATTAATTAGCACATTATGCTACTATTTTGTATGTCAGGATGAAATTAATCTTAAGATAAAGATTATAATGCTCCTTACAGTGAACCAATAATCTTAAACATGAAAGGCCCATACAAACCAAAAATCAGTTTCCCTATGAAATCAGCTTGAATAAACAAAAATAGCTTTGTAGTGGATATTAATTTAATAATGAGCCAACACAGAGTATCATGAGGGAATAAAGTTATTCACACAGGTTGAATGTTAGGAGTCTGTGAGACCAGGTAGCAGATGGTTGGGTATGTCCAGTGGGAGCCAATAAGAAGCATTAGCATTTTAGGAGCTGAGAAGGTTGAGAAAATGCAATCTGTGTGACTACAATTATATACAAAAAAATTGTGATCTGTTAATACAAAAATAATTTCTATAATAGCATATAGCCAACAATTATAACAACTGATATAACTCAAAACATTTCTATCATGCATTTGAAAGAATGTTTTCTTAAACATTACAGACAATGAGTATGAGAAAAACATGTTTAAACTTGCAAAATCTATATATGTAATGTTATTCCATTGTAGGAATTAATGACTCATTAATTTGTATTTCTACTCATTGGTTGAGACCAACATCGCCCTTGTGGACATTTAGTTACAGTGAAATTGGTTTATTCAGGACTAGAGTCATTGCTGTTATTCCATTTAAGGACAATGACATCTTTATGAGAATGCTGGGAGTTTGCCGTGCCACAATGATGCCTAATTAATCATTTATATAAAATAAATAAAATCATTTGGTCCAGTTTAGCTAATGTTATCTGTGGCGAATAAAGTAAGTATCTAGTGTTCTATAATTTGAGTAGGTCATGGCATATGTTGAGTATTTGGATGCTGTATTTACTGCTTTATAAATAACTATATCCTTAGGGATTCTCTGCACAATAGTATGGAATGGACATTTGTCTATATCTCTTTTATTAAAAAATAGTTCACTTTCCAATTAAATATTTTCCTAGTTAGACAGTATTTAAATTTCCATTTACGTGCCTTTGCACTTTGTCAGCAATATAAAATCTATGTTAATTTAGCCGTCAATTCATTGAGCCAAGTTCTATGTGTTTCCAGCTCAGCATCTGTTATCGCAGAGGCACAACAATAAATGGCTTGCTCATAAAATTATTTATTCACGCTAGAAGAACAAAGCAGTGATTCATTTTTTAGTTTACAGCAACAGTTAGCCAGAGAGTATCTTCAAAGTATTTGCTGGCTTGTGATATTTCTTATAAGTGAATGTTCTTGATTTTTTTATTACAAAATGAAGGTGCCTTCCTCGGCAATATAGCTGTAAATTAAACAAAAAAATAGACATTTGTTTTTAAAGGGACTCTGTAGTGCTTATTTTCTCCATGACATAAGCAAAATCAATAGTGGAATTAGTATACTAAATCAATAAAAAAAAAAAACTGTAAAGATAATCAACCTAATGCTGTACAAGGAAACAAGTCAGGTAAATGCGAATTGATCTCCTTTACAGTGAGAATGCAATGTAGATTTCCCAAAATCCATATTTTGTGGAGTCTTTTTTTATATAATGTCATAGACCAATATTACATATAGGTTACTCTGGTCCCCTTCTGGATCGCTACCTTGTCGTGGTGAAGGGGTTGTGTACTTCAATGAAGATGTGAGCTATACCATGTTGGGTCATCCAAGATAGGCAGGTCATAAAAGGTCATAAAAGACTGTGCCAAGATAACCTTATGGATAAGCACAACCAAAAACATAACGGTAGATGTTCCTGACGTGTGGTCCCAAGGGTCACGGAGAGTCGGACATAACTGAATAGTTAAACAATAGCAGTTTGTCATTGAGATCTTCATACATTGGTATGCTTTGTGCACATAGAGTTATTTCCTGTTAATTTCAAGGAAGCAGAAACAGGTTTTGTATATTTTCTTATGCTAATCCCTTTAATATAATGAAACATTTAGTTTTTTACTCAGTGTATAATAAAGTATTGTATAATAGTAAGTAAACCATCCCCTCTTTACCATAGTGATCAAACATAGAATGGGCCTGATTCTAGTCCTGGTTCCATTGCCCTGGCAACTGTGGAACGTTTCTATTGAGGGCTACAATGCAGAGAGGTTTGATGAAGGGTCAGTAATGGACAGGGTTCAGAGAGAAGTGCATCAGTTATATGAAAGGATAGCAAATACATACAAGCTTTAAAGTGCCACCTAATGCCAAGTCTACTGTCTGCCTCTTCTTGTGATATCCTAGTCCAAGATAATAAGCAGGTAGGTACCATAATCAACGGGAAGTAAAATTAAAAGAGAGTAAGGCCTTCATTCCATGGCTCTCGTAAGTCTGAATCACAGCTATGGGAGTTTTGAAAAGCTAATTTGTGGAGCTATTCTATGGTTAGCGCAAAAAAGAATCCCATAAAATGTATTTCAAACCGTACATTCCAATTGGTCAAACTTTTAACCAATCAGAAATTGGAAGAGTCATAATCAAACACTCCATTCTGATTGACTGAAACAGGATTGTCACATATTTCAGTCAATCGGAATACACAAAAAAAAATATATATATAAAATCAAGGGCGTGGTCAAAGAAACATTAGTTGGCGTGAAAGCTCCTCATTAAGGGAGCTTGGTTAGATAAAAAAAAAATGTTTTTATAGAGCACAATGATTTTTAGATATAGGCACATTGCCACAGAAGAAGAGAAACAAGGGTTTCAATAAAGCAAGAAAAGCAAGGGTTCTTTAATTAACATGGAAGTGGACGATTATCCATATCGCATATGCTAGGGATGGGCCTGTGTAGACTTTGTTTTCTGGTTATATGCTGTAACTTTTTTGGGAGAATATTGTATATCTCTAAATTTAGTTAAAGTAGCTCTGTAATAATTTTCTTTCTGTCAAGTGGATCAGTAAAATCATATAACAGAAATAGAATAAATGTAAAACACTTTTAAGACATAATTTACTAACTTTAAAGTTACCCCAAGCACTTGCTCTAGCCACTTTGTTAGTTGAGCATGGAAAAAAGGCATCCCAGGATGTGTAAGTGATTTGTAAGGGCAGGATTCTCACTATAAAATAGTAAAAGTAATGTTAGGAGGTGGAGCAAGTATTTTGACCTAACCTTTGTGCTGGGCTATTTAACAGAGAATTACAGCTGAAGTGCTGAGTGTTTGGTGGAATTATATTTAGAAAATTATTCCCCTGTTTTTTTTGTAACAGTGCCTACGATAACACAACTGTTATATAGTTGAATACCATAGGAGGTAATTAAACTTTTTAAAAATAGAATGAAAATGGCAGACCAGATACAATAATGCAAAAAAAATAAAAATAGCAGACTTCAAGGGTCATTGTAGTTTTGCTTTTTTTTTTATTGCTTGTTTGTAAGTTATATAATAACATTTTATATATATATATATATATATATATATATATATATATATAATCAAAGCACTTTATTTAACACACAGAACACAACATGGGAAAGATTACACAATAAGTACATATATAGGAATACGCATAATGTACTGTATATAAGTATAATGTATAAGTAATGTATAAGTGCATAAGTATAATGTATATATGTGATTACCCTCAAGGGACAGCCAATGAAAACATTAAAACATTTATTTAAATGGCAAAAATGAAAATGAAAAAAAGCAGTGTGGGGGTTGGGGGTGGAATTTGTTAGTAAGTTAAACTTGAAAAAATAAAAGGTGGAGCTCAGTAGATATGTAGTATCTGGTATGGAGAGTAACCAACCAAGCAATGAAAAGATAAATCCAAATTTGACTCAGTAACACCCAGACACCCTGGGGTAACAAATTCTATCCAAGGTTCTTAAGGATTATTGCACTTTTTCACTGTGTTATGTAATGTGCCAGAAAGTCATTCCATATTGTGAATGTCCCAAAGTCTTTCTATGACTTCGTGGATGGTTCTTGTGTTTTTTTCAGGAAGCAGATAAAGTGCTCCTTGCTATTGTGGGGATGTGTTGAGCTAGTTTATGAGAGTATTTTGAAATCTATAGCATATAGTGAAAATAACAATATCATTGGATGTTTTGGTAGAGATACAGACGTCACCTTTGTGATTAATGAGATTACCTCATCCCAATATTTAGTGATTAATGGAAATGCCAAAAATATGTGCTATATAGTGCCAGTTTGACCAAACTGTCATCCAGCAGGGATACCGCTGAAAAAAGCATGTGTAATCTAAAAATCCACCTGGTTATAAGTTTGTATACATTTTCCTTAATGATCATATGTGTGGAAGCTTTTGCCAGTTAGTCCCAAACCTCCTGCCATTTGGCCATACAAAAAACTTTCCCCATGTCACTTATTATTATTATTATTATTATTATCTTTATTTAAAACGCGCCAACATATTCCGTAGCACTGTACAGGGGTTTAGTAAATGGCAAAAAACAAAAACTTAACACCTTATAAAGAATGGAGGGCCCTGTTTTTGAGCTTAGAATCAAATGTACATAGAGCTTGTTTCCAAGGCACGGACACAATATTGTAAACTCGCAAACGTACAATCTAAGGATTTAGGTGTGATACAAGAGGTTGACTAATGCAAGACGGCAGTGTGAAAGCAATTTGTTCAGTCAATTGGAGGGGTCTGTGTGTTGCACTGTAGATTGTGGGTGTAGGTGTTATTAAGCTGTGGAGTGCGCAGTTGAACACATTAAGGCTGAAGGTGAAGATAAGATTTTTTAAACAGGTGTGTTTTTAGTAATTTTTTAAAAGTTTTGAGGCAGGAAGATAGTCCTATGGAGCGGGGGAAGGAGTTCCAAATAGTAGGGGCAGCACAAGAAAAGACTTGAAGACAGGAGTGAGAGGAGGTGATGAGAGAGGAGGAAAGAAGAAGGTCGTTAGCAGAACGAAGGGGGCGGTTGGGAGAGTATTTTGAAACAAGAGCAGAGATATAAGGGGGTGCACTGTTGTTGAGAGCTTTATATGTTAGGGTCATGATTTTTATGATGAGTCTAGCGGAGGCGTGCATTATGGATTGGAGGGGAGACAGATGAAAGATGGGTAGGCCAGCAAGAAGTGAATTGCAGTAGTCGAGTCGAGATATGATGAGAGAGTGAATTAGAATTTTAGCTGTGTCTTCTGTAAGATAATGACGAATTTTGGAGATGTTTTTTAGGTGAAACTGTCACTTTCTCATCTAGTGTTGTATTGTGAATTATCTGCAAGATATTCAAGGGTCAACAAAACGTATAGTTTAGGAATTAGCCCTTAATCCAGGTGGGCTGCATTTTTACACAAAAAAGGTCATGGGTGAAGATGGTGGTTCTTAAAAAAAAAATTGGAGCAAATGTTGAGGCTGCAGAAAGAAAATAATGTCCATTTCAAGGTTAGGAAATCTGTGGCAAAAGTGCTCTCAGGTTGGAAAGTTGTCATTGTTCACTGGATCTCCCTGGCCATTAATACCCTGCTCACGCCACCTAAGAATTGTACAGTATGTGGTGAGGGAGATAAAGATAAAATGTTTGGGGAGTTGAGGTCAAGCAGATGCAAGAAAGCCTTTATAAAGAAAGTTATAAATGTATATATTTGAATATAATAGTTGAACATCAAAGTGTTTATTTACTTTTATCTTGCTAAAATATTTTGCCCGCTACCCAGTCAAGTTCTTCATACGAGTTTACAATACATATATTCATGTGCTCCCTCTTAGCGATTGTAAGCGCAAATATATTTATGTGCCGCTGATTGTAAGCTCAAGAGCAGGTTCCTCATACCCCTGTACTAATGTGTATGTGATTTTTCCTTCCTTCAAATGTATGTCAAATTTTAGTAATGTGTTTAGTGTACCCCAAATAAAATATAATAATATTAATTATAGGGAATGTCCGTTCACCTTACTAATTGGCTGTAGCTGATACTGCCAAATCAGAATCTGCAAATAATATATATTACTCTAATATTAAAACACATTTTTTTACCTGTTCAGTACCATTTTTCATGCACAAAATCCAGTTAGTAATACTAAGACTTGCATGCAAGACAAATATGTGAGTCCAATGCCACTTTACAATTAAGGCTTTTGGTTACATTTTAAATACATGGGCCTGATTCAATTGCCCAATTCATACATTTATACACACTTAAAATCACTCTTAATATTGCTACATATTCATAAAATATTACTTATTGGCACTAATGAATTCTTAACTCAGTATAATGCATGTAAACATTTATTTAAAAAAACAAACACCCAAAACCAAATTTATGAGTCCAAGGCATTTGGAAGTAGCTAATCGAATAAGGCTAATATTTTCCAGTTGCAATTCTTCATTTTTAAAAATTGCACTGAAATTCAAAACAATATACAATTTTATGATCATATTTCCAGACAGTCTCTGAGGACATACCTATCATCTCTTTATGGTTTGTACAGATGCCTCAGGAATGTATGTGTCACAGTGGTCAGAATACATGTTAAACATCTCATAAAATACAAGAGTCTTAGTATTCAATGCAGAAATACCCTATAAAACAGTTGTGGGTGAAAGGCAGCCCAGGGGCCAAAGGCATTTTCCATGAGGTCCCCAGCCTGTTTTCTGGAGTTGTAGAGCTGGCTCCTCTTCAACAATTCACAGTCAATTATAGCTCTCTAAAACTAGCAAATAATACCCAATTACACATTTTATTAGTAGTACCCCTATTACCAATCAATTAGTTTCCTACAGCAATTTCATAATTTCTCTTTGGGTAAAATAAAAAAGTTTCATGACACTGTGCATATGAGACTTGATCGGTGCATTGTCAATACGGATATACGGATACCCCTTGATAAATCAATAAATATACCAAGCAATAACGACCCAACACATAAGGGTTTGGTGGTAAACAGTCACAGCCACTTTATTAAATATTATTTTAATACCAAATTAGAAAAACAAGAGGTGCATTGCCCACACCAAAAACATAAGCTCAAGGGAACCCAGTGCCCCATGAGTAATTACACCACCATGCTGTAACGTTCCTGTTCATCCCACATGTGGACAAGCACCCCCACCATATCCTCATCTGTGACAAAAGCCAGTATATTTTCTGTGACACATACCTCATAATACACCATGAATGATCTGAATGAAAAACTGGGAAGGAAGGGAAGGCAATTGGATTAGACTAGTGCCCAACTGGCAGGAGGAATGAAAATACAAACTTTTTTATGCTGTCCCACCCAAATATTAGACTACACAAATAAATTATTAACCCAATTATTAGCCTTACTAGGAAAAAAACCCTTAGGTATAATCCTATTCCCATGCCCGGTCAAAACCCCACTCTCCTTAACTTTGTACGGCCGTGGGCTATCTCTTCACGTGAAATAGGTTGTCCGACACTGCTCTAGAATGATTAGAAGCTGTGTATTTGAATCTTTGTAACTATAATAAGTACAGTTGATAGAAAACTCTACACACCCCTGTTAAAATATCAGGTTTCTGTGCTTTAAAAAAATTAGACAAAGATAAATCATTTCAGAACTTTTAACACCTTTAATGTGACCTATAAACTGTACAACTCAATTCAAAAACAAACTGAAATCTTTTAGGTAGAGGGAAGAAAAAATATAAAAATAAAATAATATGGTTGCATAAGTATGCACACCCTTAAACTAATACTTTGTTGAAGCACCTTTTGATTTTATTACAGCACTCAGTCTTTTTGGGTATGAGTCTATCAGCATGGCACATTTTGACTTGGCAAGATTTGCCCACTCTTCTTTGCAAAAACACTACAAATCTGTCAGATTGCGAGGGCATCTCCTGTGCACAGCCCTCTTCAGATCACCCCACATATTTTCAATCAGATTCAGGTCTGGGCTCTGGCTGGGCCATTCCAAAACTTTAATCTTCTTCTGGTGATGCCATTCCTTTGTTGATTTGGATGTATGCTTTGGGTCGTTGTCATGCTGAAAGATTAAGTTCCTCTTCATGTTCAGCTTTCTAGCAGAAGCCTGAAGATTTTGTGCCAATATTGACTGGTATTTGGAACTGTTCATAATTCCCTCTATCTTAACTAAGGCCCCAGTTCCAGCTGAAGAAAAACAGCCCCAAAGCATGATGCTGCCACCACCATGCTTCACTGTGTGTATGGTGTTCTTTTGGTAATGTGCAGTGTTGTTTTTGCGCGAAACATATCTTTTGGAATTATGGCCAAAAAGTTAAACCTTGGTTTCATCAGACCATAACACCTTTTCCCACATGCTTTTGGGAGACTTCAGATGTGTTTTTGCGAAATAAAGCCTGGCTTGGATGTTTTTCTTCGTAAGAAAAGGCTTTCGTCTTGCCACTCTACCCCATAGCCCAGACATATGAAGAATACAGGAGATTGTTGTCACATGTACCACACAGCCAGTACTTGCCGATATTCCTGCAGCTCCTTTAATGTTGCTGTAGGCCTCTTGGTAGCCTCCCAGACCAGTTTTCTTCTCATCTTTTCAGCAATTTTGGAGGGAGCTCCAGTTCTTGGTAATGTCACTGTTGTGCCATATGTTCTCCACTTGATGATGACTGTCTTCACCGTGTTCCATGGTATATCTAATGCCTTGGAAATTCTTTTTTACCCTTCTCCTGACTGATACCTTTTAACAATGAGATCCCTCTGATGCTTTGGAAGCTCTCTGTGGACCATGGCTTTTGCTGTGGGATGCGACTAAGAAAATTTCAGGAAAGACCAACTGTTGCAGCTGAACTTTATTTGGGGTTAATCAGAGGCACTTTAAATGATGGCTGGTGTATGCTGACTCCTATTTAACATGATTTTGAATGTGATTGCTTAACTCTGAACACAGCTACATCCCCAGTTATAGGAGGGTGTGAAGACTTATGAACCACATTATTTTTCTTTTTTTTTCTTCCCTCCACCTACATTATTTCAGTTTGTTTTTCAATTGAGTTGTACAATTTATAGGTCACACTAAAGGTGGAAAAAGTTCTGAAATGATTTATCTTTGTCTCATTTTTTTACAGCACAGAAACCTGACATTTTAACAGGGGTGTGTAGACTTTTTTTATCCACTGTATGTGATAATGTGATTCACAGATCAGGTTTTAAATATTGCAGATTAGTTTTATTTGGGCAGTTTTTGATAATCTTAAAAATTCCCTCTGTAATGTTTTATAAAATGTTTACACAAGGCTGT
This sequence comes from Discoglossus pictus, assembly GCA_027410445.1. NCBI lineage: Eukaryota > Metazoa > Chordata > Amphibia > Anura > Alytidae > Discoglossus > Discoglossus pictus. The sequence continues at coordinate 236,747,883 of CM050163.1, forward strand.
GTCAGATACGTCAACAGAAATAAACTATTATCCCTCCTACTTTTAATGATGAGTTAACTCATCACACTGCAGACATTGTCCAGTGATAGTGACAAGTTAACTCTTCAATAACATTTGTAGGGAGGGACAGTAAAGAAAAGGGCTGGGGAAGGTTTTAAATTTAAAAAAACAGGACACTTTACTTTTTGTCATGTGCTTGATACTGTTTTTTCTTTGTTTTTAACGCCACTATAGCACCAAGGGAATATGTTGGGTTGTTACCAAAAATGTGCAGTAATAATAATATATATCAGCGATGTGTTTCTGTCTAGACCCACGAGGCCCAGGCCTAGGGCGGCAGATTTTCAGGGGGCAGCAGTATGTCTGAAAATGCAGTGCAGTACATTGAAAAATGTTAGTATATGCACAGAAATGACTACATGCAGTGATATAAGTGTACTTGACACTCTCTGACATACTATATATATATATATATATATATATATATATATATATATATATATATACATAAATACATATACATTTGATATACAGAAAAGGGGGGGCTGCAAGTCGGGTGTAGAGGGCACACAAATGTGAATGGCCTAGGGCAGCATACATCCTAAATAGACCCAAGATATATATATATATATATATATATATATATATATATATATATATCAAACATTTTAATTGTAAATTACTTTCTAGTAGCACTGCCAAAGGCTGTAACTACTAATTCAGAGGAGATCTGAAATTCTAATTTTCAGATAAACAATATCTATATAGCAAAACCTAGCCTCACAACAATGTATAGATTTCTAGTAAGAAGATAGATGTTGAGCCTTTAATATTTGTGTGTGTGTGTCACATGCCCCTTTGACATTAACATTGACAAGGGGCAGCTGTATTTTAAAAGGAATATGTAAGAAAACATAACATAGGTATGCAGATGGGGGAAACAGGAAAAGATGCCAGGAGATGACTTCAATGGAAATAATATTGAGTTAACAAAGAAGAGGCATTGGCAAGAAAAAACAAATGCACGCAGGAAGCTGACTGGAAGTGAAGGAAGGAACCAAGACACAGTCACCCAGTGTGTATTATCTCAAGCGGTATACATCAATACTCACTGACACTGCATTCATTTCACAGACTTGACCCATGACTTGGAAACAATGCTATATTTAGGTTTAGATAGAATGATATAGCTTCCAGTTAAAAGGGAAACATTTATTATTGTTTTGGTACTGTTTTGTATCCCTGCATTATGAATCTTTTTATGAACATCACTCACCAGATCAATGCTGGGCAACTCAGTCCTATAAGGGTCTCCAACAGGCCAGCATTTCAATCTCTCAGTATTTAGGGTCTCTCTGCTTTAGCACAGCTGAGTTATTCCAGTATTAATCTGATTGATAAGGCTTAAACAAAAAAGACACCCTTTATTCTCAGTAGTTTAATTCCCTCAGAGATATCGGTAACAAAAGCAGTATAACATTTTAATAATTTGTATGTTAAATAAAGTAAAACACGTTGATCAAAAACATAAAAACATTATCGTCTTCCACATTTGACCAATTTCTTAAACAAATCCAATAATTAATTGTTTGTAAGAATAATTCATATACACATAGGTTTCAGAGAGTATTAACTAGTCATACTTTATCCTCATGTAATGTGTTATACAATGTAGCTAGTATCTATTTGGACATGACATTTAATAATGTGATTTTAATACTACTTGTCAGTAAAGAAAAGAAAAATGATTTAAAGTGACCTGTGCAAAGTGTATAATATATCATAATAATATATTATAATTCCTAGAAGGTGACTTGTGCAAATTGTATTCAAAAATATATAAAATGGTAAAACAAATACTAATAATGCTTTAAAGTGCAAATGAAGAACGTCCAAATATTATTTAAAGTGATAGGTGCATAGATCTTTTATATATATAATATACAGTGCCTTGCAAAAGTATTCACCCCCCTTGGTATTTTTCATGTGTTGTCACCCCCCTTGGTATTTTTCACAACCTGGGATTTACATGGATTGTTTGAGGATTTGCGTCATTCAATTTACAGAACATGCCCACAACTTTGAAGATGTTTTATTTGTATTTCTTATTGTGAAGCAAACAACAAATAGGACAAAATATCATCCACCTTTTGTGGTAATCACAGCTCCAAGTCACTTTGGATAAGTCTCTATGCGCTTGCCACATCTTGCCACTGGGATTGTTGCCCATTCCTCCTTGCAAAATTGCTCCAGCTCCTTCAAGTTGGATGGTTTGCGCTTGTGAACAGCAATCTTTAAGTCTGACCACAGATTTTCTTTTGGATTGAGGTCTGGGCTTTGGCTAGGCCATTCCAACATATTTACATGTTTCCCCTTAAACCACTCAAGTGTTGCTTTAGCAGTGTGTTTGGGGTCATTGTCCTGCTGGAAGGTGAACCTCCATCCTAGCCTCAAATCACACACAGAGTGGTACAGGTTTTGCTCAAGAATATCCCTGCATTTAGCACAATCCATCTTTCCCTCAACTCTGACCAGTTTCCCGGTCCCGGCTGCTGAAAAACATCCCCACAGCATGATGCTGCCACCACCATGTTTCACTGTGGGGATGGTGTTCTTTGGGTGATGTGATGTGTTGGGCTTTGCGCCAGACATAGAGATTTCTTTGATAGCCGAAAAGTTCAATTTTAGTCTCATCAGACCAGAGCACCTTCCTCCATACATTTTGGGAGTCTCCCACATGCCTTTTCGCAAACTCAAAACGTGCCATTTTGTTTTTTGCTGAAAGTAATGGCTTTCTTCTGGCCACTTTACCATAAAGCCCAACTCTATGGAGCGTACGGCTTATTGTCGTCCTATGTACAGATACTCCAGTCTCTGCTGTGGAACTCTGCAGCTCCTCCAGGGTTTCTTTAGGTCTCTGTGCTGCCTCTCTGATTAATGCCCTCCTTGCCGGTCTGTGAATTTTGGTGGACGGACGTCTCTTGGCAGGTTTGCTGTTGTGCCATGTTCTTTCCATTTGGTTATGATAGATTTGATGGTGCTCCTGGGGATCATCAACGATTTGGATATTTTTTTATAACCTAACTGTAACGGAACCCATCACTGTTTTACCCTGTTTTATGGTTATTTAATTCTTGGTTAAAATATGATCCTACTATTATACTGTATGTATGTTGGTTTATGCTATGCAGAATACAGGGGGGTCATTCGGTACTTGCCCTGTGGGAGCGGTGATACCCCAGATAGCTATGCCATGGAGCCCATTCATATAATGAAAGACTATGGGAAAGACTTTAGCTACCTGGCAATTGAACTGTGTGAATAGGATCTGAGCGCTATTCGGTAGTTTTGTGCACTCAGATCCCAGCTATCTGGGGATATGTGAAATGTGAGTAAATGTGAATTGCAGTAATGCTGATGGGTTGTCAAACTAGAGAATTGACCAACAAATACTTTTGTCCGGACATCCCCAGGCCGATCCGTTGGGATCAGACCGTGTATGTTGGCTTATGGTCACGGGGGAGGTGTGTAACGGAACCCATCACTGTTTTACCCTGTTTTATGGTTATTGGTTAATTCTTGGTTAAAATATGATCCTACTATTATACTGTATGTATGTTGGTTTATGCTCTGCAGAATATTAGCCCAGACTATTGCAGACCTTGGCATAATAGATAATCATATTACAGAGACTCCTCATAAGAAAAGGAAGTCTATTGTATAAAGTGTTTTCATTCTCAGACATAAGAACAAAGAAGTTTAATCTAATCAATGTCTGATTGAATCAAAGTTGCCAGGTAGCCTCAGGGAGGTGTGACCCACCTATTGTCCCTCTATGTGTATTGTGTGGCTAACTATGGGGGATGTGTATTGCCTGTGGGAAGAGATGTGTATATATATTTCTGCACATAACAAAATAAAGTTAGTATTCATTTGACTCCCAGATTGAGTGTCGTCCAATATGGGAGGTTGGGAATGGTGAGACTGTAGTGCTTCTTGGATATTTTACTGTATACCAGCGGAGATATTGGATTCGTGTTCCAACTCCGTTACACTAACCCTGACTTGTACTTCTCAACAACATTGTCCCTTACTTGTTTGGAGAGTTCCTTGGTCTTCATGGCAGTGTTTGGTTAGTGTGCCTCTGGGGCCTTTCAAAAAAGGTGTGTATATGTAATGACAGAACATGTGACACTTAGATTGCACACAGGTGGACATCATTTCACTAATTATGTGACTTCTGAAGGTAATTGGTTGCACCAGAGCTTTTTATGCACTTTATAACAAAGGGGGTGAATACATAAGCACATGCCAATTTTCTGTTTTCTATTTCTAAATAATAGTTTTATGTATATATTTTTTCTCATTTTACTTCACCAACTTAGACTATTGTGTTCTGATCCATCACATAAAATTCAGATTAACAAAACATTGAACTTATGGCTGTAATGTAACCAAATAGGTAAAAAGTCAAGGGGGTGAATACTTTTGCAAGGCACTGTATACACGTAACTTGTATTAGGGGTCAGTACCTAAGCTATCTGTGGTAGCAGAACTTGGGACCCACCACTTGCCCCCTACCAAAAATAAATTGAAATATAAATAAAACTAAACTCAAAAAACGACCCTAAACTCCTATCACCATACAACTAAAAATTCCTATGTAAATAAATTAATTAGATTGATCCACATGGGCTCCTGCAGAGAGTGATTAATATCCTGGACTGCTGATGGCCTTTTTGCCCACCAATTGCTCTAAATGAAGGTATGGGCAACTTCAACAGGGATTAGAGGAAATACCACATAAACAGTCTGCATCAGGTAGAGCTATGGGATGGTACCTGGGGTGTAGTGCAAAAGAGAGACAGGAGAGGGAGAAAGGGGGGTGAAGAGAGACAGGGGTGCGAGAGGGGGGGAAAGAGATACAGGGGAGGGAGAGGGGGTGGAGACATTTTGGGGAAAAAACTCAATCATACCATAATGTTTTGACGAGCAAGTCGCTAGTTACATATATTAATTACAACTGATTTTATTAACATTGTAAAAAGATGATAAATATAGGACTACAGAGTCCTTTAAAAACAAGACTGTTAAAAATGTTCTGGATCTCGAAGCTGATACACATGACCACTGAAAGGTAACCAGCTGGTCCCTTAATGAAAAAGGTTGAGACACACTGGTTTAGACCCTTTTCAGTTCCTATTTCATTTTCTGGGGCATATTCCCTCAGATGTGGCCCCCTGAAAAGTTCTGAAACACCTCTCTCATAATTGATTCTAGCCTGTGAACTTATATCCAATCAATGGCTGACCGGCTTAACTTGAAATCCGAACTAGATAGTGACCTTTCCACATCCCCTGTACACTTTTATAATTTAGTAGTAGCATTTAGCTCCACATCCAACGTCCAATGCCATGAGGACAATCTGTGAGCTCTTGTTGTGGGACTAAGATCCTCCTTATATACTGCACTGTGGTGCATGTTTGCATTGGCCCAAAAAATTATTCTGAAGAAGCAGCAATTATTCAAATAGGTCTAAACTATAGCAGCTAATGCAAAAGACAGGAATGTGTTGGCAAATAAAAAAATAAAGCAAACTACAGCAAGAAAAAAGAGACATTTTACCCTGTATATATATATATATATATATATATATATATATATATATATATAGATATATATATATATATATATATATAGCCACTGTAATTTATCATAACATATTTCAGATTAAATGAATTATAAAACCAATATTCAATCTTATATTACTATACTAGACTATTGACTTCTATTTGAGCTTTTTATCTCCACCCTTATTAAGCCATAAAAGCTGGGTGTGGGCTAGGAAAAGGTCTAAATGGCTTCAACAATATAATTAAGTAAGAGGGCAGACAATCATTCACAGACTTACCTTCAGCAAGAGTTTATTGCCAAGGGAAACCACTATAGCACAGCAGGTTTCATACCACTGCAGAGCATTGTGCCTTGTGCCTGAAAAGTTATCAATATCTGCTAGAAAAAGCAACTTGTTTCAAAACTCTGAGTCTGGGTATAATTAAACAGTAAAAAGTCATAAATCTATTTAGAAAAATTAGCATTTTGATGCCTCGCAGGACCCTAGAGATAGCCATGATACACTGGTGAAAGTTTTGTGTGAGAGGGGCATTTACATTTCTGGAGACCTATTGTTGCAATGAATGATGCAAGGGGTCTGCGTCTGTGCCAGTAAGAAGGAATGGGCATTGTTTATTTCAATCTTATCCAATTATCTTTAAAAAGGCTCTCTGTTCCCTCCTTCCCCACCCCTCTCTCCACTGATAGCCGAAACACACACCCTCACGATTCAGCTCTGATGAAGTGATGTAACAAACGCAAAGTGATTTCTTGTACTAATAAAACTGTGTCTTCAAAAATGTAATACTTATATTGTTAGTTTGGTACATACATAAATATCTTTTTCTAAATCATATAAGTGTTGTTAGGACATTACAGTGGTTCTTTAATGTACTATGTGGGTATTAGATAAAAGCATCAAAGCCCTATAGAAAGATCATGAAGCAGATTGGAGCTATGAGATATTTTCAGCAGATCATTGATTAGTTAATGTTTACCATTTTTGTTGCAGATTAACTTTTAGAGAATCAATCCTTGAAATAGAAAACTCCAGATACAATTCAGATAAACATGTGCTGTAATATAATGTTTTTTATGTGTAGAAATGCCAAGAGCTGATTTCATTCTCCAATCGTGTTGTTTGCTATATTTTCTGAATTTCAGTTGTACGTTTATCAAAGTTTTTATTGAAAAAAGTAAAACAAGGCAGCAAATGCTGGTATCTGAAACCAAAAAAAGTGTCTGTACAATCACTGGGATTAAAGCAACACTTACATTAATATTAAACTCTCCTGATACAGAGAATATGCAACAGTGTTTTTAGAATGAAAAAAAATAATAATAACACAAATCATTTGTTCTGGACCTTCCTTCCACCCCAGCATAGCAAGTGGCTTTGTGACCTAGCGTTCATGGTGAACATTACCCAATACCTCTCAGAGCTCAATGCAGGGCCCCAACCAGCTTCTCAGCTCCCTACTTTCAAACATGAAATCATTTGAAGCTAAATTAAGGCTGTAGAAAGTGCAACTCAAAAGGAATAACATGGTGCATTTCGCCACTCTGGAAGGACAAAAGCCTTCTATGACACTTGAATATGCTGTGAATGTGCAAAACTAATTGAGGCGTTTAATAAAAGATCCAAGGATGTGAAAAGTAAACAAATGGTATTGAACATCTTTGTTACACCATTCAATGTGGAAACAGCTGATGTGCCTGATAACCTACAACATGAAATCATTCAGCTGCAAACTGATGAGGAGGTGAAACCTAGGTACAACAACCTCCCACTGCTTTGAGAAGACATGCATTGAAATATTCATCTGTGTTTGGAACAACTTACTGCTGCATACAGTTCTTTTCAAAACTTGCCATCACAAAGAGTCAACTGTGATCCCGACTGACTGGTGCAAACATAGAAAAGCAGTTGCGAGTAACAACATCATCAATACCAGCTAACATCACACACCTCACCAAAGAGAAGCAGTTCCAGCCGTCACATTAGGGGGTAATTAATTAAACGTTTGACCAAGTATAGCAGACTCATTTTTAAGATGATCATTTTCTGTGACCCGCAAATTATGTTATAAATATCCAAATGGTCCGTGACCCTGCTCTAATGTATTACATTATTATTATGTGTCATTATGCTACTGTGGAATTTACTATTTTAGCTTTCAGTAATCTACTTCCTGAGTTTGGAGGAAGTTTTGAATACACAGTGGGTATTGTTTGTGTATAACTGTCAGTACATTTATTAGGGGTAATGGTTCAATAAACAAATGGAAATCTGCAGTTAAGCAAAATTCTGTATAAATGTAAATACTGTTTATTTTTTACTTTCTAAAAACATTTTGCCCGTTATCATGTTTTGCTATTCAAAAGACCTTATACTTCCCTGCAGCGTACCCTTTTTTCTGTTCCTCATGTTAGTGATACATAGAGTACTGCTTTCTTATTATTATAGTATGTCTTTATTTGGAAAAATAATTTGACCTTGACCTAAACACGTGTTCCTGTACTTTTATGGGGCGTAATACGGAAGGCCTCGTCCAGGGTACAGAATCTGCTTGATGCGAGCATGTCCCCATACCACCTAAGCCCTCTCCAGAACTCTATCAATGTAAACAAGCCATTTTGGGTCATTTTCTGGGGCTTCTCTTTGTATGGCACTCCGGTGCTCAGTCATATAGAGCAAAGAGAAGTGGAAGTCTGAGAATGGGTGTATATGACAAAACAAACAATTTATCCATTCAGATTGACTATTCTCTGCGTATAGTCTTTCTCTTAGACTTGAAACGATACTTGTATTACACTGTTACACATCAGTAACATAAATGTAATTTCTGCAGTACCATTCTTCAGTTTGTTCATTTTGAAGCTGAAACGTTAGACTAAGTATCAAGAGAGTAGGCCACAGCCACTACTTTGCAATCTATACAATCTTCTGTAATGAATATTCTCAGTTACTACACTTTAATGATACATTCTAGAAAGCAACATTTTATTATTGTACAGTTTTACATTTAAACCCTATAGAGTATATATTTGTTTTTCAGTCCTTCAGTCGTGCCCAACTCTCTGTGACTATATGGACGCAGTACACCAGGCACATATGTGTCTGGTTTTGCTTATTCATATGGTTTTCTTGGCAAAGATACTGGAGTGGGTTACCAGTTCCTTCTTCAGTAAGCTTCACAAACTCCTTCACCATGACAAGGTTGAGATCCAGAAGAAGAGAAAACATATAGTCCATGTTTATTTTACCAATTTGATAGGTTAGATCAGTGGTTCCCAAACCTCTCCTCAGGGCTTCCCAGACAGGTTGGGATTTCAATTTAACACACTATTAAATTGAAATCCCAACCTGTCTGTTGAGCCCTTAAGAGAGGTTTGGTAACCACTGGGTTAGATTCACTGAGCTAGCGGGTGTGAATGGCTGCCATGACAATTTTCCCCTTAACAGACCTAGGGCAGCACAATTTCACTGTCCAGTAAGCAACCTTAGTATATATATATATATATATATATATATATATATATATATATATATATATATACATATATATATACATATATACATATATATATATATATATATATATATATATATATATATATATATATATACATATAGTAAATAAAAAGTACATCTGTGTTCACATTTGAATGTCTAAAGCAAGTTAAAAAACCTGCTTCCAGCTCAGAGTTCCAAGAAAAACAGTTATTACACTGCATTCTGGGAAGTTGAGCTGGGACACACAAACATGGCCACAAATGCCTCACTCTTCATTCCTTAGCCATTATCAAACATGGCTTCCTTTAAGCTTATGCATGCTGTATTACACAGCTTTAATGCAAAGCCAAGGTTGGAATAAACACAGGCTGAGTATCCAATCCATGTACATGTTTCAAGCTTACTGGCTATCATCAGCATGGAGCGGGATCTCAGCCTGTGTTGTGGAAATTATGAGTAGGTAGTTCACCACAACAATCATTTATAATATGGTGGGCAAAAGAGTGATAGAAGCCCTCCACCGTACAGTAGTACAGTAAATAAAAAGTACATCTGTGTTCACATTTGAATGTCTAAAGCAAGTTAAAAAACCTGCTTCCAGCTCAGAGTTCCAAGAAAAACAGTTATTACACTGCATTCTGGGAAGTTGAGCTGGGACACACAAACATGGCCACAAATGCCTCACTCTTCATTCCTTAGCCATTATCAAACATGGCTTCCTTTAAGCTTATGCATGCTGTATTATATATATATATAGTGGATATAAAAAGTCTACACACCCCTGTTAAAATGTCAGGTTTCTGTGCTGTAAAAAAATGAGAAAAAGATAAATCGTTTCAGAACTTTTTCCACCTTTAATGTGACCTATAAACTGTACAACTCAATTGAAAAAGAAACTGAAATCTTTAAGGTGGAGGAAAGAAAAAAAAGAAATAAAAATAATGTGGTTGCATAAGTCTGCACACCCTCTTATAACTGGGGATGTAGCTGTGTTCAGAATTAAGCAATCATATTCCAAATCGTGTGAAATAGGAGTCAGCATACACCTGCCTTCATTTAAAGTGCCTCTGATTAACCCCAAATAAAGTTCAGCTGCTCTAGTTGGTCTTTCCTGAAATTTTCTTAGTCGCATCCCACAGCAAAAGCCATGGTCCACAGAGAGCTTCTAAAGCATCAGAGGGATCTCGTTGTTAAAAGGTATCAGTCAGGAGAAGGATACAAAATAATTTCCAAGGCATTAGATATAACATGGAACACAGTGAGACAGTCATTATCAAGTGGAGAAAATATGGCACAACAGTGACATTACCAAGAACTGGAGCTCCCTCCAAAATTGATGAAAAGACAAGAAGAAAACTGGTCTGGGAGGCTACCAAGAGGCCTACAGCAACATTAAAGGAGCTGCAGGAATATCTGGCAAGTACTGGCTGTGTGGTACATGTGTCAACAATCTCCCGTATTCTTCATATGTCTGGGCTATGGGGTAGAGTGGCAAGATGAAAGCCTTTTCTTACGAAGAAAAACATCCAAGCCAGGCTACATTTTGCAAAAACACATCTGAAGTCTCCCAAAAGCATGTGGGAAAAGGTGTTATGGTCTGATGAAACCAAGGTTGAACTTTTTGCCATATTTCCAAAAGATATGTTTTTGGAGCATAAACAACACTGCACATAACCAAAAGAACACCATACCCACAGTGAAGCATGATGGTGGCAGCATCATGCATTGGGGCTGTTTTTCTTCAGCTGGAACTAAGGCCTTAGTTAAGAGAGAGGGAATTATGAACAGTTCCAAATACCAGTCAATATTGGCACAAAACCTTCAGGCTTCTGCTAGAAAGCTGAACATGAAGAGGAACTTCATCTTTCAGCATGGCAACGACCCAAAGCATACATCCAAATCAACAAAGGATTGGCTTCACCAGAAGAAGATTAACGTTTTGGAATGGCCCAGCCAGAGCCCAGACCTGAATCCGATTGAAAATCTGTGGGGTGGTCTGAAGAGGGCTGTGCACAGGAGATGCCCTCGCAATCTGACAGATTTGGAGTGTTTTTGCAAAGAAGAGTGGGCAAATCTTGCCAAGTCAAAATGTGCCATGCTGATAGATTGATACCCAAAAAGACTGAGTGCTGTAATAAAATCAAAGTATTAGTTTAAGGGTGTGCATACTTACGCAACCATATTATTTTATTTTTATATTTTTTCTTCCCTCTACCTAAAAGATTTCAGTTTGTTTTTCAATTGAGTTGTACAGTTTATAGGTCACATTAAAGGTGGAAAAAATTCTGAAATGATTTATCTTTGTCTCATTTTTTTACAGCACAGAAACCTGACATTTTAACAGGGGTGTGTAGACTTTTTATATCCACTGTATATATATATATATATTTATATATATATATATATATATATATATATATATATATATATATATATATATATATGTACCATATATACTCAAGAATAAGCAGAGTTTTTCAGCCCTTTTTTTAATACTCAAGTCACTCTGTTTCTCTTTCCCCTGTGTCTCTCCACCCCTGTGTCTCTTCCTCCACTCTCCCTCCCCTGTGTCTCTTTCACCCCCTCTCCATCGTGTCTCTTTCCCTTCCCCTCCCTTATCATCCTCCTCATCCTCCCTCCTCAACCCCGCTCCTCATCCTCAACCCCCCTCCACATCCTCCCTCCTCAACCCCCCTCCTCACTTTACCCCTCTCTAATTACCTCCCCCTCTCCATTTCCCCTCACTTACCTTCCATCAGCAGCTGCTCTTTTGTTCCTTTGCACGTCTTCCGGCTGTGTCGGGACCTGGCATATGCTAATGACGTTACGTCACATGTGCGTCACGTCATTAGTATTGGCCGGGTGACGCGCAGAGGAGGGGGGCTGAGGAAGGGGGTTGAGGAGGGGGGCTAAGGAGAGAGGATGAGGAGGGCTGTTGAGGAGGGAGGATGAGGAGGATGATAAGGGAGTGGGAGGGAAAGAGACAAGAGGGAGAGAGGAAAAAGAGACACAGGGAAGGGAGAGGGGGAAGAGACACAGGGGAATGGTGTAGGGAGAAGAGACACAGGGGAGGGAGAGGGGGGAGAGAGACACAGGGGAGGAAGAGGGGGAAGAGACACAGGGGAGAGAGAGGGGGACACAAGAAAGGGGCACAGAGGGCACACAAGAGGGGTACACAGAGGGCACAAGAGGGACACAGGGGGCAGCACATTTCCCGCCCTCGGCTTATACTGGAGTCACTAAGTTTTCCCAGTATTTTGTGGTAAAATAGGTGCTTCGGCTTATACTCGAGTATATACGGTATATATATTTATATATTTATTTATTTATATAGATATATAGATCATATATATACATATAAATATATGTGTGTGTCTTATGTCATAAGCGTAGTATAGAGACCTAGCAAGGGGAAAGAAGCAGCCCTAGTTTTGCAGTGTGAAAGCAGAGGGTGACCACATTTCCATTTGGAATTAATTGGGTATAATTTAAATTAATTTTGAATAAATATTGTGAAATAACTAATGATTGATGTTAATTGCTAAAGTTAAGTAAGAGTAATTAACTTAATATTATGCTGTGTTGACAGCTAAACAGTGAATGAAATATGGTGTTTTTCTATGCCAAGATATTATATTGGTCTGTGTATCAAATGGGAGTCCAAATTCAATTGAAAAACAGAGCAGTTGCTCTTGGTCCGTAAGATCAAGTTATGGATGTAAAATCCTGCAGGCCTGACCTGTGCACTCGATCTTTGCATTCTGGTGTATGTGACATCTTTGTAAATAGACAGTAATTGATATATTGAAGTACTCCAGGTAACTGTAATTTGGTAAAACAACACTTTGCAAATAAACCAGACTGTCCCTAAAGTATTTATTTGCCTTTTCCCAGCGGTAATTATAAATTCCATTATTATTTCAATATTACAGTAAAACCAAGGCAACATTTCCTCCAACAAGCATTACACCTGCATTTTAGGTTTTGTCCTTGAATGGCATATAGAAAGATTGTTTATTTATGCATTTGGAGGCATAATCTTAATTTACACATTCATAATATTTAATTAAATAATTTATTCACTAATGCAGATATATACAATAATTATATTTTATGCCCTGAGCTGTCAATTTTAATTGGTTCATTAGAATCTTGCGATATGAGGTCAAACTTAATCAATTCAAACACAATTACAGAATATTTTATATATGATTTTGTTTCAGTTAAAGTACCACTGTAATCTCATATTTTCATCATGCTCCATTATTTAACCTGTCAATGTTTTTAGAAAGAAAAATATTGAAATGCTGTCTCTAATTTATTACAAGACCATTGCTACAAGACCTTTTTATACTATATTCTTGACTGGTAATGTGCAACATTTGTATACAAACTTTAAAATAAATCATCACAGCCTTTCATTTTTAACTATTGTGTTCAGTTTTGTTTTTAAAGGGAAAGTTTCACCTAAACACACGTTGCTTTTATATAAAAGATTTCACATCTAGAAGTTCAAATATATATGTAAAAGTATTTGGAACTTACCTTTTATTTCTGCAAGACCTCCTTGTATTAGTTCAGGGGAACTGATGAGGAACACAGAAATGAATGTATTTGTCACAGCTGAAATGTGATTGGCTTTTGAACTGGCTCTTGAACCCAATCAGCTCACATAGCTCAGTGTCCGTGACAAAAATCAATTTTAAAATGTCATCTTCCACTCTCCACAATCATGGAGGAATAACATGGACACTAGTCAATTTCTATAACTTTACATAGATAGATGGCCCTTTCTAAGAATGGTCAATAAAGGAAAATTGTATAAAATGATTTTATTGTAAAAAAAATAGAATGGAGCATATTATTAAAAAGAACGCTTAAACTTACATATTTTTCAAAAATGTAATTTTTATTCCATGTGAATTAATTTGCAGCTCTGATCAACCACTACATTCCTCCTTTGTGTATGAGTCTCTCTATGAGGCTTCTATGTACAAAAATATGGGAGTTGCATGGTTGTGCTGCTTCTGGGCTCACAGAGAGCCTTGATCAGAGCTGCAAATAGAGTCATATGAAATAAAACTTTTTAAATAAGTACTCTTAATTTTTTCTCAATTTTCATGCTATTGCATACACGGACAGTATTCCTTTAAAAAAATGATCATACACTGGTCCTTTAATTAAAAAATAATAATTGTATATGGAACTTAATGGCAGCAGACATTTTGCCATTGTTCCTAACAAGGCTAGAAACCAAGAAGAATGAGAGGAACTATGGACTTATTATTATTATTTTATTATTATCATCCTTTCTTTGTTACATGCCAAAGGCAATTATAACATACTGCAAAATAATGAAGTACACTGTATTTGAGCTAACACTCAAACATACATAGGACTTTCCACATGACTTTTATTCAATTTTGTTGAAAGATAGTCAAATTGTCATAAATAGAGGAGCAACCCCTGGTAGGATAGGCATACTGATCATTTCATCAATACAACACATATACATTGAATGCTCTTTATTGTTATCATGTAAAATGCACTTGAATCTTTAAGAAAGCTGTACATCTAATACTGTGAATTTCACATAACAGAAATAAAACTGCATATATATATATATATATATATATATATATATATATATATATATATATGTGTGTGTTGTTGCTTCTGTAAGGTGATAAATGGTTGATTGTATCCTTTTAAATGTGAACAGTAGATGGAAGTGAGCAACTCAGTTTCCTGAATTTCGGTGCAAGTTTTATTATTTGCAGAAGAAGCTGTATGTCTGGAGTGAAATCCCCATGGGCATTAACTTGGATTTCTTGAGTGTATATTAAAATGGATTGTGTCACGCAGTATGGAAAAACATATCTAAATGGTCTTTTTTTCTAAAGAGCATTATCTTAGCTTCTCTTCCCTTATGTATTGCAAGGTAAAGTGGCAAACATTGTTTATTTCATGAGAAAATAAACTGCATAAGAAAGCTAGCTTACTGTATCCACTGCCAGGGCTGGATTTATATTTAGGCAAACTTGGCAGATGCCTAGGCTGTGATTGTGATTTATGTAATTGATAAAGTCAAGAATATCAGTCACTGTTAAAACATGTGATATAATGATATATTTTTTATTGGCTTTATGAAGTGTATATGTGGCAACATACAGCAAGCATATTTCATTTTATTTCACTAAAAAGTTTATAAAAATAATTTGCTGTTGTTGTTCAGTCATTCAGTTTTGTTCGACTCTCCTTGACTCAAATGGACAGCCTCACACCAGGCACACCAGGTTTTCTTGGAAAAGATTCTGGAGTGAGTTGCCAGTTCCTCCTCCAGTGGATAGAGATTTGTCTGACCTATCTGCTATGGTCTGCCCATCTTGGATCACTCTACATGGTATAGCTCACAGCTTTATTTAGGTACACAAGCCTTTCATGACAATATAATGATCCAGAAGGGATAAAAAGTATAGAAGAGATTTATTTTTGATTTAATTAACAAAAATCCAGTGTTCAGTGGACCTTTAAGGTAGAACTATGGAGTTACTGATTGCTAATAGTCCCGAGAGCAGGAATAATTTAGGTCCAGGACTTAAGGTGGAAGAATGGCATTACTGAGGACAGAAATTGTTCCAGGAGGAATGACACCTAGAAGCCAGAGCTTGATGCTTCCATTGTATCACAGCAAAATTCTCAAAAGCATCTATTTTATAAGCTGATTTTTGAGCATTTTCTTAAATAAATACTTCTTGTGAACAACGATACATTCTGTCTTCATATGGTGATTTCAGTGTCCCTTTAAAGATATATTTATATGTCTCTACATGCAGTCTTTGCCTGCAGGAGTTTACATTTATTTAACCAATAATGTAGGTTGATTTGAATAGCAAATCTACTTCAACGTCATGTTAAATGTATAATTTTATAAAAGAATTAGTGTGGATATGACTCCCACCATGTGTAAAACCCAATTTCTCAATAATCAGACTGACATTATTTCATATATAAACATAATACTAATTTACATTTTAAATATTACTTGACAAGCAAATATTGCCTTATACCATTTTTTCACAGTTTATCAGAAAAAAAGGATTATTATGACTAAAATATCATGTTTCTCTCTGTTTTAGTGGAATTTAAATATCTCTGATCCACGGATTATGTGTACCCTGGCTATTCATAAAGGTAAGTAACTTGTGACCTGTATTATATCCTAATGTATGGATGAGGATAATTTAATCTTTATAATTCACAACATTTTTGAAATGTTACTACAATAATGAATGTTTTATTATTTGTTAAACTTCCTGTAATTGTACATTTTCATAAAATTGTAGAGGACTGGGCAGATCATTCACAGAGACATTAGAAATAGCTAAGAGCTATAGTTTTTTTTATGAGCAATTACAATCTATTATTCAATGCATTGTACCACCACTGGTATAAGCATAAGCATTAATTGTGCTTTAGGTAGATAGAAAGGGCATATTAGATGGACCTTTTGGTTCTACGGTATATTTTTACAATATTATCCAATTAATTAGCAAAGTCTCTGTTCCCTGCTTCTCCACCACACATGCTCATGATGCAGCTCTCAGGATGTGATGTAACAAACACAAAATGGATTCCTGTACTTATAAGCAGAGTATTTAAAAATTGAGATTGTCTCAAAAAAGGCTTTTATGTCTGTGGCTTACACAGCTGTTCATGATGTAGTTTGGTACATACTTGACAAATAAGTTTATTTTTTTCTTGAACTGCAGTGGTCCTTTAATCATGGGCTTCTATACTTGGCTGTAATTATCTAGATGATCCTAAATAGTTTTCCCAGACAATATGAGGGATATTATAAGATGATAGATATAAAAGCTACTTTAATATTGAAAACATTTATTAGTATCTTAAGTACAGTAGAGAGGTTTAGCGCAGGGGGAGGATATAATTGTTGTGATGGGTAAAAAAGACCTGCAGATTTTTTGTTTTTTGCAGAGCCATGCTTTTTTTTTTATTATTGTTTTTATTAAAGGGAACAAATAGTGTTGAATATACATTACAAGAAACACATAAATAATTCACACATCACATTAGGAAAGGCTCATTTCTATTATCCCCATTTTTTTGTGTTTTGTTTCTTATGTCGTAATTACTTATAAAAAGTGGTTACAAATTAAGAAAAGAAAAAAAAAACGAATAGAAAAAAAAAAAAGAATTAGTGAAAGGGGGAATGGGGGGATCGGGGGTCACATCACCTCTGGTTATTGTGCTTGATTTGCTACTCTTTGTTTTAGACATTACCATCCGAATTGTAGTTCCCAGACATCCCAACACGAAGCCCACTTTCTATAGGAATTGTCTAGCTCAGCAGATATAGCGCTCATTGAGTGTACACATTTTTTTAATCTCTCCAAATTCAGGAATGGATGACTTCCAAGTTTTAGCAATAGTATTTGTGCTAGTGCTTTCGAAGATATGTTGCTGCCATTCCCAGTGCCTTCAAGAAATGCAAAATATAACAGCTTTTAATGTTTAATGCTCATTATGTTGTGGACTAAGATCGAATAATGCTGTCTGAACAAGAGGTAAAAGAATGTGTGTAAAGGCTAATGTGCTCTATCTATATATTGCAATCTGAGGTATCTGGCACAGCCTCATTTTAAAATGGCCATGAAGCAAAAGAGGCTATGTGTGGTACCCTAATTCACTAAGAATGCAGCAAGTATATATGAGAATGATTGGTAATGTGGGTGGTTAAGGAGAAGGTGGATGAAATGAAAGGTGAGATGGTTGACTATGAAGTATCATTGCATGGTTATTATAGCATGCTACCTAGCCTAGAGAATGTCACAAACTTCATGATGACATCTTTTGTAACATTATCAAGTGAGCAGGGAAACTGTCATTTGCATAATGTTGAGCTATAATTGAAGATGTTGTGCCAAACAACTTGAGGAAACTGTCATATGTGATCCCTTGTTCTTAAAGCATATGGATTTTCAAATTCTCATGTACATCTGACTTTTCCATGTGAAATATGGTTTGAACGCATCACTTTATTTAACACTCGTGGATGTTAACAACTTCCCGTTGATATATGCTGAGAGCACTGAAATGCGTAGTACAAACAAGATTTGTTCTTTTATTGCTAGAAAAAGACAAGTTTTTGAATTTATAGATTCAAGTTAGTAAGCATGGGGTTAATATATCATGGTAACTAAGAAACTGCAGAACATTGCACATTTTTTTTGGAGTGTGCAAAAAAAGATTAATTTATAAGTATTTATTGGGCTTGATTCTCAGATGGATCTTATAACAACTATGAAATAGTGGGTAATTACTAGGTTTAACTGTAGTGGGGATCATGGCTGAAATCAGCTCAAGTACTGCCAGCTGTTGTGCCAATGAGATATGGTGATGGCTATTAAGAGTTTGCTTCTATAGTACTTTTTATAATAATTACTTTTTCATGGGAAATATTTGTTATGGAAGAGAATATCACCGATCCACTTTAGGTCCTCATAGCAACACATGATCTCTTCACATAACATAATTCACATTTCTATGGTTGGATTAGATTACACTTTGTCTGGGGTAATAATAGCTCCATTTTAAAGGATAGTTAAAGGGACATGGATATTTTTTTTTCTATCATGCATTTAAAACAACATTTACTAGATAATACAAAACTGTCTTTTTGCATAAAACACTAATTAAAACTTGTTTAAACTTCCATGAAACTAATAAGATAATGTTTTAAGGACCACTATAAGGACTTTTCAATTTCTCTATTTTTACTTCATCATTAATTACTGTTAAAAAGACATGTGCAAACAAAAGCAAAGAAAGACTCAACCAAGAAAAAATAATTTAAAAATACAGTTCCCCTCAATTTTAGTTGTTAGTACACTGCTCCTCCGCCCTGTCCTTTTCTGTACACTATTATCCAGATTAAAAAATTGCATTAAATAAATTGCCCAGATTATATTCTATAGGAGAAGGTGATTATAGTTGCAATCCCATAACCCTGCTTCTCCTACAGAGCATGCTCAGTGTTAACTGGCATGCATAATTTATTAAACCATTGCTGATATAATTGGGAAACAATGCTTTCCATGGACCTTTATATCCCACATTTACTATAATGTACCTCAAAGATTTGTTTAACCTTAGACAACTTTTTTTTTAAATTTCTTAAGAAATAAGAGATCTGAAATCCAACAAAAATATGTTTAACCCTGCAGCAGGGGTACATTTTGCAGGCTTTGTTGGAAATACTCTGCCACCCTCCGGTTTCTAAAAATCTAATTGGCTGCAGAAAGAGCTTTCTATCTGTACACAAGATGGCTAACTGATAACAGTCATAAATTAACTAAAATATTCTGACTGACGGAACAAAATGAAACCAGCATCCTACCACATTTTAAAAACTGTTTTATGGCATGAAATGTTTTTCTAATGATAAAAACATGATCTTGTATTGTAAACAAACACTAAAAAAGAAATGTTTGACTGTCCCTTTTATGGGATGAGACAAGGGTTGACAAATGTATCTGAATTTTAGAAGCCACATTATGCATTATGCATATATATAAATAAAACTAAAAGAATCAGGAGCCATCGATAAGGTTTTAGGAGCCTTGGCTCCCGAGACTTGTTAAATCCTGGGATGAGAGTTATATGTACATGGGTTACTAAATAATGATACATACTTTATTTAAATCTCATTCTAAAATGTTTAACAACTTTGTAGTAGAATGAATGTATTAGCAGATTGATTGTCAGAATGTGGTATTTTTTTCTTCCTAGGTGGTTCCAATATTTGCAGTTAACGGATCATTTGATGTACTAGGAATTATTCCTAAATGTGCTGTTGAAAAGAACACTACGGCATGTCTTGCTCATTAGATCAAACATCCAACTGCAAACTGGTCATTCTCATAGTTAAGGGGGACACGTTAGTCCCATGTTCTGGAAGACTATTTTGAAAAAACAGAATTCATGATGAGTAATATGTGAATGTAAACAACCTTCTATTTATTTGCTATAATATGTAATTGGATATTGTATATGTAGTGTATATTCATCTGCAACATGATTGGTTTTCCAGCAGCAGAAGATCAACAGCCTTATTAAATTGCTATTCGGTAAATTTAAAAGGGCTCTATTTAAGCACACAGCATATTTTTTTACAGAAGATTTTAGTTAGTGAACTTCTATCCAAAATCACTAACTAAAGACTTCTGCAAAAATAATATGCTATGTGCTTATATAGAGCCCTATTCAATTTGCCGAATCACAATTTAATAAGGCTGCAAATGTGTAATGATCTAAAACAAAGATGAATGTTTAGGTATCTGGGATTCTAACGTCTGTAGAACATGAGACTACTAAGTCTTCCAGAACACAGGACTACCCTGTTTATAATGATGGTAAACATCTGCAGCCTTATTAAATTGCGGTTCAGCCAATTGAAAAGGGCTCTATTTAAGCACAGATCATATTTTTTACAGAAGTTTTTAGTTAGTGAACTTCCATACAAAAGCAAGGTTTTCACTAACTAAAAACCAAATCACAATTTAATAAGGCTGCTGATCTCTAAATGTTACAATATATTGAACAGAAGAGACGTTTATTTTAATACTGTACAAAGATGGTATTTAGTTCCAACCAAAATTGTGGTAATGTGGAAGGATAATAATCTGGATAAGTGCTGGAGACATTGCGACCAGAAAGGCTCTCACAGACATATATGGTGGGAATGTAATGCCATGGAAAATGTGCAAACTGCATGTTTTTACTATATTTCTAAGATTATTAAAAACATTACTCCATCGCCAGATATAGCTTATCCCATATAATGCCAGGAAATCTTGACCATACAGAAAAGGCTTTCATTATACAAATTGTCACAGTAGTAAAGTGATTTGTAGATAAAAAATGGAAACAATTGGGATAGTTATGTCCATTTAGACTTTTAGATAGATAATATTCTCTTCTGCTCCATGAATGGTTTGAGTACATTTATTTCAAATGATGTATAAAGTATTAGTATGTTTGATGTATAGTTTTGTTTGTTTGTGATGTAATGTTTTTGAATATATTTTTGTAAAAAATGTAAAAAATTAAAAAATTAAAAACAAAATTAAAAACAAGTTAACAATGCAACAAACCTGTAGTAAAAGTCAACTGGATGTTTGGCTATAGTGGATGATGAATAAGCCAAAAAAAGATAATAATGCAATTCCATAGATCCTTAGTTAGAGAAACATATGGAAAGATATGTATAGCTTAGAGCATTCGCTATAAACCGTTTTGATTTGGGGGCCCTATGTGATGTCCAGAATATTTAATTTTACTAATACTGTGTTTGAAATGCTTAATTTTCATCTAGTTTTGAACTCACTTTAGTAGAGCATATTTTAGCCTGTAGATATATTCTTCATTAATCTGTTTATAACCATGACTAATGGTAGTGATATGTTTAAAGTGTTAGGCTCTCCTCATCCATCTTTGTTCCCAAAGAAGAACAGATCATTTCTCAGGGAGCCCCTGTTTGAGAGACACTGGCTTTAGTGACCACTGAACTGTAATACAGTATTTATAATAAGCTATTTTGGAGAATTTGACATGATAATGTTTAAAATGTTTTAAATAGTTTAAGAAAAACAAATATAGTATTTAATGTTTAACTATTGTATCCAATTTTGCTTTAATGATGATTGATATTTTGTGTTTGTAAAAGCATTGGCAGCAATAGTGGCTTGCGGCAACAGCACGACCGCAGACATACGGCCTGTATTCCGCGAAAAGCGGACTTGTAAAAGAATGAGGCTCAAAGAATCCATGTCCCTTAATTGTAATAAAATACTTTATTTCATATTTAATTTCCGTCCAAAGTCCTATGGGCTTTAACCTCCAAGCCAATAGGACTTTGTAATCCAACCACCATATTTCATTGTCCTACGGGCTTGAATAACGAGTTACGGGCTTGGAGGTCATTCAAGCCCGTTTAGGAAGGAAATTAAACATGAAATAAAGTATTATATTTTGGCAATGTGCAAGCTTGTGAATGTTGTGCTTTTAATTCTAATGTCACCCATTGTGTTCCCCATCATTTACAGTGCTTGATTGATTTTATATTTGCATGTAAAGTGCTCTGATTTGTCGGGCTTGAACCACGAGTTACGGGCTTGATTTATGATTCTGGCGAACGGTGCCTAACTTCGGCCCAGGCCAATTGAATAGCATAGCAAAAGTAGATCAACGGGAGGACGCAACTCAATTGCAGCCATTTGCCTGTTTGCGATCGAGTTATGTCCCCAAATTGAATGAGGCTGTTGGTTCCCTGACTGGAATTGAATACAGTTCACAGTGGTGAAAGCACTGAATCCTAACCACTGGACCACCAGGGAACCCAAATTGGTAGATTACACAGACCTATTTGTTATTAGATATTGTCACAATCTGCTTCTTCAAGGGGGCTTGGTAGGAACCTAGTTCAAACCTACCCCAGCAGAATCATGTAGTTCTTGTTCTCTGTGGCACAAAAAATGCCTTCTGAAGAGGTACAGGCAGAGAATACTGCATACAGGTTACTAGTGGCCCATGGCAAGACCACTCCCAAAGTCAGGATACAAACACAGAAATAGTCTCACACCTTGTTATGTGAAAACTATCTCTCAACCTTTATTAAATGATCAAAACAACATTTTTATACTCTCCAATACCACACCCTTGTGTACATTTGTGTATGTGTGTAATGAAACTCTGGAGATCAAATTCACCAGATATCTATAGCTGACTAGTGAAACAGCCTTGATGTTAATCTCAAGTGTTTGCTTAGGACTACTTGAAGCACATGCATCCATCTTGGCTGCTGTTTATCAAGGGTGAGGGTGCAATGATCTGCAGCTAACCTCTGTGCATTTCTACCAATTCCACATATGTTCTATATCACATTTTCCCTCATAATATAGTATAACTAGGATACATAATAACCATGTACAGGCAACATATAACCACTCACAATAACACATAATCCCAATGTAACAATGTCATGCTCCCTTGGCCATATTCATAATTACTGGCAATATCAGTCCTTAAACAATTAAACCATTTCTACATATCTACAGTATATAACTTGAGCCTTTTCACATTAAATTGATTTTTTAGTTAACTATTATTTAACATTACAAATCCCTGTGCAAACAGCAGCAATGCCGAAATGCTTTAGCTAGAAAATATCAATTAAAAACCCAGTTACCCTCAATAACAACCACTGCTACACTCATCCCCCATGTCTCTCATCATCCTGGGCACTATTGTCCAGAAGATAAAAGCATCAATACAAATTGCATTACTTAACCCCGCCTTTCCAAAGTGAGCATGCTCCAGGTTATCTGGCCTGCATAATTAATGCAATGTTGATCTGTTTGTCTTCTGCACAATAACGCCCAGGACAAGGAAAGATGAGGGAGGAGTGCAGCAGGGGCCATTATTGAGAAGAACTATGTTTCGCTCTTTGCTCTGTATATTTAATATTATTAGTGAACTAAAAAAATAGCTGTAACTTGAAAAGCACTTACACTGGCCTTTTAAATGTGAATGGAAATTAACACTGGATTGAACCGTAATGTCTTTATTATCAACTAAGTAAACAAAACAATCTTTGAAGCAGAAAGATAAGAATTGATTTATTTGGCACTGCAGTCTGACAAGCATTTCAGGCACATACCCATGGCATAAAAAGCTTACAGTCTACGTTGACAGAGAGATGAAATTACTTTACCAAGGTCACAGAGAGCTTGCCATGGAATATAAACTGGGATTACCCACTTCAAAGGCAGTGACGATACAATCCTCCAATTTTACTTTAATTATTGTTACTTGTCATATGCAGAAAGAAAGGTCATCAGGTCTTGCCATTAACTCTTGTTTTCTGGTTGCATCCAAAAATAAGTATTAGCGGCCTATAAGAATCACAATTCCTCCTGGGCTTAACCCTTTAAGCGGAAAATTACATTTAAAAAAGTTCTAAATTAAATTTTAACAATTTTAATTTGTCATATATAATATAGTCCTGACGTCAGTACACTTCCTTTCATCAGCATGTGATTACCTAGGTGGTGTCACATTGTGAATTGATATTTGCATCTCCCTGCCAATTTTGGTTATTATAATTGTAGTCATTAGGGTAGTGGGATTTATAATGTATCAGTGATGCAGATATGGTTAAATGGACTCACAGTGGGCAAGAAGAGTATGGCTAGAAAGTCAAATCAGTGTAATCAGAGAGACGTATATAACCCACACTGTGATAGTTAATTAATCATATTGGATAAAGTTCATAGCAGGATTTTCTCTGCCACCTAAGGGCCTCATTCAAATGCGATTTCGCCAATTGAAAGGACTCTATTTTAGCACATAGCATATTTTTTTACAGAAGTTTTTTGTTAGCGATCTTCCATCAAAAAGCAAGGTCTTTACTAACTGAAAACTCCTGTAAAAAAATATGCTCTGTGATTATATAGAGCACTATTCAATTGGCCAAATTGCATTTGAATGAGGCCCTTAGTTTCCAGCTCAATTATCTACCACTTCTACTCTGTTTTGTATAAATCCAGATGCAATGATACAAATGTGAACTATTCTGCAATTTGCTTAAATGGCCAGTGTAAGCACTTTACATGTTGAATGTAATTCTTAGTTTGCCATTAATTAACATAAATATACATGTTTAAAAAGCAACTAGGAAATATAATTACATTTTTTTACCTCATTAATGGCTTGTTTATATGACAATAGGCAGTGATAATTATTTTTATATATATATATATATATATATATATATATATATATATATACTAGTCACTTGGCGTAAAAAATGATGGTATAATATTGTCTTTAAAATTGCGTCTTCTGTCTGTTTGTGCGTCCTCTCTCTGTGTACCCTCTCTCTCTGCACCGTCCCTCCCTCTAATTCTCCCTCTCCTTCTCTCTCTCTCCTTCTCTCTCTCTATCCTTCCTTCTCTCTCTCTCTCTTTCTCTCTCCCTCTCATTCTCCTTCTTCTTCCCTCTCCTTCTCACTCCTCTCTCCCTCCCTCTCCTTCTCTCTCCTCTCTCCCTCCCTCTCCTTCTCTCTCCTCTCTCCCTCCCTCTCCCCCTTTGGCACCCATTACGAGCCTCGCAATGAGCGGCTCGCATGTGCAACTCGCAGTTTGTGAGCGTTACACACAAGCTTGCAGCTTGCATATATATAACTTATGATTTGAGATGTATAAAGAGGAAATAAGGAGTTTCAAGTGGGTGTGTGGCACAAATCTGAATGGTATAGGGCAGCATAAAACCTAAATACACCCATGATTTTTCTTTAATTAAAATCAGTATTTCATTATCACCCCCTGTTCAGTTTAGTTTTTTAGGACGCTGTTATGTTATTTTTCTCTCCAAAAGCTTTGAGAAGCAAAGAGAACTCAACATACTAAATGAAACATAATAAAGGATGGTATAAAACATGCTCTGAATCTATCCTGTTATAGATACGACAGCAGCAGTCGCTAGATATTGCTGCCGATATTTTACAGCGCTGCTGTAATATTTGAGAGTTCTAACCTTAGAATGTTACCCGAACCCTAAATCTAACCCTCACCCTAACAGTTTACCTAAGCCTAACGCTATGATATCGGCACTGAAATATCGTCAGCGTCATCTATTAGTTGGTCGCCGCCTCTGCTACTGCCACTGCTGCCGTAACTATAACAGGAAAGGACACATATTCTTTTAAATTCAGGAAAAAAAAAAGGAATTGTGTTTCATATCCTTTTAATACACATTTAGCTGAGCTACAGCAAACCTAAATTGGCTTTTTTTGTGTGTCTTCACATTTGTGCACAAATACACACGGTGCATTAGAACAACACAGAAAAGGTTATAACCCTTATTTCAAATCTTTAGTGAAACAAAAAAAGCCATTATACAAAAATCTGGAAAAAAAATACTGGTCAAAAATATAAAAGCTGAAACCGTGTACAAAGTTTTCATTGAGTTTACATTTTTGTGTGAGCTATGTCATTTGATCTAAATAACATTCCCTGTTTTTGTATCATGGAGACTCATTGGAGCTGTGTCAATGAGCCAATTTGTGGGGAGAAGGCTGAGCCGTTATAAACCCAGCAAAGAAAACACTATGGCGGCGCAGCGCTGTGTTATTAGTAATGAGCCTTACACAACCCTGCTGGATTACTGCCACGAGGAAATCGTACAGGCAAACGGAAAAGACTATTAAACAGAGACGCATTGTTGTACAAAGGATGGAGTTACTTTACTTGTACTGCAGTATTAGGAAGGGGTTGTAACGCAAGATAACGCAGACATCAAGATATAGTGAGATTGCTAAAAGCAACATCATTTTTTAACTGAAAATTTACATATAAAATTAGCCAAACCCCCAAATTCCAATAATATTTGACAAATTGTAAGAACTAATGTATTTAAAGGGACACTTTCACCCCAATAGGAAGTTGATTTAATTCGAAAGAGCATTAAAAACTGCCTATACATTGTACTTATAGTTTTTCTCTAAAGTAAATAATTTCTGAAATATTTACAATTGATTTTGTGGCTCCTGCATGCTAATGTGCAGTTCAGTATGCTAACGTGTGGCTCAGTATGCTGATGTGCGGCCCTGTATGCTAATGTGGAGCTCAATATGCTAACGTGTCTTAGAGTACTTGATAAGGGTGGGAGAGGATCTAACAGTCAGATAATATTGCAAGACCTATGGCCACTACAGGGACAGACAAGCAGACTGTAAACCTAATTAGCACAGCAGAGCTGCTAATTAGTATGGCCCTCATTCAATTGCGATTTAGCCAATTGAGTAGGGCTCTAAATAAGCACATAACATATTTTTTTTAAATAAGTTTTTAGTTAGTGAAAACCTTGCTTTTGGATAGATGTTTACTAACTAAAAACTTCTTTAAAAAAATATGTTATGTGCTTATTTAGACCCCTATTCAATTGGCCAAATTGCAATTGAATGAGGGCCATAGTGTGAGCCGCTCATATCCATATAATTACAGCAACAACAACAAGGAATTTCCCAGTATTGATTCACTTAAGAAAAAATGGATAACAACAAAGAGCCAGTTTTTCAACAACAACTTGATTTTTGGGTGACAGGGTCTCTTTAAAACATACACTTTTGAAGATCTACTCTTCATGATGGAAAGTAAAAGAAATAACAAAATCTAATTTATTACCTGTTATATGTAATTTTGCTTCAGTGGAATCGGGTTCTGCGGAACAACTTACTAAGGCGGAGGAGACTTTGCAAGACTGTCCAATGAGAATGTGGCAGCTAAGACTGCCAGTGCTTGCATTAGTTTTATTTGGTAATCATATAAAGCTGATGTGTTACATTAAATATAGTATAGCCCTAAGTCCAGTAGACTTACTTTCAGTAGCATAGGGTTAGCTAGCTTTTGTCACATTGTGAACTTTGAACTGTTATTTGCATCTCTCTGCAGTTTTAGGTTATTTGAATAGTAGCCAATAGGGTAATGGCAACTATAATGTATCAGTAGTTCTGGTATGATTAAATATGCACACAGTAGGCAGGACAAGTATTGCTAGGGCTTCAAATCAGTGTAATCACAGAGACTTAGACATGTTAACACCTCTGTCATTATTTATACTGTATTTGTAGCAACTGGGGATTCTCTTTCTGCTTACCACTGTGATACTTAAGTAAGGACCACAGTAGTGTATTATAAGTAATCATCTCAGAAGTAATCATCTTAGAAGTTAAAGGACTACTGTAGTGCATTATAAGTAAGCTCAAACTCACACCTTCCTGATAAAGTAGCATATAGAATCAGGACAAAAAGTAAATGGAACCACACAGTAAAGTATAAGTGAGGTAAAAATGTAAAGTTTATGTTTATTTTTCTGCTTCCTAAAAAAAATCCAAATACAGAAAATGAGCATAGTTTTCCTTTAATTCAAGTATAATAAACTAGATAAACAAGTTTATCTTTGATAGCCATACTACAGGATGAAATAAAGGTTTTTTATTTACTGACTTGTGGTGTAAATAATAAAGTCTGTTTGATATGTCCCTCCTAGAGGCATCAAAGAGAACCAACTTCTAAACCACAACACACATCTTGTGAGGATCAATAATATAAACTGTAAAAAACAACAAATAATGGATTATAACCATTTTTTTTTTTTTTAAATTGCTCTTCATGCGAAGGAAAAAAAGTGAGCTAAAATTAAAAATGATCAGAAAATGAAAATTACTTAATTTCCTGCAGCCAGTATTACACGTTATTGAAAGACACTTTAATAAAACATCACATTTGCAAGAAGTGTATGTATGAAAGGCAGTATATGCTGCATAAAACATGATTCCTAGAGCAGTGAATTAACAAGCCATCTTTATGAGCCAAACCATCTCACTGTTAGTCTGAATGAATAGGACTCTATGCAGTTTTTAAATAAATCATATTTCACAGGAAGCATCCTCTAGGTCCGTGTAAAGCGTGCTGTGTTCTCTTCTGAGGGAGGCAAGTTATTTTAAACAAATTCAGTGTGTTTCTACTGTTTTGAGAAAAAAATGAAATTTGCAAGTCTCTTAAAGTGCAATGTGCATAAACTTCGCTATGTATGCAGAGCAAATTACACATGTGAATCTGCTCAGTATGCAATGCCAAAGCAAACAGGTCTTACGGACCAAGCCATGTCAGTTTTGCAGAAATTTGCTAATAGTTTTTACGTTAGTGAAGTTAATATGCAGTACAAACTAAGCGCAAGATAGATAGATAGATAGATAGATAGACTCAGACTAGATAGACTCAGATGGACATAGATAGATAGATAGATAGATAGATAGATAGATAGATTCAGACTAGATAGACTCAGATGGACATAGATAGATAGATAGATAGATAGACTCAGACTAGATAGACTCAGATGGACATAGATAGATAGATAGATAGATGGATAGATAGATTTGCGAGTTTTCAATTGTGTGTCCGTGTCTTGGAAACAAGCTCTATGTACATTTGATTATATGCTCAAAAACAGGGCCCTCCATTCTTTATAAGGTGTTAAGTTTGTTTTTTGCCATGTACTAAACTCCTGTACAGCGCTACGGAATATGTTGGGGCAATATAAATAAAGATAATAATAATAATAGACTCAGACGGACAGAGATAGATAGCTAGATAGATAGATAGCTAGATAGATGTGTTACATGATAGATAGATAGATAGATAGATAGATAGATAGATAGATAGATAGATAGATAGATAGATACCTAGACTCACTCAGACGGACATAGATAGATAGATAGATAGATAGATAGATAGATAGATAGATGTGTTACATGATAGATAGATAGATAGATAGATAGATAGATAGATAGATACATAGACTCACTCAGACGGACATAGATAGATAGATAGATAGATGTGTTACATGATAGATAGATAGATAGATAGATAGATACATAGACTCACTCAGACGGACATAGATAGATAGATAGATAGATAGATAGATGTGTTACATGATAGATAGATAGATAGATAGATAGATAGATAGATAGATAGATAGATAGATAGATAGATACATAGACTCACTCAGACGGACATAGATAGATAGATATATAGATAGATGTGTTACATGATAGATAGATAGATAGATAGATAGATAGATAGATAGATAGATAGACTCACTCAGACAGACAGACATAGATAGATAGATAGATAGATAGATAGACTCACTCAGACAGACAGACATAGATAGATAGATAGATAGATAGATAGATAGATAGATAGATAGATAGATACATGACAGGGGGAGACACTCTGATTTCAGCTGTTATCAGGAAAATAGCACTTTATTTCATAGCTAACGACTTGCACGTCAAAAAATGACCATCAATAAAATTTGAAGCCATGGGAATGCTGTTTGAGACATAATTAAAACCGTTTTGTACTCATCTCATGCCTCGCAATGAGCGCCTTTGGCGCTCATTGCAAGCCTCAGGACCTTTGGTGCTCATTGGAGGCTTGTGCTGAGCGCCTTCGTTGCTCATCGCATGCCTCACAATGAGCGCCTTCGACGCTCATTGCTAGCCTCTCCTGTCATGTACTTTTGGTCCTCTGAGAGAGTTATATATTTCTATGTATATGTAGTTAAGTAATAATGAATGATTTATTCAATAAATTAATTAAATAATAATTAATGATTTATTCAATAAATTAATATACTTTAATTATTTATATTTGATATATGCAGCGAGCAATAGGCTGAAGAGCTAACAATCTGTTTGTATTTTGCGTCTGCATACAATATACATTGTGAGTGTTAGTGCCATGCTTATAAAGTGTAATGAATGTTCCAAGTGTCCATACTAAATAGGCTGCGTGCGCGAGGTAAAGCCGTTGGTTTATTGTGTAAATCGGCATTGTATATTCGTATTGTTATTAATGTGGTACGCATCTCGTGAGTATTTTCCGGCTTTTGTAATAGTGTATTTTGTAGGTCGTAGTGTGATGTGTAAAGTGCTACGTGTTTTGCAGTGTTATGCGAGGTCCAGGGTCGTGTAGCCTCGTTTTCGTTTTTTCCGGCGGCCATATTTTTTCTTGCTAAGGCGATTTTCGAGTTGCGAAAATCGTCCCAAAGATGTTTAATTCGCACTTCACTCACAGAAGTCCTGGCTGTTGCCCCATGCTGTCTGTGGTGTGTTTGTAATTTCTTTAGGTGTAGTTAGTGTTTTTTTCGGGTTTTTGGTTCGGCCGCTAATCTCGTAATTTTTTGCATCTTGTATCTTTTTTTTCCGAAGTCTCACGTCTCGTATTTTTTTGTCTTGTATTTTTTTTTTGCTAAGTCCCGCTAAAAGTGCTCCGAGTTTAACGGCTCGCCTCGCTATGTGAGGCTCGCCGGCAATGAGCGCCTTTGGCGCTCATTGCCAAAGTGCTCCGAGTTTAACGCCTGCAAAAAAAATCTGCAAATGCACAGTTACTTTTTTATATGATGAACTTAAAAAAATACATAAAAAGTAACAGTGGCACATGCAAAAGTTTGGGCACCATTCCAGTTGTAAGTTCTCAGAACATAATTAACTCATTAGACCTTAGGCAGGTCAAGAATTGTCTTTAGGACTGTCAGTAGATGTTAGCTCCACAATATAATAAATTCTCTGAGTCTTCCAACCTTGTACTAACACCGAGAAACCATGGGCTGTTATACGCAACTGACTAAGGATCTGTAAATTAAACTAATCACGTGTAATAGTTGTCAAGGCATAGATGCAGTCCGAGCTCGGAGCTCTTAGACCATCAACGGCAAGGCACTCATCGCCCTGCGAGGCTTGTGAAGCGAGGTGAGCCGTTGAGGCATTGAAACACGTAGGACTTAGCCTGCAAGCAGTTAACAAACGCAGGACTTACTTAGGCTGCAAGCAGTTGAGGAACGCAGGACTTTGAAAAAAAAATTCAACCTCGTAATCTCGGGGGCAAAAAAATGACCTCGCAAATATACAACTTTAATGGCTGAACCGCGGAAATCGAAAAACAAGAAAAACAAAAAACAGTCACACTCAGCACTGGGGAGAGGTTACACGCAAATGTAAGCCGAAATTGCAGAGTTCTGGCACTCAAAAATCGGCTAAGCGAGAAAAAAATGGCGGACGAAAAAAAACGAGGGTAAAGGAGACCAGGGCTCGCAAATCACCGCCAGGCACGTATGAGTTAGCCAGGAATGTAGGTGATACAAAATATAACATTACAAAGGACGAAAAATGCTCGCGAGCCAAGTAACACATAGAAAAAAAGCCGCCATTTTACAACACTAACTTGCAAATAATAACATTATGATTCTAAAATGGCGCTTTACCCGCCTGAACAAACGGTTTGGCCTCATGCACGCAGCCTATTTACACTGCACACTTGGCACATTTCTGATACTTTCTCCTCAGGTGATCAATAGTCCAAATGTACATTTTCAGATGCAGGAAAATCCAAAGAGATTGTTAGCTCTTCAGGATATTGATTGCTGCATATTAAATATAAATAGGTAAAGTATATTAATTTATTAATTCATATTCATTTAATAATTTACTGTACTCATTTTTTTTATATTTTACACTGTACTTCCCGATGAGCGCCAAAGGTGATCATTGCAAAGCAGGAAACTTGTTTACAAGGGCAGAGGCTCGCAATGAGCGCCAAAGGGCCTCAGAGGAGCAAAAGCCTTACAATGTGTGGCAAACAGCATTCCCATTGTTTCAAATTTTATTGCCCCGTCATTTTTGACTGGCAAGTCGCTAGTATACATATACATAACGAATTGC
This sequence comes from Discoglossus pictus, assembly GCA_027410445.1. Classification (NCBI taxonomy): domain Eukaryota; kingdom Metazoa; phylum Chordata; class Amphibia; order Anura; family Alytidae; genus Discoglossus; species Discoglossus pictus. Next base: position 236,780,378 of record CM050163.1, read on the forward strand.
CCGTCAAAAATTGACAGGCATAAAATTGTAAGCCAGGCAATGTTGTTTGCCACACAATGTGAGGCTTTTGCTTCTCGGAGAACCTTTGGCGCTCATCGCAAGCACCGCGATAAGTGCCTTTGCGCTTGTGTGGCTCACCATGAGCGCCTTCAGCACTCATTGCGAACCTTTCCTCCCGCCTATTGTACAGGCCGCTCATTGCAGGGTTCATTAACCTGCAAGATTTGTGCTTGGGGATGCCATGTGTCTCTTTCCAGCATCTCCCCCCTGTCCCTTCCCTGTGTGTTTCTTTTTTGTGTGTCTGCTGAATGTTTGTGTGGCGCGCTCTGACTGGCTCTTGTTTTATTTACAAAGTCCTGCATGCCTGGCGTTGTTCTTGTAAGTGTTACTGTCTTTGCCGTCATGTATTTTCTAAGACCCGAGTGCCTGGCGTTGCTCAGCCTCGTTTTCATCCAGTTTCAGAATTTTTACGTTTTTCGTCCGCCATTTTTTTTCTCACTTAGACGATTTTCGTGTGATGAAACACGTCCAATAAAGCTCAAAATCGCTTGCAACCTCACTCCCGGCTTCCTGGCTCTCCCCCTGTGCTGTGTGTGAGGGTGTTTTTATTTATTTTTTATTATTTTTGGTGTTTTACGATTTCCGTGGGTCAGCCGTTAAATTTGTATTTTTTCGAGGTTGTAATTCCCCCCCCACCCCGAGCTTGCATGTGTGATGGCGCCGCTGGCTGCAATGAGCGCCTTGGGCGCTCATTGCAGCCTAAGTGTTGCGCAGCTGCTTAAGTGCTCATTTCAGCCTAAGTCCCACATGTTTCAATGCTTCAACTGCTTGCTTCGTGAGGCTCGCAGGGCAATGAGAGCCTTCAGCGCTCATTGCCTAAGTCCTGCGAGCTCAGAAGGCTGGCTCGCAAGCGTGATGACTAATCACACTTTGACATTTATAATATGTGAAATATATATCTCAAAGTGCTTCCAGACTGCAATTTCCACTGTCTGAAATGTCATTAAGAAATGGCAGATGGGGGTGGGGGTGGGGGGGGGGGGGGGTAGACTGTGGAAGTCACAACAAGATCTGTAATATCAAGAAAATGTTACCACTAAATTTCCACAAATTCTGGAACAGAATGTCACAGAGTCAGTCATGAAAAGGAAGTTGAACATTGACTGTTACAAGACAACGGTCCAAAACACACCTCAGAATCCACCATGAATTAGCTCAAGAAACTGAAGCTGAACAGAGGCTTACCACTAAAACAAAACAATCTAAAACACACCTTGGAATCCACCATGGAATCCACCAAAATTGCTATTTTTTTTCTATTTTAATTTAAGTTATTTTTTCTATTACTATTTTCTACAATAGTAATGCACAGTTCATTTTCAATTAGTGTGCTGCCGAGGCTGTCTACTCCTTTTCACTTAAAAAAATCAGAGTATAAAATGAACTAGTTTTTATTAATGGAATATATGATTTACTCCTGTCGTTAAGTGGATCCTACCTAGTTTTGCAAGTAGTCTTGCCACGACTCCTCCAGTGACATTATCTGTGCATGCACAGTTGCAAGTACCAGCTAAACAAGATGGAAAGGGATATCAATGAAGGAGAATGTAAGGGGTAAAATGGCAGGCCCTATATTGGGTGGTAAAATAAAGCCCAGAATATTTCATATTTATCACTAAACTGTTTATAAAAAGTATACAAAATATTAATTTTGATTAATTATAAAAACAATTCCAGAGTTTAGTTGTCATTTAAGTTTTCAGACAGTGTTTGACCATTTTCACATTTGATATAAACTTGCATATTGTAATAATTTGCAAAAATACACTAAATGTACAATCACCTTAGTTGTGTCAGTTATATATTTGTTTATATATTTCTTAATAACTGGAGTATCTGTACATAGGACGACAATAAGCTGTACACTCCATAGAGTTGGGCTTTATGGCAAAGTGGCCAGAAGAAAGGCATTACTTTCAGCAAAAAACAAAATGGCACGTTTTGAGTTTGCGAAAAGGCATGTCGGAGACTGCCAAAATGTATGCAGGAAGGTGCTCTGGTCTTATGAGACTAAAATTGAACTTTTCAGCCATCAAAGAAAACGCTATGTCTAGCGCAAACCCAACACATCACATCACCCAAAGAACACCATCCCCACAGTGAAACATGGTGGTGGCAGCATCATGCTGTAGGGATGTTTTTCAGCAGCCGGGACTGGGAAACTGGTCAGAGTAGAGGGAAAGATGGATGGTGCTAAAGACAGGGATATTCTTGAGCAAAACATGTACCACTCTGTGCGTGATTTGAGGCTAGGACAGGGATTTACCTTACAGCAGGACAGTGACCCCAAACACACTGCTAAAGTAACACTTGAGTGGTTTAAGGGTAAACATGTAAATGTGTTGGAATGGCCTAGCCAAAGCCCAGACCTCAATCCAATAGACAATCTGTGGTCAGACTTAAAGATTGCTGTTCACAAGCGCAAACCATCCACCTTGAAGGAGCTGGAGCAGTTTTGCAAGGAGGAATGGGCAAAAATCCCAGTGGTAAGATGTGGCAAGCTCATAGAGACTTATCCAAAGCCACTTGGAGCTGTGACTGCCGCAAAAGGTGGCTCTACAAAGTATTGACTTTAGGGGGGTGAATAGTTATGCACATTGACTTTTTCTGTTATTTTGTCCTATCTTCAAAGTTGTGGGCATGTTCTGTAAATTAAATGATGCAAATCCTCAAACAATCCATGTTAATTGCTGGTTGTGAGGCAACAAAACACGATAACTGTCAAGGGGGGTGATTACTTTTGCAAGGCACTGTATTTTTTAATTATTTTACAAATTAAATGTACTTTCTAAATTGTACAACAGGAGACAGGAAATTTCTAGGAACTATTGACATAATAAAGTAGATTAGTGTTAATGCAAATTTATTGTGTTTTATACTCAGCCTCTCATAATATAAAGTTTGTCTGCTACCTATTAATCATATGGGCATATTGATCAAAGCATCACAGCTGCTGCACGGAAAGGAATTCTAAAACTAAATTATATTTTGTTTCTGTAATATATTTATGCTGATGTAAACATCTCTCTATCTGCTCCATATGTAGTAATGCACATGTTAATTTATAATGTAAAGAGGATATTTTTCTGAGTGATAGTGAATGTGTGGCTTTTCATATAAAAGCATTGTCAGAGATGCACATGTAAAGACTTTGTGTATCCTGTCTGGCTTCAACACTTCCTGCTAGTTTGGAGTTTGAGAGTGTGTGCTTATTTTATCTTTCAGTGGAGGGACGGGTGGAGGAGAATTGAAGAGTGCAAGTGGAAGGCAATTTGTTTTATAATTGAAGCTTCCGGTATTTACACCTACCCCCACACCCTTAGATGCTGATAATCACAAGTTAAACTACAAACACTGCTCCTTCAGTAAAGTAAATGCCCCTCTAACAAACACAACTTTCACCAGTGTTAAAGCCAACATGAGCCCCTGGTAGGAGGGTAACCAAATTATTTAAACAGAATCAAAGCCTTATTTAAGTATACAAAACTGACAAAAACACCACCAAAATAAAATAAAAAATAAAAAAAACATCACTCACAGCACAGGGGGACAACCACAATGTCTGGTTGCACGACAATTGAACCACAATTTGCCGAGTTTACACACATGAAAATTGCCTAAGCTACAAAAAAAATGGAGGCGGAAAAAAACGAAAAGAGGCTACACGACCCATAAACATGCAAAAACCTGCCAGACACATAAGACTTCTACACAAGACCATACGGGGTATAAAATACACTATTAGGGAGGACGCTAAATGCTCCACAACCACCTAACACATACACAATCGCCGCCATTTAACACTAACTTGCAAATAATGGCATTACCATTACAAAATGCAGAATTACACACCTAAACAAACACTTTGTGCTTGCGCACGCAGCCTACTTATCCTACACAGGCTACACGACCAATACACACGCAAAATAATGCCAGACACATAAGACTTTTACACAAGACCAATACGAGCTATAAAAATACACTATTAGGGAGGACGCAAAATGATCCACACTAGCACATACACAATCGCCGCCATTTTACAACACTAACTTGCAACTAATAACATTACCATTACAAAATGCCCAATTACATAGCTAAACAAACGGTTTGCCCTCGCGCACGCAGCCTATTTACACTGCACACTTTACACCTTGCTGACACTTACAGGAAAATCAAAACAGATTGTTAGCTCTTCAGCACAATGCTTGCTGCATATATTAATTACAAATAGGTAAAGTATATTAATTTATGATTTTATTAATTCATTCATTATCATTGCAAAATACATATAGACAACAATAAAAAAGGACAAGACGACAGGATCGCAATAAAGCGCCAAGAGTGCTCAGAGGACCAAAAGTACACCAGGGTAGAGGCTCACAATGGCGCCAAAATGCGATCAGCGCAAACCTTGCAATGAGCGCCGAAGTGGCTCTGATAACCAAAAATACACCAACCAAGAGGCTTGCAATGAGCGCCAAAGGTACTCAGACGACTAAAACACTAACAGCCTTATTAAATTGTGATTCGGCCAATTGAAAAGGGCTTTATATAAGCACATAGCATATATTTTTTACAGAAGTTTTAGTTAGTGAAGACCTTGCTTTTGGATAGAAGTTCACTAACTAAAAACTTCTGTAAAAAAAATATGCTGTGTGCTTATATAGAGCCCTATTCAATTGGCCAAATCACAATTTAATAAGGCTGCTTCTTTGTGGTACAAACAGCATTACCTGCCTTACAATTTTATTGCCGTCTTTTTTTTTTCGGGGTGAATGGGGCTGCTGGGGGTGAATATGGCTGCTTGGGGATTGGGGGCTGAATGGGGCTGCTGAGGGGCTGAGTGGTGCTACTGGGGGGGCTGAATGCGGCGGCAGGGGGGTGAAAGGGGCTGCTGGGAGGGGGTAAACGGTGCTGCTGGGGGCCTGAATAGTGCTACTAGGGGGGTGTGGGCTGAATGGGGATGCTGGGTCGTGAATGGTGCTGCTGGGGGCTGAATGGTGCTACTGGTTGTTGGGGGCTGAATGCGGCTGCTTTACACATTCATCTATATATATCAAACGAAAACCGGTAACATTTGGTTTACTGATAACCACCCTGGTAAGTTTTCTGCTCCCTAGGAAGTGTCAAACCAACTGTATAACTCCCAACTGTTCCTCTTTTCCAGTAGATACCCCTGTCCCTCAGCTTCTTAAATGCCCCACTTGTGAAGGTAAAGCTGACACTTATGGGTTCCACACCTGTTTTCCACACCTGACCACGTCCCGTTTTCTTCACCTGCTTCTATTGATTTCTCTTAAAGTCCAGGAGAAAGATAAAAGTCAGTTCTGCAGATTATATGTATATATGGAGCAGTGTTGACATATTAGGTGTGTATATCTCCAGAACTTAGTGTACACATTGCACATAATGGAGACTACGCTACCTAACAGCAGTGTGTCACTTTCCAAAAATATAAGTCTCCATTTTTAGCCATTTTAAATATTGTGAGGAATGCTACTCTAGATATTGAGACACCTGTGGAATAAAAAGTAATACCAAATATTGCACGTAATCAAAAGTCAATATAGTGATGAGTAATGATAAAGTCCCCACCTCATTATTTTATTTAATTAATACTATTTCTAAGTAATACTAGAGTAGCTCACTGCCCATTTATGTGACCACACATTTATGTGAAAAATTGCAATGTGGCCCGCACCATGTTAAAAATTTGGACAGCCCTGAATAATTAGAAATTACCATCCCTACAGATGGTATACTGTTGAACACTTTCATCTATTATTTAAAATAGACAGTTTTTAAATACATCTTATGGGAGGCCTGAAAATGAAATCCATTTGTAATTAACATGTGGTGTCTTCATCTTTGACCAACTGTTTTGACTTTCCAACAGCATACAACAGTATCCTTAAAGTATACTTCATATGCTCTGCACAGAGAGATCAAGATTTTACTTAGATATTCCAATGGCATTTATATCCACAGACTAGGATCTACAGAGATAATGAGGTTAAGGCTGTGCCATACTGGCTATAATTTTGTTTTATTGATTTTTACACTCATTGCTTTTTATGCAGACATAAAGAGCTGCTGGAGGTGAAAGGGGCTGCTGTGGGTGAGTGGTGTTGCTGGGGGTTGTGGGGCTGCTGGGGGGCTGAATGGTGCTACTGGGGGAGGGGGGGGGGGGCTGCTGGGGGGCTGAATAGTGCAGATATGTTTTCAGCTTTGTTGTACCAATGCAATGTGTTATTGGAGTTACCATATGTGTTCTACACACTCAGGGAGTTAAAAAAATGGAAAAGGTGATTTCCTTTTTTTAAATTGCTGCTTAACTGAGGTATGATTTTTCAAAGTTAGTGGTTTTAAGCTATTTTAGCAGTATATATGTTTAGCTACACGTAATTAGAATCAGGTCTGCAAGAACTGTTGCATTGCATTGCATGTATTACATTTAAATTAAGTGTATTGTTCAAAATCATGTGGAACTTTAGCCTAGTGTTGCTGTCTTTGAAGTTGGAACCCTGGGTGCAATTCTTCTTATATATATATATATATATATATATATATATATATATATATATATATATATATATATATATATATATATATATACAGTGGATATAAAAAGTCTACACACCCCTGTTAAAATTAAAAAAAAGAAAAATAATGTGGTTGCATAAGTCTGCACACCCTCTTATAACTGGGGATGTAGCTGTGTTCGGAATTAAGCAATCACATTCCAAATCGTGTTAAATAAGAATCAGCATACACCTGCCAACATTTAAAGTGCCTCTGATTAACCCCAAATAAAGGTCAGCTGCTCTAGTTGGTCTTTCCTGAAATTTTCTTAGTCGCACCCCACAGCAAAAGCCATGGTCCACAGAGAGCTTCCAAAGCATCAGAAGGATCTCATTCTTAAAAGGTATCAGTCAGGAGAAGGGTACAAAAGAATTTCCAAGGCATTAGATATACCATGGAACACAGTGAAGACAGTCATCATCAAGTGGAGAAAATATGGCACAACAGTGACATTACCAAGAACTGGAGCTCCCTCCAAAATTGATGAAAAGACAAGAAGAAAACTGGTCTGGGAGGCTACCAAGAGGCCTACAGCAACATTAAAGGAGCTGCAGGAATATCTGGCAAGTACTGGCTGTGTGGTACATGTGACAACAATCTCCCGTATTCTTCATATGTCTGGGCTATGGGGTAGAGAGGCAAGACGAAAGACTTTTCTTACAAAGAAAAACATCCAAGCCAGGCTACATTTTGCAAAAACACATCTGAAGTCTCCCAAAAGCATGTGGGAAAAGGTGTTATGGTCTGATGAAACCAAGGTTAACCTTTTTGGCCATAATTCCAAAAGATATGTTTGGCGCAAAAACTTCACTGCACATCACCAAAAGAACACCATACCCACAGTGAAGCATGGTGGTGGCAGCATCATGAGTTGGGGGTGTTTTTTTTCAGCTGGAACTGGGCCTTAGTTAAGATAGAGGGAATTATGGACAGTTCCAAATACCAGTCAATATTGGCACAAAACCTTCAAGCTTCTGCTAGAAAGCTGAACATGAAGAGGAACTTCATCTTTCAGCATGACAATGACCCAAAGCATACATCCAAATCAACAAAGGAATGGCTTCACCAGAAGAAGATTAAAGTTTTGGAATGGCCCAGCCAGAGCCCAGACCTGAATTCGATTGAAAATCTGTGGGGTGATCTGAAGAGGGTTGTGCATAGGAGATGCCCTTGCAATCTGACAGATTTGGAGGGTTTTTGCAAAGAAGAGTGGGCAAATCTTGCCAAGTCAAAATGTGCCATGCTGATAGACTCATACCCAAAAACACTGAGTGCTGTAAAAAAATCAAAAGGTGCTTCAACAAAGTATTAGTTTAAGGGTGTGCATACTTATGCAACCATATTATTTTATTTTTATATTTTTTCTTCCCTCTACCTAAAAGATTTCAGTTTGTTTTTCAATTGAGTTGTACAGTTTATAGGTCACATTAAAGGTGGAAAAAATTCTGAAATGATTTCATTGATTTCATTTTTTTACAGCACAGAAAATTTACATTTTAACAGGGGTGTGTAGACTTTTTATATCCACTGCATATATATATATATATATATATATATATATATACATATATATATATATATATATATATATATACATACATATATATATATATATATATATATATATATATATATATATATATATATATATATATATATATATATATATATAGGGGAGTTGTCATGCTTTTAAAGTAATTATAGTATAGAATTTATAGTTCCAAAAGTATAGGCTTTTATCAACTGCTTTTTATGTCTGTATGAGAAGCAATGAGTTTAAAAATCAATAAAACTAAATTATAACCAGTATGGCACAGTCTTAACCTCATTATCTCTGTAGATCCTAGTCTGTGGATATAAATGCCATTGGAATATCTAAGTAAAATCTTGATCTCTCTGTGCAGAGCATATGAGGTGATTTCAGTGTTCCTTTAAGGATACTGTTGTATGCTCTTGGGGCCTCATTCTATTATTGGCCGTAAATCGGCCGTAAGGCTGCGATTCCTTGCGGGGGTTCAGTTAACTCGCGATTCTATTATACGGCCCCGCAAGGATCTCCTTTTACGGCCGGCCGCATATCTTGGAACCGGCCGTAATCTGTGAAATATAAAAACTCAAAAATAAATTCAAGCCTGCACTGTACAGCTCTGTAAATGCTAGGGATCATATTGGGGGACATGAGGATTAAAAGGAACCCACTCTCAAGCTTGCACATCAGCCCAAACCCGAGTTCAAATTAACTCTTTATTTTCCGGCTGCGGCGTGGGTGTGTCTGAGGTGCTCCAAGCACTCTGTACTTTTTACATGGATATTTTACGGATATTAAAAATAAAATATTTTACGGATTTGAGTACAGGATAATTATGTGCTATTTTTTCTAACACCTAAAATCCCGTTATAGTCTTCTAAAAGTGCAGGATGGCTTTATTTGAGCTATTTTATGTGCTTAATTGGTGCTAGCGGGACCTCTTTTCCTGCAAGTAAGCTGCGGCTCGCTTTTAGCCTTGCAGAGAGATTTCCCGGAGCAATTGAATTGCAAATCTCTTGCGGCCGTTTTAGATCAAAGGCTTTCCTCCGGCGCGAGCGGCCGCAAGAGATAGCAAGGCACCGGCCGCAAGCCTGCCGGAATCCCCGGCCGTAAGGGAATAGAATAGCAGAATAGCTTGCGGCCGGTCCTTGCGGGCCCGCAACGGCTTCGGCCGCTAATAGAATGAGGCCCTTGGAAAGCCAAAACAGTTGGTCAAGGATTGGGACACCACTTGTTTAATTACAAATGGATTTCATTTTGAGTCCTCCCATAAGATGTATTTAAAAATGGTCTATTTTAAATGATAAATTAAAGTGTTCAACAGTATACCATCTGCAGGGATGGTAATTTCTAATTATTCAGGGCTGTCCACATTTTTAACATGGTGGGGGCCACACTGCAATTTTTCACATAAATGTGTGGTCACATAAATGGGCAGTGAGCTACTCTAGTATTACTTAGAAATAGTATTAATTAAATAAAATAATGAGGTGGGGACTTTATCATTACTCATCACTATATTGACTTTTGATTACGTGCAATATTTGGTATTACTTTTTATTCCACAGGTGTCAATATCTAGAGTAGCATTCCTCACAATATTTAAAATGGCTAAAAATGGAGACTTATATTTTTGGAAAGTGACACACTGCTGTTAGGTAGCGTAGTCTCCATTATGTGCAATGTGTACACTAAGTTCTGGAGATATACACACCTAATATGTCAACACTGCTCCATATATACATATAATCTGCAGAACTGACTTTTATCTTTCTCCTGGACTTTGGACAGAAATCAATAGAAGCAGGTGAAGAAAACGGGACGTGGTCAGGTGTGGAAAACAGGTGTGGAACCCATAAGTGTCAGCTTTACCTTCACAAGTGGGGCATTTAAGAAGCTGAGGGACAGGGGTATCTACTGGAAAAGAGGAACAGTTGGAAATTATATAGTTGGTTTGTCACTAGGGAGCAGAAAAATTAACAGGGTGGGTATCAGTATACCAAATTTTACCTGTTTTCGCTTGGTATATATAGATGAATTTATAAAGCATTTGGAGTGCATTTAACATTATTTGAGAAGAAACTGGAGGGATGGAGGGTGAAGGAGAGGTTTTGGCAAAGAGAAGACTGGAGGCAGAGAGAGATAGAGAGTACAAGGCTATGCACCATGACTTTGGAGTGGCACCAGTTTTGTAGTGATTTTTCTGCATTAAGTCATTGAGTAATGGTACAATGCATTCAATTCATAATTTATGCAGTTCAATTCTCTGATGAATTGTTTACTGAATAAATTAGACTATGGTACAGTGAAAAATTATATTTTATGGAGAGAGCAAAAAGTTTTATCAACATTTAAAAAAAAGGCATCACATAACAAATTCTGGAAGTGGGCCTAACAGCTGCTTCCCAAAATACTTGTTTCTCAAGAAGCCGCTAAGGGAATTGTCACTGTTTGTGTTATGGCATGGGAATAGCTCCTATGGGTTAAAACCAACTCCATCTGAGGTTTAAAAGGTCTAAAAATCTATTTATTTTATTCCCACATGCAGCCAGAGGTTCTATTATTTATGATGAATATTCATAAGTACACCATGTCTTAGAAAAGCTCAAATTGTATTCTTTCATTGTAACCTAAAGCAATCAAGGTGCTATCTGTTGCAGCAGTAATTAATCTTACGGCTACTGAAGTGTACTGTAGGATTAAAAGGACACTGTAGTAGTAATACATGTCATGGCCCTTTAAACATATAACTCCTATAATGAATACATTTCCCTTTGTTTGCCTCTCTGGGCTGCCATATTATCATTACTCCTTCCTCCCATCCCTCGGAGCATGTCACTATGTGAGATGGATGGGCAGTAAACTGTGAATCTCCAGATTACAGTTTCTAGTGCAAGAGCTATCAATCTTTGACTGTGCAATAGAAGTTGCAGCATGGACATCCACAGCTTGCTGCCTTTTCACATAGGACCTCATTCAATTGTGATTTGGCCAATTAAATAGGGCTCTATATAAGCACATAGCATATTTTTTTACAGAAGTTTTTAGTTAGTGAAGACCTTGCTTTTGGATAGAAGTTCACTAACTAAAAACTTCTGTAAAAAAAGATGCTATGTGCTTATATAGAGCCCTATTCAATTGGCCAAATCACAACTGAATAAGGCCCATAGTGAGAGAAGGAGGCCAACGTGGAAGCCCATATAGGCTAAAAATAAAATAGTAATTCTTAGAAATTAAGTTTATAGGTAATTTATTACACAAGTTGCAACATATACTTTTAAAGGTTCATGTATTTGTTACATCTTTAGGGTCCCTTTTAAACAATAACAATTTATCACAACTAATACAAATTATAACCCATACTTTAGAGCTGTATGCTAGCACAGACAAGACTTGCTTTTAAGTGGTTTAAAATAGTGGATATAATGGCCCTCATTCAATTGCAATTTGGCTAATTGAATAGGGCTCTAAATAAGCACATGACATACCGTATTTTTCGCCCTATAAGACGCACCGGCAGATAAGACGCACCTAGTTTTTAGAGGAGGAAAACAAGAAAAAAAAAATCTGAATCAAACACAAATACACTTTACACACAGATACACACCTACATTACACACAAATATATATATATATATATATATATATATATATATATATATATATATATATAGATACACATACATACATATACATACACACATAAATATACATACACATACATACATATATACACACACATACACACACATACATACACACACACATACATACACACACACATACATACACATACACACACATACACATACACATACATATCCATATACTGCAGCATTTGGGAGCCCTTGACCCTCCCTGACCCTCCCTGATCCCCCTGATCCCCCCTGATCCCCCTGATCCTCACCTTTCTTCTGATCTCTGCCATCTTGATCTCACCCCAGCGCTTCCTACCAGCACTCCTCGTGTACTGCAGCGTTGCGTGTGTGACGTCACTAGGACGCACCGGCAGACGCGATGCTGGTAGGAAGCGCTGGGGTGAAATCAAGAGGACAGAGGCAGTGTGAAAATGTATATTCGCCGTATAAGACGCACCAACTTTCCTCCCCCAGTTTTGGGGAAGAAAAAGTGCGTCTTATACGGCGAAAAATACGGTATGTTTTTTAAAGAAGTTTTTTGTTAGTAAACATCTATCCAAAAGCAAGGTTTTCACTAACTAAAAACTTCTTTAAAAAAATGCTATGTGCTTATTTATAGCACTATTCAATTGGCCAAATCACAATTGAATGAGGCCCTATGTGTCTTTCCCAACATTTTAATTTTAAAGATTAACATAAAATTGAATTTTGTACCAAGGGGACAGTTAGGCCCTCATTCAATTGCAATTTGCCCAATTGAATAGGGCCCTAAATAAGCACATAACATATATTTTTTAAAGAAGTTTTTAGTTAGCAAGCATCTATCCAAAAGAAAGGTTTTCACTAACTAAAAACTTCTTTAATAAAAATATGCTATGTGCTTCTTTATGGCCCTATTCAATTGCCCACATCACAATTGAATGAGGCCCTTAATGTTTTAGAGAACTTGTCATCTTTAAGGTCCAACAAAGTATTACTAATTAATAAATTGTAAGTTTAATATGTACAATTATATAAAATAATAATAGGCCAGGCCCAGCTGTTCAGCCCTTGGTAATAAGGTTGTATGGTTCAAGCTATTAAACATATCCTGTTGCTCGTAGTAATTGCAAGACATGGAAATTAACATTTCCTAAACTCTTAAACTCATTTTCCACATCTGGGAGGAACATCACCTTTGGTATAAACACTTGTGAGAGGTTCTGCCCAGTGTCATGGTTTATTATCCAAACCAGAAACAGAGCCAAACAGGAGATCTCTTTGCTGTTAGAAATGAAATAATATGAAAATAATAATAAAAATCCATTTATATAGAACTAACAGCTTCATACTGTTTTTTTTATTGCAACTCACTTAATTTTGCCTAATGTCTTATTCTGTTGTTCCATATATTTAAATAATAATAATTATAATAATAATAATATGTTCTTATTAATAAAATACCACATTAGTAATTCTATTTTTTATCTATCTATTCTCTAAAATCCTGCAACTTTTTCTCCAATTATAACTGTGCATGGATTTAAATTTTTGAATCTGGTCCTAAAACATGATTCTCTAATTCAAACAGGATTCAATAATTAATCTGTGATTTAATCATTTGTAGTATCTATTTGTGAGCAAATAACTCACAGCCTGGAAACTGCTCTCTAGTTATTGTTGTTATTATTATTATTATTATTATTATCTCTTATTTTTATAGCACCAACACATTACGTAGCGCTTGTGTGCAGTAAAACATGGGTATGATCATACATAATTTGACAGACTGATACAAATGGAGTTGATTACCCTACCCTTGAGCTAACACTCATACACATGACACTTTTATACAAAGCGCTTTGCAAGACTGAGAGTCAAATCTTCACAGTTTATATAATTTATAGACTTAGTAAACTGATATATTTTGAATTGTATAAAACTAGACTGGGTTAATGGCTTAACATTTCTCCCATTTCTATAATATCAGTGATTATATACATGAGTAAACCTAATTTAAGCCCTTTCTGATGCAGCCGAGTGGCTTGTCATCAAGGTGTACAGAGCCTATATTTTCTGTATTTCCTCTGCAACTCCAAACCACAGAACATTATAGAGCTTCTCAAAAGAAAAATATATTTTTATAAAAACTACTGATCTAGAAATAATTTTATTCATACAGAACAATTTCCTTTACAGTTTGTTGAATGCATTCTATACTTATATTCAGGTCCCTGCAATACTGGCTGTTAAATAGTATTGGATTGCAGATGTAAAATACAGTAAATTAAAGCTGTTAAAAATTACCTGATAAAATACTTTGTCTATACAGTATACAGTAGAGCCTCTGTTAAATAAAATTGTATTATTGGAATTTATGCCCACAAAATAAAAAGCCACCAGGAATTAGGGTTTTGTCAAAGTTTTTATAAATCTACCAATAAAATCTTAAAGCTAATTTATAGTAGTTAATTAATGCAATTAAAGCTCTAAATGATCTGTTCATTCAATATTGTGCGTTTATTGCTCTCACGTGTCATTCTTTCTGAAGTTGCTCTATTTAGGGATTCATTGTTAATTATTTTTTTAAGTGCTGGATAGAGCATTATTGGATCACAGTTGCAATGACATCAGATGGAGGTTTTATCAAATAGTGCCCTATCATAGACAGGCTTAAAAGGTTTGTGAATATAATCCAATTTATAGGTTTTCATTTAGCAGTAGAGAATAATAATTATATCTATATTATATCTATGTTCAATATTAAAGTAAGCATAAAATTGTAAATATCGCTCAAACGCTAGCCTTGCAAAGCGAGGCGAGCCAGCGTCGTCGTCACACATGCGAGCCTCGCCAAGCGAGGTGAAGCAGCCGCGCAGCACTTAGGCTGCAAGCATGCAGAACTTAGGCTGCAAAGAGCTCCAAAGCCGCTCATTGCACCGCGAGGCGAGCAGTTGAAGCACGTGCCGCGTAACTCGAGGATAGCCAGGAACTGGGGAGAGCCAGGAAGCCTGGGAGTGAGGTTGCAAGCGATTTTGAGCCATATTTGCCATTTTCCATCATTCGAAAATCGGCTAAGTGAGAAAAAAATGACGAAAAACGTAAAAGTTTTGAAACAGGATGAAAATTAGGTCCTGCAACGCCAGGCACGCAGAACTTAGAAAATACACAACGGCACAAACAGTAACACTTACACTAACCAGGCCAGGCATGTAGGACTTTGAAAATACAACCAACGAGGAACAAAAGCCTCTCAATGTATGCCAACCAGCATTGCCAGCCTTACAATTTCATGCTTGTCCTTTTTGATGGGCAATTTCCTAGGCCCTCATTCAATTGCACTTTGGCCAATTGAATAGGGCCCTAAATAAGCACATAACATTTTTTTTTAAAGTTTATAGTTAGTAAGCATCTATCCAAAAGCAAGTTTTTCACTAACTAAAAACTTCTTTCAAAAAAATATGCTATGTGCTAATTTAGGGCCCTATTCAATTGGCCAAATCACAATTGAATGAGAGCCCTAGTATATTTATATTTATGAAATGAGGCGGCAAGATGCTTATGGCTAATACAGTGCCTGATGGGATGGTGTACAAAAAGCACAAATATGCAGGGGAAATGTTGTAAAGTTAATTTGTAATTAGAAACACATGTTTTGATGCCTCTGTTGGTCACTGGAGGCATCCATAATACTTTGGTGAAGGTTGTGTGTATGAGATTGCAGTTTACATTTCTGCAGGGGTAGGATGTATCACATACATAGCTAACAGCTTTGTAGTCAGCAATACCAATCTGTCAACTTTTTTTTTTCCTGACATGAACATTACATTTCAAAGAGACATTATCACAAAATATTGTTATTTGCTATATTTAAAGAGGGCATGTAAGAGTGTATTACAGCTCATTGCATTATTATGTTTTATTTGTATATAAATAATAATAATATATATTCATATAATACTAGATCAGTATTTATTGCAGTGGCAATTTTAAGACACAATTTAGCGATTAGAAACAAGGGGTTCACTCAGGGGTGTAGGAAGTGGAATCATTCTGGGGGGATACAGCTCACATGATAGACAGAACACTTTTCAGCTTCTATACTCATACATATACAGAATAAAACATCTGGGGGATTTGTCCCCCTCATCCCCACCAGTTCCTACACCCATGGGTACACTGTATTCTTATGTTATCATATTTAAAACTGCTCTCTAATAGGCCTGAGAAACTTTTATGGCACTGTAGTTTGAATTATGGTCAAGCTAATAGCTAGTCTCTATGGCCCCTATTTCATTGTCCAAATTGCAATTACTTGAGCCCGTAATGCAGCCCATAATTGTTACTGTTATTCAATTGGCTACTTTTAGCTGTTCGCATTCCATTTACTAGTTACAGGCTCAAAATCACTGCGGTTGTCAAAAACGTAACTCCGTCCCATCTCCTCCGTTGATATTTCAAGCCCGCAAATGTTACCTGTGCTAAAGACGTAAAATCCATATTCAATTACAATAATTCAACAAGCCCCCTATTGCCTTCAAACCCGTGAATGGCAAATTTAGGACCCACAAGTGGGTTAAACACCTGTTCGTAACACTGCAAAAGCAAATAAACACACACTACTGTACTTATACTGGGAAAGCAATAAAACAGGCAGGGATACAGGCAAGGGACAGAGGGTTTAGTATAGGTAGTGTAGTAGTTTAGTTTGGTTTTAATATAGGCAGTGAAGGGGTTTTATTATAGGGGTTTAAGGGATGTCTCTAATAGACAGTGACAGAGAGAAGGGAAGCTGGTAGGGGCGCGCTATTGCGCATGAGTGCTTCTAGTACAGCGCTCATTTCTGTACAGCCCAATTGTCTGCGCCCATAAGTCGGCGCTGACGTTGTGCTACCCAATCCCGGGTATCAAGGAGTTAATACATATCAGGACACCCACATGGACTAGAACAATTGCTTTATTTATTTTTATTGATTTCGACATATCTGGATTGTGAGTTTGATGGCAAATCGGACTTCTCAACACTAATTGATTATAGTTTAAAATGCATGTTTTACTGACGTCGTGGCGTTCTCATTTACTATTTTCTCTATCTAAAATGTAACTTACGGGCTTGCTTAATTGACCATGAGAATGCCCTGAAATGCTACGTATGAGTTCATGATTTGAGTGTTGGGGCTGTGAGCCTGTACTTGCGGGCTTGAATCAATTAAATACATCTATATATATAAAATGTTGTAACCCGCAGGTAAAAGTTCTATTTGAAGGTAATTACAGGCTTGCAATTAAATGGGAGCCTATGTTTCAATAAATCAGTGATTAGCTACATAAAGTTCTTAAAGGGTCACTGTACTTTATTTACAAGCATGTTTGTTTGCTGTTCATAGGCTTTTAACAACATTATTCAGTTTAAAATAAATAAAAGTTAATATATTTTTTTAGCTTTTAAACTGTGTGTTTTCTCCTCAAGCAGAGCTGTGTATCTCCTCCTACCTGTTTCATCAGGGGCGTTGCCATGTCTTCTTCTGTGCTGGACTAAAAATAAAGTCTAACCCTTCTAGGTTCTGCTTGCAGTAAAGGGGTCACTGAACGGGGCTATAGGGCAGCTGCAAGAATATTACAATAGACATGTGTAGGCAGTGGGGGTGGAGCTAATGATGTCATAGAACAGGACCAGTGACATCAGCCCAGCCTGCTTCCAAGTTCCATAAAAGTCCAGCCCACAGGCAGAGCCTGGCCACACCCCTGATAGACACAGGTAGGTGGAGATATGCATCACTGCTTAAGGAGAAAACGACAGTTTAAAAACGAAGAAAACATGTTAACTTTTATTTATTTAAAACTGTATACTATTTTTAATAAACTGTGCACTGTAAACAAACATATGAGCTATAATTGTAAATGCACCCCAGTGGTCCTTTAATATATGATGTAATTCCTATACTCCAAATCACACAATATAAGGCTTCTCAGAGAAAAAAATCAAATAGACTGGTGTAAAAACTATCCTTTACAGTTTGCTGGATTGCAGCCTGTAACTTATGTTCAGTTCCCTGAAAGCTGCTTTGCAGCAGCTGCAACGTGCAGTAAATAAATCTATGCAAAATTAATTGATGGATGATCAATAATTGTTTTTCTTTTATACGGTAGTTCAATTATTAAAATGTATTACAGTGGTTATTACAATTTCTGACCACAAAATAAAAAGCAACATGTTTTAGGTTTGTCAAAGTTTAGTTAGATCTAACGATAAAATCTTGAAGCTAATTTATATTCCTAGTTTATTAATGCAATTAAGCTCTAAAATGATCTGTTACTTCAATATTGTACGTTTATTGCTTTTTTGCGTCATTGTTTAGGGATTAATTGTTAAATATTTTAGTGCTGAACTGGGTATATTCCATCACAGTTGCAAATGAGATCAATGAGGGTTTTTATGCCATAGTTCCCTGACTGGCCCTGTAAAGAATATGGCTTCAGGCCACCTAAATTTGGGAATGGGATGCATTTTGTAGGTTTATTAGTAGCATTATATATTTATATCACAGCCTTGAAATACCTTTTTGTTTAAATATTGGGATGAACATTAAATTATACACTGCTTCTGTATTGTATAGTGTGTGCAAGCATTATTATTATTATCCTTCATTTGTAATGAACCAACATATTCCATAGCATGTGTGTGCATACTTGTATATAAATGTGTAATTATACTGTATAACACATCATTACATATATCATTTGTATAAATAAATACAAATACACACATGAGAGACTGCTAAGAACAGACAACTATTAGTATTGTTATTTGTGACATACTGTCCACTGAAGGTTCAATTTTATCTCACCTTTTGTAGCATGTCTAACTAGACACACAAGGGCAGGCCAGCTTGAAATGCTAAGTAATTCTCATCCGCACAGGAACAAATTAACAAATATTAATTTAATTCACAAGTGTCTTTCATCAGTGAGGTACTTATGACCTCTGTAAGAATCATGAGCAAAGGGCCCTTAAAGTAAGTGTAGACTGATATTTTATAATACTATTTAAAGGGCCAGGGTATTCAAATTTTCTGTTAAACCTACTTGAGTTCACCATTAATTAGAAATCTAAAATACATGTGCAAACAACAGCAAATCAAATATTTAGTCCGAAAATATACTTTAAAACACTGTTTACCTGATTAATGGCTACTGCTGTCTCCTCCCCATCTTCTCATTGTCATGAGCACTACTGAAAGGAAGTAAAAAATTGAAAAGTTTAACCACTTTGCAGCAGGGTTGTTCAAATATTTTGTTCTAGGCAACCCTTTCTATCCATAAAAAAATGATTGTGTCTTCTTGACACTTCTTGTCCTCCTTACAAACCGCTTTGTTGTGCAGAATTGATATGCTTATTTTACTCTTCTCTTTTCACTGTTCTGTGTCTCTTACAATCTCCATAAAATCCCATGGAGGTCTATTAGTATAGAGCTTGGTGCTAAGATGTTGAAAGCTGCCTGTTGTCAAAAACCACTAAACTCTGGAAAATGTTTTAGAATTAATTAAAATTAATTTCTTCTATAATTTTTTTAAACCTTTTAGTGAAAAAATATAGATAAAATATTTTGGGCTTACTTGTTTTAGTTTGCCACTCATATTCTTACTATAGAGACTGTAATTTTTGGTGTTGGGGTCATCCACACAGCTAGGCAGGGTCCACATACAACATGACAGTGGGAGCCTTCAGTCAGCTGCATGATTCATCTCCATACCATAAAGGAGCAATTTATTAAACAAATAATGTACAGCACACAAAACTCTTCCATGAATACATTATGTAAGTATGATTATTATTATTTTTTATTCATGAAAGATGTTTGTGTGTTCTGCAATAATATATATTACACTGTATTTGTTTAATTCTGTGCTGCTTTTGGGCCAGGGGGTGATTCACACTAACCCCGATCTGAAGGACCCCCCTGTCATGTTGTAAGTGCACCCTGCTCAGCTGTGTGGATGGCACCATGACCAACAGTGACATAATCTTTCCATGTTCTGTTGGAAGCTCTAGCTAAACAAGAAGGAGGAGTAGGGGCAGAGCTACCAATGGTGCGCGGGGGCGGTGCTTTGTAATTTTGTTTTTTACACATTTCTGTAGAGAATTTCTGCTGAAGCTCCAAGGGGTGGCAGTGTGGAGCCGTTCAGCACACTGGGGATTGCAGTTCAGCACACTGGAAATGTGAATCCGGGAAGAGGTGAGAAAGCAAAGGCTGGTTGACAGCAGAGTACAGGGGTATGGGTTTTGAGAGATTGGTACTGAGAAGGGTTGGGTGCTATGTGGGAATGGATGCTGAGAGAGGATGGCTGCTGAAAAGGACTGAGTACTATGTAGGGATGGATGCTGCTATGTAGAGAAGTAGATACATACTTGTGCTTCATGCTGACAGGTTGTAAGGGAAGGGAAGCAGCTATGGAAATTTGTCTTGGGGAAGCAGATGTGGGAAAGGGTCGAGGGGAGGGGTATTGTAATGGGAAGTGGTCTTAGGGAGGGGAGCTGTTATGGGAAGCAGTCTTGAGGAGGGCATTGCGTGATTTGGTACCGGGGGGGGGGGGGGTAACCAACTCACGCAATGCCCTCCCCAAGAATGCTTCCCAAGACAGCACCCACCCCTCTTAGCATCCATCCCTACATAGTACCCAGTCCTTTTCAGCAGCCATCCCCTCTCAGCATCCATTCCCACATAGCACCCAACCCTTCATCCAGCCCTTGCTTTCTCACCTCTTCCCGGATTCATATTCCCAGTGTGCTGAACTGCAATCCCCAGTGTGCTGAACTGCTCCACTGAGAAGGAGTATCTATGTGAGGGAGAATGTGAGGGGGGAAATGGTAGTCCCTATACTGAGTGGCAATATATTTTATTAATTTCACTGAAATTTTTATGAAGTCAATAGAAGAGATTCATTTTAATTCAATCTCAAAAACCATTCCAGAGTTCTGTGGTTCGTAAATATTATTTTCACTGTCAAATTCTGTGTTATGTACATTTATTTGATTTCACTCATTCACTAGGACCCTACTCTAATACTGTATATATTGTATATAGTATATTGCTAAACTCATCTGTGAACAATTGTATTCATCAATGTGATGTAACATTCGTATTAGAGTGAAAATCTCTGATAAACACAAAAGCTTGTTCACTAAATGTGCCATCAAATTATGTTCTATTATTATTAGATCTAAGTGAAGTGCTACACACCCATCATTTTGTGTGATTTACTGTGGAATAAATAGCTAAATGTTTCAGTGGATTGTTTTTTTATGTTGTAATTATAAGGATAATTTAAGGAACATTAAAGCGTAGTTATATGATAATTGCCCTTAAGGCAAAAGAATATGAAATATTGTCTGTTCTCATAATTTTTGTCTGCAGGATAGTTTTTGTATATGAAATCAGGAACATGGTGAAATGCAGACATATAGCAGGCACTCCCAAGCATTTTTGTATAATTATTTTTGATCACGGGATCTAATTTTGAAATTGTAGGATGATACTCATATATAAGTATTTGATTTTGCATAATCTATGATTAATTACATGGCAAGATATGGAGACCTAAAAAAGCTTGCACAGAGACCCTTATTGTATTACAGGACCACTTCAAGAAAGAGACACTTGATTTTCAAGCATGTATCAAACTAACAATGGGCCCTATTCTATTAGAAGCCCGTAAGTGACTCTAACACATAATTTTAGCTGCAGGTGTTTTTTTCTCTAAATGTCTAGATGTATTCTATTGACTCAATCCTGCAATTTATGTCCTTAAGCCTAAACTTGTAAAAACCCAGACTTTTTAAGTAGGATTTCAGGGTGCATGATCATATGATCTGGCCATATTAAAGCAAGCCTGTAATTTACTTCTTAGACACAGCGAATAGTAAATGAGACCGTCATCATGAGGTCAGTAAAACATGGAAGTTAGACATAATCAGCAACCGGAGGCTAAGAATTAATTAGCTTGCAATCAAGCAATCTAAGACTCAATAAATTGCATTAGAGCATCTGTTCTAGTCTATGTGGGTTTCATGATATGTATTAACCCGTGAGTCCCGGGATCAATATTACACATAAACAACAGGTAAAATTATATTTTTTAATTGCATATTTATGAGTTTGCAATTTGCTAATGTATCTCCATGCATTCCCATGCTTTTAAAGTACAGTATTTTGTGTTTAATTGACGTTACAGCTCTAATAAGTTTTAAAAAAGACCTTGCGAATCCTATTTAGTACTCGTAATATATTTGACAGCAATGTGATACTTTTTTCAGTTGCGGGTTGGCCTTTATTTGCGAACTAGACCTTCCGGTCTAATAGAATATTGTTTTTTTATAACTTTTATTATTTTAGCACTCGTAATGTTTGAGCTGTGCAAAAATCAGTGGAGATGTAAGCCCGGAGTTGCGTTTGGCTGGCCTGTAGTGATTGTTGGTGGGGAACTCGCAACTGGATTGCGAGTAGCTAATAGAATATGTGGCAATATTAAGAGTGATTTTAAGTGTGTGTAAATTTAGGATTTGGGCAATAGAATAGGGCCCAATATTATTTGTAAAAATCTGAATTATTGAGGGCTCTGTTTTGAGTACAGGAATCCATTTTGTATTTGTTACATCACTTCCATGGAGCTGAGTCATGATGGAGTGTGTTTTGGCTATTAGTGTAGACAGGGGTGGGGAAGGAGGGAAAAGAAAACCTTTATTAAGATAATTGGATAAGATTGAAATCCAATTACAGCACACCCCTTCCCACACACAGTAAACACCATGATTCAGGAAATGCAACCATATGTCTCCAGAAACTTAAACACGCTCACGCACACAACTTCCACCTATGTTTTATGGATTCAACTGCAGAATCATGACATTTTTTTCTAATTAAAAAGGGGATATATAACTTTTCTCCTGCTTTATTATGTTCTTAGACTCAAAATTTTCAAATATTATTTTTGATTATGCAGTGTTTTTTTAACTAATCATATTTTGATGTTATCACTAGAATCTCACTACCATTGTACTTTTTGCCTTTATAAAAAGGCATTAAAAATTGACAATAATTTGTAGTAGCTTGATAAATGTGTGACTCCAATATCATTCAATAGCATCTTCTTTTCTATACCAGTCAAACTCCCGGTGACACAAAGTTTCCATATTTCAGTTGTTCATGCCTCCTAGATGATGGTGTATATCTCAAGAATAATTTACTGAGGGCTGAATTTAAACAGATAGTGGAGAGATAACCTCACCAGCATAAATTGCCAGTGTAACAATTACTGTATGTTTATCTAACATTAATCCTGTATTCTCATTCCAATAAAATTGGAAAATAAAAGTTTACAAGTCAGTTCTAATTACAATGAATCACATCTTTATCACTGATATAGCTTTTAAAGTGCGTTTAACGCTTCCGAAAATATTTGTACCTATTCCCGTACATGCTGCAAAGCGCATGCGCGGCGCCAGATGTGCATGACTACCGCACGGCGCACGCCAGCCACGCAGTGCAAGGGACAAAGTGGGGGGGGGGGGGACAAAGAGGGGGAAAGGGGGAAAGAGTCACAAGGGAGGGAGGAGGGGGCAAAGAGACACAGAGGAAAGCGGGAAAGAGACAGAGGGAGAAAGGGACACAGGGGAGGGAAGAGGGTGAAAGAGACACAGGACAAAGTGGG
The DNA here is from genome assembly GCA_027410445.1 of Discoglossus pictus. Lineage (NCBI taxonomy): Eukaryota > Metazoa > Chordata > Amphibia > Anura > Alytidae > Discoglossus > Discoglossus pictus. The sequence continues at coordinate 236,803,874 of CM050163.1, forward strand.
AAAGAGACAGAGGGGGAAAGGGACACAGGGGAGGGAGGAGGGGGAAAGAGACACAGGGGAAAGAGACAGAGGGGGAAAGGGGGGAAGAGACATAGGGCAGGGAGGAAGGGACACAGGAGAGGGAGGAGGAGGGAAAGAGATACAGGAAATAGACACAGGAGGCAAGGGGGAAAGAGACACAGGGGAGGGAGGAGAGGGAAGAGACACAGGGGAAAGGGGGAAAGGGACACAGGGGAAGGAGGAGGGGGAAAGAGACACAGGGGATAGGGGGAAAGAGACAGAGGGGAGGAAAAGGGAGGAAGAAACAAAGGGAAGGGAGAGGGGGGAAGAGACACTGGGGATGGAGAAGGGGAGAGACACAGGGGATGGAGAAGGGGAGAGACACATGGGAGGAAGAAGGGGAGAGACACAGGGTAGGGAGATGGGGGAAGAGACACAGGGGAGGGAGAGGGGGAAAGAGATACAGGGGAAAGGGGGAAAGAGACAGAGGTGGAAAGGGGAAAATACATAGGGGAGGGAGGAGGGGGAAGTGACACAGGGGAGGGAGGAGGGGGTGAAGAGACATGGGAAATAGACACAGGAGGAAAGGGGGAAAGAGACACAGGGGAGGGAGGAAGGGGGAAGAGACACAGGGGGGAAGGGACACCGGTGAAGGAGGAGGTGGGAAAGAGACACAGGGGATTGGGGGAAAAGACACAGAGGGGTAAGGGGAAAGAGACAAAGATGAGGGGGGAAGACACAGGGGAGGGAGAGGGGAGAAACAGACATGGGGAGGGAGAAGGTGGAAGAGACACAGGGGGGGAGAGGGGGGAAGAGACAAAGGGAAGGGAGAGGGGAGATACACAGGGGAGGGAGAAGGGGAGAGACACAGGGGAGGGAGAAGGGGAGAGACACAGGGGAGGGAGATGGGGGGAAGAGATACAGGGGAGGGAGAGGGGAAGAGACACAGGGGAGGGAGAGGGGGTAGAGACACAGGGGAGGGAGAGAGAGGGAAACAGACACAGGGGAGGGGGGGGGGGAAGAGACACAGGGGAAAAGAGGAAAGGGACACAGGGGAAGGAGGAGGTGGGAAAGAGACACAGGGGATAGGGGGAAAGAGACAGAGGGGGGGGAAGGGGGAAAGAGACAAAGAGGAGGGGGGAAAGACACAGGGAAGGGAGAGGGGGGAAGGAGACACAGGATAGGGAGAGGAGGAAGAGACAAGGGGGGAAAGGGGGAAGAGACAAAGGGGAGCGAGAAGGGGAAGAGACACAGGGGAGGGAGAGGAGAGGGAAGAGACACAGGAGAGGGAGAGGGAGGGAAAGAGACACCAGGGAGGGGGGAAGAGACACATGTAATATATTGTCATTTATGACGGGTAAACGACTAGTTTAGAAATATTACACAATCATTTTTCATCATAGTGTATTTATTTTTAATGCCTATTTAATGCCCATTTTAAGACTTGTAACTCTGAAGTCATATATCTACAGAATGCTGTTTTAGGAAGTTAAAAAAAGCAACCTTTAAGGACCAACAATGCTGCACACGCTAAAGTAGGTAGATGACTAAAAATCATGTTGGATAGCTGTTCAAAATGTTTAGATTGATCAAGTTACAAATATGTAAGTTATTGCTTATGTAGTAATTGAATACCTCCCACAAACAGCTGAGTAGATAATGAGGACAGAGACTGCTTCATGTGGTCAGTCAAGTGAATGGGAGTAGATTTATTCAGCCTTTAGGAGAGACAAGCAACCACAGCTGTCTCTCATTGTCTACTGTACACAAAACTCAAGTGTTTTACCCTACCTTCTTTTTCTTTCCTCTTTGCTCAGGTAAAACATTTAATTGGTAACCTATTTTAAACAGTTAAAGGAGATCCACTATAATAATTTATTTTCCAACCCAAGGATTTTTTATATGCCCATTTTTACAACTAAATAGATATGGTTACAAAACATGAGATGTCAAAAGTTGTTTTTGGTGGTGTGACAAGTTGTGGAGTGGGTATGATCCGTACCTGTTGTGTGAGTCTGGTCCTGGGAACTAATCTAATTTACTTGACAATAAGGATAAACTCGCACATAAGAGGAGGTATTATAACACAGTGAAAATGGCCTAACATATACGTAAAAAATATAATAGTTTAATTTATCTTTAAAATCATAATTAACCACTACTGACTATCCCACAGTTTTGTATCTGGGAAGATATATGGGGTTAAACCTCATGACAGTCTCAGCAAAGTTTTATAACGTGTACTTGTAAAGGCGAGTGGCCAAAATCCTCCAGGGTGGAGTTGGTCTAAGTTAGTAAGAAGTGTAGCCAACATATATATCTCATAGAAATGTTGGCACGTACACATTCTTGAAAAACAAGTCATTTTCTAACTTGAACTAGCAAAATAAGTACTCCAGTTTATGCAATATCCATCTGTATTTCTTTTGTTATTTAGAATTAAAATAACAACATGGAGCACATACTAAAAACACTGGAATTTATTAACAACCTTATTAAATTGCAATTTGGCAAATTAAATAGGGCTCTATTTAAGCACATAGCATATTTTTTTACAGAAGTTTTTAGTTAGTGATCTTCTATGCAAAAGCAAAGTCTTCACTAACTAAAAACTTCTGTAAAAAAATATGCTGTGTGCTTAAATAGAGCCTTTTAAATTGACTGAATCACAATTTAATAAGGCTGTTAGCCTCCAGATCATTACTACTATTCGTTTTATGGTTTTGTACATATTGTGCAATAAATTTACTTAAAATCATATCTAAGTTTACTGGATTCTGAATGCATCTGATAGAGGAGAATCAGTAGTATATGCAAAGTATTTTTTTTTTTTGTCTTGAGTTTGCCAGCAGCAGCTTTTGTGAGTTGACAACCCTGCAAATCCCTGCTAAAATTAGCATAACATTAATAATTAGTTTTGGCCAATCACAGGCAGCTATACATCGTAATACAATGTAGCAATCAATGATGGCAGTGGGATGGGATGTGTAGTCTCCCTGTAGAAGGAAGTAGGAGGGGTCAGACACTTATCTTTAGATCACTGCATTGAGCTGTTGCTGGCTTAAAGGTTAGTAAAGAGTTAAAATCTGTACCCAAATGCAGTGTTTCTATTGGGAGGTTCACTGTGCCTATGTAAGCAGCTCCGGGTGTGTGGAAAACACATTTTTATTTTAAATAAAATAAGTTTGTATGTGTATAGAATGACTCCATGTAATGTGTGTGTCTGATATAAGCAGCATGTTCTAGATTAGAGACAGGTACAATCAGGGAAACTTAGACTTTAAGTGTGAATGGTTTAAAGTCAAGTAACTGACAATTTAAAGGCGCAATCAACACTACCTATTCCTTATACTAATCATTTGTTAATTAATTCAATCCTGAAATATACAGCATTGATTGACATATTAGGCTAATTTGTGGCACGTCATGTTAAGTAGTGGCATCATTTGCTAACTAGCTTCTGTGATGGCCAAAAAGGGTCCACAATGTTAAATTGATACAGTTAGGTTCCACACTAATTAAAGGGAATCTGTTAACCCCCCAAAAAGTTGATTTAATTCAAAGGAGCATTAAAAACTGGCTGTACATTTTACTAGCAGTTTTCCTGTATAGTAAATTATTCTAGAAACATTTAGAATTGATTTTACTGCTCCTGTATTTGTTTTGGCCAATCACAGGCAGCTATACATCGTAATACAATGTAGCAATCAATGATGGCAGTGGGATGGGATGTGTAGTCTCCCTGTAGAAGGAAGTAGGAGGGGTCAGATTGATACAGTTAGGTTCCACACTAATTAAAGGGAATCTGTTTAGAATTGATTTTACTGCTCCTGTATATCAAAGTGCAGCTCAGTATGCTATTATATGGCTCAGAGTACTTGATAAAGGTGGGAGAGGGGTCTAACTGCTGGATAATGTTGCAGGACTTTATTTTGTTCAATACAGAGACAGACATATAGCCAGTTTTGCATGTTCTTTAAGAATAATCTAAAACAAAATGTTGTTGTGACAAAGCACCTTGTATCATTAATTAGCATATTGTATTACACAGAGTAAAGAACGATTTTGTTTGGAAAAAGTAATCCGTACAATACATATTCAGTATTTAAAGCTGTTTAAAAAGATTGACAGTTCCACTTTAACCGCCTTAGCGGTCATCCTGAGCGTGGCTTGGGGTTAATGTTCAGTATCTAAAGTGTACCGCTTTAACACTCTGGGGCACTCACACGGCCAGACCACCGGGGAGGTTAATGGACCATTGCAGTGGTCATGCAATAGGGGTTAATTTGTTTATTTAGTTACTGATTTTCAATAAACTCAAATACAAAATAGATTCTTGTACACATAAACAGGAAACAAATCAGAATTCCCCCCCAAAGATCAGCTTATATTATTAGTTTGGTACATACTTGACAAACAAGTGTCTTTTTTCATGAACTGTAGTGGAGCTTTAATGATAAAACTGAACATTGTTGCTAATATAAGTGATCAGTGACTGTGTGGTCAGCATGTGTCTCGCCAGCTGCAGGGCCATCCTTACAATATATCATATAAGAATGTTGGTAATTTATATTTATTTGCATGTACTATATTTCTGAAGATGGGCAGTGAACAAGTCACAAACACGTAGACACATAACCAGACCTAGACACACAGAGGCACAAACACAGATCTAGACACACACATGCACATACACATAGTCACATACACATACATTAACACATACACACATTGACATGCACAATTCAAATATTTTATTTAATTGGCACATGACACCGAAGATGCACTAAGTCCTCCTTCTTCAGCATTGATCTCTGCACGAGGCAGGAGCCACCCTGGAATAAACAGCTAGATAGGCTCTGTGGTGACATTGTGTGACACCACTGCATGCTCTGCCCATACTTCAGATGTGCATTAATGGACCTCCTTTCCCTTAAAGCACAAACTTTTTGGAATTTGGACACAATGGGAACCCAGAGGTGAGGGGGGAGTGAGTCGGGGGTGGAGAGAAGCAGTGGTTCTAGATCCAGAATCACTATTGTTCAAATCTAAGTTTTAGAAGCTACATTGAATTTATTCTCTTCAAAATACTGATTTTATTGAAAATCTTATTGTATGAGCACTACAGTTGTGCTATAAATTGGAAGCCTGGACATGTTACATTGGTTTCCTGTACAAAGTGTGTATATTATCAAATATAGAAAATATTGCTGAAGGGATGGAGCTTCTTGTAGTGCAGCAGGTGGAAAGCACCAGGATGGAAGCAGCTTGGAGTAAATGGCAACTCTTAATTTATTAGGAGAGGTAAGCAGTTGTTTTTTTTATAGAAAAGGCATATATAATCGTTAATACATGTGTATGGCACTTAGTGAACCCAAGAGGGTATACAGATAAATGATACAAGGAGGGGCCCAACTTATTTTGCATTGTGGCCCTCTTATCACTAGCCCTGCCGCTGTATTTCTGCATTTCATCGTTTTGGGGAGAAAATAGTAATTAACCTGCGCACATCATAGTAATCTCTCTAGACCGTAAGCTGCTTATTTATGGTTCTGTGTACTAGGTCATAGTCAGTGGAAAGCTCTCTGCCCTGCTCTTAAGTTATTAGTGGAGGGCAAATGTTTATTTGTATATAAAGGAGACCTGATCGCTCCCTGGGTGATCTGACCCTCTATATATATGTTGTGCTTATTTATTGATCCTATGGGGTGTATAGAGATGAGCAAGGGGTCCCAATGTTTTCTGCACCTGGGCCCACCATACACCAAACCTGCTGCTGATAGTAGTGTGTTTTCCACTACTATTTTCCTCTGTGTTTATACAGATGCTGATGTAAGAGCAGATCTAATCTAGAAATCCTTGTGGGTGCCAAGAACAGCAGCTGCTCACAGACCTGACTGATGTGATCCCTCATTCTTTATCTCTGCAGCAGCTGGACTAATGTGCTAATAAAGCCTCCTGCTTCATATATGGAGAGCAATGCTCAGGTTACATGTCTGTGTAATAATAATAATAATGCCAATGCCTTGGATTGTTTATGGGATTGATGTGGTATTATGTGACTTCACACAACAGCTAAAGAACACACATAGCAATGTGCTCAGAATGAAATTCAATAACAGGGCCCCTGATTTATGGGAAAAGGTCTCATAGCATAGTTGGCAATAGCCATAACATGACATTGAGACGCACTGGCGGAATAATATGAATTGTCATACATGCCACTGTATCACTTGTTCCTAGCATGTAGTACAATAGAGCACTTCATATAAATATAGTGTATAGTTCTTTGTGTCTGTTCTCTTGGGCAGCCATTATTTATGCACAATTGGCCATATTCACTAAAGAAACTCTTCACAATGAAACAAAAAATATATTTAAACACTCTGAATCTGACTAAAAGCACAATTAAGAAGGAAATGTACTTACAGTTTGTTTTTAATTAGAAAAAAATAAATGTTCAAGCCTCTGCTGGGCTCTGGTGGAATCCATGATATATCACATACATACAGGGAGTGCAGAATTATTAGGCAAATGAGTATTTTGACCACATCATCCTCTTTATGCATGTTGTCTTACTCCAAGCTGTATAGGCTCGAAAGCCTACTACCAATTAAGCATATTAGGTCATGTGCATCTCTGTAATGAGAAGGGGTGTGGTCTAATGACATCAACACCCTATATCAGGTGTGCATAATTATTAGGCAACTTCCTTTCCTTTGGCAAAATGGGTCAAAAGAAGGACTTGACAGGCTCAGAAAAGTCAAAAATAGTGAGATATCTTGCAGAGGGATGCAGCACTCTTAAAATTGCAAAGCTTCTGAAGCGTGATCATCGAACAATCAAGCGTTTCATTCAAAATAGTCAACAGGGTCGCAAGAAGTGTGTGCAAAAACCAAGGCGCAAAATAACTGCCCATGAACTGAGAAAAGTCAAGCGTGCAGCTGCCACGATGCCACTTGCCACCAGTTTGGCCATATTTCAGAGCTGCTACATCACTGGAGTGCTAAAAAGCACAAGGTGTGCAATACTCAGAGACATGGCCAAGGTAAGAAAGGCTGAAAGACGACCACCACTGAACAAGACACACAAGCTGAAACGTCAAGACTGGGCCAAGAAATATCTCAAGACTGATTTTTCTAAGGTTTTATGGACTGATGAAATGAGAGTGAGTCTTGATGGGCCAGATGGATGGGCCCGTGGCTGGATTGGTAAAGGGCAGAGAGCTCCAGTCCGACTCAGACGCCAGCAAGGTGGAGGTGGAGTACTGGTTTGGGCTGGTATCATCAAAGATGAGCTTGTGGGGCCTTTTCGGGTTGAGGATGGAGTCAAGCTCAACTCCCAGTCCTACTGCCAGTTCCTGGAAGACACCTTCTTCAAGCAGTGGTACAGGAAGAAGTCTGCATCCTTCAAGAAAAACATGATTTTCATGCAGGACAATGCTCCATCACACGCGTCCAAGTACTCCACAGCGTGGCTGGCAAGAAAGGGTATAAAAGAAGAAAATCTAATGACATGGCCTCCTTGTTCACCTGATCTGAACCCCATTGAGAACCTGTGGTCCATCATCAAATGTGAGATTTACAAGGAGGGAAAACAGTACACCTCTCTGAACAGTGTCTGGGAGGCTGTGGTTGCTGCTGCACACAATGTTGATGGTGAACAGATCAAAACACTGACAGAATCCATGGATTTCAGGCTTTTGAGTGTCCTTGCAAAGAAAGGTGGCTATATTGGTCACTGATTTGTTTTTGTTTTGCTTTTGAATGTCAGAAATGTATATTTGTGAATGTTGAGATGTTATATTGGTTTCACTGGTAAAAATAAATAATTGAAATGGGTATATATTTGTTTTTTGTTAAGTTGCCTAATAATTATGCACAGTAATAGTCACCTGCACACACAGATATCCCCCTAAAATAGCTAAAACTAAAAACAAACTAAAAACTACTTCCAAAAATATTCAGCTTTGATATTAATTAGTTTTTTGGGTTCTTTGAGAACATGGTTGTTGTTCAATAATAAAATTAATCCTCAAAAATACAACTTGCCTAATAATTCTGCACTCCCTGTAGTTGTCAGTGTGGGGAATGCTTGGATGTTGGTCACGCTGTTGCGAAGCCGCTCATTGTGGGGCCCCCTTCCTTCTCCCCATGCCTCCTCCTCCTCCCCAAGGCTAAATCCTCTTCCCAAGGTTCCTCACCCCGAAGGGGGCTGCAATGGGCACCGAAGGGGGAAAGACACACGTCACATGCTCGTCACATCATTATCATATGCCGGTCGGACACAGCCAGAAGACGTGCTGCAGGGGAGAGAGCAGCAGAAGCTCATAGGATCACAGAGAGGGGGGAAGGGAGGACGAGGATTAGGGGGAGGAGGAGGAGGAGAGGAAGGAGGGAGGAGGATGGGATGGAGGGAGGAGGATAAGGGGGAAAAGGGGGTAGGAGAAGGATAGGGGAAGGGGGAAGAGGGTGGGAGAGACACAGGTGAGGGACATGGGGAAGAGACACAGGGGAGGGAGAGAGGGGGGGAGAGAGATATGGGAGGGAGAGGGCTGAAAAGAGATACAGTGGAGGGAGAGGGGGACAAATAGACACAGGGGGGGAAGAGACACATGGTAGGAAGAACAGACACATGGGAGGGAGAGGGGGGAAGAGACACAGGGGGAGAGGGGGGAGAGAAACAGGGGCGGGAGGGGGAGAGACACAGGGGAGGAGGAAGGGACACAGGTGGGAGAATGGTGGAAGAGAAACAGGGGAGGGAGGGGGAAGAGACACAGGGAGGGAGAAGGGGGAGATGCACAGGGAGGGAGAGGGGGGAAAGAGACACAAAGGAGGAAAAGGGGGAAAGAGACACAGGGGAGGGAGAGGGGGGAAGAGACACAGGAGAGGGAGAGGGGGGAACGAGACAGGGGGAGGTAGGAGAAACACAGGGGAGGAAGATGGGGAAAAAGGAGGCACAGGAGAGAGGGAAGGAGACACAAAGGAGGGAGAGGAGGGGGGAAATGAGACACCAGAGAGGGAGAGGAGGGGGAAAAGGAGACACAAGGGAGGGAGAGGAGGGGGGAAATGAGACAGAAGGGAGGAAGTAGACAGGGGGATAGACTCGCAATGAGCGCCAAAGGGGCAAGTAGCTAGTAAGTGATAGTTGTGTGTAAGAGAGGGGTATTTACGTTTCTGAATAGACATGGTTGTATTTCTTGAAGAAAGGAGTCTGCTTCTGGGCCAGTGATGGGGAAGGGTTGTAGTATCAATTTCAATCTTATCCAATTATCTTAACAAAGGCTCATTGTTCCACCGACAGCCAAGCCACACCCTCATGATTCATCTCTGAGGGTGGATTCCTATACTCATAAACATTGTCTTCAACAATGCAGATTTTACCAAAAAAAGTTTCATTTTTATGCCTTACACAACTGCTAACATTGTTAGTTTGATACATACTTAACAAACAAGTCAATTTCTTTAACTGCAGTGGGTCTTAAGGTTCACAAATACTGTGGATGAACAGGAAGGGGCATTTTCACTCATACTTAGACATTGTAGCCCCTTTGCAGCCTTGTTGAACTTTTGCAAATCTGACCCAAATCATGTCTAGTTTTATTCTTGTTGCAAGTATAATATATTCAGGGTTTTACATATTAAAGCCTTATAGCTGTCTGATTCTTTACTATTAGAAGATAATTGAAAATGAAGAATAATGAAGGACAAGCCATCCTTTTTCCAAGAAAATTACCCAGCTTCTACTGCAGTTAAGGATTCTGGGCAGTTGCAGACTCAAAATAACCCACTTCAAGGTCCTTTTTATTTAAGTTGAGGGTGAACTCTTAGTGAAGTCTCAGCACCACATGTAAAAGTTTTGACTTTTCACTTCCTGTCGGGCTGGAAAACTGTAATATGCTTCACTGAACAATAAGTATGGCCTATTTATGAAATTCGAAAAGCTGTCAAATTGGGTAGAAAAACTGAATATGTTGGTTTCCATTGTAAGATTTTACTTTGATACATAAAGTGCTATTGCAGGGCCCATATTGAGAAACCTCCAATTATTTTCACGCTGAAGAGTTAACATTATTATTGTTATTTTTGTGAGTTTTGCAGCAGTTCGACTTGTTAAAGGAGTGTGAAAACTGTCTTGAATTCTTTGTTGTTTTCAACAATTGTCACAGTTGTTTTTCTTTTTAAGAAAATGCCTCACTGCTGAAAAACGTACTTTTGCTTTCAAACATGCTCCACAAGGTGAATATGTACCGTAATTAACCAGTGTTATCCAGTGAACTGAGTTGTTCCTATTAGAAAATGAGCAGTCATTTGTATTAAAGGAACTTTGCATCCCAAAATATTTTTTTAAGTTAGTCTTGAAAAACTAGTCATATTTTGTACTAGCCATTTATTTTTTAAAGTTAATAATTTCTGAGATAACCAAATACTAATTAGCTGCTAGTATTACAGAGTGCATGTTTGTGGCCACATAAACAATGCACCTATGGTTATCATCCACACTGAGCAGCAAATTAGCATGTTGAGCCACACATTACCATAAAGAAGCCAAATAATCAATGCTGATTATCTCATGAACGATTTACTGAAAAATGAATAATACAATGTATAAATAGTTTTTAATTCTTTTTTAACCAACTTGCTATTGGGGCAGTGACAGTGCCTCTTTCATCTATTTCATTAAATTGCTGGGCTTTCATGTTCATAACCAAATATCTGTGACTGTGCACATTTAAGTATCTTAATTCTAAGTCTGAATTTTCACAGGATTGTTGCTCAGTGACCTGCAACAAACTCTTAATTTGTGCTGTCTGGAAGTTGAAAAATACCAATAAACACTGTCATCACTCATGTTGGCACTTGCATGATGCTAATTTGATCCTGGAAGAGGTTTGAACTTTTCTAATTAATTGCAGAATGTCACCAACACAGCTATCCTTGTCTAAGTGCTTGACTTAAGGTGCATTAATTTAAAGGGTTTTTAACATTCATATGCTTTGCTGCTGGGTTCTATTTTCTTTATATATATATATATATATATATATATATATATATATATATATATATATATACAGTATCTCACAAAAAATGAGTACACCCCTCACATTTTTGTAAATATTTTATTATATCTTTTCATGTGACAACACTGAAGAAATGACACTCTGCTACAATGTACAGTAGTAAGTGTACAGCCTTTATAACAGTGTACATTTGCTGTCCCCTCAAAATATCTCAACACACAGCCATTCATGTTTAAAATGTTAGCAACAAAAGTGAGTACACCCCTAAGTGGAAATGTCCAAATTGGGCCCAATTAGCCATTTTCGCTCCCCGGTGTCGTGTGACTCATTAGTGTTACAAGGTCTCAGATGTGAATGGGGTACAGGTGTGCTAAATTTGGTGTTATCACTCTCATACTGGTCACTGGAAGTTCAACATGGCACCTCATGGCAAATAACTCTCTGAGGATCTGAAAAAAAAGAATTGTTGCTTTACATGAAGATGGCCCTATAAGAAGATTGCCAAGACCCTAAACTGAGCTGCAGCACGGTGGGCAAGACCATACAGCAGTTTTACAGGACAGGATGCACTCAGAACAGGCCTCGCCATGGTCGACTAAAGAGGTTTAGTGCACGTGCTCAGGGTAATATCCAGAGGTTGTCTTTGGGAAATAGATATATAAGTGCTGCAAGCAATGCTGCGGAGGTGTAATGGGTGGGGGGTCAGCCTGTCGGTGCTCAGACCATACGCTGCACACTGCATCAAATTAGTCTGCATGCCTGTTGTCCCAGAAGGAAGCCTCTTCTAAAGATGGTGCACAAGAAAGCCTGCAAACAGTTTGGTCAAGACATCTATTACTGGAACCATGTCCTATGAGACCAAGATAAACTTTTTTGGTTCAGATGGTGTCAAGCTTGTGTGGCAGCAACCAGGTGATGAGTACAAAGACAAGTGTGTCTTGCCTACAGTCAAGCATGGTGGTGGGAGTGTCATGGTCTGGGCCTGCATGAGTGATGCCGGCACTGGGGAGCTACAGTTTATTGAGGGGACCATGAATGCCAACATGTTCTGTGACATACTGAAGCAGAGCATGATCCCCTCCCTTCAGAGACTGGTTGCAGGGCATTATTCCAACATGATAACGACCCCAAACACACCTCCAAGACTACCACTGCCTTGCTAAAGAAGCTGAAGGTAAAGGTGATGGACTGGCCAAGCATGTCTCCAGACCTAAACCCTATTGAGCATCTGGGGGGCATCCTCAAACGGAAGTTGTGGGAGCACAAGGTCTTTAACATCCACCAGCTCCGTGATGTCATCATGGAGGAGTGGAAGAGGACTCCAGTGGCAACCTGTGAAGCTCTGGTGATCTCCATGCCCATGAGGGTTAAGGCAGTGCTGGAAAATAATGGTGGCCACACAAAATATTGAGGGCCCATTTTGGACATTTTCACTTAGGGGTGTACACACTTTTGTTACCAACGATTTAGACATTAATGGCTGTGTGTGGAGGGGACAGTACATTTTTTGGGGGACAGTAAGTGTACACTGGCTGTACACTTACTACTTAAAATTTTAGCAGAGTGTCATTTCTTCAGTGTCACATGAAAAGATATAATAATTAAATATTTACAAAAATTTGATGGGTGTACTTACTTTTGTGAGATACTGTGTGTGTATATATATATATATATATATATATATATATATATATATATATATATATATATTGTGAAAAAACGCAGTCCCACAAGATTTAATGCACAAACCAGTATCCGCCTCACACTGATGATAGCCAGTAAGCTTGAAACAGTTCTGTATGAGAGTGATTCTTGGTTTGTGCAAAAATGCAAACCCATGCTTTGCTTAAAAGCTTAAAAGCTGTTTAAATACAGCAGGCATATGCTTTAAGGGAGCAATGTATAACATTTCTATTTTTTGGATCCAAAGAGTAAGATACAGTGTTTTCTTATTTGCATGTCCCCTTTTAGACATGCAGATGAGCTTACAAATGTATTATGTGTTGTATATATATATATATATATATATATATATATATATATATATATATATACAGTCAGGTGCATAAATATTGGGGCATCGACACAATTCTAATCTTTTTGGCTCTATACACCACCACAATGGATTTGAAATGAAATGAACAAGATGTGCTTTCTACAGTCTTTCAGCTTTAATTTGAGGGTATTTACATTCAAATCAGGTGAACGGTGTCGGAATTACAACAGTTTGTATATGTGCCTCCCACTTTTTAAGGGACCAAAAGTAATGGGACAATTGGCTGCTCAGCTGTTCCCTGGCCAGGTGTTTGTTATTCCCTCATTATCCCATTTACAAAGAGCAGATACAAGCTCCAGTGTTCATTTCAAGTGTGCTATTTGCATTTGTTGCTGTTAACTCTCAATATGAGATCCAAAGAGCTGTCACTATCAGTGAAGCAAGCCATCATTAGGCTGAAAAAACAAAACAAACCAGTCAGAGAGATAGCAAGAACATTAGGTGTGGCCAAATCAACTGTTTGGAACATCCTTAAAAAGAAAGAACGCACCGGTGAGCTCAGCAACACCAAAAGGCCCGGAAGACCACGGAAAACAACTGTGGTGGTTGACCGAATAATTATTTCCCAGGTGAAGAAAACACCCTTCACAACAGTTGACCAGATCAAGAACACTCTCCAGGAGGTAGGTGTATGTGTGTCAAAGTCAACAATCAAGAGAAGACTTCACCAGAGTGAATACAGAGGGTTCACCACAAGATGTAAACCATTGGTGAGCCTCAAAAACCGGACGGCCAGATTAGAGTTTGCCAAACAACATCGAAAAAAGCCTTCACAGTTCTGGAACAACATCCTATGGACAGATGAGACTAAGATCAACTTGTACCAGAGTGATGGGAAGAGAAGAGTATGGAGACGGAAAGGAACTGCTCATGATCCAAAGCATACCACCTCATCAGTGAAGCATGGTGGTGGTAGTGTCATGGCATGGGCATGTATGGCTGCCAATGGAACTGGTTCTCTTGTATTTATTGATGATGTGACTGCTGACAAAAGCAGCAGGAGGATTTCTGAAGTGTTTCGGGCAATATTATCTGCTATTATTCAGCCAAATGCTTCAGAACTCATTGGACGGTGCTTCACAGTGCAGATGGACAATTACCTGAAGCATACTGCAAAAGCAACCAAAGATTTTTTTTAAGGGAAAGAAGTGGAATGTTATGCAATGGCCAAGTCAATCATCTGACCTGAATCCGATTGAGCATGCATTTCACTTGCTGAAGACAAAACTGAAGGGAAAATGCCCCAAGAACAAGCAGGAACTGAAGACAGTTGCAATAGAGGTCTGGCAGAGCATCACCAGAGATGAAACCTAGCATTTGGTGATGTCTATGCGTTCCAGACTTAAGGCTGTAATTGACTGTAAAGGATTTGCAACCAAGTTTTAAAAAGTGAAAGTTTGATTTATGACTGTTAATCTGTCCTATTACTTTTGGTCCCTTAAAAAGTGGGAGGCACATATACAAACTGTTGTAATTCCTACACCGTTCACCTGATTTGGATGTAAATACCCTCAAATTAAAGCTGAAAGTCTGCAGTTAAAGCACATCTTGTTTGTTTCATTTCAAATCCATTGTGGTGGTGTATAGAGCCAAAAAGATTAGAATTGTGTCGATATCCCAATATTTATGGACCTGACTGTATATATATATATATTATATTTAAACAAAAATCCAATATAAGTCACAAAATGTTTTTAAAAAAGACAGAAACAGACAACATTGGGCAAGTTCTTTGCTAAATTGAGTGCTAGTGAATCGTTGGGAAAGGGACAAAAAAGACATCGATCACCAGAAATGGAGTTACCTGATGTTATAATAGAAGGTGGCCTCCCTTCTAAACAATAATTCCTTTGCTCGTCTTCAGCTTCTGCCATCATTACTCCTCAGTAAAGGTAAAGCTCTGGTTACATTTTTATTTATACAGTAGACTCTCCGTTAACCAGAACTCTAAGGCAACCAGAATTAAATTGAATACAGTACTTTAATTACAAATGTAAATTTAAAGGGCTCAACAAATGCCAGGAGCCAGGTTATCATGCCACCGAATGCTTACAGGCACCTAGATTTCATCCACTGTATGTCTCTGCAATTCAGTGTTACCTGGAAGCAGACTGGCATGAGTGACCGAGCCAGGCAGTGTTGGTGTTACATTCCTCGGGATCAGCACCACACCCTCCAGCCGAATGTACCTGTGTGTAGGTGAGGAGTGAAAGCTGCTGCTGCTAGAACAGCCCTCACTGACAAATATACTTAGCAGAGCATCCTATGTTCAGCTAATCAAGGACTCTTTAGTAGTAACTCAAGCAACCAGAAACTACATTTATCAGGCATATACCAATCCCTATGGGATTAACTGAAAGTCTACTCCAGGGGTGGGCAAATTCGGTCCTATAAATGCCTGGATTTGAATATATTCTTTCTGTGCACAGGTGAGTCAATCAGGATGACTGAAGAAGTGATTGACTCCCCTGTGCATAGCAAGGGATATCATCAAATCCAGGCATGTGTGTGGCCCTCCAGGACCAAACTTGCCCAATTTCTGGTCTACTGTATATGTATCAGATTCGGGGCTGGGAACAAATTATTCCAATTTTAGTTAATTTCTATGGAAAATTGATTCAGTATCCGTCAGTGCTCCAGGAACAGATTAATGGGTTCCAAGTGCAACAAAGAAAAAAAAATGCTTTCAGTTTTCGATAATAAATGCAGATTAATTGCATTCATAATAAGGAAAATACTTGTTACTCACATTTATTTGCTAGGTTAATTCAAAATCACTTTTGTGTTTGTTTTACTTTTGCTTAAGTTATATACAAATTTCAACAAAACAGACATTATAAAAAACTGCAAACTAAAAGTAAAATTTGTAATGGATGATTGAGATTTGATAGAATAAACCATGAAAAATAGATGTGCAACAGATCACTTGCCAGATCTGATTAGTTCTTTAACTTGCCAAAAACGTTAACAGAGTGAGGAATCATTTTGGCACAGCAACTTGAAAGGATAAAGACATTCTTATGGTAAATGTTCATTGAAAGTAGAAACCATGTTTTTGATCCATGAAGATGTTTAACACATGGATAAACATATTCAGATCACTTGGGCAAAAAGTGCCCTGTGGAAAGTTTAAGAACATGGGACGGACTGAAAATGTATATTTTTACAGCTACTAAATGATCCTTTGTGATTTTGTACACAGAGGCTGTGCTGTTATAGCCAAGAATGAGGAACGATTTATTAAGTTAGCTATCCTCAATATATCTTGGTTAAGGTAAAGATTAATTCTAGATATAACAACCAAAAATTTATCAAATGACTATTGTAAATTAGCAAACGCTTTAAATGTTTGTGAAATATGCATCAAACTAATAACAGCTGCTTTATAAGTCAGGAGCATAAAAGCATTTTCAGAGAAAATCTTTATTTTGGCATACTCTGGTAGTGCATGGAAGCTGCCATGATAGTCATACTTCTATTTCAAGGCACAAAGGGACAAGTGAGACTTGCCAGTTGCCTTTACTCAGGTAGGGTGAGCATGCCCTGTGCTGAAATGTTATCTGAATCCACAAATGAATCAACAAATCCCACATCTTTCCCCCCTTTCCCTCTTCAATTGAAAATAAAAATTAGGAGAACACTCCCACTCAGTCTCCAGGCCAGCAGTAAGTGGGGAACATAGCATCCTATGTGCACAAGCACTTCCTAACAAAATGAAAAAAAATTATGCCCACTGCTTAGACAGCTGCTAATTTTAATTTTATACAAACTTCACAAACATATGACATTTTTCTCAATCAATGTACTATACATTTGTATATAGAATAGTGCACAAGTATTTTGTACTCATACATTTCCAACATTCTCTGCAGCTCTTAGCAAAGGGTATATGCAATTATGGCACAGTGGAATCTAAGATTCTGGTTTCTGTTGATCTGCTTCCCCAGATTGGAATAGGCTATAGACGGAGCTTCTATATGCTATGGAAAAGTTGAAGATTAAAATGCTAGTGCTTTTAGTAGGACTAATGAAAAAAAAAATATTGTAAAACTGTTTTTGCTTTCTGAAATAGTTTGTCCTATACTATAAAACTTAGTTATTCAAAAAATAGAAAACATAACTGCAGTGATCCTTTAATACATGAAAGTCATAAGAACACAAATTTAAAATTATGGCAGCTGATATTGTACCCAGAATCTGTTGCAGAGATAGGCGGTTGTGGTAAGCAGTTAGTGAAGAAGTATGTGTATGTGCATAGACTGTCAAACCTTAAGGATTTAGCTATATCCTCTGAGACCTTGAGATTTTATCTGAATCCCTGAACCTCAGGTTAATCCTTTAGAGTTCTCAGGTTGGTGCATTGTCAACAAACTTGGTTTAATTTCTTATGTTTAAAATTCCTGAGAGTCTATGTGGACCACTTCATTTTTATCCTGGTGTTTAATCGTTGTAATGAATCTTGACACATGGCAATTGCAATTAAAGGACAACACAATGAAAAAAAAAATGTTTGAAAACTTTGGGCCTCATTCAATTGCGATTTGGCCAATAGAGTAGGGCTCTATATAAGCACATAGCATATTTTTTTACAGACGTTTTTAGTTCATGAACTTCTATCCAAAAGCAACGTCTTCACAAACTAAAAACTTCTGTAAAAGAAAATATGCTCTGTGCTTATATAGAGCCCTATTCAATTGGCCAAATCGCAATTGAATGAGGCCCTTTGAGTCTAATAGCATAATTAAAGCTTGTTCTCGTTATGAGGAAGTGATGTAACGAACATAAAGTGGAATCTCGTACTCATAAAAAGAGTCTTAAATTGTTAGTTTGGTATATACTTGACGAAGAATTTTCTTTTTTTTCACCATCTCTGGCTTAAATTATGCCTCTATATTCAAATTTGTCCTTGTCCTTGTCTATTAATCATGACCTCTTATTTTAACGTTTTTTTTTAGTCAGTTACTATATATTTGGATTACATTAATACGAATTTGGAAAACTAAACTATGCAAAGTGTTTTACCTTTGATTGCATTTCTCTGTTGTGTGATCTTTTTCTTTATAGATGTAATATTATAATGTGAATATGGTAAACCAGAAAGCATGCCTTTTATTTTATTTGGAAAGGACTGTTGATCCAGACATTAAGGATTGAATGGCAGTGCCTAGAAGGAGGAAAGGTCACATGACAGTGCCAAGGAAGGATTTTAACAGTACTGCTAACACTCTCTTACCAGATCAAGCAAGTGTTTATCTACCACCCCAATCTGTTGATTGTTAAACATAATCAGCCTTATTAAATTGCGATTCGACCAATTGAATAGGGCTCTATATAAGCACATAGCATATTTTTTAATAGAAGTTTTTAGTTAGTGAAGACCTTGCTTTTATATAGATGTTCACTAACTAAAAACTTCTGTAAAAAAATATGCTATGTGCTTATATAGAGCCCTATTCAATTGGCCAAATCGCAATTGAATGAGGCCCTTAGTTAGTGAAGACCTTGATTTTGGATAGAAGTTCACTAACTAAACACTTCTGTAAAACAAATATGCTCTATATATATATGCGCTATATAGAGCCCTATTCAATTGGCCGAATCGCAATTTAATAAGGCTGATTTTCATGATACGTATTTGATTTCAAAGTTTATTTTATTAAAAAGAGATAAACATATTAGATGAGTATTAATGAGTATATTGCACAATTCATTTTCCCAGCAGATTATTGGCATCCCTATCAATACTACTTCACTGCTTCCGTTTGACTGACAAGTCATTGCAGCATCAGGACAAGTTTTCACATGCACCGTAAATGACTCAAGTACAAAAATTGGGTAAGTTATGTTTTTTTAAAGCTGTAGAATTACTTAATTGGGTTAGTGTGATAGCAGAAATGGTGTTTGTTCCATTCTCATTTTGCCCAGATTGAAAAGGGTCAATGGGTGTGATTATATACACCTGGCCTAAATGGACCTGTCATCTTCATGGTAAGCCTATGGACCTGTAAAAGCTGCTGAATGGATCTTCAGGTAGTAATACTGATGCTAATAGTGTCCACGACCCATAATCAATTTATACAGAGAGGTTCCTCATAAATAATTCCATAGTAATGGTAAATCATTATAATTATTATCCTTTATTTTTAAACATATTCAATAGTGCTAAATCCAAGGGATATAGTAAAGTGTATAAACTGTTACAGAAGGTTTAGAGAGTATAAAGGCAAAGGGGAGGGCAGTTGCATAAAGGTTTTCCAGTGAGGCATCTGGATCCAAGAAGAGGAGTTCACCTTCATACTTGCATTCCTGGTGTAAGGCTTCTTTGAATAGAAGATTTTTCAGGGAGTGTTGGAAACTGTGAAAAGCAGAGTTTGAGAGAGTGGGTGGAGCATTTCACAGGTTGGAGGATGTACAAGAAAAGTCTTGGAGACCAATGTGTGAGGAGCTTATGACAGGTGGAGAGACATCACGGGCAGAGATTAGATCTTGTGTACAAGGGTGTGGTGTTGTTGGAGGCTTTGCAGGTGAATGTCAATGGTAATATGATTTACTACTGGTCGTGGTATTAGAATCCTTATGTAATCTAAATGTAAAACAATACTAGATGTATAAATTTAAATTAGATGTTCCCGGGAAAAGTCAAGAAATCTGGAATATTGTCACAATATAATATAATACATGTGTATAATACATGTGTAGGCCCCTGCTCTTTGTTATATAATAGAAGAATTTACATAATAATGTGCCAATAATAGTCATTCAAACTGTACGTGTTAATTGGTTGATCTACATAGAATCTCCAATCACATCGTGGTACAGACATAATGTTAGTTTTTCCTAAATGAAACAGAATTAATAAAACCTGATGATGCATTCATGATGATGATGCAACACTATTTACCTGACCAGCACATCAGAAAATAATGACATGTATCCTAGTAGGTAAGGGGCTTCTGAGTTTCAAATGCCTGATCACAGAAAACGTTATAACTTTGGCCCTTGGTAAGATTGCAAATAATTCAATCACAGGGCCCTATTAAATTCTGAGGGCATGAAAATTGCAACAGTTACAGATCAAGTTAATTGAACAAGCCCGCAATTACATGGACGAAAGCCAAATCCTTAAACGATGAAGCTGTAAGTAGCATTTCAGGACATGATCATGATCAATTAAGCAAGCCCATAAGTAATGATTTAGACACAGCCAATAGTAAATGAGACCGTCATCATGACATCAGTAAACCATGGCGTTTACATGTCAATCAATTAGTGTTTAGACATCCGATATGTGATCGGGCTCATAATCCAGCAATCAATTAAATTACTGAAGAAACTGTTATAGTCCATGCGGGTGGCCTGCAGCTCACTGAAATATTCTGAAATATTATTTTTCCCTATTCTTTTTTCACACATATGGTGTATTTTGTGGTCTTTTAAGCCATGGACATAAAACATGTTTGGGGAAATATGATTTTTTCAAGACTCTGTTTAAAGAAGAATACATTCTGTATTTGTTACATACTACCCTGAGAGCTTGATAATGGGGGGGGGGGGGGGGTAGTAGTTATCAGGGGAGGAGAGAGAGAAGCTCTCTTGAAATGTAAACACCACTCTCGCACACAAAACATCCACCCATAAAAAAATATTTTTAATAATTAAACTAGCTTTATAATTTTTCCTGATTAATTATGCTGTTGGATATAAAGTTTTCAAACATATACATTTTTTTTTCATTGTACAGTGGTCCTTTAACAGTAATTAAATAAGACTAGGAATAGCAGTATTAGCAATGTTACTTTGCGAGAACATTTCTGCCCTTTTTGATAGAGTCTAAAGTACTTATGATGATTATATATTGTGTATTATTGTATTCCTATCAATGTGTTATCAACACTATAGCTGGGACTAATTGTTTGGAAGTATATATATTGAAAAAGAGCTGCAACAGTACTTGTGCACCAGTTATTGAAAGATCTGCAGTGGCTGTTTTACACATCTGGAAAATTCTCCTGTGGGTTGCTCTGAAAGTTAACAAAACCAGAGAATAGTTTTCAGTGAAAAAGTAAACACATATCTTGAAATCCCCTTAAAGGGACAAGGCGCGCATTTGTTATCATGCATTTCAAAAAGCAGGTTTTAGAGACAACAAACCTTTGTACCTAAATACAAAGGGAGGGCTGTAATAGTTTAAAAAAAAAATGTTATTTTAATCCCTGTACAAACGAAAAACCTCCATCTGACAGGCTTTGATTAGGGTGTGTCCTGGCACTGCGATTGATGGGGCTCCATGGAAAAATTAGTTACCTCATACAGCTAAAATTAATTCAGGAATTCCTGACTTTGTTCTAAAAACACTTTATATCGAGGTTAAAAGGAGATCTTTATTCTTCACAACAATCATTTTTCCTGCAAACAAAAATAGTTTTCATATCTCATATTTAAAACCTGTTTTTTTTTATATGAATGCCAGAAATTATAATGATTGCCAGAAATTATAATGAAATAATGTTGCTTCCTTTTAAGTATTTTGGGATTTAATTGCATATCAAAAGATCACTGAAAATGTCCAAGACTCTACATAAGGGGCCTGCAAACAGAAAATGTTAGAATTCATAGCAATGTGAAGATCAGTCTTGTACAACTAAATATCTATACATCTAGATACCAAAACAAAGTTACTCTTCTGTAAG
Organism: Discoglossus pictus; assembly: GCA_027410445.1. Taxonomy (NCBI): domain Eukaryota; kingdom Metazoa; phylum Chordata; class Amphibia; order Anura; family Alytidae; genus Discoglossus; species Discoglossus pictus. Next base: position 236,825,640 of record CM050163.1, read on the forward strand.
TTCAAAAATGTGTAAATTATAGAGCTGATCTACTTGTATTGCTACAAAAAGTCTGTGTTGTAAGTTTTGAATTGTAGAGCACATAGAATAAATTAAGATAATAGGCAATGGATTGAACTGAGAGGTCTCATCAGTAGGCTCTATGTGTCCTGCTCCAGTCCTGGTTAGTCAAGTCCATTGTATGGACATGGAAAAGGAAGCATTTATTTATTATCTAGTCACTTGTCCGTCAAAAATGACAGTATAATATTGTCTTAAAAATTGTGTCTTCTGTCTGTGTGCCCTCTCTCTGTGTACCTTCTCTTTCTCTCTGCACCCTCTCTCTCTCTCTGCGCTCTCACCCTCTCTCTGTGTACCCTCTCTTTCTCTCTGCACCCTCGCTCTCTGTGCTATCACCCTCTCTCTGTGCTCACTCTCTCTCTCTCTCTGCGCCCTCTCTCCCCCTCCCTCCTTCTTCTCTCTCTCTCCCCCTCCCTCTCCTTCTCACTCTCTTCATCTCCTTCTCTCTCCCTCTCTCTCCCTCTCCTTCTCTCTCTCTTCCTCTCCTTCTCTTCATCTCCTTCTCACTCCCTCTTCATCTCTCTCTCTCTCCCTCTCCTCACCCTCTCTCCCTCTCCTTCTCTCTCTCTTCCTCTCCCTCTCACACTCTCTTCTTCTCACTCTCTCCCTCTCCTTCTCACCCTCTCTCTCTCCTTCCCTCCTTCTCTCTCCCTCCCTCTCCTTCTCTCGCCTTCCCTCCTCTCTCTGTCCCTCCTCTCTCCCTCCCTCACCCCCTTCTGTGCCCAGTGCTAGCCTCGCAATGCACAGCAAGCATGCACAAGTCACAATTTGCGATCATTACACACAAACTCGCAGTACGACAACTATATTAGTTATACTGAACCTCATTTGGTCCAATGACTCCAGAGTGACACTTTTTTGGCTCCAATTCTAGTTGAATAGTTATGCGGTATTCACTACAACATGATGTTTATTTCCAGAGATTACACAAACATGTTGCAGTTTTCTTCCAGAGAAGGGGAATGTTCTTGTAACGGATCTACTGGCACCCCGACCGGGTACCTCCGTTGATAGACGCGTCCTAGTTTGCGTCGAGGCCTACAAGCACCGCACCGGACACCAAAACCACCACAGACTCCAAGGATAGTACATCAGGAACAAGCGTTCAGTAGTTACAGCTCAAGGGAGTATGCAAAAGCATAGCAATCCCCCGTAGCATATAGCGATCCCCTCAAATAACGAGACGAGGCTACGTTTTGAAGGGTCAAGAAGAACTATATTTTAATGACAGGGAATCTCCTTTTATGCAATGGTGCCCTCTGAAGGGCTACACCCACATAATTATCACAACAGCCAATTATATACATGGTTCAACCCCCACGTCTCCTCCCCTCAGATAACAGGTAACACAATTAAAACAGACACAATTTTAACCACATTCTGGATGTACCCCAAATACAGGGGGTACACCTTTAAGTCCAGCACCGTTCAATAGCTCTCACCCAGGGGAACAACATATACAAAAATGGCATGAATCAGACCAGGGGTTCAAAAGTTAGTAAAAGTATGTTTTTACACATAACACACAGACATTGCACATATCCCCCACACAATACACATATAAGACAATAGGTGAGTCACACCTCCCTGGCAACTTGGATACAATCAGACATTAATTAGATCATTCTTCTTTGTTCTTTATCAGAGAATGAAAACACTTTGGAAAATGCAAGGATCCTTTACAACTTTCTTATCTCTTGAATCTCTGTAACAGGATTATCTATTAGCCTAGATCTGCAAAAGTCTGGCTAATATTCTGAGCCAATATATTCTGTAGAACATCAACCAACATACATATAGTAGGATCATATTTTAACCATAATAATCATAAAACAGTTTAAAACAGTGATGGGTTCCGCTACAGTTCTTTATAGCACCAAGTGGTTCACAGCATTACAGTAGCCTATATTCGCCAAGACAGAGTTCCGAAATTTTGGTCCATGGACCACTGGTGGTTTCCAAGCTTCATTCAGGTGGTCCACTGAACATTTGAGATTATTCAAAATGATGAAACAGAGATAATGGAATTGATAATATTGCATGCAAAATCATTGTACACATCCTGGATGACATTACACTTGGAAACAAAAGGCAGGAACTCTTTAAAGGGACTCATAAATGTAGTTGTTTTTCAAAGTTATTCTTAAAGAGCACGGAAAAAAATATCTATATGTTGTGATGGTCATTTATTTCTAAAGGGAATAGTTCATGAGATAATCAGACTTATTTATGTTCTATTGTTATATTAATGAGCGGCTACCAGAAACTAGCTAGCTGCTTCGGTACTTTGCTTGTTTCTGTGAGGCACCCCTAAGTTTATCATGCAGTTAGATACCCCTCCCCACCGTTATCAACTACCCTGAGTGTATTGAGTAATACATTAGCATAAAGGGGCAGCACACACATTTCTGCATTTCTCATGAATGATATACTGTAGAAAAAATCAGCTAGTAAATTGCATCTTATTCTAATCCTGTTCATTGCAGCTTCTGTCTTTGCACAATGGGAAGGTGGTAGATACATCTGCCAGTCCTCTCAGTTTACAGATACAAACTGCCTTTGTATTTACAGTCTCGTCCCACCTCACCAGCAGCATTATTACATATAAAAGATACTAGATTTTTTTTATGTTTCTTCTTCAAAAGGGGCTATTTTACATGTTTGACCAAAGTAATCCATTAAGTTGTCCTTCAAAAAAATGGAGCAGTTTATTTCTGGTTGGTGACATCACTTCACACTATGGCCCTCATTCAATTGCGATTTGGCCAATTGAATAGGGCTCTAAACAAGCACATAGCATATATTTTTTAAAGAAGTTTTTAGTTAGTGAAAACCTTGCTTTTGGATAGTTGCTTACTAACTAAAAACTTATTTAAAAAATATATGCTATGTGCTTGTTTAGAGCCCTATTCAATTGGCCAAATTGCAATTGCATGAGGGTCTATGTTGACTAGACTCCATAGAATAACATGGGGATTAGAAATAACGTTATTCTCTAACAAGAAAGCTGTCACTTCAGTGAGTACTGCCAGTAGTGCCACTGTTTGAAGGACCACTGTAGTTTGGTAAAATGTTTACATGCTTGTGAAATACAGTGGATATAAAAAGTCTACACACCCCTGTTAAAATGTCAGGTTTCTGTGCTGTAAAAAAAGGAGACAAAGATAAATCATTTCAGAACTTTTTCCACCTTTAATGTGACCTATCAACTGTACAACTCAATTGAAAAACAAACTGAAATCTTTTAGGTGGAGGGAAGAAAAATACAAATAATGTGGTTGCATAAGTCTGCACACCCTCTTATAACTGGGGATGTAGCTGTGTTCAGAATTAAGCAATCACATTCCAAATTGTGTTAAAAAGGAGTCAGCATACACCTGCCATCATTTAAAGTGCCTCTGTTTAACCCCAAATAAAGTTCAGCTGCTCAAGTTGGTCTTTCCTGAAATTTTCTTAGTCGCATCCCACAGCAAAAGCCATGGTCCACAGAGAGCTTCTAAAGCATCAGAGGGATCTCATTGTTAAAAGGTATCAGTCAGGAGAAGGGTACAAAAGAATTTCCAAGGCATTAGATATACCATGGAACACAGTGAAGACAGTCATCATCAAGTGGAGAAAATATGGCACAACAGTGACATTACCAAGAACTGGAGCTCCCTCCAAAATTGATGAAAAGACGAGAAGACAACTGGTCTGGGAGGCTACCAAGAGGCCTACAGCAACATTAAAGGAGCTGCAGGAATATCTGGCAAGTACTGGCTGTGTGGTACATGTGACAACAATCTCCCATCTTCTTCATATGTCTGGGCTAAATACAACTTCATCTTTCAGCATGACAACGACCCAAAGCATACATCCAAATCAACAAAGGAATGGCTTCACCAGAAGAAGATTAAAGTTTTGGAATGGCCCTGCCAGAGCCCAGACCTGAATCTGATTGAAAATATGTGGGGTGATCTGAAGAGGGCTGTGCACAGGAGATGCCCTCACAATCTGACAGATTTGGAGTGTTTTTGCAAAGAAGAGTGGGCAAATCTTGCCAAGTCAAAATGTGCCATGCTGATAGACTCATACCCAAAAAGACTGAGTGCTGTAATAAAATCAAAAGGTGCTTCAACAAAGTATTAGTTTAAGGTGTGCATACTTATGCAACCATATTATTTTATTTTTATATTTTTTCTTCCCTCTACCTAAAAGATTTCAGTTTGTTTTTTAATTGAGTCGTACAGTTTATAGGTCACATTAAAGGTGGAAAAAGTTTATCTTTGTCTAATTTTTTTTACAGCACAGAAACCTGACATTTTAACAGGGGTGTGTAGACTTTTTATATCCACTGTATGTAACAAAATAATCTTAAAAGGTATGCAAGACAGAAACATAGAAACAGTTGTAGAAACAAATCTCTGTTTGGGGATTTAATTTTAGACTGCTAATATATCTGTAGTTTAAGGTTATCCTGTGGGGTCTTATTCTGCCATGCAAGTGTGCTATTTGAAGAGGACATATTAATAGAAGTGAATATAGATCTTATCTGAATCCATGGTTCTTCCTACTCCTTCCAGGTTTCTAATCCTTTAGGAACAAAAGATAACATGTCCACCATCATTATTGCAAATTAATACAAAGCTAAACATAAGATTGTAAAAAAAATATTTTAAACTATGTAAATCCACTGAGCGTATTATAAACTCCAGTTAATCAAAATAGCATATTATAAATATGACACTTCAGTAGTAATTGAAAAAAAGTAATACTGCTTTATTTATTAATTTATTACCTTCTATATAGAATTATGCCACAGTGGAATCTACCATTTTGTTGATCTGCTTCCTCAGATTGGAATTGACTTTAAATGGCGACAGAGCTTCTATATTCAATCCAAAAGTAACAGAATAATTGCATATAATGATTACATATTTAATGTTTATTTATTCAAAATACCATATAGGAACAAAGACAAAATGTCAGTCATCATTAAAATTATTTAAAATTAAAAATATATATCAGATCACTTTTTGCTTTTAGCAAATTAAGACAAGCAGTCAATAGTGTTTATAACCATGTCAGCCTCCTTTGTGTTAGTAAAATCCTTGTAGATAAAACTATTCCATGTGACAGTACTAACTAAACAAAACAGTTACTTAAATATTACCTGTAAATGTCAGATATTGAGCAATGTAATCCATATTTTGTTTTATTTTAAATTCTGTGCATAGTTGCAAGGTGTGTACCTATGAAATGGTTATAATGTGGGTTTCACAAGATCGCTGTCTGAGATGGTATCAGTATATTCATTGGAATGTGGTCCAGTGGCTTTACACAAAGGCCTAGTTTGCAGCACAAGGTTAATATTTAGTATTAACACCATTTATACTAAAGCAGGGCGTGGAAGTGAAAGAATCAATACCCTTGGGTTACTACCTTTTTAAAATGCTACCTTGTTAAAATTACAAATGTTTAAAACATTTGATACACACTTGTGTAAAAAAAAGGTGAGAGTTTATAGTAGAATAAATGTTATGTTATCCTAGTTTCATAGCGGCAGCCATATTGTCCTTTGTGATATATATGTAGAATATTTCTCTGAAGTGTTTTAATAAAGCTATATTACTCACAATTCTGTAGGTTATAATTGAATACTGCAGAGGATTACTAGTCCGATAAAGGTATGTTTATAGTTTTGTAAACTCTAACAAATGAATCAACCATTTTGTTCATGCTGCTTTCTTAATAAATAAAAATATGTATAATTATTAGTAATATGTTATAATCTAATAATATTTGAACTGGTTCTTTCCCAAGTCTGTCTGTCTGTCTGTCTATCTATCTATAATTCTGTCTATCTATCTATCTATAATTCTGTCTATCTATCTATCTGTCTATCTATCTATCCATATGTCTATCTATCTATCTATCTATCTATCTATCTATCTATCTATCTATCTATCCATATGTCTATCTATCTATCCATATGTCTATCTATCTATCTATCTATCCATATGTCTATCTATCTATCTATCTATCTATCTATCTATCTATCTATCTATCTATCTACCTATCTATCTATCTATCTATCTATCTATCTATCTATCTATAATTCTGTCTGTCTATAATTCTGTCTATCTATCTATCTATCTATCTATCTATCTATCTATCTATCTATCTATCTATCTATCTATCTATGTCTGTGTCTCTCTCTCTCTCTACCCATCTATCTATCTATCTATCTATCTATCTATCTATCTATCTATCTATCTATCTTTCTATCTATCTATAATTCTGTCTGTCTATAATTCTGTCTATCTATCTATCTATCTATCTATCTATCTATCTATCTATCTATCTATGTCTGTGTCTCTCTCTCTCTCTCTCTCTACCCATCTACACATCTATCTATCTATCTATCTATCTATCTATCTATCTATCTATCTATCATGTAACACATCTATCTATCTAGCTATCTATCTCTGTCCGTCTGAGTCTATTATTATTATTATCTTTATTTATATTGCCCCAACATATTCCGTAGCACTGTACAGGGGTTTAGTACATGGCAAAAAACAAACTTAACACCTTATAAAGAATGGAGGGCCCTGTTTTTGAGCATATAATCAAATGTACATAGTGCTTGTTTCCAAGACACGGACACACGATTGAAAACTCGCAAATCTATCTATCCATCTATCTATCTATCTATCTATCTATCTATCTATCTATCTATCTATCTATCCATCTGTCTATCTATCTATCTATCTATCTATCTATCTATGTCCATCTGAGTCTATCTAGTCTGAGTCTATCTATCTATCTATCTATCTATCTATCTATCTATCTATCTATCTATCTATCTATCTATCTATCTGTCTGTCTATCTATCTATCTATCTATCTATCTATCTTTCTATCTATCTATAATTCTGTCTGTCTATAATTCTGTCTGTCTATCTATCTATGTCTGTGTGTGTCTCTCTCTCTCTCTACCCATCTATCTATCTATCTATCTATCTATCTATCTATCTATCTATCTATCTATCTATCTATCTATCTATCATGTAACACATCTATCTATCTAGCTATCTATCTATCTAGCTATCTATCTCTGTCTGTCTGAGTCTATTATTATTATTATCTTTATTTATATTGCCCCAACATATTCCGTAGCGCTGTACAGGGGTTTAGTACATGGCAAAAAACAAACTTAACACCTTATAAAGAATGGAGGGCCCTGTTTATGAGCATATAATCACATGTACATGGTGCTTGTTTCCAAGACACGGACACACGATTGAAAACTCGCAAATCTATCTATCTATCTATCTATCTATCTATCTTTCTATCTATCTATCTATCTATCTATCCATCTATCTATCTATCTATCTATCTATCCATCTATCTATCTATCTTTGTCCATCTGAGTCTATCTAGTCTGAGTCTATCTATCTATCTATCTATCTATCTATCTATCTATCTATCTATCGATATATCTATCTATCTATCTATCTATCTATCTATGTCTGTGTGTGTCTCTCTCTATCTATCTATCTATCTATCTATCTATCTATCTGTCTTTCTAAACTGCAATATGATATGGGTGAATTTACTAAGCATCTGTGATCTTAATTATCCCCATAGAAAATAGTGTATAGTAAATATACTAACTCACATCTCAGCCACCAGAGATGCTCATTAAATGACCCCAACGTGCTTTAATCAATAAGCCACAAGGTATGTTTGTTCTTCTCCTTTATTTTGCTTATTTGATTATGGCTATTTAACTGGAATGCTTCAACACAGTACAATACTGCTAGATATACCGGATGAAATAAAATGAGCTGGGGAAACTCATGAGATGCAATATCTTATCTGTAAAATAATATCAACTAATCTTAGAAAAGTACCAATTATCCATTGTAGTTGCAGATTATTGGGATTAAGGCGGTGGAATCTAATTGAATGGTGTTATATTTACAACTCAATCATTGTTCACGCAACTTAGAAAAAAGTAATGGGTGCTTATCATCTGATACTTAAAAGATCACTGTAGTCGTATAATCAGATTACACTTGTTTGAAGAACAATATTTGAAAATATGCTAAATATTTTTAGAATGTGAAAAAAAATAATTAGAGTCTCTAGTTTATTACCATTTTATGCAATTACACTGCAGTGGAATCTACCATTTTCGTATCTGCTGATCAACTTCCTAAACTGGGAAGAGACTGAATGTGGAGAAAGATACAAATTGAACCCCAATGTAAAGAATAATCTGTAATAATATTATTTTCATCTGTTGTTACCAGATCACTAGTTGCACTAGGTAACATTAAGAATTTCTATATTGAAGATCTTGTCATAATCTTGCTCGACAAAAAATATAATTTTTTTTTCCTTATGTGTTTCTTTTTCTTATGATTTTTGTCTTATGTGTTGATCACTACAGGGGAGCTATTTAACATGTGAACATCATGAGATATTTTGCATAATGCGGTGCTTGAGTTTTCATAATAATGACCTTCACTATATATGATTCAATTAATTACTATACATGTTATGGGTATTAAGACACAAGTGATTTTCTACCATCATAATAAACAGTGAGAGATGAGTCTGAGCAGGAGTGAACATAATGGTCATTTTTATTTTGTAAAGGTAGGGGTATTAGCAGGGAGTTTCATTTTAATAATATCTCCGTTCATTGCCTTTGTAGATATTGGCAGATATGTCTTAGAGCGAGCCTGTGTGAGTTTTGCACATGCTCAGTGTGTGTGGTCTGTGTGTTTCCCTGAGTTTTCCTTCAGCAGATAGAGCTTTTTGAGAAATGTAGTAAACTTGATGTTGGTGTATCTTAATTCATGACAATATGCTGATAGCTTCTCCAGTAATTTAATATCTATTGCCAATTTTGTGTTAATTATCTATTGGACTGATTATAGTGTGGGCTGACACATTAAAGGGATTCTGACACCTTAAAATTAAGTTGTTTTAGGTTATTCTAAAAGACACAAGAAACTGGCTATATGTTGTGGCATCAATCCTGGGAATTCCATGTTGTTGTTGTTCATAGGCACATAAGTGGCTCATGCATATTAATTAGCTGCTTTGAGGTGCTAATTTGAATTACAGTCTGCTTGTCTGTCTGATAAAATAAAGTTCTGCAATGTTATCTGACAGTTAGACCCCTCTCCCACCCTTAGAATGTATTCTGAGCTGCATCTTAGCATACTGAGCCAAACATTAGCATACAGGAGCCGCAAAATCAATTCTAAACATTGCAGAAATGATTTACTGTAGAGAAAAACTGCTAGTACGATATATAGACAGTTTTTAGTGCTTTTAAAAATGAAATCAACTTCCTGTTGAGGTGAAAGAGTCCCTTTACGTATACAAACAATTTACAATACCAAGAATTTATCTTGGACAATATAATGGGAACCTATGCAAGGTTTAGAGTGGCTGCTTTTACATACCACATGGAGTATATGTAAGAACATGAAAAACCTTTTAGTTTCCTACTATACATTTAGAAAAAAAGCATTGTTGTTTCTTACATGATTAAAAATAAATATCCATTTTTAAAAGCACTGTATTTCCCACTATGTGTATCGTTCCCAACATGTGTTTTACATGGAGGGGTATTCATTTCTTCTTTTATGTGTATATAACTATGAAATTCTATAAAATACAGGTTTAACAGTATTGCAAGGACAAGTGTTCCCATCGTAAATCCCTTAGCACCCTGTATACTTTAATCATGTTTTTCATGGAGAATGACACATGGATGACCTCAGGTTTTTAACCTTTATAGTAACCATAATTATGAACCGTGTTTGCCAAAATATCTTTTGATCTGTATCCAGATGTGGTTCCTCTTACATGTTTCTGAAAAGTAAAGTTACAACCAGCCAATAAGTATATGCTAAGCTTGGCACGTGCAATAGGCATTCACTGCACAGCACATGCTCGGAACGAGTATATTCCAACCTTCTTAAAGGACACTGTAATGTCGTATTTAAAAGAAGCTTAACATCCTAATAGACAACATGTTTTTGGAAAGTTACAAAAAAGAAATAAGAACATACATATTTAGCTGGCACAATTTTAATGAGGAGAAATATTTCTGTCCTAACATAATTAGTCAACTGAGAGTGGTCATGGATATTTTTTTACTACTGAAAGACTGTCACGGTGGAACTGCAACTCACAATAGGGAGAATTGACTAACTACTTATTCCCCTGAGATGAAGTGAGAAGAGCTTAGATATCATGAGAAGGGCTGTTTTGCCCCATAGGAAATAGTTCATAGTAAATCGAGAGATAATGTGAGAAGCACTTGAGATGCTTAATAAATCTCCCCAATAGGTTAAGCTTCCCCATAAGACTCCAGGCTAACAAGCTGTCTCTATCCAATATGGGAGTCTTCAGGCTAAAATAAAATATCATCAAAATACCTTTATGCTCCTGGCTTGCATGACTGCTTAAGGCATATCTAAATTTCCTGGATTCTGAATGCATCTAGTAGAGAAGAATTAGTAGTGTATGAAAAAAAATGCATGAAAAAATACCATAATAAACATTAACAAACTCACCATGATTTTTGCTAAATCTCTGAGTTTGCTGTCATGCAATTGATATATCATTACTATTACACTGTATAGATTAATATAGTTTCTTAAAATATTACAGTGTATAGATTAATTGAGTTTGAGGATCAATTTATCGACAAGTATACACTGTGTGCAGAAATAGCATTTATTGGTATAGCAGTAAATAATAAGGATAAACAACTACAAGTGTTTATACTTGTAAGCTTTGATATTTAATTAGATCACAATATACAATCTACCCTATCTCTATTACAATCTCTTTTGGATGATTGGATAACAATTCATCTTAACACACTTTATATTTGGTTAGATCAATACAGAGATCAATAAGCAGTGTATACAAACTTATCAAATATGGATTAACAATTTATTTTAATACAATCTATGTTTGGTTAGTTCAATATATGAGTATGTAAACAGTGTATATAATCTTATAAAGTTTGGTCAGAACAGTCTATATATTTGGTTAGTACAATACAAAAATGATATGCAGAGTGTATAAAAAATCAGCTGACTATTTGATACAGTATATATGATATTAATAATTAGCCATATAACCTGTTACTCTATTAAAAGCAGTAAAAGCAATTTGTATCAAGGGTGGTTATATTATATGTGAGGTTGCAAGCTAATTAACCTTTGTATTTGGGAATTGGCGAACTGTTATTTGGTTACCGGTCTTACATCAAAATTGATTACATTTAATTTATCAAATCTGTCAATTCAATAAATAAGGATGTAAACCAGTTTTGTTGATTGTGTGGTACAAGACTATACAAGTGGAGAACTAATGATTATGGTTTGCTATATAGGTGTTTTTAATAATTGATTTTGTAACAGAGTTAAATGATTACATTATTGAATAAAGTCAATCAGTCTGTTTTAGGAAATATGGGCACAGATTGAAATATATTGATTAACATCTACTGTCCGGAATGCAGGTACTAATTAGTTTGGGTCTGTGACCACTGCCAAAAGGGTAACAGAAGGTATATTGGGCTAATTTTAACTCTACTACAAAATAGAAAGTAAAAAACAGTTATATATACCATGTACAGGATTTCAGGATAACACCTGTCTCATTTCTAGGATTCCTTCTCAAGATAGTTTGAAGTAATCCCTTTTTGTGTTATTGGTTTGTTAGAAAGAGTTGTAGAGATAGAATAGAATTTGATATAGACAAATATAGTAAGATAGACAGTACTATCAGATAAGCCAGAAAAGACCAGACAGGAAATAGTACAGAAGAAGGAAAGACCCCAGGAAAAAGCAGGAAAGACCCAGCACCTTCTCTCTGCCATTAGAAGAACTATTTCTTCCTGATCGTCACATGGTTGGTTTCCACCAATCACAAATAGTTACTCCTCATTTGCATGTATATGTATAAATTAGAATGTATTGATAAATATGTTGTGTATATCTGTTTCTATCTGCTTGAGAGCACTCTGGTACAAAGTATTAAAATGGATTAATATTAATATGTGTGACCTCTGTCCCATATTGTCTACCAAGTATTTTTGGTTAGACTAGGCCCATGAGTGTAGGAACCAAAGAAAATCTGGGGAGGATAGAGCATATAGTATAAAAATACCACAAAACTGCTTCTCTACACATAAACACATTTATTGAAAAATCTGGGGGGGGGGGGGGGGATTTATCTCCCTCATCCCCCCCAGTCCCTACACCCATGACTAGGCCATTGTATGCTTACTCTTAACACCTGCTTGATAATATTTATTTTGGACTATAGAGTATTGAAGTGAGATGCATATATCTCAGAACATGCTATCTTAAATGCAGCATACCGAAGGTCTCCCATATTTAACATTGGCTTGGCCGAGTCTTACCATGATTTGTTTACTAGACACAGAAATGTAATTTGTACAAAGGAAAATTATTTAACCCATCACATGTTAGAAGAGTATAATAATAATTGTGTCAGTGTTTACAGTTGTAGTAGCAAGACCAATGGACAACCATATAATGTAAATAAGAGCTGGATATAATCTGGATATATCTTTCTTTTACCCAACAAAATACACAACATTGCAAGCAGTTACTTTTGTTAGTTAACAATCCTGTAAATCCCTGCTAAAATTAACATATAATTCAGGATTCATTTTGGCCAAATCCCAGGCAGCCAATATATTTTAATACATTGTAACAATCCGTGATGGCAGTTTGTGCAGAAAGGAATCATGGGATGTGTAGTCCCCCTGTAGAAGGAAGCAGGAGGAGCCAAACACTAATCTGTAGATCTTTGCATTGAGCTGCTGCTAGCTTCAAGCTTAGTAAGGAGTTTAAATCTGTACACAAAATGCAGTGTTTCTATTGGTAGGTACACTGTGCCTATGTAAGCAGCTCTGGGGTGTGGAAACAAGTTTTATTTCAAATAAAATAAATGTGTATGTGTATAGAATAACTAAAGTGTGTGTCTGATATAAGCAGCATGTGTTAGATTAGAGAAAGGGAAAAACAGGGAAACTTACATATACCTTTAATGTTGTTTGTTACATACTTCATTAGTGTTACATTTTTTCCCAAACTACAGTGCACTTTTACTCATCTCAACAGTAAACTACTATACACAATTTAAGTCAATTAAAAAAGACAGACAAATGCAAGGAATACCTTGAAGAGAAACATCAAATGTTCCAGACCTATTATTATTTAAAACTGTATAGATAGTAACAGTTGCTTTATCAGTTGAACTTTATATAGAAAAATTGCAGTCTCTTACAATGAACCTAAAATGAAGTTTGCTTCAGCCTCTGTGATCCACCCACCAAACTATGTTCATTATGTTTGTGTTAGTGTTTAATATTTGCTAATTGTTGCTAGTCACTTGCACATGCTCAGATTGAAAGTAGCAAGTGGTTGACAGTTGGGAGCAACATCCAGCATTTTAACTAGCAATTAATTTAATGAGTTCTGCATTTGCATTGTTATCTAAACTCATCTTGTTAAATCAGTCTTGTAAAGCCATATAAAATCAGACAATTAATGACCGTTCAGCTGTCCCAAACAAGTCTCTCATTAATCATAATGATCAGACATTATTATTAATATTATTAATATTATAATCTCCATTTGTATAGCTACTATGCATACTAAGCACTGTTTGCAATGATACATTACAGTGTGTACAATAAATATGAGATGGCAAAGTATAAGGTATACAGTATTTAAAAGAAAATAATATAATATCATCAAATGGTTTATTGTCTTATTACAGATTTGAGAAACATCTAGATATTTCTGTGTCTATGAGTAATAGTGTTTTAAGTACTTTATCTGCAGACTTACCTAACAGAAATATCCATTGATCTTAGTGAGCATTTTCATCTGTTAATAAATGTATAATACAGATGCTCCTCGGTTATTAGACTATCTGTTCCCCCATTGGCAATACATTTCCATCCCTTATTCATGTTGTTGCTGTTTGTGTTGTGTCGTTCAGTCGTTTCTGACTCTCTGTGACCTCATGGACCATAATACACCAGGCACATCTTTATGTCCATGGTCATGCTGATTCACTTGGTATTCATGGCAGAGATACTGGAGTGGGTTGCCAGTTCCTTCTCCAGTGGGCCACAGCATACATCTCCTGGTTTTTCTAGGTGGTCTCCCCTCCATGTACTGACCAGGCCCAACCCTGCATGACTTCAGGGTGTTGTGACCTTAAGGTTCCCTGACTGGAATCCAACTTATGTCGCAGTGGTGAAAGCATTGAATCCTAACCATTGGACCACCAGGGACAGAGTTTAAATAGATTATTGGGAAATTAATTTTCTAATCAGGAAAATTAAGTGAAGATTTTAAACTTATTTTAAAATAAAAGACTGATGATATTCATTTAGAGGGGATTTTGATAGATTGATAATGTTGTTATCTACAGAATGTTTTTTGTCATTTGATGATCTGGGGGGGGCGGGGGGTAGTGTGACATATAAGGCTTTGGCCCTAGAAGATCTGATCTCTCCTTGATCTTAATCTGTGTTGTGTTCTGCTATTTTAGCCTTGCTCCCTCCCTAAAAAAGTATCCATTTACATATGACCCACATTTGAACGTGTAGTTGGTCTTGTAGGATTACCACTGAATGTTGGTAACCTATGACTAAACTGAGAACCAATTTTGGTAACAGATTCATTTACATCAGAGTATTCATGTTCCAAGGAACTAATATCAGATTGGTTAGGATTGTTGGCAAATTTATTCATTCTAAAAACTTTACCTACTTTATAATCTTGTTGGTCTTTTAAATATTTTTTCTGTTTCCTACTGATTATCTCCTATTTTAATTTTTCTATGTTAAAGTTTAGACGACTGTTTAAAGAATCATATTCAGTTTCTGAATTAACATCCTTATTAAATTGCGATTCGGTAAATTTAAAAGGGCTCTATTTAAGCACACAGCATATTTTTTTTACAGAAGTTTTTAGTTAGTGAAGACCTTGCTTTTGGATAGAAGTTCACTAACTAAAAACTTCTGTAAAAAAATATGCTCTGTGCTTAAATAGAGCCCTTTTAAATTTACTGAATCAAAATTTAATAAGGCTGGATATACTTCTGAATTTCTTGACGACACTGTAGAACCTTTTAGGAAATCACAGTCAAATTTGACTGCTCTGTTTCAATAATCAGATGGCCCTAACATAGAAGGTTGCTTAGTGCATATATTATTTTATTATTTAAATTAAAATTTAAATTAGATCTTTATTTTTTTAGAAAAAGTCTGGCAATCTGTTGGCTTCAAACTCCACCCACAAGCTTCCTGTTTGTATGCACAGTGCTAGCCCACAGTGGAGATGTTTGAGGAATTAAAAAAAAAACTGATTGACTAGCATAGATCAATAAATTATTTTTGGAGCTTGAAGCTAACAGCTTACTAGTTTATTCACTTCTGAGTACATTTTTAACAATTTCTCATTTTTCACATTAAGTTAAATCATAAAACCCATTAAAATAACTTATTTGTTAAAAAATATACAATAAAAAAAGATCCATGTAGAATTGAAAGTGTGTCATTTGGGCTCTTCCTCTAAAAGTGTGTTCATCTATAACCTCATTTATTAATGTTTTTGAAAAAAAAAAAAAAAACATGACATCTCTCAAAGAATACTTGTCACTTTTATTTTCAGCCTAAGTAATGCAAAAAAAAACATTTTTTACAATTCATTCATTTTTAAAGTGTCACCCAAGTGTAATCTAGATCTTGCTCTTCAGTATAATTCATTGATACAGCATCAGGTGTGAATTGCTTAGAATAACCAGTCATGTTTTAATGAGATTCCCAGACAAGCAGAGCCATTTTCTATTGAGCATTATAGGATTTTTATGGGCCGTTTAACTGCAGCAATAAATATAATTCCTTTCTGTGTTACGGGAAAAGATTTTTTTTATAGGATTTATTTTACATTTTATAAAATAACCAGTGGGCATAGGAAAAAAAGAAGATAAAATATGTGGTTGGGAATAGATTCAATTTGAGAAGCAATTTAAGTCTCAAAATTAATCATCCACCATTCTAAACTACATACCATCATGTTTGTCACTTACATCAGCTATATAAAGGAGTAACAAGGTTTATATTGTTTATTGAAATAAGAGTGTTACTTTAGCTACTTTTTTAAACACATCTTTATAATTACATTAAATATGGCATTTGAAAACAAACATGCCCTAGGTGTTATTTTCTTCATACAGTATGTGCTTCCCATCTTTCAAAATTAAAATAACTACTGCATAATGAAAAAAAAAATGTTTGAAAGGCATAATAATTCATTAAGCTAGTATTTAATTATATTTTAAAAAAATATGACTCTACTGGACCCTGGAAGCATCCATGATACTTTGTGGAAGTTGTGTGTATTCTGTTGGGGGAGAAATTATACTCACCCTCCCTTGGACACCTTCCAGTGATGAACAATGACACCTATGTCCTCAATCTTCATCCCTGGATGAGTTGGCATACCCATGTTAATTTTAGAAATGGATACTCTTCTATCTTGCTTGAAGACTCTTGGCTCCTCTCTTCAGTACATGGAAAGCCTTCCATCTAAAACAGTCTCTAAAAATAAATAACTAACAATGCTCCTCCTCCAAATAATGACCTTCTGACCGATCCCTCACCATATATACTAATTATATGCCTTCTGATTGGCTAAGATATGTGTCAATAATATTTCAGAGAATCAGAATTGAGTCTTTGAATTGTCCCTGCCCATTTTTGATTGGTCAAATAGGAATGCACAAATTGCGGAACATCACCAGTCCTCTAAGTAAATTCCCTCCTATATTTTTGCTTTGCAGTTTGAAGACAAACATGTCTTACATGTGGTAGAAAATAAGAGAAGCTATCTTTGCTATAAGGAAGTAGCTTGGGTATCACATGTAATGTTAATACTGTGCCAACGGGGCAACACTACTACAATGTTTGTAAAACCAAACTCAACAAAAGCACATGATAGCATCATGCTTCAAATGTCAACTGGTTAAATACTCTGCAGTAAATACAAATGTAAAAATTATAGTGACATGGAATTCACAAAATATCTTTGTTTCATTTAGATCAACATATTTTAATTATTAAACTTATTTTGTGCATGAACAGGATTGCTTCCAGGGTTAGAAAAACACACACTTTTAATCATGTTGTACATGCAGTTTTTGCACAGTGGAAGAACCCTTTTTAAAAAATAAACTCTGAATATGTCAATAGTTCAGGGGCAGAGGAACTGGGGGGGGGGGGGGTAATTCCGCCCCCCTCATCCCACCAGATTAAATGAATAGGTGACACAATAAACAGCAAAATCAAATTAATCATGCTTTACCTGATTTGGCAGTATGTCTTTCCCATGATCGCTTTGACCCATAATTTATAATATATATAATTTACTAGCTAGTGATTGCATGCATCTGGTACCACCAAATCAGAGTCTGCCAGGGAGAAGTTCTGGTATTTTGGCAGTGCTTGTTTTTCATGCAATATAACATTTGCAATGTTAGAAATCTGTTTTTTTAAATGAATGTCAGTCAGTTCTGTACCTCAATGTTTTATTAAAATTATCTCTTGTAACTAACCAAACTGTCCTTACCTCATTACCTTTACACAGTGTTGCTATGGAGTAACTATTCTAAATTTCATTCTGCTACAGGTATTGATGTATGACAAGTTGCAGTTATATTATTTACAAAGCAGATTTCTATATACATTCCCAGATGTAACTTGTCTGAAGCACTGTGTAAGTCAGATCTTCCTGTACTTTATTAAAATCATTTTTTTTTGTCTTTACTTCTCAGAGGAAATCTTCCTGGGTAGAGAACTACACAGAATATTGAATAGTTGTCATGTCAAGCAACTTCAGTTGTTCCACATAAGGCTGAGCTAGTGAGAAACAGAAATGTATTGACCAATCCATATATGTATATATAGTAAAAACATAAGAAAATCTTGGATATGCATAGCGAGGCGAGCTGTTAAGGCACTAAAACTCGCAGTATAAAGGCAATGAGCGCCAAAGGCGCTCATTGCCTGCTCGCCTCGCGAAGCAGTGAAGGTAATGAAACACATGGGACTTAGCCACCAAACACTTAGTAAACGCTGGATCGCCTTAGCCTCCAAGCACTTGACAAACGTGGGACTTTGAAAAAAGAAAATACTAGATAGCAAAAATATGAGGTTAATGGCCAAACTGCGAAAATCCAAAAAACACAAAAAAACAAAAAATACAACAAAAACATCACACACAGCATGGGGGAACAGCTATGATGTCTGAGAGTGAGGTGGAACGCGAATTTAAGGCGATTTGGACGACTTTGGTCACTCGAAAATCGCCTAAGCAAGAAAGAAAAATGGCCACCCAAAAAAATGAAAACGAGGCTACATGACCACGGGCCGCGCAAAACACTACCAAACACGTACCACTTTCACACAAGAACGTACAAACTACAAAATACACTATTACAAATTACAGAAAATGCTTGCGAGCCGCGTAACACATTAATAACATTACGAATCTACAATGCCGCTTGACACAACTAAACCAACGGATTTCCCTCGCGCACGCAGCCTATTTCTAATGCACATTTGGGGCATTTATTACACTTTATCATCAGGGCACCAACACTCAAACTGTACATTGTATGCTGACGGAAAATACAAACAGATTGTTAGCTCTTCAGGCTATTGATTGCTGGATATATTAATTACAAATAGGTAAAGTATATTAATTTATTCAAGAACTAATTCATTCAATTTTAGTTAACTAAATATACATAAATATATATCTCTCTTTCTGATGAGTGACAAAGGTGCTCAGAAGCACAAAAGTACACAAGAGGAGAGGCTCGCAATAAGCGCAGAAGGTCGTCAGAGTACAAAAACCTTGACATTGTGTGTCAAACAGCATTCCCATGGCTTTTAAATTTTATTGCCTCAAGTCGCTAGTAATATAATAAATGAAAGATGGAGCAGATGCTGTAATATTGGAAGGAATGACATAGGTACTGCTTATAACAGTGGTGGACAACAGATAGCCTGGGGTACTCATGTGACCCTCAGATATTTCCTATGCAGCACAAATTGTGTTCTCTAGAGAAGGAGGACTTGCCTGTCTTCAACAATACGTTCTATTTCATGTCTCCACAAATTGCAAATCACTCTGTCTTGCACTCCAAAGCACATATCCTTATTATCTATACCTAAGCCTCTCCCCCACTGTGATTGTAATATTCTCAAATAAAAAAAAAAACATTGTATGTCCTCTTTATGTGGCCATTCAATTGGAATAGTTTACTTGTCAACGGCTTTGAAGGTAAGCTTCTTTTACAAAGTGAGTTATATTTGTTATTAAATATACTTTCTACATTCATTAGCAACCCCAATGCTTTTGACTTTGAAATAGTACTGTTTTTAAGCAGGTTGTTTGTCATACTTACCTTTCATTGAACCAATTAAATAAATCTTAAATTGTTCATGTCTGAAGATGAAATGTGTTGGGAATCAAAAGCTCTGTCGCTGAGAAAATGTATTTTTTTATGTATTAAATACATGAGAAAATATTTTACCATCTATTATACGCAGACATGATATGTCTCAAGGTAGTTTTGTTTTTTAACTAAAACGTTTATACTCATTGGTAATAATAGTTTTAAAAAAAGCATAATTAAAATATTGTACTACAGTGTTCCTTTAATGGTATAATATACATCCATCCCTAGTATCAATATGGTGATGGCGATAGGTAAGCAGTTCTTATTTCTGTAATATTTAGAGTAAAAAACTCTAAGCATTGTGATGAACACTTCTGAAAGTTTTCAGTGGATATCATGGTATTCACTAAGGCTACAGTATTATAATGTGCTACACAGAGAGAGACAAAGCTTTCTGTAACACTCCATTCATATTCTTCACTCTCCAATCCACTTCACTCTCTGTATTCTCTATTAGTAAACTACATGGAAAAGAGCATATGTGGTGAAGCTTTATATTTGTCTTGTATTATAATACAAATCCCTGGTAAATATGTATATTTGTCATTCACCCTGGATGTGTATTATATACACTAATTCTAATTCATTCTCTCATGTGTTCGGATTCATTCTCTCATCATATAATGTCTCAAAAATTGCAACTCTCTCCTTGCTGGCCTCCCCATCACTCATCTGTCTCCACTCCAATCTATAAGGAATGCCTCCTCTAGACTCATCTACCATACTCACCACTCAGTGTCTGCAGCACCTCTCTGTCAGTCCCGCCACTGGCAAATTTAAAATCATGACCCTAACGTGTAAAGCCCTCAACAATAATGCACCCCCTTATATCTCTGCTGTCGTCTCAAAATACTCCCCCTCCATTCTGATAATGACCTTCTTCTTTTCTCCTCTCTTATCACCTCCTCTCATCCCTCTCCGTTCTGATAATGATCTACTTCTTTCCTCCTCTCTTATCCCCTCCTCTCATCCCTCTCCGTTCTGATAATGATCTACTTCTTTCCTCCTCTCTTATCACCTACTCTCATCCCTCTCCGGTCTGATAATGATCTTCTTCTTTCCTTCTCTCTTATCACCTCCTCTCACTTATGCCTTCAGGACTTTTTTGTGTTGCCCCTATACTTTGGAACTCCTTATTTTGCTCCACTAGACTTTCCTCCTGTCTCAAGTCCTTCAAAACCTCATACTCACTATGCCCAATGTAACTATCACCTTCTAAATCCCTTAGATTGTACATTTGCAAGTTTTTAATCATATAGGATGCTTGAAAAATTAATCTATATGCAAGATTATAAACTCAAAAAACATAGCTCTCTATTCATTTAATCTGTATTGCTATTGTTTTTACCTTGTATTCATCCTATGTATGGTGCTGCAGAATATTTTGGCCCATTATAAATATAAGATAATAATAATAATGCATTTATCATTATGGGAATACATACTCCACCATAAACAGTTTCGGCATGTTTGCTGACTAATCAGAGAAGTCTACTGAATGCCATGAACCTGATCTCAGCTAGTGGTTTACCTCCATTATCCTCGCATGGCAATGCCATGATTATTTGAGGAATATAATAGGGAAGATAAAGTAGTTTAGTAGAAGCCTCTAGTGCTGTAAAAGCTATCATCAAAGCCAATTTTTGTTGAATCTGGTTATGAATGTTTCACTGTATATAATTTTTAGGCTCATCGATACAGGAAAAGTCACTTGTGTTTGTGAAAATACTGTACTGATTTTTTTTTCTGTTGATACCTTTTAATTACAATGAAATATACTGAATATTCAGGTCCGATGTCATTTATTTGTTTTGTGAAATTAAAGCAATGATTTTGTGCTTGTTCATCCAGCAAATTATTGTTTCTAGCATTCTAGTAACTCTTTAAATATCCAATTTCTGCCTTCTGTAACATGTTTTTTGTTGTGTTTGCTAATTGCCATTGTAAAATATTATAATGTGACAGTAATACTATTCTGATAAATGATTATCATAAAAGATCCATTTTTAACTTTTCAAGCAATGGTAAATGTTTCCAGCATCCAGTATGTTAGAGTATGCAAAGGCCCTCATTCAATTTCAATTTGGCTAATTGAATAGGGGTCTAAATAAGCACATAACCTACTTTTTTAAAGAAGTTTTTAGTTAGTAAACATCTATCCAAAAGCAAGGTTTTCACTAACTAAAAATGTATTTTAAAAAATAGGTTATGTGCTTTTTTAGAGCACTATTGAATTGGCCAAATCGCAATTGAATGAGGGCCAAAGTATTTAAACTAAATGTTGTAGGCCAAGTTGACTACTTTTCATGCTTCTCACTACCCCTGTTCTTTACTGCTCTTTCTCTCCAGTTAATTTTTTCTCTTCTCCTTCTTTCTTATGCTCCTCTTTTACTTTCCTCTACTCCTCTTTTACATTTTTGTACTCCTTTGTTTATTCTGTTCAGTCACTATATCTTCTACTGTTTTAATTTGATCTTTAGTCTTCTCCTTCTGCAGTGAATCTGGGTGAATTAAGCCTTCTGCACACATTGGGGAAATTTACTAAGCATTTTCTTAAAGCAGATGAGAGCAAGAGAGAGAGAGAGAGGATAAAAGGTGGAAAAGTGTGTGAAAAGTGTGTTTTCCTTTTTTTTTTAATTGAGGTAAATTAATATAGTTGTGACCATTGGCGTAAGAAGGGAGGGGTGTGGGGGAGAGACTGCCCCAGGTGCAACCTCCTTGGGGGCAGCATGACCTGCGGCGAAAACGCAGATCCGCCCCCGCTCATGTGTCTGTGTGTGCATGTGTGTCTGTGTGTGCATGTGTGAATGAGTGTGAGTGTGTGTCTGTGTGAGTGTGTGTGTCTGTGAACAAGTGTCTGTGAGAAAGTGTGTGTCTGTGTGAGTGTGTCTGTGAGTGTGTCTGTGAGTGTGTGTGTCTGTGTGAGTGTCTGTGAGAAAGTGTGTGTAAGTCTGTGAGAGTGTCTGTGAGTGTGTGTGTCATCACTCAAACTCCGGGTAGCAAAAGCTCTAGCTACGCCACTGGTTGTGACCGTTTGAAGTTAGCAGTGTTAAATGGTTTCTAACCTCTCCTTACATTGTCAGAATACATAATAAAATTCACCAGTTGGTGGTGCAAGTTTAGAATCAGGTGTACAGGTTGTCGAATAAAATCTTACATTTCCTGTTAGGTTGCTGATGTAGGTTCGAGTCCAAAATAAAACTGCAATTTTATACATTACAAAGGGATGATATTAGTTCTATGTTATCGATATATAGCTTTCCACCACTGCACTGTGATATGGCAGATGTGGGTTTCAGTCCTATCATAGACCGTTTTAATTTATTTAAAAAAAAATGTAAGTCCCCCTTCCATCGCGGTAAAACGAGCGTTGCTTGGGGGTTCCACTAATTTTCCTCTGCTTTAAATGAATTGGTATGCTTGTTATCAGCTTTCAGTTTATATTGTTCTAAACACTAGAATTTTAGGTGAACAGATTGATGAATGCCTGTCAAAAAGGCTAACCCAGAGGGACAGTAGAGTTGTAACGCTATTGCATTCCTACTATTCAGATATATATTTAAAAAATAAAAATAAATTGAGAACTAGGAATATTCTCTCAAGGACCAGGGTAACAACATGCTTAATATTATGAGGATACTTATGTTAAATTGAAAACTAGCTCTAGCATTGTTAAATATTAAGACTACATCTATGCCCTTGGTTGCAATGCTTCTAAAATAATTATTTAAATTATATATTAAATATTAATGTAAAACAATAAAATGGAAAGAAAGAGAATTCAATTTCATGACCTACAATTCTAAAAGTGATACTTTAACCCATGGCACTATATATCTCCATGCCAAGGAATGAGTATATAAATCTATAAAGCCTGGCATGCTGTTGACTTCAAGTTTCATCCTCTAACCTCCTGTTTCTTTGCATGAGTTGTGGTGTGTCATGTCAAAGATATGAACGATATGCACATCATATCTCATGCACATAAACTGTTAGTTAGAGGTTATTTCCTAAAATAGTAACAACATAAACTAGTTAATTCAGTTTTAACTTAAATTCCATTCTACAGTAGATTTAATAATTCTTCTTTGCATTTTGTCCATTTGCTTTTCTGGACGGTCTTAAATATTAATATTTTTTATAAAAAAGAGTAAGGTGTGTTACATGTGTGTTGGAGACCTATAGATGACAGTAATTTCCTCCCAGCTGTCTTGTTTCACCTTCCAGATGGTCAGGCAATTTAGGAATAAAGGTGCATGAGGCATAGATTATTATGAAATTACGGTTCTGTCTCTGCATAAAATATATTTATTTGCTCAGGAAATTCTGCCATACTTGAAGTGGTTAGAGGCTACATCTGGTGCAACATGTTTCAGAAAAAATAAGTTTTTTCACCATTTATCTATAAATCACAGTGATCTTATGATCACTTTGTTGAGTGTGGCCTATCCCTTTTGCATAAGCCTTTGTAATTTAAAGGGACATGGAAAGTTTCTGGATTTCACTAGGAATATAATATACTTGTGTATCTATTTACTTGGATGATTACTCTTTTTTGTGCTTAAAATTATACAATTTGCCCTCTGTGGCTCATGAAGACACAGGCTGTGAAGTGCAGCGTATCAGATTAGCAAATTAGTGATCTCTCTCAAGCAGCATGTTGCAGAATGTTGCCACTGATTGGATACTATGAGGTACAACACACCCTTAGAAGTAAACTGTCTTCATAAGCTGCAGGGGGGAGAAACCAGTTACTATTTGTAAGATCTTAGGCAAAAAAATGCTGAGCTTTTAAGCAGTTCTTAATAAAAAGAGTAAAAGTAAAATATAAAAGTAAATAGATACATAGGCATAGTAAATTCCTAGTGAAACCCAGAAACCTCCCATGTCCCCATGTCCCTTTAACTTCACTTTACCATATATCTCTACCTGTTCTGCGCTTGAACCCTTCATATTTCACAGATTCCAGTCCTTGAGTACTGACATCTTACTATACAGGCCATAATGACATACTCGATTGTTACACAATAATTTAAATTACGAAGGACAGTGCTATGGGCTTACTGAAAATAAATCAGCAAAATCAATATTTCTTCCTACAGTGTGCGGCTACCAAAACTAAACTACTGTGAGGAATAAAAAAAATATTTTTTGTCAAAGGGTTAAAAAGTATTTATTAAAGGTATATGGAATTTCCCCGTTTGTACCTTTCTCTAATCTAACACGTGCTGCTTATATCAGAAACACACATTTCATTGAGTAATTCTATATAAATACAGATTTATTTGATTTAAAATAGAAATTTGGTTTCCACTCCCCCCCCCCCCCCCCCAGAGTTGCTTAAATTGGCACCCTGTACTAACCAATGGAAACACTGCATCCAAGTATGTTTTTTTAATCCAATACTAACCTTCCAACCAAAAGCAGCAATGTGAAGAGATCCAGAGAAGCTGCTGCATTTCAAGGAGATAAAGATGTTTGATGGGGGGAAAAAAGACTACAAAGCCCATGATGTTTTGCTGCAGAGACTAAATCCCTATGGGCTGTTACATTGTTTACATGCCTCTGATTGGCCACAACCAATTACAGATTTTATGCTAATTTAACGTTTATTGTCAGTGGGAGTTTATTTCTAAAACCAACTGCCAGAAAGCTGAAGACATTTTGCAAGCTTTAGGGTAAGTTTATTAATGTTTATTTGGGGATTTGTTCATGCAAAAATATGTTTGCATACACTACTGATTCCCCTCTATCAGATGCATTAATAATCCATTAACTTCCATATACCTTTATTTAAACTCAGCTAAACAAATTAAGAAAAGACTGCAGCAAATATTAAAAATGTATTTATCAAAGCAAATAATAATCTCATTGTTGACAACTTGTTGATGTACACATTATTACCTCAGTGCATTACACTACATTTGTCTAGATAGAAAGACATTGTAGACAATACTATCTTTTTCACAAATTTAGCTGATTATCTTTGCTCCTGCTATGTAATATCTTTTCCTTTTATTTCTTTTGTTTATTGTGGAAAAGTGGTTTGTTTGGCTGCATGGACAGTTATACAATCATATTGCTTTTTCAAAGTCATATAAATGGTAATATACAATACTTTCATATATATATATATATTCCTTTTTTAAATAAAGTATAAAGTCCAAAAAAGGGGGGAGGTGGTGCAGAGGAGGGAAAGAAAGCCAGAGTAAAGAAAGTGTTAAACAGTAGTTGACGGGAGTTTTTTTCAGGCAGGAGAATTAAATAAATGTAATTATTATTATTAAGCTTTATTTATAAAGCACTAACATTTTTAATAGAACTATTTACAATGTAGGGTAGACCTCATATTCATTATATAGTTTAGAAGGTTTTAATTATTTCATTTTTTTTTACATTTAAGTTCTAGTTCCTTCAACAGTTGTCAGATGTCCTACTGTATTTATCGTGTTTATGCTTATGGACAAGGCTTAATCTAAGACTAAATTTCCTGGATTATGAATGCATCAGATAGAGTAGAATCAGTAGTGTATGAAAACATTTTTTTGCATGCAACACTATCAAAATAAACATTTACAAACTCACCCTGATGTTTGCTAAATCTCTTGAGTTTGCAAGCAGCAGCTTTTGTTGACACTCCTGAAAATCCCGGCTAAAATTAGCATAAAATGTGTAATTTGTTTTGGCCAATCACAGGCAGCTAATACATTTTAATATTATTTTTGTATTATTTGCTTTTATTTGTAACGTGCCAACATATTCCATAGCACTGTACAGCGGGATAAGAGCAAGGAAAATACAACTAAAGAAAATGCTTAGAATCTTTGTAGAAAGTGCTTTTTTCCAAACAATCTAAAGGGAGTGGAAGGGGCAGAAACCTGGGTAAGAAAAGATAAGGAATAGCAAGGGTCGGGAAGAAGGTGAAAGTTTGCTTAAGTGGGAAGGTGTGAAAACGTGGAAAGGTTTTTATTCACTGGTAGAGGCAAAAGGTCTCATAATGAGTCATTTGAGGTGACTGGCTCTAGTATGTAATACAGTGTATCAATCAATGATGGCAGTTTTTGCAGGAAGGAATCATGGGATGTGTAGTCCCCTTGTAGAATGAAGTAGGAGGAGTCAGACACTGTTCTGTAGATCTCCACATTGAGCTGCTGCTGGTCTGAAGGTTAGTAAAGGGTTACAATATGTACCCAAATGCAGTGTATCTATTGGTAGGTTCACTGTGCCTATGTAGGCAGCTCTGGGGGTGAGGAAAACAAGTTTTATTTTTAAATAAGATAAAGCTGTGTGTGTATAGAATGAATCAATGTGATGTGTGTTTCTGATAGAAACAGCTTGTGTTAGATTAGAAAAAGGTAAGAACAGGTAAATTCGATATACGGTACCTTTAATAAATACTTTTCATCCCTTTGACAAAAATATGCCTTTAAAGCTAACGCCCATGAAAGCCCACCTAACTAATCTGTTTACTATACATTAGCAGGAATTAGTATGTAAGGTATAACTGGTCTTGTAGGATTGAGGAATCTGTTAAATAAGCTAGTTACAGGATGGAAGAATGACAGTACATAAATGTTTGTTTCTTTCTCTCTGGCAATTTTTTTAGCAGTATATGAACAAAGTGTACAGTATTTGGTGAATTCCAATTTGCAAACTGAATGTGTAGAAAAGGGAACAGATAAGGACACAAGATAGTCTTTATATGTATTTATTCTTAGAAAACACTCAATTTAAAAATATTTTTACAGAATCTAATAGATTGCCATCATTCATCAAAGTGATCAAGTTCGGAGGCCTAATGTTTCCCTGGTCAAGGTGAGTAGCAATAATGGCTGTTTGATGATGAAATAATTTGTTTAATATGCAATACATTTCTAACCAATTTGCAAGACATAAAATGCCCGAAAAATCAGAAAATGCATGAAATATTCACTGAGCATTTCTTCAGTGCCATAACAATTAATATTACAAAATAATCATATAGTATTTCCCTGGTGGTCCAGTGGATAGGATTCATTGCTTTCACCTGCAACCTGGGTTTGATTCCAGTCAGGGAACCAAGAGATAATACCACCTTGAAGCCAAGCAGGGTTGGCCCTGGTCATTACTTGGATGGGAGACCACCTATGAATACCGGAAGCTGTATGCTGTGGCCCACTGGAAAATGAACTGGCAACCTATTTCAGTATCTCTGCCATGAATACCAAGTTGATAAGCAAGGTGTGTTGGGGACCACGAGGTCACGGTTTGACACGACTGAACGACACACACACCTTTCACTGATAGAGCCTACTTGGAGACTAAAAGTATTTAATCATATAAAATGTATAAATAAATATATATATATATATATATATATATATATATATATATATATATATGTGTGTGTGTGTCTGTGTAATAGTATAATAGAAATACTAAATGAATTAAAAAAAGTCACTTGATTAATTACCTTTTAAAATACCTAAACTGTTCTGAACCTTCTTATTTGACATATGTTACTATATCGAGAAATAATTTATGCACATCTTTTTTAATGTCGGATATTGGGCTGAAAAAGATAGTTTGTTGAGTGATCATTGTGTTTTTTAGCCCTAGTTCTACATAATCAGTGTGTGTTATAAAAATACAATATAATAATACAATAAAATGCTGATAGCAACTTCTCTAGGTTGTGCATGTATAAGGTTTTAATCCATGGCTATGACAATCGTCCCAGTACAGCAAACAATTTAATTAGATAATTGTTTGTCAGCATATAGACCTCTTACGTACATAAATGGTTCTCTCTATATCAATCACCATTTAATAGTTCTGTAATTGTTCAATGCATTGAAGTCATTAAAACAAACTAATAATAGACAGTATTGGTATCCTATTCATCCCACACAGCAATTTTAAAATAGCTTGTACAATGAGGCTATTTTACTACTTTTTGTAATCTACTTTTTTGTACTTCCTGGCAAGGCCAATCTCTGTCTCTTGACTATGCCGCTTCATGGCTTACATATTTTCTATACTCTGTCATACCTATTGATATTATATAGAAAATTCTAACTAATTCTAAACATTCTGTGCTCCTATTAATGGCATTCCAATATGTAATATTATATATATTAATATATATATATATATATATACAAAAAAAAAATTATCAACAGCCTAACATTGAATCTTTCTCCTCTCCCTACCTCATCTATACCTAACGCCACACATGCTGCCAGCTCTATCCTCAATAGAGCATTTTCTTCCACTCATTCTCTGAACTTCCAACCATACAATTTACCTTCAACAATGATTCCATACTTCTAAGCTTCAGTGAAGGAAATCTAACTCTAAAATAGACCCCCTCCTCTAAAAATGTTTCCTCTTTTCATTCAGCGTCTTGCTATCACCATTTCTTTGCTGTGTTTAAGTTTTTGCTTCTGCCTAAAGTATGTCCACCAAACCCCCATTTGCCCTCTTGGATAACACCATATACTTCAAAAAGAAAAATAATAAAATTAAACATGAGAAAAGTTCATATCAGACTCAGGCCTGGGTACCTACACTCCTCCCACCTGTGCCATATGACCTTATTACCCTCATCAACCCTCTGGCTCAGTTTCACTTGCCCCACCTCTCTCCCTTTTTGGGGCATATTTATCAAGCAGGCAGAGGCAGAGCTACCACCAATGCAGCCGGTGCAAGGCACCAGGGCCCTGCTATGGGGGGGCCACGATCCTCCTACGGCCCTTTGCGGCCTCTCGTGATCCTTTGCCGTCCACAACGAGAACTGAGGTACCACTGTATAAATATATAAATAATTTATAAATATATATCTACTGTGTGAGTTGATGCTGGAGGGAAGGGGGCAGGAAGTACAGGGATAAAGGTTTGTATAAACAAGTGTAGTTTAATGTCCCCATTCCCTTTGTATGTAATAGAAAGTATTTATGAGTGGAAGTTTATTCCCCCTTGATATACCATATTTATCGTCGTATATCACGCACCGGCGTATAACACGCACCTCATTTTAAGAAGGAAATTTCAGGAAAAAAAAATTAAATTTGAAATAAAGAACTTTGAAGCAAAATAAGGGTAGCTCAGAACTTTTTTTTATTAATATTATTAACACTTATAAGGCAAATAACATAAAATGAAAGTAAAAGCAACTGTTTTAACAAAGAAACTTGGATATTATATGTTTTTACAAAAGTTTACTCAGAAATCGCTGCTCTTCCTCAACCCCCTCCTCAACCCCCTCCTCAACCTCAACCCCCCTCCTCAACCTCCCTCCTCATCCTAAACCTCCCTCCTCATCCACAACCCCCTCCTCAACCTCCCTCCTCATCCTCCCTCCTCAACCCCCTTCTCAACCTCCCTCCTCAAATCCCCCCCTCATAAACCCCCCTCCTCAACCCCCCATCCTCATCCTCCTTCCTCAACCCCCCTATCCTCAACCCCCCTCCTCAACCTCAACCCCCCTCCTCAACCTCCCTCCTCATCCTCAACCTCCCTCCTCATCCTCAACCTCCCTCCTCAACCCCCCTCCTCATCCTCAACCTCAACCCCCTCCTCATCCTCCCTCCCCAACCCCCCATGCTCAACTTCCTCCTCAACCTCCCTCCACAAACCCCCCCTCAACCCCCCCATCCTCATCCTCCTTCCTCAACCCCCCTATCCTCAACCCCCTCCTCAATCCCCCTCCTCAACCTCAACCCCCCTCTTCAACCTCCCTCCTCATCCACAACCCCCTCGTCAACCTCCCTCCTCATCCTCCCTCCCCAACCCCCCATCCTCAACTTCCTCCTCAACCTCCCTCCTCAAACCCCCTCCTCAACCCCCATCCCCATCCTCCTTCCTCAACCCCCTATCCTCAACCCCCTCCTCAACCCCCATCCTCAACCTTCCTTCCTAATCCACAACCCCCCTCCTCAACCTCCCTCCTCAACCCCCCATCCTCAACCCCCTCCTCAACCTCCCTCCTCAAATCCCCCCTCATAAACCCCCCTCCTCAACCTCCCCATCCTCATCCTCCTTCCTCAACCCCCCTATCCTCAACCCCCTTCTCAACCCCCCTCCTCAACCTCCCTCCTCATCCTCAACCTCCCTACTCATCCTCAACCCCCTCCTCAACCCCATCCTCAACCCCCCTCCTCATCCTCAACCTCAACCCCCTCCTCATCCTCCCTCCCCAACCCCCCATCCTCAACTTCCTCCTCAACCTCCCTCCTCAAACCCCCTTCTCAACCCCCCCATCCTCATCCTCCTTCCTCAACCCCCCTATACCCAACACCCCTCCTCAACCTCAACCCCCCTCCTCAACCTCCCTCCTCATCCTCAACCCCCTCCTCAACCCCCCTCCTCAACCCCCCTCCTCATCCTCAACCTCCCTCCTCATCCTCAACCTCCCTCCTCATCCTCAACCTCCCTCCTCATCCTCAACCCCCTCCTCAACCTCCCTCCTCAACCTCCCTCCTCAACCCCCTCCTCAACCTAACCCCCCCTCCTCAACCTAAACCCCCCTCCTCAACCTAAACCCGGTATATGCTAATGACGTGGCGCGCATGTGACGTCACGTCATTAGCATATACCGGGTGCCGGCACCCGGTATTTGCTAATGACGTGGCGCGCATGTGACGTCACATGCGCGCCGGGTCAAGAAGGAGCGGAGGCCAGAGCAGAAGCAGGTAAGTGAGGGGAGAGGGGGAGGTATTAAGGGGTGGGGTTTAGGTTGATGAGGGGGGTTTAGAATGAGGGGGGGGTTGAGGATGAGGAGGGGGAGGGAAAGAGACCCCGGGGGGGTTAGAGAGACACAGGGGGGGGGGGGTAGAGAGACATGGGTCCTTAACATTATATCGGCGTATAACACTCACACATCATTTGCCCCCTATTTTCAGGGAGAAAAAATGTATATTATATGCCGATAAATACGGTAATAGGGAAGTTCATGTGATCAAAAGAGCATGTTTTAAATATTACAAAAGTTGCCTTTTGCATGAAAAAATTATAAAGCAAAACCTGTTTAAACTTAATTCAAACTAATAGGAAATGCAGAGAGCATATTTTAGTCTTTAGATCTTACTGGCTAAGAGAGGGCAAGCCTAAAAGATAAAACACTGACATATTACCAAATACCCTCTTTCTCATGCAACAAAAAAACGAAACTTCACTTGTCTTTAACTTAGCTTATCAGCATTTAGCTTATTTCCACTTAGCTCAGTTTATCCCCACTTGACACCACTTTTATCCCAATAAAATATAAATATACCAAATTTCATCTTTATTACTATTTCTTCTTCATTAAACAGATTCTGACATTGTTTCTTTTTTGTTTCAATGGAATCAGAAAGAACACTTCTTAAAAATAGTAAAATCAGTGTAATAAAAAATGATTTCAAAATATTATAATCTCTCAGTAAAGCAGTATGAGATTAAAGCAATTTCTTACCCCCCCACCCCCTTCCTTTTGCTTTGATTATTTTATAAAAATCCTTTCCCACCTTAATCCTGTGATTCCTGTGATGCTGTGTCTCCATAAAGCCCACAGACAACAAGGGATTGCCAATTGAGAATAATAGCAGGTACATTAAGCATTTTAAACTGGGTTCCTTATGCGTGAGTTTTGTAAAATATTAAAAGTGCTATGTGTCAGTGCTCAGATTCCTTTATTTTTTGTGATTCCATGAAGAGAACGCGTTACACAAACTTTCAAAACATACCCATATAACATTATTTCTAAAGAAACCAATTGTTGACCCTGCATTTCCTTATATCCTTATTTCTATTATTTATTTTACTCCCAAATATATTTTTCTAACATGTTTTCCTATTTTACATACAGTATGATGTAATTTAGAAGGGAGCGGAGCTAAGTCATGTAGTGTGAAAACACTATTTATTACACACTGAAAGATATACTTACAAAAACAGGGCTGCTATGCATTTTGTACAGGTCTATAAATCCATTTTTTTCAAAAGGAAGTCCTTTATAAAGTCAATTAGAAACATCAACCAAAACTCTTTTGGATTCAGTTAAAACCATCCAAGTGGACATAATAATAATAATTCTTATTATCTTTATTTATATAGCAAAATAAAAAATAATATAGTTTAACCTGGCTTGTAAAAAGTGCCTTATGACATATACATATATACAGACTTTTTAAATTGCGATTCGGCCAATTGAATAGGGCTCTATATAAGCACAGATGTTTTTAGTTAGTGAACTTCTATCCAAACGCAAGGTCTTCACTAACTAAAAACTTCTGTAAAAAATATGCTCTGTGCTTATATAGAGCCCTAATCAATTGTCCGAATCACAATTTAATAAGGCTGATAATCTGTTATGTATCTGTTAGTGTATATTTGAAAGTATTTCATATCCTTCTAGAGTTCAAGAAGATTATGTTGTCTGGCCCATCCTTGGGACTCTGACTTAGTGGCATTTAGACAGGTGTTGTGAGACTGTGTAGACTATTACTACTTTCTGTCTACTTGTACTGTAATTTTGTGGTATCACATATATAGTTGTGAGCGTACGAGTTGTTGCTAACGCAAAGCGAGGGCACTGCCCGAGGGTCTCAGTTGCTGGCATGGAGCGCCATGACTTCACCTCGCAACCCAAACAGTACGACACACACATTACGACACTCGCAAACAACATACGACACACGTTCACACACATTACGGACTCGCAACACTCGGACGCAACTCGCGAACATTACAAAATGTAAAACACAATACATACACACAGCACATACATAAAAACATTACCTACACCAAGAGGGAGCACCCAGAACCTCAAAAATGCAACTTAGACCTCGATTTTACTCCAAATAAAAGAGTTTAGAGACTAAAAAAAAATCTAAGCGAGAGAAAAAATGGCCGCCGAACAAAACGAAAACGAGGCTACAGCACTCTAAACTCGCAAAACACCACAAGAAACTCGCAAAACACCACAAGAAACTCGCAAAACGCCACAAACGACCTACGGATATTCATACCACACAGTGCACACATTCAGCATGCTTACACAGCAGCTCCACACCAGTAATGCTGCAGCAACATCAACACACATTGCCAGCTCTTCATCACAATGCTTCAAAATAGGTACAGTATATTAATTTAGTAATGTATTACATATTTATTATACACCAAACAGCATTAGCTACCTTACAATTTCATTGCCGTCATTTTTTGACGGGCAATTCGCTAGTTTATATATAAAAATTGCAACAAAGCATATTAATGGTGTCATGTAGTACATATTGACATTGAAACAGTGCTGATTATGATAAATGCAATGCTGTATGTCATGAAATTGTTATTTATGACCTGTGGGTGCTCCACATATTTGATGCATAGTAAAATTGCACTTAATCCTCATGACCCTGAAGTTATTTATTCTTCCTCTGTAACAGTTCTCACAACCAGCGTGTTAGACATACATTTTAATGTGTATGTGGAAATATGTTCCTCTCAATGGCATCACAGTTGAAATATTTAACTTCAGTAGAGATGAAAAGGAGGGGAGGGAGGGTACAGCAGTGGTCATTAATGAATTAATCTGTGTTTTTAAATAATATTTTCGGGCTAAAGATTTGCTATGCTGCTGTTTGCACAAGTGTTAAGGTTAATTAATGGTGAACTAAGAAATAGGTTTAATATGAAAAGTGTGTACACTGGTCCTTTGACCAAAAATATCCGGGCCTGCAATTAATTGACCACTTAATGTTTTTAATTACTTGGAAAGTATTGTCTATTACTATCATTATCATGCAAATATATCCATTGTGTATAGAGTGGTATATACAAAAATCAAAAAGTAATTTTAATTGCAACCATCCTCATCCTCCCCATATTATTATTATTGTCTTTATTTATATCGCTCCAACGTATTCGGTAGCGCTGTACAGGGGTTTAGTACATCGCAAAAAACAAACTTAACACCTTATAAAGAATGGAGGGCCCTGTTTTTGAGCTTATAATCAAATGTACATAGAGCTTGTTTCCAAGGCACGGACACACAATTGAAATCTCGCAAACTTACAATCTATGACTTGAGGTAGCAGTTTTTACTTATTGTAGTAGGAGAAATAGGACCATTGAGCCATATTCTATTCATTACTAAAATTGCAAGATTTTGTGCAAATTGAGCTCAGCAATGTAATAGAAGCTTTTCAGATTGTTTCCAAAATGTTGCCGTATATTTTTGCATCAATCCACATTCATTTTCTGCATTCTCCCGTTTTTAAACCTTAATAGTGTATTAGCGACATTAAAACAACTAAGCCTTATATTGTACAACTAACAGGAGTTTACCTGTTAGCTTCTTGGTGTTAGCTTCTTGGAGCTGTAAATCATACACAAACACATATTTTTACATATTTGTTTTATTGAGCTTAGACATATTGTTAGATATTTTCAGTGCTTATTTATTTTTAATGTTTATATATTTAATGGGCATTTAATGCTGTTCTCCGTAGTTTTATATTTCTTTATTTCCTTTATTTTGTCAGTTAAGTGTCTTTTTTTATTTTGTGGGCTTGAGTTGTGCGAGAAGATTGAAAATCTTGTTTAGACCCCACCCAGCATCTCCCCCTCAAGGCCTTAAATCTTATTTGCATATTTTACTAGGATCATTGGGATTATCAGGTGTAGCCTACTAAGCATGTCTCCCACCTGACCCAAGTACAATTGCAGTTTTACCAAAAGTGTAGGTTTGCTCTCCAATACTTCCAAACTTACTATACGGCATCCACGAAAGCAAAGACTGGTTTGGTTGAATGATTATATGTAATCTCTAATAATGGATCTAAGTAAAATCCTGACTCAAAAACAGTAAATTTGGCATGTGAATTGTGTATATATGTACTATACATATATATATATATATATATATATATATATATATATATATATATATATACTGTATATATATATATATATATATATATATATATATATATATATATATATATATATATATATATTATAATAGTTATTTTAATAACATAGTAATTGTATGGTACTTGAATAGTTGGAAAAACTAAAAAAAGTAATCAAATTAATCCAGTTGATGTGCAATTAGTAACAATATTCTTAAAAATGAATCAAATCGGATAAAATGTCAACTTTTTTGATCCAAATAAGACAATATGATATATTATTCATCATTTTTTACTTACCCATGTTTTTTTGTATCCATTTCCGAGAATGTTAAAAATGTGTAAAATAATAGTATCCATACGGGTCAAATTCACAAATCTAAAAATCAATGCAAACAAGGCCGAAAAAAAACTAAACAAAAGATCAAGCAGAATTTTTTGAATTAAAGTTAAAAAGACAAAAGGCTGATTCACCTGTGCGAGACAAGTAATTATGCCTGTGCTGGTGTGCATTTAAAGCCTAATTGTTTAGCCGTTGCTGTGACAACACTCCTTTATGACATCACAATGACTCAGACCTATACATGTGCAGAGGATCAGGTTTGGCTTTTCATTTCTGAAGGTAGCGTCTAGTTGGGTAAGTCTTGCAGACATTGTGCTCAACCCCCAATGCTGATTTTTCTTACCTAGTTAGTGCAGGCAAGTTTTTGGGGAAAAAAATCTGTTGGAGTTTGTCATTGGCATTTGTCACATGGACGTGAATTAGTCTAATTTATCAGTGTGCTGTCAGGGAAAAAAGTGACACTTTAGTGCTAGGAATGTCACTTCATTAGTGTTCCAGTCTGCTTAGGGTTGCAGTCAGACAAGCTCCTATTCCTGAACTTTAGCTGATGAATAATGACATAATTAGGTTACACAAATTTACAGTACTGTTACGTGCTGTTTTAATTATTATTTTTTATACTACCCATCTGGAAACCTCTCTATACTAGATGTATATACAGTATACAAACTGGCTTCCTTCATCTGAGGATGCTAAACATGGAACCCAAAAACATATTAAATGTTGTGACTTGATCCAGTAAGATTTGATTTAAACAAAAATTATTTTATTTAAATAAGCTTGAAAATGTATAAAATAAATGTTATTGCTACCCCATCACAGCCCATGTGAAAGCTCAGTAAATATCTAATAGAGCTTAAAATGGACTTGGAACAAAAAATGTTTTCATGGATTATAAAGAACATGCTTTAAACATTAACAAAATGGGTTTTGCATGAAAAATATGAAATAAAACCTGTTTAAACTTAATTGAAACTAACAGAAAATGCTTGTAGATTTAATTGACAGATAAATATGACTCATACAGCTATATTAGTGCTTAGCGGCTGACGGGGCAAGCCCACAGATCACTTAAACATTTCAGTCTAATTTTCTGTACAGTGCAAAGAAATGCTTTCAATGTCTATGTATAAAAGTAATAATAATACATGGAATAATAAACACCCAACAAGTATATTGAAAGGTACCATGGAGCCGTAAAGGAGTGGATATTTCCGGTAGACTGGGAGCTAGGGCTCCTACAATGTGTACTTCTCATTTTCCCATAATGTATTTCTATGAAGAGCTCCCTTCCAGGCTCCTTATGAACAGTCAGTCTAACTCCTATAAAAATAATGCTGGCTCCTGAGTGTTAGGTATTTTGTCCATCCCTGGGGATGAGGCAATTGACTGATCCATGGAACTAACTGTGGGATGACTTGTAACTATTTTTATTATGTACATTTGAGTATCCATATGAGTACATTAAAAATTGTATGTATGGATGACAGAATGCAAAGTGCTACAAACATGTATATAACATATTTGACATTGTTTATAATATGTATATATATATATATATATATATATATATATATATATATATATATATATATATTTATATATATATATATATAGTAACAGAATATGTACAGAGAGACTTCATAATGGGTAACCATGTAATGTGGTCCAATGTTGCCATTGAAGAGCTCTGGTGATTTTTATTGCTTGTCTTATACACAGACCATCTTGTTGTTCATGTATTTTTTATGTTTTCTGTCTTTGAGATATAAAATGTAATTAAAAAAATAAGGCATTTATACATGTTGCTTTTTGCATTTTTACTTTCAGGATGTAGCTGTATATATTAAAATTATGATTTTATAGTAGTGATGTCAGAACTATTTAATTATAAACTTGAGTTGTCACTGCTAAACTATTATAATGTTATTATGTGCTACAGTTTATAGATGTATTACACTGATAATTGCATTTGGGAAAATGTACCACTAACTAACTGTATGTAATAAGGATATTACAACTGACTCGAGTTCTGTGCTTTTTATAGTGTCCGGAAACCCTATATTGTACTTCATTATGTACAGTCAGGGCTGTGTTATTCCTTATCCAGTTATATACAA
The DNA here is from genome assembly GCA_027410445.1 of Discoglossus pictus. NCBI lineage: Eukaryota > Metazoa > Chordata > Amphibia > Anura > Alytidae > Discoglossus > Discoglossus pictus. Next base: position 236,863,633 of record CM050163.1, read on the forward strand.
GGTCCAAAAGAGTGATAGCATGGGAATCATCACATCAAATGATCATCCCAAATAATGTAATCAGACATGAAATCATAACATTTGACATCCAAAGTGAGGTTTCAGAGAACTTTTCATTAGGACATGTACTCCTTTGTAAATAGGTCTTTGTTCAAGTGCTTTAAGTTAATTGCCTTTGTTTACTAATGTTACTACACCAGGCTTCATTCATGCCAGTTATACCTGCCTGTTTTTCTCTTGTATAATGAAATTGGCAAGGAAACAAGAATTTTCCACATATTGGCTCCTATGTTTGTTTGTTGGACATAGGCTATTAAAAACAGTATGCAGTCTAAAAGTAATAATGGTTATTATTTTTTTCTTACATTTGAAATTGTCACTTTTCACCTCAAGCAGAGTTGCTTCTCTTCACCATCTCTGTACCTATTCAGGGTGGGTGGCCAGCTCCGCCTTTAATAAAGTCCTTTACTAATGTGCACAATGCTCAATAAACATATATTATGTAGAACTGACAATCAGGTTTCTATATTTCCCCCTAGACTGTGAGAGAAACCAGGGGGAGCCTTAGAAAGTAGGACACGTTTAGGGCTGGAACACAGGAGTTTGCTCTTAAATGTGTGAGTTTCCTGTAAAAGAGGGACATGACAGGAAGAGTCCCTCTGAAAAGAAGACTGTTCCTGCAAAAGGGGAATAGTTGGGTTGTATATTATCCCCACTTTTCTCCCTGAGTAATTAGTATACCCCCTTTTCTAAAAAAAAAAGGCAATATATGTACTAAGTAAGATTTTAAACTTGTCAAGATTTATTTTTTTGAAAACAGTCTGTTGATTTGTACCCTAGTTGTGCATATTGGCTTTTTGTACTGTAATTTTGTCTTTTCTATCTGTGTTGGTCTGCCTCCCCTGTCAGTGGTATTTTCTCTGTTTAATTGAACAATTTAGGTTGCACTGTGTTATTTTTCCATGCAGAGTTCAATCAGTCTTTTTGGTTTTTTTTTTGCACGTTCAGCATGGGCATATTTAAGTTTTATGCTGCTCTAGGCTATTCAGGTTTGTGTCTTTCGCTTCCAGCTCCTCCCTTCTATATCTCACATCTTAAAGGTGTGTTTTTGTATAAATATGGTATGTCAGAAAGGTATATCCCTTGGTAAAGACATTGCTGTGCATATAAAGACATATTTCAATGTGTGTGTGTGTGTTTGCGTCGTTCTGTCGTGTCTGACTCTCAGTGACCTAATGGATATTTTAATGCACTGCACTGCATATTTATGCAGCCTGTGTTTCATGGAAATGTGCTGCTTTAGGTCTGGACCTTGCAGGCCTAGGCAGAAACACACCCCTGACATTAAGTTTGTTTTATGACTTAAAGATTGAAGAGTAAACCTCTCTATTACAATGTCACACCTTAGAACTGTGATAGAGTATCAGTATATGTCACTGCCCGAAACAAAGGTGCCTCCTGAGTTCATTTTCTGGGTAATTTATAGTATAATTTCTCAAAGGATAAGTAGAATGAAACACTATTATTAATGGCGGATGTAGAAATATGAAAGTATATACACTCAAGACAAAATAATCATTACTTACTTTTAATTTATTTTATTATTAATAATTATTAATTATATTATTATTTCTCGACTACAGATAATATCATTTCAGCCATTCACCAAACTTCCATTTTATATGAACTATATATGCGACATGGAAACTGTGTGCTATAAGGCAAATTAGGACATGGTGACAATAAATGACTGTAATGCTCATTCAAGAAGAAACTTTATAAGTATATTTTGTATTCATTGTGTATAACACTGATAATATAGACAGCACTTGACAATGTAGTCATTATTTTATAAGACAATGTTTCACTTAAACACTAGTTGTGCTTATATGAAGGAAAATACTTACATAAATTTAAATATATGTGTGTTAATGTTTAGCACTTGCATTTTGTTGCTATACAACCTATATGTGTTAGGTGCTGATGACCAAAGACCATGGCCCTCATTCAATTGTGATTTGGCCAATTGAATAGGGCTCTAAATAAGCACATAGCATATTTTTTTTAAATAAGTTTTTAGTTAGTGAAAATCTTGCTTTTGGATAGATATTTACTAACTAAAAACTTCTTTAAAAAATATATGTTATGTGCTTATTTAGACCTCTATTCAATTGGCCAAATTGCAATTAAATGAGGGCCCATGAATGTAATAGTTACAATTTATAAATATAGGTGTAACTTGATGTTTCAGCATTCTAAGTGTCAGTGACAGAAATGGGAATTCTTTTGGAAGCAGTAACTGGCAAACTAGAACATTTCCTGTGAGGAACACATTTGAGGCTTATAGTTCTACAATGAAGCATTCATTACTATTGCACAACGTGTAAAATAATAATTGGTAGAAAAACAACGTGGTAATTACTATGAATAATGCTGATTGTAACTTTGTCAGTTTTCAGTCTTGTAAGGTGCTTTAAGGACGTTTCATTTAAGGCTCAAAGACAGAGCCCTCCATTTTTTGCAATGTGTTAATTTGGTTTTGCCTTGTACTTACCCCTTGTATAACGCTATGGAATCTGGAGCCATATTCTGTTCCCTATATCACAAAGTTACACCATCAAAAAGTGGGAAACAACTTTCCCTATCTGATGTATTCACCCATCGCAGCATGATTGCAAGAGAGCTACCCCTGATTACTGCGAAAAGCCAGCCCCGCAAATTACGCCAAGCTTTTCCACTGATTTTCTTCCACTGCCAAAATATTATGAGTGTCTCCTCCCTACTTTTGCACCAAATATCCGTTCAAATCAGACTTTACTGAGCACTAGCAAATTACGGCAGACCCGTAATATCAGAAATATGAAGAATTACGATTAATATTTGCAATTGTTTTTAAAACCATTGCTGAGAGCTGGAGCAGCACGTAAGACAATACAAATCATGGAATATTATTATAAATTAATTCTGTACGGTTACATAGTCACATATGTTCAATTAACAACAAATTATGTTGGATTATCATGTTTGATTCATCATAAATAAGAGAATATCAAATGCATTGCAGAAAACCGGCCACAGCAGTTAAAGTGACACTAAAGCACTAAAAAACAAAAATAAAACATAGAAGATCAGAATTTAAAGCTTAACATTCCCATAGGCACATGTGTGCAGTTTAGAAATAATATAATTTATTATGATAATGTTTGTCACAATGGAACATCCAGGGTCACACAAAACCCAATACTCAAGTGTTTAATACATATCAGGAAAGGGCTAGCCCTAATATCAAATATATTTAACCACTTGCGAAATGGTTTCTCGCAATTATAGGCGCTTATTCTTATTCATAACGTTCATTTTCTATTGGTTCATCGAACTGTGTCTCATCTGTAATTTAATGCCTCATTTGGAATATAATGATTAAACATGTAATTCTACACTCAAATTTTACTGACAAGACAGGATTTATGGATGTCAAGTGAGATCCGTAATCTTGCGCGTGAACTGCATTGATCAAGTGTGTAACATTGCTGCAAAAAGCTCCCGCAGCTAAAATTACTTTTCAAAGTAGTTTACTTCTCTCAAATGGAATAGGGCTCTATGTTGCGTGTTACAAATAAAGGATAATAATAATACTGCTACCTTTCTTGAGTAATGTGAAATAACAAAATGTAAAATAGTTTTAAAAAGTGCAAATCTGTAAAAAGGAATTTGAATAATGCCATTTTTTTTTTCCAATTAGGATTGTGTTGAAAATTAATTTAGAAATGTTAGTGCAAAGTTTAAATGAAATTTAGCTGTTTGTGTTGAAGATTTCCCATCACATTCCCCTTGCCTGGGTTGCCTTGAACATAGGAGGGGAGGGTGATATTTGTGAATTAGTGGGGTATGCATCAGACTTACTCTTTTTAGGTAGGTAAATATATTTCAAGGTGGGACTGTTGTCAATGAGTGATACAATGTCATGCACTACCATCTCCTATGTGCAGACCAAAATACTGAGTGGGAGATGGTTATATCTCACAGCTATATTTTATACAAACCATTTAATTTATTGATAACTGATGAATTACATTATAGGAAATGTAAATACATTTGTCTGAAACCCAGGAGCTGGTTAGATAGGAGCCATTCAGATTAGGTAGGAGCCAGGGTATAGATTATATATAGAAATATCTGTATAATAATTAAAAACGGTAGGAGCCACGGCTCTCTGGCGGCTGGGATTTATCAAGCCTGCATCAACACATTTAAACAACATAGCATAAATGAGTGAATTCAGCAAATGCGTTAAAGGCAATTGTAATGATTTAGTATCCATGGCTTCAAAGTATAAACAACTTCCCAGTTTATTGTGATGAAAAAATAAAATTAGCTTTTTGAAAATTTGCTTTTCTCGCTCCATCATTGGGATGGAGATGTTTTTCTGCGTGACACAGTTGGTAAAGGCAGAAGGATCTCAAGTACGAATATAGCGGGAAGATCAACAATTTTCAGTGTTTTATCACAATAAATTGAAACATACTGATCTTTATTACCTAAAAGTTGTGAAAATGTGACCATTACAGTAGTCCTTTAAGTTTAACATAGGGAATGATAACAGAAAGCTAATGCATCATCTATATGGTCCCTTCAGTTCTGCCATTGCCAGATCATTTTGCTTTTACATTAATATCTGTGCCAAATTCAAGTGACAAGTCCAACTGCGGCTTACAGAGGAATATGGACAGATGAGGAATTGCAGGGCGATTCATATTTTATAAAACCAGTCTGGTGTGCAGGGATCAAAACACTGTCTAGTTTTTCCTGTCACAAAAGTCTGAGTTTGTAAGTGGTTTTTAAAGCTTACCAGCAATACAAAAAAATAAGTTGCAGGGTACAGTTTGTTCCTTTTAATAACACAATAAAAGGCTAAATGGTTTTATAAAGCAAAAAAAAAAAGATTTATTATTTGATATATTCATTGTACTTTACTTGGAGCAGCCATTTTTATTTTTGAGGGGCAAGAGAGAACAGAAAGTGTTAGTAAGGCTTTGTTAGATAATTGGATATGAGTGAAATGGACGCTGCACCCCTTTCCTCTCGCAGACCAGGAAGCAGGCTGTTTGCATAAGGAAATGCAAGCACTGCTCTCCAGAATTGTAAAAGTCTCTCTCACGCACAGAGTTTCCACCTATGTATCATGGTTGCCTCCAGGGTCCAGCAAAGGCAACATATATTTTTTTCTGGTACCTACTATCTTCAAGGAACTGTGTCTTAGTTAAAAATATCCCCTGAATTGTTTCAGCCTTGTACATAAATAGTCAGATGAAAAATGTTTGTACCTTATTTTGCCCAAACCAAAGTTATTTTGTAAAAGAGAGATGCCATTATCAAATCACTGTTGATCTATAATGGAGTAATTGTGGGTCAGCGGCTACTTGATTGTCCTATATTTTTAGGATAGAAATTTTCTTTTATGACATTTCATATATGGTTGGCTTTATTTCTGATCTTTTACAGTATAGTAACTGTGTCTTTGAATATACTTGTTAGTATTATATAGCTTCCACTCTCTTCTCTGGTCAAAGATCAATAAGGGATTGTAGACTTGTCTGTATTAAATTTCCCTTAGTGTGTCCATCTCATTAAAGGATGAAGGATGATGACATGAAGAGGTCAATATAGGAGATCATTATCACCCTAGAGGAATTGATTCTGTTCATTGACTACCCGTTGAACAGTAGAGCAATCTCTTGCAGATTATTTCCATACAAAGGGACACATTGTCAGAGTCCATATGAAGTTGCTTTTTGTACTCAGGGAAAACAAGTGAAAATGTGTGGCCTTTTAAATGTAGAATTAGAGGGTGAAACCTTTAAAAAGTAACGAGAAAGTACAACTCTGCTGAAAGGGCAGAGAATAAATTAGCTTTCAGAAAATATGTCATTGTAGTAAAGCGATGTAAATAGAATAGACATGTCACTATGCACAGGACAAGGTAAGAGATCACAATGCAAATCTGTACCTCTATATAGTGACAGCTCTACCTTCCCCCCCCCCCCCCCCCCCCCCTGCCTGGTTACAAAACAGACATGATCCTATGATTGCAGACTCAGCCAATCACAGTTGACTTCCTGTGATGTCTTCTCTCACAGACACTCAGATATCATTGCTGAAGTCCCAACCACAGGAATCATATCAGTGGCATGATCACACTGAGGGAAGGAGGAGGCAGAGTGGTTCATGCGCAAAGCGCAGCGCCAGCAGAGGGGTGGAAAGGGACAGAGAGGGGGAAGGGGGGAAAGACAGAGGGGGAAGGGACACAGGGGAGGGAGGAGGGGGGAAGAGGCACAAGGGGAAGGGGGTAAGAGGCACAGGGGAAAGGGGGAAAGAGACACAGGGGAGGGAGGAGGGGGGAAAAGAGACACAGGGGAGGGAGAGGGAGGGAAAGAGACACCGGGAGGGGAGAGGGGGAAGAGACACATGAGAGGGAGATGGGGAAGAGACACAGGAGAGGGAGATGATGGAAGAGACAAAGAGGAGGGGGGGGTGAGACACATTGGAGGGAGGGAGGAAAGAGACACAGGGGAGGGAGAGGGTGGAAATACACAGGGGAGGAAGAGGGGGGAAAGACACAGGGGAGGAAGAGGGCGGAAAGAGACAGGGCAGGGAGAGGGGGAGAAAAAAAAACACAGAGGGGGTGAGGGGAAAAAAATACAGGGGAAGGGGGGTGAAGAAAATATATTATCCCATCATTTATGATGGGCAAACAATGAGTTTTTTAATATTTGGTATTTACCATTTTCCCTATGTTTTAAAATTATGCTTAAAAGAACATGGAAATAATGTTTTATTTACTGCATCAGAAAGAGGGTGTTTGATAATATATCACAGTGTGTTTTCTTCTTTCTGAACGACGCGGAGGCTGCACAGGCTCCCTGGGTCAGCCTGTAGCGTCACGTGACCCAGCGGAGCCTGTGAGGCTATTAGCCAATCAGGAGCGTCGGGGGGCGTGTCGGAAGCCCGTTTCGCGCCATTGAACACAGCAGCGCGGTCTCCCGACTGGATGGACTGAGGTCTGAGGTCCTGCAGCTAAAAAATAAAGTAGGAAGGTTTAATTACTGAGATTTCACCCCAGCTTACCAGCATATAAGGGGATATCACTGTTGAGGCTATCTTTGTCCGTTTTTGTGTTTCTTTTCCTCCTCCGTTTTTGTGTGTGTGTGTGTCCTTGTCTCCCTGTGGTGTGCTGTGTCTGTGTGTGTTCCTGTGTCTGTGTGTGCCTGTTTTCTGCTTGGTGTTCCCCCTGTTTGTTCCCCTGTTAGCATTTACTATGGATCCAGAAGGCTTAGAGGCCTTACTGGCTGAGGTTAGGACCCGTGCCTTAAGCCAAGGGGTCAGGTGGGTGCAGGACAGGCTGGGACCTCCCATGCCTTCTGCGCTTGGAGCTCAGCACATTGTACAGGAACAGCCTGCGGTGGCTGGTGTCCTAGCCAATTCTGATGCCTCCAGGGAAATTTTTTCCCATCCCACCACTGTAGGGCTGCCAGACCCACGTCCGTCAGGTAGCAGAGACACCAGAGATGGGGGGGTTACAGGTCAGGGCGGCCGGGACCCCATACCCCCCAGGCAGGCGAGCGCCAGGATCACGGGTGGTGGGGGTGAGGGCCTAGCAATCCGGCCACCACCCGCCAACTTGCCTAAAGGTCCTAGGCCGCGACAAAGGTCGCGAAACACCACCTCTAACACCACGTAAGGGGGGTGCAGGGGGTAAGAGAAAAGCCGGGAGTCCTAAAAAGGCTCCTACAGGCCCTCACGGTGCCAAGCAGACGGTCCCTGGGGTTTCCCTCATTAACAGTGCTTCTGGTACTTTACAGGGACGCCCAACTGGCAGCGAGAGGAGCATGGCGACGACGAGAGAGAGAAGAGATGGGGTCATCAGAGAGATGAATAGCCAAGACAGCATGGTCATGATTGATGACATGCCTGTGACAGCGGCAGTGGCGAGGCTAGGACGCCCCACTCGAGCTAAGAAGGCTACGAGCAGGTACAGTCCGCTGCTATTTACGCACACACCGCTAAGGAGTAGCAGAGTAGAGACTGAGGGCGATACGGTTAGGCCACAGCGCAAAGGGTCTAAGACTGACCAACAGCTGGATATTCCAACGCCCGAGGAAGTCTCAGGGGACCCCCTACAGGGGGCGGCGGAGGCAGTGCTAGCCTACTCCAGCCGCGCAAGCTTAGCTGACCAGGACCCTTCCTCAGACGAGGAAAGGGCGGTATGGGCACGGGCATGCAGGTCGCGGAGAGCTAGTGACTGTTCTTCTTGTACCCACAGATCCAGAAGGAGATCCAGGTCTAGAAGCAGAAGATCTTGTCGGTGCAGCTGTGCTTGCACTGGATCTGAGAGGAGAAGCCCGCGGAGGGCCAGACGGTCAGAGTCCCCGGAGCGTCAGGAGAGACGCGGGGATACTCCGTTGGCCGTATCTACTCCAAAGCTTCCAGAAGCAGGTGAGCGCTCAGAATTGAGCTGTGCAGCAGACAAGGGTGGTTTTATTGGGTCATTAAGGACTCTATTAGCTGCGCATAACATTGCAGTTAGCGAGCGCGAAATGGGAGCTTGGATAGGGGGGCTAGCAAAGGGTGCATGGTCCCAGCCAGCAGCGATAGTGGCGCCAGCGAGCGCGAGCGAGGCGCTAGCTAGCTTGCGCGCGCCCGAGCCGGTAGGCAGCGCGATAGCAGCAGTTGGGAATAACACTGTGGGGGTTACCGACGCAGCCATGAGGCCTATAGTCCTCTGCTCGTTGGATAATTTAGGTGCACACCTTCCACAGGATGTAAAGGAAAAGATCTGGAGGAGGGAATTTATAGAGTTGTTTTCCCTTCTCCCTATGTCTAGGCAAACAGACCTGGCCGAGAGGGGCCCCAGGGAGGGGAAATCCTTTGCTAGGCTACCCAGGACGTTTGATACCTGGCTGCAAGCATTTTCTATTTGGGCTTGCGTACTGTGTGAGCGGCACCCTGAACAGAGTTCAGGATTGTTCGTTTACATAGACGAAATTCGGAATGCTCATAAGGTTTATGGTGGTACAGCCTGGTGGCGGTACGATGAGGAATTCCGGCAATACTTGGCCTCAAGGCCAAGTATGGCGTGGAGCGACAAAGCGGTGGCGTATTGGCTAAACATCATGACACCCATGAGAGTCACGACGCCCTTTCGGAGCGGGGCCGGTGGAGCTAAGGGCCCCACCCACGCCTCAGGAGCAGGTCTTAAGACCTGTTTTTCGTACAACGAGGGGGTCTGCAGATGGGCGCCTAACTGCAGGTTTAAGCATGCATGCTCAAACTGCGGAGGTGAACACCCCCTGTCTAGATGCAGTAGACCCAAAGAGGGAGGCAGGGGCGAATCTCCTGCAAAGGGGCAGGACGCCCATACGCCTCCCCGCCATGCTGCCGTGGCTAAAGCGCTACGGTAAATTGGCAGGCACCGCCGAAGCGGCGCGCCTATTGGAGGACGGGTTCCGAGAAGGATTCCGGATTCCATGTGGGGTCGACATTCAAGGTTTTCTTGTCCCAAACCTGAAGTCGGCTAGGGATTTCCCAGGGGTAGCCAAAGCTAAGGTGCTTAATGAGGTAAAATTGGGGAGGATGGCTGGGCCATTTGCGGCCCCGCCCATCCAGGGTTTAGTTGTGTCTCCACTTGGGGTGGTCCCCAAGAAGGAGAAGGGTAAATTTAGATTGATCCAGCATCTCTCCTACCCCAGAGGTCGTTCGGTAAACGATGGCATATCAAAAGACCAGGCTACTGTGTCTTACGAGTCATTTGACCGGGCGGTCGATCTGGTGAGGAGGGAGGGCCAGGGGGCCCTTATGGCAAAAGTGGACATCGAGGCAGCATTCAGATTGCTCCCCGTGCACCCGTCAAGCCATCGGTTGCTGGGGTGCTTCGTAGACGGAAGTTACTTCGTCGACTTATGTTTACCCATGGGATGCTCGATATCCTGTGCTTACTTCGAGGCCTTCAGCAAATTTTTACAATGGGTTGTGAGCATCGAGGCGGGGTACAAGAGTGTTACCCATTACCTGGATGACTTCCTTTTTGTTGGCCCAGCGAGAAACGACGCTTGCCGTTTTATGCTGGAGGTGTTCACCGAAATCTGTACAGAATTCGGGGTACCACTGGCCCATGACAAGACGGAGGGCCCTACGGAACAATTGACTTTTCTAGGGATTCGGATTGACTCCTGCAAAATGGAGTGCAGTCTTCCCTTAGAGAAGGTGGAGGACATGCAAGCCGAGATTACGGCGCTACGGGGCGCACAGAGGGTGACCCGGCGGCGGCTGCAATCAATATTGGGGAAGTTTAATTTCGCGTGCAGAATTATCCCCATGGGGCGGATATTCTGTAGACGGATGTCGCTGGCTACGGTAGGGATTGCGAAGCCGCATCATTTCCTAACAGTCTCTAGGGCCATGCGTGACGATGCAGGGGTATGGGCGATGTTCCTTGCAGATTTTAACGGGCGGGTGGTCCTTCAAAAGGAGGGCACCACCAGCGCAGAGCTAGACCTTCACACCGATGGTTCTGGACCGATCGGCTGTGGGGCGTATCTCCAAGGGAGATGGTGCGCTGCGGCATGGCCGGAGGAATGGGAAGAGGCGGGTTTACTGCTGAACCCTACATTCCTGGAGCTGTTTCCTATGGTGGTAGCAGTGCACTTATGGGGTCCTTGTTTCAGGGACAGGCGAGTCATTTTCCATTCGGGTAATAAGGGGTTGGTTGAAGCCGTGAACAACATCACGGCGGCTTCCGTACCAGTGATTAGATTGCTCAGGCATCTTGTGCTATGTTGCCTTCGCTTGAACATATGGTTTCAAGCAAGACACGTGACAAATGTGGATAACGGAATTGCTTACGCCCTCTCTCGGTTTCAGGAGGATCGCTTCAGGGCGCTGGCTCCTCGTGCGAACGCCCTGGGGGAGCTCATCCCCGAGGAGCTCTGGGAGATTGGAGCTGTCAGGTAACGAGACTCGTGAGACAGTCTGTTGCCCCAGCGACGTGGAACGCTTATAGACGCGTGTGGGCTAAATGGGATAGCCTAGTGGCACTGGCAGGTGGTGCCACGACGGAGGACAAGAGCGTAGGGATCCTGCTTTGGTACCTGCTGCGGTGCGCCGAGCAAGGCGAATCAAAACCCGTAGTAAGGAGACAGGTCACGGCGCTTGCTTTTATGTTTAAGCTTGCTGGGCAGAGGGACCTTACTAAGGAGTTTCTAGTGCGCAAGGTGGTGCGCGGAATGTTCAGCGGTGCGCAAAGGCCAGATAGTAGGCGGTTAATAACATTTGCGCTGTTGCTGAGATTGGCTCAGGAATTGGTGGTGGTTTGCAGGGATCCTTTTGAATCTCTACTTTTCCGAACGGCTTTTTCCCTGGCGTTCTTCGGAGCGTTTAGGATAGGGGAGTTAGTCGCGAACAGTAGACACGGTTCGGGGGGTCTGCAATTGGTGGATACCTGCCTCAGGGAAGGTACGGTGGTATTGTGGTTGCGGAGGTCAAAACCCGACCAAGTGGGTAAAGGAAGAGAAGTGGTTCTGCATCAGGTTGGCACAGAGTGTTGCCCATATGCATGTGTAGTGGAGTACCTTAAGCAGCGACCGGTGGGACGGTGTTCGCTGCTGGTCCACGCCGATGGAACGGCACTGTCTATGTATCAGTTTAAAAGAGTATTAAAAAGCGCACTGCATCGGCTCGGTTTCAAGCAGTCCGACTTTGGGACACACTCCTTTCGGATTGGAGCTGCCACTGAAGCGGCTAGGTTGGGGTTGCCCGACGCGACAGTAAAGCGCATCGGGAGGTGGGACTCAGACCGTTTTCGGTCCTATGTACGGCCAAATGCAGTGGTTTAATGGTGTTGCTTTCTACTTTCAGGGGAACAGAAGCAACTATGGATTGTGGGCCATTCCTACGTGTACTGGGCCCATAGGTTAGCCGCAGTTACCGAAGAAAAGGCACAACTGGGCTTTCCTGTTACGGACTTACGCGTAAGGTGGTGTGGCATTCGGGGTCTGCGATGGGCGCAGCTCGACGGCCTCTTGGAAACGTACGCGCAGCGTTACGGTCAGCCCAGTGTTATAATTCTTCATGCCGGCGGGAACGATTTGGGGACAGTTCCCATGAGACGAATGCTAAAGGTGATGAGACGAGACATCGAGAAATGGGTGAAGAAGTTCCCTGGCACGTTCCTTATCTGGTCTGAGATGATTAAGAGAAGATCATTTCGTAACGCGCTCGACCCAGTATGCTTAGATAAGGCTAGACAGAAGATAAACCAGCAGATTGCGAGCTTTGTGAGAAAACAAGGTTTCTCTGCCATCCGGTATAAAGATTTCGAACCGGTCGGCGCAGATGATTTTTTCGCAAAGGATAAGGTTCATCTTACGGAAATAGGGTATGAGTTGATGATGTTCGAGTTTAGGGAGAGTGTTTTGCGGGCCTTGGCTTTAATGTCTAGCAGGGGGGGATCGCAGCCTCGGGAGGCGTCCCTCGCATGCTCCGTGGCGGGAGGTGAGTTGCCCGGCCCACTGGCCTAAGGGGGCGATGGCCCCACCTCACAGGGCGTGCTTAAAGATAAGCATTGGGGCTTTGGGCAGGGCTCAAAGCGTGAGGTCACTGTTCGTGGCCGGGCTCCTCCCCCGGAAGGAAAGGACTAAATTAGTCATCTAAATAAGTTACGGTTGTTTGTTTACATTGTGTCAAAATAAAGCTGTGGCCCGTTGTTTCTCCCAACTCAAGTTGTCGTGTCAGTTATTCCTTCAACTAGCCTAAATGGATCATGCATGGGTCATGAACGACGCGGAGCCTGCACAGGCTCCCTGGGTCAGCCTGTAGCGTCACGTGACCCAGCGGAGCCTGTGAGGCTATTAGCCAATCAGGAGCGTCGGGGGGCGTGTCGGAAGCCCGTTTCGCGCCATTGAACACAGCAGCGCGGTCTCCCGACTGGAATCCCACCCACCCACCCTGTATTTTGTTGTTAACAGATGTTATGGTTTATTCTTTAAAAAAAAAAAAAAAAAAGTATATATATAATATATATAATATAAATAAGAAATATTGAAATTAATATATAATTTTGGTTAAAGAATTCGGAGAAGTGGCTATTGTATGTTGTGTATTCTTAATTTATGTCTGTGCGGCGGGAGGTGAGTTGCCCGGCCCACTGGCCTAAGGGGGCGATGGCCCCACCTCACAGGGCGTGCTTAAAGATAAGCATTGGGGCTTTGGGCAGGGCTCAAAGCGTGAGGTCACTGTTCGTGGCCGGGCTCCTCCCCCGCAAGGAAAGGACTAAATTAGTCATCTAAATAAGTTACGGTTGTTTGTTTACATTGTGTCAAAATAAAGCTGTGGCCCGTTGTTTCTCCCAACTCAAGTTGTCGTGTCAGTTATTCCTTCAACTAGCCTAAATGGATCATGCATGGGTCAAGACATAGAGCACAAACACATTGGGGGCTTTCCTTCTGCCACCCAAGGAGATCTACAGTGAAATGACCAGGAAATGCTCTCTGCATTTCCTGTTAGTTTCAATGTAATTTAAACAGTTTTACTTAATATTATTTATGCATAAAACAACTTTTTAAAACATGCTCCATTCCATGCCCCTTAATATTATCAGTCTATTAATATGTTTTTTTTATATTCCATTAATAATACTATTCAGTGGGAATACAAACCAGCCCACTGGAAGCCATTAAAAGCTAACTATAATTGTGATTAATATGTATTTTCGTTTTGATTACTTCACTTATATTTCTTATTCTGTTCATATTGCTCTTGCTATCTGTCTCTGTTAATGTATATATCATGTGGACTAATAATGGTGCTGCAATGGCAGTATTTTTCTTGTGCATTGCATTTGTCTCTTAATACACTTATGTCAGATATTTCTCTTCATGACTTCTCTGCTGCCACAAAAGCGAATGCATCAAAATACAATGTATAAGCAATGTTCATTAAAGTCACACAGTTGCTGCAGAAAAGTACACATATAAATAAATATAATTCTAACTGGATGTCATTAAACAGCTGGAATGGGGATTTTAAGCACAATTTACATGAAAAACCACTGTCCTAGTGACCTTATCTGGCTGGTAAGTCCATACAGGTAGACCATAACATTTTTTATAATACAACTTTATTCCAACATGGCTTTCTTATCTGTGAAAGATAATTAATAATGTGAGGAGATAAAGTCATTATGAGAGTGGGAGGACTTCCACTCAAAAAATGTAATTTTATATGTATGAATATTTGTAGTTTTTGCAATAATTTGGACCTAGGCTGTGTCATTACATAAAATTATGATTTTAAAATATTTTTTTTTTTTTTGGGGGGGGATCAGCATATTTAAAACTTTGTTTAAATCACTTTCTGAGAGCTGGATTATGAGGGTGTGTTTAGTAGAGGGAGGGTGGGGAAGGAGAAAACAGAAAGAGGTCAAAAGGCTTTGTTAGATAATTGGATAGGATTGAAATTGATGACCCCATATTCTGCAGTGTACTTTGTATGTTTATGAAAACATTTAAATGGACTCTGTCACCCCAATATAATGTTGTTTTTTGTGTGGTTATTCTTAAAGAGCATGAAAAACTTGCTATATGTTGTGTTATTCATTTTTTTCTAAAGTGACTCCACCCTGGGAAACTCCATGTTGTTGTTGCTGTATTTATATGCAGATGTATTTATATTACAGTCTGCTTGCCTGTCTCTGTAGTGACCAAAATAAAGACCCTCAAGACCCTGACAGTTGGACCCCTCTCCCACCCTTATCAAGCTTCACATTCGCATACAGGAGCCGCACATTCGCATACAGGAGACGCAGTATATATATTGAATTCTCCTAAGGCAACCAGCTGCACAGTGCGTGAGAGGAGAACATGTTGTATTCTTTAGATTAAGATAATGTTTCAGCATCATTACTGGACTTTAATCTATCAGAGATCATGTTGCTGAAACCTGCAGACGCACCTACAGCTCCCTATACAACACGCAAAGAGACTTGTGCTGGTTTATTTATATGTCCTTGGACAGCTTAGAGCAGGAAATAAGGGACTGAAATGTACAAATGATTTTATAAAGATGCAAATCTGCACATTTTATTGCAGTGATATAAATAAACATGAGCTAGAGGACTGAATACCTGCTTTGTTGTTGTTAAGTCGTTCAGTCGTATCCTACTCTCTGTGACAATATGGACCACAACACACCAGGCACATCTTGTGTCTAATTGTTCTAACCCATAAGGTTTTAATGACAAAGATACTGGAGTGGGTTGTCCATTCCTTCTCCAGTGGACTGCAATTTCTCTAACCTCTCTGATATGACCTGCTTATCTTGGGTAACCCTACATGGTAAAGCTCACAGCTTCATTGTGGTACACAAGCCCCTTCTCCATGACAAGGGAGCAATCCAATACCTGCTAGGTTATAGAATAGAATACCTGCTAGGTTACTCTATGTGTGCAAATACACAATATTTTGGCTAATTGTGCCACTAATTAAAATTGATCTTAAAAGGACACTATCATGGCAACAACACGTTAGTTGCATCTGAAAGAGTGTTAAAATGTTCTATACATTGTATATCATCCCTGAGATACTATTGTTTATGCTAATATGTGTTTTATTATGCTAATTTGTAGCTGGGAGTGTTTGATAGGAGTGGGGAAGTGAATCTTACTGTATGATAACCTTAGAAGGTACTGTTTTTTTCACAACAGAGATAGAGAAGCCATCCGTAATCCTAATTAGCACATCAAAGCAGCTAATTAGTACTGGTGAGATGCTCATTTCTGTAGGAATACAGCAGAAGCAACTATGATTAGCTCAGCAGTGGTTGACTCAAATGGCTAGTACAATGTAAAGCTAGTTTTTCATGCTAGAATACAAATTTAAAAAAAAATGATTTGGGGATGATAGAGTCCTTTTAAGAGATTAATAGGAGTTAAACACACTATATTCGTAGAAAAAGAATGAACATTTGTGAAAGACACACCAAACTAACAACTTTTGGCCACTGTATAGACCATGAATATAAAATATTTTAGATAAAATTGTATTTTTTTAAAAAGCTTCTCTATTTTTATCAGTTCCTGATAGCTTAGAGTCTGAGTGGTGTTTTATGTTTATTTATCACTGCATGGGGTGATGGTGTACATACTGGAGAGGCCACTCCCAAGAGTTATCTGATCTTTTTAGCTTAGCAATTATTGCACTTGGTCTCAAAATGTTGTGTTTATCATAATTTATTCAACACTAAATTACAGAATGATACAATAAATAGCTTGCTTGTATTTCACAATGATACCAGTATATTAGCAAGGCCACATATGCCTGGTACTGGACTTGCCCAGTTAGCAAGGCCACATATGGCTGATACAAGACTTGCTCACTTAGCCAGGCCACATATGCCTGATACTAGAGTTGATCAGTTAGCAGGGCCACATATGCCTGATGCTGGACTTGCCCAGTTAGCAAGGCCACATATGCCTGATACTGGACTTGCCCAGTTAGCAAGGCCACATATGCCTGATATAAGACTTGCCCACTTAGCCAGGCCACATATGCCTGATACTAGACTTGCTCAGTTAGCAGGGCTACATATTCCTGATGCTGGACTTGCCCAGTTAGCAAGGCCACATATGCCTGATACTGGACTTGCCCAGTTAGTAAGACCACATATGCCTGATACTGGACATGCCCTGTTAGCAAGGTCACATATGCCTGATACTGGACTTTCTCAGTTAGCATGGTCACATATCCCTGATACTGGACTTGCCCAGTTAGCCAGGCCACATATGCCTGATACTGGACATGCCCTGTTAGTCCAGTATCAGGCATATGTGAACTTGCTTTCTCAGTTAGCCAGGCCACATATGCCTGATACTGGACATGCCCTGTTAGCAAGGTCACATATGCCTGATACTGGACTTTCTCCGTTAGCAAGGCCACGTATGCCTGATACTGGACTTGCCCAGTTAGTAAGGCCACATATGCCTGATACTGGACTTTCTCAGTTAGCAAGGCCACATATGCCTGATACTGGACTTGCCCAGTTAGCCAGGCCACATATGCCTGATACTGGACATGCCCTGTTAGCAAGGTCACATATGCCTGATACTGGACTTTCTCCGTTAGCAAGGCCACATATGCCTGATACTGGACTTGCCCAGTTAGTAAGGCCACATATGCCTGATACTGGACTTTCTCAGTTAGCAAGGCCACATATGCCTGGTACTGGACTTGCCCAGTTAGCAAGGCCACATATGGCTGATACAAGACTTGCTCACTTAGCCAGGCCACATATGCCTGATACTAGAGTTGATCAGTTAGCAGGGCCACATATGCCTGATGCTGGACTTGCCCAGTTAGCAAGGCCACATATGCCTGATACTGGACTTGCCCAGTTAGCAAGGCCACATATGCCTGATATAAGACTTGCCCACTTAGCCAGGCCACATATGCCTGATACTAGACTTGCTCAGTTAGCAGGGCTACATATTCCTGATGCTGGACTTGCCCAGTTAGCAAGGCCACATATGCCTGATACTGGACTTGCCCAGTTAGTAAGACCACATATGCCTGATACTGGACATGCCCTGTTAGCAAGGTCACATATGCCTGATACTGGACTTTCTCAGTTAGCATGGTCACATATCCCTGATACTGGACTTGCCCAGTTAGCCAGGCCACATATGCCTGATACTGGACATGCCCTGTTAGTCCAGTATCAGGCATATGTGAATTGCTTTCTCAGTTAGCCAGGCCACATATGCCTGATACTGGACATGCCCTGTTAGCAAGGTCACATATGCCTGATACTGGACTTTCTCCGTTAGCAAGGCCACGTATGCCTGATACTGGACTTGCCCAGTTAGTAAGGCCACATATGCCTGATACTGGACTTTCTCAGTTAGCAAGGCCACATATGCCTGATACTGGACTTGCCCAGTTAGCCAGGCCACATATGCCTGATACTGGACATGCCCTGTTAGCAAGGTCACATATGCCTGATACTGGACTTTCTCCGTTAGCAAGGCCACATATGCCTGATACTGGACTTGCCCAGTTAGTAAGGCCACATATGCCTGATACTGGACTTTCTCAGTTAGCAAGGCCACATATGCCTGATACTGGACTTGCCCAGTTAGTAAGGCCACATATGCCTGATACTGGACTTTCTCAGTTAGCAAGGCCACATATGCCTGATACTGGACTTGCCCAGTTAGCCAGGCCACATATGCCTGATACTGGACATGCCCTGTTAGTCCAGTATCAGGCATATGTGAACTTGCTTTCTCAGTTAGCCAGGCCACATATGCCTGATACTGGACATGCCCTGTTAGCAAGGTCACATATGCCTGATACTGGACTTTCTTCGTTAGCAAGGCCACATATGCCTGATACTGGACTTGCCCAGTTAGTAAGGTCACATATGCCTGGTACCGGACATGCCCAGTTAGCAAGGCCACATATGCCTGATACTGGACTTGCCCAGTTAGTAAGGCCACATATGCCTGATACTGGACTTGCCCAGTTAGTAAGGTCACATATGCCTGGTACCGGACATGCCCAGTTAGCAAGGTCACATATGCCTGATACCGGACATGCCCAGTTAGCAAGGTCACATATGCCTGATACCGGACTTGCCCAGTTAGCAAGGTCACATATGCCTGATACTGGACATGCCCTGTTAGCAAGGTCACATATACCTGATACTGGACTTGCCCTGTTAGCAAGGTCACATATGCCTGATACTGGACTTGCCCAGTTAGCCAGGTCACATATGCCTGATACTGGACTTTCTCAGTTAGCAAGGCCACATATGCCTGATACTGGACTTGTCCATTTAGCAAGGTCACATATGCCTGATACTGGACATGCCCTGTTAGCAAGGTCACATATGCCTGATACCGGACATGCCCAGTTAGCAAGGTCACATATGCCTGATACCGGACATGCCCAGTTAGCAAGGTCACATATGCCTGATACCGGACTTGCCCAGTTAGCAAGGTCACATATGCCTGATACTGGACATGCCCTGTTAGCAAGGTCACATATGCCTGATACTGGACTTGCCCAGTTAGCAAGGTCACATATGCCTGATACTGGACATGCCCTGTTAGCAAGGTCACATATGCCTGATACTGGACTTGCCCAGTTAGCCAGGCCACATATGCCTGACACTGGACTTGTCCATTTACCCAGTGATGCACTTTTGCCATTAGGTGTCACAGTGGGCTTTGAATATGCCGATTCAAATGTGTGCTTGCCCCGAGGGCTTATCCCTGTAAACCTATGATAAATCACAGAGATAATATGAGTTATGCTTGTCTGTCAATAAGACCAACATACTCTGTGAGAGGCACTTCCTGTTCACTTCATATATGTTTATATGTCCCGGTATGTATCTTTACAAAATGCATTTGCAACGTTTTTTAAATTCATATATAAAACAAATTATTTTAAAACTAGAAAAATAAATAAATGAGTACAAAATACAATGTTCTAACACTTTTAAAACAAAACTTTGTTTTTAGCCTCAAGAAAATCAGCATGATTTAGCTGTAATGAGTCATAAATATCACATCTGCATTGCTTTTTTTATTGCAGTTTATTTTTCTTTTTGTTAATGGTTTATTTAATTGATATGTTAATCTACAGCATGGTGGACCTTGTATACTAAATGATGACATTTGATAAGAGATTTTCTGACGTTGAAATATAAAGGAACATTGTGTTAAAAAAAAATACTGTCAGTGATGTATTAATTGATTGGCTAGCCAGGCTCAGACCATAAAGTGGTCGCGTGGCCACATATTCTCTTACCTATTATATGCAGCTCCATTAAGACATCCATATCCATGTGCTTGTCAGTTGGGAGAGAAATTTGAATAGTGAAGCCAACTTAAAGGACACCATAAAATCAAGTCGTTTTTTTTTTCTCCAAAGCTCTTCTTAAAGATAATTAAAAACTGGCTACATTGCACTAGCCATTTCTGCTAAATAATGTCATTGCTGAAATATTCACCATTATTTTTGCTCCACCAGTATGCAGTGTGCAGCTCAGGGATACCAATTATCTGCTTTAATGTGCTAATTAGTGACATACTGTTTTTGCAAACACAAACCGATAATAATAACTTATAACCAGTGTCACTATGTAGTTAGATCCCCTATTTCACCCTTATCAGGTACAATAAAGCATATTAGCACATTAAAGCACAGGAAAATAATAATGCAGCACAAGAAAATCTGAATATTTCAGGAATGATTTACTGTAGATAAATATGTCTATGACATATATAACTGGTAATATGTTATTATCAGTTTTTAAGGGTGACAGTGTGCCTTTAAATCAACTGAACAGTCTTCCTAAAAGCTTTCTAATACACAAGGTTCCCTCCTGTTTGTCACAACAGATAGAATCACCTACAAGGAAGGTCTTGTAAGGCAGCAGCTACAAGGGAGGTCTTGTAAGGCAGCAGTGCTGCTGTGGAAGTCTGCATAGAATTGTGTATAATATAATATAGTATCTATGTATTTTTACTTATATAGCACCATCAATATGAGACAAGGGTAAGTTAAATGATTAAACAGCATTTTACAAAGAGACAAAATAGGCTACATAGTCCCCGACTTGAAGAGCTTGCAGTCTAATAGTTAAGAAGTTATAGACTTTCTTTGTCACGTAGACATTATAAAACATTTATCAATTATCAGTTTAAAGGGACATAGAAGTGTTGTTTTTGCATTAGATAGAGGGCATTTGATAATGTTTCACGGTATGTTTTCTTTTTTCAGATAAAAATGTATTTAGTTTAACTGCTCTTGGGGACTTTCCCTCTGTCAACCAATAAGATCTACATTCGAAAGTATGCTCTCTGCATTTCTTGTTAGTAACCTGATCTTTTAAATGATTGTGGGGGAAAAAAACAGTTGTGTCCCATGTCCCTTTATGTTCTAAGACTTGAATGAACTTTTTGTGTCAACATATGATTGTGAAAACGGTAATTTCTGTGGTAAAACATGTTTATTTAGCACTGAAAATGGTGCCATTACAGACCCCTGCTTTGTACACCCAGGGCCTGTTCATGTATTACGTGGAACCCTGAGCAGCTCTGGAGGAAACGACTTCATTACCTATATCAGAAATACGTGTCTAACCGAAATCAATAGAACTGTTTCAAAGAATACATCTGGTTCAGCTTTTTACCTCAGAATGGCTCCTCTTTTGCTTCGCTACATAGACTCTGAAATATCTGTTATACTTCAGTAAAAGCCATCATTATATCATTAAAGACTTAGAATGAAAAACCAAACAATAGAAACTTTGTATGTATCCCACAGCACTCTAATACATATGGTTTTACCTTATAACAAATGTCTTTTACATTTATTTTGTTTTGATCTACTACAGGCCAGTTAACCGTATAGACTTACAGAAAACAATACAGCATAATCAGTTATGATATTATAACCAATACAGAAACAGCATTTACAATTGTTTTGTCATTGTAGTAACAGTGCCCCTTTACATAAGTGTTTTAGATTTCACCCCACCAACTGTTCTGTGAAGTTGTTCCTTAAATTCTCTAAAATTCAAGATGGCGGCTGTATTTATTAAACTATGTTTTCATGACCCATCCCTACCTTTTATCTGGGGTCACGTTGGATATGCTAGACAGTACCAGTGATCACTCACGCTATATTCACTAAGCTAGTGACTCCTGAACTGTTTTACAGGGACTAACAGAGTTTCATTTTAGGTGGCCACAAGAAAATTATCCCAAATGGTTTCTCTATGTGGAAAGCTTGGCAATCTTCTCAATATGGTAATTGAGAGGAAGTATAAGGTCTCAGGGATGCTTTTTAAGATTCTGGTAGTGTTTTGTAATACACAGTAAAGGCCTTTGTGGAATTATTTAAGGCCAAACTATGCTAGAGGTTAAGCAACTGCGGTGAAGGCTGCAGTATGTACTAGGCTCAACGCTGTATGAAACATTTATTTTGATATTTTATATAGTTGCACAGGGAGGTGATTGTGCACTGTGGAATTGAACCACAAAGTTAACCACCAATGAGCCTTGCTATGCATGTGTCTAAATAGAGGGATAGGCATTAAACATGTTTTCCCTCAAGTATGCCCTGTACATGAATACTCTCTTTAGTGTATCCCATTGAGGAAAATTGAATATAGGAACAGCTACATGGATATGCGTGTGGATTTTTTAAACTTTCTTTTTCTCTTTATATGGATATGAAATTTCTATATAGTACAGCACAAACAGAGATACATCATAATGTCTTCACATTGCGCTTATACAAGGAACATTAAGAAATAAAAAAGAGTGATCAATAAAAAAACATATTGTAAGTCATTGTTTAAGGGAAGCGTTTCTTAATCTTTTATAATTAAAAAAATTATCAGGTTGCAGCCTCATCAAGATTGTGATATTTACAACATATGCCCAATGTGCAATGGAATGGCATCTCCTGTCCTAGAAGGGCAAATGGAATAATTGGCATATGGAATAATTGGCATTTCTTAAAATGTATTAAGTTGGAGCCTCTATGAGTTAGCTTGAAGCAATTACCATTTTGTCAGTTATTGAGAGTAGTATTATTAATTTACGATTATTGGGGCTGATCTTGTTCAAGGTGACCAGTTAAAATAATTAATTATTTCTGGGTATTATGTCAATTGCACCAGAAATTAAGAGTAGTACCCTGATCTCTACACCCTCTTGAAATAAGCTGGAGATGTTTGTGGCCTATATTTAAGTATTATGATGGGTGTTCTGTAGCACAAAAGGAGTTTGTAGTTGGTTTCTTTAGTTAATATATTGTTTGAAGCTTTGGCATTTTGATGCCATGTTTTTGCATGTATTTCTGTATCTAGGAAAGAGTGACATTTATGAATATTATAGGGGGGACTGAGGAGTAATTTTTTAGTTCAATGCACGGTACATGTGTGTGATTGTACCCGGCCATCACTGTGCTTAAGGCACATAATCTTGAACACAGTGGGGTGAGCAGCAGAGAGGCATTTTACTAAGGAATGGAAAACATGTCTTGCTTGCAGGTATTGAATTCTGTCTGAAGGATACATTCTGAGAATGCCATTAGTTATCTGCTTTTAACTAGGTTGTACAGGCAATATATACCTTTCTGCTGTGAGTATGAAATAGCTGTGTGGCCTCAGTCGGGTAGGAAATCAGGGTTGTGAGGTGTCGGAAGCATTGTGGGGGTTATTAGAGCTAGTATAAAATTATATTTGTCCCCTAGTGTCCAAAATGGCAATATATTTATTGAGCCAGTTTGGTCTGTGGTGTGGTAGTCATGGTTCAGTATGTTTTACATTTTTAGGGAATCATAAAATAAATTGTTAATGCACAATATTCAAGGAAGGATCACAGCAAGTTAAAAAGTTCAGTTTGTATAAAGAAACTGTTAGCATGCAAATTCTGTGTTTGCACTGTATGAAAAAAGTACATTAGTAATGCAGAAATACTATCACAATTTAAAATAAAGTTTTGCACTGGTTTGAGATGAAGCTTTCCTTTCTAAGACATCCTCCTAAACTATATTGTTGTATTATTTACCAGTTGTGTTGTTATTGGCAAGTGTCTGTGTTTGTAAGGCAATTATACAAATTATTAAATGGATACAGAGGAAGTTATTGAAAAAAATGTTCTCTAGTAATAGGAAATCAGCATTGACTTTACAAAATTGTGTCTGTCACTTAGCTCAAGAGGTTCTCCCCCCAGAGTGGTCTTGCTCTTATTATCAAATTGCCCTAATTATTTATGAAAAGTTCTCTAATCAATAGGTTCCTTTTGCAGGCAACTTCTCTGGTGTCAGTCTATGCGCATCAATACGTTATTCTTACCACAGAAGTTGTCTGCAAAACTAAACAATTAATGCACTAATGAGGTAATTAAGTAATAAAAATAAGACCTTTCTGGTAGGAGAATTCACCAAGCTTAGTGACAGATACAATTTAGTAAATTCATAGTTTTTATGAATTTATTTTTTAATTAACTTCCAATTGCAAATATTTGTATTTTAATTGGTTCTCTGCTGTGGCATTTAATATGTTTGATTGACACCGGGCCATATTCAATTAGCTACTTGTAAATGCCTTGAAGTCATACATTTGGCTTCTCGTATTTTTTATATAAATGTTTATATGCATTTTATTGACTTAAGAATTCATTAGTGCCAATAAGTAATATTTGCCGAATATGTAGCAATATTAACAGTGATTTTAAGTGTGTATAAATTTGCCAATTGGGCAATTGAATCGGGCCCACGCAGACTATGAGCCTCATTCAATTGAGCAATTGTAAGTTACAGTAGCCAGTAAGGGAGGCAGTATGTTAATTTGCTATTCAATTGACTTTTTTTGCGAGCCGAAAATGGCTTAACGTGTTACAGGCTTGAAATCCTTGCGGGTGTTCAAAACAGAATTTATAGCCCATCTAAGCCTTTGATCTTTCACGTCCGCAAGAGTTACAATCGCTATTCAATTGCTCAAATCCGCAAAGGGGTTAAAGACATGTCCGTAGCACTGTAAATGCAAATAAAAAATCAATACTGCACTGTAAATGACGGGGAAAGCAATGAAAGACATTATAATTATTTGCACGATTATTTGTCTCAAGCCCGCAAATAAAAAAAGAAAATATTTTATGTTTCATTCGGGGTTATATCGATCTTGGGAATCAATGAGTTAAGACATATCAGGCCACCAACATTGACTAGAACAGTATCCACCTTAATTTTTTTATTTTTTTTTGTTTTGCGTTTTGCAAGTCTGATCGCATATCAGACCTCCAAACGCTAATTGATTGACATGTAACCTCCATGTTTTACTGACGTAATGATGACGTTATTTGCTGTTTCTAAATGGGTAGTTACGGCCTTGCTTAATTGATCATGTTCCCGCCCTGAAATGCTACATACGATTGCATGGTTTACGGTTTTGGCTTTCCACCTGTAACTTGTGGGCTTGTTCATTTGAATAGCACCGGAATTGTAGCAGAGTGTGAGCCTGCAGACATACAGCCTATATACTGCGAGATGCGGGCTTTGAATTGAAATAGGCTCTATATCAGTGTTTTGGTCAGAGCTACTATGCCAATATCCTACAACTGATTACATGGATTACAAGCTCTCCTTAAAGGACCACTGCAGGTCAAGAAATAATACACTTGTTTGTCAAGTATGTACCAAACTAACAATATTAGCAGCTGTGTAAGCCATGTACATAAAGCATTTTTTTTGGGGGGGAATCAGAATTTTTGAAGAGTCTGTTTATAACAACAAGAATCAATTTTGTTGTATCACTTCCTCAGATTTGAAACACATGGCTGTGTGTTTTGGCTGTCAGTGGAGAGAGGGTTAAAGCAGGAACAGAGGAGGGAGGAAACACAGAGCCATAGATAATTATTAATTGGATAAGACTGAAATAAACACAATGCTCATTCTCTCTCGCTGGCCAGGAAAAAAGATACCTTGCATCAACTTGCAATAATAGGTCTACAGAAATGTAAACTCCCCTCTCTCACACACAAATCTCCCACCAATAGATCATGGATCCCTCCAGGGTTCAGCATTTCTTATTTTTTTTAATGAAGAACTAGATGTTTTTTTCCAGATTAATTATGCTCCAAGACTTAGTTTTCAGACAAGATTTTTTTTTTGATGATAGCCAGTAAGCTTGAAACAGCTGTATGTGGATAGGATTCTCAGCTTGTGTATAATCCAACCTTGGCTTTGCATAAAAGCCGTGTAATGCAGCGGGCAAAAGCTTAAAGGAAGCCATGTTTAAAATGTTTATGGATTGAAGAGCGAGGCATTTGTGGGTACATCTGCATGTCCCTGGTCAGCTTCCCAGAATGCAGTGTAATAACTGTTTTTCTCGGAATTCTGAAACCTTTAAATGTGAACACAGATGTACTATTTATTTACTGTACTACTGTATGGTGGAGGGCTATATATATAGATGCATACACAAACACGAATATATATGTGAAGAGAAAATGAGAGGTACATGTGCACCAGTTAATGTGTATTACATATTTAGAAATGCCGCAGTTTTCAGCACTCTGACTGATAGAGAGCAGTACTTCTAAATCCCACATCCCTTTACTCCATCCTGGGAAAATGTAGTGTGCATGTGTATAAGAGCAGATCCTGCATATGAAGGCAGTCCAGCTGCTGTGAGAGAGCTGGGACAGTCTCCAGCGAGCCCTGAGAGATGATGCAGAGAGTGCATTGAGAAGCTGTCCTCAGCCAGTTTAATAACTCACTTGTTCCTCTGCACAGAGGAGCCTTTGACGCAATAGAAAGAGTTGCTTTTTTAATTCTTCCCAAACCTGCCCGGTGGATTTGGGGTTTGTGAATTCCTCCTTTGCCTTCTGGGAAAAGATACACAAGGAACAATTTTTTTCTTCAGAATTCTTATTTTAAACAAACTACCACAGTCTATTAATTTTCTTACATGTATGATTGTTTGTTGTCAAGATGCCATAGGAATGAACAGGGGGTGCCTGTCCTTGGCTGAACGTATAACTCAAGCATTTACCATGCAAGTGTTACTTTAGCAAGTACTTTACAAGACCGAGGAAGCTGGCCAAATAGATCTCTTGCTGCTTTCTGCATTTTTCACCTTTTTTTTAAACTTTTTTTTTATTATTATTGTCTCATAGCTATGGAAAAGAAAAAAATTGTGCAGCTAACTGGTGGATATAATTGAAATTCTTTTCATTTAAATTACTGTCTAGCAGAGCTTTTTTACAGGAGACAGGACATATTGCTTTTATGAGAAACTTTGTCCTTGACGTATATCTGAAGCTCTGTCTGTAAGCCCAAGGATTTGGTGATACCTGCATTGGAAGAAGGATGCTTACAGCGCAAATGTGTTTTTTCTGTTTTTATCAGATTTTAATATGAAGCTCTGATCCCATCGACTCCAAGGAATATACTGCATTTTGACTTGTGGAAGAAAAGGTAAGAGATATATTTTATAATGTCTAAATGTAATAATTGCGTAATAGTATAGTACAGTGTAAATTGTTATTGTTTTTCTGTAATTTTTCATGATAATTGAAAAAAAAATATATTTTTACAAATTAATTATTTTCACACTTATGTCATAGTATCATAGTATCAACATATCTATCTATCTATCTATCTATCTATCTATCTATCTATCTATCTATCATGATTCATTAAGTTAAAAAAATCTGAATATGGAATTTGGAGTTTCCCAAACTGTGTTCCTTCAGCATCATACAGGTGGTCCCCATAGCTACTGGTACTGAAGAAAATAAACATAGTTAATAAAATATAATACCAAGTTCTACATAACTATACATATAACTATTTTCATTTTCTTTTAATAATGTACATTATATACTCAAAACGGGAACAGGAATGAAATTGATATACAACAGAACATTGTTAAGTGGTCTGTGAACGCCTTCTATAAGTATTAAGTGGTCCACAGGACTCTCAGCAACTTTGCTGGTCCCTGGAAAAAAATGGGAACCAATGTATTGGTCAAAATTTACTAAGCTTCAAGGTGGTTCACTGAGGCTGCAATGGACGTTTTGCTGTAGAAGCAGCCACTTTTCAGCAAACCACGTTGCAATCATTGCAAAGATTAGTGAATTTTGATAATTGTTGAAATACATTTTTTACAAGTTAAATGCAATACTTAGTGTTCTTCCACTAAATCTGTGCACTAGATTGTTCAATATTGTCCAACTGAATAACAACTGTTAGCGACATATCTATGACTACGATTTATTATTGGATCCTTAAACATCCAATGACTCAATACGTATTTTGCTTAAGTAAAAACAATTTTGACTTTATATTGTTTAAGCACAAGTTGTTTGTTTGAAAAGTATATGTGTTAAATTTCAATTGCCACTGCTGAGTAATATGTTTATATCAGTAACGCTATATGATATATTACACAATATATTATTATATGCAATAGCCATAAAAATAGAATGCATAGTATTTTGGGATGTAAAACTGTATTAATGACAAAAATATTGTACTGTATAATGATATCTTCATTCATACATACCAATGTCTCTATTGCTCTACTCAGTATATTTTTGCCATAGTGATTCCCTGACTCTAAATAGTCTGCAATTTATAGGTTTGGTGTTTGTAACAGTAGGCAAGTTCTTTTCTCTCCCTGTGCCTCAAGCCAATAAGTATTAAAAGGTTAACAAAAAGAAAAAACATACCGGAAATGCAGCTTTGCAGCACTGACACATTCTGATTTGACAGTATCACTTGCAGCGGGAGTACTTTATTTTGCTTCCATATCTCAGCTGTGTAATGCTCTGAAACACCCAAATTAAACTCTGGCAGAAGACCGTTTTAACAGTGTTGCAAATGCAGTTTGCAGGGGAATGAAATCGTAATTTTTTAAAGGCTGACACTTCCTAGCTGGTACATTTGCCCTTTTGTGAAGCCTCCTGGCCTCCTGCAAGACCCATGTACAGCATACAGTGCATTAGCAAAGACTGTATGATTGACAGCAGAATACAGTGCTAACATTATTACTGAGGAAGTATCACAGGATTTGTCTGATCTCTCAAAACAACTCACAGATTTGACAAGCAATTTGGCTGTAAAAAGTATACACACGCTTACAATGCCTGCTAGAGATATCGATATAGATAGGTTTACAGTTGTTTTAAAAATGTAAAGCTTACTGAAGTCTTGACTTTTATTCGTTCAGGTCAATAATCTGGAATTATTTATCCGAGTGGACAATTTCCACACACTGTATATCTACCCATATACAAGTCCACTCTTCACACTATTTCTAACCCCAGCCCTTAAATTCTGGCTAAAGATTTGTTTTACTGCTTTTTGCACATGTATTTTTAATATTACTTAATTATAGTTGCATAGTAATTAAGGTTAAAAAAAGACTTTAGTTCATCAACCTTTTTAGATCTTCTCTGATCTGCAATATGCAGATTATTTGTTAATTGATCCAGAGGAAGGCAAACAGAAAAAAAAACATTGAAACTTTGACAATCGTCTCAAAAGGGGGAAAAAATAAATTCCTTCCTGACCCCAGATACTGTCGATCTGATTCCTCCCTGGATCAATACTCCCTCACGAATTATCCAGGATAACCCTGAATGCCCTTTTTATTAAAAAATATATCCAATCCCTTTTTAAAGTTATCTATCGAATCCGCTGTCACCACCTCCTCTGGTAGAGAATTCCACAGATTAACCCCACTTACTGTGAAGAACCCTTTTCTTTCTTTATGGTGAAATCTTTTTACTTCTAACCTCAAGGGATGTCCTCTTGTCAGTTGAAAACCTCTTGACACAAAAAGCTCCCTTGACAAATCTTTATACTGACCCTGGATGTATTTATATAAGGTAATCATATCCCCTCTTAGACGCCTTTTTTCATGAGAAAATAAGCTTAATTTGGTTTATCTTTCTTCATAAAGCCCCTCCATTCCCCTTATTAGTTGTATTAAAGGTGGACTAAAAAAATGGTTTAACATGAAAAGTGCTTACGCTGGCCCTTTAATATGCAGAGACTTTCAGGTAAACAACTAAGAACATCATCATTTCCACTGAGGTGCCAACTGGCCCCAAAGCAAATCACTTGGATATGGCATCTCTGGTGTGGACTTGTTTGTGGCATTAAACCCACAGTTATAACTTGAAATCATCAGGGTATATTCAATAAGACTTTGCAGCTGTCATGAAGAACTGCAGTGCATAATAATAAAGGCATCTCAGCCTGTCAGGGGTCTTCATTTCATTTAATATAGAGCCTCTGTAGCTCAAAACTTTCTGCCCTGCGTTTAAAGAAGCATGTTTTATGAATTCATTTTTTTCCCTGTGGACAATTAAATTATACTAATTTAAAGTTATATGTAAATTTCCTGGATTATGTATGCATCTAATAGTGGAGAATTAGTAGTGTATAAAAACAAATGTTGCATTAAAAATACCAAAATAAATCTTAACAAATTCACCCTGATGTTTGCTAAATCTCTTTAGATTGCAAGCAGTTGCTTTTTAGAGTTAACACCTCTTGATTGCCCTGCTAAAATTAGCATACAATCGATAATTTGTTTTGGCCAATCACAGGCAGCTAATGCATTTTAATACATTGTAACAATCAGTGATGGCTGTTTGTGCAGGAAGGAATCATGGAAAGTATAGTCCCCCTGTAGAAGGAAATAGGAAGAGCCAGGCATTGCTCTGTAGATCTCTGCATTGAGCTGCTTCTGGCTTGAAGGTTAGTAAAGTGTTAAAATCCATACTAAAATGCAGTGTTTCTATTGGGATATTTAATGTACTTTCTCTATACTACATGATTACTAAATGTAAAGTAGAATGTCATCTAATGATATTACATAAAACAATCTTCTTTTTTTATAAAATGTGTATTAAGGTTTGATAACTTACCTTATAGTTGTCATGCACTGCCCCACGGATCGCCAGTTTTCTTCTACTGCTCCTTTACTTCCCTATTCATAAGATTTGTTCTGCCAATCACAAGTGAAACCGTTTCCCATCATGGAGAAACCAATAGTATCGCAAGAAAACACATTGCAGGATCTATGATGGGTAAAATAAAGAGGTTAAAAGCAGATTATCCACAACATAGTATACAACAACAGTAAAGTAAATTACAAACCTTTTGCAAAGATATTTTTTTGTAATAAATGCAATGATCTTACTTTTAAATAATATATATAAAGAATAAAATCCTCTACAGTGTCCCTTTGTATGTAGTATTCAGTTATATCAAACATGGGGTCTTTCGTGTAGAACTTTCAACATGCTAGTCTGTCTATCTTTTAATGTTGAATTTAAGTGAAACAGAAATAAAAATACTTGGTAAATAAATGAATCTGACATATTTTTTTTAAACTGTAAATACTAGTAGATATACCCCATGTTATTTGTAGATGAGAATGACTTTTAGTTATAGCTCCTCATGTTTAGAGTTGCTGGGAGTGGGGTTTATGGATCAGTATCTCCACATTAACAGTTCTGGGAACCTACTATTAGGGGACATTTGTGTACAGACCACGACAGGAAACCACAACAAATGGCATTGTGTAAGGGAATGGGTTTTGTGCCTTGTTTTAATTAAAACTCAAACAATGGCAACTTTTCCCATTAACACATAAAGTCAAGACCATAAGAAACACAACTATTTGCATATATATATATGGAGTTAATAAGGACCACACATTTTCTAGTTGCATTCTTCAAAAACGATTATATTCACTTTCAATGTGATCTACATTTTAGAAAATGTTTCTGCAATATATGCTCACAACATAGAGTGATTCCTGTAAGCTGTAAGATATTTTAGACCGAGACATAGCTATGAGACCATGTACAATGATGTAACTTTTACCTGCTATCAGGTTTACACCATGTTAGGCAATTGATACCAAATAGGAAAAGAACAGGCACACAAGAAAAAAAACTTCAATATTTTAGGGGGAGAAATCAAAATTATTATTCTTAATTCTAGTGCAAAACAATTTTGGGACCCTTTTGCAACTTGTGTGGACAATGTAGATTCCTGTAGGAGTCTATAAAAAGTAAAAAATATATGTAGGTGGTCAGATCATCTACAGTATATGGTGATTAAATCAATAAAATCATTATTTGAGTCTCTCCACTAATAAATAAAAAAATCCCTTTCACAGAGGCCACTACCTTGTTGTGGACCCTAATGCTTTGCAACTGCTGCACCAACAGTACCCCCCCCCCCCCCACACTGACTGTAAATATTGGTAGTTATTACTGTAGTTATTACCTTATGACCCCATTTCCAGAAACTAGTAATGAACACGCATAAATATGGGCATAGTGTTCTTGTTTTATGCATGCATGTCTAATTATGTGATATATGCAATATAATATGGGATAGGGCACCAAACTCTCCAAAATGTTTGCTCCTAATTTATCACATAACATTATTTTATTGAAAAAGCCAATGTAATAAAAGCAATAATTTGAATGTGGTTCAATAACCAATCAATACTGTAATAGCATTAGCTTTGAGCGTTCCTAGGCCTACAGTAAGCTTGGTGTTTCTGGTTTAAGTAACGGCTCCAATTTTGTTTTTAGAATAAAATAAATAGTTAAGAAGCCGTTGGTACAGTAGACATATTCATAAGACATGTTTATGTCTCAGAGCGTGTAAATGTTTATTGATAGAAAGCCACCAAATCACCAACAGGGCTGTAACAGGTTTCCACAAGGGATATGTTACCTGATTAACAAGAAAGATATTTGTTCCAGTTTTAATGAAAAATCACAATCCAGACTTCAAGCTACATGGAGCTCATTTCTTTTTTTTATGCATTTAAAAGAGTATGCTTTATACATTAGCACAGTGTTGTTTAGGAAAGGAGACACAAGGGAGGAAGTAGAAAGGGGGAGAGACTCGCAAAGGTGTTGATTGTGAGGCCCGTGATGAGCGCCGAAGGTTTTCATTGCGAGGCCAGTAAAGTAGAGGGGGGAGAGGCTCCCATTGTGTGGCAAACAGCATTGCCAGGCTTCACTTTTTATTGCCGTCATTTTTGACGAGCAAGTCGCTAGTGGAAAAATATTATGTTAAAACCTGTTTTAACCTCACTTAAACAAACCAGAAGTTCACAGAGCTGTAGATGTTATAGGCAGACAAGTATGACTTACACCTCTATACTGCTTCTCAATGGCTGACAAGGACAAGCCCCCTGATCAGTTAAACATTTCAATCATTTTTTTTTCTTCTTTGAGAGCACCCTTTTTCTTGTAAAACAATGGGGAAAAAAAGATTTTTACCACAAACAAGCACTTAGAGTCACAAATTAGCACACTGAGATACACATAAGCATACATTAGGTATGCAAACAATACTGAATATCTCACGATGGATGGCACAATATACAGACAGTTTACTCCTGCAGTTTAATATTGCTTAAAACAAAACCAATTTTTTGCTGGGGTGACAAGTGTCCCTTTAGAGTTATTGCTAGCCTCATTAGCCTGTGTACATCCCTGATTTATGGTTAGATTCAAATGAACTTATCTTTATTAAAGGCTTATTTATGTTTTCATCATTTAATAAACCATATTTTAAACATTAAAAAAAAGTTATTTTGTTTTGCATTAAAAATGTTAAGCAAAACATATTAAAACTTAATTGAAACTAACCCGAAATGCAGGGAGCATATGTATGTCTGTGGTTCTCATTGGCTGGCAGAGGGAAAGCCCCCAAGAGCAGTTAAATGTATATGTAAGTGTCCCTGTTTTTACCCTTTTCTAATCTATCACATGCTGCTTATATCAGAAACAAATCACATTGAGTAATTCTATACACACACAGACTTATTTTATTTAAAAAGAAAATGTCCCCCCCGAAGGTGCCTACATAGGCACAGTGAATCTCCCAATCTCCCAATAGAAAGACTGCATTTTGGTGATGTTTTAACCCTTTACTAACCACCAAGTAAGCAGCAGCTTAATGCAAATATCTACAGAACAGTGTCTAGGTCCTCCTGATTCCTTCTACAGTGTGCACTACACAACTACACATCCCATGATTCCTTCCTGCACAAACTTCCATCATTCATTGTTACATTGTATTAAAATGTATTAGCTGCCAGTGATTGGCCAAAACAAATTATGAATTGTATGATAATTATAGCAGGGATTTTCAGGGGTATCAACTAGCATCAAACTCAAGAGATTTAGCAAGCATCAGGGTGAGTTTGTTAATATTTATTTTGATATTTTTTCATGCAAAAAATGTTTTCATACACTACTGATTCTCCTCTATGAGATGCATTAATAATCCAGGAAACGTAGATATGCCTTTAAACTTCTAAAGAATTATGTGTGCTGTGAGAACTTTATTTGAAAAAAAGAAAATACACTTTGACACATTATCACATACCTTCTTTCTGATGCAACAAAGAAAACAATTAATTCAATGTCCATTGAACAGAATAAAGAGATTTCTGTATAGTACATAGATATTTGCTGGTGTATGTATTTCCCTTATAGTAGACAGAGTAGAAAAGACACTCTGTCTAACTATTTTTATATTGTAAGCCGTAAGTAAAAAATGCTTTCATGTGGTTTATACCACATTAAGCCATTTAAAAGCGATATTGAAATATGTGACTATCTTTGAAGTGAGGAAGGTGTTATATTACAAAGGCTCTATTTGCTTCCTGAAATGTTTCGATTTAGAGTCTGGCATGTTCTGAGTGCCATTTCATGGGGGGATTTGATATCATGTAAATGCAGCCACATTAGCTGTACCGTGTTGTGGATGCCTGGGATATTAATTGTTAAACACGCTTGTCATCAGAATAGTTCAGATACTTGTTTTACATAAACACACACGACTGATTATTTTTAGCTAATAACCAATACACAGCAGATCAGGGGTCTTCGGTAGTTTCTTTATAGGGCCATCTGTTTATCCCCTATTCTCTGTTGCAATGTTGTCTTAGCTGGCAGAAGGTTCAGGTATATTTAAAAAAACGACTGTATTTTAAAAAAAAGCCTTACATATTTGCTATGTATGTCATAAACTAAAAACATAAACAGCTTTGCAAGCCATAATACAATCATTTTAGAGAAAATCATACCTTTATAAGACTCTGCTTGTTTATAGAAGGTTCCATGTTTCTGTCTTCAGCACTACCTGCCAGCTTGGAACCTCAAGGTGTTTCCTTTTCTGTAGATGGAGGGATGAAGGAAAAGGGAGGGATTTGTTATTATTGGGGCATAAGTTCCTATTTTAGTAGACACCTACTTCCCTCTTCTGTACATGCTCAGAAACATGTAGTTGCAACATAAATTGCAAAATCTAATTAAATGTTCCTCACACATGTCTTAAGCCACAGATGTAAATGATGGCAGCTTGTCGGGGAGTGAACATGAATAAATTAGGGGCCTTCAGAAACTGTGAAAATGTTACACTGGGGGCTCCTTTGACGTAAGTAAAGTGTGAATTTTATAGAATTAGATTGACAAGGGCACAATTAATGAAATAACCAAGCTAAAAAAATATATAAAAATACCTAAATCATTTTGATTTCTCAGGTGATCTGTTCTGTAACAGACCAAATACTTGCTAAATCTTGTCACTTTGAAGCATTCAGAATACATTATTTGCAATGTGCACGTTACTGAAAACGTATAACATCGTAATTTAACTTTTGAAGTTTACCATACCTGTATGAAAAGGACACTTACATGTATGTGCACATCTGTGTTATTAAGAGTTAGCACCAATGCAGGTCCCAATGAGAATAAATCCTCACTGAAATATATTTCTCAGTTCATAATGTTTTTAGAAAGAGAGCAGGTAGACTGACAGAAGTCATTATTTATAAAGTAGGCTTTGCATCTGTCTAGAAAGCTTTCCTCCTTTTGTTCCACCCAAGACATCAATAATTCAATAAAACAGGAGCAAAAGTGCCCACACTGTGATATTCTCTGATCAGGTATGAAAACTCTTTCACCTTTTTATGGGTCAGCTCATACTAACAAATAGTATTGGTACAGCGTTCTGTAAATGTGACTTTCTAATTTTGCAATTTTTCTTTATATTGTGCAGTTCTTATAAGTACTCAAACCTTCTAACATGTGAATTTGAGTAAAAATCGCCCCTTAACACAGTTGCTCTTCATTTGTATAACCTTTAAAACATTATGAGCCCTATGCTAATTCCTGAAAAATCAATAACATGCCTTGCTAGCTATGTTAATCCCCCATCCCTAAAACATTGCGAGAAAACTGCTATGAGTCACTGCTATGAGTGAACTTCATGACAAAGCTGAAAATCAAGACATAAATCTCCACTGATTTTTGCACTGATAATAAATTATGAGTTACTCTCTTACACTCACCCAAACCCTATGCTAATAAGATTTTACAGATCACTCGCAAATCAGGGCACTGCCATAAATGCAAAAAGCAGAAGAAAGGTTTGTGTACAAAATACCACTCGAAAGTAGTTTTCAAAACCTTGCTGAGTCCCCCAGAAGCATTTAAAGGGACAGTATAGAACAAAAAGCACTACAAAATGATGACATTTCAACATTATTTGACACTTAACAATCCAATATCAACATATGTGTAATTAAAAAATCTGATATGTTAGTATTAAGCCGGCATTATGATACAAAATCCAGGGTAACACACAACCCAGTACTCACAAAACCACTTTGCCTGGGAACAAATGCTTTAATGCATTGTCTATAGGAACAAATGCTTTAATGCATTGTCTTTATTTATTGAAGCTATAAATACAATTGTCACATCTTTTTAATATCAAAATATATTGATAAATAAAAAACGATTACATATATATATATATATATATATATAAATATATAAAACTACGGCACTTGTTATGGCTCGTCCCACTCATTATAATATTCATGATGTTCATATTTCCTATTGGCTCTTAGAGCCCTGTCTCATCTGTAAACCTTGGTTTGCCTGCATAGAAATCGGTTGCGTCTAAAGCAGTATTTACAGCTACTCTAAGCTGGAGGAGCGAAAGATCTACATTAGTGTAGAGCTTTGCGGAATAAAGTTACCTGCAGTGCCCTAACTTAGAGCACCTAATTTTTATCGGGCTCTATGTTTGTATATAGAAAGTTCCAACTTTGGTTGGCTTCAGAACTTCCTACTAGCTTGGAAGGTGAGGAGCTTGCTTATCTTAGCTGCCAGTGGAACCAGGGGTAAGGGAGAAGGGGTACGGGAGAGGGATATTTGTTATATTATTGGAACTTATTGTACTTGACACTTTCCCTTATCCATGCTTTTAATAAGCTGCTGCAAGTATAACTGCAAGCCCTGCTCCTGTAATTTTAGTATAATAGAGGTTTCCACAGATTATCAAAAGCATCAAATATTATTTGTTTTATTTCTGATTTAAAAAAATAAAAAAAACCTGCTTTATCACTTATCCCTTCCCAATTATGCTCTTGATCAGTCAGAAATGTTTCAAACATTTTTTTATTTTATCATATAGAGGTACTTTTAGATTATTATTATTATTATTATTATTAATAACTTGTATTTGTATCACACCAACATATTCTGTAGAGCTGTACAGGGGAAAAGAACAAGGGAAATACAATATTAACAAGTTCAGAAAATAAAGACCCTTTGCCAATTTGAATCTTTGCAGGAAGTGTTTTTTCCAAAGCACCCTACAAGATTGGAAACTTGCTACTTACAATCTAAAGGGAATGAAAGGGGCAGAGACCTGGGGAAGAGTAACAGATACGGAATAGCAAGGGTCAGGGAGGAAGTGAAATATTTTTATTTAGTTAGATAGGGGAGGGATCTGAGGTAACAGGCTCTAGTATGTAATATGTTGTATGACCCCTAGTGGTGAGATAACATAATCTGCAAGTAGGAAAGTTGGGTGATTTCCATGGCTCTTTAAATTTAATTTGAATAGGGGAGGGTGGGTGACCGGCAGGGAGGGGGGGGCAGTGCTCTCAGGATATCACAAACTTACCAGGCCTGGGTGCAGGAATGATTTAGCACTAAAAGAAAATCGAAACATGGTTTGAAGGACAGATAGTACATGAAGTGAGAGGAATGAAAGAGATAGATTGAGAATTTAGGAGACAGGAAAGACTGATTGTAAGGATACTTTTATAATTAGGAAAGACTATTCAATACATATAATTTTATGATTTTTGTATTGTTTTACTGTGCTGTTTATTTATACAATTCATGTACATTCCTAATCTGTCAAACATGGGTTTGAACATAAATAAGGTTACATGCTGCCTCACCTCCGTTAATAAAGGAATGCTAACCGATGACTTTGTTAGTCAAAAAGTCCCAAAAGTTGCACTAAAATAACAGTAACACTCTCAACAATTATGTACAATTCGGGCCTCATGTCATTACCTAGAGTCCTTAGCTACAATGGTTGCACTGTTAACCCCTGTAATTCTTTATAAAACAAGTCTGCTGGTCACATATGTAGCTGTAACTAATGTTACATCAGGTACAAAGCCCCAGGGCCCACTACAGAGTAGGGACCACTGCTACTATCAGCTACTGAGGTAAAGGGAGATTCTTAATGTATTAATTGGACACTGGCTGATAATTATTTTTTTTAGAAAGATGATCTGGTCAACCTGAGGTAATCAGACCACTTACATATTTATTAGCTTTTTTTAATTGACCCACATGAGCCCCTAAATTATGTGCACTGGAGCCCTTCCTCCATAAGCTCTGGCACTGTACTCAGCTATGAAACATATAGTAAATGTAAAGGTTTTTATTTATTTTCATACTGAAAATGTATTGCCCATTATCAATACTATCGCTTTAAAAAAAAGCATCCTGATGTGTCAATTTAAGTATTATTGGTGCTAAGAAATTGCATTTTTCAAAGTTACATTTCTGACGTTATATTTCTTTTTTGCTAAAAATAATGAATTGCAAACTTGTTTATCTATACTTGTAGCTAACTTTAAATTAAAATGTGCAGCCTGTTCAGTGCCCTTTAGGTAATCCGCATATAATTTCGGTTATGGGACATTGGAAGCATTTTCTTTAATTGCATCGGGAAAGAGGATATTTGATATGCCACTGTGTGTTTATTTATTTTTTAATTGCTGCCCCCAAAGCAGAAAATAACTGATTCAAATGTTTAACTGATTTGGGGGCTTAGCCCTGTAAACTACTAAGCAGTATAATACTATGAGACATACGTGTCTGCCAATTAAATATTCAGAAATAACTGAGCTATAGTGTTGATCAATTACATCAAATATAGATAGTGTGTTTAGTTACAGGGGGCAGTGCGCCTTATGGAAGTCTAAACTACAGTATATAGATTGTTTGATTCCATTGTTTTTAAACGCAGTTAATAGGGTCTCCTTCGTTATACCTCCCTATAATTCACTGGTAAGATATAGATGGATCAAACACATTGGGCCTTATTCAATTGCAACCCTGCAGATGCCTTCATACCAGCCGTAAGTCTGCTTGAAATTTGCAACAGTTACAAGCCCGCAACTACCTGGCCGAAAGCCTAAACCGTAAACCATGCACCCGTAACTAGAATTTCAGAGCATGATCGTGATCATGATCAATGAAGCAAGGCCGTAACTACCGATTTAGAAACATCCAATAGTAAATGAGACCGTCATCATGACGTCAGTAAAACATGGAGATTAAACTACAATCAATTAGCGTTTAGAAGTCCAAAATGCGATCAGACTCGCAATCCGGCAATGTACAAAATAATGAAAATGAATGAAGAAAATGTTCTAGTCGATGTGGGTGACCTGATACGTATTAACTCATTGATTCTCGAGCTTGATATGACACGGAAATTAAACATAAAAATGTATTTTTTTTTTGCAGATTTGCGAGCTTGAGGCTGTGCAATTAATTCTAATGTTTTTCATCGCTTTCCCCGTCTTTTAAAGTGCGCCATTGATTTTTTCTTTGCATTTACAATGCTACGAAAAGAGGTTAAACCCCCTTGCGATTCCTATCTTGTACTCGTAGGATTTTCTTTCATTTGCCATTTACAGGTGTGAGAACAATTGCGAGCTTGAGGAATTGTAGCAATTGAATAGCGATTTGCGATTGTAGCATTTACAGGCTTGAAAGGTCAAAGGCTTAGCTGAGTCTGAGCTACAATTTTGACAACCGCAAGGATTTTCAGCCTGTAACATGCAAATCTTTTAGCTAAAAGGCGCCAATTAAATAGCAAATTAGTTTACAGGCTACATTACAGGCTCCAGCAAACAACAATTGCCCAATTGAATAAGGCCCATTGCTTTTTTTGTCTGTTGTTCTTAGTGTTAAATTTCTTCAACAAATAATAATTTATTTTCCATGTAATTCTTTTCTTAATATACAAAATGTAAATGTTTGACAAAAAATGTTTTCGACTACAGTGGCTCTTTAATGGAAATTTAATTTGCCCTAATCAAGATATCAGCATCAATAAACACATGCTCTAAAAAAATGATAAACTGTATAAAAAAACTAAGTGAACCAGTCATTAAAGCTAAATGTTATGATATTTGTAGAAATACAAATATTATTTAATTGTTTTTTATTTTTGCCTAAACAAAGTTTAAAAAGAAAACCGCATTAAAAAATTACTTTTTGTTTTTGCATGTAATCCTAACTGAACAGCTAATGTAGTTAGTTATTATAGGCCCTTTAATGATATGCATCAAAGGCTTATTGCTGCTGAGCAGATGGCACAGTTGCTATAAAGTAGTATTTGGACTGGAAAACTGTTGGGAAGATGATAATGAGGTAATTGAAGGTTAATGGTAAACAATTATGAGGGTATAATTTGGATGGATACGTGCCTGTCTTGTGAGCCTGCCCACGCTGGGCCTTTGGGATTGGCAGTTACTTATTTACTCTTTTTCTCTTACATACTTTCTCTCAAAGTTTGTTGCTCTAGGCCATTATTTGAGGTTGTTGCTAGATGGAGATGGAGTTAGCTTATGAGTCTGAGAATAAAAGCATTCAACAAACTAAAAATGTATTCAACTGACACTTTACACTGTAAATTATAAAAACTTAATGTGTCACTATTTAATTAACCCTGTTTGGATAGTGTGTAACAAACTAGCAAGCAAACAATATTAGCAGCTTTTTTTTTATTTTTTATTATTTTTTTTTAAACAAAATCACATATTTAGCAGACTGTGCCTGTGTCATAAGCGCTTCCATTTTGGACTTGTTGACTCACATGCAATCTGTAGGGAAGGATTATACTACTGGTACATGCTCTTCTACGAAATGCTGTTGTTAAGTTGCTATTCAAAGTGCAGTCTTTCAGGGTGCAATTTTATAGAGATGTTATCTGAATGTAAAGTTTGTGTGGTGTGTAATCATGTTAGGAATAAAAACAAATGCCTGCCTCCATTAAAGCAACATTTATCAGTATTTTAAATAATTTTGTAAAAACATTTTGCTGATTATGAAGTCAAGTTCTTCTTAAGATAATGCAACAGTGGTCATTAAAGATCCCAACACATTATAGCTTGATCAAAAAATAATTAATATACTTTTTAAGGTAGTTTTCTAGTTAAAATGGTTCTTACAGAGTTACATAGTAATTGAGGTTGAAAAAATACTTTCAGTCCATCACGTTCAACCTTTTTAAGATCTCTGCTGATCTGCAATATGTGGATTAGTTGTTAATTGATCCAGAGGAAGCAAACAGAAAAAAAAAAACTTAAGTGAAACTTTGCCAACTGTCTCAAAAGGGAAAAAAATTATTCCTTCCTGACCCCAGATACTGGCGATTGGATTCCTCCCTGGTCAATACTCCCTCTCTAATTAACCAAGATAAGCCTGAATACCCTTTTTATTTAAAAATATATCAAATCCCTTTTTAAGGTTATCTATCGAATCTGCAATCACTACCTCCTCTGGTAGAGAATTTCACAGATTAACTACTCTTACTGTGAAGAACCATATTCTTTCTTTAAGGTGGATATCCTTGTGTCAATTGAAAACCTCTTGGCACAAAAAGCAACATTGACAAATCTTTATACTGACCCTGGATGTATTTATATAGGGTAATCATATTCCCTCTTGGATGCCTTTTTTCTAGAGAAAATACGTTTAATTTGGTTAGTCTTTCTTCATAACTTACCCCCTCCATTCCCCTTATTAGTTTTGTAGCCCTTCTCTGTACTTTTTCCAGTTCTAGAATGTCCTTTTTATGAAATGGTGCCCAAAATTGTATTCCATATTCCAAATGAGAGCCTACTAGGGATTTGTATAGTGGTAGAATTATATTTTCTTCCTTTGCTTCTATACCCTTCTTAATACATGCTAATAGTTTATTTGCCTTTGCAGCTGCTGCTTGGCATTGGGAACTGTTACTTAGGTGGTTGTCCACAAGCACTCCCAAATCCCATTCAATATCTGATACCCCTAGATTTGTTTAATTATGTTTATAAATTGCATGGTTATTTTTCCTTCCCAGATGCATAACTTTACATTTATTCGTATAAAATCTCATCTGCCATTTAATTGCCAATTTCTCTAATTTATGCAAATCCATTTGGAGGGAAAGTACATCATTTTCATATTTAACTACCTTGCACAACTTCGGGTCATCAGCAAAAATGCAGAAAATACTTTCCAGTCCTACTTCTAAGTTGCTAATAATAATGTTAAAAAGGAGAGGGCCTAATTCTGACCCCACTTACAACATTAGTCCAATCTGAGTATGTTACTTTTACAACAACCCTTTGCTTCCTGTCTTTTAGCCAGCTCTTAATCCATGTGCATATATTTACTGTAATTCCTATATTCTTTAGTTTGCACAATAGTCTTCCATGTGGCACTGTATCAAAAGCCTTTGCAAAATCTAAAAAGACTACATCCACTGAGTTGCCTTGATCGAAGTTCCTACTAACCTCATAGAAACTAATATTAGATTTGTTTGACATTACCTATCCCTCATAAATCCATGTTGACTCCTACTTATAATCCTGTTTGATTAGACATACTCTTGCATACTATCCCTTATTAACCCTTCTAAAAGCTTTCCCACTACAGAAAAGAGACTCACTGGTCTACAATTCCCCAGTTTTGCTTTTGCTCCCTTCTTAAATAAAGGTATCACTTATGCTTTTCTCCAGTCATCTGGTAGATACCCTGTGTTGAATGAATCTTGAAAAAATAAATATAATGGTTTGGCTATTACAGAACCCAGTTTTCTCTGTACCCTTGGATGTATTCCATCAGTACCTGGAGCTTTATTAACATTTATTTTTTTCAACCTCGTTCTTGCAAAACTGTAGTTTACAAGTCTCCAAGAGTACAACCTTGATTAACATTGTCCATGTTTAAATAACATAGTTTCATAAGAACAATGATTATATTATGGTAGAATACATAATATTGTAATGTGGTCAAGATTAGAGGGCCACTGTGTGATGGAAAAATAAATATAAAAAAGAGCTAGTTTTAATTAGAAAAAATACATTGTGATGCCTCTGCTGGTCTCTGTAGGCATCCATGACATTTGTTGAAGGTTGTGATCGTGAGCAGAGTGTTTCCATTTCTGCAGGAGCAGAGTTTGCATTTATAGTTGTTAGTGTCTGTTTCTAACTATCTGCAGAGGAATGGGAGAAGTTGCACGATCCAGTTATGTATCACATTCCCCTTCCTCTTCCCTTCTCCCCACCCTCCTTCCCTTATAGATAAGATATCCACAAGATCCTATTTAGGAATCCTTGAACAACCAACCAATAATTAAAATAAAGGCTGCATAAAAGGTGTTTCTGAACAACCTGTTCAATGATTCCTAAATAGGATCCACAGGACAATATTTTGGTACAAATTTAAGTAATAACACCTAGGCCTAAAAAATAAACTAAGATAATTTTTTGAGTATTATAAGATATCACACAAGCCCTCAGGCTCCAAGCTATGATTAAGTGTTGAAGCCAC
The DNA here is from genome assembly GCA_027410445.1 of Discoglossus pictus. Lineage (NCBI taxonomy): Eukaryota > Metazoa > Chordata > Amphibia > Anura > Alytidae > Discoglossus > Discoglossus pictus. The sequence continues at coordinate 236,907,194 of CM050163.1, forward strand.
ACAAGATAAAAGTATCTATAGACAGTCTTTGTAAATTAAATTGTTCTTTAAAAAGAGTATGATGATACTTATACAGCTGCTAATGTTGAGACACTATAATATTACATATTTATGTATTAGGGTAATATTAAAAAAATATAAAAAAATAATAATTTGATGATTCTTTTTTCCTCATGTTGACAGTATTTATATTCCAGTAGCATGGACTCCCATTCTCCACATAATGGCAGCTTAGAAGCACTAAAATCATGGAGAAGCATTTTCATGATCAATAAATCTGGAAAAAATGAGAACGTCTTAATCGGTGGGATACTATTTTGTTTTGCAGTCAAGGCACATTAGATACCTTCACACACATTTGGTGGCAATGTGTCTGCTAGATTATATTTCTAATAGTATTTCTTCGAAAATATGTAAATGACTTAGACGCCTAAGTGGAAATCTTCACATCTCCCAAATTAGAGGCAAATAGTATACTGTGTTGTTAATTTTATACACTACAGACTAATAGATGTATATGTTACCTTATACCCATTCTTTTCAATGTATTTTTTGTTATTTATTTATCTTTTTCTAAGAAAGTATCTTAATAAGACTTAAATGGACACTTTAATCACCCTACATACTCTCCTCCAAAATTACTGCTAAATTAAGTGCATTATGAGTGTTTAAAGTTGGTGTTTTTAAACTGCTTTTAATCTGTGCTTGCATCATCACATATATAGTTGTGAGCGTACGAGTTGTTGCTAACACTTGCAGGCTCGCAAAGCGAGGGTCGCAGTTGCTGGCAAGGAGCGCTAAAGGCGCTCCTTGCCAGCAACTGCGACCCTCGCAAACTTTACATCGTAACGCAAACAAAATACTAGACGCGTTATGACCTCGCAAAAAACGGCCGCAACACGCGCACATCAAAACATAAAAAAAAAAAAATACACACAACAAATACATAAAAAGCTTACCTACAGCAAGAGGGAGCATCCAGGACATCGAAAACTAAAGTTACACCTCAATTTAACTGAAATTAAAGCAGTTTAGACACTAAAAAATTCTCTAAGCGAGAGAAAAAATGGCTGCCGAAAAAAAACAAAATGAGGCTACAGCAGTCTAAAGACGCAAAAATCACCAAACACCTACGTATTTGCCGAAAAACACCTACGAGATTAGAAAACAAAGACGCAACCCGCGCAACCCCAAAAACATTACAAACACAACAAATACAAACAACAAACACATAAAAAGGTTACTCACAGCAAGGGGGGCATGAGGACCTCTGCAAGTGAAGTTACACCTCCATTTAAGCACAAATTTCGGAGTTTAGAGACCCGAAATCACCTAAGCGAGAATGGCCACCGAACAAAACGAAAACGAGGCTAAAGGTCCCTAAACATGCAAAACACCACCAAACAGCTACGGATATTCTGAAAAAACCACCAAACAGCTACGGATATTCAGAAAAACTCGCACAACATAGAAAACTAATGTTACGAAAAACTTGCACGACATAGAAAACGAACGACGCTACATCAGCCACATTATATACACCAAACACCCTTAGCTCACTTAGTTTCATTGCTGTCATTTTTTGACGGGCAATTCGCTAGTCAGATTATAATAAACTGAACTGGTGGTACTGATTATAAGCAGGTGTACAGGTATTTTTCACCTATTGCAAAGCATTTCGGTACATAGCCCAGTGGTTATGTAACTAAACTATGAAAAGGCAAAGGTGACTGAATCTTACCAAAACCCTTTTTTTAATACAAAATTACTATTTTTTGGGACGATATCAGACAAATCTAGGGGTAATAACTCTGATCAACAAAGTGTTATGCTTGTAATAGAAGCTCTATGTTACTTATATTATTCTTATTCACTATTGCGAAGCATGTAGACACATAGCCCAGAGGTTTATGTAATCTGGACTATGAAATAGCAGATGTGTTTTTTGAGTCTAACTATAGCCTTATTTCTTTTAAAAAATGTATTATGGTAATAAAATAAGTTGGCATCTATACCACCTTAACATAACCGAATTAGCATAATTGAAATCCAAATACTGAAGCATATAATTAGTAAAAAAGTTGATTCATATTACTGTCTCAACATTCAGCTTTTTTGCTGATAGATGACTACTAAGATTTACAACTCATGTAATTGCCTTCCAAAAATAAGATAATAATAAATTTGAATAGCTATAATACATTCAATTTAAAAATATGTTCTCAATAAAACCATTGTGTACTAGTGAATATGTCGATCACAATTCCGGTTTTCAGTCCCAATAATGAGCTAAAATAATGCTATATCATCATCAAGTCTAAAAGGTTAAACCACTCAATAGTGTATCCAGGCATTAAATGAAAATGAATTGTATTTTTCTCCACACCTGTTGCCTTTATAGATTGTGGGTAAGAACAGACAATTTAGAAAGTTCAAGGGATTGTGTGGGTTGTATAATTTCAGATTTTCTTTAGAAATGTATTTTATTATGTTCTCTAACAATTTGTATCCTAGTTATTTAAAATATTGCTGGCAGACATTTTTAAATAGCTTGAATGATTAATATCAGACTTTCAGTCTGCCAGCTTGGGACAACATCACCTTAACACTTTTGAATTCGGGTTGATCATCAAAGTATGAAATTCATAAACGACAGCCACATTTGTACTAGTATTTGAATACATCCAGTCAGTGGCTGAGCTAAGTAGGTGCTTGTAGGAGTGAATAAAACATCCAAAATATGTGAAAATGTATTTAAGTGGTCAGATCACTCCTAGATATAAATAATTATCTGCTGCTCTCCGCTAATAAAGTAAGAGACATGCTTTATTCCAGGTTGATGAGGGCCCCTATTCTGTTATGGGCCTTTGTATCTGCTGTACCAGCAGTAGCTCCGCCACTAGATCCAGTATAAGCTGTTGTGATCCTGACCAAAAGTTCAGCTAAGGACTGAGGTATTTTCCACACTAAGGTATGAAGTGTATATAACTCATATGTAAGTATTCTGGTCAAACAGTGCTCTGTTTACTATTCATAGAGTTCAGCTTTGGCACGGACTGTTAGAGCAGGAAAAAGTAGGAAATAATATGAAAAATAGCTACCATGAATAGGGCATAGTTACATATTTGTAAGAAGGAGCTAATATAAGTATGTATGGCTCAAATTTGGGAAACACTAGAGGTCTAGTCCCTCTGTCAGTGAAAGTATTAAAGGACCAGTTTAGTGCATTTATACTTGAAGCTCATACAGTATGTTTGTTGGGCAGAGACTATTACAAACACTACACAGTTTAAAATAAATATTTTTTTTCTTAGCTTTTAAACTGTATGTTTTCCCCTCAAGCAGAGCTACATATCTCCTGCTACCTGTGTCTGATCAGTGTTGGTTCTACTTGAAATTGAACATCCTCAGTAAAGGAAAGCAGGGCTATAGAAGTTGATGCACTGGACGGGGCCTGTGGGGCATCTGCAATCATGTTACAATACAGCTGTTTCCTATGTGTAGATAGATTAGACAGAGCTAATGATGTCATGGGGCACGGCCAGTGACACCAGTACAGCCTGCTTCCAAGCTCCATGATAATCCAGCATACACAGGAAGAGCTGGCCAGGTCTCTGATACATACAAGCAGTAGGAGTTACACAGCTCAGCTTGAGGAAGAAACAGACAGTTTAATAGCTAAGAAAAAATATTAACTTTCATTTATTTGAAATGGCATACTGTTTTTAATAGGCTATGCCCAGCAAACAATGAGCTTTACTTGTAAATGTAGTATAGTAGGTTATTTAATCTTCAATAGACGTGGATTTAGCAATTAAATGCTTGATAAGGGAGGGGATCTAACCACATAATAACACTGGCAGTAGGTTTTGCTTGTTTGTTTATGTATTTGCAAAAACAGCATGTCATTAATTCAATTCAAAGCAGCCAATTAGTATTTGTGAACCACAGATGTGGATAGTAGTACATAACAAACAATGCTGAATATCTCAACAATTATTTACTTTAAAAAGGCTAGTATTATGTATAACCAGTTTTTCAGTCACCAGAACTTTAAAAAAAGACTTGATTTTGACTTTTAATAAATCCCTGTCTGCAGTGGTTGAAAGAACATATTGTTATTCTTTGAATGTTACAATTTGTACAATCTGGAATCATTGATTTATTTTAACCAATCTGCATGACAGGTATTTTTTTTTTTTTTTGGGCTAAACCTAATGTAATCATTTTGTTTTTCTTTTCCATGACACCCACGGCCAATTTGTTGCATACACATTCAAAACTGCTGTTCAATTACTCATTTCAGCCCTTTCCCCTTCTGCCAACTTTATTTTCAAATACATTTTTATTTTGTATTTTGAAGTAGCCTATTCAGCAAGCAATTTTCCTGTCACATATTTCTAAAGTGACTGTTGGCTTCTGTGCCTTACCATATTGAGAAAATTGTAGTAATTTCTCTCTGTAGCTAAAATATAAGGACATGGAGGAGGCTGACCTGTATATGGCCTGTTTAATGGTGGATCAGCTATATTTGGCACTGTTAAGTGTGGTTGGAACAAGAAGGCAAAAGGAGCAAAATAAAGTATATGTAATAGAAAGGGGGGGGGGGGGGGTTCTGAGTTTGTGGTAGTCTTAAATGTATTACTGTTGTTGTTCAGTTTTTATGAAAACTGACAGGTGACATTCCAAGACCATGCACAGATAATTATCACTATAATAGTTATCAGTGTTGGGGACGTTTGCTGTCGATGCACGCACGACGTACGCAGACGAAAAACGGAAAATTTCTGAAACTGCATGAAAACGAGGCTCAGCAACACCAGGCTCGCAGAACTTACAAAAAACACGACACCAAAGACAGTAATACAAACAACGCCTGGCACGCTGGACTTTGAAAATAAAACCAACGGCAGTCAGCGCACGCCGCGCAAACATTCAGCAGGCACACAGAGGAGAAAGACACAGGGAAGGGACAGAGGGGAGATACTGGAAAGAGACACATGGCATTCCCAAGCACAAAACTTACAGGTTAACAAACCATGCAATGAGCGGCCTGTATAGTAGGCGAGAGGAAAGGCTCGCAATGAGTAGGAGAGCCTTGCAATGAGCGCCAAAGCCGCTCATTTCGAGACACTCGATGAGCACCAAAGGCGCTCATGGTGGGGCTCGCAATCTGCACCCAACGTCATCATTGCAAAACAGGAAAGTTGAAGTACACGGGGGGAGAGGCTAGCAATGAGCGCCGAAGGTGCTCAGAAGATCAAAACCGTTGCCAGCCTTACAATTTTATTCCCGTCATTGTTGATGGGCAAGTCACTAGTAATTTATTAAATATGAGTTACTCTTTCCTTGTCACTTTCTAGATGACAACCACAAAAAGAAGTTGTCTTTGCTACAATTATGTACATTATGTGGTGTCAATCAATGCTGCAGTGTTGCACAATCTGATAGGATACTACAAACATCCCAATGCACTGATTTGTTTTGTAGATTCATGAATTCAGTAGGTACCAATTATATAGGACCATTCAGAACAGATTGCTGTAAAATAAATATAAATCAAATAAAGAGAGTGAGCTGAAATGAGTCCTGGTGAGGGGATACCAGACAAAGTACTCCATCTATAGCCCACTGGGAGGTAAACTCAAACATCCTCCCAGCGGCCAATTACCAGTGGGTACTTTGCCCGCATACGGAAGTGCCCCAGTGCCCAGAACATGGCCACACATGGCAGTGGAACCATCCATGCCATACACTGCTTCCTGGCCGACAAATTATGCAGCTTGGCTAATACCAGGAGCAGTTTGACCAGAACATTTGCATATAACTCCGTGAATGAGATTACTGTGGTTAGTTACATCTACCACATACTTGTGTAACATTTTAGATTTATTTCCATAAGAATGTTTCAGTTGCTGCATTTGACTGAGGCAAATCATTCAGGCTCCAGGTCAATCATTTTTAACATGAAGGAATTTAATTTTTTTGATTTGTTTTATGCATCCTAAACAATTCAGACATCTGTATCTTTTGATGATATAAGGAAGTCTGGTTTGATTAAGTCAACTCCTTTTTACTTTTAATATAATTCTATGTGTCCACAACAGAAATATAACTGAATTATCCTATCCTATTGTCAGTTTTGTTTGCATAGATAGTTAATTTACTTTAAGTATGAGTTTTCATATAAAAGAATCTTACGTTTAGATCAAACTTGCCCCTTAAGCCAAGTTGATTTATCCCTCTAAAAATATAAATTTGATTCTTTATGGGCTGAATACTCACTGTACTGAAATAACTATGTGTTCAGCTCAAAATAAATTATCTGATCTAAATAAAGATATTCTATGATTGATTTTAATAATGCAAGAGAAAGAGGATTCCAGAACAGAATTTATTAATGTGCTTTAAGGAAGAATTAATTAGGCTGACGACAGAGAGAGCTGTATTGTGGCACAGTGAGAGATGACTGTTAGAACTGGGATGTTAGCTGTGTACAAAGATTCTGATATTGTGCTGTATAAAGTTAATGAATAGTGTTTTGTATCAGGCTTGGAATAAGGAATTTAATTTGCCATGTAATTAAGAACTCTTTGACACAGACTCATGTAGGCCCACAAATGGCTGTTATAATGGCTGCACTAAGCGCCACTGAGGGAGTTAAGGTTGCATGTGTGTTTTTAATTGTTACTGATGTAAAAAGAGTGTTTTATTATTGGAGGACAGAAAGAAAGGGGCTGGCCGTAAGGTCAAAGACCTCTGTGCCCATCTCCAGTCTTGGGCGTGTTGCCCCGTTCACTCCCTGGGGTTACAATACAATGGCAAAGTGGCACTGCTGCTGTAACGTATGATCCTGTTGTTAGTTTATGAGAGTTGTGATAAGTAAGTTATCAACCTGTCTAGGTTAGCCAATTAACCTCTGTGGTTGACAACAATAATCACTTAAGGAGGGTTAAGTGTTGTAACAGATACTCCCTTGATGCAGTGTGTGGGTGTAACCACAACATTTGCATAACTTCCTGTGCCTTTCTAGTGGTGTGGTGGTCCATAATCCCACAACAACTCACCACATAACCATGGCATTTCAGAGAAAAGGGGGGTGGGGACCAGAAAAGGTCAGAGTTGTTAACCTGTGAATAGTGGACCTCTTCACATAAAGGTCATTTGACACTTGAGCTTCCATTCACGAGGATAGGAAGGAGGTTTCCAGGGAAAACTAGCACCGGCAAATATAATATTTGTCTTTCGCAGACAATCAAACTATGGGGCGTATGTTCATAAAACATAGTCCTATCACTGGCCAGACAAGCTGGTGTCTAGTCACCCACCTGGTAATCCCCATAGCACCCACACCCCTTCATGACTTGGGAATGAGCCAGTCACCTAGCCCTATCTGTCCTCTGATTGGTCAACCTTCATAGAATTGACAAAAGCCACTGAGGCTACAACAACTCCTGTGATCCTCTTCTTGCTGCCCGAGTATAGTGTGAGAATCTACTAATCATTTTCGATCTGAGGACCAAGCTCGTGCATCTGTTTCAGCGAATACAATGGAGCTGGTTCTAGGTCGTGACACTCTTCCTGTAGTGTTTGAAATCGATACAGGACAAGGGCACATTTATAAAGACCGATAATAATTAAAAGGGAAATAGATTGAAACAATAGCCACTGTTTGTTAGGTATAAGTATTAATATAAGTACACACACTGGGCAACAATGGTATTTATTACATAGCTAAACAGATGAGAAAAGTCTTCTTGGAGGAGAGAGAGGTGAAAGGTGACATGAGGGAAACTTCAAATATATTAACAATCCACTATACCAGAGTATCATGAGTACTCAGGAGATGCCAATGAATATATTTCGGACAAGTGCTATGAGCAACTGGGGAATATTTTATAGCAGACTCACAATAATTGACTGTTGGAAATGTTTTGGATTTGTGTCTTCCTCTTAACTTTTTCTCCATGACATGACTGCTCATTGTAAAGACTGTTTAACATTGTACTATAACATATTTATAGTTGTCATCAGGTTTCTCTAAGGATCAGATCTAAGTGTATAAACCTGAAATAAATGTAATATTTGCATGTGTTTGAAGAGCTCTTTATATGGTCAGATGTGCACACACTTCATATCTTGGGAGGTATCCCATTTACCTTCCAGCCAAGCTGAATTTATATTCTGTGGTTCATCTACAGTTAGAAATAGTGTCTTTGACCAGAAGTATGAGATTTGTATAAGAAGGAGGTGGATTTCTCTCAGTTTTTGGTTGCCCCTGTATGAAACCCAGGCAAATCCAGATGTATCAGAGAACACAATTAATAATTGAAATATATATATATACCTATAGATCATAAATGTAAACAAATAATAATACATATATATATAAAAGAAAAAAGTATAAACCAGTAAAATGTTGCTTTACATTACATGACATAGTTATTATTATCTTTATTTATATCGCGCCAACATATCCCGTAGCCCTGTACAGGGGTTTAGTACATGGCAAAAACAAACTTAACACCTTATAAAGTTGTACCATGTATATCTTTCAGGGCAATAAGTATATTAATAGTTAAGCATATTATAATAAACATTTTATTTACCTATACAATCATGTATTTAAAAGATCATGTTTACTAAATGGGTTTTTATGCATGCATTTTTTTTTAAGGAATATGGAAGGTTTTTTTTTTTTCTAGGTATATAATAGATCTATGTATCTATATACTTTTATGTACTATATTTTATTAAGAAGTGCTTATAAGCTCTGTTTTTACTGCGTAACATCAAATTGTGTCTTCGTGAGCAGCAGAGGGCAGACACAAATTGCTACTGACTCCGTTTTACTGGCTGTGGAGTGTCTCATATTAGCCAATCATGCATAAACTTAGCAGCATTCTGCAGCATGCTACTGAAAGATGGTCACTGATTGGATAGACTGAAACACTGTGCAGCCAGTACTATTAGGTGCCTTCATGAGCTGCAGACCCAAGAGGGCAGACCCAAGCAGGTACTATTTGTTTGATTTTAGGCAGTAAAAAAATAGTTTAGAAACACTTCTTAGTAAAATAAAGTACATTAAAATAAATAGATACATTATATACATAGTAAAATCAAAAAACCTTCCTTGTCCATTTAAATAAATAAAATCTGTATAAACTTCATTTAAATTAACAGGAAATGCATTATGTAGGCTTCACTGGCAGAATAGCATGACTTATACAACTATATTGCATGGTTTGAGAGGAACAACGGTTACAATTTGAATCAATTTATTGTGCTTTGAGACTTTCTTTATCTAAGGTGTGAATTTTCATTTGTGAAAGCAAATGGCTCAACATCTTTTAGCTCCTGTGCCATTATAGATGAAAAATGTACATGTGAAAATCAGGTTAATCCTGAGAAAAAAAGGGCAGCCACATCCAAAATGGCAGCAAGATTTAAACAGTACACCCCAGACATACATTACATTTTAGGGCATATAAATATTTAATAAGCGCTAATATTACTAAAGGTCTCAAGACAGGAGAAGGCATTTTTACGTTGATGGCTTAAATCTAGAATGAGTCCATTTCTACAATAAACCCGGACATGTTTGGCTGACTTCTAAGAGTTTTGAAAAATTGGCCTCCAAACCCATAAATATTACTAGGTACCAAAAGCCGTCAAGGGAGCTCCCATTTGTGTGCTGTGCTGTTCCTCCTCATAAAGCAGCAGAGGCAATTAATTTTTGAATTTCAGCTCTTGCTCTGTGTATACAAAGGGCATGCTAAGTTTGCTGACGTGTTCAGTTCTGCTGCCAGCACACAATGATTTGCAGGGTTGGATTGAGTAGGTGCTGCAGATGTCATGCACATTTTGATTAATACAGCCCCGTTTCAACCTGATCACACATGCTTTATGATTCTCAGTCATTTGTCTCTTTTATAATTAGATACTACACTGCTTTTAATTATATCATGTTGCATGTCCAGTCAGCCGTAAAGCTGCGTAACCTCATCCTACACGACACTACTCTGAGCGATTAAAGTGAGCCGTGCTTTTCATCCAAATGTGGTAAGATCACATTAACCCCTTATTACCCTTCTTTGTTGTGGTTTAGTCGTTCAGTTGCGTTCGACTCTCCATGACTCCATGGACCACAGCAGTATATGGACCTTTGTTCCTTTGTACGCCTTCACTCGTATCTCTCTGATTTGCTTTTTGTTAAAGATGTTCCTTAAAGGGACATCAAAGGTCTCTTAGAAACTAAACTGTGACAAAATTCTGCAAACATGCTCATTGACAGAGATCCCTGACTGGGTAATTTGAAACACTGCTCTTGACATTCTGTGTATTCATGAGCTGCATGAGCTACATAGAGCAGACCCAAATAGGTACAAATTGTATGATTTTAGTCTCGAAAAACAGAGCTTTTAAGAACTTCTTAATAAAATAAAGTACATAAAAGTAAATAGACAGGTATATTATATTAAAGAAAAATAAAGCAACTCATCTCTGTAAATTCATTACTATCTGAAAATCACTTACTATTAGTGAGTAAATAGCCTATATCCTCTAATGTGAACTCAAGCCTAAACTATATGTTACTAATTCCTCAAGAGGTCTAAATTTCCTAAATAAAGTAATCCTGAAGCTCAACACTTTGTCCCATTTCGGTTAGAAAGATAAGAATTTACTATATTTATATGTGCAGCAGATGGAAATTTCACTCAATATCCACTCACAAAATGATTCACGATATTTGTCTTGGGTACATATAATCAATGTATGTATAATCAAAACAACGACAATTAATATTAAAACTCAATGATCAAGTTTTTTTACATACAAAATCATCTAGTGGTACCAGTCCCAAAAATTAACTCATGTTGTTCCAGGGTAGCATTTTAATCGGAAATTATAACGAAGCACAAAACAATGAATTTTCTACCATAGAGCCATTTTGCTGATTTAAATGAATTCTCAATGGTCCAGGTCCCGCAATAATTAAGCGTTAGTCCCTTAATAGAGACAAGATACTTTTCCATCTTGTTGCTGAATACCCTGTACCTGAGCTGAGCTGAGTTGTTACATCTTAGCTTGGTTATGATGCACACTTGGGGAAACCAATGTATCACTTCTAAGATGATATCACTCACACAAACCTTCACATACCAACACATGTCCGAATGTTCACTGTTGGCAGTAACAGAAAGCTAGAGTATTAGACAGAAGTCGGATTATACAAATAAAGACTAGGTAATCACTAAACAATTCCTGGACAAGTCCCCCCAGCCTCCTGAGGATAGAGTTATAAATGAATGCTGATGAGGTCTTATAGACACGGACCTTGTTGTTTAAGGAATAGTGAATCAATTCCTTAGGTGGAATACATATAAATTGAGCACTGGGATGTACTGAAAGAGTTTATCTTTAGTGGCCAGAACCATAGGAAATGATTGTAGATATTTATGTGGCAATGAAATAGATAGATATGTTTAACTATCAATGTGTAAAAATACAGCAGACTGAATACAAAATAAAGAACGGCTACATGTGATACCATATTGCTTTACAAGTAAATTCACAAAGGTTACTCTAAGAGTGCTGGGGATAATACTTGGCAATATCAGTATAAAATAAGTGTATAATAATTAACTCCAGAAATTATTTGGGAGGAATACTAGTCAGTAAAATATAAGTTGGTCTGACGTACACATATGGTTATGTGGATGTGAAATTAAATTAATAGTTTTGCATACTTCTACTCACCAGTTCCATATAGAGAACACATTGAACAAATGATAAAGCACTGCTTATATGAGATACAAACATTGTTTAAGTAATAAGTATAATATAAGTATAAAAATCTTGACTCCAGATACTGCCATATCCTCTACTGAAAGATTTTAAAGAGATGTACAGAAAAAGTAACTTCACTGTTTTATATTTTAATTGTGAATATTTAAGCATTTTAGGCACATTTTAGTATCTTTGAGAATAAATATTAATAAAAGTTAAGTTGTATATCTGTGGAAGTAACTGGAGCTAAATAAACAAGTACTAAAAGTGTACTTTTTTTGGTGATTAGGTCTATTTAGGGAGTGATCTGTTACTGGTCAATTGGGCTCATATTATCTGATGTACATTTGTAAATTCGGGAAATTAATGGATCTTTCTTTTCTGTGATATTATTATATACCTAGTAAAATCCCCAAACCTTCCATGTCTTTTTAACTAAAATCCCTTACACCGGGCATTTTTAGATGTTTCATTTATAAGACAATAACACCAGGCTTGAGTCATGTCTGGTACAATATTTTTTTTGAACACAAAGCAAAGAACTTCAAGAAGGATAAGGAACACAGCAAGATGTACCAATGAATACAAGTTACTTAAACCCATTTTTATTCAATGTATTTTTTTGTAAAGTTAAAGAAAGTTAAAGAAAATGTTTAAAAGGATGTAAAAATTACATAATTTAGTATGTAAATTCTTACCCTCACTCTAACGGATACATAAGATTGGATAATCAAATTGGCTTTTTTTTTTTCTTGACTTTGTTACTAGTCCTTTGTGGTTAAATATTGCTACTTGTCTGGAATAATTACTATTGGATAAAGAGTAGTTGACATGAAAAAAAATGTTAAATTTATTGTGAGCTCCAGTCTGAAGATTCTGTAAATAGAGCAGTTTTCATTTTAAAGGGATATGTAAGTTTCCTGGGTTTCAAATGTTTCCTAATAAACAGCTACTGATTAGTAGAAAAATATGTATTATATTGAAAAGTTGAATGTACTTACTTATTGATATGCTAGATACTGATATCTGAATGTGCACATCCCTAGGAAGCTTACATAAAGTGTACCCTGCAGGCATGGGCATAGGAACCAAAACAAATCTGGGGGGGGGGGGAAAGTTTAAAGAGACAAAAAAATCTGTGGCCCTGGGTGGTACAATTCAACTCTACTCCCATGCAGCAGGGGAGGATCTAGCGCTGGTGTACCTAATGCAATGCCCTGCTCTGGGGCGGGGGGGGGGGGGGGGGTGTGTATCAGTGCTGCAATGCCCCTTGTTTAAATTCTCAATGCCCCTGGGTTCCATTCACCCACCCCCAGTATAATTAAAAATTATATATATATATATATATATATATATATATATATATATATATATATATATACATAAATATTTAAATTATTTAATTGAACATAAGTTATGGGTCAACGCTCTCATGGGAAAGACATACTGCTCTGAAAATGCATGATTACATTTCATTTTGATATTTTTTTGTGTCCCCTGTTAATATAATCTGGGGGGATTTGCCACCCCCCCCCCCCCATTCCGCATAGTTCCTACGCCCCTGTGAGTGAGTGACCTCTAAAGGAAATGATGGTTGGTGGGGTTAAAGCTGATATTGCCCATAAGGAGACAGGCAGAGAGAAAACAGACAGCAACTGCCAGATTGTGCTACAAATGTTTCAGTCTTTACTTTCTCCTGATTTGCCAAAATTATTTTTCAAATTGTATACCAGTTTATCCTGGGTTAAGTTTCAACTGACAGAAATTACAAGATATTTTACTAACTTCAAGGTAAGTGCTTATTTTGGTATTTTTTCATGCAAATTAATTTTTCATACACTACTAATTCTCCTCTATCAGATGCACTCATAATCAGCTCACTTGCATATCCCTTTAAGTTTTCTTAGAAAACATTAACTTTTTTAATCACAATAAACTGCAAACATGATTATACTGAGCTGTTCTAAAAGCTGGACCATTACCATGGTTCTTTAAGTTTACAGTATAATTTTCAATAGCACCATGTAAAGTAAGCTTGGAAATAAATAATGTAACTTTATTCAAGCAGGGGAATTCAGTTAGCAAAAAATAAATAAAATAAATCTGGTCTTTTCCAGAGGCTGCAAAACAGGAGCCAAAGATAAGCAAATATTTCTCTAGGGAGGAAAAAAATAAAGAAACGGCAGATATTAAAGTATTATTTTAGCAGATTGTTAAAATATATAAAAGATTCACATTCAGGAGGATGGTAATACAGTAAACTTATTTCTAGTAAATTTGCTCTGGGATAAAATGATGGGAGATGACACTTGGGGAAATTTACTGAGAAGTGCATCTATATATTTACTATACACTATTTCCTGTGGGGGAAATTGAGATCATAGTGGTTCTCACATCTCAGCCATGTGAGATGCTTAGTAAATGTAGATAGTACTCACAGGAGCAACTTAGCTTTTCACTTATGAAATTCTTGTGGAAATATTGAAATGATATCCATATAGTATATTAAAGTCCTTTCAAAATATTCTGACTTCAAATAAAATAAATATATCACAAGAACCATCTATAAATATATTGTATGTGACTTGCCTTGAGTTACTTGGAGATTGGGTTGGCTTTGAAATTACTTAAATACTTACATAGATTAGGAAAAACTTTACATTTGTGAATTATGAAACAAACTAACAACATTAGCAGCTATGTAAGACATGGGCATAAAACTATTTTAGCCGACTTTGATTGTGCAAGGAAGCTGCTGTGACAAGCAGGATGCCAAAGGCAAAAAGCTCACTCAACCAATGAGTCAACAAATCTCAATCATCCTTCTTCCACTGAATAAATAATACAAATAGCAGAACACTCCCCAACAAAAACACTTTTTAATTGTGTTTTAGGAACATGAAACAGATATACAGTGCGTTGCAAAAGTAATCACCCCCCTTGGCATTTTTCGTGTTTTGTTTGGTCACAACCTGGAATTAACATGGATTGTTTGAGGATTTGCATAATTTAATTTACAGAGCATGCCCACAACTTTGAAGATGTTTTTATTGTTTTATATAATTATATATTTATACAATTATATATTTATTGTGAAGCAAACAACAAATAGGACAAAATAACAGAAAAAGTCAACGTGCATAACTATACTCAATACTTTGTAGAGCCAGCTTTTGTGGCAATCACAGCTCCAAGTCGCTTTGGATAAGTCTCTATGAGCTTGCCACATCTTACCACTAGGGTTTATTCCCATTCCTCCTTGCAAAACTGCTCCAGCTCCTTCAAGTTGGATGGTTTGCGCTTGTGAACAGCAATCTTTATGTCTGACCACAGATTTTCTATACGATTGAGGTCTGGGCTTTGACTAGGCCATTCCAACACATTTACATGTTTCCCCTTAAACCACTCAAGTGTTGCTTTAGCAGTGTGTTTGGGGTTATTGTCCTGCTGGAAGGTGAACCTCCGTCCTAGCCTCAAATCACGCACAGAGTGGTACAGGTTTTGCTCAAGAATATCCCTGTATTTAGCACCATCCATCTTTCCCTCAACTCTGACCAGTTTCCTAGTCCCGGCTGCTGGTGTTCTTTGGGTAATGTGATATGTTGGGTTTGCGCCAGACATAGCGTTTTCTTTGGCCGAAAAGTTCAATTTTATTCTCATCAGACCAGAGCACCTTCCTCCATACATTTTGGGAGTCTCCCACATGCCTTTTCTCAAACTCAAAATGTGCCATTTTATTTTTTGTTGAAAGTAATGACTTTCTTCTGGCCACTCTGCCATAAAGCCTAACTCTATGGAGCATACGGCTTATTGTCATCCTATGTACAGATACTCCAGTCTCTGCTGTGGAACTCTGCAGCTCCTCCAGGGTTACCTTAGGTCTCTGTGCTGCCTCTCTGATTAATGCCCTCCTTGCCCGGTCCATGAGTTTTGTTGGGCGGCCGTCTCTTCGCAGGTTTGCTGTTGTGCCATGTTCTTTCCATTTGGTTATGATAGATTTGATGGTGCTCCTGGGGATCATCAAATATTTGGATATTTTTTATAACCTAACCTTGACTTGTACTTCTCAACAACATTGTCCCTTACTTGTTTGGAGAGTTCCTTGGTCTTCATGGCAGTGTTTGGTTAGTGTTGCCTCTTGCTTAGGTGTTGCAGGCTCTGGGGCCTTTCATAAAAGGTGTGGATATGTAATGACAGATCATGTGACACTTAGATTGCACACAGGTGGACATCATTTCACTAATTATGTGACTTCTGAAGGTAATTGGTGGCACCAGAGCTTTTTATGGGCTTCATAACAAAGGGGGTAAATACATACGCACATGCCAAGTTTTCTATTTCTAAAAAAATGGTATATATTTTTCTCATTTCACTTCACCATCTTAGACTATTGTGTTCTGATCCATCACATACAATTCAGATTGACAAAACATTGAATTTAAGGCTGTAATGTAACAAAATAGGTAAAAAGTCAAGGTGGGTGAATACTTTTGCAAGGCACTGTATTTTTCTGAACTAAATCCTTCTTTGAGATATATACACTATTTTTTTCTGGCTCATTATACTGTTTCTGGTAGTTTAATGTATTTTCTGAGCTGACAACCTTTATCTGCTCCTGAGTTATTATGTAGTTATATCCCCTGCAAGAAACTAATGAAGGACACATTGCCAGTTTAGGAAAAACCTCACCTGCATGTAAAGTGTAAAACAAACTAAAAACATTGGCAACTGTGTAAGCCATGAACTTTTTTTTTTAAATAGAAAATCTTATTTTTTCAAACTGTTTTTATCTAGCTTTAAAACTGTCTGATAGTTTGGAATTTGATGGCATTTACTAATCTACTGTACAGTGGAGGGAAGCATAATGGAGGGTGGAGAGGGGAGGGGTTTTGGTTGTAAAGCTTGCAAGTATAATTGTACACCTACATATGCACACAAATGTAAATGCCCCTCTCTTATACATACAACCTATACCACTGCATACTATGCTCTTAGCAGGGCTGGATTAATCAATAAGCAAAATAGGGCATCAAGGGAAGAGGGCACCACAGAAATGTCCCATTGTGGGATTTACCATGAACCATATGGTGTAAAACTACAAATGGTGCAGCTGAACCAGGTTCCAAAAAAGGGCTCCTACAATAAATAAAACAATGACATACATATAATAATAATAATAATAATAATAATAATGATAATAATTAATAATAAAATAGTAATAATGGAGGTTATTGATACACATTGCAAAGGTTTATTCATATTTATATTTTGAATTATATATATATGGGGGCACCAAAATCTTTTAAGTGCTTAGGGCCTCTAAGGTCTTAATTCGGCCCTGGCTCTTATTGAGATTCAGTCTTGGCCAATGTTTGCCAAATACACTTTTACATCAAATAGTTGTCCTTTAACATATTTAGTCACATAAAGGCAGGAGAACATTGTCACCCTTACAAGGAGGGAAAGTTTTCAACTCTTACAATCAATTATGTATAATTGACTAAATGTGATTTTAAGCCCTCAAATCTATATCTACAAGTTGAATTTCCCCAGAACAAAAGCACCAATTTGTGCTTTAGTACTACTTCAATAAACTGCTAAAGGTTACCAGTGTGACAACAGATATATCTACAAAAGCTTTTAAAGAGCCAAATTAATGGAGGAAACCAATAACTACCATAATCTAGAGCATTTTGTGTGATAGCACAATGACAGATCAAACAGTATTATGCTTTCATAAATTCAGTTACATAAGTACTAGCAATTTGGAGGTAAATGTTAATGTTTTTAGATGCTAATGGAGCAATTTAACAGTGCCACAAAAGGAGTTGAGGGGGGGTGGCCAGCCTTTGAGCTAATATTTAGACAATATAACACTTTCAAACAAAGTGCTTGGCAAAACTGAATGCTTACAAGCTCACTGATTAAAGGAGATATTGAAACAAAAAGTGAAGAAATAAAAGGAGAGGGAAAACATCAAGGACCTACCAAAGTGGCTGGTGTGTCTGTAAGTATGTGAAAATGAGATGTTGTTGTTAAGTCGTTCAGTCGTGTCCGACTCCATGACCCTACTGATCACAAACATCTTGTGTCTGGGTGTGCTAATCCATAATGTTTTCTTGGCAAAGATACTGGAGTGGGTTGCCAGTTCCTACCACAGTGGATCATGATTTGTCCAACCTCTCTGCTATGACCTGCCCATCTTGGGTAACCCTACATGGTACAGCTCACAGCGTCACAAGCCCCTTCACCACGACATGGTAGCGATTCAGAAGGGGGAAAATGAGAACGGGTGAGATTAACTGAATGCTGATTGAGTGTGTGAGAAGAGAAGAGAGTTTATGAGTAAGGAGCTTGAAGTATGAGAGGGGAGTAGAGAGTTAATTATTTGCAATGTCTGTTTTGTATCAAATGTGAGAAATGCAGGTTAGTGTGAGGGCATTTGGCTCCTAGTCACAGGTAGACAGAGGTGCGGTGAGGTGTGTGTCTTTGTCCATTTGTATTAGCATGATGAGTTTACCATGTGAAAAGAGACTTGACATAAGGTGTAATGACGTATTCTGATGTTTGCCAGATCCACTGATTGTAATGAAGGCTGCATGAAAGAGAGCAGAGAGGATCCTGGATATACAGCCTTATTAAATTGTGATTCGGCCAATTGAATAGGGCTCTATTCTATATAAGCACAGAGCATACTTTTTTTACAGAAGTTTTAAGTTAGTGAAGACCTTGCTTTTGGATAGAAGTTCACTTCTGTAAAAAAAAAATATGCTCTGTGCTTATATAGACCCCTATTCAGTTGGCCAAATCACAATTTAATAAGGCTGATAGAGTGTAAATAGGTAGAGATTATCAGTTTTAGTTATTCTGTCGTGTCCGTTTCCAATTAAGCAAATTACACAATCAAAACGATAGCTATGAGTGAAAAAAGAACAAATATATACAATTATTATAAGAAGAAGAAATTAAATATCATTGCTTGGGGTATGGTACATATGTATTGATTTTCAGCAGCCTGGCTTTTGCCGCTTATATTCAGCATAGGAAAATGCTTCTCCCTTCTCAATGATTCTTCTGGCTTGGATAAAATTCACCCGCAACTGTTCCAGACTCTCAAAAGAAGGATGATCGATAATCTCTACCAGCAAGATCAGGGTGAATTTGTTCACATTTCTTTCTTTGGATTCATGAGATGATGGTATGACAAATAACTTTGTGTGAAAATAACTGTAATTTTCCCAGTCTCTCTTCATGTTCTTAGAATTTCTTTAAGGATGTACATGCTTATATATGTTATCTTAAAATGAAAGTTCAATTGGGATTAGACTGTTAAAGGGCGGCCATTGTAGTCTTGTATTTAAAATATGCTCATTTGAAAGCTGCACTTTAAAAAATAATAATACAGTCTTCAATGTATTACCTTTTATATGCAATTATGCTGAAGTGGAATCTACCATTTTGGTTTCTACTGATAAACTTCTAAAGATGGGAGGTGGCATAGAATGCAGAGGAAGCTTCTATTTGTATAGTGGGATTATGGCAGCTATAACTGCCAGAGCTTTAATTGTAGATATGGAAAGGTAATTCATTTCCAAAGACACATCCTTCTAACAAAGCTCCTAAAAGAATAAGAAAGGTAAAAATAGAACCACACAGTATGTAACAATTTCATATATACTGTATATACTCGAGTATAAGCCGACCCGAGTATAAGCCGAGGCACCTATTTTACCACAAAATACTGGGTAAAATGAGTGACTCGAGTATAGGGTGGGAAATGTGCTGCCCCCTGTGTCCCCCCTCTCTCTCCCATGTCTCTTCTCCCCTATCCCTTCCCTGTGTCTCTTCCCCCCTCCCTTATCACCCTCCTCAACCCCCCTCCTCATTCTCAAACCTCCCTCCTCAACCCCCCATCCTCAACCCCCCCATCCTCAACCCCCCCACAACCCCCCTGCTCAACCTCAACCTCCCTCCTCCTTATCAACCCCCTCCTCAACCTCAACCCCCCTCCTCCTCATCAACCCCCCATCCTCAACCCCCCATCCTCAACCCCCCGATCCTCAACCCCCCATCCTCATCCCCCTCCTCACCCCCCCTCAACCTCCTCCTCACCCCCCCTCAACCTCAACCCCCCTCCTCAACCTCAACCTCCCTCCTCCTTATCAACCCCCTCCTCAACCTCAACCCCCCTCCTCCTCATCAACCCCCCATCCTCAACCCCCCATCCTCAACCCCCCGATCCTCATCCTCAACCCCCCATCCTCATCCCCCTCCTCACCCCCCCTCAACCTCCTCCTCACCCCCCCTCAACCTCAACCCCCCTCCTCAACCTCCCTCCTCCTCATCCTCAACCTCCTCCTCATCCTCAACCCCTTCCTCGGTATATGCTAATGCCGCGGCGCGCATGTGACGTCACAAGCGCGCCGGGGTCAAGACGGAGCAGAGGCCGGAGAAGAAGCAGGTAAGTGAGGGGGAGGTACTAGAGGGGAGAAAGTAAGGAGGGGGTTGAGGAGGGGGTTGATGAGGAGGAAGGGGGTTGAGTATGAGGAGGGGGGAGGGAAAGAGACACAGGGGGGTAGAGAGACACAGGGGGGTAGAGAGACAAGGGGGGTTAGAGAGACATGGGGGGGTTAGAGAGACACGGGGGGGTTAGAGAGACACAGGGTGGTAGAGAGACACGGGGGGGGGGGGGGTTAGAGAGACACTAGGGGAAGTGACTCGAGTATAAGCCGAGGGGGCCCTTTTTAGCCTTAAAAAAAGGGCTGAAAAACTCGGCTTATACTCGAGTATATACGGTAAGTGAAATATTTAAAACCTGTTTGTTTCATTACTTTCATTTATTTTTGCTTTACTAAAACATTTTGTCCATTTTGTAGTTTAGCTGTTTATAGGCCGATTTACATAAAATGGAACTACAGTGTCTCGTTGCACATTACATATTCTATCTTTTCAACTCCATACGCTGCTTTTGTGTTCCTGGGTTTTGGGCCTGGAGGGCAAAACTTGAAAATAACATATTTTAAGAATGTTTCTAAAAAATACTTTTCTTCTGATTCCTCATATCTTCAGGCTGTTATTGTGTGTGTATACTCGGAAGTCAGTTTATAAGCTTAGACAATTGTCTGCTCCATATTAAAAGGATTCTTCAGGTCACTAAAGAGACTGTTTTTTTTTTTTTGCAGTTCTTATAGAAATAATTCCTTAAAAACAAACAAAGGAAATAACTGTTTTATTTATTTCAGTAAAAATTCAACCTGTCCACTTGGATATTTATCAAATGAGCTCAGAATGCTGCCGTTCAATTAGGCACTGATGCTAGGCCTCTGCTGCATCTTGAGCGTCTACTTATATAGAAAAAGAAAACTGCATGATGTTGTCTTGCAAAAGTATTCACCCCCTTGACTTTTTACCTATTTTGTTACATTACAGCCTTAAGTTCAATGTTTTGTTAATCTGAATTTATTTGTGATGGATCAGAACACAATAGTCTAAGTTGGTGAAGTGAAATGAGAAAAATATATACATCAAACTATTTTTTTTAAATAGAAAACAGAAAATTGGCATGTGCGTATGTATTCACCCCCTTTGTTATGAAGCCCATAAAAAGCTCTGGTGCAACCAATTACCTTCAGAAGTCACATAATTAGTGAAATGATGTCCACCTGTGTCCACCTTGAGGGAGCTAGAGCAGTTTTGCAAGGAGCAATGGGCAAAAATCCCAGTGGTAAGATGTGGCAAGCTCATAGAGACTTATCCAAAGCGACTTGGAGCTGTGATTGCCGCAAAAGGTGCCTTGACAAAGTTTTGACTTTAGGGGGGTGAATAGTTATGCACATTGACTTTTTATGTTATTTTGTCCTACGTGTTGTTTGCTTAACAATAAATAAAAAAAAAAACATCTTCAAAGTTGTGGGCATGTTCTGCAAATGAAATGATGCAAATCCTCAAACAATCCATGTTAATTCCAGATTGTAAGGCAACAAAACATGAAAAATGCCAAGGGGGTAGGGGGGGGGCTTGAATACTTTTGCAAGGCACTATAAATTATTATGCCCATATTTTATATCAGACATATGATATTACTCCAGTTTAACATACATCGTAACAGCAAATTACGTCTTTGCAAAGGACCACTTCACAATGAAAAAAATCTATATGTTGAAAACTTTAACAGCAATAATAATCAGGCAAAATGTGATACGTCTAGTTTTTAATTAGAAAAAAAAATATTGATACCTCTGCAGAACCCTGGAGGAATCCATGACACATTGGTGGAGATTGTGTGTGTAAGAGGGGGGTGTTTACATTTCTGGAGAGCTATTGTTGCATTGAATGATGCAAGCTGTCAGCTTCCGAGCCAGTGATGGTGAAGATGTGTGGTGTAAATTTCAATCTTATCCAGTTATCAAACAATGGTGCTTAAGTTCTCCATGTTCCCTCTCCACTTATGACTACAAACAAACCCTGTACTTAAACCATTTTTTTTTGTGATAGATCTGAATTGTTATGTCCATGGCTAATTTTGTTTGGTGCATACTTGACAAACAAGTGTATTTTTTCTTGAACTGCTGTAGTTAATAAAGCCTGGTTGTGGTAAAGTATATGAATAAGATTATTAAAGTATTACTGACATTTTGAGTAATACACACACATTATGAGAAAATAATATATCATGATTGACTTACTAAATTGAGATGTCTTGAAGAACTCTGTGAGAGACATCTCTAGTTCCTTTGCAAGCAATGTATCTGCTCTCTGTCTTCTGTCATGCAGCTATCTCACATCTCAACTTGGAGTTCAGCTTGTGCCTATTAACATATTTTAAACGTTGTTATATTTATGGGATTTGCCACGAGATGCAAAAATGTGTTTATTTTTGTATTATATTTGTTACATATACTGTGATTCTGCTTTCTGTTCTCTTAATACTATTAAAGGATCACAAATGTATACTTACTTTCTTACCTACAGGCAGATAGTAGAGGGTATCAAACTGAATAACCTTGTTACATTGGAGCCTGAATGTCATATGAGCCTTGACAAGAATATTTAATGTTTACTGCAGTATATAAGCTATTCCCATGTGCACACTGAAGCAGAACTTGCTAGTATGCTGAGAAAATTACCTACAAACCCCCTAATCAATTAATTAATCGTATACAGGGGAATGGATGGTACTCAGATATGTGACCATTATAAGATACGGAAATATGTTATGCTGGGTGGAAAGATGATTGAAGAAAGGAGAGAAAATTTTGAACAAACAAATAAGTCCTACAGTATCGTATTATAGAATATTTAAAAGTTTTAACGTAGTTGACATGAGACCTTAAGAGCCATTGAAGTGTTCCAATAACACCACCTTATGTTGTATTCACCAGTAACATAATCATCTTTGAAATATACTTTTTTTATTTATTTATATATTTACATTTATTAGAGAACTTTTAGATTGTATGGACAACACAGCACCCTTGAGGCATCTACAAGAAAAGCCATTAGCCTCTAAAGCACAGCAAATATGGAGGTGGTGAGACAATTACATGTTTCTAGGCCTAGGCTTATAGTGCCCTGGGCTAGGATGGTACCAACAAAATTTACCAGATCCCATTGGATCTTAAATACCCCAATGTAGATGTCAATGTTACTGATTTTATTCCCCCTTCCCCCTTTTATGGCCTGTATAATTTGCCTAGATCTCCTCCTTTCCACATGTCTTTGCATTTCCTCTCTGCTAACTGCTAACTGCTCTCTCTCTATCCCTCTCTCTCTCTCCCTCTCTGTTCTATTGGTCCCTTATACCATAATTTATTGTTTTCTTTTAGCCCCAAAATGTACCTGCATCTGGTTTCAGAATGCCTCACTGGTTACTCTGAATTCTGGGAGTTCTGCCCTCCCTCCCTGCCCCTCACCCTCCCACCCCAATTCTGATTAAATATATAGTGAAATGGGAATCACCTGACTTTCCTACTTGCATATATTATCTCACCACTAGGGGCAGACAACATTTTAAATGCTAGAGCCCTCACCACTGTTCCTGCTCTCTCTCTCTAAATGAAAAACCTTTCTAACTTTCACTTCTCTTCTGACCCTTTTATTCCTTATCTGACTTCTGCCCCTTCCATTCCCTTTAGATTGTAAGTGGCGAGTTTTCAGTCTTCTAGGATGCTTTGGGAAAAAGCACTTTCTGCAAAGATTCTAAGCTCAAAACAGGGTCCTCCATTTTTTGAATTTTGTTAATGCTGTATTTTCCCTTGTTTTTATCCCCTGTATTGCGCTAGGGAATATGTCAGCGCGTTACAAATAAAAGTTAATATTAATAATAATAATAACTGATAGCTCCCAGCAGCCCCTTATAGCCATTCTGTACATTTATATATTCGTTTGGATGTAAAACATATTTGAAAAGATGTTTGCTGTCCGGTTCTTTGTGGAAAAAAGTACTGTATGTAATGATTTCCCATGTTATGCCAATGTTATGTCCATACAACTCCTGTGCATAAATGCTTTAGTGCATTACATTGTCTTACTCAAATATAGCAACAGCCAGTGTGTGATTGGTTACCATGGCAACCATAGAGTAGGTAGACATTTAGAAATAATGCTGACTTGTGTCTAAGATGTCTAATTAATATGCTTACAGACACCAGCAATATGCTTACAGACAGCCCAAAATGAGAGACCATCTAGCTCTTAACATATGTCATGGCCACTGTATTATAAGAACAGCTGAAACCTTGAATTTATAATGAAATGGTATCCCATCGCAGTAATTCAACATGCCTTTTAGTATTAATTTACACTTAGAAATGCAGGCCATGCTCAGGCATTTCTCTGAATTTCATGTGCAGGAGTTCGCTCTTCAGTATTAAAGAGTATTGATATAAAATGATTCCACTTGGCTGAAAGAAGAGAAGAAATATCATTGCTAGTAGATTTTGTCACTTGTCTGGGTACATTTATTTTAAAAGAAGCACAGAGAAATGAATCAAAGAATATTACCTATTTATTGATATGGGTACACATTGGGTGGGATTTACTAAGCAGTTTCTCACCACAAGCCATATGAAATCAGTAGAGAACATGAGATGCACTAGAGATTCTTAATAAATTATCCCCATAAACCCCGCAATTACACGCAAAGGTGGCAGATTATAACCAATGAGTTCAATGTATATGCACTTTTAAATAATGGTAGCACTGTGGAGCTATTGCTTCCTTATTATTTTTTGTGAGTTAGGTTAAAACTAAAAAAAACACTGTCAAAGCTTTTATATGGACTTCAATGGGTTCCAAGAATCTGTCAGTATGGCCAGATATTACCAATGAAGTCTGTCAAGCTGATGACCAGCCCAAAATGTCAAGCAATACTGGAAGACCTTCACTATGGGTTTAGTCTGATCTCTCTATCAAATAAATAAAAGCAAAACACTGGGAGAGGGAGGTCTACCTCAGATGTCTATGTGAACACATAATGTATAAAGGTATTGATGTGATATTGGTCTTTGAGAAAAACACATGGGGGGAGCGTGGTAGCCTGTAATCCAGCATCTCAGGTCATTGTGCATTAACAGCAAGCCGTACATGGGTCATCGTGAGTTATAGTGAAAAGGTGTTTAATGGACGTGTTAAGACTTGTTATGGCCGCGTTCGATGAAGCATACTGTTTTAGTAAACACATCTGCAATGCTGATATTCCAATATTCAGCCAGTAACATACAGCATAAGCATGCTAAATATAATTTAAAAATTACATCAACACAACTGACACTTACAGTAGTGTAAATTAATCCTGGTTTATGCAGATATGAATACAAATTATGAATTTACAGACAATTCACAGAAACGGGACTACAGTGAAACATTACATATTCACTCTTTGCAACTCCATACACTGCTTTTGTGTTCCTGAGTTCTTGGTCTTGAGGACAAAACCTGAAAATAACATCTTTTGAAAAGTTTCTAAAAATCGTTTTCATGATTCCTCTTATACCTAAAGGAATATCGGATGTTTTTCAATAGAACACAAAAAAAACAACTTCGAATCTTTGTACCCCTTCATTTTTTGTAATGGTCCACTAAAAATATCACCTTTTACAGCCATCTTACAAATCTACATATATAAATATTAGAGTCATCATTTTGACAACTTAGAACAATGCAATATAAGTGCTCATAGGTGAAAAATAGTCCTATTTCACTTGTTGTCATGACAACTTTACATTTTGACAAGTTATTGAGTCAGACACATTTACTGCAACCCACGTACACTTCTCTTATATATATTTAAGTGGCAGAGAAATTACAGGTAAGGGCATTTTCACAGTATGGTACATTTTCATTATTTGTAAATTGTCCAAGCTTACTTACAGCTAGGCCACTTATAAGGATAAGAAAAGAGTATGTATGTGTATATGTGTGTGTATAGCACAATGGCTTTTTAAAAAAAAATAAAGTGAGTGAAATTATAAACATATGCAAGGTCAGATCCAGACACCCATTGGTCCTTAGACTAGATTTATTGCATGAAAAAAATACATTATTTTTATCTAACAGAAATAAAACTTCAACAACACAGGGATTGTCAAGGAGAAATATATTGCAACCCTTCTCAATATTAACTAAAATGTTTTCTAGTAACCATGCATCCCATTGCAGACTATCCAGAACCAAATCAGTGTTGTTTACGGGAGCAAAATGTGTGTAAACCACCAGGTTGTATAGGTTTTTTGCCTGCCAGGTTGCAACTAACCAACATTACAACCTATAGTCTTGCAAAATGCCTATTTCCATAATTATAACTAATTTTGTAATTTGATATTTGCTGCAAGATATGCTCCAAACTGGAAATATGCTTATTAGTGATTTACATTTGTTATTAGCCTCCTGATTCCTAATTATTACAGAATATTTATAACTCTCCAACTATTATTAAAATAGGAATCAAAGTGGTGTATAACAAATATAATTCAGTAATAAACATATTCCTAAAGTTTGTTGTATATCTCATAGTGAATAACTCAAGTGATGGCAGTTTTTTTTATTTGTTTCATCTAAGAGATGGCATTTGATAATATTTAACACTGTGTTTCTTTTTTGAAAATTAAGCTCCTGGAGCAGAATATACTGCTTTGAACATATAACTGTCTTTGGGGGCTTGTCCCTCTCAGTGCCTACTCTCTGCTCACACTGCGGTATTTACTGTGGAGTTTCCAGATAGTTTCCAGTAAGTTTAAAGAAGTGTTGCTAAATATTTCTTCATGAAAAAAAAAGTTTTATAATGTGTAAAACATGCTCTATTAAATGCATGATAGAAAATGTTTGATTCCATGTCCCTTTAATACATTTTATCCATTCCAATGTAATTGTCAAATAAAAGTAGCCTCCAAAGTAGCAGATTGTCACCATCTGGAGCCTCCCTGTTTCTTTCTGTTGTCTGTCTTGTAGGTGGCCATGTTTCACAGCTGTGACCTAAGAACATTAGTCTTCAAATTATCAGTGCAATACTGCTGCATGCAGACAGTGACATGCTGTGTGTCTGATTGAAGCAGCATGATACACTGGTGGTGTAAATCCCCTGTCCTGTGGTTGTGACGTTACGTTATAGCTGGGAAATATGGCACACTGTTTGAGAGAGAACAGGAAGAAAGGGGGTGCTCCAGAAGGTCAGAATCTGTTATTCTGGAGGCTCTTTAGAACTAAGTGAAGTGTACATTTATACGACTATTATATTGATGAGGATAATATTTATTAAGCTGCCTAGTTAAGAGCCCCTTTAACCAACAAAATAAGCAACTGCGTAACAGCATTTGGTGGCCCTGCAAAAATCATAGGACAAATTTAGAACAAACATGTTGCATGAAAATTACATATTTTTATGAGCACATTTTGATCAATAATGACGAATCCATGGAAAATATAACTATACTACTTACATTGATGTTATTCTTTCAACAACTTTCAATTTACTATATTTTCTGGGTGAATGTGTTCAGACAAGAGATACATGTTTTAAAGATGATGCAGGCACGCTTATTTTGCCATCTGTTCATTTTCATATTGAAACTGTTATTCATTTTTCATGTACAAGTTTTCTTTCAAATTAAGCCAGGCAGAGTATGGTGCATGGTGTGAAATGTATTTCTATTTTTAAGAATTTTAAAATCGGATGAATGCAAAACTTAATTAAATTACATAGTCTTGTTTTTTTGTTGCTGAAAATTGGTCTATACAAAAGAAGTCCAAGCACTGCTAAAATTACTTCATTCATTTAAAAAAAAACAAAAAAAACATTCAGCTTAATTTAAATTAGAAAACACATACCACACTTCTTAAATTGTTTCACACTGAAAGGGAAGAACATTTTTATTTGTATTTGTTTTTAATGTTATTTTTATCAGTAGCTTCACTAACTATTTTGGATACTACAACACAAAGCATTACAAAATGGACACAAAATTGTGTACTTTATTTTGTTAAGAAAGGCTTATAAGCTCCGTTTTTTTTTTTTGTCTAAAATCTTACAAATAGTTCTTAACTGGTTCTCCCTTCTGTAGCTCATGAAGACAGTTTAGTTCTAAATACACTTTTAAGACTCATATTATCCAATCAGTGTCAACATTCAACAACAGGCTACTTGAGATGGGTCACTTCACACTCTGACTCTTCCCTCTGTAGCTCATGAATACACCAACAAGTAAAAATTGTATGATTTGTGGCAGAAAAAACACAACTTTTAAGCATAATGATAACTTTGAATGTACCTTTTATATGCAGATATCCTGCAGTCGAATCTATAATTTGGGTCCCTACTAATGGACTTCCTTAGATGGGAGGATTCTTTAAATGGAGAAGGATACATCTGTTACATATGAAATATAGCAGCTATAAATGTTATTAATTTACAAGGACGCTCCCTTTTGAGAAAGCAGGAGATAGAAGCGACTCAGTAGATGCAATGGAGAGAATAATTACATATAAAAGTTAAATATTTAA
Source organism: Discoglossus pictus (assembly GCA_027410445.1). Lineage (NCBI taxonomy): Eukaryota > Metazoa > Chordata > Amphibia > Anura > Alytidae > Discoglossus > Discoglossus pictus. The sequence goes on from CM050163.1 coordinate 236,935,979, forward strand.
GAGCTAGACAATAACCAGACATATACATCCTTATTAAATTGCGATTCAGCCAATTGAATAGGGCTCTTTTTAAACACACAGCATATTTTTTTACAGAAGTTTTTAGTTAGTGAACTTCTATCCAAAAGCAAGGTCTTCACTTACTAAAAACGTCTGTAAAAAAATATGCTGTGTGCTTATATAGAGCACTTTAGAATTGTCCGAATCTCTATTTAATAAGGCTGTATATGTCTGGTTATTTTTTTTCTGAAACATTTTGTCTAATTATAAGATTAGTGATTCAAAATGCTATATAGAAAAGATGGACCTAAAGAGCTCTTTAAAGGGACACGGAATGCTATTCTTTCTACCATGTATTTAAAGGAGTATGCTTTAAGCATTATCAAAGTTTGTGTTATGCATGGAAATATTGTAAGCAAAATCTGTTTAAACTTCATTGAAACAGAGCATAGGTACATATTGATAGGTATGGATGACTCATACATCTATATTACTGCTCATTAACTGATGGGCAAACTCCCAAAGTAGTTAAATATTTGAATTATTTTTCTTTCTGCTTTAAAAACTTTATTTGAAAAAAAAAAACACACAATGGTAATCAAATACTGTGTTTCTGTTGCAACAAAAAAAAAAAGTGCTTCCAAAGTCCCTTTAGAGCCCTATGCATGTAATCACTACAGCACTGATATCTAATATAATAATTCTGGTAAGTGTGTAACGCTCCATGGGAGCGTACACATTTACCTCTACTCTGCACGGCCCCTGTGAGTGCGAGCATGAGAAGTTCGCGGCTGCAGCAGCGCCCGCACGCACGCAAACATGGAGTGCGCGCATTGCCTGGCAGAGAAGCGCATGCGCAACTCGCAGCAAGAGCCACGAGCTACAGAAGAGGAGGAGGGGGGGAGGAAGACACAGGGGAGAGTGGGGAGGAAGACACAGGGGAGAGGGAGAGGGGGGAGGAAGACACAGGGGAGAGGGGGAAGACACAGGGGAGAGGGTGAGGAAGACACATGAGAGAGTGGGGAGGAAGACACAGGGGAGGGGGGAGGAAGACACGGAAGTGGAGTTGGGGGAGAAAGAAACATAGGGGAGGGGAGAGGGAGAAAGAGCCACGGGAGGGGAGAGGGAGAAAGAGAGAGAGAGAGAAAAATTAAAAATGATACCGTAATTTTTGACGGGCAATTTACTAGTAGTATAGTAGCGGGTAATAGCTGGGATCAGTCATGGAGACTATCACAAGTATTTCTGTTATAAAACAGTCACATTCCTCTTGTAATATTTTAGTAATATAATATATATGATTTAATGAATTTTGTGGCAGCAACATCATTTAAATATGGGAAACCATTCGCTTTCAAAGGTCTTTCTTCATGCCTAAAGGATAACATCTATATCATATCAATAAATAAATGTTCTGTTTATAATACACATAGTAAAAAACATACAAGTCCATATGATTTACTGAGGGTGAGGACAATCTATAAACTACCATTACTGACAAGACCCCTGACCCTTTTATAGCAAACTGAGCAATATTTCTACATACATGAAAATTGTATTTCCTTTACATGGGCTGGATGGGGAATACAAATCATGTTGGTCATAGTGGCGTCTCATAGCAGAGACAGTTTACTGCGCATGCAATATATTCCCATCACTGGCCAAAAATCTGCAATATACCTGCTAAATAATACAGCTGAAGGGTACTACATAAGGAACATTAACTAATAAATCATATTGTTATGAGCCAAATAACATTTTAATGAAATAATGCAAAAACAATAACACATTCCTATTTGAAAAACTGAGGTCATTGTTTTTATATGGCATTTTTGAATAACAAAATGTAATGTTTAGAATGTAAAAAAACAATAAACACAAAGTTTATAATTTATATATAATTATTATTTTCTACAACATCCATTTTCTTTGTCAGCTGATTCTGGTGGGCATTTACTAATAGGTCATGGGTGCTAATATGCCTGTGATAGACCATGCTAAATTGCAATCATCAAGCAATGTATTAAGGCCTTTCACTTCTGTTAGAGCTAACTCAACACAGCTCATTGCGACTTGTACCTGCATCTACCGTGAAAATGTAACATGCATACACTTTTTACGATGTGTAAAGGGTTAGATAGGGAGTGGATACACAGTGCTGCATCGGGCATTACCGTGGTACATCATGAACTTAACTATAATAGCAGAGATTTAGTAAATCACATGGAGACCTGGGTATATCTGATGCTTGATGAACCAAGGTAGATTGCTGCACATTGCTTTCTAGAGAAGATTTGACAGGGATAGGAATTTCCTGTGCAAACAAAAAGTCCTTCCACCTCAGGAAGTTGATCAGAAGAAACCATAATGGTAGATCCAAGAGCAGCATCATTTCATATGAAAAATAATATATTAGAGGCTGTAACTTATTTACTATTCTAAAAACAGTTTGCATATGTTTTTCAGATGTAGCTTCAAATATTTTTAAAATACAGGACCACATTTCCACTAGCATGCTTTTTTTAAATGGTTTAAACATGACACCTTTTGTGTGCATTATAACTAGTGCTGAATAAGTTAATACATTAGCAAACTTAATTCATATCAATATTATCTCTGAAATAATCTAATTAGGGCAGGACTGGATTAACCATTAAGCAAAATAAGTATGTGCTTAGGGCATCAAGGGAAGGGGGCAAGATCCTGAGGAATTTAACAAGGAAATGAACACTACTGAGATCTTACAAGCAATCGCAGACTTAAAAAGCAAATCCGCACCAGGACCTGATGCGTTCATTAAGGCTTGCTATAAGATTTTAAAAACGATTGTGAACCATTTGGCAAAGACCCTAAATGAAACAAAATCTGAAGGCATAGCTCCAGTGGAAATGATTCAGGCAGTCATTATCAACATACCTATGCAGGATAAAGATTGTGTAAGAACTATAGGCCCATCTCTTTAATAAATACAGACACCAAGATCTATTCTAAAATATTAGCAAAGAGACTTTTGGTTTTATTACCTAATTTGATCAATTTAGACCAAACAGGATTTACTTAAAACTGATATCGATCGGATAATTCCAGAAAATTGTTAGATTTGATATAATTATGTAAAATATAAACAAATACCCAATGCATTTAAAACATTAGACACTGAAAAAGCCTTTGATCGGCTGAACTGGGAATATATGTCATTGGTTTTGAGTAAATTTGGCCTACAAGATTTTGAATGTAAAGCTATTGGAGCTTTGTACACATCTTCTTCTGCCTGTGTTTCTTGCGCAAGTTTAAAAACTGACCTATTTGATATTACTAATTGAACTCATCAGGGATGCCCTCTTTCTCTGCTAATATTTGTATTCATGATGGAGCCCATTCTGAAGCTATAAGGCTATCACAAGGTATAAAAGGTATAGAAATAGGAGAATTGATCAATAAGATTATGTTGTTTGCAGACAAAGTTATTTTGACAATAACTAACCCTGTTACCTCTTTGAAAGCGTTGTGTCTGAAGAATTTGGTAGTATATCCTATTATAAAATAAACTTGGATAAAACTGAGATTTTAACCATAAACATTGAGACTACAGATAAAATGCTACTTAAACAATTTTCACATATTAACTGGGATTCAAATTCTATTACCTATTTGTGTATACTGTTCAAGGCTGAATTCTCAGAGCTGATAAGATTAAAGTTCAATGCATTATTTAATAATATTAAACATATCTTGAGTAAATGGAATAATTTATCTTTATCCTGGCAGAATCTCCGTTATAAAGATGATGATAATGCCGAAAATAAATTACCTTTTTAGAGCAATTCCATTGGTAATTCCCAAAACAATTATTAAAAAATATCAACATTTAATTAATAGATTTATATATATGGGGAAGATTAAAACTGGAAACGTTAACAGACGTTTTGGAAAAGTAGGAACCTATTTCAAGGTGAAAGATCTAAAGATCTAAAAAAGCCCAGCTAAACCAATAATTCAGCGTACCTGTAAACAAATGGTTAGAATGGGACATTTTAAAAATATTAATCAGTAAATCAAAATGTAAGAGAGTTAACTCCCTTTGAAAAACTACTACAAAGTAAAGATGTGAAACATATAATAACAAAGTGTCATAAGATATTAAGTAATGAGCATTTATTAGAGCAAACTAATTGTATGTTAAAATGGGGAAAATAATTTGATGAGGCATTTGCAGCAGATACCTGGTTTAAGGCGATAAGATTTACACAGAATTTTTTTAAATCCCAAGCTTATAAATAATATATTTTTTAAATGTATAAATAGGTGGCACTGGTTTCCATCTAAATTGGCTCTAATTCAGAAATCTGAAAACTTGAACAAATGTTGGAGGTGTGCTCCTATAGACACATCTGGTGGTATTGTCCTGGAATTAAAACATTATGGTCTTTGAATATATATCTAGGTTATGAGGTAAGGTTTTTGTTACATCTTATGAAATTGCTTTATTTCACAGGTACTTGCAGCCGTATGAAATTGCGATTCAGCAAATTTAAAAGGGCTCTATTTATGCACATAGCATATTTTTTACAGAAGTTTTTAGTTAGTGAACTTCTATCCAAAAGCAAGGTCTTCACTAACTAAAAACTTCTGTTAAAGAAATATGCTCTGTGCTTGTATAGAGACCTTTTAAATTTGCTGAATCGCAATTTAATAAGGCTGTTAATATATAACCACAAACCATTGTTTGTTCAGATCTTCTCTGTAATTGAACTAATGATAGCTAAGCTATGGAAATCTAGCTTTGTACCACAAATGTCAACAATACTTGAAATAGTTGAGAAAAATAGGGAGCTAGAAAAAGATATTGCAAACCTAGAAATAACACTATCGCTTAAAAACAATTGGCTCATCTGGGATACTCATAATGTCCCTTTACCACTATAATCATGCAAGGAAAATGAAACTTGCCATAATATATGTGTTTTTATGTTGTGGTTGAATGTACATTTGTGTTGTACTTTTTAAAATTGTATTGTTATTTTGTATGAAGAAAATATAAATAAATATTTAAGAAAATAAATAAATTGGAAGGGGGGCAACAGAAGTTTTGCCAGATTTACCATGGACCATATGGTGCAAAACTGCAAATGGTGGAGCTGAACCAGGTTTCACAAAAAAAAGTTCCTACAATAAATGAAAAATTACGTACATATATACATATATATATATATATATATATATATATATATATATATATATACAATACAAATAATAATAGAGATTATTGATATACATTGTAACGGTTTATTATTGTTTAAATTTTTAGTTAGATATATATGGAAAACCAAATACTTTTAAGTGCTTATGGCCTCTAAAGGTCTTAATCCGGCTCTGAAATAGGGTATATCAGTACATTGCACTGAGTTATAGAGTTTTATGGTGAAACTATTTAGTTCCTTTGATTGGCTGCAGCTAAAACTCTCAAACTAGAATTTGCCAGAGGGCTGTCCTGGCATGAAAAGCTGTGTTGCTCTCTCCCTCCCATGTGTCTCTCCCCAGCATGTCTGTTCCCCTCCCCCGTGTCTCTTCCCCCCCCTCCCCTGTGTCTCTTCCCCCCTCTCCCTTGTGTTTCATTCACTCTTCCTCCCTTATCATCCTCCTCATCCTCCCTTCTCATCACTTCCCCTCTCTCCATTTACCCCCCCCCCCTCTTTCCCCTCACCTTTATCAGCTGCTCCTCTGCATGTCTTCTGGCTGTGTCGGGACCCGGCATATGCTAATGACGTGACGTCATTAGCATATGCCGGGTCCCTCCTCATCCTCCCTTCTCATCACTTCCCTCCTCTCCAATTACCCCCCCTCTCCCTTTCCCCTCACTTACCTTCATCAGCTGCTCCTCTGCGCATCTTACGGCTGTGTCGGGACCCGGCATATGCTAATGACGTGACGTCACATGCGCATCACGTCATTAGCATATGCCGGGTCCCTCCTCATCCTCCCTTCTCATCACTTCCCTCCTCTCCAATTACCCCCCCTCTCCCTTTCCCCTCACTTACCTTCATCAGCTGCTCCTCTGCGCATCTTACGGCTGTGTCGGGACCCGGCATATGCTAATGACATAAGGCGCATGTGACGTCACCTCATTAGCATATGCCGGGTCCCGACACAGCCAGAAGACGCGCAGAGGAGCAGCTGATGAACGTAAGTGAGGGGAAAGGGAGTGGGGGTAATTGGAGAGCGGGGAAGTGATGACGAACGAGGATGAGGAGGATAATAAGGGAGTGAGAGGGAAAGAGACACGAGAGGGAGGGAATGAGACACAGGGGAGGGAGCGGGGGAGAAGAGACACAGGAGAGGGAGAGGGGGGACACAAGAATGGGGCACAGAGGGGAGGGAGAGGGGGGCATAAGAAAGGGGCACAGAGGTCACGCAAGAGTGGGACACAGAGGGCACAAAAGGGACACAGGGGGCAGCACATTTTCCACCCTCGGCTTATACACGAGTCACTAAGTTTTCCCAGTATTTTGGGGTAAAATATGTGCCTTGGCTTATACTCGGGTCGGCTTATACTCGAGTATATACAGTAAATGTTTTGCTTTGCTGAAAACATGTTATTTTTAGGTCATGAAAAGAAGGATTTACTAAATTAAAAAAAAAACCTTCAGGGTCATAACTAACTCAAAAATCTCCGAAATCCATCTCTTTTTTTTACTTTCTTACACACACTAATATATAGATGAATAATTTAGTAGCCCTTTTCTAAAGCACAGGCACGTAAAAGATGTCTACAAATTAACAGCTTATTATAGATTTTAGAATCAATTTGAGCTATCATTCAAATGGATTGATAGGTGGAATGCAATAGAACAAAACTTAATGAGACATTCCAAAAAAAGTATATTTTAATTACAGGCATCCATGGTGTTTAGTACCATATTCAGCAGATTCTCCTAACCTGTTTCATGAGAAATAGTCACTCTATCTACCTGTATCTCCATGTCTATCTGGTTATCTATATGCCTATCTGCCTAGTTAGTACTAAAACTAATACAATCAATTCAATTTGACAGTACAGATTGCCAGTGCTGACTACCAGTCCTGTGTAGATATATTCTGAGTCATCAGCCCACACAGGGAATGGGAAGTGCCTGGAGCTACGAATGCAGAGATCCTAGAGCCTTCTTGCAATACTGTCAGACCCAGGGCCCTAGGTGTGAATTCCTTTGGTGCCCCCTTTGTGTATAAGCGTATGTTGCCATTGTTACTCCACCAACACCTTTAGGACTACCAAATCAATTGTGCATGTTGCACTAATTCTATATAATGTAATGTGTATAAGGTTGCTTAGTGTATTAGTTTATTATTTATTTGTATTAATTTTTTCATAATTTTAATGTAATTACCTTATGGTTGTGGTGTAGTAACAGGTAGCCACTGTTGGTACAATACTATTTTGAACTATGCATTATATTAATTCCTTTTTTTAAAAGCTTTATCAATTACTTAGATTATTTGTTCTAGTGATCTTAAGGGAAGCACTGTAACAAACTTTAGTACAGGCACCTATGCAAAGAACATATGGAAATAAGCCTCCAAAAGCACCATTTCTCTGATTTAAAAACAAATAGTGGGCTGTAAAATGACGATTTATAGCATATAAAAACATTATAACATATAGATATTCAAGGTTGCTTATTGAATACATAATATAAAGTCTAATTACTTTTACAGTCAGAAGCAAGACTCATTTTTTTTCACTTACTAGCTAGATATGAGAAGGTGAAATATTGTCTATTCTAGTGACCCATAAATAAGAGGAGCAGGGGCATGCTATGTTGTTGAGGGAAGCCAGTAAGTGGCTGATTATTATGCTTTCAGGACCTAAGGGAGGAGGAGAGCTTGGTAGTTGGTACACAGTGACAGACAGACCTAGTAATAAACTAATACAGTGTCTTGCAGAAGTATTCACCCCCTTGGCATTTTTCGTGTTTTGTTGTCTTACAACCTGGAATTAACATGGATTGTTCGAGGATTTGCATCATTTAATTTACAGAACATGCCCACAACTTTGAAGATGTTTTTTTTTATTTTTTATTGTGAAGCAAACAACAAATAGGAAAAAAGTCGCATTGGATAAGTCTCTATGAGATTGTCACATCGTACCACTGGGATTTCTACCCATTCCTCCTTGCAAAACTGCTCCAGCTCCTTCAAGTTGGATGGTTTGCGCTTGTGAACAGCAATTTTTTGGTCTGACCACATATTTTCTATTGGATTGAGGTCTCTGCTTTGACTAGGCCATTCCAACACATTTACATGTTTCCCCTTAAACCACTCAAGTGTTGTTTTAGCAGTGTGTTTGGGGTCATTGTCCTGCTGGAAGGTGAACCTCCATCCTAGCCTCAAATCATGCACAGAGTGGTACAGGTTTTGCTCAAAAATATCCCTGTATTTAGCACCATCCATCTTTCCCTCAACTCTGACCAGTCCCGGCTGCTGAAAAACATCCCCACAGCATGATGCTGCCACCACCATGTTTCACTGGGGATGGTGTTCTTTGGGTGATGTGATGTGTTGGGTTTGCGCCAGACATAGTGTTTTCTTTGATGGCCGAAAAGTTCAATTTTAGTCTCATCAGACCAGAGCACCTTCCTCCATACATTTTGAGAGTCTCCCACATGCCTTTTCGCAAACTCAAAATGTGCCATTTTGTTTTTTGCTGAAAGTAATGGCTTTCTTCTTAAGACTCTGCCATAAAGCACAACTCTATGGAGTGCACAGCTTATTGTCATCCTATGTACAGATACTCCAGTCTCTGCTGTGGAACTCTGCAGCTCCTCCAAACAAAGAGCATGCTCTCAGCCCCTAACTAGAAAAAATTGGGGGTTAGGTGTTAAAAAAAATGAAGTTTTGCATACAAATGAAGAACCCTTTTAAGAAAGGTACCCCTAGGCAATTGCCTCATTTGTCTATGGCCAGACCAACTGGGACCTCCATTACAAGCTTAATTGTTGCTTTTGCTAGTCTTTTTTGAATGTATATTTATATAAATGCAACAAAAATATTTTTGTAGCTGTAGAAATAGGAAAATAAGATTGGGAGGGAACTAAGATTTTTTTCCCAAAAGGGCTTTGCAACTGTCCAACGGATGAATACTATAGCAGAGTAACAGTAGTTTGCTATTCCCAGAATTTCCTTCAGAGAAGAGACCTTAAAATGACACTGCAATGTCCCAGATATAGCAGAAGTAACAGGTACACATTAATTGCTATTAAACCATTTAGTGGAAATGTTAGATAATTGAGCTTGGAAGTTGGGTATTTTAAGCAGAAGTTGAATGAGAATGTGTCCTAATCCCTCAATGACTTTATCTCATGTGATGAATTATTTCTCAAACTAGGGTACAGTTAACAGTTATAGTCTTATTATCTGATCTATAGCAACTGAGAATTCTCTTGTGGCACACCCCACTTTAAGAGATAGTTAATCACATAATTAGTCACATGGGAGGACTTTCTCATGTAATTTATTGTAATTTATGCTTAAAATACCCAACTTTCAAACTTTGTTTTTTATAACACTCCCACTCATTTCTTTAAATGTTTACTTACAATTTCTGCTATTACTGAGACCTTTGCTTTGTCCCTTTTAAAGTTACACAGCCAACAACTATGGCTAATAACAAGGGCTTTTTCAGTTTAATTTATTATTTACTGATTACCCCCCAGAGGCATTGAGTCCATTGTCTTGAGTGTAGAGACTAATATAACTAATTAAGTTTATGATCTTGCATTAACAAAAGATTACATTTGTGGTTTCTGGGTGGATCAGGAAGGCTGACTGACTCCTAAATATTGAAAACCTCAGGGGTAGTTTTAGATGCATTTTTTAAAATAAAATACTTGTATCAACTTACACTTAAGTACTAATTCACTTCACTGTGAATCTAGCCTTTTGTTTTAAAAGTTTTACGGTTATTTGTTTTAAAATACGTGGCTTTAAAACTTTTATAGAACTTTCTTGGGGAAATCAGTGAAGGGGATGGAATAAAAAATGAGAAACAGATTAGTTTTCTTGCGGTGACAGATGCTAATGAAAAAATATGATGCAATGCAGCAAGGTGAACAATTTTATTTTAGTTTCAGACAGCTGAATTAAATATGCATTTGCATTAGGCCTATTAAATTGGATCACATTAGTGTAATTCTTTTGTCTAGTCTCACAATTATTGTGCTTATACATTTTTAATATTTTTACACAGTTGTTCTGCAAATATGCAGGTACATTCTCAACACTGCGTGGGATAGAAACTATGACAGAAATGGAATTTTCAAATAAAGATGGGTGATGCTATAGTTCTCATTTTTTAGAAGAGAATAATAGGTAAAGTGATCCCAAAAAAAGGTTATACGTATGATAGCTTATAAAAATATTTTCTGATTCTTTAAATCTTAAAATCTTTTATGCCTGCAAAGGCAGTATGCCCATCAATGCCAAGCTCAGTGTGCCAAGCTCTGCCTTTAATTACAGAAAAACATAATATATATATATATATATATATATATATATATATATATATATATATATATATAAAGTTTGTCGGTAACCCTTGCAATTACCAAAACTTGCAAATTGCAGGTGCCGCACATGCGTGAGGGAGAGGGGTAAGGAGACACAGGGGAGGGAGAGGGGGGAAAGGAGACACAGGGGAGAGAGAGGGGGGAAAGGAGACGCAGGGGAGGGAGAGGGGGTGAAGGAGACACATGAGGGGGGGGAGAGACACAAGGGAGGGAGAGGGGGTAAGGAGACACAGGGTAGGGAAAGGGGGAAAAGGAGAGGGGGAAAGAAGGCACAGGAGAGGGGAAAAGGAGGCACAGGGGAGTGAGTGGGGGAAGGAGACACAAGGGGAGACACACAGGGGAAGGAGAGGGGAGGGGGGAGACACAGGAGGGAAGGGACACAGGGGAGGGAGAGGGGGGAGAGACATTGGGGAGGGGGAAAAAGACACAGGGGAGGGAGAAAGGGGAAATAAAGAATTCAATATTTTTGAAAAAGTATGAAAAGACACAGGAGGTGTACAAAGAGACATGCAGGATACACAGAAAGATAGTACATAAACAGACAGAAAACACAATGTATAACACTATATCATGCCGTCATTTTTGACGGGCAAGTCGCTAGTATATATATATAAATCATTAGTTTTTTATGTTAATGCTGATGACAGGATTTTACTGGTCAGGCTCCGTGTGTTCCTCTTCCTCTCCCTGTGTCACACAAGGAGTTTGCTATGTAAATTTAGTCATTCTGTGCTTCACAGAATTGGTACACTGTGTCTTGGCTGTTAGTTTGGTCTATGGGTATAGGAACTGGGGGAACGAGGGGGATTTGTCCAGATTTTTTAATGTGCAGTATTAACATAAGCACAGACAGACTGTAGTAGTAGGTTTGCTTATCTTTGCTTTGTTTCCCTGTAGTAGTAGGCTTGCTTATCTTTGCTTTGTTTCCCTGTAGTAGTAGGCTTGCTTATCTTTGCTTTGTTTCCCTGTAGTAGTAGGTTTGCTTATCTTTGCTTTGTTTCCCGGTAGTAGTAGGCTTGCTTATCTTTGCTTTGTTTCCCTGTAGTAGTAGGCTTGCTTATCTTTGCTTTGTTTCCCTGTAGTAGTAGGCTTGCTTATCTTTGCTTTGTTTCCCTGTAGTAGTAGGCTTGCTTATCTTTGCTTTGTTTCCCTGTAGTAGTAGGCTTGCTTATCTTTGCTTTGTTTCCCTGTAGTAGTAGGTTTGCTTATCTTTGCTTTGTTTCCCGGTAGTAGTAGGCTTGCTTATCTTTGCTTTGTTTCCCTGTAGTAGTAGGCTTGCTTATCTTTGCTTTGTTTCCCTGTAGTAGTAGGCTTGCTTATCTTTGCTTTGTTTCCCTGTAGTAGTAGGTTTGCTTATCTTTGCTTTGTTTCCCGGTAGTAGTAGGCTTGCTTATCTTTGCTTTGTTTCCCTGTAGTAGTAGGCTTGCTTATCTTTGCTTTGTTTCCCTGTAGTAGTAGGCTTGCTTATCTTTGCTTTGTTTCCCTGTAGTAGTAGGTTTGCTTATCTTTGCTTTGTTTCCCTGTAGTAGTAGGTTTGCTTATCTTTGCTTTGTTTCCCTGTAGTAGTAGGTTTGCTTATCTTTGCTTTGTTTCCCTGTAGTAGTAGGCTTGCTTATCTTTATTTCATAGACCAAAACAAACAGCCAAAACACATCATACCAGGCTTATGAAATTCATGCCCACCCAATTTATATACCAGACTCCCTGTGGGAGGGAGAGAGAGGAAACACAGTGATCCTGATCAACAAAATTAGAGCATGGATGTTAAAAAAACAAAAAAAATCAAAGGTATAACTTAGTGCTTTTTTATACTTAAAGGCCTAACTACATTGCTTAGCATACTGCATTCACAGGCAGTAAGCAGATTGCTACAGAAGATAATAATACAAGAATACATCACTGCAATTTGTTATAGCAGTACTTTAAGGCACACACTGAGGAACTGAAAGAAGAAGTGTAAATAAACTTAATGCCAAATACATTAAAAACAATGCATATAAAAATGCACACTCATATTTAGTGGCTTAAAGATGGATGAGGTATTTTGCATGAAAAAATATTAAAACCTGGTTAAACTTCATAGAACCTGTCGGGAAATGCAGAAGGCATGCCTTAAGTCTGTAGATCTCATTGTGTGCTCTGAGACCTAGAACAAATAAATAAATGATGTTCTTGTCACCTGGTTCCTTAATTGATCCGTTCATAGCAGAGCCTTCTAGATTTCTCTAATACATAAAATAAAAATGTATCATAACAGTATTCATAGCACAGTAATTACAGTAGAAAAATAACAATATTTATTGATCGGTGAAATCTCATATAATGACAACTGTAGCCTCTAATAAAACAGAAACCAGATGAATAGTGGAGATTTATAATACTGAAGTAAACATTTTCATAATTTACATTTTTTCTCACGACTTACAATAAATTTACAGAGACAAAATTAGTAAAATCTATGGGAAAAGCACCTCATCATAATTGTATAGCTGCTGAAGCGTAATACAATTTTTAATGAATGCCATGGTATTATAGTGATTGCGGCTAGTAATTTACATACAGCCCTAACAGGTGCCTAGCCTGAGAGGATACTAGGAGCCCTATTCGATTGCAAGCCCGCATCTTGCGGGATACAGGCCGTATGTTTGAAGACGTGCTGCGGGCTCCCATTCATCTCTGATTCCGGAGCTATTCAATTAAAGGAAACCGCAAGTTGCTGGCCCAAAGCCCACTTCATAAACCAAGCACTGGCAGTTCAGGGCTGGAATATGATCAATTAAGCAAGACCGTAACCTTCCCTTTCGAAATAGAAAATGAGACTGTCATTATTACGGCAGTAAAACATTGAGGTTACACATGTCAATCAATTAGTTTTGGGGGTCCGATATGCGATCAGACTTGCAAAACCGCAAAATACAGAATTATGATAATGAATGCCAATACTGTTCTAGTCCATGTGGGTGGCCTGATATGTATTACCTCATTGATTCCCAAGATCTATATAACCCCAAAATGAAACATAAAAATACATTTTATTTACTGCCAATTTGCGAGCTTGAGACTGTTGTGCAATTAATTCTAATGTCTATCACTTTCCCCATCATTTACAGTGCAGTATTGATTTTTTATTTGCATTTACAGTGCTATGAACAGGTGTTTAACTGCCTTGCAAGTCCTCTCTAGCACTCAATGGAATTTAATCCATCATTTGCTGTTTACGGGCGTGAAACCATTCTCGGCTTTGGGGAGTTGGCGCAATTGAATAGCGATTTGCGATTTTAGCCATTGTAACTCTTGCAGAAGTGAAAGATCAAAGGCTTCAGAAGGTTGTAAGTTCTGGGTTTTCAAGCCTGTAACCCGTTTGGAGCCTGCAAAAAGACAAAAGATTTGAATAGCAAATTAACTTACGGCCTCACTAACGGGCTCCAGCAACTTACGGTTGCTCAATTGAATCAGGCTTTAGGTAATGTAATTATGAAGATATCAAAGGGGAAGTAGTATCTGTTTTTCTGCATGACAGCCCAGAAAAACCTTTGTTTGAAAAGTGATTTGTTTCAGTTTTGTGGGGCCTGTTTGATGTCTGACGTAACATTTTTAAGGACCACTGTAGTGTATTTACAAGTAAAGCTCATGTGTTTGTTTGTTGGGTATAGGCTATTAAAACAGTATGCAGTTTCAAATAAATAAGTACATTTTTTGTTTATTTTATTATTTTATTAACTCACACATTTTATTTTTATTAACTCACATTGTGAAATTTCAACATACAATTGTAAATAAAATTTTACTCTCCAAGGAGAATTTGAAAAAGGTAAACAAAATAAAGTATGCGTTAAGTATTCAATTAATTATTTCAAGTGAGTGATACCATTTTACATTTTACTTTTTTTCATAGGGAAGACAAACAATGGGTAGGCAGGTAGGGAATGGGGAAGGTGTTTATTAGGGTATGTTAAGCATTGTTCCCATTAATAAAAGCAGGTAAATAAAAAAGAGAATAAAGTGAAAACTCACAATCCTGTCCGGTCTCCAGGGTACCGGTCAAGTCCAAGTCTCCTCAGCCAGCCCTATCTCGATTTATGAATAGAAGAGAGGTATCAAAAGCTCTCGCTATCTGATGACAATGCTATGTGAGGATATCTCCCATGTATCCCAGGTTGAGAGGAAGGTGGGAAAGGTGTTGGAAATTATATGTGAAAGTCGTTCATTTATCATGATATAATTAATTGTGTTGTTTATTTCCTGAAAGATAAGATTTGTATCTTTCCATTTTTTTGCGATATGGCTTTTGGTTGCCAACATAATAAAGTAACTTTGGCAGGTTAGGGAGATGAAGTCCTATAAGGCAAAATTCTGCAGAAAGATGTAATTTGCGTTTTGAAAAAGTTTTGTGTTGGGTTATTTTAGTCCAAATAGCTTGGGCTTTAGGGCATGTCCACCAGGTGTGTAAAAAGGTTCCCAATTAAGGCCTCATTTTGTGGAGCTTATCTGGGATAATGTATGTTCTGTGGAGGACTTTTAACGATAAGCACAATATTTTTAAAAAGTAAAAAAAAACATACTTCACAAACATGCAGTTTTTACTAAACTATAGTGATCCTTTAACTACATCTTTCAAGCCAAATTTAATCTTTTAGTGTCAGCATGATTCTTACTGTCAAACAAGTAAATGCACCACTTTTTTACCTTATTTTGTAATAAAGCACACGCCAGCCTCATGCCCACTCTCAGAACATTTTGTACGGCCTATACATTTTTTTTTTTGAGTTTTGCTATATAGATAACGTTGACAGCTATTGGCTCGCTTACAGCCGCCTAGGTTTTTTTTTGTAATTACTTATACTTGTTTCCTGTCACCAAGTCTGTGCGTGGTAAGGATCACAAGGCTTTTAATTATTAGAAGGAGTAAAGCTGTGTTATAGACTTGATAACACTTTAATTAAAACAATAATGTGATAATATTTTACTCCTGTATAAGTGAACCAGGTGGGAAGGGAGGTCGAAAATATATGAGTGTAACTTTCTCACCGATCTGACTCAAATATAATTAGTCCTACTTGCTTCCTATCTTGAACTTGTAGGAAAATATATGTATGAAAATCACCATAAATATATAAGCTCATACATTGTCCCTGCAACATTTCTAATCTATAGAGCCACTTTGCAATGAAAAACAATATATATATATATATATATATATATATATATATATATATATATATATATATATATATATATATATTAAAGCTCCCTGGCTATTTTCCCATTTTAGAAAAAGTATTTAAAAATGTAATAAGTATCAAGGAAAACAGATATTGATTTATTAGATACTAGAAACTGGCATAAAAAGTAGACAAGCAAATGTATGTTAAAACTAAAAATGTGGTTATATAGAAACACACAAAACAGCCCAAATGCATTTGTGGCTAGGTTGTGTCTCGTCTCTCATGATGACAGGGTCCGAGGTTCCCCAGTTCTTCTAAAGCAGCGGTTTTCAAACCTTTACTCAGGACTAGGCCATGATTTTGTTTTAACACTGTTTAAATACAGATGAGGCAATTAGAATATGTTGAATGCTAATTGCTCCTACTGTGTTCACGCAGTGTTAAACCAAAATCATGGTCTGTCTGCTGGGTCCTGAGGAGTGGTTAGAGAACCACTGCTGTAGAGGATCACTCGCACTGCAGATCTACCTGGGTTCTGGACTATCTTTCAACTTATCAAAGATAATTTGTGTACTTTATTTGTTCTCTTTGGGAAGCCACAATTGGAGCTAAGAGCATAGGTGTTTGCTCTTTCATTTAAGGCTTTCTATATAAGCAAAGTTTTACTTTTTTACTTCGATTGCCTACTTTTTATGCATGTTTCCATTGAATAAATCAGTATCTACCTACCATTTTTGTTTCTCTTGATCTGCTTCTACAAATTACAAGAGAACAATTTGACTTCTTCTTTTGAAATGTGGTATTCCTTATTACCAGCTCTTTCAGTGAGCCTAATGGAAATCTCATCAGTTTGCAAGACCTCTCTATGGGCCTCATTCAATTGAGATTTGGCCAATTGAATAGGGCTCTAAATAAGCACATAGTATACTTTTTAAAATAGGTTTTTAGTTAGTGAAAACCTTGCTTTTGGATAGGGGGTTTACTAACTAAAAACTTATTTAAAAAAATATGTTATGTGCTTATTTAGAGCCCTATTCAATTGGCCAAATTGCAATTGAATGAGGGCCTATGCTGGGAAAGCAGCTAAGCACAAGTATATATTATCTGCAGGTATTAAATGAAATGTTGAAATATTTTTTTTTAATTTCTAAAAATATTTGGCCATTATCAATCCTACATTTTCAAAAAATTGGACTGTAAATATTGGACTTCAGGCCCCCAGGAGTAATAGGTGACTCATTTACAATAACTGTCACTGATTAACCTGCCTGCATGCCAGCAACAATAATAAGGTTGTTTTAGTAACAGATTTGTTATTTTAACCTTTGCAAATCGTATTGAAACTGTGGGTGTTAAGCTATGCATATAGTTACTGGACCAGAAACATTTGAGGTCATTTTGACATAAGGTGATTGACAGCTTTAAGTACAAGAGTGACAAAAATAATACAAATTGGGACAAAGAAATGCCAGTGCCAAGACATTCTTAGAAATATGACATTTACATAAGTATAAATACATTAAAAGGACATTCAAGTTTTGTTATTTTAAATAAAAGTCCTGAAAAATCTTCAGATTTAAAACTTTTCTTCATGTTCATTCTTCATGGAAGTTCTTCATGTCTTTAGCGCAGTGAGGGCTGGCTGAATCCCAGGCTAGCAGACCTCTTTGGCCACCTCGCAAAACAAACGGCAGCATTAAATTGACCCACCTCCTTATGTGTGCTTGTGTGCATCAGGCTTTTTTGGTTTCAAGAACATAAATGCCTGAAACACATTCAATCTTATCTTTCTTGCCCTTATTGGTGATTAGAGCTGGGGCTTTCTTTCCATCCAGACGAATTGCCAAATTACAGGTAACACGTGCACTTTCTTAACCAGTGGAGGGAATAGCACCCCTCTGATCAATTGCTGTTTGAGATCCTTGGACCATGAACACTGCAGTTTCTTCCATAGCGAGGGAAGCTGTTAACTCGCAGCACTTGGAGCTGTTAAGGCACAAAAACTCGCAGCACAGCACTTAGGGCGAGCCATTAAGGCACTAACTGCACAGCACTTGGTCAATGAGCGCCAAAGGCTTATTGCCTGCGAGCCGCGAGCCGTTAAGGCACTAACACGCACAGCACTTGGCTGATGAGCGCATAAGGCGCTCATTGCCTGACTTATTACATTTCCATTCGCCAAATTGAATAGGGCTCTATATAAGCATAAAGCATCTTTTTTTAAAAATACGTTTTTACCTAATAAAGAGATTGCTTTGCATACAAGTTCACTAACTAAATACTTCAGGGAAAAATAATAGAATTTGTGCTTAGATAGAGCCATAATCAATTATCCCATTCGCAATTCAATAAGGCTCTTAGGCTGAAAGCAGTTGATGAACGCTGTCTGAAAATTAGTGACCAGGAAAAGACAGATGAGCTAAATAGGTTCTTTTCTTCGGTATACACAAGGGAGGTACCAGTGGTTGGGACACTGCGACATAATGGGGCTACACTACCTTTGCCAAATAATTGGTTAACACAGGAAGTAATCCAAAAGAGGTTGGAAAAAATAAATGTTAATAAAGCCCCGGGTCCTGATGGAATACATCCAAGGGTACTAAGGGAACTGGGTTCTGTAATAGCCAAACCATTATATTTAATTTTTCAAGATTCACTCAACACAGGGTCTCTACCAGATGACTGGAGAAAAGCTGATGTGATACCTATATTTAAAAAGTGAGCAAGAGCAAATCTGGGGAATTATAGACCAGTGAGCCTCACTTCTGTAGTGGGGAAGCTTTTAGAAGGGTTAATAAGGGATAATATACAAGAATATGTCTATTTGAACAGGATTATAAGTAGGAGTCAACATGGGTTTATGAGGGATAGGTCATGTCAAACAAATCTAATTAGTTTCTATGAGGAGGTTAGTAGGAACCTGGATCAAGGCAACTCAGTGGATGTAGTCTTTTTGGATTTTGCAAAGGCTTTTGATACAGTGCCACATGGGAGACTATTGGGCAAACTAAGGGATACAGGAATTGCAGTAAATATCTGCTCATGGATTGAGAACTGGCTAAAAGACAGGAAGCAAAGGGTTGTTGTAAATGGAACATACTCCGATTGGACTAATGTGGTAAGTGGGGTTCCTCAGGGTTCAGTATTAGGTCCTCTCCTTTTTAACATATTTATTAATGACTTAGAGGTAGGATTGGAGTGTGGGGTCTCCATTTTCGCTGATGACACAAAGTTGTGCAAGGTAATTAAATCAGAAAATGATGTGCTTTCCCTCCAAGGGGATTTACATTAAATTGAGGAATGGGCATCTAAATGGCAGATGAGATTTAATACGAATATATGTAAGGTTATGCATCTGGGAAGGAAAAATAGCCATGCAATTTATAATCTTAATGGAGCAAATCTAGGTGTATCAGATATTGAAAGGGATTTGGGAGTGCTTGTGGACAACCACCTAGGTAACAGTGCTCAAAGCCAAGCAGCAGCTGCAAAGGCAAATAAAATATTAGCATGTATTAAGAAAGGTATAGAAGCCAGGGAAGCAAATATAATTCTGCCACTATACAAATCTCTAGTACGCCCTCATTTGGAATATGGAGTACAATTTTGGGCACCACTTCATAAAAAGGACATTTTAGAGCTGGAAAAGGTACAGAGAAGGGCAACCAAACTAATAAGGGGAATGGAGGGGCTAAGTTATGAAGAAAGACTAACCAAATTAAACTTATTTTCTCTAGAAAAAAGGCGTCTAAGAGGAGATATGATTACCTTATCTAAATACATCCAGGGTCAGTATAAAGATTTGTCGGGGGAGCTTTTTGTGCCAAGAGGTTTTCAACTGACAAGAGGACATCCCTTGAGGTTAGAAGTAAAAAGATTCCACCTCAAAGAAAGAAAAGGGTTCTTCACAGTAAGGGTGGTTAATCTGTGGAATTCTCTACCAGAGGAGGTGGTGACAGCGGATTCGATAGATAACTTTAAAAGGGGACTAGATTTATTTCTAATTAAAAAGGGTATTCAGGGTTGTCATGGATAATTAGAGAGACAGAAATGATCCAATTTTTAACATTTCCCCTTTAGACAATTGACTAAGTCTCGCTTGTTTATTTATTTTTATTTTTTTCTATTTGCCTTCCTCTGGACTAATTAATAATAATAAAAAAAATAAAAAAAACATTAAATAATTGATTAATAATTAATTAACAACTAATGAATTAATAGTTAATCCGCATATTGCAGATCAAAGGAGATCTTAAAAGGTTGAACTATTTCAACCTTAAATACTATGTAACTATGTAACTATGTAACGCGCAACTTAGAAAAAAGAAAATACGAGACGCGGGACAAAAAATTTACGAGGTAGGAAAAATACGATGTTAACGGCTGAACTGCGAAAATCAAAATACACGAAAAACACAAAACAAAAAACAACAAAAACATCACTCACAGCACGGGGGAACAGCCAGGACGTCTGGAAGTGAGTTGGAACGCGAATTAAAATCGATTTTAAAGAGTTTCGGCACTCAAAAATCGGCTAAGCAAGAAAAAAAATGTCGGCCCAAGAAAATGAAAACAAGGCTACACCACCCTGGACCGCGCCAACACACCGCCAAACGCGTACCACTTTCACACAGGAACATACGAGGTACAAAGTACACTACTACAAAGGACGTCACATACTCGCGTAGCACATACACAAACGACGCTACTTTACACTCCAAACTTGCAAATCACAACATTACGCATCTACAGTAGCGCTTTACACAAATAAACCCACGGTTTGCCCTCGCGCACGCAGCATCCTTCTAATGCACAGTTGGGACATTCATAAAAATATCTCCACAGGCCAGCAACAGTCCAACTGGACATTATATGCAGCGGGAACCTGAAAAAAGATTGATAGCTCTTCAGCCTATTGATTGATAGATATATTAATTACAAATAGGTAAAGTATATTAATTCATTAAGTAAATAATTAATTGATTATTAGCTAAAACAAAAGATAGACATATGGATCTGTCTTTGTCATGAGCACAGAGGCTGCTCAGAGGAGCAAATGTACACCAGAGGAGAGGCCTGCAATGAGCGCCGAAGGTCTGCACAGTCCAAAAACCTTCACATTGTGTGGCAAACAGCATTCCCATGACTTCAAATTTTATTGACCGTCATTTTTTGGACGGGCAAGTCGCTAGTATATATATATATTAGTTAAGAAAATTTGCGAATAGACAAGAGAGGGGGAAGGAGATTCTTCAGGTGGAAGGTTGATAAGACTAAATATATTTAAACTATTTTATTGAAAATAACATTTATTAAAAGGGATTGTTTTTTTCATAAAGAAGTACATTAATATAAAAATGTAATAATAATTGTAAAAGGGGCATCATTTGTTTTAATGTATTTATGAATAGGAGAATACCAGATAGTGTATCAGAACGAGTTCAGTCCACTAAATATAGAACAATCTGGCAAACTTTTGGCTTATGCAACAGCTGTGGCTTGGCTTATCTCCACTGTTGGCTAGCATGGCTCATGCATAGAAATAGAAATATAGAGAGCAAATGTAAAAGCTAGGCAGCTAGCTTATTCTAAGTAAGTTTCTAAAGATTTTCCATTTTTAATTAAAGGTAAATGGTAAGAAAATACTTAAATATTTTGTATAAATCTGCTTAGAAAATAAAAGCAAAATATTTTCTTAATTCAATATATCACTGTGCAATAGTTCCCTGGTGCTTAACACCTTATTATAATATACAAATAATTGTGGTAAATAAGGGAACAAAATAGCCTATGGATGGATAGTTACTCTTTAAGAGCTATTAGCATACAATGTCCCATATTTATAACACATTAAATCTTCCCTCATATGGCAAAATTACTTTGCTAATCATTGGGAAGATGAAAAAAATGTGTTTTTTTATTAGCTCAAAAAAGATAAATTTAAAACCAATCTAGAAAAAAAGCGCACCTATAGTACTCTTATGGTTATCAAAAAAAGTATTATAAATAGTAATATTGTATTTACTAATGAGGAATATATAGAAAGTGCTTTAATTACTATAATGGTTGTTTGATACTATACTCCTATATTTCCTTGGACTACTAAATGTCATTAAAGCAGACTAGCAATTCTAAGTAGTCAAAAAGGAGTCAAAAAATGTACCATAGTTAACCATAATAGAAAATAATTCCTTGATATGTAAATCAACATAACCAGAGTACTTGCGCTTCTGTAGAAATAGTCCCGACGGTCCCGTTTCGCCCTCCTTAGGGCTTACTCATGGGCTACTGAATTTAGGTTTAAATGGGGCTTTTATAGCCCTTTTCCATCCATTTACGCTTATTAAACGCAATTAGCTTCATTACGTCACTACGTGGTGACGCAATCAACGTGAAGACGTCACCACTTTTTTTTCATGTAGTTAATTTGCCAACCATACGTAATTTGCCAACCAACTCCATTTTACTTTATCTTGCCAACCATACGTGATTTGCCAATCATCTCCATTATGTTAGTACTGTGTGTTTACACATACTAGGCTGTCTGAAGGCATATCTTTACGATATATGATCTTATTAATCTTTAGAGGATACAAAGCTTATTCTCCTAGAATGTTGTTCAACCTTACTATTAATATATATATAGATGCTTATTATATATTTGCAATATAGAATTGATACTTTGAACTTACAAGTATTTTGGGGATAATAATATACTTAAGTTAGCACTAATTAAATTTTTAGTATCTTTTACTGCATCTCCATAAAGTGAAACTTAAATAGTGATAAATTACTGAAACACAGTGATATATTGAAAAAAATATATATATAATTTAAGTGTATTGTAAATGGTAAATTGAATTATCTATCTCTTTTCAACTCTTAAATGGGAAAAGATAACGTATACATTTATAGTGGCTGTATAATAAATTTAGAAATTACTAATAGTGTTAATAGAAAAGCTGTGTGCAATTTGTTGGAAAAATATACATTAAAGAATTTACTGTATAAAATTGAATATATACTTATGTTGTGATTTGTATTTAATAATATTATATAATTAAACATAAAGTTTAATTCTTATTCGTGATTGTTCTATTCTCAATTATAGAAAAACAAAATATGAAAACCCTTTCATAAAAACCTTGTGAGTTTTAGGTATTCAGTAAAAGATACATTTGCTCTCTAACTTTAAAAGATCTTATTCGTGATTGTTTTCTTCTCAATTATAGAAAAGCAAAATATGAAAACCCTTCGTTAAGTCCTTGTGGGCTTTGGGTATTCAGTAAAAAGATCCATTTGCTCTCTAACTTTAAAAGATCTTTATCAAGGTCCCCACCCCTTGGTCTCTGTGAAATTTGGTCAATTATTGAAAATTTCATTGCTTCAGGTTTATTCCCATGAAATCGTTTGATGTGACGAGACACTGACGTGTCCATTTCTTTGGTCACAGTGTAAGTATGTTCTAGGATTCGTCTCCGCAACCGGCGTGTAGTTTTGCCTATGTACAATTTAGGGCAAGAACAAGTTATTATATAAATAACATGTGTGGAGCTGCAATTGATAAGATTCTTAATCGGATATTTAATATTGGTGTTTGGATCAATGAATTCTTTGCCTGGAACAATAAACTTGCAAGCTTTGCATTTTCCACATTTGAATAATCCCTTTGTAGATGATAGCCATGATGTTTTCATTTGTTTAGATGGTTTAAAGAAGCTATTCACTAATTCATCTTTGATGCTTTTGTTCTTACGATAAGTAATAGAGGCTTTTTCTGGTAAACTTGTGTGTAATGTAGAGTCTTCTGTTAGTATATACCAATGCTTGTCTAGAATTTCTTTGATTTCTTTCCAATCTTTTTCAAATGACATTATGCATCTTATCTGGCCACTCACTTCTGCTTCCTTCTTTGTATACAATAGATCCTGTCTACTGGATTCCAAGGCCCTTTTATATGCTTTTTTCAGCAGACGATTGGGATAACCTCGAGGTTTAAATTTTTCCCTTAGTTGGTCTGCTTGGATCTTAAAGTCTTCTGGATTACTGCAATTTCTTTTAACTCGTAGATACTGACTTATAGGAATTCCTGATTTTAAGGCTCTAGTATGTTGACTTGACCATTTTAGTAGTGAGTTTGTTGCAGTCGGTTTTGTGAAGGTCGATGTATGTATTTTCTCCGTTAAGTCCTTTGATATTATTAGGTCTAGGAATTCGATTTTTTCTTCATCCATAACATATGTGAATTTTAAGCCTAGAGAGTTTGTATTCAATGTTTCAATGAACTCAATAAATTCCTTAACATCTCCAATCCATAATACCATGATGTCGTCAATAAATCTATGCCAAGATAGTATTTTGTCATTATATCCGCACATATCTTCAGAAAATACATGTGTTTTTTCCCAAAAACCTAAATACAGGTTTGCATAATTCGGGGCGCATTGGGGTCTCCATGGCGGTACCATTAATTTGGTGATAACACTGGTTATTGAAAATGAAGAAATTTCGTGTTAGTATAAAACGAAGCAATGATGTAATAAATGCATTCATATTTCTATCTTCCATAGGTCTCATGCTTAGATAGTGTTCAACTGCTAGTATTCCTTGATCATGTGGGATGCTAGAATACAGTTGTTCAACATCAATTGATATTAGGATTGTTTTAGTGGGTACAACAATATCCTCCAAATGTTTCAAAAGGTCCAATGTGTCTTTTATGTATGAAGGTATTTCACATACTATTTCTTTGATGTAATCATTTACGTATTCACTTATTTTTTCCGTCAAACTACCATTTCCAGATACAATTGGTCGTCCCGGTACGGGCAGTTTCTTTTTATGTATCTTTGGTAATGAATAGAAGGTCGCTATCACCGGTCTTTTTGGAAAAAGATAATCATACGTGTTCTGATCTATAAGTTTATCTTGTTTAGCTGTTAACAGTAAATGTCTTAACTCTTTTAGGAATTCTTGGAGTGGATTACTTTTTAACACTCTGTATGTTGATGTATCCAATAATAATTTATTGCACATTCTTAGATATTCTTGTTCATCCAAGATAACTGTGTTACCTCCTTTATCGGCGGGTTTGATCACCACCTTGCTCTTTTTTAATTCCTGTAAAGCTTTGAATTCCTCCACACTTAAATTGCATTTAGCGTTACTTTTTTATCCTGAGTGTGATTAAATAGACTTTTAAAGTCTTTATTTACCAAATCCACGAATACCTGAATATTTCCATATTGTTTAAAGTCAGGCGTAAAGGTACTGTTATTTTTCTTGGTTATTTTATTTTTAGATTTTTTTTTTTTTTTTAGAATTCTAGATTGGTTTTAAATTTAACTTTTTTGAGCTAATAAAAAAACACATTTTTTTCATCTTCCCAAGGATTAGCAAAGTAATTTTGCCATATGAGGGAAGATTTAATGTGTTATAAATATGGGACATTGTATGCTAATAGCTCTTAAAGAGTAACTATCCATCCATAGGCTATTTTTGTTCCCTTATTTACCACAATTATTTGTATAAAATATTTTCTTACTGGATTTTTATCATAAAATGTCCCTTTTAAAAAGGTAAAATAACATCTGTTCAAGAAAATGAAAACACAGTTTAATTTAATAGATGATACCAAATGCATTCTTAGGGAAAATAAAGTTTTTTAAACTGTATGGAGACAAAAAAAAAAAAGAAATCTCTACTGGCATCAACTTTGCATTATTCTGGATTTGGTTACTATTCTCTCAAATCTTATCCAAGTCAATTATAACTCCACAGGGTATGTGCATAAAATTGGATTTGTGGAAACATGGATGCAAAGAGATTTAATTTAATTTTGCTGCATTTTTTGCCCTCTGGAAAACTACAGTATTTCAAGCTTCTGCAGTTTCCGTAGGAAGAATAAAGACATCCTGTTTGATAGAGACATGAATAGAAAGACAATATATATGAAAGAAACCTTCACATCTATTAAGACATTAAACAAAGTTCAAAAGGAGATAACTTTTCACATTAAGAAGTGTACTAGAACCAGAGATCATGTACTGAAGCTGGAAGGTAGAAGTTTAAATAGTAAGTTACAGGATTACTCATTCAAAGCACAGATAGTGGAGTAGCCTTCTAGTAGACAGGTTCCCTGGTAGTCCAGTGGTTAGGATTTAGTGCTTTTAACTCTGCGTCCTGGGTTTGATTCCAATTAGGGATGTCACATCACCCTGAAGCCATGCAGGGTTGGACCTGGTCAGTATTTGGATGGGACCCCACATAGGAATACCAGGAGCTGTATGCTGTGGTCCACTGGAGAAGGAATTGGCAACCTGCTTCAGTATCATTACCATGAATACCAAGTGGATCAGCATGGTGTGTTATGGTCCATGACATGGTATGGACAAACAAACAGTGAAAGAATTGTGTAAAGCTGTAATGGGTAATATATGTATACTAGCGAATTGTCTGTCAAAAAATGAAGGCAATAAAACTGTAAGGCTGGCAATGCTGTTTGCCACACAATGTAAGGCTTTTGCTTCCCTGAGCACCTTCGGCGCTCATTGCGAACCTTTCCTCCAGCCTACTGTACCCTCATTGCAGGGTTCATTAACCTGCAAGTTATGTGCCAGGGAATGCCATGTGTCTCTTTCCATCATCTCCCCCCTGTCACTTCCCTGTGTGTTTCTCTTCTATGTGTCTGCTGACTGTTTGTGCAGCGTGCGCTGACTGCCGTTTGTTTTATTTTCAATGTCCAGCGTGCCTGGCGTTGTTTGTGTAAGTGTTAGTGTCTTTGCCGTCATGTATTTTCTAAGTCCCGCATGCCTGACGTTGTTGGTGTAATTGTTACTGTCTTTGACGTTGTGTATTTTCTAAGTCTCGCGTGCCTGGCTTTGCTCAGCCTCGTTTTCATCCAGTTTCAGAATTTTTTTGTTTTTTTGTCCGCCATTTTTTTCTTGCTTAGCCTATTTTCGAGTGAGGAAACACGTCAAATAAGGCTTAAAATCATTTACACCTCACTCCCAAGCTTCCTGGCTCTCCCCCTGTGCTGAGTGTGAATGTGTTTTTATTTATTTTTTATAATTTTTCTTGTTTTTCGTGTTTTTCGATTTCCCTGGGCCGGCCGATAAATTCATATTCTTCTGAGGTCGTATTTTTTTCCAGTGACGGCGCCACTGGCTGCAATGAGCGCCTTTGGCGCTCATTGCAGCCTAAGTGCTGCACGGCTGCTGATTAATTACTCATATCAGCCTAAGTCCCGCATGCTTCAATGCTTCAACTGCTCGGCTCGCTTTGCTATGTCCTGCGAGCTCGGAAGGCTTCAATGCCTCAATGGCTTGCCTCACTTTGCAAGGCTCGCAAGCGTGACGACAAATCGCAGTTTAACAATTATAATATGTGATTGACTGACTGAAAAAAGATTGATGGCGACGAATTAATGAGCTGACAGTCCTGGGGCCTGCCTAGCTGTGGTACCCATTTTTACCACTACAACAAACGCCTCACTCTCCTGCCACGTGGCCGCCTCCAGCAACTCTGCTTGAATTACCAAATGTATTTTCGATCAAGTAAACACTTTTATAATATAGCTCACATTGAGGATTAAACGATTAAATTAATTACAAAAATCTAACAAATGTGTAAAATGTGTAAACTGAATACATTTTCACACCATGTATGTATATTTATGACATTGTTGACATATTTTCATATTTATATTTAATCTGTTCTAATAAAGTCTCTTTAATGTTCTGTATCTTATGTTTATTATACTACATTATGTTAGTTATCTGTGTAGATGTTGTGTTTAGAGAACTCTGATTAGCTGTAGGGAATCTGTCCAACATAATCATGTATTGGGCTATAATCCAGACAATTTACTGGACATTGGGGACTTGAATAATAATATTATTATAATTGTATAGTACTGTTTTCTGGCAGCTGCATTTTTTTTTTTTTTTGCGGTTTACACTATTTTAATGACACTGAATTTGTGTTTATTTGTAGATACTTTATGCTCCTGATGTAATAAAAATCACACAATATGTAGTTTGTATGCCTTCCTTTGAATGGTGACAGGTTAAATAAGTAATACACAATATGTCCCAACATCTCTCTTAGTAGAGGAAACTTTTAGAAAACATTATGTTCTCAGAAGATCCCTGTGTGATGACAGCTCCATATTGTTTATTAATGTGACATCTGTTACTGATGTTTTCATCTATACATCCAATTCTGCAAGACTAGAAATCGTGACTGTGAAGAAACAATGCGGTATTTTCCTTAAATTCACTTAATCTTATGTTGTATAATTATGGTAACTTTTTATTTTACGGATTTTTTTTTTATCAAAGCCTCAAATAGTTAGATGAAAATGGTCCATGCCATAGGATTTTGTTTTATTTATATCAAATGAATAAAGAAATAGCTTTACATCATTGATCCTCAGAAGAAAAAATAACACTGGCTTCACACATAACAATTTTTACATTTAATTTGCTTCCTGGACTGTTAGTAGCAGCAATGGCTTCCATTAGGCAGTTGTGCATATGTTGGGCTAAAATATTGATATCTCACACTCACAGGTTGTCCACTTTAGATGATCTATAGTGTTTTCTGTTACTGTTGATCTATTATAGATCTATATGATCCTGTGTTTGATTCTAAACCTGATAGATTTTGATAATTACATGAGAAATATAGCATGTATATCTGATCATTCAGTATACAGTATATTTTTCTAATGGTATAAGTCCTTATGTAAGCCCTATGTAGAGAAAACAAAACATCTTGGTGTAGATAGAATATGTTAAAAGGACACAGATTGTGATATGTAAGACCATATCTTAAATCCATCTCTTTATTTGTGATTCTGTATTTTATTAATTAACTTATTTGTCTGACAAACATTGGCTGTCTGTTTCTGCCAGGTTAACGCTCTGTCTGAGTAAAATGCTGTTTGCCTGGATGGGTTAGATTGACTAAGGAGGGATGCAGGTCCTTTTGTTCTATGAAGCCTCTTTTTCAAGTTGGACAGGTCTGTCCATGACCTCTGTACAACATCTTATCTTACTGAATCTATAACAACCGTTCAAACAGCATATAAAAGCCAAGTACTAGTTTCCACCCACCTAAGAAATTGTGTAATCCCGCATATCACAGCCAGTCAGGGTATTAGCAAAGGGAAATTGGGTTAATGAGACTTGATTACCATGGTCTTACCATGTCACATGCTGGTATCAATCAAACTAACAGAGAATACAAAATAAAGAGAGAGAGTAAAGAGATATATTGCATATTTATTATATGGGTATCAATGGTTCCTACTAGCTTTTGATCACTTGTAATCCTAATATTTTAAAATTGATTTACATGTTTACATAACTTTGATTGAGCAGACTGGAAATCTCTCGGCTTCAGGCATCACCATCTAACTTCCTGAACA
This sequence comes from Discoglossus pictus, assembly GCA_027410445.1. Taxonomy (NCBI): domain Eukaryota; kingdom Metazoa; phylum Chordata; class Amphibia; order Anura; family Alytidae; genus Discoglossus; species Discoglossus pictus. The sequence continues at coordinate 236,965,138 of CM050163.1, forward strand.
CAAAAGAAAATAAATCTGATTGGTGTTAGACCGTAAGTTTGCGAGTTTTCAATCATGCTTTGGAATCAAGCACTATGTACTGTATGTTTGTAAGCTTAAAGACAGGACCCCCCCATTATTTTGCAGTGTGTACAAAAACGCCTTTTTTCTTAGCGCTACAGAATATGTTGTTGTTCAGTGGTGTCTAACTCCCCGTGACCCTATGGACCACAGCACGCCAGGCATATCTTGTGTTTCGGTGTGCTAATCCATAAGGTTTTTATGGTAAATATATTTATATGGGTTGCCAGTTCTTTCTCCAGTGGACCACAATTTGTCTGACCTCTCTTCTATGACCTGCCCATCTTGGTGACCCTGCATGATATTTCTCACAGTTTCAATGAGGTACACAAGCCTCTTCAAGGTATCGATACAGAAAGAAACGGAGTATGTTGGCACATTACAAAAAAAGGATAATAATAATAATAACAGCGCACATAAAGAAAATTAGGGGGTGGTGCCTGAAGCATAAACACTGCCAGTCTGTCAAATTAATTAACATACATTATATAAAGGTTTACTGGCAATATTAAAGTAAAATGGTTATAAATGATTAAAGCACATAACCAAAAGTGTTTAAAGGAAAATAAAATATGAACCCGTGGAATCAATTTAAGCAAGTTTATATGTCCTTTATTTATCGATCAGTGGTGCACAACCTCAAAATGCTCAATGATGATTACAATAAAATACTCTTCTATATGCTGCCAAAAGTGCAATCTGGGCTACCATAAAAGGTTGAAATCATTTGACAAACATTTTTATAAGTGTATAAGATATAGAAGTTTTTCTGGGCATTTAATAGCAGGCTCTTAACGGGAACATGTTGTGAAAATGTAACTTCCTCTCTGTATATTCATTAATGTCTCTTTTTGGCACTGCAAATGTCTTTCCATTTTAATAAATCACTTTTCTCTTGGTTGCGTCTTCTCTCTTTTATACGTCGTTGCTCTCCCTACTTCCTGTTTTTTAGCATATTCATAGCACACATCCCTCTGTTCTCTGCACTCATTAGAATTGCAAGACGAGACATTTTTTATAATAACTGTCAGGAACAGTTTTGTTGCCTGTGACAGAAATTGATATATTGCATATTGCAGATTAAAGTGCTTGTTTTATCCTATTTCCAGCACCTAAGAGACACTGTGGTTTAAAAACATTACTGCACTTCTCTAATGGAAACCTAATTCAATTAAAAAATAATACGATACTGAAAACAACAAATATAATTCTGCTCTAAACTATAAATATATCTTTACAATATTATATGTTTGTTTGAAGAAGTTAATTGAATTGCCCTTTTTACTTTAGCTTATTGAGCAGAGCATTACAACAGCGCTACAATCCCTTCACAACACAGTATTTTTTCCCTTATCATGTTACTGCAGTATACTTTTGACTTTTCTAAATTGGATGAAGCTGCCGCTACCTGCGATTGCAAAGCAGTAAAATTAGATGGAGATTTGATTTGCAAAGTGCATTGGAGTGGAAGCCAATAACCATTGAGGTGAGACAAGCAAAGGATTCTGGGACAGCAACAAAAAATCTTATTAAAGTAATCAGCAAAAAGGAATGCGTGCAACTGCATTGCTAAAAATAATTAATATGAATCACAGTGGAATATAGTGGATTATCAGTTTGTAAATTGTATTTTTTTTTCTTGTGTTCCTAACAGAATCCTTAAATATAAGTGTTTGCTTATGCGCATATTGTAAGATTTTTGGAGGAAAAAATGAAGAGCATTATTTCATTTATGCAAATAGTAATGCCTAAACATAAGCTTACATGAAAAGTCGTAGTCAGAATATACATATAACGTTATGCTTGCCCTTTTTGCCTTTTCTATGACGGTTGACCTGGGTCCAAATATGACCTCCTCCTACCAGGCGTCCGCTGCATTAGGAAATCATATTATTATTATTATCCTTTATTTGTAACACACCAGCATATTCAGTAGCGCTATACAGGGGCAAAAAACATAGAAAATACAATATTAAACACATAGAAAAGGGTTTTGGCCCTGTCTTTGAGTTTAAAATTTTATGTAGAAAATACTTTATTCCAAAGACCTTACAGATAGAAAATTTGCAAACTTACAATCTAAAGGGAACGGAAGCGGCAGAAACCTGTGCAAGAATAGCAGAAAAGTTTAGGTTGGGTCAGGAAGGAAATGAGAGTTTACTGAGGTAGGTAGGTTTCCATTAGTAGGAGAGGGGGAGAGGGAAGGAATCTGATAGAAAGACAATGTGAGGTGAATGGCTCTAGGTTGGAGTATGTTATCTTCACTAGTGGTCAGATAATATAACCTGCAAATGGGAATATCAGGTGATGGTCATTTGACTATTTATAAAGCTACAAGAGAGGGAAGTGGAGCCAGGAGATGTATGAAAGCCTCTCATCTTAAAGGGTGGTTGAGGGAGACAGAGTGGATCAGAAGGAGCCAAGCAATGTATAAGTCATATATCTCAACTGAAGCATCCAAAGTCATAAATAAACCTCAGTTAGAGGTTTTACTGTTCCAAAGCCCCCTTCACTATGGGCACTCTTACGTTTTTGTAATAAAAAAAACTGACTGCCCCCATATGTCTGCATTTTAGATCCAATAGCTTGCAGAAAATGCAGAAAAATAAAGCAAATTGATATTGATTTGAATTCACAACTGGAAAATGATTGACGTCATGTGTCCTGCTTCATTGTTGGCTTGCCAGGAATGTGTTTTTTTTGTTGTTGTTTTTTTTTACGCCAGCAGGAAATCTAACAAAAGGGATTTGTGCAAATAGTATAACATTATGGAGGAATTGTAATGGTATAACTATAAAATTCAGTTTAAGTGAATAAATAAAGCCTTGCAGCAATCTACAAATAGTTTGGAAGTGGTGCAGGGGAATTTATTTGGCATCTCTCAGCCAAGCAGCTATCCAGTTCAGATATATTAATATTCATGACAACACAGTGGGATAGCAATCCCATTTGTATTGTGGTGAAGTTGTACATGCAGCTGAGGAAGGTGGTATTCTCTGCACTGTGTGCACTACTATGCTTGTCACTATAAAGAGGGGGGCATGTGCAGAAAAGGGCGAAGTGTTGGATATGTAAAAATCTCAGTACATATGCCAAGTAGGATAATATAAGGTTGGAGAAGTTTTGCATTATTTAGTGTTGTCCTTTTAATTGAAATTTTGTCAAGAATTTCATGAAAGCATATAGATACATTAATAACAACTTTAAATCTTTGGTATGTTAAAAAGCACACCGTTGTGCATGACAATTAACGCATTGATTTTAAATGAAGATTTTAAAATAATTGTATTTTGTTTAAAAAATGATTTTACTATAGACACAATTTGGCAGGGAAAAAGTAGAACCCCAATTTGTTTTGCACCAGGGCTGTCTATTCATTAATTCCACCATTGTTGTTAACTTCCAAAGTATCCAGTTATGCAACAAGTTTCCCCTTATATCTCTTTGCTTCCCCAGTGATAGATATAGATAAGCACACCCATCAGACTTCAAGCTAGAAGTGCTAAAAACTAGACAAGATGGAATATCTGAAAATTATTTTATGTTCCTCATTCACACCGCTGATAATGTTTTTAGTTTGTTACATACTTCACAAACAATAGCTGTCCTTTAAAAATAAACTTCATGTCAAGGGGGGAGGAATAAAAAAAAAAATCAGGGGGGGGGGGGGTTAAAAGATGAATATCCAATGAGTGACCCAATGAGAGTGATAGCACTATGTGAGGAGCAATAGCACTATATATATATATATATATATATATATATATATATATATATATATATATATATATATATATATATTAATTAAACTCCCTGTTATGTGGCACCCACAGCGGGACTGCCTATTGCCGGATAAGTGTAGTTGCCAGTAGCTTGAGAGTCTCTGTTTTCTGAAGCCTAATTAATCATAATCCCCCTAAAAACGCTTACACTATCTATTAAAAGGCTACTGCTATGTAATCTAAGTCATTTAAAGCTAAAAAAAAATAAAAAAAATTTGGATGCTGGTTGTGCCGGATAATAGCGATTCAGTGAGAGTTTTTGTCAATCGGGGAATAGAGGCATGTACCTGTTGCTTGAGAGTCCCGGTTGGTTGAGTGCCGGATAATCAGGATTTTACTATATATATATATATATATATATATATATATATATATATACAACCAAGAAACTTCTCACCTTAGTGAATATAGTCACCCACATTAAAGTTTCACTTTGTACCCACATGAATTACTTATCCACAAGGAATGATGAATTATATCCACTCAACACTGCCTACAATAAATCAGCATTTTCTTCACATCTGCTAGAACTTTAAACCAATTCTGTTGAAATGTGTTAAAGCTATTATAAACCGTACACAGAGGTTACATGCAACAGATTGTGCCTCAGTAGTGTGACAAAATGCATAGTAAATTATATAAAAAAATCCCTCTTCAAAACCTTTCTTTACTAGGAAAATAGAAAGTTCCTTCATTGAGATTCTTTTATTAAATGAAGCAGGTAGCTGCAAACATTGATGAATGGCTTGATTTAAATATCAGGCCAGCATATCCTCTAATAGGATTGAAATAGCCTGCAACTCTTGTGTTCAGGGTCTGCATTTGATTTATTTGCAGACAAGACTCCTAATTTCAAGAAACCAACCTATCTGATTAGAGTCGTGTTCCAAGGTAATACAATGGACAGCTCTGCATAATTTATTTATTTGTTTATATTTATATAGTGCTTTTATCCAGAGTACTTTACAAAATTACACACACAGGGTTAGTCATGGTACAACATTATAAAAACAGTACAAATAATTATTGTATTTAATTATAAAAACGGTATACAGCACAGTTAGCTATGGTACAACATATAGAAACAGTACAGTTAGCCAAGGTACAAAATTGTAAAAACAATACAAATAATTATTGTATAAAATTATAAAAACAGTACAGTTAGCTATGGTACAAAATATAAAAACAGTACAGTTAGCCAAGGTACAACATTATAGAAATAGTCCAAATAAATATTGTTTGAAATTGTAAAAACAGTATAGTTAGCTATGGTACAACATATAAAAACAGTACAATTAGCCAAGGTACACAATTATAAAAACAGTACAAATGAATGTATAAAATTATAAAAACAGTACAGTTAGTGTACAACATATAAAAACAGCACTATTAGCCAAGATGTAAAAATATAAAAACAGTACAAATAATTATTGTATAAAGTACAAAAAAACAGTACAGTTAGCTCTGGTACAACATATAAAAACAGCACTATTAGCCAAGATGTAAAAATATAAAAACAGTACAAATAATTATTGTATAAAGTTAAAAAAAACAGTACAGTTAGCTATGGTACAACATTAGCGAATTAGCGAAGGTATACAATACAAATAATTATTGTATACTATTGTAAAAACGGTACAGTTAACTATGGTACAACATTATAAAAACAGTTCAATTAGCCAAGATTCAAAATGATAAAAACAGTACAAATAACTATTGTACAGGATGATAAAAACTGTACAATTGTTCATTGTACAAGTGGGATAAGGTAGAAAATTTGCAGAAATTTATTTTTGAGTTGGTGCAATGGACAAAGTTTATATATTGATCATAATGGTGCTGTGTTAAAGCAGGGTAGAGATAGTGGTAAAGGATGGAAGATTAATCAGGATGGGCATGATGGCTAAGGTGGTGTTACTAACTTATCAGGTTTAAGTGTTTTTTTGTGTCTAAAATAAAAAACAAATAGCCAGTTATTTTTGACTATTACTAGTGTGAGCCATAGATCAAACTGTTGTTTTTCCATTTTTTTCCTGTTTCTGCAAACTGTACCTCTTACAGAGATTGGGGAATCAGGTTTGCATTTTATCGTCCTTTTTTGTATATTGCCGTAAGGGACTCATTGATCTAAAATTCATTTCTTCAGTGAAAACCACCGCTTTCCAGGTTGAGCTATATTTTGATTGAAACAGATCTAAAAGTGAAGTAAGGTTGATACTATTTTCTTAATGAAACAATGCAAGACTCTAAAATAAAATATATATTTTTTTACAGATCAAACATGTATTTTCCTTATTTATATACTAACACAGTAGCTGCTTTAATATATTTCCAGACTGATATACCATATATACTTGAGTATAAGCAGAGGCACCTAATCTTACCTCCCCAAAAATGTGAAAACTCATTGACTCGAGTATAAGCCGAGGGTGCAAAAGAGGGTCCTTCCCACCCGCTCCTCCTCTTCCTCCTTCCCCCCATTATCATCCTCCTCCACCCCCCTTTATCATCCTCCTCCTCCTTCCCCCCTTATTATCCTCCTCCTTCCCCCCTTTATCATCATCCTCCTCCCTCTTATCATCCTCATCCTTCCCCCCTTATCATCCTCCTCCTCCCTCCCTTCCCCCATCATCCTCCTCTTCCCCCCTTCCCCTCTCACCCTCATCCCCTCACCCTCCTCTTCCCCTCCTCTTCCCCCCCTCATCTTCCCTTCTTCCCCCCTCTCACTTCTTTTCTGTAGCCTCCGATCAGCTCCTGCTGCTGATCCGAGCCCCGCAGTGTGTCTTATGCCTTCCTCTGGAACCGGCATATGCTAATGACGTGACGCGCTTTTGATGAGGGGGGAAGGAGGAAGGGGGAAGAAGGGAAGGAGGGAGGAGGAGGATGGGGAAGAGGAGGGAGGAGGAAGGGGAAGAGGACGATGGGGAGGAGGAAGGAAGAGAAATGGTGTCACTCGAGTATAAGCCAAGGGGGGTTTTGTCAGCATAAAAAATGTGCTGAAAAAGTCGGCTTATACTCGAGTATATACGGTACATTGCTTTTTTTTTTATAAATAAGCATTTGTACTACACATTACACAATAATCAACGTTATTAAATTGCGATTTGGCCAATTGAATAGGGCTCTATATAAGCACAGAGCATATATTTTTTACAGAAGTTTTTAGTTAGTGAAGACCTTGCTTTTGGATAGAAGTTCACTAACTAAAAACTACTGTAAAATAATATGCTCTGTGCTTATATAGAGCCCTATTCAATTGGCAGAATCGCAAATTAATAAGGCTGCATATTAAGAAGTGTTAACTATTGAGTGTAAATGGTTATTTTCCTTAAACCTTTTTAAACTGACAGTTTCTTTGTTTTAGGGTTTCAAGACTGTGAAACAAGATCGATTCATAATACTGGGATAATCCACATGCTTCTGTAGTAAACTAAGAATACAGCACAAAAAAGAGATATGTGGTAAGTCCCAATTATTTTCAGGTTAATGTTTTTTTACATATCAATCTCTATGTGAGGTTAGTTGCTTGATTGTTAGTCACACAGAAAAATATTGATTGAAGACAATATATATTCCTATTATTTAAGATTGCTTATATGAATTTACAGATTGACCTGCAAAAGAGTGATATCTTAAAGGCATATGGAAGTTTCCCTGTTTGTACCTTTCTCTAATCTAACAAAAGCTGCTTATATCAGATACACACATCACATGGAGTCATTTTATGCACATACAGGTTTATTTTATTTAAATAAACAACATTGGTTTCCCCACCCTCAATCCAACAACAGAACAATGTTACAGCAGCATTGGTGTAAAAAAGCTACATCGGCACTGGTGAGCTGCATTATTCAAGGGAAAAGAGAGAGGTGTGATTTGGGGAACTAAGCCTACAAATCCCATGATGCTTTGCTGCAGAGACTGTTTTACCTGCCTCTGATTGGCCAAAATAATTTATGAATGTTATGCTAATTTTAGCAGGGATTTTCAGTGGCATTAATGGAACTGCTAGCAAACTAGAGATTTAGCAGACTTTAGGGTACGTTTATTAATGTTTATTTTAGTGTTTTTTCATGCTAAAAATGATTTTCATACACTACTGATTCTCACCTTTCTAGTTTGACTGTTTTCTAATTGCTATGATCTTAGGTAACCAAATACATCTAGTACTATAGACACATTGCATGTGTGAGCTACATAAGGCTGACCTGTCAGGGACTGTTTGGAAGGTTTCAGTGAGTAATTCAGAGCTTTTATGGATTTGTTAATAAAACAATATTTTATTACCAGGTGCTTAGCTTGATTATTAGGTATATTCATTTAATTTTAAAATCAGGGAACCCTTCATATGCCTTGTAGATCTCATGTGCAGACAAGTATGAATCATACAGAACATGTATTAATGCACACTGACTGACAGTGACAACCCTCCTAAAGCAATTTTACATTCAAAACAGTTTATTCTGCCCCAGAAACCTTCATTTAAAATAAGGAAAACACTGTGCAACATTATCAAGTACCTTCTTTTAGATGCAACCAAGTAAAACATATTTTACATGGCCCTTTAACATAGTTCCTTAGTAAGTTTTATACTGATTAAAGTATTTCTATATGGAATACCCAAACCATTAAGTCTGCTTTTGCAAATAAAAAGTGATTTTTTAGCTCTTGCAACTCTCATTTTTATGGGAGTGGAAATTTTAACTTAAATATGTTTTAAAAATACATAATAGAAACTATATTAACTATGAGCTGACATAATACAACACAGCTTTATATAAAAATAATTGGTCCAATTTAAATGTTGCCTTACACCAGGCAGTGCCTTTTACAGCCTTTTATTTTCTATAGCATGTACTTAATGCAGGTTTTACCTTATTGTCCCGCAGTCTGATATTTAATCCAGGCGTTTAAGTTTTAAATAGCATGTGGAACAGTGCCATGGACACAAAAGCTCACATTGCTCTGCATCTTACATTATTCATTAATGGAAACTTTGGAGCAATGCATGATTTGAGCACAACGCCAACTTTTATCTCAGAGCTGTTATAGAAACTTTTCAAAGCCAGGTCATGGGAAACTTTTATTTTATGGGAATATTTTATTTTAATAGAAAATGTCAACTTTTTTTATGATGTGCTTATGATTTTTTTGATGTATTGAATTTAATTACATAATAATCTTTCTCATGACACTTGTGGTCTTTCACATGATATGTAAGTATATGTCATTTTCAATCATGGATATAACACGGAGCCAGATTCAATAAGATTTGTCTAGGCGGTGCACGGGTTCTGTCTGATTGTGTTGTCTGTCTTCTGTAGATAAGTGAATAGACAACAGTCATCATAACAACAAAATCGGACAACACGTTCATCGCCTATGTGAATATTAGTGAATTTCTACCTGTATAGTGAATGCAGGACAGGTCCACATTGGATCCTTAGTACTCATCTACCTCAAAAGTTGTTGAATTTGGTATTTGATGCATTTTGACAAGGAAATATACCTTGCCACTGGTCATTTACCTTGGTACTCATTTTGCTTGTGGGAGCCAATTTACATTACTCCATGTGAGAACTTGATACTTGCCCTTGTCGTTGTGCCTTCTGGAACCAATTAATGATGAGCACCAAGGGTCCACTGTTTTTCTGATTAGTCTAATGTTTAACTCTGTGTGTTTCAACAAGAGTTCCCATGGGCTCTAACATTCAAAAGCACCATTAAGGGACCATTATTATCTTTTTACTTATTATTATCTTTTATTTGTAACGGGCCAACATATTCGGTATCGCTGTACAGGGGATAAGTACATGGCAAAAACAAAATTAACACATTGCAAAGAATGGATGGCCCTGTTTTGAGATTAAAATTAAATGTACATACTGCTTGTTTCCAAACCACTGACAAGATAGAAAACTCCCACACTTTCAATCTAATGACCATTGTAAATTAGCAAAATATTTTCAGTTGTGAAGTGTGCAACAAACTAATAACATTAGCGGCCAATGTAAATCATGGGTATAACAACATTTTTAGAGCAAAATGTAATTTCAACAGACTGTGATAGTGCCTAGAAGCTGCCAATATAGTGATACATAATTTTCAATGCATAAGGGGACAGTTGCAGACCAGAGCAAGCAAGATGTACAAGTATAATTGCATGCTACCTCTACTGGGCCAATGGGAGGGAAGGGTAAGGTGCCATGTGCTGAAATGTTACTGAATACACCAATCAAAATTCACTCTCTCACCCTCCATCCAGTCTTGAATACATACTCAGTCTCCAAGTAAGCAAAATTGTGGAAGACACAAACATGGAGTCCTTCAGGTACAAACAGTGTTTTCAAAAATAAACAATTTACCTGAAACCGCTTTTATGCTCATTGCTTACACGGCTGCTAAGATTTTACCCAATCTACAGTGGCTCTTTAACCCTTTCACCAGCACAGGGGAATTACAATGCATTGCGAGGGCCACTGCCTGTGAAAGGGTTTATGGGTTCTTTGTGATTTTCAGGCATTTCGAAAATTGTGCCAAATACATGTTTGTTTTTTAATATCTAAAACAAAAATATTGAAATAATCATGATATGCTATCCAGACATAATGCCTCTGATTCCAGACACCATTTTGTTATATTGTGTTAAAGGCATATCTACGTTTTCTGTATTATGAGTGCATTTGATAGAGGAGCATAAATAGTGTATGAAAACATTTTGTTTGCATGAAAAATACCAAAATAAACATTTAAACACTTACCTTGAAGTTAGCAAAATGTCTTGTAATTTCTGACAGTTGAAAATTAGGGTTAACACCTCCTCCAAACCCAGGTTAAATTAGCATAGAATTCATAATTCGTTCTGGCCAATCAGGAGAAAGCAGAGGTTAGCAGAAACATTTGAATAACACTCTGGGGTTCCTGTCTGTGCTACAAAGCCACCTGGGATATGTAGTGTGGTCCATGTTAGAAGGTGCTATGGCAGCAGCACAGACAGGAAGCTGCAGGGAGGGTCATATCCCAGCAGTGACTTGGGGGCTGACATCACTGCTCTTCCATTGGCTGAGGAAGACACAGCAGGTGTATAATGGGTTAACATTGGTCCCCTAATGCTGCATGCGGATTGGGGGGGGGAGCGTTAAAGGGATTTTTAGATATTAATAAAAATAAAATATTTTATAAAATGTGCTGCATATATGAAGGATGCTTTTTGCCTAAAGAGTGCAAAAATGTAATAATCCAGGAAACTTGGGTATGCCTTTAACTATTCAAGCTGGAGAAGGGTTGAAGTTCTTCCAAATATGAAATGTATTTCTTTTAGTTTCCACAACTAAGTCAAGGTTAAAAACCAATGTCTTTGAAAGAAAATGTTGTAAAGCTTAGAAGGTTGTTTTTTCATGGCATGGAAATTTTATCTAAAATCCTGATATAAGGCAGTGGACATTTTAAACATAGCTGTCATTTACAGAAGATGTATTCATATTTGTCAAGTGCTGTGTAATTATTCCCTGCAGATCCTGGTTATCACTTGCTGCTCAGGAAATGCATTCACTGTAAATGTCACATTCACAAACAGGCAAAAATACACAAATATATGTTTGCAGACTGGATTTGAGCTGGTATTGAGCTATACGGTGGTGTGGTATCAAGCTTATAGTAGATTTGGGGCTTACTATGCAGACTGCTGGTGCATGTAATTGCCAGGTTGTGAATCCGTTATTCCCACTGAGATAGTCTATCTGTCTTTAATCATATCTATAATATCAAGATAAAGTGCATGGTATGATACATTCAGGGGCATTTGCTTTGCAATCAGCATGAATCTAGTGATTATTTTGATTATGGACTGTAAAAGTTGTTAGTGATTAGCAAGATTCTTAGTAACAGAACTTAAACGACTTGACATGTATATGCAACTGAGTCTACTGGAAAGCTGACTTGTTTTCATGGCATCATAACAACAGTTTAAAGGTCAGAGAACCTTTAAAAAGTAAGCAGTTAATTTATGGAGCCACTTATAACTATAAAATAAGTTAATCAATTCAAAATGTATAAATATATATAATTTGTTAGGTAAAGTATATACAAATTAAAAGCAATGCATGGGTTCCTCGGAGGATTGTTTCATAAAGATGTCAAAAACTAACTTTGCACTCTGAATAAATAAAAATAGTAGACAACTGACGAATAAAAAGTAAAAATATCACTCTACAGAGCACTAATTTTTATGCAAAAAAAGTTTTTGTAATGTTTAACAAATGCTCTCTTAAATGCATTACAGTCAATTTGAGACCCCAGTATTCCTTTAAATGTGTTCAACTAGCTTGATTCCTTGACAAGGTTTGATCTCCAGGCTCCTTTCTGAATATCAGGAGATGTACTCCAAGTCCACAGCCATTTTGTTGTTACTATCACAACAACTTGGCTTGGCCATCCACTGTATTCCCTCTAACTCTTATTTGGCAGCCTACCTGCTCATGGTCGTGACACATATTCAACTAGCAGTATAATGTTAATTTAAACATATAAATAATTATAAAAAATTGACATTTTCTCCATGCATTATTATATAGACAGTGGAAATGCTCTACTTTCCTAGAACTGAGGATGCGCAATACATGATGAACTCTCTTCTGCAAGTTATTAGTAGAAGGACAAGACAACATTGCAGCCACTTTCCACTTTCCAGTGGCAGTGACAAGTTAACTTGTCAATAACAGTTTAACTCCTTCTGGGGAATGTACAGGGGAGGGCTGGAAGAGGTGCAGGGGTATTACGGAGGTGCTGGGGAGGGCTGGGTAAGAGAGGTCAGAAGCTTTAAATACAAAATAAATAAATACATATACACATGTGCATTATATACATTCATACATTTATACTGAGAAACTATTTTATGCATTTTTTTTTATTGTACACAATTGCATAAAATGATTTTCCACAGAAAAGTGGATTTTCATTTTTTTATTTGCCACTTAAAGGTATAGCTAAGCTTTCCTGTTTTTCTCTTTATCTAATCTAACACATGCTGCTTATACAGTATCAGACACACACATTACATGGAGTCATTCTATACACATACAGAGTTATTTAAAAATAAAACTTGTTTTTCACACCCTCAGAGCTGCTTACATAGGCACAGTGTACCTTCCGATAGAAACACTGCATTTGGGTATGGTTTTGAACCTTTACTAACCTTAACTAACCTTTACTAACTAAGTCAACAGCAGCACAATGCAGAGATCTACACAGCAGTATATCGGCTCCTCCTTGCTTCCTTGTGCATGGGACTACACATTCCATGATTCCTTGCTACACAAATTGATACACTGTATAAGCTGCCTGTGATTGGCCAAAACAAATTTTGAATTTTATGCTAATTTTAGCAGGGATTTCTATGGGTGTTAACTCTAAAAAACACCTGCTTGCAAACTCCAGAGATTTAGCAAACTTTAGGGATAGTTTAATCCTGTTTTTTCATGTAAAACATTTTTTTTTCATACACTTCTAGTTCTCCTTTATTAAATGCATTCATAATCCCTGAAATTTAAAAACTTTAAAGGGTTATGCATGCTAAGTTAGAGCTTTAGTCTTCTTCATTTTTGTGGGTATGTATTGGATATGAGCTATGGGTATACAAATACCTTTTGTTATAAAAGGTAAAGTTGCACACAAAAAAATGCAGTAAAAAAACGTACTTTAGATTTATTTTTTGGATGATAAATCTGTCTTTAGCAGGCCTCACAGTATGCCATAGTTTATTGGTGCACAGAAGGAAAGGGAGTCATGAAAATAGCAATGAGCATCTGCGTGACATCATGAGGGGCTGAGATACAGCAAGTGCAGCTGAGCCAACATCTGCCACAATCCCCGTCTTTAACGTCAGACCTTTAGCTTCAGGACAGGGAGAGCACGCTATTGTACTGAATAGCTCTGCAGGACTTCAGCACCATTTATTCAAATCTTCCCTGCCACAAAGATCATCACCTCACTGCAGCCAAGTGAACACTGAAAAATATCCACCAACAGCTATTAAATACAGCATTTTATTATCAACTTGCTATATATTTTGACAACTTGTGGCATTTTAAAAACTGCAAAACAACAATTGTAATGACACAAAGGATATTGAACTAACATATTCATAATATATTCTGAACAGACTAGAATAATCATACTCGTAATCATACATTTTCAGTGACTGAACTGCTACAGTTAAAGGGCCACTGTAGTGATAATTGGGTTATTATAGTTACTGATTACTAATTACATTTGGAGAAAAAATATCAATGTAGTTTTTAAAGCTTACATTTGAACTTTAGTGTTACAGACATCATATCTGAATATATCCACACCATATCAGGTGTCCAGGGAATGGGTGAGGATCTGCTCGTAAGGCTGTCCTGTCCTGGTAGTAGATATATTTTATCTGCAGTGTCTGCTCTCTTGGTAGAGCCTCTCTCATCTACTGGATAACTAGTGCGGGTTGGATGATGGATAAGTGGGAGGAGCACAGAAGCTAAAAATAGTTCTACTTGCATTGAAGCTTTGCATAAATTGTAATCCTACTATTGATAAATTGTGTTAAAGGCACAATATTTTGAAAAAGTCTCCAATCTTACTCTCTTGTCTTACAAACTAGCAAATATGTTTCACAGTCTATACTGTATAGAAATGTACGGTATATTCCAATAAAGCAAATAGTACATATGTATGTACATTTGCATGTCTAAAAAAAGATAATACACTTGCTTGCTGCTCAACAACTCAAGAAATACAGTGTTGCACTGCACTCTTGGAAACTGGGTGGGGATATGCAAATGAGCCCACAGAATGTTACCTTCTTTAAATCCAGCAGGCATTTTAAACATGACTCCTTTACAGCATACGTCTGAATTTATAATACTGCATTTGAGCATAGCACTGGATAGATATACTTGAGGTTTAAATATTTTGGATCTCATCAGCATCCTAGCTCATGTTGTGGCTATTGTGAGAAAGTTACTAAACACAAATGTATTTAGTTGAGTGTGGGCAAAAGAGTGAGAGAAACCCTCAATATACAGAACACAGTGAGCAAATACTACATTTGTAAGTACATTTACTTGTAAAAAAAAGTTAATTCTAAGAAAAAATAGTGCCAGGAAAATCTTACATTTTGAAGTTTCTCATTGTGAGCTCAATTGGAAACTGGAAATGATATGTTAAATATTGCACTGCTAATAAAAAACAATAGTATATTAACCAAAGTAAAGAAATACAGAAGAAATTGTTTGCCACAAAAATTGCCTCAAACTGATTTTATTAAGCAGATTGTTTTATGTCTGAAGGCAGTATCCTTAAACTGTTTATTTAACTTTTATTTTTCTAACAAATTAAATTAAAAAAATCATTAATTTAACAAAGGAAAAAATGCATTTAGAAAAAACTGACAGCCTTGCAAACTGTTGTGTTTTAGTCACACACCATTATTATTATTATTATCCTTTATTCGTAACACCATCATTTCCCATTATTATTTGTCAGAGATGTCAATCAGTTTCTAACACACATTTTATGCAGACAATCAGGGGTTGAGCTGGAAGCCAAAAACTGTCCTGATTTTAGACTTTGTCTACAGATACGTAATTTTAAAAATGAAATTTATGTAATTTGCTTAAAAAATAAATAATTAAAACCAAAAAAACAACTTTTAAAGGGGAAGTTTCACCAGAACACAAGATGTTTTATATGACAGAGATCGCTGCTTTTTTACTTTTACTGCAGAAGAGCAGGAATAGTGATTTAGTGAGAATCTATGAAAAAGTCACCCGAAATATTATGGATGTCAGAAAATCAATGGGAAAGCATGCCATAATTTGCAACTCTGGCTTGTCCTAGGGTATTACGAGTAGCTCAGTCGCAATCATGAAAAACAGGGCCAATTAAATAGTTAGATATTGTTACTGACCACTTTTTAATGGTGTAACTTTGCGAATTAGGAAACTGAATAGGGCCCTTAGAGCCCTATTCTATTAGAAGCCTGCAAATGCCTCTAATCTGTAATTTTGGCTTTGGGTGTTTATTCTCTAAATGTTTACATGTATTCTATTGACTCCAGCTCGCAATTTACCTCCTTAAGCCTAAACTTGTAAACCCTTTAGGTAGGCTTTCGGGGTGGGGGATCATATAATATCACAATATTTAAGCAAGCCTGTAATGTACTTCTGTGCTACTAGGTTTGAGACTGTTGTGTAATTACTTCTAATGTCTTTCCATGCCTTTGCATGCTTTTAAAGTACAGTATTGTGTGTTTATTTGCTGCTACAGCTCTAATAAATAATTTAAAAAGCCCTTGCCAATCCTGTTTTTAGTACTCATAATATTTTTGACTGAAACGTGATACTGTTTTCAATTGTGGGTTAGACTTTATTTGTGAGCTAGAGCTACAGGTCTTATAGAATATCGATTTTGTGTAACTTTAATTATTTAGAGCTCGTAATATTTGAGCTGTGCTAAAGCCAATGGAGTTCATAAGGCTGAATCTGTGTCGTTATCTTGCCTGTAGTGATTGTGGACGGGTCACTCATAATCGGATTGTGACTAGCTAATCTGTGGCAATATTAAGAGTGGTTTTAAGTGTGTATAAATGTAAGAATTGGCCAATAGTATAGGGCCCTTAGTTACCAGTTATATCTATTTAGTTTATTTTTACAGTGAACTGTATGTGATTTGTGAATAGTTTGTTTCTATGGACAACTCTGTGTGTAAACCTGGAAACCCTTTCTCGGGACTGGCTTCTAACTTCTGCGCTAATAGAGTTTTATAAGGGAAAAAGCTGAAAATAGCATTATTTTACTGAAACTTCAATTTGTTCCCTGAATGAGAACAGAAACTTGGATGTAGAAAGCACCTTGGTAATTTGAAGGACTTTCTATTTTTATATGACAAAAGTATAGTATTTGGTGCAGTGCCACATTAACACTTTTATTGTATTTAATGTCCTCAATAAGTGTGTGTGTGGGGGTGGGGGGGGGGGGATTTAAATACACTTACAGTATTACAATTGATGCAGCCAACTCATTAAAGTCTTATCTTGACTAGAAAAGTGAAATGAAGTCAAAACCAAATTAGAAATATATTCATATATTTCTCATGAGAAGTGCCTTTTGTACTGAATATGCTATCACGCCATAAAAAAAGCCCTTGCCTTGTGGTTTTTATCAGCATTTCTTTGCAAAAAGAGAATGAAACGTGTAATCTATCATCATTTCATGAGCTGTTTTCACAAATAGAGAAAAATGTATTGCATACTGTATTTGACAAGGGCCATGAGTTCTACACTTGCTAGCAGCCTTTGCTTCTGTTTCAGATTGGTTCCTATTAACTATCTGAAAGTATATATGTTTTCAGTTGTACAGTAAGTATCTATAGGCAGAGGATAAGCTGCATGAATACATTTTTAAAACACAAATTGACTTTCTTATAGCTTTACTTTAAAATATGTAATAGGCAAGCTAGAGGGAGCTTCTTGCTCTGCTTATGCATGGATGGGACCCACTACTGCTGAGATCATTGATCTTTCATTTGGATTGTTGTCCTGTTTTATATGCATTGTCATAGGCTCAACTGCTGGGCTCATTGCCAAGGGGAATGTTCAGATGTTTAGCTCCTTAGTTACATTAGTTTGAACAGTTGCCTCAGCAGTTGTGGCGCCCATCCATAATTATTATTTTTTTAGTGTTCAATGTTTTGTTAATCTGAATTTTATGTGATGGATCAGAACACAATAGTCTAAGTTGGTGAAGTGAAATGAGAAAAATATATACATAAAACTATTTTTTGGAAATAGAAAACAGAATATTGGCATGTGCGTATATATTCACCCCCTTTGTTATGAAGCCCATAAAAAGCTCTGGTGCAACCAATTACCTCCAGAAGTCACATAATTAGTGAAATGATGTCCACCTGTGTGCAATCTAAGTGTCACATGATCTGTAATTACATATACAGTGGTTTAAGAGGAAAACATGTAAATGTGTTGGAATGACCTAGTCAAAGCCCAGACCTCAATCCAATAGAAAATCTGTGGTCAGACTTAAAGATTGCTGTTCACAAGCGCAAACCATCCAACTTGAAGGAGCTGGAGCAGTTTTGCAAGGAGGAATGGGCACAAATCCCAGTGGTAAGATGTGGCAAGCTCATAGAGATTTATCCAATGCGTCTTGGAGCTGTGATTGCTGCAAAAGATGGCTCTACAAAGTATTGAGTTTAGGGGGGTGAAAAGTTATGCACATTGACTTTTTCTGGTATTTTGTCCTATTTGTTGTTTAATCCACAATAAAAAAAAACAACATCTTCAAAGTTGTGGGCATGTTCTGTAAATTAAATGATGCAAATCCTCAAATAATCCATGTTAAATCCAGGTTGTGAGGCAACAAAACATGAAAAATGCCACAGGGGGTGAATACTTTTGCAAGGCACTGTATATATATATATATATATATATATATATATATATATATATATATATATATATATATATATATATATAGTCAAGTTCTCCATAAGAGCATTCTGTAACTTGGACACTTCTGTTCTTCTTTAAAGAACTTAACTTTAGTCACCACTGTAGAGCATAAATGTATCACAATTAAGTTCAGTCCTGGGGGGCCACACACAGGCCTGGATTTGAGAATATGTTTGCTTCATACCTGTGCACAGAGAGGAAATCCTCAAATCCAGACTTGTTTGTGGCCCTCCAGGACTGAACTTGCCCACCCCTGTGATAATGCAAAAAAAAAAATCTGTTTTCTTAGCAATTTCATTTACATATAAATAAATGTGCTACTTGTGATGCAACAAAATGCATTTTAATTTATATATTGCCTTTAAAATTCATTTGAGCAGATTTTTGTATATAGGTGTCTGTTTGCATATCCTCCAGAAAACAGCACATCTCTTAAGTATACATTGTCATACCAATAATTCTGCATTTTTGTTTTAGATTGAATTAGAATCTACTGTCACAATCTGTTTTGTGTTCCTAAACAGCTGTAAGTGCTGTGGCTAAATAGCATACTATTCATCAAATGCATGTAATGGAATCGGCATGTTTAGTAGGTCAAATCAAAGCCTTTTAGTATAAATATGTACAATAGCTAAAATAATGATTGTTTTGCAAAAGGGATGCTGAGTGCAAGTGTCTGAGGACTCCAATCCCTGCATAAAATTGACAGTAAAATGGACATTAGTAGATAAACTGTAAATAGTAAAATAATATATAAGGTTATGTATATCACAAGAGCATGCAGCACAATACATTGTGGTTGCTGCTTAGTTGTTCGTAGTGTCTGACTCTCAGTGACCCTATGGATAACAACACACCAGGCATATATATTATTATGTCTCTGGTTTTGCTTATCTATGAGGCTTTCTTAGCAAAAATACTGGAGTCGGTTGCCAGCTCCTTCTGCAGTGGACCGCAATTTGCCTAACCTTTCAGCTATGACCTGCCCATCTTGGATGACCCTACATGGTATAGCTCACAGCTTCCTTTGAGGTACACAAGCCTCTTCACCATTCAAGGTAGCGATACAGAAGGGGATCACCACATGTTTAAAAGCAAGATAATGAAAAACAGAATAATAGATAATGAGGTTCACACTGTATACTTACTCTTTAACATACAGAGAGATGGCTGAAAGGTAAGAGCATTTACCTCTGTTCTCCTTAAAGGGACAGTACATTTTTTTTGGTTCATACTGGCAGCAATCTTAACTGTAAAAACTGAGTTTCCTTATTATAATTAGGTCCACAAAGCATTTTATGACTTTCTATCAGCTTACTTTGCAAATGAAGAGTGGTAATTGCAGATAAGCATGAGAGACTTATATTTAATTGACTATAGTAGTTCTGTATATTCAAAAAAAGCAGCAGTAAAATAAGTACAGCAGAGTGTAATATATTAAACAGTAATCACAATAAATAAAAAAAGAGACTCCCACTCTTGTTTTCTGTCTTCTAGGTAAAGTGGCATAGAAAGCAATCCTGTGGTTTTAATTTGGACAGCCATTATTTCTTTTTGTTAATGATTAGTGGCCTGGAAGGTAAGTTTTGATGCAGTTTTGATGCAGGCAAAAGATGGCCACCCACAGTAAAGAATAATTGTTTATGTGAAGAATTAATATTTAATCTATTATAAAGTTCTTCAAAATAGCATAATGTGATATGAATCTTCAGTTGTCTTTTAATTGGACACTATAATCCCATATTTATAGTGCACTATTTCAAAGAACTAGAATTAATGATAGTTCAAATATTTTTAGAAATCCAAAGACATACAAACAATCTTTAATTTACTATTTATCATATCTAGTTATATGTATTCTTGACTATCTCCTTTGCTAGGATTTTCCCTGTCTGTATTTTCTCAGCGTCCAAGGCTCTTTCCTGCTTGAAGACCAAAGTCAACTGTCTGCAGTATAAATACAAATAGCAATTCACTAAGGGTCAATGAGCTAATGTCAGCTTCAAAGGTTCCCAGCTACTTGAAAATAGAAATATTCTCACAGATAGGGAGGCTATTAGATTACAGCAGTGGAGGTGGCCAGGACAGCATAATATTGCATAAACCGGTATTCATTTAAAGTGACATGGAAGGTTTCTGAATTTCACTAGCTCTATAATATACCTGTCTATCTCTTTAATTTTGTGTACTTTTTTTTAAGAGATGTTTAAAAAATATGTTTTCTGCCTAAAATCTTACTTATAGCTCCTGACTTGTTTCTCCCCTTCATAGCTCATGAACACAGTGTTATTCTAAGTACAGGGGTGACAGTGTCTCATAGCAACCAATCAGTGGCAACATTCTGCAACATGCTAATTAAGAGAGGTCACTGACAGGCTAATTTAAAACAGAGTGTCTACTCATGAGCTGCATGAGATGACTAAAGCAGGTACAAATGGTATAATTTTAGGCCGAAAAAAAGAAAATAACTTTTAAGCCCTTCTCCATAAAATAAAGTACATAAAATGAAATAGATACATGGGTATATTATATTCCTTGTGAAATCCAGAAACCTTCCATGTCCCTTTAAAGAGTTACAAAAAAAGTTTGTGTCTATTGTCATCACAGGTTCTTTAAATTATCATAATACCATTATCCAAGGGTACTGAGGGAACTGGGTTCTGTAATAGCCAAACCATTATATTTCATTTTTCAAGATTCACTCAACACAGGGTCTCTACCAGATGACTGGAGAAAAGCTGATGTGATACCTATATTTAAAAAGGGAGCAAGAGCAAATCAGGGGAATTATAGACCAGTGAGCCTCACTTCTGTAGTGGGGAAGCTTTTAGAATGGTTAATAAGGGATAACATACAATAATATGTCTATTTGAACAGGATTATAAGTAGGAGTCAACATGGATTTATGAGGGATAGGTCATGTCAAACAAATCTAATTAGTTTCTATGAGGAGGTTAGTAGGAACCTGGATCAAGGCAACTCAGTGGATGTAGTCTTTTCGGATTTTGCAACGGCTTTTGATACAGTGCCACATGGGAGACTATTGTGCAAACGAAGAGATACAGGAATTGCAGTAAATATCTGCTCATGGATTGAGAGCTGGCTAAAAGACAGGAAGCTAAGGGTTGTTGTAAATGGAATATACTCCGATTGGACTAATGTGGTAAGTGGGGTTCTTCAGAGTTCAGTATTAGGTCCTCTCCTTTTTAACATAATTATTAATGACTTATAGGTAGGATTGGAGTGTGGAGTGTGATGACACAAAGTTGTGCAAGGTAATTAAATCAGATAATGATGTGCTTTCCCTCCACAGGGATTTACATAAAATTGAGGAATGGGCATCTAAATGGCAGATGAGATTTAAAACGAATAAATGTAAAGTTATGCATCTGGGAAGGAAAAATAGAAGACAGGGAAGCAAATATAATTCTGCCACTATACAAATCTCTAGTACGCCCTCATTTGGAATATGGAGTACAATTTTGGGCACCACTTCATAAAAAGGACATTTTAGAGCTGGAAAAGGTACAGAGGAGGGCAACAAAACTAATAAGGGGAATGGAGGGCTAAGTTATGAAGAAAGACTAACCAAATAAAACTTATTTTCTCTAGAAAAAAGGCGCCTAAGAGGAGATATGATTACCTTATATAAATACATCCAGGGTCAGTATAAAGATTTGTCAAGGGAGCTTTTTGTGCAAAGAGGTTTTCAACTGACAAGAGGACATCCCTTGAGGTTAGAAGTAAAAAGATTCCACCTTAAAGATAGAAAAGGATTCTTCACAGTAAGGCTGGTTAATCTGTGGAATTCTCTACCAGAGGAAGTGGTGACAGCGGATTCGATAGATAACTTTAAAGGGGACTGGATTTATTTCTAATTAAAAAGGGAATTCAGGATTATCATGGATAACAACTAATTAATTAATAGTTAATCCGCATATTGCAGATCAGAGGAGATCTTGAAGGGTTGAACTTGATGGACTGAATGTCTTTTTTCAACCTTAAATACTATGTAACTATGTAATATCTGACTACAGTGTCAGTTTAAGTTTCCAGAAAATGTACTAAACATATTTCAACAGGGCTTCAAAAAGTGCCTCAAAGTGTAGCACCACATTTTAACATTCAGAAGACATTGAGTCATATAGAAGGAAAGTGTTGATTACAAAAGTAGTTTTTGACCTTGACGAAAAAAGTGAACGGCCCTTTAATAATCATTTCCTCTCAGGGTACTTGCGATTTTCTTTCTAGTTGATGTTAACAAATATGCATCCACATCAGCGCCAAGCTATCTGCTGAACTGATTGTGCTCATGAATACTTAGTACACAAGGGTAACCAGAGGCCATTTAAATAATTTACATACGTGTCGCAAGAAAGGAGTGAATTGATTTAGCTTTCATGTTTACCGCAAAAAAAATGAAAGTAAGGACGATTAAATAAAATTCCCAAAACAATTCATACCGCTGGCGTGTTGTGTTTTGAGGTTCCAATGCATTTAGTTCATTTTAACTGTTTATCTACAGTTTAATATTATCATAGTTTCAATAAAATACTCCATTTCCTATAAATCCCAAATATTGGGGCTGTAGAGACAAGGTATAGAATCATTTCTATCCTAATCAGTTTTATATGATGGATCATTATGTATGTACTATGTGGTCAACCTTGGAGAACTGTTGGAGAACCTATTACATTTTTTATTTGCATGATTTTTCATAGTTTTACTAAATATTAATAATGTATTATTATTATAATTTTTGTAATTATCATTAATATTATTATTAACCCTATTATTAATATTTTTTTTAAAAAGAGCCAAGATTTTACTCAATGCTTCATACAATAGGAAAATACAATGTATACAGGCAGTATCTTGCATGTAACATAAGTTTATTATAATTATCAAAAGACAGTTCTACATACTGCAATAATATATTATAACAAATTAAAAAGTTAATTATACAAAAAAGGCAATAAATATATACTGATGTAAATGTGAGGAGAATTCAGCTATCCTGTCCATATAAGTTTAAATAATTCAAGTTTATTAAGTGATTTACTACTTAGAAGCGCCATTAAGCTTTTTTGATTAATTTTTGCAATTACAGCTGTCCAGGACAGGTTACAAACGACCCAACTTACAAACGACCCCTACTTAAGAATTGGCTCCCAAGGCTTTTTGTAGAGCACAATATTTTCTGTAACTTATTATTACAGTACAGGGGTATTATTATTATTACATTGTATTATCATATATAAGCCATGATAGTATTATTATTATTATTATTATTACATACAAATCCAACTTCAGAACCTTCTCAGGAACATATCTTGCACGTAGCCCGGGGACCACCTGTATATTTAACTACTAAGCATTAGTGAGAGATATGTACCATGAATATGGCAACCTCTAAAGGTTGTATGGATTAAAACTATACAGCGTCATTGGTACTTGGAGATCATCTTCAGTTATATGCTATCCTATGAGGTACATTTAGTAAGATTAGATATTTCCAAGAGTCCTTCAAGGTTAACTCCTTAGACCCTGTCTCTCTTTATGTAGGAACTTAACATCATGGTTTACTAATGGCTCAGCTGTCATAACTTTTAAGTAGTAACAATTAGTATAAACAAGTCTTCAATGTATTGTGATTAAAAAAAGTTGATCTTTTGAGAGAAAGTGTAAAGCAAACGTAGCTGCTTTAGCACCATCTTTATGTTGAAGCTTCTGCCATATTTTACAACTATAGGCCCAATGTTATTCCGCTCTATCTACTGTAGTAGCAAAGAAAATAATTCCTAGTTATGCTATTCCCCATCCCAAAAACATTGTGAGAGAACTGCCATAAGTGACTGCTGCATGACAAAGCCGAAAAGCACGGACAAAAATATCCATACATTTTTGCACTGACAAAAGATTCTGATTTACTCCATAAGACTTTTGCACCAAAACCCTATGTTAATATGATTTTACAGATCACTCGCGTATCCTTGCGTTCTCATTTCTTACTGGCTCCTAGAGCCATTTCTCACAGATTTGGGTTGATGACAACTGCTTTCAATCTACAAGTTTTGAAAACCCATACAGACTGTGTTTGAGTTTTTATTAGGTCATCTAATTTCAAACATCTGTCTCTTGATGGTTGAAAAATCTTTAAATGTTGATTGGCATGGCCGGAGTATCCTTTCTTTTCATCCTGTATCTGTGTTTTACCCTGACATACTATATTGTCTGCAGTTATTCTCTTTACAGAGTGAACTTACGTGACAAGTTGTGTAACCTGTACATTATAATGACCCATGAATATAAATTATTTTCAATTAAAGGGATATTGAAGAAAAGAATACATTGTGCATTACTTTAGCATGTTGTCTACAAGTGTTTTTTTCCTGACATACAAATATGTGATCTATAGATATAGTGGCACAAAGATTTTTGTTACTCCTGCACTGACCTGTCAAATGATAATGAAGTGAGTTAAGATATGTTTGCGTTATTATCAGCATTTGAACTCACAAATGGCAAGGAAATATAGTTAATTTACTATATTAAATAATAGAATAGTGCATAGGAAAATCAAAATCTAAAATCAATTGTTTATCTATATAAAGTGGATATAAAAAGTCTACACAACCCTGTTAAAATGTCAGGTTTCTGCTGTAAAAAAATGAGACAAAGATAAATCATTTCAGAACTTTTTCCACCTTTAATATGACCTATAAACTGTACAACTCAATTGAAAAACAAACTGAAATCTTTTAGGTAGAGGGAAGAAAAAATATAAAAATAAAATAATATGGTTGCATAAGTATGCACACCCTTAAACTAATACTTTGTTGAAGCACCTTTTGATTTTATTACAGCACTCAGTCTTTTTGGGTATGAGTCTATCAGCATGGCACATTTTGACTTTGCAAGATTTGCCCACTCTTCTTTGCAAAAACACTCCAAATCTGTCAGATTGCGAGGGCATCTCCTGTGCACAGCCCTCTTCAGATCACCCCACAGATTTTCAATCGGCTTCAGGTCTGGGCTCTGGCTGGGCCATTCCAAAACTTTAATCTTCTTCTGGTGAAGCCATTCCTTTGTTGATTTGGATGTATGCTTTGGGTCGTTGTCATGCTGAAAGATGAATCTTTCTAGCAGAAGCCTGAAGGTTTTGTGCCAATATTGACTGGTATTTGGAACTGTTCATAATTCCCTCTATCTTAACTAAGGCCCCAGTTCCAGCTGAAGAAAAACAGCCCCAAATATACTTTATACTGAGCTTAATGGACGACTGCAGTTCAAGAAAAAATACACTAGTTTATCGAGTATGTACCACACTAACAATATTAGCAGCGGTGTAAGACATGGATTTATTTTCTTCTAATTAAAAACTAGCTGTATGATTAGTCAGACACAGACATCTTCTTTTTAATTGTGCATTGGTCCTTTAAAAGTCATTAAAGACCAAACTTTACCATGTTTTTTTTTTTATTCTGAATTTGGTGTATATTAGATGTAATTATGTAAATGGGGCCTTTGACCTGTACTTCCAATGGCTTATTCTTCATGTTTAGTACACAGAGAGAAGAAAGCCATTACCTTTGAATCCAATCTTTGCTATAATTTACCCTCTGTACTCAATTACATTTGACGTCAGAATCTTTTCAATCTAAAGAAATATGATCCATCAAAGTGATTACAAAAATATAACGTATTCACTGCATAGTAATGCAAGTGTTCAGAAAAGAACTGGAAGTCAAATGTTTTGCGTTACAACTAAAACTTCTAATATGACTTAATAATTCTATCCCCTTCTCATCACTATTGATTCATACCAGGTGGTAATGCTTGATTTACCAAACATTGTTAAAATAGGCACCTGGGGGAAATAAATAGAAAACAACTATTGCAGATTCTGAGAACCGATTCTGACACCCTGAAAGCTTAGAAAAAACATTTACGCCAAAGGGACCGATGTAGATTGTTTTATATCCATTAATTGAAAAGTCATTATAATTAGCTGGGAAGGAGTAAGAGTGATTTCATTGTTTAATGAATCCTGGTACTGATTTAGATGTAACCCCTACCAGTACACCCCCAGTGCATTTAAAATGTATAGCCAAACACGGCACCTATTTTAATCCCCTATATCACAGATTACACCATGTTTGAGGCCAAAGTAAAGCTACCTAACTTTGTTAATCACCCATCCTGGAAACATTGCAAGAGAACTGCTACGAGTGACTGCTGCAAACCAGAGTCGAAAATTACAGCAAACTTTTCCATTAATTTTGCCCCTACAAAAGATTATAAATTACTCACAAATCAGGGCAGTGCTGTAACATCAAAAATATTAAGTGTACTAAACACCACTCGCAAATGGTTTTAAAACCATTACTGAGTGCTGCAGCAGTTAAAGAGACAGTACAGCACCATAAACAATAGAAAAGGAGGAAAGTTCATCATTATTTGACAATGAACAGTCCAATACAAATTTATGTTTCTTTTAATACCATTAAATAAATATAAATAAGTAAAACATAATATATAAACATATGAAAATATAAGGGTTTCTTGTCACGGTTACAGCACTAGTTCTCACTCATTATAATAATCATGACATTCTCATTTTCTAGTGGTTCCTAGAGCCATTTCTAATTTGTAAAACTGTAGTGTAATATACTTAATGAACACTTACTTCCTACACTGAAATCTTTTGTGAATAAGGCAGGGTTTAAACATGTGGGCAAAGTGCCGAAATTTTGTGATTAACATAAACAAAGGGAAAAAAAACTTCTGCATACGATTTTTATACCAGCCCAAGATGATAGAGATCAACTGAGAATCCCTCTTTGTGAATAGCTTCATTACAAACCCAGCTAGTACATTGTCACTACTACTTTAGCTTTTATTGCACCCGGACATAAGTCTGCCATGTATGTGATTCATAATTCATATTTTTTTATAAGTTCCAAAAATGAACTAAAATACATTGCTAATCAGGGATTACTAATTGAAATGTAAGCATTGAGTTTTATCTCTGTATGAGGTAGATTCACGAAGCCATTGTGTGGGTCCTTATGGGTTGAGGTGAGCTATGGAAGTCAACAGCAGTATTTTGCACCATTAGAATCAGTGAAGAAAACCCATGTATATAAGGCAGAAAATGCACAATTTCCTCACTTAGACCTGGACAACTGATTCTAGTTGGGGTCCTATTATGTATATAGGTGATTTGGTGTTCTAAAAACCCCAAGTACAAATGCTTGTACTTCCATCAATTTAGAAGCAATTTGAAAAAGGAAAACATGTTTTCCACATACTTTTCAGTCCTCTATCTGATAATAGAGGGTACACATCAGTGGCCCTTTATCATATTATAAAAACATGAGTAAATAACTTCCTATTGAAAATAATGAACATAAATTCTGATATATATTTCTAGAAAAAAATCTATTCATAAATGTAGTATTCATTTAGTGATGGAAAATCCTCATTTCATTTAGCAGGATGTAATATAAGTATTATTAGCCTATTCACTGCCTTGAGTGCTTTATGTTGCTGGCAGCGAAGAAATTAAATGTATGTTTCATTTATACAAATAAATAAATAAATGCTAAAATGCTTTTTGGATGAATTTCAACAAATAAGAGTGCTACTTTTATATATGGATTAATCATCTTATTATTAAAACCAGCATACAGGATGTTTAAGCCTGTTCCTACACTATCTTAATGAGAAACTATCCATCCGCAGAAGATAAATATGCACAGTAAATTGACTAGTGATTGACTGAATTTACCATAATTTATGATATATGTTTAGATAGTTTTTAATCTAAAATACACTTTACTAAATCATCAATCTTAAAGGGGACGCTTCACCTAAACACAAATTTCTCTTATAGGAAGTTAATATATATTTGTACAAGTTTTAGAAATTACCTTTCATTGCTACATGGCCTCTGTGTATTATTGTGAGCTGCTGAAGAGCACAGAAAAAAAAATGTAACTGTGACCGTTTGATTACATCTTGAGTTGGCCCTTGCACGTTTGACCAATCAATCCAGGTTTCTAAGTGTCAGTGACAAAAAAACAAATAAACCTAAATTGGTATCTTCTGCTCTCCACAAACATGGATAAATAAGTGGCAAACTAGTCATAAGTTTTAAGTTGATTTTAAAAAGGAATTTACATTTAGTTGAAACTAGCCATTTAATAGACCACTGTACAATACAAATAATATATATCATAAAAACTCTAAGTGTGGCTGAAACAGGGAAAAAAGTTATAATGCTACTTTCAATTAGAAAAATAATAATAAAATGGTTGCCTCTGCTGAATTCTGGAGGCATCCGTGACACTTTGGTGATGGTCATGTGACTGAGAGATGTGTTTACATTTTTGGAGAGCAGTGTTTGGATTTATTGATGCAAGCTGTTTGCTTCTTGGAGAATGTCAGGGAAGGGACCATGCAATTCTTTAGCAAATTCTCCTCACCTCTTCCACCCCTCCCTTCACTGATAGATTAACAATCCCACTACTCATGCTCCAGCTATCAATAACTGATGAAATATAGATGGAATCTTCTATACATAAACAAAAATGTTGATTTTCTCTGATTTTTTTTTTAACTTCCTAGTGTACAGAATATATTTATGCTGTATAACTAAATGCTAATAATATCATATACAGTTACTAATGTCATTAGTTTGTCACATACTTTACAAATAAGTACAATTTCTCTAGAACTATGTCTGTTTCTTGAAATCTTCAAAATTGAACAAAGTCAGTCTGGATTTTTAGAGTTACATTTTCATTTCATTTCTTGCCTCTGGTAAGTTCCTGTAAAACATTCTCTTTGAGCCGTTGTGTGAATTATTCCCAATGTTTTTTGGGTCCTGATTTGGTTACACTGGCAGTAGGCCCAAGTTTCCATTCTTAGCTAAGCCTTAGAGCTGCCACGTCACCCAGTGCATTCTTTTACGGAGCAGGGGTCTAGGTAAGGCTGGCTCTGGACACAGCTGGCTGGAGAATAGACGGCAATGTGATGAAAACCTTTGCAGCTGCAGAGGAACGGAATAGAAAAAATAAAATAAAAGGAAAATTATGAGAACCTGTAAAGCAAAATAAGCCACACATGTAGGATTTAGAGGACCACCCCACAATGAAAAAAATATTTGTTTGACGACTTTAAGTCTGACCCAGAGTATAATTACGCAGGGAAAAAAACATACATCTTGTTCTTAAATAGAAACAAAAAATATAGGTTGATGCCTATGCAGGACCGTGGAGAGATCAAGATCAATTGGGGAGTGTAAGGGAATGGCATTTACATTTCTAGAGAGCTATTACTGCAGTAAATGATGCAAGGTGTCTGGGTGAGTGTAAGGGGAGGGCTACGTTGTCTATATCCAATTATTTTTTTTAGGACAGACTCATTAGCAAAACTGCTCCCACAATGAACAACTACTAAACTGTGGAGAGAAGTAGCAGTGATAGATCCTGCAACACCAAAGATCAAATGTTAGTTTTAAAAGTTACAGTTGAAATTGAATTCCCTTAAAATACTGACTTTGTTGCTTGTTTTTTTTATTAAATAACCAAATGAAATCCTATGTATGACCACTACAGTAGCTGTTATACCCCACAGACCCATTCTGATCAGGAGCCTAATACTCCTTTCTGCTCTATCTCACTTGTTGCACAAGCACTTCACACCAGGAACTCCACACTAAAAGGAAGAAAGAAAATTGCCTAAAGGCAGAAATACGGATACAAACACACAGCAGACAACTGAATACACCACTACATTAATGAGGCTAACTCGTAACTTCATAGCCAGCTATTCCTGGTGGGTGATAATCACAGTACTGCTTATCACAGTCCTGTCAAAATGCTTTAAAGATGCTACATAAATGTAAAAAAAATGTACAAAAATAAAAAATATATAAAAATTAACATACAGACATTTTATATATTTGATTATATTTTTTAGTAGAATCAAAGTATATTTTTAGCACTTTTGTATAAAATAAAATGTATATTTACATTACTAATTATTTGCCACACTGAGATTTAACAGAGGAGTTTCAAAATGTGTTTTCTAAAACTGCTCATAATAGTAACTACTTGTATCCTTTGAAGGTTATTATAAAATGGAGTTTCCTACAGTAAACTAAAATTGAAATCTCCAATGTTTCACTTGCAGCCTTTATGATCCAAACCAGGGGCCTTATTCTATTAGCTAATTGTAAATGCCTTGAACTCCTAAATTTGGCTTCGGGTGTTTTTTTTTTATAAATGTTTATATGTATTCCATTCACTTAAGAATTCATCAGTGCCAATAAGTAATATTTACTGAACATGTAGCAATATTCAGAGGGATTTTAAGTGTGTATAAATTTACGAATTGGGCAATAGAATAAGGCCCCAGGATTTTAATATTTTGTTAATGAGAAATCATTACTTTAATTACTAAATAGCCCCTGGGGCATTGAAACTGTTGTCTCAAATGCAAGCACCTGAGTCTGAGGATGCCTAGTTATTTTGTGCTAGCGACTCAGGACAATGGATCAAGCGTGTCAGTGCTAATCGGTCAATAATAATCTATCATTAAACAATGATTAGAATTTATTTTTTAGGTGCATCTGAAAACTGGAAGCTCAAAATAGGAAATTTCAATGTTTTTTTCTTAATAACAATCAATTGATAAATTATTTGTTATCATCTATAGTTTTAAACTTCACCATAGTTGGAACCTCCATTGTGACCATATGTATTCTTCCATCCATTACCTATTGACTATTGCACTTACATGGTGATATAGGACTGGATACTCTAATAAGAAATGTAATGTTTACTGTATGAAAATGTATTTTTCTCTTAATAACATTCAATTGGTAAATTATTTGTTATTACCTATAGTTTTAAACTTCACCATAGTTGGAACCTCCATTGTGACCATATATATTCTTCAATCCATTACCTATTGACTATTGCACTTACATGGTAATATAGGACTGGATACTCTAATAAGAAATGTAATGTTTACTGTATGAAAATGTATTTTTCTCTTAATAACATTCAATTGATAAATTATTTGTTATTACCTATAGTTTTAAACTTCACCATAGTTGGAACCTCCATTGTGACCATATATATTCTTCAATCCATTACCTATTGACTATTGCACTTACATGGCAATATAGGGCTGGATGCTCTAATAAGAAATGTAATGTTTACTGTATGCAAATGTATTTTTCTCTTAATAACATTCAATTGATAAAGTATTATTATGTATAGTTTTAAAGTACACCACAGTTGGAACCGCCATCATGACTCTGTGCACTCTTTAATCCAATACTTATTGGCTATCGTAGTTAGAAGGTAATATAGGGCTGGATGCTCTTCACACATGAATAAGCAAATGTCATAGAAAAGCCAACAATGCTAATTTCTTGGTTTGAAAATTGTCAGAAAAATGCAAATAACAACTGTCTGTTTCTTAAACAATCTGACACATCCAGAATACTTCTTAAAAATACCCAGGAAAAATCCTAAAGTTAGATATGTTATTGTATTTGCTTTTCAACCTTTGTAATATTATTTGTTTATTCATGTTTTAAATAATTTACATGTAAAACTGAATGTTCAGCTTTGTGAATCTTGAAAACAATGACATAATTGATATGAAAACAAGATTTGAAGGCCCTGTCAGAGATTAATTGAATGGATTTGGGGTATGGATAAAATAGAAGGTAAATTAAAACCTCCTCAACATGTGCTGTCCAGAATATTATGTTAGTCCTGTATAATGGTCACTGAGTTTATATAATATCTGAGTGTGCCATATTAAATATTCTAACGCTGGGCGGGGACAGAGCATGTTAAGAACACATGGGACAACCAATAGGAGTGCTTTTATTCTTACATAAAGATGGTGGAACCAAGAGAATGGCAAGGTGTGCATGGATGGTGAACCCCATCATTATCTACCTTCCGCTATCTATAATATAATAAAATTAGACACAATACCATGTGAATGTTAGCATGAATAAATCCCATTTTATTAAAGTATAAACATACTATCTAGGAAGTAACTGTGAAACATGGTCATAGTAAGTTTGAAAGGTTAGTTTCTAACTTTTAGTATGCAATATAATTTATTCAATTTCTGTTATAGATAACTTGATGTACAGGCTCTTTTGCTTCATTGTGAATAATTCCTTAAGACCTATTTTAGTGGAATTCTTACAGTGTGTTATCTTGCTTTTAGCACATTTGTGTTAATTATTCTGCATGTTAGCTGACTTTTTTAAATAATAATACGTGTGTGTGTGGGGGGGGGAGGTTTAAAGTTCGGGGAAAAAGAGATGGCGCACAATATTCTGCTTCTTCTGCACGACAGGTATTGATGACTTGCAAAGTTTTACATGGGCTAGATTCATGCAGAGATAATGAATTAATTGCCCTTATGCACCAACCTATTAGAATGATATACTAAGCATGGGCATAGAAGCCCAAAGAAATCTGGAGGTGATAACGTTTAAAGAGATTAAAAAAAATGTGGCCTTGAGTGATGCAATTCAACTCTACTTCCAGGTCAGGCAGCAGGAATGGATCTACCGCCGGTGCACCGGGGCCCTGATCTGTGGGGGTCCCAGTGCTGCAGAGCCCCTCAATAACTTTTTATTTTAATTTCTTTGTTTAAGTTCTCATTGCCATTGCCAACCCACCCATATTATTATTTATAAAAAATATTTATTTATACACACACACAAGTTGCTTTCAGATATTTATGGTCTCTCTCACTCTCTCTCTGGCTCAATCCCCTCACCCAACCCACCCCTTGTTAGCTTTAATTTATTGAGTCAATAAATAATCTTCTACACCTGACCAATTAGCAGCTTCTGCTAACTATTCCTATTAACTCTTTACACAATGTTTCCAACACAACCATCTCACCTCTCATGCCCTCCTCTCCTTTTTTACTCTCCCATGAACTCATTTTACTTAAGCTGTGGCTAAACTGTGTCTCCTGACATTTCCATCTGCATGTTACATTATCTGACCACTAGGGGCAGATACTGTATTACATAATAGTGACAATCACTTTATATCACTTATTTTCCCTCTAACTAATGGATAACCTAACCTCTTTATTTTTACAACTTCCTTCCCATGTACCTCTCACTTCCTTCCTTATCTACTCTTCCCAGGTCTCTGCCTCTTCCATTACCTTTAGATTGCAAGTGGCGAGTGTCTTATCCTGTGGGGTGCTTTGGGAAAAAGCACTTTTTACAAGGCTTGACGCTCAAAACAGGGCCCTCCATTTTCTGCATGTTGCCAATATTGTATATTGTATATGTCCTTGTTCTTCTCCCCTGTACAGCACTACGGAATATGTTGACGCAATACAAATAAAATATAATTAAAAAATAATAATAATGCTCCATAGCCCAAATCTGGCCAAATCTGGCAGTGTATGATTAAGTTTAATTTTGCTATTTTTTGTGTCCCCTGTTGAGATAATCTAGGGGGGATTTGTCATCCCCCCCTTACCCCCCCCCCCCCCCCCCAGTTCCTATGCCCCTGATACTCAGGCTGTGTTATCTGTAGTTAGTGAGTTTACATTTAGCGCTGAATTATTTTAGCACTATTATGTAATTGTTTTATACAATGAAATAAGTGTACATGTCTGATAACATTTAAGTTAACTTAAGTTAAGTAACTTTTATTGACATTTTATTGCATATTTTGAACATATATTTTGAAAAAGTAATATAACAAGAACAATTCAATCTAGTCTTTAAGTCAGTACAACAGTAGTTTGAAAAGTCCACTCTAATTTTGGAAAAACCTTACATAAATCTGAAAGATGTAATAAACTAATACCATTAATAGCTGTACATTCCATAAACAGAAAACCATTTAATAGAAAATCATACTTTTTGTATACAGAGATTTTCCATGTTGTCTGACTTTTAAACACTTGCTGATAATGTGGATACCGAGGACATGTATTTATCTATTGAACAATGGAGAAAGAGTTTGGGCAGGATGGAGAGAGAAGGGGGCATACATTATGTTGTTTGATGTTGAAACCAAGTATAATTGAAAGCCCTCATCCTGCAGATATGTTCATGTCCCTTTCAAAAATTTAACCTTCAACAAAGAATGATGGATACCCCCAAGGCATCCACAATTAAAAATAATAAAAATAGCATTATGATTTTTTTTCTAACAATGCTCTAGTCAGACTCTTCAGACAGATATATTTTTTCATAATAGATTGTCCATTAAACTAGTATAGCTGTATCATGACTTAAACAGTGCAGGTTTTAAGAATTTAAAAATGCCTGCAAAAAAAATTCTGCTTTAAATGCTGCCAGATTTGTTTCCCACCCATTATATTTTCCATTACTAATGAAATGCTGATGTTTATGAAGGTGACACATACATTCAATCAAGCGTGTGTTGTATATTTTGACCTATTTTGTCCTCTAATAAATTAATATCACGGTAATGTATAGCAAATTAAACCCCTTTTTTGCGTTACAATATAAGTGCTGTAGCACAACAGAGTATATTCATATTGGGATATGGTTTATGTAAAATGAAGCATATACACAAGTGTAAGTATACACTCTATAGAGTGCATGGATATAGAACAAGTTATTCTTTGCCTTCAGTTTCCAGTCTGTGATAAATGACGTCCTGAGTTTGACCCTCTTAGGGCGAGTGACAGTGAGATTAATGTTTGTGGAGGGTGACTTCCAATGGAATAAGTGCGTGCCATTGCAGAGCAGCAGCCGCTCCACACAATAACAGCACAGTCAGTCCTTTGACCAGTGTCACTGTACAGTGCGTGCCAGAGCGCTAAATCAAGTGATTGTAACCACTGAACCAAAGTATACACTTACATTGCAGCATTAACACTGTGGACGTTTATGTCACATTGCTGTTCAGTGACCTACTGACCCCTGCCATGCAAATAAGGCCATTTAGTAGTGGTATTATATTATAAATCAACCAGAGACAAATGTCACCTTGTATTAGATTACCAGGTTTAAGGAATGTCTTTCTACCAGTAAGTAGCTTGAACTATGCTTTATATGTATACTTATTATGTTTCCATAAACTCCATTCTTATTAAAGAAAATTTATGATAAATGTTCTGCTACCCATATAAATACAGATACCCCTAAGTTTGTTTTATAATGATTTACAATAGGTTTTGAAACCAGAATATTAAGAAAATATAATACAATTAAAAAAATGTTCCACTATAAATACCAGATATGATATAAATAAACAGCGCAGCCAACCAGAGATGAGAGTTTATCCCCATCTACCATCTAAGCCAATCGGGGTTAAGGTGGCCGGAGAACACTCAGTTCTCTTTTTGGTGTACTGTTGTTAGGCCGCTATTCTACATAGTCAGTTTGTGAGTGGTCTACTTTGTTATTGATGACCTATCATGTGTATAATATATATAATATATATCACTATAAGCGCATGCGCATGGGGCACCGTGAGAGGGTGGAAAGTGATGGGGAGAGGGTGGGAAAGAGACATGGGGGGGGGGAGAGAGACATGGGAGAGGGTGGGTGAGAGACATGGGGGAAACAGGAGAGACAGTGGAGAGGGTGGGAGAGAGACGCAGAGGGGGGGAGAGAAAAAGGGGGAGGGGGCGAAGAGACAGGGGAGGGAGAGGGAGGAAGCGACACAGGGGAGGGAGAGGAGGGGAAGAGACACAGGGGAGGGAGAGGAGAGGAAGAGACACGGGGGGGGGGGGGGAGGGAGACACATAAAATATTATCCCGTCATTTATGATGGGCAATTGACTAGTGTATATATATATATATATATATATATATATATATATATATATATATATATATATATATATTAAATCTAATACTTCAGCTTGCACGTATTCTTCTTGATAATCACTCTTTTATCACTTCAGTTCTTTTCGATCTGTTATATTATTGCACATTTATTAAGCAAAATGGTATGTTCTACTGTGACTTTATACTTTATTTTAATTTATGTATCACTTATCTAGTAACTGTTTCAATTTTGTTTCATTACAGTTACTACAACTTATCAATTGTTATTTATTTATCACCTTCAAGCATACTGAATTAAACAGCCACTTAATACCTCTGTTGTTGTGTTCTGTGTTTTTTGTGTATTAAACGCTTCTTCCTCTCATCCTTAGTGATAAAAATCTACCATTGTGTCTTGATTGTAACATCATTTTATATAGTCTAATTGACATGTTGTGCCTTATAAATTTAGTTTTTTTGTGTTGCTTCTGGAAAGCACTTATTTTATTACCAACTCTGTTGGTTTGCAGTATCTTGTGACTATTACTAGTATGTGAGTTTGAAATTAAAATTGTTGATTAAATTAATAAAATAAGAACCACCATGTCTGGTAAGAGAAGTGTAATAAAGAATAAATAGGATGGTGATGATTTTAGGTAACAAGGGATGGTTAATTTGATTTAAATCTCATAGTGCCACAACGTGAAATTAAGTGGTGAAGTGGTAACTGCATATAATATAGCATTTCATGCAGTTTCAGGCCATTATGTTTGTATCATTCAGTTGTGTCCGACTCTCTGTTACTTCATGGTCCATAACACACCATGCTGATCCACTTGGTATTCATGGCAGATATACTAGAGTGGGGTGTCAGTTCCTTCTCCAGTGGGCCACAGCATACAGCTCCTCGTATTCACAGGTGGTCTCCCATCCAAGTATTGACCAGGCCCAGCCCTGCATGGCTTCAGGGTGGTGTGACCTCTTGGTTCCCTGACTGGAATCAAAGCCATGGCACAGTGGTGAAAGCACTGAATCCTAACCACTGAGCCACCAGGGACCCCCAATCCATTATACAGGAGGGTAATTATCCTCCTGATTTGTTTACTGCCATTGGCAAAAGAAGATCAATATATGGGCCTTGCAGCACTTAGAAAAACTTTCCTGCTGGTCTTCGAACTTATCAAAGTATATGTAGAAAATGTAGTTATGTTATTGTATTCAATTTATTTTGCTTATCTTATAGATTTAATTGGTTTATATTCATAAATATGAGGTTTTTACACTCAGTATTAATTTCAAAGCTTTAAATATAATTATATTATATTACTTATACCAATTTCAATATATAGATATACAATATGCTTATAAATTAGTTCAGGTGTGTGTTTCTATTAACTTTATAGTCATGAGCTAGTGCTATCAGAATGTGGCTATATCATTGTGATCTCACTAATGTAAGCTTAGAAGAATATTTTGTATTGTAGTGGATATATGTGGGTTACAGGTATATAGGTCAAAGATAAAACCAAAACATAGTTAAAATGAATTAATGTAATTATTAATAACTTGAATAAAAATAAAAAATATATTTTTTACTGCAGTTTCCTCCATTAGCTCCCGGTGTTTCTCCAATGTTCTCTAATAGCATGCTCAGATACTCCTGGGTGTTGTATGTTTGACCCACTTTTTGTCTGTGCTAACTTTACGTAATACGCCTAACACATCTACATATACAACAGGCATTAAATATGTATACGCAATACGTGAAATTGTTGTGGGCTATGAAACTATTCTGCCTATGGATGAAATCATATTTGCTTGTTAATGAAATTGATGTTCACGTCTTGTGATTGATGGCTACCTATACTTTTCTTTTTGTTATGTTTAAAAGCTAATGCTGCAACATTTAACTTCATCAAAGAGTTAACTTATCTTGAGTGTTATCTCTAATTCAGCAGAATATACTGAGCTTCTAGCAAGAATAAAGTTAGGATGCTAGGGACAATGAATTACGGTACTCTCTCTAAATGCTGAAAGAGCCATGTCAATGCATTTAAAAGATCAGGTTTTATATATTGCAAATAAAAATAAAAGAAATTAAATGTATTAATTGAAGAACATTAACACTAAAAACACAGACAGATCGTAAACAATGTCTTTGGCCCATATTCTTTTACCAATGAGTTAAGATGAAGTGTAAACAGGGACTCATGGAGACGATGTTTACCGTGTTAACCAATGATCACAAAAGCTGACATGTTGCAGGCCAGACATCCATAAGGCTTCCTGTTTAACACAACAGAATAGAGGAGGAGAAAATATTTCTGCATTGTCTTTATTTAATGTCATTTTTTCACAGTATATAATTATTTCTGAAAAAAAAAATTGTAATGTTTAAAATGTGATCTTTTAAATGCATGCTAGATTTTTTGGGACAACAGTGGCCCTTTAAATACCCTTTTCCCTGCAATAGCAAATTATTATTTTTTCCTTTTAATTCAGTATGTCCAAAGAAACCAAAGTAAAAAGCGGACATTGTTTGTCAATGTATAGGGTTCTTGTTAGTTTTGATTCTTTATCGCCTGCAGGTACAAACACTCTGCAAGCTTCAGTGATGGAGGTATGCTAGAAAAATAACTACATTTTGTATAAAAACTTGTATAACTAAAAAGTGAAATAAACAGTTTTTAAAACTCATACATTTTTTATTAGGATCTAAGAATGTCTGAAGTTGAGCACCATTGAGGAATTCAATGCCCCTTTATCAAAACCTTGTTTTTTAAACTTATAACCACTGATTTTTTTATAGATTAAAGCTCATAATCTTCCATTTTCAAATGTGAAATAAAGTCTCAGATTTTATAGTACTTGGTTTGTCCTTATTTTGAGGATAGCCCCGTGCCTAGTCATAGTATGTGTTACTAGGCACATGGCTAGTGTTAGCCACTGTTACTTCTGTTGGAAGGTCAGAGCATATGCTAACTACCACTTCAGATGTTTTAGTAATCCTATATGATTTCTAAACCGTTCACCCTGTAATTTATAGCTTATCAGTTGAATTGTGCCAGCTCATAGTTTTCTGCAAACCGATGCAATGTGAGTCAGTGAACCGTTGCCACAAGTCAGCATTACTTTGTATGAAGCCATTGTTGCAGATAATAGACCGGTTATTAAAGAGCCACTCTAGTTCAAGAAAAAAGGCACTTGTTAGTCAAATATGGACTAACAATATTAGCAGCTTTGTAAGGACATAACATGTTTTTGGGGAGAACTGGCATAAGTCCAGATCCTTTGTTTGATAACTGAATAAAACTGACACACCCCTTCCCTCTCACTGGCCCAGAAACAGACAGCTTGTATCATTCAAAGCAAACATCTGTCTCCATAAATGCAAACACCCTCTCAAAAATTCCACCAGTGTATCATGGATCCCTCCAGGTCCTGCAGAGGCATAATTTTCCTTTTCTAAATAAAAATGAGATGTGTGACTTTTTCCTGATCGATTATGCTCCTTGTCAGACTTACAGTGCCTTGCAAAAGTATTCACCCCCTTGGCATTGTTTGTGTCTTGTTGCCTCACTCCTGGAATTAGCATGGATTGTTTGAGGATTTGCATCATTTAATTTACAGAACACGTCCACAACTTTGAAGATGTTTTTTTTTTTTATTATAGTGAAGTAAACAACAAATAGGACAAAATAACAGAAAAAGTGAATGTGCATATCTATTCACCTACCTAAAGTCAATACTTTGTAGAGCCACCTTTTGCGGCAATCACAGCTCCAAGTCGCTTTGGATAAGTCTCTATGAGCTTGCCACTTCTTACCACTGGGATTGTTGCCCATTCCTCCTTGCAAAACTGCTCCAGCTCCTTCAAGTTGGATGATTTGTGCTTGTGAACAGCAATCTTTAAGTCAGACCACAGATTTTCTATTGGATTGAGGTCTGGGCTTTGACTAGGCCATTACAACACATTTACATGTTTTCCCTTAAACCACTCAAGTGTTGCTTTAGCAGTGTGTTTGGGGTCATTGCCCTTCTGAAAGGTGAAACTCCGTCCTAGCCTCAAATCACTCACAGAGTGGTACAGGTTTTGCTCAAGAATACCCCTGTATTTAACACCATCCATCTTTCCCTCAACTCTGACCAGTTTCCCAGTCCCGGCTGCTGAAAAACATCCCCACAGCATGATGCTGCCACCACCATGTTTCACTGTGGGGATGTTCTTTGGGTGATGTGATGTATTGGGTTTGTGACAGACAAAGCATTTTCTTTGATGGTCAGACCAGAGCACCTTCCTCCAAACATTTTGGGAGTAGGTAGGTTCACCACAACAATCATTTATAATATGGTGGGCAAAAGAGAGATAGAAGCCCTCCACCGTACAGTAGTACAATAAATAAATAGTACATCTGTGTTCACATTTGAATGCCTAAAGCAAGTCAAAAAAAACTTTAGCCAGCTCAGAGTTCCCAGAACAAACGTTATTACACTGCATATCACATATATAGTTCTCAGCAATATGGGTTGTAGCTAACGCTTGTGGGCTCCAGTTGCTGGCAAGGAGCACCAAAGGCGCTCCTTATGCTGGTGGAGATGAGCGCCGTAGACTCATCCCTACAACCCCCTACGACTTTCGGACCGCAAATGCGGACCCTTGCGAAGGCTCATTTGCAGAGGTGGAGGCTCTACAGCGCCTCACAACCAGTTACAAAGGACCATACAAGCGGGACAAACATGCAATGACTACAGACTTACACAAAAAAATATAAGCCGCGGCACTTAGAAAATAAAAAATTGCGGACTTACACCAAAAAAAAATTACGACCCGCGGGACTTCGAATAAAACCACGAACTGGCAAAAATACGACCTTAGCAAACAACCCGCGCACAACGGAAAACATAAAAAAAACACAAAAAACCTTACGCACAGCAAGGGGGGACACCCATGACCTCTGCAACACAGGTTAAACCTCAATTTCAGTCAAATTTACAATGTTTAGACACTCGAAAATCCCCTAAGCGCAAGAAAAAATGGCAGACGAAAAAACCCAAACCGAGGCTACACGACCCCTAAAGCCGCAAAATACCGCAAAGCACATATGGCTTTTACAAAAACCAGTACGACCTACAACATACACCATTAGCAAGGACGCTAAATCATACAAACCCGCCTACCACATACACATTCGCCGCCATTTTACATCACTAACTTACACAATGCAGTACACAGCTACACAAATGGCTTCCCCTCACGCACACAGCCTATTTACACTACACACTGCAAACATTGCTGACACTTACACCTCAGCTCAACAACACTGCAAACCTACATTGTACATTGCAAACCTACAATGTATGCTGCAGGAACATCAAAACAGATTTTTAGCTCTTCAGCACATTCCTTGCTGCATATATTAATTACAAAGAGGTAAAGTATATTCATTTATGACTTAATTAATTAATTAAGAAAAAAATATACACAAACAAAAAAAAAACGAACACCACACTATCACAAACAACCACAAAGACCTTCACCACGCCACACACAAGGAGTGTCAACGGTGCTTATAGGACACAAACTACACCAGGGGAGAGCCTTGCAATAAGCAACAAAATGAGATCATTGCGGATCTTACAATAAGCGCAAAAGCACCTTTGATAACAACAAATACACCAACCCAGAGGCTCTCAGCGCCAGCCTTGCAATGAGCGCACAAGGATCTCAGACCACCAAAACACTTACTCTCTGTGGCAAACAGCATTAACTGCCTTATAATTTTATTGCAGTAATTTTTTGACAGGCAAGTCGCTAGTATATAATAAAAACATGTTTTACAAAATCAGTGTTTTGCAAACTTTTTTGTTAGTGAGCTGAGCTGTTTCCTCTACATTTTAGATGCTTTTGCTGATTCCATGGAGAGCTGTAGACATAAAATGCGTAACAAAGAAGGCAGACTGCAAGTTATTGTGGCTGAATGCAGAACAGACATTATTTTATGTAAGGGTTAATGCAGTATAACTACACATTATCTTGAACATTTAAAACTTGATAAAGAGCATACAAATGCATCAAGGTTCTATTTATACATACAGTGTGTAATTACAGTGATGTGATAAATTATACTTCTTTGAACAAAACCGGGAGAATGTGTTCATTTAAATATTATGATTAATTGTGCATCTTTCCTCTAAAAGTTGTACATTGTTGGTTTCTGTTGTGTAAATTTACCTTAAGCAGGCTTACTAAATTATTTGTAGAAAATTGTGTTTATTTACTTATGTTATTTCCAGACAAACTTGCATATAGACATTTTCTGGTGCCATGTTTCATTTTCATAACAGTACTCAGCAGTTCAAAGAAGTTGACTGCAGTTCAAGACCAGATGTTGTGACTAGAATGACATGCATCAGTAGAATAATTTAGCCAGTAAAATAATGCCCATAGATTGAGCTCTTTATAAACAATACTGATTGATGGCAGATTAAAAAAACACTAGTTTATAGGTTGACTATGGTATAAAAATCTATATCTATATATATATATATTGAAAAGGTCATATTTTAAGCATTACAGAAAGGATTTTGTATGAAAAATAAAAAGTCTATAGTGTTGTTAAATTACATTAAATAGTTTTTTTTAATCTTCTGTCCTGTATATGACCTATCAATATAATTAATGTTACTACATTTTTTTATACAATTGTCTATGAATAAGTTCACAGAAATAGACAAAAGAAATACCCGAAATCAATAAAAAATATATTCATTCACAATGCTAAGAATAAATCCACACTTATATATAAATACAACGAAAAACACTCCGGGCTTTGCACTTCAAACCATTACATTAGTAGTCCATACAGACAGACAGCCTCCCACTCACTCGCATGTTGTTTAAGCCAAATGCAGGGGTGTAGGTGCCAGAATAATTCTGGGGAGGATAAAACTTATTGTATACACAGGCGGTAAAATAGCCTATTTATACATGCATACAAACATAGAAAAGTCTGGGGGTTTGTCCCCCCCCCCCATTCCCCCAGTTCCTACACCCATGGCCAAATGGTAGAGCCCTGAAGTGGCACCTTTATTTTTAGTATTGTGAATAAATAGTATTATTGATTTTCAGTTTTATTCTCTTCTTCTTTTGGAATTTAATTTTGGCTTAGAACTACCACTATGTCTATGATGAATTATGAAGGGGAGTGTCATGGACCAAAACATTCAGGAGTAATGAGCAGCTGTCCAATTACAGAGCCATGTATTGCAGGAGAACAATGTGTTAACAGATAAGATCTGATTATATATTGGTTTATATTAATTGTTATTATTTTTGAGTTTTTTTCAATATTCATATTTTTAATAATAGTAGCTTGACATATTTGCAAGTTCCATTTATACAAACTTTTTATTTTTTTGTTATGTTTTATAAATGAATAATGTTTCGTATTTATTTTGATGTCTCAT
Organism: Discoglossus pictus; assembly: GCA_027410445.1. Classification (NCBI taxonomy): domain Eukaryota; kingdom Metazoa; phylum Chordata; class Amphibia; order Anura; family Alytidae; genus Discoglossus; species Discoglossus pictus. The sequence continues at coordinate 237,008,780 of CM050163.1, forward strand.
TTTTGTTCTTTTTAGATGTTGGTTTGCTGATGAAAACCAGAAGTTGTGACTAGAATGACATGCACCAATAGAAGATACCTTATTTTCTCATCTTCCTTTAAATATTGGCGTTTAAAGAGGACCTGTACGTTTAATTCTGCAAGTGGTATCAAAGGACTCTGTGCACTTTAGTGTGGCATAGTTTTTATCATCTGGGTGTTTATGTTCTTTTAGGGACAAAGCACTTTCTTGTATGCCTGGGATTGTAGTAGGTGATGAAGAAGTTGGAGTTTCTGTATTGAAGACGAGGATGGTACGGCGAGGATTTTTTTCTTGGATTTCACGGGTGGGGATCCTACTTGTCTGTCTTTGTTGTGGTGTGTCAGTTTTGTACATGTTAGCTTGCACTCCCAAAGCTGAGGATGAACACCTGGTATTACCAAGGTCTTACAGCCCTACAGGCAAGGAGGGCTACCATGCCATCTTACAGGAAAGGGAGGAAGAGCACCGCAACTACATCACAAGCCTGAAAAAGCAAATTGCTCAGCTGAAGGATGAACTTCAAGAACGTAGTGAGCAACTGAAAAACGTTCAAGGACATTATACGGATTCTTTGGGAGTGAGCTTTGACCATGGAAGTCCTGAGAAAACTCAAACAGATCTGATAGACTTTCTCCACTCTCAAGTCAACAAGGCTGAGGTGCACAATGGAGTAAAGGTTCCCACTGAATATGCCGCTATCCCATTTGAAAGTTTCACTTTCCATAAAGTATATCAGCTAGAAACAGGGCTAACCCGTCACCCAGAAGAAAAACCAGTAAGGAAGGACAAGCGAGATGAGCTAGCAGAAGCCATTGAGGTAGCTCTGGAGTCCTTGAACAGTCCTGATGATGAAAGCAATACACATAGAAGAGTGTATGCATCCTCTGACTTCATCGAAGGTATGGAATAATCTAACATGTTTAATATAATAAAAGTACATTTTTACATATCCACCATTTTTTGTTTTCCTAATTATATTTTAGCTCACAGCTTTTAAACATCAAAACAATTAATCATTAGCTGATATGGTTAACACTGCTGTTAGTCTTGGATTCAAGAGTAGTCATTTTTTTAAAATAAATTAGATTATTTGAAGAAAATTCACACTAACAGAACAGTGTGTTTGATCTCCAATCTCTTACCAGTGAGTTAAGAGGAAGTATAAGCAAGGACTCATAGATACTCTATTAATTGTGATTATTATGTGATTTAAATTTATGCAAATGAGAACAAAAATGCAATAGATTGAAGTTCAACTCACTGCACGTCTTGTTTCCTATAACTTATCATGACACAGGGGAAGAAAACAATCCCACATTATCTATATTTAAAGGAACATGGAAATTTTCCAGGTTTCACTAGGAATATAATATACTTATGTATTTCTTGTGTACTTTATTTTAGTAAAAAGTGCCTGCAAGCTCTGTTTTTCTGCCTATAATCTTACAAATAATTCCTAACTGGTTTCCCCTCTGCGGCTCATGAAGACAGTGTACTTCTTTTTTTTTTTTTAACCATTCATTTTTATTGGTCATAACTGACAGGAATAAAGAAAAAGAATCAACATTATATCAGTATGCCCTGATTCGCAGATCGGGCTGTTTCCATCTATTTCACAATTTGCAATATGAAGTAGATTCTAAATCAGTGTATTAAAAGATTGTCATAAAAGCCTAACATACAGTAGTCATATTCCATTTAATTTTTCATGTAGAGTTTGTGACCTTCACACCTCTTTTTCCTTTTTCTGTTCCCTTTTTCCTTACTTGTCCCCGCTAGCTAGATTAGTTTTTGGAGCCTTCATGATCCTCTTTTTTTTTTTATTCCTATTCCTGTTGCTCCTTGAATTGTCAGGACCTCCCCGTCTCCCTCCCCTCTTTTCCCTTTAAGAACAAGTAAAACTTGAATTAAATCTTCAACCGTAACTAAACTACTGGCAGCCTTCAGTTATCCTGAGAAATCCGACTTCCAGCCTTCTATGTCGGTTTCCCCACTATTATCTTACCTCTTTGGTGCAAGAAATTCTTGGGTGTTCCCCAGTCCAGCTTCCCGGTTCTCACCTTCCCCTCACTCCCCTTCTCTCCCCGGGACATCAGACCCCTCCAAGTTATGATTCTTGTCCCTGAAAAGTGACCCAGGGCTCCCAAATTGCTAAATATTTATCCATAGTGTCTGCTAGTGCATGAGATATTCTTTCGTATATCATGATTTGATTTAATTTACTGGTTATCTCTAAAGGTTCTATATGTTCTGCTTTCCATCTTTTAGCTATGCAGTTTTTAGTTGCCAAACATATAAACTGCATCATTTTGTTTTGTGTAGGCGTTAGGGCTTCCAATCCTAGTCCCAGCAGACAAACCTCCATCTGAGTTTCTAGATCCCTTTGAAAGATAATGGATGCTAAACGTGTACATTCTTGCCACATCCTTTGGACTTTAGAGCAATTCCACCACATGTGTATGAAAGTGCCTCTTAGACTGCATCCTCTATAGCAGTTAGGGTTTTGCCCCCCCTTCCATTTAGCAATCCGGTCCGGGGTTATATAAGCTCTATGTAAAATCTTTATGGATGTCTCTAGTAAGCTGTAATTTAGCGAGCCCCTAGTCAATTCCCTCCAGGATCTTTTCCATTGTGTTATTTCCCAGGTATGTCCTAAATCTTTCTCCCATTCCTTCATGAATTTATCTTTGGGGTCTATTTTTGGTTTATTAAATTCTGAGTAAAGCATGCCTAGTATTCCTTTTGTTAAAGGCGCTGTGCTACATAATTTTGAGAACCAAGTATGTTTCGGGATACCCCATTGTTTAACTAGGGAGCTCGCCAAATGACTCATCCTACAGAAGTTATAATGCTCCTCCAGTGGAAGATTATATTTATCCCTTAGACTTTCATAGGAGAGAGAGCCCCCCTCTGTTACCCAGTTTCCAATTTTAACTAGGTCTCTTGATGCCCACCATTCCTTTGAATGGTTAGATAGGGGGATCCGGAATTCCGGGTGCGGTATTAGGGGAGCCAGGGGAGAAAGCCTCCCCAGGATCCCATGGTTTGTTTGAGCCCATCTGCAGCACTGTAATGACAACCTGATTATCGGGTTCTGTAGCCGTCTCAGTGCCCTTAGTGGATCTTTTAACCAGATTACTTGTTCCCAGGTATAAGGTCGCAATTCCTGGTCCTCTATATAGACCCAGCTTGGTTTATGATCCCGAGAGTGAATCCTGGGGATAACTGCCAATTGAGCTGCGCGGTAATATTGGGTGAGATTAGGGCACGATAGGCCCCCCCATTTTTTGTGTCTAGTCATTATTTGTTTTGCTATTCTATGCGGTTTGTATTGCCAAATGAATTGAAAAATTACTTTTTGGAATTGTCTTAGTTCTTTTTCCGGGCATCTAACTGGCAGGGATCGAAACAAATAGAGAATTTTCGGTAACAGATTCATTTTTATGGAATGTATACGTCCTAGCCAAGATAATTTGAGTTTCGACCATGAGTTCATGTCGTTTTTTAATTGTTTGATAAGAGGATCATAGTTGAATTTATAGAGATCTCCTAGTTTTCTTGTAAGATTGATCCCTAGGTATCTAATATGGGTTTTGGGCCAGGTGAACCTATAATTTTCTCTCAAGAAAGTCTCTTCTCCCTGGGTTAAGTTCAAAGCCAGCACCTCTGTCTTGGACGTGTTTAATTTAAGGCCTGAGATTGAACCAAAGCTATTAAGTATTTCAAATAAAGCCGGGATTGAGGATATAGGGTTGGTGAGAGTACAGAGGACATCATCCGCGAACCAGCTACTTTTAAACTGAGTTGAGCCTGCCTGTATTCCTTCTACTCGGGCAGAAGCCCTGATCCTCTGGGCCAGAGGTTCCACAACCAGGGCAAACAGTAGCGGAGAGAGCGGGCAGCCTTGTCTTGTTTCTCTCTGTATATCTATCATTTCATTGTTCTGGCCTGGCATTTTAATCTCCGCCTTTGATTTTTTATAAAGTGTTCGAAGCAGGTTCACAAATGTGTTTGAGAAGCCAAACTTAGCTAGAACTTCCCATAAATAGGACCACTCCACAGTGTCAAAGGCCTTTTCTATATCCAGGGCTAATAAGCATAATGCAGTGCGCTGTTGTTGGGCTATATGGATTAGGTTAGTTACTTTGCGAATATTATCTCCCGCCTGCCTATGGGAAATGAATCCTACCTGATCTGGATGGATCAGCTTTGGGAGGAATCTTGCTATCCTGTTGGCCATAATCTTTGTTAATAATTTTAAATCAATATTGAGTAGAGATATAGGCCTAAAATTTTTCACTTCTAGCCTATCTTTACCCTCTTTTGGGAAAAAAAACCAAATTGGCTTGGTTAAATTCCGCTGGTATTGATTTACCTTCCAAAATATAATTAAAGAAGGTGGTTAAGTGCGGGGCTAGGATATGTGAGAAGGTCTTGTAATATTGTGCTGTGAATCCGTCCGGACCCGGGGACTTGCCTGTCTTCGCTTCTTGTATAGCCTCATTCACTTCTTCTAAAGATATCTTGGAATCAACTATCCCATTTTCCTCTTTAGTTAAACTGGGGAGTTCGCATGAATTTAGGAAGTCCCTTATGGGAATTTCTGTTGCCAATCCTTGGGAGGTATATAGTTTACTATAAAAAATTTTGAATACTTCCTGAATTTTCTTAGGACTGGATGTTATTTGTCCTAGTGTATCTTTTATTTGGCAAATTTTTGATTGGGCTATTTTATTTTTCAATTTGTTGGCCAGCATGGTGTCTGGTTTATTCGCTCTGGCATAGAACCTCTGGCCCGTAAAACGTAAGGCTCTTTCAGTCTTAGCTGACAAAATTTGGTCTAACTCAACTCTCACCAACTCTATTTGTTGTCTTAATGCTTTCGTTGGGTTTTGTTGGTTCATCTTTTCCAACTCTCCAAGTTTTCCCTTTGCTAGCCTCTCTTTTTGATTTTGTTGTTTTTTATGCTGGGCTGCGATTTGTATACAAGTCCCTCTAATGCAGGCTTTATGAGCCAGCCATACCCAATCTGGAGATATTCTCCCAGTGACATTTTCTGTAAAGTATGAGTCTATAGCCACCGCTATTCGATCTCTCAGGTGGGGTTGGGTTAAGAGCATTTCATTTATTCTCCAGCTTCTGGCTCCCCCCAGGGTCTCCCCTAGTTGAATTTTGAGGCAAACATAAGAGTGATCAGACCAAGAGCACGGGTATATCTCTACTCCATCAGTTTGGTCAATTAAATTTGTTCCTATCAGGAATGTGTCTATTCTTGAATAAGTTTGGTGCACTGTGGAGAAAAATGTATATTCCCTATCTAGAGGGTGGCTCTCTCTCCATATGTCCGTCATTTGTAATCTCCTTAGCTTGGCTTGTATTAGGTCTATTTTCTTGGAAAATTTGTCTCCCATTGAGGCTCCTGTGCGATCTAGGGTTGGCCTAAGCACTAAATTTAAGTCTCCCCCTACGATAATGTGTCCTAAATCTTTGGATTCCAAGTAACGAAGCAGCCGTAAGAGACAGTTGTGAGGGGATGCGTTTGAAGAATATAAAGAAATAAGTGTGGTTTTACTATCGTGTATCATGCCTGTCAAAATAATAAAGTTCCCTTCCGAATCAATGGTCTTGTTACCAAGAGTAAATGGAAAGTCCTTGTGTAGTAGGATAGCTGTTCCTGCCTTTCTTGAGGTCTGTGTGGTAGCGAATATATGAGGATAGTTTCCGTGCATATATTTTGGGATATCATTTAATTTGAAGTGAGTTTCCTGAAGGAAGATAACTGACGGGTTATGAGTTTTATATGTTAGGAAGGCTTTCCTTCTCTTAAAGGGTGAGTTGAACCCTCTAACGTTGTGAGTTATAAAAGTGTATCCTACTGTAGCCATCTGTCCCAAGGAGAGAAAAGAGCATAGAGATAGTACTTACTTTTGAAGCCAATAATCCTTGATTTTTTGAGAAAGCTGGACCGAACAAGACCCTCCTTCCCGCACCTCTGAGTTGTGAGTTTCGATTCTGTGTCACTGCCAAAAAAAAAAATTAACCTAAAAGTGTTAACAATATTTTCAACTGAACTAAAACTTTCAACAATTCTGAATATCTTTGTGCTCGTTCCCCAGCATCGTTGTAGATGCCTCTTAGTAATTCTGGTCTGAGGAGAGAAAACCTTCCCTGTCTCCGTCATGCCAGTATGAGGAATGCACAGTGTGTAGAGTTACTTTAGGCAATTAAAATGCCCCCCTTTAAACGTCTTTCGCTTAATCTCCATAGGGTCCCACCTTCTAGCTTTTTTTATCCTTTTATTTTTTTTTTCCCTTCCTCTTCCCCTCAGATAATTTCCTCTTATCTTTAATAATTGTTCATATTCCCAGTTATCTGCTGTTCCTTTCAAACCCTCCTTTCATTAATAGTGTTGTGTATATGGTATCTCTTTTAAATGTCTAAGAGATTAAAAGTTACTCAACCTCTTTAACCTTAATCTCAATGGTCTATTCTTCTAAGTAATTGACCCCATGGTTCTAATGGTCTAAATCTCGGGCTTAAGAGATAAAGGGTCCTTTAACCTTCTCTACCTCGTTCACATTCCCTGAGAAGGGTCTTTCTTCATAGCATTGCGTACATGGTATACCCATATAATATTTTAAAATCCAGTGATACTTTAATTTTAGCCTGGTTATTCAGGTCCTTTATAAAAAAGTCTCTATAAGTTTGGTAGTCTAAGCCTTGGTATTATGAGGTATCCCAGATTTCTCTGGACAGTCCATATTCCCTAAACCAGGCTTTGATCAAGTCAATGTTTCCCTACTTATATTTTCTGAGGGAGTTCCTCTGTTGTAAGTCCTGCTTTACGCCTTTGTGGAAGCGGGGTGTCTTGCCACTGTCTCTTTGGGCTCCTTCTAGGGGAGTCTTGCTGTTGTGAGCCTCCTTCCGTTGTCGTAATTAGCCCCAATTTTTGTAGTATTCGCATACATTCTTCTAAGTTTTTAATAGAGTAAGAAGTTCCTTTCACTTGAAACAGGAGTACAAAGGGAAATCCCCATCTGTATGCAATCTTGTGTTGTTGTAAAACTGTCAGCGCCGGTCTCATCTGTCTTCTTCTCAAGAGGGTATTGGGGGCCAAATCTGCATATATCTGTAAAACAGAGCCATCTGGGCCCTTGATTTCTCTGCATTTTCTTGCTGCCCCTAGTATAGCGTCTCTAGCCCTCTGACGAAGAAGCCTTATAATTACATCTTTGGGAATATTAGGAGCTGAGGAAGCCCCCAGGGCCCTATGTGCCCTTTCAATTTCCCATTCTGTCTCTGTAGGTGTTGGGGTCAAAGAGTTAAACGTGGCTTGAATGTAGGGTAAGAGGTCTGTTACTGTTCGGGGTATCCCCCTTAATCTCAAGTTATGTCTCCGACTCCGGTTGTCCATGTCTTCTAATTTTTCGGCCATTTCTGCTATTTGCAAGGAGTGATCAGTCACCGCCGACCCCATCTGATGTTGAGTTTCTCCCAAGTCATCCACCAAAGTTTCTAAGAGATGGGTCCTTTGGCCCAGATCGTGGATCTCTTTCGTGAGTTCTTTTTTGATGCTGTCTAGTTTGTTTTGCATGAGTTCCGCTATCTGTGCTGTAGCGGAGAGGCAATATTCCCCAGGGTATCTCCGCTTATAATCCCAGTGAGGCTCAGGAACAAGTAAATAGTAAATCCACAGGCAAGGTTTCCAACAGGTAAAATAATAGTAATATCCCAACCGCAATCCCAATAACTGGACAACACACAGTTTCAGGAGCAGAACTACATCTTTAATGACAGGGGATCTCCTTTTATGCCATGGTGCCCTCTGAAGGGCTACACCCACATAATTATCACAGCCAATTATCTACATGGTTCAACCCCCACGTCTCCTCCCCTCAGATAACAGGTAACACAATTAAAACAGACCCAATTTTAACCACATTCTGGGTGTACCCCAAATACAGGGGGTACACCTTTAAGTCCCACACCATTCAATAGCTCTCACCCAGGGGAACAACATATACAAAAATGGCATGAATCAGACCAGGGGTTCAAAAGTTAGTAAAAGTATGTTTTTACACATAACACACAGACATTGCACATATCCCCCATACAATACACATATAGGACAATAGGTGAGTCACACCTCCCTGGCAACTTGGATACAATCAGACATTAATTAGATCATTCTTATCAGAGAATGAAAACACTTTGGAAAATGCAAGGGTTCTTTACAACTTTCTTATCTCTTGAGTCTCTGTAATAGGATTATCTATTAGCCTAGGTCTGCAAAAGTCTGGCTAATATTCTACAGAGCATAAACCTAACATACATTTCTTTTAACACAAGTACAACATACAGTTATGCGAATGCAGCTTATTCACAGTAAATTGCAGGACAGCCCAGTGCCATCCGCTACACTGCTCCCCCTTGCCCACAAGCCGGCATACACAGTCTGATCCACCACGGATCGGCTTGGGGATGTCCGGGGACTCACGGATCATTTTTCCAGGTCAGTTTGTCTTGACAACCCGTCGGCATTCCCATTCTGTTTACCCGGGCGGTACTGGATATTAAAGTCAAAAGGCTGCAGCGCCAAACTCCAGCGCAGCAGCCTGGCATTGTCCCCAGCCACCCGGTTTAGCCATACTAGCGGGTTGTGATCCGTGAGTAATGAAAAGGGCTGTCCATATAAATACGGCTGCAGTTTCTTTAAGGCCCACATCACAACCAGGCATTCCTTCTCGATGGCGGCGTAGCTTACTTCTCGAGGTAACAGCTTGCGACTGATGTAAGCCACGGGATGTTCTCCGCCATCGGCCCCGACTTGGCTCAGTACTGCTCCCAATCCGAACACAGAAGCGTCTGAACCTCCGGGAGTGTGTTGTAGTCCTGGGTGCGGGCCTGTTGTCGGGTGACCACAGGGTAAGCTTCTCCTGTGGTGGTGGTCTGGGGCTCAAAAGCAGACGTGAGCCTCCCCAGATCGTTCCCCAATAAAACCTCCGCTGGTAACTGCCGCATCAACCCCACCTCCACATGCCCTGCCCCCGCTCCCCAATGCAAATGAACCCTTGCAGTGGGTAGCCGGTATACTGCTCCCCCGGCTACCCTGACGACCACAGTCTTGTTAAGTTTAGCCTGGTCTGAAACCAGGTCACTTTTTACCAAGGTGATGGTAGCCCCTGAGTCTCGCAGCCCTTGGACCGCTTTACCCTCCAGGTATACAGTCTGCCTGTGATGCTGCCGATTATCAGCATTGGCCTGGACTGGATCTGCCTCGTGCAGCACCTCCCATTGTTCCACGGTTGTAATGGGAACAGCTGAACCATACGGCGTGGCTACTATGTCCTGGTAGTGGTGGGCTGCGGCTGCTCTCGGTGGTTGTGGTGGGCCTGGAAGTATCCAGGTGGACCGGTCTCGCAGCTGGGGACATTCCCTTTTATAGTGTCCCCATTTCTGGCAGTGGTGACAGGGGCCAGAAGCGGGCTGGCGGAAACGGGGCTGTGCAGCGGGCGGTGGTGGTGGTGGCCCTGGACGTATCCAGGTGGACCGGTCCCGCAGCTGGGGACATTCCCTTTTATAGTGTCCCCATGTCTGGCAGTGGTGACAGGGGCCAGAAGCGGGCTGGCGGAAACGTGGCTGTGCAGCGGGCGGTGGTGGTGGTGGCAGTGTTCTCGGTGGGGCTGGGGTGTAGCTGGTTCCCCCAAAGGTTTTAAAAGGAGTCTCTGGTGTTACAGGTTTTTGCTGCCTGCGTGCATCTAGGTACTCATCTGCCTTCCTGGCAGCTTCGGTGACGGAGGTAGGGTTTCGGTCTCTTACCCACTCTTGTACCTCGCCAGTTACTCCCTCATAAAACTGCTCCAGCAGCATCATCTGTATCACATCCTCCATGGACCGTGCCTTGCTCGCTTGTACCCACCCAAGTGCTGCCCTTTGTAGCCTGCATGCCCACTCTGCGTGTGAGTCTTTTTCCACCTTCTTTAAGTCCCTGAATCTCCGCCGGTATGCTTCTGGTGTTATAGCATACCTGGCCAGAATAATTTCCTTTACTTTGTTATAGTTCCTTATTTCCTCATTAGGTACAGTACGATATGCCTCGGCTGCCCTCCCAGTTAGCCTTCCTGCCAAAATCGGTACCCAGTCCTCTGTGCTGATTCTATGCAGGGCACACAGTCTTTCAAAATCCTGCAGGAAAGCGTCTATATCTTCCTCTGCCTCCACATACGTTTTAAAAGCCTGGTATGGTATCTTAGGCTTACCTTCTTGTGGCATATTTATTGCAGAGCTGCGTTCTGGGGCTGTTTGTTTCCTCAACATAAATTCCTGGACTTCTGTCATAGTCCTTGAAATAATTTCTGTTGAAGGTTGTTCCCCATAAAAAGACAGCCGAAATTGTACCTGCCTCCGGAACTCCACTTGTTCCGAATTTTCTCCCGAATCCTCCTGTTCGGGAACCGAATCTCTGTCCATTCGGTACTCCTCCATCAGCTCAGTAATGAGTACCGCTTTCTTCTTATTGCTGGCTTGTATACCCCTTGCCTCCAGGAGGTCTTTTAGCGTGGAGCGTTTTTAGTGTGGCAAAATCAATCTCCATCCGTTCTCCATTTATGCTTGTTCCTCTGTGAGTCTGGATCCCAGCGCTGCCAACCAATGTAGCGGAGAGGCAATATTCCCCAGGGTATCTCCGCTTATAATCCCAGTGAGGCTCAGGAACAAGTAAATAGTAAATCCACAGGCAAGGTTTCCAACAGGTAAAATAATAGTAATATCCCAACCGCAATCCCAATAACTGGACAACACACAGTTTCAGGAGCAGAACTACATCTTTAATGACAGGGGATCTCCTTTTATGCCATGGTGCCCTCTGAAGGGCTACACCCACATAATTATCACAGCCAATTATCTACATGGTTCAACCCCCACGTCTCCTCCCCTCAGATAACAGGTAACACAATTAAAACAGACCCAATTTTAACCACATTCTGGGTGTACCCCAAATACAGGGGGTACACCTTTAAGTCCCACACCATTCAATAGCTCTCACCCAGGGGAACAACATATACAAAAATGGCATGAATCAGACCAGGGGTTCAAAAGTTAGTAAAAGTATGTTTTTACACATAACACACAGACATTGCACATATCCCCCATACAATACACATATAGGACAATAGGTGAGTCACACCTCCCTGGCAACTTGGATACAATCAGACATTAATTAGATCATTCTTATCAGAGAATGAAAACACTTTGGAAAATGCAAGGGTCCTTTACAACTTTCTTATCTCTTGAGTCTCTGTAATAGGATTATCTATTAGCCTAGGTCTGCAAAAGTCTGGCTAATATTCTACAGAGCATAAACCTAACATACATTTCTTTTAACACAAGTACAACATACAGTTATGCGAATGCAGCTTATTCACAGTAAATTGCAGGACAGCCCAGTGCCATCCGCTACATGTGCCATTGATTTTGCAGAAATGTCCATTGAGGCATTACTACTTTGTTCCATCTCTGATTCAGAAGGCCCTGAATCTGCTGGGTCGTTATCTGGAGTTTGTTTTTGATTGGCGATAGTTGCTTGAAAATGTTCTTTGATGTTTTTGGATTGCTCTGACCGTTTGGGCTTAACCATGATTCCAGTACGGGAGTGAGTCTGTATTATCAGTGTCGCCGCTCTTTATCGCTATTTATATCTGAGAGCAGTGTTTTAGCCCACAGCGACAGTCTTGATATTGGAGCCCCCTGAGCTTGAATTTCTTATGATTTACTATTTCCACATTATGCAGAAGACCTGGAATACTGTGTGGGGCTTGAGGCAGTGGAGCATTTACATATTTAGTCGGTGGGACCCAGGTTTGCGGCTATTTGTTAAGCCATGTTTATATTCTTTTCTGTCAGATTCTTTTCCCCTCTGTCACCCTCCATTGGGGTTAAATTTTTGATTAGTTGTTATTGACCCCTATAGATTATTCCGTGGGAATTTACGTCTCTGGTTATAAGTGAAGATTCTATTTTTATCCTTTTGTACTGGGTATTTGTACAGAAGTGTCTTTGGCGGTTCTGTACCCCGGTTTCTGTGCCCAGGTTTCTAGGGTAATGTGTCAGGAGCCCTCTCCACTTTTTTTCCCCTTTGTGGTGCCCTCTGTTGTTCAGCGCCCCGTGAGGGTGGTTGTAGGAATTATGGGGATGTGCCTCCTCTCCTGCCACCAGAGTGAGTCTGGCCTCTCGTTATGTGCACTCTCCTCCACTAGCCCTTTTCCAAGATGGCCGCCCTGGCTTCAGCCTTTCCACAGATCCTATCTTGGCACTGGTGTTCTGAGGGGGGGGGGTAAGCGTTTTGAGATGTTTCTGTCTTGTCCCCCCTTATGTGTTATGGGGTTCACTTCTCTTTATTTCCCCTCTTTGTAGCCCCCACTATATTTTCTTTAATACTGAGTCCCTGTTCAGTTGCGCCACAAGATGGCGGCCGCGTTTTCGCGGGCTTTCCGCTTACCAAGATGGCGGTTCTTCCACAAGTTTTCAGGCCTTCTTCTCAGAGGGCTGCAATCACTGGAGGATCGGTAGCTCCTTCACCCTCTGTCCGTTGCACTCTGTGCTGCCTTGTTGCAGCCTCCGCCAGGGGATCCGTCAGGCTGCGTAGGTTGTCCTATGCAAGATGAAGCTTGCTCCTGAGCGCGTCTCTCTCTCCCCCCGCTCGGCTGTGCCGGATCAGCTGTGGGGGCCCCAGGAGGCCTCCCCCTTGCCTCGGGAGGGAAGGGACGCACCTCCGTCCTCCGTGGATGGTGTTGTCCTGCCTGAGTGAGGTCCGGGTGGGTAGTGAAGAGTAGGAGGCTATGAGGCTATGGCCCCGTGAAGGCTTCTTCCGTCGGGGTCCCACTTATCCTAGCTTTCTGGGTATTGGGGTGATCCCTATGAGGAGGGGGATCCTCTGGTGTGGTCTAGATCTCCCTAGGGGCTTTCTGTCAGCCACCAGCTGCCCCTAAAGCCACAAGAGCTGCGGAGCTCTAGCTCTGCACGTCTGTTCTTGTGCTGCGCTTGGCCACGCCCCCGAAGACAGTGTACTTCTAAGTACAGGGGTGACGCTGTCTCATAGCAACCAATCAGTGGCAACATTTTGCAACATGCTACTTGAGACATATAAATGAATTTATAGTTTGAAACACTGCACTTCACAGCTACAAACAGGTAAAAAATGTGCATTTTTAGGCATAAAAAAAACAGAGTTTTTAAGCACTTCTTAATAAAATAAAGTACATAAAATTAAATAGCTAAATATCATATTCTTGGTGAAATCAAGAAGCCTCCCATGACCCTTTCCATAACTATTTATAATATTGAAAAAAAAAATTGTAATGTTTAATACATGATTTTTAAACAAATCCTACATGATTTTTAAACAAGATACAATGTATTATGTATGCTAATTTCAGCTGGGATTTTCAGGAGGTGTCAACACTGATAGAAAAACTTTTGCAAATGCAAGAAATTCAGCAAACTGTTTAAATGTTTATTTTGGTATTTTTTCATGCAAACAATGTTTTTCATAAACTACTAATCCTCCTCAGATGCCAGATGCATTAATAACCCAGCTCAATTACATGGGAAAAGGGGGTCAGACTGCCACATACACCTAAGCTGTATATATATAAAGATTTGGTCCCCTCACAACTTCTCTACATACACACAAATATATAGATGCACTAGGGGTGGGTGGACAAAATTATCTAAAACTTTGGAGCAAAACAAATTGTTGGGAAGTTTCCACCCCTGTATATATGTGCATGAACTTGATGCAGCTCTGAGGTGCTGTGGCTGACAGATGTGGCTGGCTTGCTGCAGTCCATAGGGTCATGGAACGTCAGACACGACTGAACAACTAACAAAACAAAAATAGAAGGAAGGAAGGGGGAGAGAGTTAAAGAGACAATGAGAGAGAAGGGGAGAGTGAGAGAGAGTGGGAGAGAGAGAGAGAAATTATGAGAGGGGGACCAAATGTTTTTATTTGCACCAAGACCCTCCATTCTCTAGCTCTGCCACTGTTTGATGGCCATTCCTTTTATGTAAAACTGCTGATAAATATCTCCACAGCAATGTGATTTAGACCTAACAGAGTTGATCTCAATATATCTTGACAGCAAATTTTAAATCTGTACCTTTCTCTCCATTGTGTCTGCTCCTTCTGCCAAAATCTGTCTCTTGCAGTACGAGATTCAGAATCTGCCTACGAGAATCAGATGTGCCTGCTATAAATTAAAATTGACATTTGTAGATGAAAACTGTCAACTTGTCTAACATGTTTAAGTCAAAATTCAGGCACATAGAAAAAACAATGTTCCCATTCTTTTTATTACACTTTTGGGAAATGATGTTGAGTGTTGGCATGCTGATATTGCCACCTTCTGACCCTTCTGTTTGTAGCTTTATGGAACTAAACTGAATTAACGAGACAATACTGCAAAGAGAGATTGTACACCACATATGTTGTTGTTTTTTAAGTGCCAGTGTAATTCTCTTGGATAGACTCTATCCCAAAGAAAATGAAAAGTACACACAAAGATAATTGCAACTGATTGTAATTAAACATTCTAAGTGGAAGTACTATAAAATTGATAGAGAGTTATTTATGTTTATAGATCCACCCTCAGTCGTAACGGACTTATCAACAGCATTTAATTAAAGGATGAAAAAAGTTAGTCAAGTATGTCCCAAATTAACATGTCACGTATGTCCCAAACTAACATGCGAATGTGTGGCCCTGCATGTGCTGCATTGTGTGGAGAGGGGAGAAGGAGAGAGAGAGAGGGGCTGATGGAGAGGGAGGCAGAGAGAGGGAGGAAGGCAGAGAGAGAAGGAAGGAGTCATAGGCAGAGGAGGCAGAGAGGGAGGGAGAGAAAGGGCGAGGGAGAGAGAGAAAGGGCGAGGGAGAGAGAGAAAGGGTGAGGGAGAGAGAGAAAGGGCGAGGGAGAGAGAGAAAGGGCGAGGGAGAGAGAGAAAGGGCGAGGGAGAGAGAGAAAGGGCGAGGGAGAGAGAGAAAGGGCGAGGGAGAGAGAGAAAAGGCGAGGGAGAGAGAGAAAGGGCGAGGGAGAGAGAGAAAGGGCGAGGGAGAGAGAGAAAGGGCGAGGGAGAGAGAGAAAGGGCGAGGGAGAGAGAGAAAGGGCGAGGGAGAGAGAGAAAAGGGGAGGAGAGAGAGAAAGGGGGAGGGAGAGAAAGAGAGGGAGAGAGAAAGGGGGAGAGAGAGAGACAGCACAGACCACTGAACATAACATATGACACTTATGACATTTATGACCGGCAAGCTACTGGTTATAAAATGTAACTGTAATAACAACAAAGAATATACTATGCTTCAGTTCTAATTACTAGGCAGGCTTTGTATTAGATAGCTGGTTAGGTGATGGTTTTTGGACATGCAGTTAGCTCACTTGTATCTTTCTTTGATTCCCCAAGCAAGACAAAAAAAGTAAACTTTTGTGTAAAGTTTTAAAATGATCACCCCTCAACTCCTTTTTTCTGGCATCCTGGAACCTTTAGCTGTCGGATCACCATAAATCATTCAAGAAGAGAGTCTGGGTGCCCAAAGATACCACCTAATATTTATTATTCACAAATAACAAAAAGTGGACTAGAATGTGTAATCCCTAAAGTATACAGCTGCAGCAAGATTTTAACCTCTTCACTTATAAAAAAAAATCTAAAAACATAATTTAATTTATTACCTACTGTCACAAATAAGAGAGAGAAAGTGGGAGGGAGAGAGAGAGAGAAAGTGGGAGGGAGAGAGAGAAAGGGAGGGAGAGAGAGAGGGGGAGGGAGAGAGACAGAGAGCACACAGATCGATTCTATGTTTTTAAAATTGTATTCAGTATGTGTGGGATTTAAGGATCTCATTATTTATTCATCCATACAGTGATCATGTTACTAAATTGGAGCTTATTAGTAGAATGTGTTCAGTCCTTCAGTCGTGTCCAACTCTCTGTGACTATATGAACCCCAGCACACAAGCACACCTGGTTGTGCTTATACATATGCTTATCCATATTATTGGCAATGATACTGGAGTAGGTTGCCAGTTCTTTCTCCAGTGGATCAAGATTTGTCTGACCTCTCTGCTATGACCTGCCTATCTTGGGTGACCTTACATGGTTTATCTCACAGCTACATTGAGGTACACAAGCCCCTTTACCACGACAAGATAGTGATCTAGAAGGGGTAGCAGAATAGTTATTTTAAGTATGTTTATGTTTAAAGATATTTCCTAAATAACTGTAAAAGAACCCCATAGGTTTCTTACAGCTGAACTCTTTTTCCCTTAAAAATAAAGTAAATATTAATGATGTTATTAAAAAATCTTATGGTGGTCATTTTTTTAATATATAATGGATATTGGGCAACATGTTTTTTGGAAAGTTAAAATTGTAAATACAGCCTTTGCATTTGTATTAATTATATCAGACTACTCATTACTGCAGGCATCCATTTTCTTTTATCAGCTGATTCTGTATGTTGCTTTTCAGAGAGTGTGCCCTTTTGAACTTTTTTTTTATTACTGCAACCTGAAAGCAATGCCACTTATAGATAGCACATTCACACTGTGTAGATAGAACTACCTGTTCAAAGCCTCCTCCCACCTCAAAAATGTTATTACCAGGAACTAAAATAGTAGATGTAACAGTAGATTAATTGTAGATAAAAAGTAATATATTACAGGCTGTGTTGTTAATTATTTTTTTCTTTTCCATTTTAATAATATTTTTTATGTTTTCAAGCAATTGAGCTTTGGTGTGATTTGGTGTAAAATAAATGCTTAATAATAAAAATGTTCCAATGAAAATGCTAAAGATTTATCATAACCCTAATATAATTCGGCCCATGTTCTTCTTCTTATTTAATAGCTTATATGCTTTATTTATAGCACATTTTCGGCAGCACCATACAATAGTCATATAAGAAATCCATGAGACATTAATTAATTGGGCTCATTTTATCTTTTGCTTTAAAATCCTATTTTAATATTGATGGCGCATTAAAAAAAAAAAAAACTTACTGGTAGCCAGTTGGCATCCGCTTGTGCCACTAACCTCCTTTATTCTCTTTTATGCACTGTAAGATAATTGGATTTCTGTAGCCTGGCAGAGATTGTGCCAGTTTGCAGCTCTGATCAAATGATCCCCATACCAAATATTTGGGAATCATGCTGTAGGTATCGTGCCCACAATATTCTCGATAGACTAGGGGGTTTATTCTTCTTATCCTGTATAAACCAAAAGATGCAACTGTGACAATAGCAACAAATGACCAATCAATAACATCAGCTGTTCATTTACTAGATTTTATAATTCCTCCTCCTGAGACTTCATTATTTTTGGCAGATTATAGCTTGATTTGTTCTATTTTCAAGAGCCTATAATTTATATTTAAATGTCTACATTGGCATTGTGTAGATATTAAAGGTTTTGATGAAGCCTAACCCTTCCTTCTGAACTGAGTGGTCAGTACACTATGACATGGTTAATAAATTAATTTGCTGTTTTTTAGAATGTTTTATATAAAAAATATTTTTAAAAATCTTATATGTTTTATGTAAACAAAATGTTAAAAAAATAATCTTCATAATTGTTTAAACTTTTTTCCATAATAAGAAGCTCAAATGACCTTTTGGGTAAGACTTTGATTTTATAGTAGACATTCCCACCGAGCTAACAAACTTGTTTTATTTTGTTATCTGACTATAGTTAAGCAGTTGTGTGTGAGTGTCTATTTAGAAAAGTGCAGGAAATGTACAATTAATAAAGTTACGTTAATCCCTCATCCCTAAAACATTGCAAGACAACTGCTACGAGTCACTGCTCCAAATGAACTTCATGACAAAGCCGAAAAGCAAGGCATTAATCTCCACTTATTTATGCACTGACAATAAATTATGAGTCATTCCCTTGTACTCTGACACCCAAACCCTATTCTATAAAGACTTTACAGACCATTCGCAAATCAGGGCACTGCTGTAACTGCAAAAAGCAGAAGAAAGATTTACAGGTACCAAAGACCACTTGCAAGTAGTTTTCAAACCCTTGCTGAGTCCCCCAGAAGCATTTAAAGTGACAGTATAGCACAAAAATAACTACAAAACAATGACATTTCAACAATATTTGACACTTAACAATCTGATATCAACATACGTGTAATTAAAAAATGTTATATGTTAGTGTTAAGCCTTTTCTTATGATCCAAAATCCAAGGTAACATAACCCAGTACTCAAGGGGCTAATACACATCACAAAACCATGTTGCCTAGGAACAAATTCTCTAATGCATTGTCTATAACTATATTATATATTAACACAAAATAAACACACCTTTATTTATTGAAGCTATAAATACAATTGTCACATCTTTTTAATATGAAAATATATTAATGCATAGAAAACAATTACTTTATATATATTATTATTATTTTATTTGTAACACGCCAACATATTCCGTAGTGCTGTACAGGGGATGAGAACAAGGAAAAATACAAAGTTAACAAATTGCAGAGAGTGGAGGGCCCTGTTTTGAGCTTAGAATCAAGACTGGAATCTACTTACAATGTAAAGGTAATGAAAGAAACCAGAGAAAGAGCAGATAAGGAATAGCAAGGGTTAGGAAGAAAGTGAAAGTTTACTTTGGTAGGAAGGTATAAATTAGAAAGGTAATTTAATTTAGTAGGAGAGGGAGTGGATCAGATAGAAGTCATTAGAGGTGAGTGGCTATAGTGTGTAATATTTTTTATGCCCCTAGTCATCCGATAATATAACACGCAAGTGGAAATGTCAGGTGAGTGCCTGGGTTAGGAGATATATCTCCTTAGTAGAACAAGGGGAGAGAGAGATGAGATTTGAATGGGACTTGCAGAAGTGATCCTGCTTGTGAGCTTTAGAAGAGGGAGGAGATAGTGACTGAAGGAAGGAGAGTAGCTCATGGGAGCATAAAAGAGATGGTTATGTTGGAGACATGATGTGGAAAAGTTGAGAAGAAGAGCCTTGAGGAAATGCAGGACGTTAATAGGAAGGGGAAGGCACATAGAAACATTATGTAAGGGATTAGTTAGGAATAGTTAGCAGATGTTGCTAATTGATCAGCTGTAAGATATTTGCGTGACTCAATAAATTAAGGGTAAACAGGGGTGGATGGGAGAGGGACAGGGAGGGAGGGGATTGGTTTGCAGTTCAGTCAGAGGGGATATGGCTGGCTAGATGTCTGCTTAGAAAGTGGTTTGCAGTTTAGTCAGAGGAGATATGGCTGGCAAGATGTCTGCTTAGAAAGTGGTTTGCAGTTCAGTCAGAGGAGATATGGCTGGCAAGATGTCTGTTGCTGAGAGAGAGAGAGAGAGAGAGAGAGAGAGAGAGAGAGAGAGATCTGTTTCCTTGCTGCAGACAGTTACAGCACTTCACACTTATAATAATTATGATGTTACCATTTCCTATTGGCTCCTAGAGCCCTGTCTCATCTGTAAAGAGTGGTTTGGCTACTTCCTGCACAGAAATCTGTTGCGTCTAAGGCAGAATTTATGGCTATGGGCTGAGTGCTCTAACCTAGGGTAGTGAAAGATTTACATTAGTGTGGAAGTTAGGAACAAAAAGCTCCCTTTGCCAGTTTATGGCATTGTCCTGATTTAGAGCACTTAATTTACATAGGGCTCTATGTTATTCTATTGTTATACTGGCTATAATCCACCTATTGTTATTCTGCTTCAAAATTACCAGATAACTCCATTTGTTTTGTGCACCAACATTATATTATCTTCAACATGTAAAAGTTCATTAATTTTTCTTGCTGATGTCATGGCTTTTAGCAAAAGTTTTTTTGACCTTTCCAGTTATCTTATCTGTCCTCCATTTATGTTTCCTGTTATCTGTTTACTACTTTGTTGTTAGGGTAGTAGAGGGAGGAAAACATAAAAGTTCAGAGATTTTTAATGCAGGATCTTATTATCTTGGAATCATACACTTAACAAACACTTACCATTTACCTACTAGATCCTTATCATGCACTTTACTTGTTGCTCAACTTTCTCTCTGAGTTGAAATTTAACAAAGTATATGGAAATGCTAGATCTGTGCAGCAATTATTAAAAATCCATGGAAGTGTCATATTTATAATATTCTCTTATGAAGAACTTCACCTAATAATCTGCAAAATGTTTTTAGAAAATGTAAAATATATAAATACAGACTTTCATTTTTAACTATTGTATTCAAGTTTGCTTTAATATCACAATGATACTTGCATTTGTTCCTAACAGGTAGGAATATGTACTAAGCTGTCATAGGGGCTGTGATGAGGTGTGATGGCGGTTTTGCCCCATATGTGATCTTGTCCCCAACTGCAAAGCTTTGTAAACAAGCCTCATGATTACATATTTGGGAGGAATGGGAAGAAGCTTGGATTTAGATAACATATTTATTCCGTTCTGTTGTAAGACTTCTACTATAAATAAATACAAGTAATACTACTGGGTTTTCTGGTGGTCCAGTGGTCAGGGTTTGGTTCCTGGGGTTGATTCCAGTCAGGTCACACCACTCTGAAGCCATGCAGGATTGGGCCTGGTCAGTACTTGGATGGGGGACCACCTAGGAATACCAAGATCAGCATGGTGTATTGCGGTCCATGAGGTCACAAAGAGTCGGACATGACTGAGCGATGCAACAATCAAAAAATAAACAGTGACTTGTAAATAGAACTTAGTAGTGATAAGATCACAGTAAAATAGCCCCCTCCTCCGACTTAAGGCAAATAAACAAAAGTCTGCATTTCTGTAAAACGTGAAGTTTTTTTACATTCTAAAGTTGTCATTCAATAATGTTAATGTAATAGTTAAAGGAGAGCTTAGAAAAAAGTGATGCCAATGTACTTTTGTAAACATATTGAATTCTTCGTCCATTGGCAGAACTCCAGTATGCTGACAAAATGCATTAAAAAATCACCCAACAAGCCAATGCTAACTCTTCCTGGCAGAGGTGATTGACCTTCCCAAATTTTATTTGAGGAGACTGTATCTGCTAGTATAGTATATTAATATTAGTATTTTATGATTATTATTATTTTACATTATTATATTTTTTAGAGCGCCAGCATATACCGTAATTTTAGGGTACAATAAACAATGAATATACATTATTTACATACATGAGAAGGCAGATGATATAACACATTTGTACATACATATTAGTACAATATAAGAGTGTATCCAGTCTGACAACTGTAGTGAATGCTATTAAGATTTATATGCAAGCATCCTTTTATTTTTAAATATTATCTTTAGATGACTGTAAAAAATATCTTTCCACGTCTTTCTTAAACAAAGCAGTGTTTAAGAACCTATATTTTCCATTAGTTTAATTGTGTTTTTATAGTAGACAGAAAATTCAATACTTAATAGGTTTGAATTGAGTGTATTGATTATGGTTGCAAACATTTGCTTAAATACTTTTTTAATGTTCAGAGATAGATAAAATAACTAGCACTAAAAGGACACTGAGAGATGATACCATGTACAAATCAAGTTTGATTAATACTGTAATGCATTTTGTATTTATAAATTTTGTTTTGTGATTTATAACTTAAATATATATATTTCTACCAGTCGCTGTTATTTGGGTTGAACTTAGGAGCATTCTTTTTCGGTTAGAAAATGCAAATGTAGCACAAACATGGAGGGCTATCTGAATCCCGTCATGTCCATTAAAGGACCACTGTACAGTGAAAAATGTATGAAAGTTTGAAAACCCTGTGTTTCATTAAAAACATAATTAAGCAGGTAAAAAGTAATACAGCTAGTTTTTAGACAACAAAATAAAGTTTGATGCCTCTGCAGGACCCTAGAGGTCACCATAATAGATTGCTGGAAGCTGTGTGTGCGTGAGAGAGGGGTATTTACATGTATTATGAGCAGTTCTTGCAACTATTATTGCAAACTTCTTGCTCCTGGACCCAAGAGGAGGAAAGGATGTGTTGTGTATTTCAATCGTATTCAATTATGTAACACTTCTTCCTTAACTGAGAACTCGTTCTTAACTAAGAACTTCACACTCATGATCCAGCTTTCAGGAAGTGATGTAACAAACACAAAATGGATTCCTGAACTCATAAACAAGAAAAAATCCAATGTTTTTATGTCTGCTGCTAAATTTTCTTTTTTTCCTGAACTACGTTGGTCTTTAAACGTTTTCAATCAAACTTGAAATTAAAATAGGAGCTGATTTTGGTAAACATTTCCAGAGAGGCCTTGAAAGATTTTTTGAGTCTACCATTGCTCTTCTCTGATAATAACTAGAAAACGGCATCAAAGAAGTTCTTCATGGCCTTTGAGAATCTCAGTGAATCTGTCCCTTTGTCTGCATCTTGAGATGCCCTTTTTATGTGACTTTACTCTGGATGCTTCTCTTTCTCAGACTCCATTATCCTGCCACCTAATCATCCCAGCTGTAGTTCTCCAGATGTTTATTTAAACAAAAATGCTAATTCTTCTATTCAAATTTTTTAAATATTCATAAAGCCTTGATATTGAACTTGTTCAAAAATGTAAAGTTAAAAATGGAAAAGCCTTATTTGCATCTTTATACAAGTAACATAATGTGGATGGTAGGTAGGATAACAGAAGGCTTTTAGCAAGATCTTTTATGGGGTTACAATATTATTATAGATATTATAAACCATTGAATCACTGTATCTTAATGTTGCTTATATTTTAAACTTTATAAAAAGTACAACTTGATTTTATAGAATCATTCAAAGGTCCATGGAAGGTATTTTTTTTTCTTTGTTGCATCTTGAAGAGTGCATTTGATAATATTGAACCTTGTCGTTCTTTTTTGAAAATGAAGCTCCTGGAGCGTAATATACTGCTTTAAATGTATAATTGTATTTCAGGGCTCAAACCTGTCAGCCAATGTGCAGCAATATAGCTGTATGAGGCACAAGTGTCTGCCAATGAGATCTAGAGTAGTGTATACTCTGCTCACACAGAGGGATTTCTTGTGACATTACCTGTTAGTTTCCAATAAGTTTAAACAAGTTTTACTAAATATTTTTTCTTGAGAAAATAATTTTTTATAATAAAAAAAAGTATTTTAAATGCAGGATAGAACAATTTGCATTCCATGTCCTTTTAAGAATAGTTGCTGCAACTTAATAAGTTCTGCA
Organism: Discoglossus pictus; assembly: GCA_027410445.1. Taxonomy (NCBI): domain Eukaryota; kingdom Metazoa; phylum Chordata; class Amphibia; order Anura; family Alytidae; genus Discoglossus; species Discoglossus pictus. The sequence goes on from CM050163.1 coordinate 237,031,985, forward strand.
GTATTTGATATGTAGTTTTAACAATATATTACGACTAAAATGTGCTAACAATTTATGACGATATATTACGACTAAGATGTGCTAACGATATATGACGATATATTACGACTAAGATGTGCTAACGATATATGACGATATATTACGACTAAGATGTGCTAACGATATATGACGATATATTATGACTATGATGTGCTATAATTGTTTCTCTTACCCTATACATTGTATAAGCTGTATATGTCTCATCTATATTACACACAGTTTGATACACAAATAGTTTGTGATAAAGTAATACTGTTAAAGGGCATTGTTGTTTTGTTTTATATAAACATTTAGCTGCCTTAATTAATGTTACCCCCTCAATAACATTTTCATATTATCAATGCAGCAGCATGTACTGGTAGTGTGAAGCCAGTCCCTTGAAGGTGTGGCCTTGTGAAATATGATGTCCTACATGAGAGAAAACAGGAGGAAAGGGGGAAGTTCTAAATGGAGAAAATCTGTTACTCAGGAAGTTTCATAGAATTAAGTGAAATGTACATTTTATATGACAATTACATTGTCACAGTTAAGTATTACAATAAAACAAAAAATTACTAAAGAGTCCCTTTAAAATAAACATTAAGAAATGTTACATTCTATAATGAAGAAATATATTGCAAGAGAAGGTTTTAATATCTTCAGTGTACAGACGGTGTTTAATATATAAACAGATGGTAAAGAGATAAAAAAAAAAAGTGTATAAGAGTCATTCAATATTAGAAGCACACATTAAAAAATAATGGAACAAATGTCTATCTATTCATTTAGAAAACACATCCCTTAAAGAACCACAAACCTGAATTTTTTCTTACATTGAATCAATATTAATCTCTTCCATATTTTTTAGAAACATTTAATTAAATAAATAAAATATTTTGGCTTACTTGCTGTGTTTTGTCTCATATCGCTCAGTATAGGAGGTGCCATTTTACTTCTCACACTCACTGTGAACCTCCTCCATCTTGCTTACCTGGAGCTTGCAACAGAATATGCAAAGATGATATTAGGGGGGAGAGCAACCACACAGCTGGGCAAGATCCACTTACAACATGACATGGGGAGCCTTCAGTCAGCTGTTAAGTGCCATTCAGTCTTCTAGCAGGAAAGTAGCACTTTTTTAAACAAATAAAGTATAACACATGTTATTGTAAGCAGACAAATAAAAAATAATTATACTTAAATAAGTATACATTTAATAACAGGTAAGCACACATATATGTATTAATATAAACAGTTTTTTTTTTTAACACAGCCTATATTTATTTGAATTACATAAGTATAATTCATTTTTCTTAATGCAAATGTGTTGTGTGGTGTACAATATATTTTACTAGCGACTTGCCCGTCAAAAATGACAGCATGATGAAGTTCTATATATATTTTTTTCTCCCCCACCCCTCACTCCCCTATGTCTCCCCCGCTATGTCTCTCTTCCACTTGTCGCTTCCCCCCCTCTCCCTCCCCTGTGTGTCTCCCCCTCTCCCTCCCCTGTCTCTCTTTCCCTCCTCTCCCTTCTACTGTGTCTCTTCCCCCTCTCCCTTGCCCTGTGTCTCTTTCACCCCTCCAGTGTCTCTCTCCCCCTCCCCTGTGTCCCTTACCGCAAGCGTGAGCAACGGCTTAAGCAAGCTCGCCTGCTCGCAACTATATATGTGACTAGCGAATTGCCCGTCAAAAAATGACGGCAATGAAATTGTAAGGTAGCTAAATTAGTAAATGAATATATTGTACCTATTTTGAAGCATTGTGATGAAGAGCTGGCAATCTGTGTTGATGCTGCTGCAGCATTAGTGGTGTGGAGCTGCTGTATAAGCATGCTGAATGTGTGCAGTGTAACACTGTGCGTGCGCGAGACCAAACCGTTAGCGTAGTCGTGTACTTCCGCATTGGTGTAAAATGGCGAGTAATGTGTGGTATAGGTCTGTATCGGAATATCCGTAGGTGTTTTGTGGTGTTTTGCGAGTTTCTTGTGGTGTTTTGCGAGTTTAGAGTGCTGTAGCCTCGTTTTCGTTTTGTTCGGCGGCCATTTTTTCTCTCGCTTCGTTTTTTTTTTTAGTCTCTAAACTGTTTTATTTCGAGTAAAATCGAGGTGTAAGTTGCATTTTTGAGGTCCTGGGTGCTCCCTCTTGGTGTAGGTAAGTTTTTTATGTATGTGCTGTGTGTATGTATTGTGTTTTAAATGTTTGTATGTCGGCGTGTTGCGTCCGATGTTTGCGAGGTCGTAATGTGTGGTAACGTGTTTCGTACGTTGTTTGCGTGCCTCGTAAAATTTAGCGAGTGTCGTAATTTGTGTGTCGTGTTTTTTGAGTAGCGACGTGAATTTTGCGAGGGTTTGAGGCCCTTGCCCAGTGACCTCGCCAGCAACTGAGTCCCTCGCTTCGCGAGGGGCCTCAGTTGCTGGCATGGAGCGCCTTCGGCGCTCCATGCCAGCAACTGAGGCCCTTGCCCAGTGACCTCGCCAGCAACTGAGGCCCTCGCTTCGCGAGGGGCCTCAGTTGCTGACATGGAGCGCCTTCGGCGCTCCATGCCAGCAACTGAGACCCGTGCCCAGTGACCTCGCCAGCAACTGAGGCCCTCGCTTCGCGAGGGGCCTCAGTTGCTGGCATGGAGCGCCTTTGGCGCTCCATGCCAGCAACTGAGGCCCTTGCCCAGTGACCTCGCTACGCGAGGGCCGCGGCTCGCTGCGCGAGCCGCGGCCCTCGCTTCGCGAGGCCCGCGGCTCGCTACGCGAGGGCCGCGGCTCGCTACGCGAGGGCCGCGGCTCGCTTCGCGAGCCCGCAAGCGTGAGCAACGACTCGTACGCTCACAACTATATATGTGATTACATTTTATAGGGTTAAAAAAATTGATCCTTCCATGAACGGTGATGTGCTGCAAATAAGGAAATCACTCAGCTTAGTAATAGAGAAAAGTTTGTCTTTGTCAGCCCTTCAACCTTAAATCTGGTCCATTGTCATATACTGCATGTCTTTTATAATATAAACAATAAGGGTACTTTGGGGTGACAACATTATTCCTAATACTTTGTTTTAGAATGCAAGTATAGGCATTACACTTGATGGCTTAGTTTGGTTTCTGTGAAAGGGCATCCTACTGAGATGATCGACATTAAGAATAATTAACAACATACATGTATTCAGCAAACTGACAACAGCAATACAAGCTCAGAATACGTACTAAACATTGGGGGTTGGTCTTGGTCAGCCAGTGTGTCGGTTTATAGCTGTTTGCATCATACTTTTCTGCCAATGGCAAGTACGTATTTTCTTTGCATAAATATACGATTCCTATTAGTTTCAAATAAATATAAACAAGTTTTATTTGAAGACCACGGTAGTTCAACAAAAAAGGTACTTGTTTGTAAAGAGTGTAGCAAACTAACAGCATTATCAGCTGTGTAAGCCGTGAACAGAATTTGTTTGGGGGGAAAAACAGAATTTTTCACAACTTTGTTTATGAGAAAAGGAATCAATTTTATCTTATTTACATTACCTTCTTAGAACTGGATCGTGAGGGTGTCAGTGGAGGCAATGTTGATGAAGGAGGGAATATATGGAGAAGTGAGGAGGTTTTGTTAGAAAACTGGAATTGACTGAACTTGACACCACACTTCTTCACCCTAACAGGCTCAGAACCAGGCTAATTGTTCACCAGAATTTCACAACACAAACTCATCTTCATAGTAGTTTTTTTTTCCTTATTAAAAACTAGCTTAGTGTATTTCCCTACTAAGGCAAATTCAAGTGTATATATATTTTTGGGTACATTTTTTAATGCCTAAGAAAATGTTAATAAAATGATTTACACCTTCTAATTTCAAGACATACAGTTCTTGTACTCCAGGAAATTGGTTGAGGCATGCAAATGAGCCCACAATACCCACAATGCATTTTCACTCTTTATTCCACTTAACATGGCTCCGTTACAACACAGGATGTATTTTCATGAGCAATAAAACCTACCCTAACTGTTTTAGTCTTTTAAACCTTATCAGTCTGGGGATGATTCCTAACTGGTGCTGTAAGAAAGCTTATCAACCACACACTCAAACGTGTGTGTATGTGTGTGTATATATATATATATATATATATATATATATATATTGTGACAAGGCACTGCCACTCACAAGACACAGCCAGCACATAAAAATAACATAAATAGAAGAATAAATCCTGCTTCCTTGCAGCTTTCTCAATGCACAGTCCAAATACTTTATACTGGCGTCTCTTTCCAGTATTTCCAACTTTAAGAGGTTTAACTTGCCTGTGCTCCCAGGTCTCTTCTTAGTGTTCCCACTTCTGTGGTCCTCTTTAACAGAAGCTCCCCTCCTTTGTAGTCTCTGTTTCTGGGGGACACTTTTTATTGTTTCCACACAATATCAGGGGTTAGAGCACTGGTCCACCCTTCTCTCCAAGTGCTCATCCCAGGGCCCCTATTATGAAGCAAAATGTATCTCTGCAAATAAATAGTTTAAACGCACAGTCTCTGCCCTGGGGTATTTAAGAAATGAATCCGTTACCTTATCAGGTCCTCTTTCAGCAGCTCCAAGTTGCAGCAGACTTGGTCCATCTGTAATAATTGCAGGCAGCTCCTCTTAGGCACTCTGGTTGTGAATCCTCTGTCTCACACTGTTTCTGGGGTTCTCAGGCTCCAAACTTCCTGTCAACACTTCCTCTCCCTCACTCCACAGTTCCACTCAGGAAACTGGATTGTCTCTGGTCACACAGACCACAGTGGCTGTAACTCTGGACTCACTACAGAGCTTAATTGGTATGCCCCACCCGTCTTTCTCTGTCTCTGTTCTAAAGCTGTGAATCAGGTATTTTCTCTTAATTATATATATACTAGAGTATTGCCCGTCAAAAAATGACGGCAATGAAATTGTAAGTGAGCTAATGGTGTTTGGTGTATAAATTAATATACTTTACCTATTTTGAAGTAATATATGCAGGAAGCATTGTGTTGAAGAGCTGGCAGTCTGTTTTGATGTTGTTGCAGCATTAGTGGTGTGGAGCTGCCGTGCGCGAGACAAAACCGTTAGCGTAGCTGTGTACTTCCGCATTGTAGAAGTTATTGTTCTAAAATGGCGGCTAATGTGTGTTATTTGTCTGTGGCGGAATATCCATAGCTGTTTTGTGGTGTTTCGAGTGTTTCTGTTGGTGTTTTGCGTTTTTAGAGTTCTGTAGCCTCGTTTTCGTTTTGTTCGGTGGCCATTTTTTCTCTCGCTTAGAGAATTTTTTAGTGTCTAAACTCTTTTATTTTGAGTTAAATTGAGGTGTAACTTCATTTTTTGAGGTCCTGTATGCTCCCTCTTGCTGTAGGTAAGCTTTTTATGTATGTGTTGTGTGTATTTATTGTGTTTTTCATTTTTTGATGTCCACGGGTTGCGGCCGATTTTTGCAAGGTCGTAATTGGTTGTAACGTGTCTCGTACTTTTTTGCGAGGGCTGCAGTTACTGGCAAGGAGCGCCGTCGGGACTCCTTGCCAGCAACTGAGGCCCTCGCTTTGCGTGGACCGCAGGCTCGCTGTGCAAGCCCGCAAGAGTGAGCAACGGCTCGCATGCTCACAACTATATATGTGATATATATATATGAGAGAGAGAGAGAGAGAGGAAGAGTTCATTTGTGTTCATGTTTGAATGTCTAAAACAAGTTAAAAAAAAATGTCCTGCTCAGAATTCTGAGAAATACAGTTATTACAATGCATTCTGGGAACCTGGGCAGGGATATGCAAATGTAACCACAGAGGCTTTGCTTTTGTAGACCAATACCATACTAAGCATGCCATTCTTTAGTCATGTGTCTGCTATATTACGCAGCTTTAAGCAAAGCTCAAGATGGATTATACACAAGTCAGGAATCCTAATGACGTACAGCTGTTTCAACGTTACTGCCTCTCATCAGTGTGGGGCCGGTTCCTTAGCTTGTGTAGTAGATTTTTTGAGGAGGTAGTATATATATATATATACATATATATATATATATATATATATATATATATATATATATATATATATATATATATATATATTACACTGAATATGCATTCATGTGTCCTTTTAAATATGAAAAGAGATTGTTCCATAAGCACATGACTATTTTGAAATTAATAACTGGAACTAAATGCAAAAAAAAAACAACAGACTGAAATGTACAGATCAATGCACTGTAAGGAATCCTCAGAAAGTCTATACACTTCAGACTTAGCTTTGCTAATACCTATAATCAGACAGTGTATGAGACGTCATAATGTCTCAAGGGAGTTTTCTTAGGGTTTAATGTTTTGCCATGCACTTGGTTTGGAAGACCCGTCAACAATGGTTACCATTTCCTATGATATAGGTCATGGGAAACAGAAGTGCAATTATTAAAATAGCTAGTTACACAAGAAGAATATGATGATATCATCTTATATAGTTGAGTGAATAGCCTTTGGCAGATGTTTTCTTTTTTGTAAAAATGACCTTAAGTAGCCTAATAGAGATCAGACTTTTCTATTTAGAGGCAAAACTACAGCCATATACTACCATGCAAATGTTTTTAAAAAGTAAAACCTGTTTAAACTTCATAAAAACTAACAGAAAATGCAGAGTGCATACTTTAGTTTGTAAGTTTCATTAGCTGATAGAGAGCAAGCCCCGAGGAGCAGTTAAACTTCTGAATATGTTTTTGTGCTCTGTAACCTCTATTTGAAAATAGAAAACATACTATGCCACATTATCATTCACTTTCTGATGCAACATGATTAAATTGCAATGCTTTTTGTCTCTCATTAAAGGGTCTCTAAAAATCTAAAAAACGGTATATAACAGAAAAATAAAAGCATTTTAGATGTTGTAAGCAAAGTCTCACAAGGAAGCCTTATCTAGATGCATTACCAGAGAAACACATTTTTTATTCTTAGTAACCATTTATAACCATCAAAACTCTCAGACCCTGTTGACACATAGGAAATACAAAGGAACATGTATATGTCTACCACAGGATCTATAGATTTAATGATCCTATAGCATGGAAAAAAGTCACAGGTTTGTGAAGTATGTAACAAGCTAACATCATTTGAAGCTATGCAATGAGCATAAAAGCATTTAACAGATAATCTTAAACTCTCCTTGTGTCTGGGTACTTTCATCGTTGACTTTGAGTCTGCCCGTAGCCTTGGGTGGGGGGCTATCCTTCGAGAGCTTGATGTTTAGTTATATTATTGTTGGCAGTCTTTCATCAGAAATCCACATTGCCTCCCGTTCCTTCTAGGTGTATAATCCTGATAAATACAAAATGCATCTGCATCCATTAAAGAAAAAGGGATATAGAAAGATTTTTTAATGTGTTACATTTTTTTTTTTTATATCTCAGCAACAAAATTATTCAGAGGTGTAATTTATCTTGGGATCTTGCCCTCTACCAATTAGATATATGCTCTCTGCATTTCCTGTTTCTTTCAGTTCATTCTAAACAAGTTTTACTTAATATTTTTTTCATGCAAAAAGCTACTTTTGTAATGTTTAAAATGTGCTATTTTAAATGCTTGAAAATAAAATTGTTCCATGCCCATTTAAAGATTAAAGACTGTATTTATTTTTACATTTGTAAGATAGCAAATTATCATTTTGACACCTCAATGGTCTTTTAAATATTTTTAATAACTTCGTTTTTTTCCCCATCTATATCCTAAAATTAATTTTTCGACAGTTTAGAAGTTATAGTTAGTTATATGAAGAATTCAAAGAAAGCACTTTCTCCCATTATACCTTAGGTAGAGAGACTAAGTGATTGAGCTTGTGTACCATTATCTGTCATAACAGCTTTTATATTGTATTAGTATCTATGCCAGATGACTACAAATCAATCAATCTTGGCTTTCATTTTGGTGAACTGACATCATACAGTTACTTTTGCACTTATTCTTGTTACTTATCTATAATGTATTTTCTTACTTAGTAACTTGACATAATAGATTTTCTCTATTGATTTCTTCATGATTTTGAATGTGCTTAGCACTTAGTTTGATGTAAGGAAATATAAGATATCACTTAAGTCTTCAAAATACTCACAGCCTGTTAGTTGTATTATAATGTATTAAAAAAAGGCAGCATTAAATATAACTGTATTACACACTTGTCTGGTAATATCAACTGTCTACATGTTTATTAATTGAATAAGTAAATTGATCTTATTAAAGTATAGGTTTTAAATATGAATTACCATATTAATTTAAAGTTATATATAATAATAATAATAATAATAAGATCAATTGATTGTTTTTTTTAAATATGTAAAAAATTGTAATCTACTTTGTAATTGTATTACATTTTGAATCTGCCTTTTCAGAGCAAAAACTAAAATGTTCTTCTAACAACATTGTGTTCATTCTAAAGCCAAAGGAAAACTAAAATCCAGATACCATGGGGTAACTCGGCTAATTAAATTAATTATCATATTAGTTTGTGTTATAATGTTGAGTTATAACATGTGCCTCATCACAATAATGGCTTTATTGCAACAAATAGAAGCATAATCTAATCATTGCAAGCAAAACTGAATATCATGAACTTAAAAATAAATCACGAGTGTTATTACACTGGCTGTGAAATAACTAAAGTAATTCATTCATTAACATATTACATATACAAAAAATTTCTGATGTAAAAAATGAGCAACTGATTGAGATCTAGAAAGGGTAAAAGATATAAAACAGATAAGAATTAGGAGGCAGCTTGTCTCATCACCATAGCAACCCCAGGTAGTTCAAGGATGTTCTCTGCAGTACAGTAATTCATCCAGTAAGAAATGTCCATAGACATGAATGGCTAATAAATGCTTTGAGTGCTAAGTAAATAATAATAATTAACAGCAGGGTAAAGAGACCTGTTAGAGACTATTTACTGAAATGTGAACGCAGTAACCCGTGACAAGGAGAATTACTGTGTTCCAGGATATAAATTATCGCAAAACCTATATGCCTAACAGTATAAATTAAAAGGCCACTATATTATAATTAAATGGCCACTTTTTTGGTCATGCAGTATACTTTCATGTTTTTGTTTCGTAAGATTAGAAGTATATTAGTATTTGCATGACAAAAAAACAATCTAGGTTTCATTACTTATAATGATTGAATTTTACTGTTTCAGGATCTATTAGAGCTGGTCATCTCCACCCACTACTAAGCTCCAGAAGTTGAGAAAAGCTATTTTTTTTACTACTAGACTAATCTAGGTTTACCTGCCACTGCAGGAAAGGAGACAGATAAAGAAAGACTCTTATCAAGATAGGTTCCCGGGCAGATCTTCATAGGGGTGATGTAAAGTATATCTGCTAAAATATGAAATGCTAAAGCTCAAATGTAAGTTTTAAAACCTATATTTACATGTTTTTGTTTTAAATAAACAAACCAAATTGTATAACCATTACATTGGTCCTTTAAGCTGAGAGCAATTTTGCAAAGCCAGTTCTCCTTTTGGCCTGTAAACCCCTGCAGTCCTTCATCTCACCGTTTCTACGCAATATTGATTCACAAATAATATATTCCGCCTTTGCTAACGAACTGTAATTGTGTGAAAGTAGATGGAATGACCTAATCTCTCTTGCAGCATGATATTGCCAATTGCTTCCTTTATTTCCCTTCTCTTCTGCTGCTGTAAAAAGAGAAAAGCAAGATGGGGAGTAGGAATCACAGAGAAAGGTACCGCACTTAGCAGATTAAAGTCGTAACTTTTAACATTTGGATTCTGGCAGCAGCTTGAATTAAAGTAATGATGTTGATTTCTTGTTAGGCCATTTTCATTTCAGACTCATCAGTAGGGGTTTTGATGTATGACCTATTAAGATTCGGGATTCCTGCCAGATATGCAATCTAAGCCATATCCTTCTTGTACAAATGTATAGGTGAATTATGATGAAATGCCTGCAGAATGTTAATGCTGTGTTTAGAACAAGAGAGCAATTCAAGGCTAAACATCATGAATTGATCCAATGTTGAAGAAAAATAGTACCGCAGTTATTTTATGTACTTTGTCCAAGGTAATGTCTTACAATTTGTAGAGTAAAACCAATCTGTTCTATTTTGTGCAATAGTGATACAGCAGATTTTAAGTGGGATATTTGAAGGACCACTGCAGTTTAAGAAAAAAACACACTTGTTTGTCAAGTATGTACCAGCTTGGGGGGAAATCTGAATTTCTGAGTACAAGAAGCCATTTTGTGTTTATTACATTACATCATATTAGTTTATGTTCATCTTCCTGAGGTGGGAGAAACCTTTGACTGCATGGGAAGTTCTATCAACACAATGGGAATGTGGCATCTGTAAGACTCATAACTTTTAGTAACAGTAAAACTCATAAGTTTACAAGGAACACACCCTCTTGGAAAAGTGAAAAGGAATCATCTGATAAAAAAAATGGATCCTTGCAGTAAAGTATTTTGGCCTATATGATAAAATGCAAAGACTGTGTTTATTTTTTATGTTCTAGAATCATTTTGCTCATAATTATCAAGACCATATAGAAACAAAATGACCACAGTTGTCAATTAATAACCCCACTTCCTATAAAGTGTACACCTAATTGAGAAATAAGTTTAATAAAATAGCCAAGCAGAGCTATGAACTCAAATTGTTAACACTGTATAACCAGTTTGACAAATGTATACCACTTTAAATAAGAAATAGCCCTAACGGTTAACTTTGTATGCTATTCTGTAGAACTTATTTTTCAAAATGTTATAGAATCCGTTCCGCAGAGTAACATAGAATGTAGTCTGTATTGATTCCATCTTTTTAACTCGCCTTTAGAAAAATAGAAATTTGTAGACTTCTGAAAGCATTGAGAAAAGAAAAGAGAGGTGGAAAGGCTTTCAGCGGAATATATACTAAGTATTACAGGGTTAGCTTAGTAATTATTATTTATAGAGGGAAAAGACACAATTGCAAAGATTGAAATAGGACAGATTTTATAGAACCAATGAAGATGAGTTACTATATACAGTGGCGGTGCTACTGTTGGTGTAGCAGGTGCAAAGCACAGGACACCACAAGGTAGAGGTCCTCTGGTAACTTGAGTAAAGGGGTCCATTATTTTTTTAGGGAAGAAGGGCAGATAATTAAAGGTGATCTAATCATCTATTGTTGGCTTTTTATTGACCACCTTCAGTCATCTTCCTTTATATAGAGAAGGTGCAAAAGGCCCCCAAACTATCCAATACTTTTACCACCGAACATTTCTATCAATGGGGGCAGTATTGGAAACCCTTGGGTATGGCAGATCTTAGTACATGTGATTTATAGAATACAATAAGAATCTCCAAGTGCTCTCCAACAGTTTACTGTCTTACACTCTTAAGTGTCTACAGGCCTGGCAAGTGTCTACAGGCCTGGCAAGCCAAGAACCATTTTTAAGCGCAAGCCTTATTTTCTTTAGTCTATCTTAGACATGTAAATGTACACAAATATTAAATCTATGTGTACAGTTGACTGTATCTTAAAGAATGTGTTTTAAATCTTTTTTTTTTCAAAAAAGTTTTCTGCTATACTTTCAACTTGCAATACTTTAAAGGAAAAATGTTCGGTTAGTAAATAAGCTAGACCTCAACCACTGCCAACAAACAAATAGAAAAGCTGACCATTAACTCGACTGAAGAATAGTTACCTTCAAGTACACACAATCTATTGCACATTGACATTTGCTTGTCAGCTTCAACTGTGGCAGTCACTTTATTTCCCCCATGGCTGCCTCTCCTATCCGTGTGTTTGATTTGTATTAAAGGAGTACAAGGCTATGCCATTTTGCACAGGGACTTCAAGTGATGGATAGGACATGAACTTCAAATAGAACAAAAGTAGGTATGAAAAGTACACACTGTGACACAGACAGAAATCACACTGAGAACAGATCTGTTTGATATCTCATTAACTCCACTATGTAAAACTTGGAAAGTCATTTCAATCTCTGCAGTATAAAGCACGGTTGCATGGGTCTCGGAAATTAAGCAAGTGTTTAATACAATCAGTAGAATTACCACAGAACTCCTAAAATGTGAATCACAGAGATCTTATATTTATGAAAAATCATAGATATTCTCTCTCTGTTCCTATTTCATGATTTTCAAATGTCATAAATGCCATCAGTAACAGTGATACATAAGATTTTCAATATGTGGGATTAATTGGTGTAGACCAATGTTTCACAACAACCGGTCCTGGGATATGTACTTGGGACCCTATGAGACGGTTTCCAGAGAAAATGGGTGGGTTGAGGAATGGAATGAATGGAATGTGACATATTGATATTGAGGAGAGATTGACCCCTTAAACATGACCCAGTGACACAGTACTTGTGTCCGTACAGGGTGAGAACCTCTGGTTTGGACCTCTGGTTTAGTTCCAGAGCTTTTAATATCACAAAAAATGATTGAATGATTACAATGACTTTTAGGTGGGACTACTCATGATGCACTAGTGCAAAGCATCCCTTTATGGTGGTCATCTAATCATGCATTTCATATATTTGGTGCATACCTGCCAGCATTTCAAATGTTTCACACAGATGTACATTTTGTAGAAGTGACAATCCCTATCATGCCTAGAGCATTTGAATGATGACTGAAGGCAAAGAAACACATCATATTCAGAACTAACTGTAAATCATGTAATATGTGGCCCTCTACTGCAGACATTTCAACTAATGAGTTAACATATCTCCCTCCCTCCACTCCTGAATGGAAAATAAAAAAAATAACAGAATGCCCCTTCAAAAAAAAATTGTTGATCATGGTTTATACAGCGAGGGAAAAAATTATTTGATCCTCTGCTGATTTTGAATGTTTGTCCACTGACAAAGAAGTGATCAGTCTATAAGTTTAATGGTAGGTGTATTTTAACAGTGAGAGACAGAATAACAGAAAAAAACAAACAAGAAAAACTTAAAGGTATACATTGATTTGCAGGTCAATGAGTGAAATAAAAAAGAAATCTGGTGCTCAATCTGAGAACGAACAAAACCTAAGTAGGTTTGTTCTCTAGGTCTGGTTACCTACTCAGAGAGCGGCCTCTTTTAGCCCACTTGTGCCCTTCACAGGGAGAAATATTTTGGAGTATATCAGTCTAGTCTCACTCAAAAGAGTCACTTAGCCCAGGAATACCAGGCAATTCTACCCTGAACAGGAGAAACCGCAGTGAGCATGGAGTCCACGTCTGGTTTCCCCTATCACTCTTAGGGTGATAAAACCCCCATAAGGGTCATTTGCATAAACAGAAAAGAAATCAGAGGTGCTCAATCTAAGAAGGAATAATACCTATGTAGGTTTGTTCTCTATGTCTGGTTACCTACTCAGAGAGCAACCTCTTTTTTTTGTTTTTGTTTACAATGAGTGAATTAAGTATTTGACCCCTTTGACTTAGTACTTGGTGGCAAAACCCTTGTTGGCAATCAGAGGTCAGACGTTTCTTGTAGTTGGCCACCAGGTTTGCACACCTCTCAGGAGGGATTTTGTCCCACTCCTCTTTGCAGATCCTCTCCAAGTCATTAAGGTTTTGAAGATGATGTTTGGCAACGCATAACTTGAGCTCCCTCCACAGATTTTCGATGGGATTAAGGTCTGGAGACTGGCTAGGCCACTCCAGGACCTTAATAGGCTTCTTCTTGAGCCACTCCTTTGTTGCCTTGGCTGTATGTTTTGAGTCATTGTCATGCTGGAATACCCATCCACAACCCATTTTCAATGCCCTGGCTGAGGAAAGGAGGTTCTCACCCAAGATTTGACGGTACATGGCCCCGTCCATCGTCCCTTTGATGCTGTGCAGTTGTCCTTTCCCCTTAGCACAAAAACAACCCCAAAGCATAATGTTTCCACCTCCATGTTTGACGGTGGGGATGGTGTTCTTGGGGTCATAAGCAGCATTCCTCCTCCTCTAAACATGGCGAGTTGAGTTGATGCCAAAGAGCTTGATTTTGGTGTCATCTGACTACAACACTTTTACCCAGTTCTCCTCTTAATCATTCAGATGTTCATTGGCAAACTTCAGACGGGCCTGTACATGTGCTTTCTTGAGCAGGGGGACCTTGTGGGCGCTGCAGGATTTCAGTCCTTCACAGCATACCAATTGTTTTCTTGGTGACTATGGCCCCAGCTGCCTTGAGATCCTTAACAAGATCCTCACGTGTAGTTCTGGGCTGATTCCTCACCGTTCATGATCATTGAAACTCCACGAGGTGAGATCTTGCATGGAGCATCAGACCGAGGGAGACCGGCAGTTATTTTGTGTTTATTCCATTTGCAAATAATCGCACCAACTGTTGTAACCTTCTCACCAAGCTGCTTGGCGATGGTCTTGTAGCCCATTCCAGCCTTGTGTAAGTCTACAATATTATCCCTGATATCCTTGGACAGCTCTTTGGTCTTGCCCACGGTGGAGAGTTTGGAATCTGATTGCTTGATTGATTCTTGGACAGGTGTCTTTTATACAGGTAACAATTCAGATTAGGAGCACTCCCTTTAAGAGAGTGCTCCTTATCTCAGCTTGTTACCTGTATGAAAGACATCTGGGAGCCAAAAATCTTGCTGATTGATAGGGGATCAAATACTTATTTCACTCATTGACCTGCAAATCAATTTATAACTTTTTTGACATGCATTTTTCTTGTTTCTGTCTCTTACTGTTAAAAATACATCTAGCATTAAAATTATAAACTGATCATGTCTTTGGACAAACGTTCAAAATCAGCAGGGGGTCAAATACTTTTCTCCCCTCACTGTATAGCTAATAAAGTACTTTGTGAAGTATGAAACAAACTTATACATTAGTTCACACACTTCACAAATATATGCACAGCCTGTTTTAGGTTCTCAAACAGGGTTAGAAACTGTGGAATACTATAGGCTGTAAGGGTAGTGAAATAATGTATAAGGGTACCCAGATATCAGTAAATAGATAAAGGCCATAATGTTATTCAATAGAGATTTTACCAACTAAAGTTGGTGCGAACACTTCAGACCTGGAACATAGTAATAGTGAGAGTTTAATGTATTCACAAAATTTAAAACAAAAACAGATATTTTACCATACACATGCAGTATCATCTTTACACCACCAGGTTGTATAGTTTGTTAGATTCACCCTCTGTTACTGAATTCATGGATTTATGACCAATAGAAGTCAGGGGATTTCTGCCTGAATGAGTAGTGAGCTTTGCACTGAGCAGGATCTACTGATTCCGCTGTAGACTCTTTGAATAAGACAGATGTAAGATATAAGTTCTTGACTATATTCTAGTAGCTATCATAGTAGCTATGTAAATAGTACAGCAACCTAAGTTGCAGACTATAGTGATGAGGGTCCCTAGTTCAACTCCTCATAAACCGTTTTTTTTTGGTTTAAAATCACAAATATTTTATTTAAAATATTTTATAAAATACATTTTAATATGAGGTAACTGTGTTTTGTGTGTTTTAAAATAATTATTTGAATAATTACATTAATTATCCCATAATATAGTTGTCAAACTACGAGACGTCGTCACGCTTTGCATCGGCGGCGAGGTGAGCAGTAAAGGCAATGAAATACGTGGGACTTTGCCACAAAGGAGCGCCGATCACACATTGAAACACGCAGGATTTAGCCACAAAACACTTAGTAAACGTGGGATCACCTTAGACTGCAAGCAGTTGACCAACGCAGGACTTATAAAAAAATAAAATTATGAGACGCTGGGGAAAAAAATACGAGATAGGAAAAAAAAAAAAAATACAACAAAAACATCACACACAGCACAGGGGAACAGCCAGGACATCTGTGAGTGAGGTGGAAAGCAAATTTAAGTCGAGTTGCGGCACTCGAAAATCACCTAAGCGAGAAAAAAAATGGGCCCCCCAAAAAATTTAAATGAGGCTACACGAATCCGGACCGCGCAAAACACCAAATGCGTAGTACTTTCACACAGGAACGTACAAGGTACAAAATACACTATTACAAAGGAAAAAAAATACTAGATACGAAAAATACGAAATGAATGGGTGAAATGCGCAAAACAAAAAACACAAAAAATTAAATAAAAAATACAACAAAAACATCACACACATACAACAAAAACATCACACACAGCACGGGGGAACAGCCAGGACGTCTGGGAGTGAGGTGGAACGCAAATTTAAGTCGATTTGCCCGGGTTTCGGCACTTGAAAATCGCCTAAGCAACAAATAAAATGGCTGACAAAAAAAAAAAAAAGGCTACACGACCCCGGACTACGCAAAACACCGCCAACTGTGTAGCACTTTCACACAGGAACGTACGAGGTACAAAATACACTATTACAAAGGACGGCAAATGCTTGCGAGCCGCGTAACACATAGACAAATGACGCCAGTTTACAACACTAACTTGCAACTAATAACATTACGAATCTAAAGTGGCACTTTACACAACTAAACCAACGGTTGGGACATTCATAAAACTAGCTCCTCAGGCCAGCAACAGTCCCACTGGACATTATATGCTGCAGGACAATAAAAAGACATTGTTACCTCTTCAGGCTACTGATTGTTACATATATTAATTAGAAAAAGGTAAAGTATATTAATTTATTAAGTAACTAATGAACCAATTATTACTTAACAAAATGTAGATATATATATCTGTCTTAGTGATGAGTGCCAAAGGTGCTCAGAGGAGCAAAAGTACACGAGAGGAGAGGCTCGCAATGAGTGCCGAAGGTCCTCAGAGTAGAAAAAGCTTTACATTGTGTGCCAAACAGCATTGCCATGGCTTCACATTTTATTGGCCCATCATTTTTGACGGGCAAGTTGCTAGTATTTGTAATATATTTCAAATAATTATTTTAAAAGCACCACGAAACGCATACTTATTTCATATTAACCTTTACTTTCTGATATATCCTAAATAACATACTTCTGATTTTTAAACAAAGAACAGTATGGGGAAATTTCCTAAATAACCCAAACCCCATAGGGCCCATAGTCAGCAACTTCACTTGCTGTGCTATTTCAACAGCTAATACTTTTTTGTTGAGCGCCTACAAACATCTACATAGAACATACAGTATAGATAATAAGGTTAAAGTCTGTAACTCTTACACTTTATATTGTAGATATATCAACTTTTTTCTTTCTTCTAAAGAGTAGTATGGTGGTGTAGCGAGAAATGTATTTATTAACATACACACATATAAATAAATAAATAAATATATATATATATATATAAATATATATATTAATATATTTGTAAATAAATACATTTGTTCTACAAAAAAGTAGGAGGAACGGGATTCAAACCAATGATATCATCTAATTTTGAGACAGCACATTTACCACTAGATCTTTATGCAATTAATAAAAGGCAAGCATAAACCTTAATATATGTCGAGTAGACAGACTCCTATCTTATTATCTAAGCAGATTCTTTTGGAGGGCTTAAAGGGATATGCAAACAGTATTTAAAAATGCCAATATCTAAATCAATTTCTTTGATTAATCTTTACTCTCGCTCTCTTGATTCACTTTCCACTCTCTAGCTGATGGTGTAGCACACATATGGTGACTTCAGTCGTACTTTAATGGATTTACCAGGAGACTGTCCTTGAGAAAAATATGTTTTAGTATGTCTTTATTACCGTTGTCTGCAAGACTTAGATATCCTGGTATTATGAAAACACAAGGCACGTCTACACTCCTTACGTCTGGCCAGGACTGCTGATCTACATGCAGCATTTTAACCAATGTGATTCGATTTATTAGGCACTAAATTGTTCCGTGCATAATATTTTATTTAGTCAATTTTCTTTTCATGTCTTCAGTACATGGATTTAATCAAAATGTTAAATCTACTTTAGTTTGAGTGATCTTGTACAATATTTTATATTTAATAGTTGAATGTGACATTCACATTTTTATAGAGTTACAATAGAAAAAAGAATACAAATGTACATCCCACCAAAACAATAAAAATAAATGAGATTTTGACATATTGTAATTTAGCTTTTTTTTTTTAGAAAGATATGATAGTCTTTTCATTTTCTTATGGTATTAGATTGAACAATCAGAGCCCCAGGGAGTAGTGGACAGTGTTTGGCTAATAGGTAAGAGTTTCTACTATAACCATTGTGGGTAGATCGGAAATGCTGATAGGCAGGTAAACTATTGCAAGATTCAATGCATGTTTAACAGAAAGAAAAGCATTTTTTAAATAAATCAAATTGATAAAGCATTTGTTATAGTCTGAAACCTCCTCTGTATAACTTTAAATTAGCATTTTGAGTCTGGAGAGGAAGAGAGGGATTTGCATTTCCTGGATACTATAAATACATTCCTAGCTTTCTAAATTGTTTTAATTATATAATGGAAAAGGCAAGGTTTAATTTGTTTACTACATAAGTGATTAACAATAAAATCTGTATTGAAAAAAAAAAATCAATGTAGCTTTTAGATCTTTTATTAAGATCTTTCATTAAAAGTTCAAGTTTAGATTTTTATAGAAATGCTGTTCTCTACCTGTTATCAGGTGTGGGAGGGTGAAAATGTCATGAAAGGAGTCTTTATTGGTTGTCCTGATGACATTGTTTATCTGCCTACTTACTTGCAGTCGCTTTTATAGGCAATCCTACACCAGTAGACATTTTTTTTAGAAGAGCCTTCTGGGTAGATCGTCTTTCCCCTGATAGACCCCTAATAGGAGGTTGGAGAGAAGCATTTATAATGGAAGCTACAATGCAGATCTTATTGTTATTATTATTGTTTATTTGTAACAGCCAACATATTCAGTAGCGCTATACATGGGCTAAGTTCAGGGCAAAAACAATAGCAATGTTAATACATTGCAAAAAATGGAAGGCTTTGTTCTTGAAATTAGAATCCAGTGTCCATAGTGCTTTCCCCAAAGCACCTTACAAGATTGAAAACTTGCAAACTTCTAAATGGTTTGGGTGTTGTACTTGAGACGTGTTGTGCATGTTAAGGTGGAAGGTGATAAACATTTTTAAGCATTTTAGTGAGGATTTGAAGTTTTTGAGGCAGGAAGATAGTCTAGTGAAGCGAGGCAAGGCGTTCCACAGAGTAGGGACAGCATGAGAAAAGTCCTGAAGACAGGAGAGAAAGGAGGTGATAAGAGACGAGGAAAGAAGAAGGTTGTTTGCAAAACGAAGAGGGTGGATGAGGGAGTATTTGGAGATGAGAGCAGAGATATTAGAAGGTGCACCATTGTTGAGTGCTTTGTAAGTTAGGGTCAAGATTTTACATTTTATTCTGGAGACTATGGGAAACCAGTGGAGTGTTTGACAGAGCGGTGCTGCAGACCGCAAGCAATGAGTATGGTAGATGAGTCTAGTTGAGGCGTTCATTATGGATTGGAGTGGGGATAGAGGGGTGATGGGGAGGGCAGCAAAGGAGAGAGCTGCAGTAGTCGACACAAGATATAATGAGAGAATATATTTGAATCTTGGTTATGTCTTGTGTAAGGTAGTGACATATTTTGGAAATGTCCATTTTTTCCAAATATTTATTTTATTGCTAAGCAGTAGCTAAAAAAAATAATTTAAACCCAATTGTATGACCGCTTCAGTAGACCTTTGATCTATTTTCAAATGACTCCAGTAAATTATGATTAGGGATTTACAGACACTTAAATTTATTTAAGTTTTTCTGTAATATTTCCCTTCTTTACTTCTCTAATCTGTATATTTGATTTGTCTTTTTGAATAAATATTTTTTAATTCAAACACATTTGATATCTACTCACTGCAAAACTGCAGATTCATCCTCACTAATGAAATTAATATTAGTAGAGGAAGAGAAAATACTAGAGAGTACTAAGGCAGAATTGGCTTTAAGCTTAGCTGAAATAGAAACATATCGTCAACAAGAAAAGTTGGATGATTTGGAAATTAATTAAAAAAATAATATAGAAAGATTTCACAAAACATTAAAGGAACGCAAACATAGAAAGTTCTCCAGATATGAAAGTGGTTTTTAAACATTCTTATAAATCTTCAGCAGTTATTACAGAGACCCTGTAATAAAAGAGATAGCATCATCGTTTCATTCACAATTGAGTCTACCAAAATGGGACAGAGGTACTAGATCCAGAGGGTATCCCAATGAGAGACCTTTTTTAGGCCCTAAAGCTCAGGGAACCCCATTCACGAAGTTTGCGGGAATCGATGGGGCAATCAACAACATAATTGAATATTGAGACGAGTAAGGAAGCACAAGTCATAAATCTGTCAGATTTCAATATGATAGCAACTCATTATAAGCTTTTAGGTAAAGGCATATCCTTCTCCCCTACCTCCTGGTTTGATCTGTTTGAATGGACTAAGGATGTAAACCTTTTCATCTGTAAATTATTGTTTCTAAATCAATGCGAAACACTAGACCTAACACGTAGTGAATAAAACTGTCTTCTGAAATGTTTGCTTTAATCTCACAATACGTTTTCAAAAGATGGCGATAGCATAGGTCCATACACTGATCTAAAACCAATAAGTAATTTCACACCAACTTCCAGTTGTTTAATCTCTCAAACATAAAGCTCTGATAGAGCTTCAACAAGAGAAAATTATTGTTACCAAGCCATCTGATAAGAGGGGTAATGTAGTGGTGTTGTCTAATTCACAATACCATGCTGAGAATATGTGACTATTATCAGATTCCAGGTGCTATAAGAAGATACCAAGTGATCCCACAATAACATTCACCAACAGTTTATTGTTAGGAACGAGTCATCATCTAATTTATTGAACAGTATACCTTATAGTCAATATTTAAGAGTCAAACGTAACCCAAACCCCATAGGGCCCATAGTCAGCAACTTCACTTGCTGTGCTATTTCAACAGCTAATACTTTTTTGTTGAGCGCCTACAAACATCTACATAGAACATACAGTATAGATAATAAGGTTAAAGTCTGTAACTCTTACACTTTATATTGTAGATATATCAACTTTTTTCTTTCTTCTAAAGAGTAGTATGGTGGTGTAGCGAGAAATGTATTTATTAACATACACACATATAAATAAATAAATAAATATATATATATATATAAATATATATATTAATATATTTGTAAATAAATACATTTGTTCTACAAAAAAGTAGGAGGAACGGGATTCAAACCAATGATATCATCTAATTTTGAGACAGCACATTTACCACTAGATCTTTATGCAATTAATAAAAGGCAAGCATAAACCTTAATATATGTCGAGTAGACAGACTCCTATCTTATTATCTAAGCAGATTCTTTTGGAGGGCTTAAAGGGATATGCAAACAGTATTTAAAAATGCCAATATCTAAATCAATTTCTTTGATTAATCTTTACTCTCGCTCTCTTGATTCACTTTCCACTCTCTAGCTGATGGTGTAGCACACATATGGTGACTTCAGTCGTACTTTAATGGATTTACCAGGAGACTGTCCTTGAGAACGAGTCATCATCTAATTTATTGAACAGTATACCTTATAGTCAATATTTAAGAGTCAAACGTAACTGTACCCTTGAAGACGATTTTGAAGTCCAGGCAAAACAACTATATTACAGATTTAAGGAACGAGGATACACTCATAATCTCTAAAAAAGCGCTTACTCTAAAGCCAAGTTAAAGCCAAGGGAGGAATTACAAAGAAATTAACAACAAGAGACTGAGGGTCAAACTAATCCAATAAGAGTAATTTGGAATGTTTAATCCATTTAGTGCCAAAATTCTAAAAATACACACTTTCACATCTTACTATCAGATGATGATCCTACAAGATAAACCATCAATTATCCTCAGATGGGCCCCGAGTCTCAGGGATAAAGTGGTGCATAGCAACTATTCTGCTACCAAACCAAGCCAAACTGATTGGTTAACACAAAATTGTATAGGTTCCAGATCCTGTAATGGCTGTAAAGCCTGCACGTATATGATCCCTACTACCACATTTGGGAACTCATCAAGGTCTTGTGGATATAAAATAAAAGACATAATTAATTGTCGCAGAACTACTGTAGTGTACTTAATTCAATGTCGATGCGGCCTTCAATATCTCGACAAGACTTGTCGACAGTTGAGAAGAAGGGTGTTGGAACATGTTAACTCAATCATTACCCATACCGATGTTCCGGTAGCCAGACATATCAACCAGCACCATGACGGGGATGTGATGGCATTGAAATTCTGTGGTATTGAAAAAGTTGCCCTCTCAAAGCGAAGGGGAAACGTGGACATTAAATCGCTACAATGGGAAGCCAGGTGGATATTGTACCTGAAAACTTTATTACCCAACGGTCTTAATGAGGGGTTCAAGTTGACGCCTTTCATATAGAGAATATTACCTGAGAGTTTAAAACCCCCATTTCTGAATGTTTATAAAACCCTTTTTTTAGATATAAACTAAAAGAGGAAAAACATAAAAGATTTTTCAAAATTATCAATCTTCTGTAGAAATATGTCATTTGGATTATTTAATAGCCTATACTGACGTTTACTTTCAATCCGCATCATTAGTGCCATTAATTATCAATTATATTTTGATATTAAATAACAGAAGATATACTGGAGCAGTTCCACCTTAAGAGCTATGGTGCTACTATTTGAGATATAGCTATGATCATCTAAGTGAAAGATAAACACTCTATTATAATATTATGGTTTATAGTAACAGCTGAAGTAGCTATACTAAAACTATAATCATTTAATTATTAGCATAATCCAAATACATTACTATTTAGGCTATTCCACCTTAAATCCAATGGTGCTGGAGCGCTGACGTCTTGAGGGAAAAGGGTGGAGCCAAAGTTTAAAAATGGTGACAGGAGCTCAGAAAGTACATTCCCTTGACAAATCTGCCAGGAGAGGCAGGGAAACGCGCGTCGGGGCGTTAACATGGGACACAGACTGTATATCAACCTCCAAATTTTAGTACTAACGCTAAGTGCCTTCAAATCTTTTCTCAGCTATTGTGTACATTTATTAGGGTGCTTAGAGATGTATGCTCAAGTTACAGCACCACTGAATGGACTGGAATGATAATAAGATCATTGGCTGCATCACTATTTACAATGATGAACCGCCATCACTACCTAAGTGGACAGTGTCTCACTGACAGGATAATGAGATAGCAGTAACACCTAATCCTCCTAGCACCTCAAACCTTTAATTACAAACTGGCAATTTATAGCATAGTACATAGCATCAATACTATATAACTACTTGACCCTGTACGAACGTATAAGCAACATCAGTTGTAACCGATTACTGTGGTTGTTGTATTAGTACATGAGGGAAGAATAAAAGATTGCAACATTACACAGTTTTTTGTGATTCTGTATCTTTACATTCAAGTGTTGTCTTATATAGTATCTAGAACAGGGGTGTCCAAACCCGGTACTGGAGGGCCGCACACAGGCCTGGATTTTAGGATTTTCTTTCTGTGCACAGGTGAGTCAATCGGGATGACTGAGGAAGCAAGGATATCCACAAATCCAAGCCGCTGTGTTGCCCAGCAGGACCGAGTTTGGACACCCCTGATCTAGAAGGTCTAAACTGCTTTAAAACAAAGTACTAAGAAAGGCTGATTTAACTTCCTTCTGTTTTAAATTTTGTAATTTTTTTTAAATATTTGGTATTAATCATTTAACTAATAAACTATAATTTTTGCTTTTCTGTTGCAACATTATATTATCAATAATAGAGCTTTATATTGGGCAATTACTATGGCCCTCATTCAATTGCAGTTTGGCCAATTGAATAGGCCTCTATATAAGCACATAACACATTTTTTTAAAATAAGTTTTTAGTTAGTGAGCATCTATCCAAAAGGAAGGTTTTCACTAACTAAAAACTTCTTTAAAAAAAAAAATGCTGTGTGCTTATTTAGAGTCCTATTCAAATGGCTAAATCGCAATTGAATGAGGCCCTATGTGTCCAACTGTTTTTTTTTTTCTATAATTAAGCTCTATCAATTAAGGGTTGTATTCCCTATCTAACAGTGTGTGAAACCGCAGATTCACTTACATTTTTCTTCAAATTACGTATTTGCGTATGACGAAAATGTTTACTGAGTTATGTTTACAGACATAATGTAGTGTACAAAGCAGCTCATCTTGTAGGGGGGAAAAATTAACTTGTCACAGAAATCAGTGTTAATGGCGCTTTGGCACTCATTGCAGCCTAAGTGCTGCGCGTGTGCTTTGCGAGACTCGCATGTGTGACGGCGCCGCTGGCTGCAATGATCGCCTTTGCCACTCATTGCAGCCAAACTGCTGCGCGGCTGCTTCGCCTCACTTTGCGAGGCTCGCATGTGTGACAGCGCCGCCGGCTCGCCAGGCTTTGCGAGGTCGCAACTGCGTTACCAACATCACAAACGTTACGAACAGCGTTCTTGGTCCACAAATATATATGTGATACAAATATCCAGTCACAGAGACACACAGAGAGAGAGACAGCACAGAAAATTGAAGATAAAATTATATGATGCCATCATTTATAACAGGCAAGTTACGATTATGAGTTATATTGCTGTTTTTCCGTATGTTTAATACAGCTTCAATTGATTATTATGATGTAGTTAGGAGAGTGGAGGAAAACCCTGCTAACTCTGCTTGTTTGTCAAGTATGTGCCAAACTAACAATATTAACAGCAGTGCTAGTCATAAGCAGACTCTGTTTATAAGTGTTTTGGCTGCCAGTGAGAGAGGGGTAGGGAAGGACAAAAGTCAGTGTAAAGATAATTTTATATCACTACTATAGACAACTCCCATTACCTCTCACTGGCCTAGAAGCATATACCTTGCATCATTCACTGCAACTAGAGTTCACTAATATAAATGCGCCTCTCACAAACAGAACTTCCACTAATGTATCAAGGATCTCTCAGCTTCAGAGGCATCAAAATTATTATTATTTTCTAATTAAGAACTAGATGTATGACCTTTCTCCTGCTTAATTATGCTTTGAGTCAGATTTAAAGCTTTCAGAAAAATATTTTTTTTCGATTATTCGATGGTCCTTTAACAGGCTATAGTACTCAAGAAAGCAAAGAGCTAAACAAATGTAGGCCTCAACAGTTTGCAGTAACATTTTCTCCACAGATGTACAATGATTCCTTCTAGTGTGTTTACTACTTCAAAACCTCTAGCAAATGTTGTGTTAATTTAGCGAAATATGTTCTGCATCAGGAGACTATCAGAAATGTTTTACTTGATATAAGAGGCTAAATAAAATCTCTTGGTTCATAAATATTAGTCTGCGGGCTGCTTGCCTTTCCTGTCTAGCATACTGAACCATATGAAGGCAAAGCATGCTTTGTTTAAAGCCTGGCAACTGTGTAAATACGTGGTGTGTCTCTGGCAGTCATAGACTGGCCTGCTCCTGTAACCATGAATACTGTTTACATGTAACGGCAGCCAAGCTGAAGCTGTTTGTGGTAATTCACATCCAGCCAATTAGTGTTTTACGTGTCTTATTTTCATTATATTGTTAAAATATATGATTTACAGATCAGATCACATTTATCATTGAGAAGAATGTCATTAACACTTTAGTCAAGCTGCTACAGTCATTAGTGAATAATAATAACAAATAGAGTGTCTGTCACTCTAGCCACTTGAAATGTAGGTATCTTGTAATATTTAAAGCATACAGTGATATTGAACTCAGTCAATCAAGGTGTTAGCATTACAGCACATTTGGTTCTTAAGTTCCTAACAAAAGCCAACACAAACTATGCATTCCGATTCAACATGCCATATAAAAATTAAAACAAGTTTAAAGGACCACAAAAGTCCCATATATGTATTCTGCACCATTAGATAGAGGATGAAAAAAACTAAAAATGAGTAAAAAAGTATTTAAATTTTTTTAATTGATGCTGAATTCATGGAGTGTTTCATCTACATGGATGACCTCTGTATAGTGCTGAACATAATGAATATTAATTAAAATCAAGGTGTAGAAGCTTTGAATCAGGCAGTGTTAAGTCATTTGTAGCTAGTTTTAACTACACTAGCCGCTGTTGCTGTCTGTGGTGCTGTGTGTCTTGGGTTCAATTCCTAATAAAGGCATGTTTTTCTTTACTGTTTAAGAATCAGAAATATGTCTTTTAGGATAAATAATATTTGTTTTATGTTAAGAATAATTATTTGAATAATAATGTGAACTAGTTATTTGAAATTATATATATATAGTTATATATAAATATATATATATATATATATATATATATATATATATATATATATATATATATATATATATATGTATGTGTGTGCTTTGTGGTCCTGAGATTCTTCCTGCAATATTTCATGACAGCCCATTATTATAAATATAAAAAAAATGCTACACAAAACTCTTACTGGCACCCTTATCAATTAAACAGCCAATTATAAGAAGTGATGTTCCTTGGCATTTATTATGAGTCAATAAGCAGTTATTGCACCATAACACCATCTTGTCTTCAGATATAAAAAATCTACAACCCTGCAAGAAGAGGCAGTTGTAGCTTTCCCACAATATTTAAAGGAATTATCCTAGGGACATTGTTGCTTTAAGGAGCGGAGATAATTGTGGAAGTTTGATCTGATCTTCAAATTAACGTTTGTTTAAACTGTAACGTCTAAAGTCATCCTTGAAGAATGCACGGAGCACTGCAGATGTGGAAATTGGCATCTGGTTCAGGCTTCTCATTTAGAGAAGCTGTTTTGCAGTAGGAAAGCAGCAGCTGTTGCCATTTTGGTTGAATTAAATGCGTAAGAGAGTTTTATAAGGGGGTATAGAGTTCATTCTCTGCTAAATGCCTTCATTCTGAATAGCTCCCTATAACAATGCAGCATCAGTGAAAGGGTCTGTAAAATTAATGATGGTAGATGCTGCCTCCCTGATCTCAATGATGTTATTTAATTAATTATAACAGGGAACAGAAAATTAGAGAATCTGGTTTGCATTTTTATATCAGCTTCTTGTACATTTCATTCCTTTCTGGCATCTTTAAAGGACCATTACACTCATATTGTCAAAATATACCGCTGAATATAGGCAAAATGTTTATAGAATAAAAAAAGAGACATGCAACCTACAGTGCCTTGCAAAAGTATTCACGCCCCTTGGCATTTTTCGTGTTTTGTTGCCTCACAACCTGGAATTAACATGGATTGTTTGAGGATTTGCATCATTTAATTTACAGAACATGCCCACAACTTATATGTCACACAAAAAATATGTCAAAATAACAGAAAAAGTCAATGTGCATAACTATTCACCCCCCTAAAGTCAATACCTTTTGTGGCAATCATAGCTCCAAGTCGCTTTGGATAAGTCTTTATGAGCTTGCCACATCTTACCACTGGGATTTTTGCCCATTCGTCCTTGCAAAACTGCTCCAGCTCCTTCAAGTTGGATGGTTTGCGCTTGTGAACAGCAATCTTTAAGTCTGACCACAGATTTTCTATTGGATTGAGGTCTGGGCTATGACTAGGCCATTCCAACATATTTACATGTTTCCCCTTAAACCACTCAAGTGTTGCTTTAGCAGTGTGTTTGGGGTCATTGTCCTGCTGGAAGGTGAACCTCCGTCCTAGCTTCAAATCACGCACAGAGTGGTACAGGTTTTGCTTAAGAATATCCCTGCATTTAGCACCATCCATCTTTCCCTCAACTCTGACCAGTTTCCCAGTCCCGGCTGCTAAAAAACATCCTCACAGCATGATGCTGCCACCACCATGTTTCACTGTGGGGATGGTGCTCTTTGGGTGATGTGATGTGTTGGGTTTGCGCCAGACATAGTGTTTTCTTTGATGGCCGAAAAGTAAAATTTTAGTCTCATCAGACCAGAGCACCTTCCTCCATACATTTTGGGAGTCTTGTGCCATTTTGTTTTTTGCTGAAAGTAATGGCTTTCTTCTGGCCACATAAAGCCCAACTCTATGGAGCGTACGGCTTATTGTCGTCCTATATACAGATACTCCTGTCTCTGCTGTGGAACTCTGCAGCTCCTCCAGAGTTAACTTAGGCCTCTGTGCTGCCTCTCTGATTAATGCCCTCCTTGCCCGGTCCGTGAGTTTTGGTGGGCGGCCGTCTCTTGGAAGGTTTGCTGTTGTGCCATGTCCTTTCCATTTGGTTATGATAGATTTGATGGAGATCCTGGGGATCATCAAAGATTTGGATATCTTTTTATGACCTAACCCTGACTTGTACTTCTCAACAACATTGCCCCTTACTTGTTTGGAGAGTTCCTTGGTCTTCATGGCAGTGTTTGGTTAGTGGTGCCTCCTGCTTAGGTGTTGCAGCCTCTGTGTATATGTAATGACAGATCATGTGACACTTAGACTGCACACAGGTGGACATAATTTCACTAATTATGTGATTTCTGAAGATAATTGTTTGCACCAGAGCTTTTTATAGGCTTTATAACAAAGGGGGTGAATACAAATGCACATGACAATTTTCTGTTTTCTATTTCTAAAAAAAATTGCTTTATGTATATATTTTTCTAATTTCACTTCACCAACTTAGACTATTGTGTTCTGATCCATCACAAAAAATTCAGATTAACAAAACCTTGAACTTAAGGCTGTAATGTAAAAAAATAGGTAAAAAGTCCCCCCTTGAATAATTTTGCAAGGTGCCGTATAATGTATTACCTGCTGCAGTGGAATCTAACATTTTGTTTGCTGCTGATTAAGGTTGTGAGATGGGAATGCAGGGGAAACTTGGAGATGTGACAGCTAAAACTGCCAGTGTTTTCAGAAGGACTAATAGAATTAGCAGATAGAATCACTCTAGAAAAAACTATAATTTCAATATTTATATAGTTTTCTTTCTGAAAACAGTTTGCCTACTATTTAGTTATTCAAAAGAAAATATAGAAAAATACACTTGTAGGTAGAAGATAAACTTCTAATAAAATAAATAAAAGTTAATATTTTATTACTTTATAAATGGTTTTTTTCCCCTCCACCTCCCTGTGCTTTATCAGTGGGTGTGGCCATCCCTGCCTCAGGGCATAACTAAAGAAAATAGTCTGCTCAGCTTAGGTTCTGATTCAGACTTAGCATGCTCAGTAAAGGGGCATGTTCATGCCAGCTAGTGCACTGTAATTGTCTCTTTCCCTGTGATATCACCAGGCGGAGTCAAAGGAGCAGCTGCAAGGAAGTTACAATAAAACTGTTACCATCAATTCCTCTGTTTTGGGCATTAGGGGCTGAGTCAATTACAGGGAGGAGTTAGTGACTTCAGAGTTTGGCGAGCTTCCAAGCTCCATTATGCAGAGCTGGCAATTCCCACTTAGGGGATGGTGAGAAGCAGCAGACAATTTAAAAAGTAAGAGAAATATTGACTTTTATTTGTTTTAAACTATACTTTTTAAATAGTCTATGCCCAACAAACAAACATATGAGCTTAAATGTTAAATGTATTACAGAGGTTCTTCAAATAACACGCGATAGGTGTAAAAATGCTTCACCTACATGCTATTCATACTATCGATGATTTCAAGGGTGATTTACATGTTTGCAGTTAGTCTAAATAGAAGATATTAACGTTACTTTTTCTGGTCTGCTTGTGAGTTATCACTCTGGAAGGAGTAAAAATTATACTTACAGTTGCTGATTAAAGAAGCTTTAAAACTGTTTTTGTAATAAATTTGGTTTCTTTGAAAAAAAATTATATTAAGTTAACAAATTGCTTTGGGTGGCACAACATATTGGACTACTGTGAGGAATCTGATGTGTAGCTTTTTTTTCTTTGATGAAGACAATTTGATTAAAGCTTTAGAGATGTGTATTTCATAGCCCAGAGTATCAAGGAAAATCAAACAACCTGTCTACGCCCCCAAGCTATTGCTGAATATTTTTTTCGTCAACGGATCACTGATTTCTGCAAATAGCGGATAAAGTACCAATTGGACAAAATTCTGCCTAGACAATAGTAACATGGGTAATGCAGCCAGGAAGTAATATAAACAAAAAATGTAAAGGCCAGGATGACAATTGACAATAACAGTTGACAGCTTCAAGCTTGCCTACCAGTGCAGAGTACTAATTGAAATCTTATCAATTTCCAAGGTTGCATCTCCATTGACAACTCAGTTACACAGACACTGCAGTGGTAACACCATGCATAATTAAATATAATAACTAATAAACTAAAACATGACTGTGGTCATATATTTAAAATATACTATTTTTAAGTAGAAGCACAGGCTGGGGACAGCAATATTTGGTAGCCCCTTCCCTTTCCAGTGAGCATCCCCCATTAGTTTCCCCCCAGCCCTTCTTTCCTTTCCATAGTCCCCTTAGCCTCCATCATATTCTCTACTTAATAATATACCTAGAAGAGGAAGGAGGCCTACAAGGTGTGGATTCTGCAGAAGAACCTGCTGGGAGCCTCACTTGGGATCTCTTAAGCCTACTTTCTCTTCCAGGTATATCATTCTATAGAAGGTAGGAAATTAGCTGATGTGGATAGGGGAAAGGGGTTGAAGGAGAAATGGGCTGTAGGAATGACAAAGGGGTAAGGTCCCTGGAGATGGATAAGGAAGATGATGGAAAGGGATAGGTTCGTATATATATATATATATATATATATATATATATATATATATATATATATCCCCTTCTGCATTGCTACCTTGTCATCATGCAGGGGCTTTTGTATCTCAATGAACCATGTAGGGTCATAGCAGAGAGGTCTGACAAATCACAGATCACTGGAGAAGGAACTGGCAACCCACTCCAGTATTTTTGCCAAGAACACCTTGTGGATAAGCATATCCAGACACAAGATGTGCCTAGCATGCTGTGGTCCATAGGATCACAGAGAGTTGGACATGACTGAACTACTAAACAGCTATATATATATAATGTGTGTGTGTATTTATAATAGAGATACATCTAAATTAAATTAATTCTTGTGTGTGTGGTATGGGGGTTGCGTTCACTTGCGAGGTCTAGGGCAGCACAGAACCTAAATACATCATAACTCATAAGAGAGATATTATTTTTTTTTTCCACTTCATAAAAATATTTGCCCATTATCAAGATTAGTTATTCAATAGACAATATATAGAAGAAACATAGCCATAGTTGTCCTTTATAATCTGCTTTAGTTTCTTTTTTTATCTGCTAAAAGTCATTGGCCAGTTATGAAGCCTAGTCCTCCCGGGCGTATTTAGGTTTTATGCTGCCCTAGGCCTTTCCAATTTGTGTCCTCCATGCCCCACTTGCAGCTCCTCCTTTCCCCTTCCTATATCTCATATCATACGTTTATGTGTGTGTATATGAGGTGTCAGAAAGTGTCTAGTACACTTACAGATAGAAATATCACTGTGTATAGACATCTCTGTGCATGTACAAACATATCTCATGCTACAGCATTGCAACTTCCTGTAGTCTGCAGCCTCCTGAGTATGTGCTGCCCTAGGCCTGGGGCGCATGACTCTAAGCACAAATACACTCCTGATGCTTTTTCAAAACAAGCTTACTGCAAATATGGTACTTTAAGCTTGTTTAGCTGGGACATGCTTTATTCAAACACTTCTTTATTTATTGTACGGAAAGGCTATAAAATGATATAAAATGCTCATTTTTATCTATTTTATATCTGTTCTGCTTCCTCGACAAGGCAGCTTCAACAGAATTATAAATAAAAAAATGGAAAAGTATAAAATATTATATATATATATATATATATATATATATATATATATATATATATATATATATATATATATATATAAATGTGTAGTAAGAGAAAGAAATATAAGTACTTTAGGCAAAATATAAAATTAATGTATTTGTAAATGTATAAGTAAATGTAGAGAGGGAACTGTGTAACCGGCAGAAAAAACGAAACAAGAAATAATAGTTTTAGGATGACTACAGACAGGGAAGTACATTTATACCTTTATTGCCAGGCTTTCAAGATTGAATAGGTCTGATACTCAGTTTTGGTAGCATTAGTGCTGAATAAAAGCATGGTATATTCAGGGACTTGTGCAGGCATCCCTGCTGAAAGGAGTCCTAACTAGTCAATTCAGAGACCTCTTGAGCCATCAGAGCTGGATTAAAGGGCCAATTAGACAATTCAGAGTCATTTGGAGCAATCAGTTGTGAATAAAAGACCTACACAATCAATTCAGAGACCTGATGAGTCTCCAGACTTGAATGAAATACCCAAGTGCAGTAGACAGTGTAGAGACACCTGCTCAGATAAGTGACTGTACACTCATAGGCCTAGGTTCAGTACACTTAGCATGGGCTGCTAAATGTTTTGCTGAATGTTGTGATGTTTAGTGAATGTACCCCACATTCAAATAGTATCTGTTCAGTACACCTTAACACTATTTGATATTTATGTCTACCGATGTCTAATCAAATTTATGTCCATTATTCTATATGGTTCAGCACTGCATTTGCCACATGATTTATTATTATTATATTATTGCTTATAAAACATTGCATCTGTACCTGTGCTTCATAATGTTATCATGTTACTTCATCTATATGTTAAATGCGCTAATATGGAGGTTGCATTATGTTGGTGTGTATATTGTTACTATATTGATGTAGATACGTTCTTCTAAAGTGCAACAACATATTTATATATACTCTGATAAAATAAGGTAACATTGTGGCCCAGATACTACTACTAATCAATGACACTATGTGATGTTAGCATGTTATATGCTTCTCTGCTGTCATTATAAGTTACTAGCGAATTGCCCGTAAAAAAATGACGGCAATGAAATTGTAAGTGAGCTAAGGGTGTTTGGTGTATATAATGTGGCTGATGTAGCGTCGTTCGTTTTCTATGTCGTGCGAGTTTTTCGTACTATTGGTTTTCTATGTCGTGCGAGTTTTTCGGAATATCCGTAGCGGTTTGGTGGTGTTTTACGTGTTTATGGTAGTGTTTTGCATGTTTAGGGACCTTTAGCCTCGTTTTCGTTTTGTTCTGCGGCCATTTTTTCTCTGGCTTAGGTGATTTTCGGGTCTCTAAAATCCGAAATTTGTGCTTAAATGGAGGTGTAACTTCACTTGCAGAGGTCCTCGGTGCCCCCCCTTGCTGTGAGTAACCTTTTTATGTGTTTGTTGTTTCTATTTGTTGTGTTTGTAATGTTTTTTCTAATCTCGTAGGTGTTTTTCTGCAAATACATAGGTGTTTGGTGGTGTTTTGCGTCTTTAGACTGCTGTAGCCTCATTTTGGGGTTTTTCGGCGGCCATTTTTTCTCTCGCTTAGAGAATTTTCTTGTGCCTAACCTGCTTTAATTTCAGTTAAATTGAGGTGTAACTTTAGTTTTCGAGGTCCTGGATGCTCCCTCTTCCTGTCAGTAAGTTTTTTATGTATTTGTTGTATTTTTGATGTTTTGATGTGCGCGTGTTGCGGACGTTTTTTGCGAGATCATAATGGGTCGTAACGTGTCTCGTATTTTGCGTTACGACGTAAAGTTGCGCTCCTTGCCAGCAACTGTGACCCTCGCTTCACGACTCGTATGCTCACAACTATATATGTGATATGTATCAGGCCCACAATTGAAAATAATTTTGTAACCCTTTTATTTTCTTGCTAATAAAAAGATTTAAATACATACACAAAAATAGATATAATTGCATGCTTCATCTCTGTTTTCTTTTATATTTTTATAGTGTTCACGGGATAAAAAAATATGAATAAATTGTATAAAACTATGAGCTCCGCAGTACGTTTACAGTCACAAGCCACTCATTCCCTTGAAAAATACATTTTATCTGCACGTTTAATTGGCCACTTTTCTCCCTCTTGTCGTTCATTACTCATTACAGATATTACACTCTTAGGGATATAGGGTAATCCAGACTTGGGCGCTTGGCTCACTATGCATAGCAGGATCAGTAGCATCCCACTTATGAAAGCCATTTATGGTATAGATATATGTTTGGAGGCTGCTCTTTCTCCTGCGCAGAGATTTGCATGGCATTTTGGTTCTGGTCTGCACTTAGGAATATGTCTTAGGAGATTTCTCCTCTATTACGGCACAAATGAGCAAAAAGTGATTGCACCTTGGGTGGGCGTTATACCATAGGACAAACTAATATGCGTACTCAGGTGTACATCTCTCTCGTTTTTGTTAGAGTATACACTCCGTCCGCCATATTTGTCTATTACTTGCTACAAGGGTTTTAAAAGTGAGAAAAATGTTGGTAATTTTTTCACATGCAATATTGATGGTAACCCTTAGCTGAATACTGTCATATAGTTATATTTAATAATACAGTGGTTGAGAAGCACAGAAGTTGATAAATATGGATTTTTCATAATAGTTTTGTACTTAATATAATGTCTTTAATTTCACAGGTATTTATAGGACAGAACGAGATAAAGGGACGTTGTACGAACTAACTTTCAAAGGGGACAAAAGCCAGGAATTCAAGAGAATTGTTCTATTCCGACCGTTTGGACCAGTCGTAAAAGTCAAAAATGAAAAATTGAACATGGCCAACGTCTTGGTGAATATCATCGTGCCCCTGGCCAAAAGGGCTGACAAATTTCAACAGTTCATGCAAAATTTCAGGTATGATCATTATTGTATTTATGAATTTAAAGCTGGAATAAGCAACACTCAAACCAATCTAAAAACCTTACATATTTAAAGTAAATTTACTATCAAATACTTTTTTTTTCTAAAAAAAAGTATTGATGCCTCTGCTTTACCTTAAAGGAGCCCAGGATACTTGATGTACATTGTGTGTGTGAGAACAGAGTTTACATTCCTCAAGAGCCATGCTTGCATTAAATGATGCAAGGTGTCTGTGAGGGAGAAGCGGTATAGTGTCAATTACAATCTTTTCCAGTTAACAAGCAATGTCCTTGGACCTTTCTCGTTTCTTCCACCCCACCCAAACTCTCCACTGATAGCTTGGTCCAGCTCTCACAATGTGATGTAACAAACACAAAATAGATTGTTCCAAAAATGTCTTATGTTCATGACTTCCACAGCTACTACTATTGTTAGTTTGGTACATACCTGACAAATAAGACTGATTTTTGTTGAACTACAGTGATAATTTAACCCTCCACTAGTAAGTGATAATAAACATCGAGGGCAATTCTAGACAACTGTGTTTCATAGACTCTATGGCAGAAAGCCCACCTTTAACGAGTTCTGCTGCTAGAAGGAATAAACCCCTATCAAAGGACCACTGCATAATAAAAAAAATGTTTGTTTCATGTATATATATTACTAAGAGCATAATTAAGCAGGAAAAAGGTTATAAAGTGTTGTGCCTCTTTTGGACCCTAGAGGGATCCATGATACATTGGTAGAGGTTGTGCATGAGAGAGAAGTTTACATTTCTGGAAATCTATGGTTCTATCCTTTGATGCAGGTGTCTGCTTCTCTCCCACTGAGAGGGGTGTGGTGTCAATTTCAATACTACCCAGTTTTCAAACAAAGGCTCTGGACCTATGCCTGTCCCCCCTCCCCTCCGCCACCCTCCCTCGACTGATCGTTTGGCACATACTTGAACTGCAGTTACCCTTTAAGAAAAATCTACCTTCTGATGGTGCGTTATCTCGGTAGCAAGCAATTTAATGGAGACAGACTCAAGGACTCTTTCCTTAGATATAAGTGGCTTCTGGAATTTGTTGAAATACCTGTAAAAAATAATTAGCATTATTTTTTGGTCTACACAGAATTCCTTTTTTTTTTGTACTAAAACAAAAAATCAATTTCCAAGTGCATACAGACCTTTATCATTGGATGATATGGATGGTGATTGTAAGCAACTAAATACCAGATTCCTGACCTGTGTTTATAAAATGTAATTTCTTATAAATTATACTCACTCTATGTCTTTCATTGTTCAGTAATATTAGTAATGCGCTGTTGTTCACACGTCTACTTCTACTCTTCATGAAATCAACGATGATCGGTTAATAATACCTCTTACTGATTGGTTCTAGAATTTGTAACTCTGAATCCATTATGAAGTCACTGATTACATCATTAAACATCACAAAGGTGTGGCCAGTTGGCAGCCTATCAACAGAAGGCAGCACTGGCTATATGCTATTTAGGAATTACCACTTCTGAAGTAATATCATGTGTACATTCTTTTTCTCACATAACATAGCCATTTATATTCAAAGAAGTCTACAAGTTCAACCATTTGAACAAGGGTCTAGGCATAAAAAAAATATATAATATAATATACTTGTGCATCTATTTAGTTTTAGGTACTCTAGCTCAAGCTCTATTTTATTGCCTAAAATCTAACAAATAGTACCTGATTGGACATGCTCTATGCAGCTCATGAAGACATATACTCTGTAGAACTGCTGTGCAATGTCTCATACTAGCCAACAAGGGCCAACGTAACAGCAACATGCTGCTGAGACATGGTCCCTGATAGGCTAGGACACTACACTGCACACCCAGCCCGCCAGAGACTGTACCTTCATACACTGCAGTAGTCAGACCCATACAGGGGCTATTTGTTTGATTTTAGACCGTAAAAGCAGAGTTTTTACTGGAATATGGATTTTTCTGGATTTCACATGGTATATAAATACCTATGCATCTATTTACTTTTATGTACTTTATTTTATTAAGGAGCGCTTATAAGCTCTGTTTTTACTGTCTAAAATCTAACAAATAGCACTTGCTCGGATCTGCCCTCTGTAGCACATGAAGATACCAACTTTGCTATACTGGGTGTGCCATGTCTCATAGTAGCCAATCAGTGGTCATGTCTCTGCAATTTACTGCTGAGAGATGGTCACTGATTGGCTAATTTGAAACACTGCACTTCAGAGCTGCATAAAAGTAAATGGATACATAGGTGTATCATATTCATAGTGCAATTCTGAAACCTTCCATATCCCTTTATGTTAGATGTATGTGTCTTTTACTTGCATTTTAATAAAAACTTTACCAGTGTAATCTGTGATTAAACCCATTGCATATGCTATAATAGCATAATCATCAAGCTCCATACAAAACGACAGACACAGTTGTTAAGTTTCTCCTCAGCTCCATTTGTTTTATTGCATTATTTATGTCTTTTTTCCCTTCACATTGCTATTTATGGAAATATCCATTTTTCATTGTGCACAATGTGAAACTGGTTAATTAGTTGCTTTCATGTGCTATCTTCAGTTTTCCTGAACAGAGGGAGCTGGGTTAGTTTTATGCAGTGGTGCAGAAAGGCAAGAGATGCCTGCTGAGGCCCAGCTGTGACCTGCCGTATGCTCATGGTCATCAAGTGCGAGACATCCCAGGTCAGGGACTCCTTCTGAGATTTTGTCTTCTGTTCTTGCTGAGAGACTGTTGAGAACCTGAAATACTAGGAGCTGCAGGATAATTATTGCATGGCTTGCCAGATTTAAAAGTGAGAGAAAGAAAAGTAGAGTGTATCTCTAGAAATAGTCTGTCTGGTTCCTATAAAATCTACTATATTTACGATATTGTTGCCTAGATAGATAGATAGGTATATAGATATCTTCATCATCCCTTTATTTATCATCCCAAGGTCATACTTTTTGTTTAGTTATTCAGTCATGTCCGACTCTCCCTGACCTTATGGATGGCAGCACGCCAGATACACCCGTCAGTCACCGCCCCTCTGAGCTCCATTAAGTTCATGACTTCATTGACCTCATCTATCCATCTCCGCTTCTGTCATCCCGTTCTTCGTGTGGCTTCAATTATTCCCAGCATCAGAGTCTTCTTATTCCTGCCTTCTCATGATATGACCAAAATATTTGGGCTTCAGCCTCATGATCATATTTTCAAGTGAACAGTTTGTCTGGATTTCTTTTAGTACTGGTTTATTGGGTCAGCTTGCTGTCTAAGGGATTCTAAGCAGATTTCTCCAACACCACAATTCAAAGGTGTCAATTCTACAGCGCTCAGACTTCTTTATGGTCCAGCTCTCACATCCCTATGTTACTACTGGGAATA
Organism: Discoglossus pictus; assembly: GCA_027410445.1. Taxonomy (NCBI): domain Eukaryota; kingdom Metazoa; phylum Chordata; class Amphibia; order Anura; family Alytidae; genus Discoglossus; species Discoglossus pictus. The sequence goes on from CM050163.1 coordinate 237,069,942, forward strand.
TTATAGTGCTGACCTATGTTGATCGCCTAATATCTTTACTTTTTACTAGCTTGTCCAAGCTTGCCATAGCTTTACTCCCTAGAAGCAAACACCTTTTAATTTCATGACTAAAGTCACCATCTGCAGAGATCTTGGATCCCAGGAAAATAAAATCTGTCACTGCCTCCACTTCTTCCCCGTCTATTTGCCAGGAAGTGAGATTGCCGATTGCCATGATCTTCGTCTTTTTAATGTTGAGCAGCAGGCCAGCTTTTACACCCTCTTCTTTTACTCTCATCAATAAGTCCTTTTATTCCTCCTCACTTTTAGCCATCAGGTCATACATTTGATTATACAATCAATAATTATAATTATTTCTAATTATAAAATGAATCTTGCTTTCTGCAATGTTGCAACATATTTGGATCTGAGCTCCCTTCCACATTAGCATGCTGCAGAGAGCAAGCACAAGAGTTACATCTACAAGGAACTTTTCATAGTTGTACATGTTCATCTCTGAAACTGCAATAACTCTCTGAACTCATGATATCTTTGAAAAATGGATATTGAGATTAAAAGAGGTGTTACAAGCACTGTGCGATGTGAAACTGAAAAATGAACACCCTGGCAAATGTATAACTTTATTGCACAGATTTATATTTACACAGACAGTCTCGGCAGGGAGAAGATCAGATTTATAGCGCAGAAGTCCAGTTCACTTTGATAGAATCTGTTTTAAAGAGTTGGCTGATTACAGAGAATTATAAATCTGTATTTCAGTATTTTATCATCTTTTGCTTTCCCATTTGTGTGAGAAACTCCAAAAAAACATATCTACTGATGACTAATTCAGCTTGTCCTATTGCAATTGTCATTTCATATCTGCCGTTTCAGTTAACAATAGTTATTTATTGACTGAGACCAATTTTATGGGTGCAATTTGAGACTTCAAAAGTCTGTTATGCGTCAAATATAAAATATAAAGTGACAATATCCTGGAAAAATACATAATTATCTACTAACGCAGCACGTACATAACCCACTTCAGTGTTATTTTGCAATGCAATGTCTTTCTTAAGATAATGTTTCAATGAAAAAAGAATATATATATACAGTAGACTCGCAGTTAACCAGAACTCAAGCAACCACAACTCTCAAGCAACCAGAAAAAATTGAATACCGTACTTTAAATAAAAAATACATTTTCAGGGCTCAACAATTACCAGGAGCCAGGTTGTCATGCCACAAAATGCTTACAGGCACCTAGATGTCATCCCCTGTATGTCTTTGTGATTCAGTGTTACCTGGAAGCAGACATGCCTGAGTGACTGAGCCAGTGCAGTGTTGGCGTTACATTCCCCAGGTTCAGCAGCGCACCCTCCAGCCCAATTTACCTGTGTGTAAGTGAGGAGTGAAAGCTGCTGCTGCTAGAACAGCCGTCACTGACAAATATACCGTATTTTTCGCCCTATAAGACGCACCGGCAGATAAGACGCACCTAGTTTTTAGAGGAGGAAAACAAGAAAAAAAAAAATCTGAATCAAACACAAATACACTTTACACACAGATACACACCTACATTACACACAAATATATATATATATATATATATATATATATATATATATATATATATAGATAGATACACATACATACATATACATACACACATAAATATACATACACATACATACATATATACACACACATACACACACATACATACACACACACATACATACACATACACATACATATCCATATACTGCAGCATTTGGGAGCCATTGACCCTCCCTGACCCTCCTGATCCTCCCTGACCCTCCTGATCCTCCCTGACCGTCCTGATCCTCACCTTTATAGATACACATACATACATACACACATAAATATACATACACACATAAATATACATACACATACATACATATATACACACACATACACACACATACACACACATACATACACACACACACACATACATATCCATATACTGCAGCATTTGGGAGCCCTTGACCCTCCCTGACCCTCCTGATCCTCCCTGATCCCCCTGATCCTCACCTTCCTTCTGATCTCTGCCATCTTGATCTCACCCCAGCGCTTCCTACCAGCACTCCACGTGTACTGCAGCGTTGCGTGTGTGACGTCACTAGGACGCACCGGCCGACGCGATGCTGGTAGGAAGCGCTGGGGTGAAATCAAGAGGACAGAGGCAGTTTCAAAAGGCATATTCGCCGTATAAGACGCACCAACTTTCCTCCCCCAGTTTTGGGGAAGAAAAAGTGCGTCTTATACGGCGAAAAATACGGTACTTAGCATCCTATGTGCAGCTCATCTAGGTCTCTTTTATTAGTGACTCTCAAGCAACTAGAAACTACATTTATCCGGCATCTACCAATCCCTGTGAGTGCCGGATAACTGAGAGTCTACTGTATTTTTGATGCCGCTACTGGACACCGGGAAAATAGATGATACATAGCTGGAAATTGTGTGTATGAGAGAGGTGTTTATATTTATGGAGAGTTGTGGTTGCATCTGTTCTTCCTGCTTCTGGGTCACTGAGGGGGGGGATGTATAATTTTCAATCTAAACCACTTATCTAAAAAAAAAAAATGCTCTCTGTTATCTCCTTCCCCACCCCTCCCTTCACTGAGAGAGTCTTCAAATATAAAGCTTTCCCCCAAATTGTATTATTGTTCATGGCTTTTTTTTCCGCTTGAATTACAGTGGTTGTTTAATAACCTTGATGTCATACATGACAAAAGTTACTTCAATTGGTTTTATGTGCTATATTCATACAGGGAGTGCAGAATTATTAGGCAAGTTGTATTTCTGAGGATTAATTTTATTATTGAACAACAACCATGTTCTCAATGAACCCAAAAAACTCATTAATATCAAAGCTGAATATTTTTGGAAGTAGTTTTTAGTTTGTTTTTAGTTTTAGCTATTTTAGGGGGATATCTGTGTGTGCAGGTGACTATTACTGTGCATAATTATTAGGCAACTTAACAAAAAACAAATATATACCCATTTCAATTATTTATTTTTACCAGTGAAACCAATATAACATCTCAACATTCACAAATATACATTTCTGACATTCAAAAACAAAACAAAAACAAATCAGTGACCAATATAGCCACCTTTCTTTGCAAGGACAATCAAAAGCCTGCCATCCATGGATTCTGTCAGTGTTTTGATCTGTCACTCAGGCATGTCTGCTTCCAGACACTGTTCAGAGAGGTGTACTGTTTTCCCTCCTTGTAAATCTCACATTTGATGATGGACCACAGGTTCTCAATGGGGTTCAGATCAGGTGAACAAGGAGGCCATGTCATTAGATTTTCTTCTTTTATACGCTTTCTTGCCAGCCACGCTGTGGAGTACTTGGACGCGTGTGATGGAGCATTGTCCTGCATGAAAATCATGTTTTTCTTGAAGGATGCAGACTTCTTCCTGTACCACTGCTTGAAGAAGGTGTCTTCCAGGAACTGGCAGTAGGACTGGGAGTTGAGCTTGACTCCATCCTCAACCCGAAAAGGCCCCACAAGCTCATCTTTGATGATACCAGCCCAAACCAGTACTCCACCTCCACCTTGCTGGCGTTTGAGTCGGACTGGAGCTCTCTGCCCTTTACCAATCCAGCCACGGGCCCATCCATCTGGCCCATCAAGACTAACTCTATTTTCATCAGTCCATAAAACCTTAGAAAAATCAGTCTTGAGATATTTCTTGGCCCAGTCTTGACGTTTCAGCTTGTGTGTCTTGTTCAGTGGTGGTCGTCTTTCAGCCTTTCTTACCTTGGCCATGTCTCTGAGTATTGCACACCTTGTGCTTTTGGGCACTCCAGTGATGTTGCAGCTCTGAAATATGGCCAAACTGGTGGCAAGTGGCATCGTGGCAGCTGCATGCTTGACTTTTCTCAGTTCATGGGCAGTTATTTTGCGCCTTGGTTTTTCCACACGCTTCTTGCGACCCTGTTGACTATTTTGAATGAAACGCTTGATTGTTCGATGATCACGCTTCAGAAGCTTTGCAATTTTAAGAGTGCTGCATCCCTCTGCAAGATATCTCACTATTTTTGACTTTTCTGAGCCTGTCAAGTCCTTCTTTTGACCCATTTTACCAAAGGAAAGAAAGTTGCCTAATAATTATGCACACCTGATATAGGGTGTTGATGTCATTAGACCACACCCCTTCTCATTACAGAGATGCACATCACCTAATATGCTTAATTGGTAGTAGGCTTTCGAGCCTATACAGCTTGGAGTAAGACAACATGCATAAAGAGGATGATGTGGTCAAAATACTCATTTGCCTAATAATTCTGCACTCCCTGTATATATCAATGCCCACCATAGAAATATTTAGGTTTGCTCGATCTACAGCCCTATTCAATTTTCCCAACATTGAAAACCATATCCCGGCTATTAAATTGGCCCTGTAAAGCAACCCGCCAATGACTTGCAGGGTAAGGGCGGAAACAAAAACTCCTTGACGTGAAAATTTGAACTGCGTACCCGCAAATCCTTTGATCTGCCAAGCCTGTAACTGTTACGATCCAATCACGCTATTAAATTGCAACAAATTCACAGTCGTTCAAGCCCGTAACGCGCAAATGGAGCCCAAAAGCCAACAGGTACTAGGGGGTTAATTCCAATCAGTAGCACTGTAAATGCAAATAAACATACACTACTGTACTACAGTAAAACTCGTAGCCCGTAAAGGAGCCTGCTAGACTTCCGGCTATTAAATTGGCCTCTTACAGCTACCCGCAAACGATCTGCGAGTTACAGGCGGGAAAACCCTACAGGCTGTCGAAATCGGGACTCGTTGCCACTAAATCTTTGATCGGTCAAGCCCGTAAATGTTACGTTCACAAATCGCTATTAAATTGCTATGAATCCACTGGCGTTCAAACTGTAAACAGTAAATGGAGCCAAAAAGCCTACGGGTACTAGAGAGGACCCGCAAGGGGGTTAAAGTCCTATCCGTAGCACTGTAAATGCATATATACACACACTACTGTTCTTTGAATTAAAGGGAAAGTGATGTTAGGTATTTAAAGTAATAGCACAACATTCTCAAGCTCGCAAATCTGCAATATAAAATACTTTATTTTCAGTTTAATTTCCCTGTTTATATCAATCCCGGCAATCAATGTGTTAATACATATAATGGAACTCGCCTTTACTAGAATATAATATTTACTGATTTATCAATATTGCATTATTTCTGGAATTTGGGTCCGATCGAAATTCGTAATTAAAGCCTGTGAGACTTTGAAATCCAACTTCCATTTTTCAGTGATGTAATGATGACAATCCCTGTTGCCAGTGGCTCCATCTAAACCAGTAACTACGGGTTTGACTAATTGATCATGTTCACGGACGCTCATTCAACGTTCAAAAAATGACTTACGGGTTTGCGTCTCAAGCCCGCAACTCGCATGGTCTAATTTAATAGCTCTGTAATGTAGTCCGCTAACCATGTCTTCACCCCCGGGTGCCACACAATTCAGACTCATTATGCGGATCCATTCAACTAATTTGAAAAAAGCTTCCCAGAATCCTTGGCTGCCTGTGGGAGGTGCTGGCCTCGCAGGACTCTCCCTAATGTTAATAATAAGGTGGTGGGAAAAAGATCCCCGGATGCATTGGATACATAGGGCCTCATTCTATTATCGTCCGTAGGAGATGCGGGCCGCAAGGACCGGCCGCAAGCTATTTGCTTATTCTATTCCCCTCTGGACGGGGACTCCGGCAGGCTTGCGGCTGGCGCCTTTCTATCCCTTGCGGCCGCTCGCGCTGGAGGAAAGCCTTTGATCTAAAACGGCCGCAAGAGTTTCGGCTGCAAGAAAAGCCCGGTTGCTATTCAATTGCTCCGGAAACCCTCTCTGCAAGGCTAAAACCGAGCCGCAGCTTACTTGCAGGAAAAAGGTCCCGCTAGCACCAATTAAGCACATTATAAAGCTGAAATAAAGCCATCCTGCACTTTGAGAAGACTATAAAGTGATTGTAGGTGTTAGCAAAAATAGCACAACATTCCCCTACACTCAAATCCGTAAAAAAATTATTTTTTAATTTATGTCAAAAATCCATGTAAAAAGTCCTGAGGGCTTGGAGCACCTCAGACCTGCCCACGCTGCGGCCGGAAAATAAACAGTTAATGTAAACTCGGATTTTGGCTGATGTGCAAGCTTGAGAGGGGGTTGCTATTAATCCTCATGTCCCCCAATATGATCCCTAGCATTTACAGAGCTTTACAGTGCAGTCTTGAATTTATTTTTGCCTTTAAAGTTTTCTGAGCTTACGGACGGTTGCAAGATATGCGGCCGGCCGTAAGGGGAGATCCCTGCGGGGCCGTATAATTGAATTGCAAGATAACGGAACCCCCCGCAAGGAATCGCAGCCTTGCGGCCGTTTTACGGCCGATAATAGAATGAGGCCCATTGTATTTAATAATAAATAAAATAATAAATACCAAAATAATAATGACAATAATGATAATAGTTATAATACATTACTGAATTGTTACACCTCCATCTATTGGTGCTAAGGAGTCATAACAATAACTTATTAGAGCACCATCTATTGGATGTAAGGGTAAATTACAACAGTGGAAATAGTTTTTGGAGTGCCATCTATTGGATATAAAGGTGTATAATACCAAGAAGCCCCATTCTTCTAACATGACCTATTGGAGATGAGGACGTAAAGTAGAGGGGAGAGAGGCTTGCAATGAGCACCGAAGGTGCTCATTTCAGGGCTCGCAATACCTGCCAAATGTGCTCATTGCGAGTCTCCCCCCCTCTACTTTATGTGGCTCGTGATGAGCACTAAAGGTGCTCATCATGCGCCTCGTAAAGTAAAGGGGGGAGAGGCTTGCAATGAGCACCAAAGGTGCTCAGTGCGAAGCATGAAAGTGGTGGGTTGGCCAAGGCCTGCAATGATTGAGGAGAGGCTCGCAATGAGCACCGACGACGCTCATTGCGATGAGCGAGGCCCGCAAGTTTAGAGGGCCTCGCATTGTGTTGCAAACAGCGTTGCCAGTCTTAAAATTGTATTGCCGTCATTTTTGACGGGCAAGTCGCTAGTAACAATATAACAACTAAGGAGGGGGAATCCCGCCAGTGGCAATGACTTCACGCCATGGGCATGCGCTCAGGGCCTACATACTGTCCTTGTAACATGCCCATGAGGTAGGTGGCCACACCCCTTTTTACCCACTAGCCTGGGCGACTCCCCCACCCGCCGCTTTGACAATAACCTCTGTCTATGAAAGATACAATCCAACATACACCTTAACCATCCTGACATCAACATTTCTGTCTTTTTGTTTTATATGTGAAAACAAATACATCCAATCTTTATTACAAAAAATTTCCATGTGCGAACAACATATTTGAATCATCGTTACACACTCATGTGATGTCTTGATGTCTTCACCCTGATCTGGAACCTTAAAAATGCCCGTGGATGTCATTCTGTAAATGTTGTCAGCTACTTTAGAATGTAGTTTTTATATTTGTTAAACTGAATTCTGTGTCATATCTACCTATCAAGTACACCACATTGAGTTTCTTTTGACACGTTACCTTGAATGGAAAAAAGGTCACTTATCTATTTTGATACTTGAATAGCTTTTTCGCTATAACGGAAAAAATATATAGTACACAGTCAGCAATCTCAAGCAATGTATCATAACTCATCCTACATATTCAATTTGTCACAAGTGCAATTGGAAGATAAATGTAATTTATCAATAAATAGGCACAGAGAACCTGTGGCAAAACACAGATTAGCACCACTGTGTGCTTGAAATTGCATCTAGTCATATCTGAGGGAGACTGGGGAAGCTGAGATACATTATTTCTCTATAATTAAAATGTTCTTAGCCTATTACTGCATGGCAAATTGCAACCAAATGTCAGAGATGTGTTGGTCATTTCTGCTTGGACAAAATTGCTTTGACTTTTGTACAGAACAAAGCTTTCCCTTTTCAATTTTTATTGAAACTTATTAACGGAACTTTTGAGAAAAAAAAAAAGTCTAGATGGAAAAGAGTCTTTAATGCACTTTCTGGGCTTAAAGATAATTTGCGTCCTTTGAAATCAGTAGGAGTTTTGCTGAGATATTAATGTACTGCAAGGAATGTAATCTAGAAGACTCAAAAGGCTGGAAATTCATAACTTTCTGCATATATTTATTTAAATATTTGATATTGTTAAAAAGTTAAGGAATTCAAGCATGCTTAGTATAAGCATAAGGACATTCTGAAGTTTAATTCAAAGGGGCATCATGCAACACAATTCAAAGAGAATGCTTTAAACATTAAAAGCATATTTAAGTTTCCTGGATTATGAGTGCATCTGACAGAGGAGAATCAGTAGTGTATGTAAACATATTTTTGCATGAAAAAATACCAAAATAAACATTTAAACTCTTACCTTGAAGTTCGCAAAATGTCTTGTAATTTCTGACAGTTACAAATTAGGGTTAACACCCTCTCCAAACCTAGGCTAAATTAGCATAAAATTCAAAAATTATTTTGGCCACTCAGGAGGAAGAGGAGGCTGAAACGTTTGTATCACAATCAGGGGTTGTTATCTGTGATGCAAAGCAGCATAGGATATGTTGTCTTGCACATGTTAGAAGGTGCTATGTATTTTCATATAAGAGTCTATCTGTGCAGCACATTCACACTAGATTACAACCCTGCAGGTTGTCTGTTCCCTGCATCAATTGCTGCTGGTGTTTTTCTCTCTCTATCCCTGTCTCCTTGTGGAAAATTTAAACTGTGACCTCACCAACCATGTGACTGGCAGCACTTCCTCTGGAGGTCACAACCTGTACCTAGCTGCTCTGCACCCGGGTACACAGTTATGTATGTAAGCTTCCTAGGGGTGTGCAAATCCTGATAGCAGTACCCAGCATATAAATATGTAAGTACATGCAACTTTTCAATATAATATCTATTTTTCTACAAATCAGTGGCTGTTTTTCAGGAAACATTTGAAACCCAAGAAACTTCTATATACCTTTAAAGTTGTTTTTGGCATCTAAAATATGAAGTAAAATCTGTTTAATCTTCATTGAAACTAACAAGAAGTGTACACAGCATATGTACCTTTGTTTTCATTGACAGACAAGTATGACTCACACATCTATATTCCCGCATCTCTGGCTGACAAGGGCAAACTCCCAGATCAGTTTGAAACATTTGAATCATTTGTTCCTGCTACAAGAGCTTCAAAACACACAGTGATACATTATCAAATACCCTCTTTCCGATGCAATAAAGAAAAAATGCTTTCAATGTCCCCTTTAAGTCATATCTTTTAGTTAGAATGGGCAGACTAGATTGCCCTTTTGGTTGTTATCTGCCATGAAATCTATGTTTCTATGATACATATATTAGTTTAAAGTTTCATGCTATTTTTGTGTTGTGGAGATACAGATACAGTCCTTAGACCCTATGAGATTGACAGTGGGTTTTCCTGTCATAGATGCAATAACCAAAGCACTCATTCCAGACCACTCACCCCTTATACCTATAAAAAAAACTTTCTTTGTAGACCACCCCAAATACATTCCTATAAATATAATGTGCCCCTCACACCAAACTGGGGACTTTAATTGTTCAGTAATATGCAGCCATGTTGAGAACACCTCCAGTTATTTTTGTTATGAGCAAATGTAGACTAAATTAGGTTTGCCAAAAATATAATTAAGCAAATTAATAAATATTCAAAACACTGTGGATTTTGATGACATTAAAGCTGATATAGCTCCTGTAAAAAGCAGATATGTATCTTTATATTTGTCCCAATAAACAGCCTTATTAAATTGTGATTCGGCCAATTGAATAGGGCTCTATATAAGCACACAGCACATTTTTTTACAGAAGATTTTAGTTAGTGAAATTCTATCCAAAAGCAAGGTCTTCACTAACTAAAAACTTCTGTAAAAAACATATGCTCTGTGCTTATATAGAGCCCTGTTCAATTGGCTGAATTGCAATTAAAATATGTATCCTGTAACTGCTTAGTGGGAGCTTGACAGGTAGATATCCAGCTAAGAAGTTATTAAATTAACAAAATGGCAAAGAGGCAGTTAATATATATATCATGTCCAATGTTATGCTCAGACTACTCATTAACCTATCAATGTCTGTATAATGTTTACTGTATAAATTATTTAAGTCTGAGAGCTTTGGTTACCTACTTAGTGCTTCTATGGAAGTGAGACAAACAGCCTGCTTATTCTGGTCACTTATTAAATGTATTACCCTTGTCAGATGACTTTCTCAGTCCAAGAAAAGATCCTTCTTTGTCAAATAGGTACCAAACAAACAATATCAAGAGCTGTGGACATAAACAGCCTTATTAAATTGCGATTCGGTAAATTTACTTCTATCCAAAAGCAAGGTCTTCACTAACTAAAAACTTCTGTAAAAAAAATATGCTATGTTCTTAAATAGAGCCCTTATAAATTTACTGAATCACAATTTAATAAGGCTGAAAACATTTTGGGGGAAAATCTGAATTTTTGAAGACTTTGTTTATTAGTGCAGGAATCACTTTTGTGTATGTTATATCACCCTTCTCTCCAAATGCTCCATTCCAGTTGCATTTAAACATAAAGAGATTAGCCTCTTCACTGACACTAACTTACAGTCTTTTCCTGGGGTTTTATACTGCAACTTTTTGCAGGTATCTTTATATCACCCTCGGCTCTGTCAGACTCTGGTTAGGATCATCTACTTATTCTGGAGGTACAGCTTGTTTCTGCTATCCTGCTTGCTGTTTTTGATTATTCTGGGCAAAATCATGTCCTGAATACTTTCAGTCACATAAACTCTGTTAGATCTGCCTTATTCCTTCTGTCTCTAACAGGCCCTCCTCATGTGCAGCTCCATCAGACCTCAGTAGGACTGTCCAAGCCTTTTTCAGGTGTTGCCTCATTATGATGTAAGAGTCTGCAGAGTCATTGTGATTCTAGAGGCTGTTAACTCCTACATAGCTGGACTGGGCATAAATCTGTATTCTCCATATCTACATTCCTGTCCAGCTTTTTTCACAGATAATTATTAAGTTAAATGGATACAATTGAAATTAACGGCTACACCCCTTCCCCCTCATTGGCCTTGAGGCACAGTGCTTACTTCAGAAAATAAGTCATATCTCTCCAGAAATGTAAGTACCCTCTTAGGCACACTACTTCCATCAATATACCATGGTTCTCTGCAGGGCCCAGCAGAGACATCAACATTTATTTTTTCCAATTAAAATAGAACTGTATGACATTTCCTATGCAATTATGCTCTTAGACTCAACACATATATATTTTTTATTGTGCAGTGGTCCTACAAGGAGCATGACAATCTAGCTATACCTTGCTATACATTTTTTTCATAACGTGTTAAATCCTGTATTATTCCTGCTGTATTTTTATGCATATGAGTAACTTATAAACACTAATTAACTCCTTTTAATGTGTTACTTAGAATCAAAATCTGCTGGTCCATGACTGGTGGCCAAAACAATGTCATTGTTGTCATTCAGTTAGAACTCCCTGTGCCATTATTAAGTTAAATAGCTGCAAATGCAATGCTGCATTAATCGAGAAAAAACAGCCAGTTTTCCACACTCTTTAAGATGAAACCAACTTCTTGTTGGGTTGAAATTGTACCTTTTGATCTTTTTTTAACAGTACTAAAAGTATTGGTGTAACTCAGAATTTTTGTGTCCTGTGCCACCTAATGGTTACATAGTAAACCTGTCCTGAGTATATAACACCTATGTACAGATTGAGAAATTAGAAGATGCTAGTAAATTAATGTAATTTAAAAGATTGATTAATATTTAAACTTTACAATGAGACGAATTAGGAACATTAATATTGTTGTAAAACCTATAAAACAGTACTGTATACTATAATATTACATAAAAATATTTAGAGTACTGTATAAACAGTTATAACATATCAAAAATCTTTTACAGCAGCACTATCTCTGATAGATAACACTGACACAGAACGTGGTGTAATGGAGGCCTAAAAGTGAAACAATATCAATAAAACTCATTGACTTCATACTGTTGATTACCTAGCTGCCTGGTTGTGCGAACAATGAGCCTCATTCAATTGTCCGAATTTGGGGGTCCGTAAGTGAGATTGCAGTCAATTTTGCTATTCAACTAGCGTCTTTTTGCGTGCTTGGATTGGGTTATGAGCTTGTAAAAATGTTGGCTGTAGAACTCGTAACTTATACCATCCATACGCCTTTGATGTGTCACTTTTGCAGGGCTGAAATCGCAAATCGCTATTCAATTGCTCCAATTCCCCAAGCTCGCAAACGTATCCACACTCGTAAACCGCAAATGGAGGAGAAAATCCTACATGAGCTATAGAGGACCCGCAAGGGGGTTAAACACCAATTTGTAGCACTGTAAATGCAAATAAAATAGTAATCCTGCACTGTAAATTAAGGGGAGAGAGATAACAGACATTAGAATTAATTACACAACAGTCACAAGCTCGCAAATCGTCAGGTAATAAGAATTATTTTATGTGTCATTTTGGGGTTAAATGATCTCAGGTATCAATGAGTTAATACATATCAGGCCACCCATATGGACTATAACAGTATTGGCATTCATTTTCATAATTCTTCATTTTCAGTGCATTGTTTACGAATCTGGCTTCAGGATCACAACTCACGACCTGGAGCAATTGAATAGCGAGTTGCGAGCCAGTTGCGGGCTTGCAATTAAAAGAGGCCCATTTTGATATCTGAGTTGTATTAAGGAATAAGTTGTAACAAGTATTATGAAGAAGTGAGTTTCTCTGTATTAAACACTTTATGATCTTTATCATGTACTAGTCGATTGCCTGTCAAAAATGACGGTATAATATTGTGTGTTCTGTCTCTTTGTGCGCCCTCATTAAGAGCCTCATTCTATTGAGGCATCGTAAGTTAGTTAATGTTGGACTTACGTTTGCGGGCCTGCTGCGGGCTCACGTTAAAGTGATATTCAATTGGCCAGGCCCGCAAGTTAGGGAAAATATGAATATCGATTTGCGATTTTAGCGTTTTGGACTCCTGCGGCCATGATATATCAAAGGCTTGGAGGGCATTAATTTGCTGTTTTACAGATTGCAATGGATGGCAGGTCGCCACTCGATCGGAGCCCACAAACGGAAGGCAATTGAATAGCGAAAATAACTTGCGACCTCCACTTGCGAGCCCAGATCTCAAAATCGGAGCATTTGAATGAGGCTCTATATGTACCCTGTCTCTCTCTCTGTGCTCAGTCTCTACTTCTCAATCTCTCCCTCTCTTTCTCTCTCTCCCTCTCTCCCTCCCTCCCTCTCTCTTCCTCCCTCCCTACTTTTCTCTCTCTCTCTCCTTCTCTCTCTCCCTTCCTCTCTCTCTCCCCCTTCTCCTCATTCTCTCTCTCCCCTCCTTCCTTCTCTCTCCTTCAATCCTTCTCACTCTCTCTCTCCCCCTCCTTCCTTCTCTCTCCTTCAATCCTTCTCACTCTCTCTCTCCCCCTCCTTCCTTCTCTCTCCTTCCCTCCACTCTCTCACTTTCTCTCTCTCTCACACTCTCCTTCTCACTCTCTCCCTCCCTCTCCTCACATTTCTGGTTTGGCTCTGTCTAAGGAGCAAGTTGTGGGTCTTGCTTACTTGATCATGATTAGACTCCAAAAGGCTACATATAGAAACATGGCATTTTTGGCTTTCTGCCATGTACTTCCGAGCTTGATACAATTTATTCTTTCTGTAACTGTTGCAATTTTAAAGCCTGCAGATTTGCCATGCCAGATTTGCCATGTACTTGCTTTCAATCACTCTGCAACTGTTGCCATTTTCAAGGCTGCAACTTTGCGAGCATTACACACAAACTTGCAGTACCACAACTGTATATGTGATATATATGTGATAGATTACAGAAGGAAAAGGGTGATATATAAACCTTCACATATATCAAATATTTTAATATATAGTAATTGTAGATGGAAAACAAAGGCTATCAGTCCATCAAGTTCAACTTTTTTTGATGTGCTCTTATCCTTGTAATATGAAAATTAATAAAATTCAGGAGGGATTTAAGCATGCCTGGGATAAGCATAAGGTTGTCATCAGGGTAAAGCAAAATAGTTTAGGCAGATAGAATAAGCAAAATGAACCTTTGGATTAGTGTCTGATGTCAAATCTATGTTACTTTTCAATAGAAAACATGCATTCTGGTTCCTTAATTGGTTCTGCTAACCTTAGTTAATCTAGTCCAAAAGTAGAGACACGCAAAGATCAAACATGGGCTGATATTGCAAGGACAAAGCCTGCCTATTCATCAAAAGTTACCATACGACATGTTAATTGTATTCTGTTTCTTACGTTTTAGACATTGTTGTTTTAATATTGTTTTTGGAATAACTGTTTGGACCACTGTTGTATATGAAATATGCAATAATTGTATAAGAAAATACCAAATTGTGTGTCTGTTAAATCAAGAGTCCATCCATATGTACTTCTAGTAAAAGAGCAAATACAGAAAGTGGTGTAATGTAGACCTTGACAAAAATGAATAAAAAAATAAACAATCTCAATAAAACTCAATGATTTCATACAGTTGATTGCCTGGCTGTGCAATTTGCACTAACACTAAACTGTATTAAGCAATAGTGTATGGGATGTATTAGAGTGTCAGTACAAATATATATCAGTGGGTATTATCAGGTAATTATCATGAGCATAGTGTATATACCAAATGGTATATCTAAACTTCATTAAAAACTACCAGAAAGTGCAGAGTCCCTAAGTGTCAGAGTGACCTTAGTCTGTCGATCTTATTGGCTAGCAGGGGGCAAGCCCCCAAGGGCAGTTAAATGCCCAAATTAGTATTTGTGCTTGAGACCTTTATTTGAAAACACACTGTCAAATACCCTCTTTTGATGCAACAAAGAAAAAAGTTATTTAAATGTCCCTTTAATCCAAACAGATCCTCATTTGACTTTAAGTAACACATTTAACCTTTTTATATCATCAGTATTTGTTTCCAAGCAGGCTATGTATACAGGTATCAATTGGACTGTCTGTATTTACACATTTCTTGGCGGAAACTATTTTTTTAGGTTAAAAATGTAATTACATATTTATTAAACTTTAACAGCCCTTGTGCTTATTTTGAATGTGTACTTTGTACACTTACCATTAGCCCCTTGACCACCCTCTGCCTGGAAGCTCATTGCACATCAATATATGAATATGAATATGCTGGCACCTTGGAAGAATTTATTCCTAAACTACGAATTACAGAATTATTGTATCCACTATTCATTCATTTTCTCTCTCTCTCTCTCTCTCTCTCTCTCTCTCTCTCTCTCTCTCTCTCTCTCTCTCTCTATACTGTATATATATATATATATATATTTGTATGTGTGTGTGTGTATTTTTTTCCCCTTCATATACCGCATGTCTAGTTATGGTACACTTGTAACAATAATTTGAAGGTGTTAAATAATAGGGGTTCGGGTAGTGTCAGATAATTTCTCCATACTAAAAGGGTGGCTTGCACCGAGGCAGGCAGGGGGCGCGGCAGCATGTTGAGGGCAGTTAGGTTAGAATGCTACTTCCATTTAAAAAACAAGTATGTGTGAATATTATGTATGCATGCTTTTGTATATCTGAGGTAATGTTGTATGATATTATCAGGATGGGAATGTCATAGCATGTCATGTTTTTTTTTTCCAGAGAAGTGTGTATTCATCAAGATGGAAGAATTCATCTGACCGTCGTGTACTTCGGTAAAGAGCAGGCTCAAGAGGTGAAAGCCATACTAGAAAATACTTCCAAGTAAGTCTAACTTGTGAAACAGTCCTAAAACTTAGAATACAAGTAAAAAAAAAAATCCTGTATTTTATGTGAAGTTTTGTCAGGTTTCTTAGTAAATGTCCTGATAAAAAGATCAATATATTGAATCACTGCTGCTTTGGGGCAAAGTGCAGTTTGTAATCAAATAGGTGGAGACATATTGTAGAGTATTGCATTAAAGGTTAAAGAGACAAATATTCTATAATTTGTACAATATGATACAAAGGGACATGGAACATTTCTGGATTTCACTAGCAATATTATATACATTTGAACCTCCTTTACTTTTGTGCACTTTATTTTATTAAGAAGTGCTTAAAAGTTCTGTTTTTTCTCTTATTAATAGTCCCTAACTGGTTTTCCCTTCTGCAGCTCATGAATGCAGTATACAGGGGTTGCACTGTCTCATAACAACCAATCAGTGGTAACATTCTGCAACATGCTGCTTGAGAGAGGCCGCTGACAGACTAATTTGAAATATTGCACTTTACAGTGTATATATGAGCTGCATGAGCCAAACAGGTATACATTGTATGATTTCAGGTATAAAAAAACAAAGGTTTTAAGCCCTTCTATAATTAAGTACATAAAAGTAAATTTATACATAGGTATATAAAATTCCAAAGGAAATGCAGAAACCTTTCATGTTCCTTTAAGGAGTACAAAAGATGGTGGTTGTTTTTATAAAAAAAATAATAATTGAGCTGTAGCATAGAAGTAACTGTTGGTAATCTTGTGGATCTTTAATTAACAATCTCAAAAAAGTATCTATGAGATGGCAGCCTCCAACCAATCATAGACTGCACAGCCAAGAGCCAAATGCAGAAGAAGGGCCACAAATAGTTTGCGATTTAAGGCACGTATTTCAATTTGATTGAGCCGGCTGCACGTGAGCAATTCTTAAATCTTGGCTTATTTTGATGCCTGAATGTCTACGCCTTGGACCTTGGGACAATACAAGTAGATGACTAATAACACAGTAATATTATTAGTGCATACTTGTTTAGATTAGTTACTCCCTGAGATTTGCATGGACTTATTCTTATCAATGACCTGTGTCTTGAAAGATTGGAAATAATACAGCCAAATTCCTAGGGAATACTTAGCAACTATTTGCAATCGTAACCCCCCATAAGAATCAAATAACCGGCCATGCTTGTTTTGGGATTCAGAAAAGTTGATTGACAACAAGAAAGACAAATTTCCATGTGAATTTTCTCAATGTAAATTTTTAAGTAACACTCAATTGATACATTACTTGTTATTATCTACAGTTTTAAATTATACTATATTTGGAGCCCCCTCTGTGTCCAGTTAATGGCTTCTCTTTTAATGTAGAACAGTGGACATACCAGATAATGGATACTGTCCATGATTTATTGTTTTCATTTTCTGTAACTTTTCTTACAGCTTATAAACTTTAGTTTACAACTAAACCACAGAGTGTGCAGAGAGATAAAATTGATTTGTTAAGATGATGCTTTATTCCCAAGGAGTCAGTTAGCCATTTCCTGACACCAACACCTTTCTCCTTTTGCCTCAGGGATTCTTGCAAAATAATGTTTATTCATATCTAGGTTCATAGACACAATATTTTTTCTTTCGAAACATAAACTGCATTTTGCCATAGGGCAGTTGACAAGGGAGGTCTTGTCTGAGGGGCTCCCCCACAACAGCAGGCACTTACACCCACAATCTACAGTACAACACACAGACACCTCCACTTGACTAAACAAATTGCTTTCACACTGCCATCTTGCATTTCTCACCCTCTGGTATCACACCTAAACTCTATGGCCCTCATTCAATTGCGATTTGGACAATTGAATAGGGCTCTAAATAAGCACATAGCATATATTTCTTAAAGAAGTTTTTAGTTATTGAAAACCTTGCTTTATGATAGATGTTTACTAACTAAAACCTTCTTTAAAAAAATATGTTATGTGCTTATTTAGACCCCTATTCAATTGGCCAAATTGCAATTGAATGAGGGCCTTAGATTGTAAGTCTGCGAGTTTTCAATCTTGTGTCAGTGCGTTGGAAACAAGCTCTATGTACATTTAATCTTAAGCTCAAAAACAGGGCCCTCCATTCTTTATAAGGTGTTAATTTTGTTTTTGCCATGTACTAAACCCCTGTATAGCGCTACGGAATATGTTTGTACGTTATAAATAAAGATAATAATAATAATATTTGCTGAGATGCCTGGGAAGTAAGGAACAGAGTGTATATATATATATATATATATATATATATATATATATATATATATATATAATTTGCATGTCCCAGCTCAGCTTCCCAGAATGCAGTGTAATAACTGTTTTTCACGGAATTCTGAGCTGGAAGCAGGTTTTTTAACTTGTTTTAGACATTCAAATGTGAACACAGATGTACTATTTATTTACTATATATATATATATATATATATATATATATATATATATATACATATATATATATTTATATATATATATATATATATATATATATATATACACAGTGGATATAAAAAGTCTACACACCCCTGTTAAAAAAATGAGACAAAGATAATTCATTTCAGAACTTTTTTCACCTTTAATGTGACCTATAAACTGTACAACTCAATTGAAAAACAAACTGAAATATTTTAAATGAAGGGAAGAAGAGGAAGAAGAAAGAAAAATAATATGGTTGCATAAGTCTGCACACCCTCTTATAACTGGGGATGTAGCAGTGTTCAGAATTAAGCAATCACATTCCAGATCATGTTAAATAGGAGTCAGCATACACCTGCCATCATTTAAAGTGTCTCTGATTAACCCCAAATAAAGTTGGTCTTTGCTCTAGTTGGTCTTTCCTGAAATTTTCTTAGTCGCATCACACAGCAAAAGCCATGGTCCACAGAGAGCTTCCAAAGCATCAGAGGGATCTCATTGTTAAAAGGTATCAGTCAGGAGAAGGGTACAAAAGACTTTCCAAGGCATTAGATATACCATGGAACACAGTCATCATCAAGTGGAGAAAATATGGCACAACAGTGACATTACCAAGAACTGGAGCTCCCTCCAAAATTGATGAAAAGACGAGAAGAAAACTGGTCTGGGAGGCTACCAAGAGGCCTACAGCAACATTAAAGGAGCTGCAGGAATATCTGGCAAGTACTGGCTGTGTGGTACATGTGACAACAATCTCCTGTATTCTTCATATGTCTCGGCTAAGGCAAGACGTATGCCTTTTATTACAAAGAAAAACATCCAAGCCAGGCTACATTTTGCAAAAACACATCTGAAGTCTCCCAAAAGCATGTGGGAAATGGTGTTATGGTCTGATAAAACCAAGGTTGAACTATTTGGCCATAATTCCAAAAGATATGTTTGGCGCAAAAACAACACTGCACATCACCAAAAGAACACCATACCCATAGTGAAGCATGGTGGTGGCAGCATCATGCTTTGGGGCTGTTTTTCTTCAGCTGGAACTGGGACCTTAGTTAAGATAGAGGGAATTATGAACAGTTCCAAATACCAGTCAATATTGGCACAAAACCTTCAGGCTTCTGCTAGAAAGCTGAACATGAAGAGGAACTTCATCTTTCAGCATGACAACGACCCAAAGCATACATCCAAATCAACAAAGGAATGGCTTCACCAGAAGAAGATTAAAGTTTTGGAATGGCCCAGCCAGAGCCCAGACCTGAATCCGATTGAAAATCTGTGGGGTGATCTGAAGAGGGCTGTGCACAGGAGATGCCCTCGCAATCTGACAGATTTGGAGTGTTTTTGCAAAGAAGAGTGGGCAAATCTTGCCAAGTCAAAATGTGCCATGCTGATAGACTCATACCCAAAAAGACTGAGTGCTGTAATAAAATCAAAAGGTGCTTCAACAAAGTATTAGTTTAAGGGTGTGCATACCTATGCAACCATATTATTTTATTTTTATATTTTTTCTTCCCTCTACCTAAAAGATTTTAGTTTGTTTTTCAATTGAGTTGTACAGTTTATAGGTCACATTAAAGGTGGAAAAAGTTATATACAATAAAGCAGTATACAATAATTGTATAAGTAGTGAATATATTCAATGATGTTTGCTTTACTTTCTAAAACAGTTTTCCTAATGTTTAAAGCATGCTCTTATAAAATGCATGTGTGAAATTTGGGAATGTTCCCTTAATATCAGGACATTTCTGCCCCTTAAAACTAAATCTGCACTTCTTCCTAAATGGAGAACGCCCACTGCAACCATCAGCTGTGAGTTTACTGAATCAGCATCTGATTGGTATTTAATTACTTTGTTACTCTCAATTGTGTTTAATACACAGTGGAAAAATAGCATTCTTACATCAAAGACAGCACTAGGTGGTCTTTATTAAAGAAAACAAAGATCGTCAAAATAAAAGACATTATGTCTATTATGTACTAGTACTGCTCTCAGTGTACAATTGCAGGATAATAAAATGAATTCCTTCTAAAATGATTGATTTATATCGAACTCACTGCATGAGACAGTTTGTGTCCTGCGGATGGCACTTTGTAAAACAATAATTTCTAATCTCTGACGTAAATTATTACAGATTTTGTTTAAAATTACATTATTAAATAAAATTACTGCCTCTACACTGTCATTTCTCATTGACGGTTAGAATGTTGTTTTCTAAACCAATCATAGGTTGTATCCCAGGATGTTTTCCTCTAGATACCCAGGGCCTCATTCAATTGCGATTTGGCCAATTGAATAGGGGTCTAAATAAGCACATAGCATATTTTTTTTAAAGAAGTTTTTAGTTATTGCAAATCTTGCTTTTGGATAGATATTTACTAACTAAAAACTTCTTTAAAAAAAATATGTTATGTGCTTATTTAGACCCCTATTCAATTGGCCAAATTGCAATTGAATGAGGGCCCCAGTGATTAGCTCAGGTAGCTGGTTATTGTAAGAAGGGATCAGGTATTCAGTACTTTATTGTAACTGCAGAAATTTATTTTTTTCCTGGGCCAACAAGGCCCAGACATAGGACTGCACATTTTCAGGAGGAAATTAAAGTTCACAGTGCAGAGCCACAGACTCGTGATATATGGTGATTAAAGATTTCACTAAGGGCTCCATTATCATAACACTTCTTCCACTGATGTAGATAATTGGCATAGTATTTTTTTTAATGCTTCTACAGCATTATTAAAGGACAACTGTAGCCTGGTAAAAACTTCACATGCTTGTGAAGTATTTAATAAAAATAACAACATTGGTAGGTATGCAAGACAATATCATAGAACATGTCAGATGAAATCCTATATTTAGATGACTATATCATGGTTAGATCCATCTTAGATTACTAGTCTGTCTGTAACTTAAGTAGGCGGGTTATCCAATTGCCTGTTATGCTAAGGACTACTATTATCAAGGGGCTATTTGGAGAGAAGGTTTTCAACAGAGCTGAATAAAGTTCTTATCTGAATCAATTGTTTCTCACACTTCTCCCAGGTTTCTAATCCTATTTCAAACAAAGACAAAATGTCTGTCATCATTAAAGCAATATTGAACACAATAATAAAAAATAAAGGCTGCTATTATTTATTATTTATTTTATCTATTTAGAAAATTAAAAGCATTTTGCAGGTTATCGAGACAAATTCTTCAAAAGAGCACACTAGCTATATGGCAATACATATGAGACTTCCTTTTAAAAAGGGACACAGTGGTGCCATATATTTTAAATAACTAGAACTGATAACAGGTAAATGTTAAAAAAAAAATGGATAAATATTGTTTTAAGTATTATTCTTTTTTTATAATATTTGCCATGTGTGTGTTTGCGTTGTTCAGTCGTGTCCGACTCTCTGTTACCTCATGGACAATAACACACCATGCTGATCCACTTGGTATTCTCTTCTTGAGTGTGCCACAGCATACATCTCCTGGTATTCCTAGGTGGTCTCCCATCCAAGTACCGACCAGATCCAACCCTGCTTGGCTTCAGGGTGGTGTGACCTGTTGGTTCCCTGGCAGAATTCAAACCCAGGTCGCAGCAGTAAAAGCACCGAATCCTAACCACTGGACCACCAAGGAACCCATAATATGTGCCATAGTTCCATTCAAAAGAATACAGTAAACAAATGACTGCAGAAATACAATGCAATAATACATCTTATATGCAGTTATTCTTTTCTTGGGATATCCATTGCCTTATTGGGCCTAAACAATTTGAGTGCTTTCTCATAAGAGATGGGCCTTGCAGACTGATTTGATTCCCATGAGTCCTATTGAAAGCACTGGTGCTAAGGATTGCCACATTTCAACTAAAGCAACAATTTACTTCTTATCGAAACACACAGAAACACAAAATGGAAGCACCTACTTTAGTATAATTGTATATGTTTGTTAAGAACATGCTTATTACAAATATAGGACTGCAGTAGTACTTTAAGACAACATAGTCCATTTCCTGCATGTGTAGGAATCCATTTTATGCCACTTGTTTAGTAGTTATCTTTACTGCATGACCCAGATGAGCTGGAGCATAACTTAGCCTATATTCCTTTTTCTTGAAAACAAGGGGAGCATTGAAACACATGGGCCGTGAAGATCATTAGTAAGCAGAATTCCTTCATCTAACTAAGTGATGATGACCTCACGCTGGGGCCCAGATCCTAATTAGCTTTCTCTGTGCTTGTGTGAGGTTGCATTGCTATACGCTTTGATGTAACATTTATTAAACTATGACCACAGGGAGTATTAATGCACACCGCTCAAGCTTAGCCCACCTACGGAAAGGTAATTAACTGCGTCTTTAGCAGCACGGCTCTGACATTTAGGAGGGTTTGCACCATGTGTTTTGCTCCTTGTCAGAAACACAACATGTTTTATTTATCTCCCCCAAAAATATGCATTAAAATCTCTTAGTTTGTGTTGTGGAGAGAGTTTTTTTTATTCTGAATATCTGAATTGAAGTGTTTGTCAAACTTAAATGTGAGTTTTAAACCATTGTACACTACTAATATGCAGGTTATAGACACTGTGTCTATATACTATAATGAGTACATATATTTTTCTAGCTGTCGAAAGAAGTTGACTTAGATTCGCTAAGGTTTGCAGAAGCTGTAAAGCCACAACAGTGGTTTTCTAGGGGGCTTCACTGTAATTCACTTGCTAAGTAGCCACAATGTCTGTTTTTCTAAGACACAAATGATTTGAGATATCAGTAGATGTGCTGTTCCATTTTAAATGTATATATAAGTTTGCTTTATTATGAATGCACCTGACAGAGGAGAATCAGTAGTGTATGCAAACATTTTTGCATGAAAAAATCCCAAAATAAACATTAATAATAACCCTAAAGATTACGAAATTTCTTCAATTTTCTGGCAGTTGATTTTGAGTAAGGGAATGCCCCTGAAAATCAAAGCTAAATTAGCATAACATAACTTAGCATAATCTAAGGATTGTCTGTGCAGCAAAGGATCATGGGATATGTACTGTAGCCTTTTGTTTCCACTGCACACCCCTCTCTCCTTCCTGGAATGCAGCAGCTCCTCTGCTGAAGCAGCAGTGCTGCTGTGGATCTCTGCATTGTGGTGCTATTGGCTGGAAGATTACTGTAGGGTTAAAAACTGTACTTGTAAGTAGTTTTTCTATTGTTTAGTACAAGGTGCCTATGTAGGCATCTCTGGGGGGTCTGGAAACCATTTTTAAAAAATAAAATAAATCTGTGTGTAGAATGACTCCATGTAATGTGTATTTCTGATATAAGCAGCTTGTGTTAGATTAGAGACAGGGAAACTTACATATACCTTTTAAATGTATCAAGTAATAGTATCAATTCTTGTTTCATACATAATATATGTTTGTATATTATCTATAACTCTACGTATGCACTAAGTAATATTTTGTTATAAACCCTGGATAATCAGTCCCATTGATAGATAACATTGAAAGACCATATGTAAATAATGTGGGATTAATCAACTACGAAACATTGTCACGGGACGCAGTTCACGAAGCGAGGGGCCGTATTTTGCGGAGGTGGAGGCTCTACGGCGCCTCACGAGCGGTTACAAACAGCCACAGAAGCGGGACTTTGAAAAAATACATCTAACACGCAATGACTAAATACGGACTTACACAAAAAAACTCGCAAAATTACGACCTTAACGGCCGAACCGGGCGCAGCTGAAAATATAAAAAAAACGATAAATACACACAAAAATGACATAAAAAGCTTACCCACAGCAAGGGGGGGGGGGGCACCCAAGACCTCTGCAAGTGAAGTTACACCTCAATTTAAGTCCAAATTTCAGAGTTTAGAGACACGAAAATCCCCTAAGCAAGAGGAAAAATGTCCGCCAAAAAAAACGAAAACGAGGCTACACGACCCTAAAGACGCAAAACACCACCAAGCACATACGGCTTTTACAAAAAGCTGTACGATACACTTTTAGCAAGGACACTAACACCACATACACATTCGCCGCCATTTTACAACACTAACTTACACAATGCGGAAGTACACAGCTACCCTAACGGCTTCCCCTCGAGCACGCAGCCTATTTACACTACACACTGCACACATTGCTGACACTTACACCTCAGCTCCACAACACTGCAAACCTACATTGTATGCTGCAGGAACATCGAAACAGATTGTCAGCTCTTCAGCACACTGCTTCCTGCATATATTACTTACAAATACGTAACGTATATCAATTTATTAATTTATTACTTATTTAATTAGCATACAAAAATACATATACACAAAAAAAAAAACACTATCGCAATAAACACAAAAGCCATTCACCGTGCTCCTCACAACGAGCGCCAACGCTGCTTATCGCACACAAACTACACCAGGGGACAGCCTTGCAATAAGCGCAAAAAGCAGATCAGCGCCGACCTTACAATGACAGCAAAAGCGCCTATGATAAAAAAATATACAACAACCAAGAGGCTCGCAATGAGCGCCGAAGGATGTCAGACCACCAAACAAATTAATGTCTGTGGCAAACAGCATTGCCTGCCTTACAATTTTATTGCCCTGTCATTTTTGACGGGGAAGTCGATAGTATATATATATATAATAGCTACCATTCCCCCAATATGTTGCCATGTTTTGCAGTTCCTAGAATCTAGCAGCAGCTCGCTTTCACTTTGGAACTGATTCACTCATTCTGGTATAGATTAAAATAGGACATACAGATTACTCTAAAAAACAATATTGGTTTCCTTAATAAATATCATCTTTGCCGCTATAAAACAGTCTACATATTATTTAGTTAATGCTGTTATAGCACATATGACATTACAATGGTATATGAGCCATCTGCTTGCCCATACGTTTACAGCATCACCCACATGAGAAGGTGTGTGTCATGCTGTTTGGATACAAACAATATCGCGATCAGCACAGATAAATTGATTTTACACTTTCCTTTACCAGAACAGATCTACACAATGTAACTTATTAAAATGACAATATGGCAGTGACTGTATGTACGCCGAAAGAAAATACAATTTGGTTGTTTAGTGACAGTGAAAATGTTTCTGTGAAAGCATATTTTAGTAGCACAGGCCATGATAAACAAATCAGCTTAGCATTTCTACCATGTTTGAAAAGTGTATAGATTCTGCAGGTAGCCTGATAACATAATGCCAAACTAATAACACTTTCCCTATAGACAAATATGAAGGGGTTGATTGCTTTTAAATAATTTCCTTTTTAAAAGTTGTTTATCTTGAACTTTACTATTAAAATATGTTCTTGAAACAGTTCAGGGGCCTCATTCAAATGCAATTTGGCCAATTGAATAGGGCTCTATATAAGCACAGAGAATCAGCCTTATTAAATTGCGATTTGGCCAATTGAATAGGGCTCTATATAAGCACAGACCATATTTCTTTACAGAAGGTTTTAGTTAGTGAACTTCTATCCAAAAGCAAGGTCTTCACTAACTAAAAACTTCTGTATAAGCTATGTGCTTATATAGAGCCCTATTCAATTGGCCAAATTGCATTTGAATGAGGCCCTACGTGTCTTTTTTACTTCATACTTGAATTGTCCTAAATACACAGAAATTAAATTATTTTTATTACTTCAATAATTGATTTAAAAGTACCACAAAACACTTGGTACTTCATAAGTTCTGAGACAGCACATTTACCACTACAGCCCCATACAATGCATTTGACACAATTATAAAAGTTAATATATCGCGAAAAAGATGTGTAACAGTTACACACTACAACCTTATTATTTACTAGTCATTTGCCCGTCATAAATGAAAGTATAATATTGTCTTAAAAATGGTGTATTCTGTCTGTTTGTGCACCCTCTCTCTGTGCGCCCTCCCTCTCTCCTTCTCTCTCTCTCCCTCCTTCTCTCTCTCTCTCTCTCCTTTTCTCTCTCTCCCTCCTTCTCTCCCTCCCTCCTTCTCCTTATCTCTCTGTTCTTCTCTTTCCCTCCCTCTCCTTCTCTCTCTCCCTCTCCTTCTCATCCTCTTTTTCTTACCTCCCTCTCCTTCTCATCCTCTTTCTCTCCCTGCCTCTCTCCCTCCCTCTCACTCTCCCTCTCACTCTCTCTCCCTCCCTCTCCCTCTCTCTCTCCCATCCTTCCTTCTTTCTCCCTCCCTCTCCTTCTCTCTCCCCCCAAAGTCTCTCCCCTATCTCTCCCCCACTCATGTTTATCTCCCACCCTCTCCCCTGTATCTCTATCCTGTGTCTCTCGCCTGTCCCTCTACCCCTCTGTGTCTCTCCCACCTTCTCCATCCCCTGTCTCTTTCCTACCCTCCTACCCTATATTAGTGATGCAGATTATTGTGGGAGGACTTCAAGGGCTATACAAACCATAATTGCAATAATAAGTACATTCTTGATAACTTTTAAAAATGTAACAACATTTTCTACATTATTTTCCCCTCTGTAGCTGATGATGCACATATGGTGACTTCAGTCAGTATTTCAGTTCATTTTGTTCCATAAGACCAAGCCATGGCAACATCATTTTGATACCCAGTAAATATGATTCAAGAATCCCAATGTAGAGCCAGGGATTACAACATAGCTGGCCATCTTTGCAGACCTATTGAGAGTTGGGGGTCTTGAATTATTTTGTTTTTGTTTATTTATACAGCATGCATGCTAAAACATAATCCTGCTTAATATGTAGGCACTCCCCTACTATTTTTAATGTTATTAACAGTGTTTCATAATTTTAATGACAAACTAAAACCTTGCTCACCAAATTTGGGACTCTGGTGGCCTAGTGTTGACATTCTGTAAATGCCCATTTGAAAAAAGCTAAAGAATACAAACCTTGCTAATATATTATACACATGGTAGTGATTAAAATCAAGAATGTGAATGCAATTCACTAGTTTGCTGAACCATGAACTGATGTAATACTAAAAATAGTGCTGTTCTTTGATTACAGACATAAGCAAATTATTTTTCAAGAAATGGTTTGGTTCAATGCAAAGTAAATAACATTATAAGTGGTGGGAGAGGCAAAAGGTTTATTTTAATTAATAGTCAATAAGAGCTGGTAGACTGTCCTGTCAGTAATCAGGGCTCTTTTAATAAGGGCTAGTGATCTAGTGGAGAAAGGAAGAGATCAATATGAGAATAGAAAGTTATAGACACATTTTTAGGCGGTAACAGTGGGGTGGATAGAAAAGGGCAGTGATTAGAGAAAAATCATGATCGTATATGAAACATTTTAATTTATATCACTGTATTTTTTTTTAAATACTTCACTATGTAAGCAATGAGCCTCACACATTTTTAGAGAAAATCTTACATTTAGCAGAGTCTACTTGTGTCATTGGGACTTCCATCGTTGACTGCTAGTTTGTTTGTAGCCTAAGGGGTAGGCTTACATTTTAAATATACAAAGTATCTAACAAAAGTGAGTATACCCCTCACATTTTGGTAAATATTGTATTATTTCTTTTCATGTGACAACACTGAAGAAATGACACTCTGCTACAATGTAAAGTAGTAAGTGTACAGCCTGTATAACAGTGTAAATTTGTTGTCCCCTCAAAATAACTCAACACACAACCATTAATGTCTAAACCGTTGGCAACAAAAGTGAGTACACCCCTAAGTGTAAATGTCCAATTTTGGCCCAAAGTGTCAATGTTTTGTGTGGCCACCATTATTTTCCAGCACTGCCTTATCCATCATGGGCAGGGAGTTCACCAGAGCTTCACAGGTTGCCACTGGAGTCCTCTTCCACTCCTCCATGATGACATCACAGAGCTGGTGGATGTTAGAGACCTTGCACTCCCCCACCTTCCATTTGAGGATGTCCCACAGATGCTCAGTAGGGTTTAGGTCTGGAGACATACTTGGCCAGTCCATCACCTTTACCTTCATCTTCTTTTAGCAAGGCAGTGGTCATCTTGGAGGTGGGGTCTTTATTATGTTGGAATACTGCCCTGTGGCCCAGTCTCCGAAGGGAGGGGATCATGCTCTGCTTCATGTCACAGTATATGTTGGTATTCATGGATCCCTCAGTGAACTGTAAATCCCCAGTGCCGGCAGCACTCATGCAGGCCCAGACCAAACATATATACACATATGTCTGTAGGACGTTGTGGGTTGCCAAGTCCTGCAATGTGCAGCAAAGCCACCGCCGGTGCTCATCGCAAGGCCTGCATATATATATTTAGCACATATACAGTTGTCTGTGTTGGGAACGCTTACGATGTTGTGTCACACCTTACGAGCCGCGCAAAACGAGGCGAGCCTTGTACGACGCACCACTGAGTCTGGATGAGTGCTGAAGGCGCTCATCTGTGAAGCTTCACAATTCCAGGCAGGCCGTGTATGATGCAAGACTTAGGCTG
This sequence comes from Discoglossus pictus, assembly GCA_027410445.1. Taxonomy (NCBI): domain Eukaryota; kingdom Metazoa; phylum Chordata; class Amphibia; order Anura; family Alytidae; genus Discoglossus; species Discoglossus pictus. The sequence continues at coordinate 237,098,620 of CM050163.1, forward strand.
GATGAGCGTTGAAGGCGCTCATCTGCGTAGCCTCGCAAAGCGAGGCGAGCCATGTATGGCGCCGGACTTAGACTGGATGAGCATCTGCAAAGCCTCACGAAGAGAGGCGAGCCATTGAAGCACGCAGGACTTAGGCTGCATTGTGAGGGGCGCAACTGCGAGCCAAGCGCGTAACTCTAAAAACCTTAAAAACAAACGGGGCTCACAATGAACACTGCGAGCGGGCGAAGCTTGCAATGAAGGCGCTCAGCGTGGGGCTCGCGATGAGCACCGAAGGTGATCAGTGCAAAGCAGGAAAGTTGACGTATATGGGGGAGAGGCTCGCAATCAGCACCGAAGGGGACCCCTTTGAGCCACGCGTTGAGCTCCAAAGGCGATCAGAGCGGGGCTCGCAATGAGCGCCGAAGGTGCTCAGAGGAGCAAAAGCCTCACATTGTGTGGCAAACAGCATTGCCAGCCTTACAATTTTAATCCTGTCATTTTTGACGGACAAGTTCCTAGTATATAAATATATACATATATAAATTCATAGATTAAACAAATGTGTGTAACTGTACATTTGTTAAATAAACCCAAAATAAAAAAAAGCCATTTCTGGTGAGTAACTAAAGAGATACTTGTATAGTGCGTTTAATAAACATTGAATCTTCCGGTTAAAGAGTCAGGTAATAATTATCCAGTGCACACAGGAAGGATGTGGAGGGCTGGTAATGATTTCCATAAATAGATGTACATCAGTCTCTTAACACTTTCCGTGTAGACACTTTTTGGCAATGGATGGATGAAGCTATCACAGTATTCATCACAGTTGCTTACAGTAAACCATGCTTGAGGCATTTCAGTCCAATCTCCAAGCTGTTGTACTTTCCAATTTGTCATGTTGACTTAAGGATGAGTAGAAACCAACATTATGTTTGGATTCATCTCCGGCCTGACACTGATGTAACGGCTGGACTGGAAAGTAATACCATATTTCTTATGGTGTCTAAAAAGTTCTAATGACAGTGATGTATGTAGGAAGTAACATAGCTCTAACTGATGTCTTATTTCAAGTCACACACTGTTTATTTTGTACCTGGTGACCTAAGTGCTAAGGGAAAATATTGGCATCCTATAAAGAAAAGACAAAATATGTTGATGTAATATTTTTTTTATAGAAATCATTTGCGTTGATATAATGATTTGTGACCTAGATGCTCTAAGCTTCTCAACGGCCACCTTAGGGCCCTATTTAAATCAGGAGGTGTAAACTGTGGCACACCCATGTATTGGCTGCGTGAGCTTTTTTCCCTATATTACACCACTATGTTAATCTTTAGCTCCCCCACAATACGACACTCAGTGTAGGAAGTAAGCCAAATCAAGCTTTACAAATGAGAAACGGCTCTAGGAAACAATAGAAAATGTCATTCCCTGGGGATTGCTTCCATTTAAATACCCCCCTCCCCGCTGCTTGGGGTGTTAATCGGGAGCCTCTGCACCATAGGGGTTAATATTAGGTGCAATGGGTCCTGATCTATACCCCCTGCAGCATGGGTGTTAATTTTATGTGGTTAACATTTTAGGGGTAGTTGTTTAGAGACAGAGTATTTTCCCTTTAATTGCGGCGGCGGCACTCAGCAAAGCTTTTAAAGCCATTGCGAGTGGTCTGTGGTACCCGTAATATTACCTTTATTTTTTTGTAGTTAGGGCACTGCCCTGGTTTGCAAGTTATCCCTAAAATGATATTAGCATAGGGTTTGGGTATGAAATTCTAACATAGTAACTCATAAGGTGTTAGGCAGTGCAAAAATCAGTGGAGATTTTTGCTGTTCTTTTCGGCTTTGTTGCGCAGCAGTCACTCATAGCAGTTCTCTCGCAATGTTTCACGGATGGGGAACAGCATAGCTGGGTAGGATTTACTGTGCTACTACGGCACTAGTAATTAATTTCGCCCGGGATTAGCATAGGGCCCATAATATTTTTTGGTTTCAAAACCTGTTCTTTGAGTATTAGCTTTTCTCATCATAACTAATTTTATATAGGTATCTTTGCTACATATTCTACTAGAAATATCCAGCAAATGCTTAACATCTTTATTAGAATATGCTGCAAATATATAGTCCCACTATGTCAATGAAGTGTATTATAGGTTGAGGCTGTACATTTCAAGAATCAATTTTCATAACTTATGCGCTTGTAAAGTTAAAAAGTAGAGCTGGAGAGGGCCTTGTGTGCCTCATAATGTGGTGCCCTTATTGAATACTGTGAATAGGCTGCTCTGATTTATAATTATCTGGCTCAATCTATGGAGACAGACAAACTTAAAGGAGCACTCTAGTTTGAAGAAAATAATCAAACATAATGTAATTCATCTAAAAAACATTAGGAGCTATTTACGTCATAATCATGAAACCAGTTTCAGAGAAAGTCTTACATTTTTCAGCGCTTTAATATTGGATTGTTAGTCTGTCTGTAGCCCAGGGGGTTGGTTACCTTACTGTAGTATGCTATTCTACTGGGATAGTAAATTTCAACATTTTTATGTAGACATTTTTTGGGATGAAAAGCAAGTTAAGTCTTGTATTCTTACCTCCACAAACATGGAAGTCCACACCACCCTTTATTTTATCGAACTGATCATAACCTGTAGTGTGGAGTGGTGATGACACTGGCTAGTATTAAACATGTTTCAAGAATCAATTAGAGTGGATCATTACCTGCTCAAATGTTACAAGTACCAAAGGGTTTCAAGTTAAATTACTAGATTTCATACGAGGTATCTGCTCTCAGACCCCTCATGTTGCTCTCAGAACTAGAGAGCACCAAAAAAGCATCATAACAAGTGAAAAAAAATAATGAGCCAGTGCCACTAGCCAACTACTGATTATTGCAATAATCACACTGCTTACAATGGGGAATTTCTAATGAAACATGTAGATTATTTTCTTTGAGTCACTTCCATTTTCTTTTCTTTTTTCTTATGGAAGAACTATTGCTTTCATTACTGAAAGTACACAATTAGACATTAAAGATAATTCTCTTGTTGCTAATAACAGCATAACATACACTTTGTAGTCCAAGGCTTTTTGTTTAAAGGGGCAGAAATGCTTAAGCTTACTTTCCACAGTGTGAGAGAGCACACAAATGCTGCTGAAGTCTGTATTTTAGATAAGTTGAGTAACTTACAGAGAACACCCCAAAAAATGAAGCATACTAACAGAGGTTTGAATTTGCAGCAGTGACCTCATATGCTCTTTATTTAAACACCCACAAGCCATGCTCCTCTGCCGGCCAAATCAAAAGTGAGAGACGCATACATGAGGCCGTACAATAGGTCGGCTTGTGCTTAGTGGTGAATACAGTCTGATTTAGAAGATTTCTCCTCTGTAATGTAGCTTCTCACTATTGGCTGAAACATACAACTGTGGGTTGCTGTTTTTTCTGCGCGTGGATACTTGCCTGGCATCTTAGTTCTAGTCTGCCCTTACAGTTTCATATACTTTAGCTTATCTTCCTTTCCTCTGTAATGGCACACAAGACTACACCCTGAGTGGGCACCATTGCACAGTGTGTGCTAGTTAGTAGAGTTACATTTTTACTTAAGCTCTCTAATTGCAAGCCACACCTTTGCATTTGGGGACGGCAAAAGAGCTATATATATGTTCATTGGATTATTTGCATTTGGCTGCACGACCATAGGTTGTAGACACTGGCTTTAGCTCATATAAGCAAATAATGTTCTTTTAGACGCTCAAAAACTTTGAAACTTTGCATTTTAAAAACAATGGCAACAAATCTCTGTTTTTTTCCTGGGTTGGTAAAAGACTAAACCATACAGCATTCTTATCATGTAAACTCTTTGGAGCATTAACCATTACTGCAGCTGTTTATAAAATATTTATAAATGTTATATTGTAGTTTTATCTTCCTCATCAATTGTGCTGCTCTGCGGACTGCACTGACACCTTTGAGATGGATGATAGCATTAAAATAACACTAAAGTGCAGCTAGCTGTCTTGTACCTGTCTATACTCTCCTGCAAGAAAAGCTTCTTCCCTTATAAGCCTCCTTTTATATCTTACACACAACTGCACACATTAAAATCTATTAAGATTTCTCTTGTGGTCAATTAAAACTTATCATAACGGGCATTAAATCTACATAATTTTCTCTCCCTGCTGAAAACTCCAAGGCTACTGTATAGTACCAGTCATTTCTGTAAATCTCATACTCCTCCGTGCTTCTCTTCCTAGACAAGGTATAATTTACATTTTCTCTAACATTCTGGTTTAATGTGGCAGCTGTTGCTATTGCATAAGCTGAATCATCAGGAGAATCCGTTCTTACATTATTGAAAGGCAAAGTGACTTTTAAATGGCATTGAGAGGGCAGCTGCATTGTTATAAGATCTTAAAATCCAGAAGTTTATACTGTAAAAACTTTCTTTTTTTTTTTATAGATTTCTGTTGTAAATTAGGGAATCTTCCAGAGTTCATAACTACATAGTTATTAAAAGGCTTGCAGATTTTCTGTAGGCAATACCTTGCACAAGCTGTGATATCATTGATTGGATATCACTGATTTTTGTGCATCTTGGACCTATAGGATGGTGGTGTTGGGCTGGGCGGGGGGGTGTTATCATGCTGCGGCTTTCTCATATGTTGTGTTGTCAATGGGGTATTTGCAGTGTACATAGCATTCCCCTTTGGAAGGACAAACCCTTTTTTCTTGGGGAATCATCCTGTCCCTTGAATATCCCTCTTTTCAAGGAAAATTCCAAATTTCAGGGATTTCAGGGCAAATCACTGGTTTGCAGACCTGACCATGCCCCACTTTTTCTGGTTCTTTCTCTTGCTTTCTGTTAAAGTCTAGGAGAAAGATAGAAGCCCACAGAGTCAGTTGTACAGAATACACTGTAAACATATTAAAGGTACACTGTCACCCCAATATAAAGTTCGACATGAAACTGGCTATAAATTGTACTAGCCTTTTTTATTTTCAGTAAATCATTCTTCAGTATACATCATTGTTTTGTAGCAAATGAGTGGCTTAGTGTGCTAATTTGTTCAGAGTGCTTGAAATACCTTGTAAGGGTACAGGCAAGCAGACTGTGATTCTAACTGCCACATTAAAGCCCCTATTTAGTATTTGGGAGCCACTCATTTCCATAATAATGCAGCACAAATAATAGTGAATTTCTAGGGAAATGCAGACAAACATGTCTAAAACAATTTATAACCATTTTTTCATGCTCCTTAAGAATAACAACTTGATATTGTGATGACAGTGTACCTTTAAGTGTGTACATATCAAACAGAAATGCATTAACACTATCTAATAGTGCATCATGTTTCCGGAATATAAATGTCCCTCTTTGGACATTTCAAATGTTGGTATGGAAAATAGGTGCTATCTGCAAGCACATTTCATTCCATTCATCCCAAATTTGTAATCCTTTTGGAAGCAAAGCCATCATGTCTGCTGCCATTAAAGCTAATTTGAATACTATAGTTAAAAAGTGAAGGCCATGAAGAGATGCTAATGAGTGTGATGGTAATTTGCTATGAGAAAATTGCAGTTGCAGCCCTTCACGGTTAACTTAACTTTATAATTATACCTGACGTTAATTAAAACTCTTTAAGATGCATACTAGTACAAAAAGATATTTCATTGATATAAACAAGTTAAATAACCAACATTTTGTCAACAACATTACTTTTTAATATGACCCTTTCTCTGCATAGAGATTCAGGTCACAGCTGATGCAGCAGACACCTAGCAGCTGCCTCCCATTGGATGGCAGCATTCCAAACACATCTGAAAATAAGAAAGTGGGCTGTCCTTGCAGATTGAATTGTTGCTGACAAATTTTGAAAATACATTTTGTCAAAGACACTCTATGTTGCTTTACAAAAACATTCTCCCCTCATTACTATTAATTTTAGAGGGATAATAAGTACTGCCACAATATACTCTTTTTTTTCACTATATATATTTGATTTCAAACTGAAGGCTAAAAGAGGTAATTTGCAACGATACCTCATTGAATGAGTAAGTACTTCAGTGGATTCATGAATCATCATTAATATAGTATAAACTAATTAGCTTTCCATTAATCTTGATTAAAACATTGGCACTTTTAGCAGTCACATTCCCATTGTGCAGATAAAATCATCTTCTGCTTTCAAAATGTCCTTTCTTTTTAGCAAGTAGATTTGTCTTTCATCAAAATTGATTCTATAACTGGCAATAATTATTTGAATTTTGACTTTATAAAATAATACCAAGGGGTTTAATCACTGCCATATTTCCAATATTTCTGGATTCCAGATAGTATATTGCTCGAGTATCTCACAATACATACAAGTCTCATTTTCTTCCTAATGCTAAGACCACCAAGGAGTGAAGCAGTTCGATTTGATTATTCACTGTATTCCACTATAATCTAATTTTGAAAATAAAATCACGGGCTGGTATCCATATTTTGATATTAATGTAATGGCATTCAAAAAAGCAAAGGTACTTGTTCCAAATGTGGTATAATTTAAAACTATAGGCAGTAACAGATACTTTACTAACCTTTCTGAACCACCCAGGCGTTAATTACCCTAGTTACTTCTTCGAGTCTGGGCATGCTCAATCTTACTTTTCACTTTTCACTTGAATTCAGAATCCCAGAGGGTAACTTGCAATTATTGTCTCAAACCAAAGAAATGTCACTGTATTCTTAGTGGTTTCATCAGAAATGTTGATTGACAGGTAAAAAAATGCAAACTTTAATATAATATACCAAATAGATAGTATACAGGGAATTTCTAAATTAACATCTTTCAAAGTTTATTATGGATTTGAATAGCGCCGCTGTTAAAAAAACAGTCCGATAGTAGAATATTACAAGGGATACATTCAGTCCACACTTAATAACTAACAATTACTAGCTTTCAGGGACTATTGTGTTGTTATTTTTATATTGCAGTCCATAGCTTTTTAGTTATACTATCACCTTCTATATTTTAATCTGGGGAAAGGCAGAAAACTTCTCCACAGAATGGTCAACCAGTCGTGGTATTAGTGGTCCTTTTTTTCCTCCTATCTAGCAAGTTTTGGGGCTTCAACTAGTGAGCCTTCCAGGTAGGAGGACCCACTGAGGTCATAGGTCTATTGTCCACACTATCATTTTTTTCTAGATGCAGATATGACTGCTAAAAATAATTGGAGAGTGATTGTAAATTAATCCATTGTTATATTCTACTATCAGAATGTTTTTTAACAGTGGTCCTATTCAAATTACTTGTTACCTATACTTTTCAATGTAAAAGTTGCTCTTTAAAGCAGTTCTCTACCCTTTTTTTGGCCAGGGTTTACAGAGAGCTTTACATACTACATAAACAGTGGTTATCATAATCAAGTGTAGCATTCAACATCTCTTTCATGTACAACATATACATATGGCTGTAGGAAGATATCCCATGCAGCAATTTTTATTTAAGGATATGATTATCAGTTTGTAATGCAGGATCCAGACTTTCTTTGATGCTTTGGTGCTTGGACTTTGAAGTATATAACAAATCTCAGTAATGGCACATTTTATTCCCTCCAGGTGTCGGAAGAAAGACTAATGCCATTAATTTAGTGTTGGCACACACCAGAACAATCTGTGTGCTCCAGGCTGGAGTTTACGAGCAGATATATTACCCAGACCCATGCCTCAATCTTTTCCTAATTTTCCACCTGGTTTTATAAGTCTCAGTGACATTTAAGAAATTATACAGGGTGACTCTTAAAGTGTTCACTGATATACTGTGCTTAGTGTGCAAATGAAAATACCACATTTTGGAAAGGGAAATGTTGAACTTGGCAAGCTATTTTTTCTTACTTTTTTAGTTCTAAGGCCATTGAATTTCCATATTTTCTCTGGACCAGATGCACTAATATGCTAAAGAAGTTGAAGAGCCTCTCAATTCCATGTTGTCCATACTACTCTATAGGACATACATATTCAGAATTGACTTTTCTTCAAGTTGTCCCGACACTTCACCATTTGATACATCTGGTCCACTATCTATTGATCCATATGTATAAATATATTTGTTAAATGATCACGGCACAATGAAATGTATGGAGAGCTATTGTTGCATTGAGTGAAGCAAGGTTTCTGTTTCTGGGCCAGTGAAGTGGAAGAGGTGTGGTGTCAATTCCAATCTTATCCTATTATCAAATAAAGGCTCTGGAATTTTTCCTGTTCCCTCCTCTACTTTTTTCTCCAGTAATATGTACAAACAGCCACTATCATTCACCACTCAGGATGTGATACAACAAATACAAAATGGATTCCTATAATCATAAACAGAGTCTTTCAAAATATATATCTTCACAAAAATGTTTTTTTGTCCATGTCTTATACAGCTGGTAATATTGTTAGTTTGGTACATACTTGAAAAAACAATGTTTTGATACAAATCAAACACAATCATATTTTAATACAATGGCATTCAAAATGACACATAGTGATACAAGTAGGTTTTAAGGGGGTTGATAATATTCATTTAGCTGCTCGCAAATGCCTAAAACTCACAAATTTGGCTGTGCTTTTTTTTTAAATTATTTTTTATAAATGTTTAGATGTTTTCTATTGACTCCAACTAGCAAATTCAACTCCTTAAGCCTAAACTAGTAAACCCTGCCTTTTTAAGTCTTATTTCAGGTGGCATCATCATATGATCTGACAATAATTAAGCAAACCCATAATTTATTTCTTAGACACAGTAAACAGTAATGAGACCGTCATCATGATATCAGTAAAACATGGAAGTTACACGTAATCTGCAATCGGAGGCTACAAATTAATTGGTACTAATAAGTAATATTTGCTGATCAGGCTCGCAATCTAGCACTCTATAAAATGCATTAGATCATCTGTTTTAGTCCATGTGGGTTTCATGATATGTATTAACCCCTTGAATTCTAGGATCGATATTACTAAGAAATAACATTTAAAAATAATATTTTAATTGCATATTTGTGAGTTTGAGACTGTTGTTCTTTCCATTCCTTCCCGTGCTTTTAAAGTACAGTATTGTGTGTTTAATTGCTGCTACAGTTTTAAGTGTTTGAAAAATGCCCTTGTTTGTCCTATTTAGTACTCGTAATATTTTTGACAGAAACATGATACTTTTTTTAGTCACGGGTCAGACTTTATTTGTGATCTAGCGCTCTGGGTCTAATAGAATATCGATTTTGTCTAACTTTAATCATTTAGAGCTCGTTAAATTTTGATCTGTGCTAAAACCAATGGAGTTCTAAGGCTGGTTTTGCGTCTTTGGCTGGCCCGTAATTATTGTGGGAGGGTAACTCGTAATCAGATTGTAGCTAATAGAATATGTGACAATATTAAGAGTTATTTAAAATGTATGAATTGGCCAAAAGAATAAGGCCCATAGTATACTAAACCAAATGAAGCATTACACCAATTAACACATGACTCTGACTATAAAAGGCAGCTTTTTCATTTAGCACTATTAATATCACTTTGATTAAACATTTTTAAACAGACACAGGTTTATCCAATTTTTCGATTTCACTAATAAAATTGCATTAAAAAAAACAAGCATAAATAACAAATGCGTCTATTGTACAGTTGGGAGAATCACGTTGTTTTTTAAAGCTATCTCACTTTATGCTGAGTGAATTATCTAAGAATGTGTATTTTGATCCAGATAAGTATCACTTCAATTTAAATTGTTTATGTACTGTGCAGAGAGACCTTCTTCTCAATCAATATATAAATGAATTAGTTAATGGGATATAATGGACTGGAATAATATCCAAAAGGAGATAATGCTATAGCCACTTCATACTGTTTGGCACCTCTTCTCTACATAGCAATGCTAGTATTATCCTGAACATTTATCCTTTGTGATCAAGGTATTTATCCTTTGTGATCAACAATAATGGCCCATTGCTCTTTGTTTCTTTGTCTTCAGGGCAGCAAACTTTAAGAACTACACTTTTATCCAGCTGAATGAGGAATTCTCCCGTGGAAAAGGATTAGATGTTGGCGCCCGAGCTTGGAAGGGAAATAACGTCCTCCTGTTTTTTTGTGATGTTGATATCTACTTCAATGCAGAATTTCTGAACACTTGCAGATTAAACACAATGCCAGGTATGGACATGCCATCAGGATTAGTTTTATTATTATATACTAGCGAATTGCCCGTCAAAAAATGACAGCAATTAAATTGTAAGGTAGCTAATGCTGTTTGGTGTATAATAATGAAATATGTAATACATTACTAAATGAATATAGTGTACCTATTGTGAAGCATTGTGATGAAGAGCTGGCAATCTGTGTTGATGTTGCTGCAGCATTAGTGGTGTGGAGCTGCTGTGTAAGCATGCTGAATGTGTGCACTGTGTGGTATGAATATCCGTAGGTCGTTTGTGACGTTTTGCTAGTTTCTTGTGGTGTTTTGCGAGTTTAGAGTGCTGTAGCCTCGTTTTCGTTTGGTTCGGCGGCCATTTTTTCTCTCGCTTCAATTTTTTTTTAGTCTCTAAACTCTTTTATTTCGAGTAAAATGAAGGTCTAAGTTGCATTTTTGAGGTCCTGGGTGCTCCCACTTGGTGTAGGTAAGGTTTTTATGTATGTGCTGTGTGTATGTATTGTGTTTTACATTTTTTAATGTTCGCGAGTTGCGTCGTAATGTGTGTGAACGTGTGTCGTATGTTGTTTGCGAGTGTCGTAATGTGTGTGTCGTGCTCTTTGGGTTGCGACGTGAAATTGAGAGGGTCGCAGTTGCTGGCATGGAGCGCCTTCGGCGCTCCATGCCAGCAACTGCAGCCCTCGCTTTGCGAGATCCTCAGGTGCTCAGGGCCGCGGCTCGCTGCGCGAGTCCGCAGCGTTAGCAACAACTCGTACGCTCACAACTATATATGTGATAGAGCACACCTAATACAATAATATATACACAATATATTAGTAGTACATGTCAATAAAATGGCACAGGAAAGGTACCATTTATTGTAGAACTGAAATGTACTGTCACTTCAAAATACAAATAACATAATTGCAATTGTTTTGTAATTATAAATTAGTGAAAATTTAGAATTATTTTATAAAAAAAAAATACTGAAAGAGAAGGCTGCAGCAACCAAAATCAATGAAGATTAGCAGTGGGGGGCAATAAAGATAAAGCATGACTGGCATTTAAACATCTCTGCTTATTTTCTTCATACCACCCACTATTAATATTAACTGCTTTTGATAAGGCCACTAGTTTAGAGGGTGGATCTTGCAGTTAATTTACACCTAATGCAATTCTAACTTCTATATCAACTTCCACTTAGATTTTTTAATTACAACCTATGGCAAATGTGTTTATTTTTATACACATTTTTCTTCTCTGTGTCACTCTATGCCATTGTTCGGGGCCATAATACTTTTGCCAGATATCCACTATAATAGTTATCAGTCGTATGTAACATCTGCGAGATGCATTCTGCGCAGGCTTTACTCACAGCTAATTACCCTATAACCCTGGGAATCGTGCAACTGCGCATGCATGGTGGAGGGTGGGAGAGAGGGGGAGAGAGACTGAGGGCGCAAAGAGAGCACACACACAAAGAGAGGGTGCACACAGAGAGGAGGCGCACTGAGAGAGACAGAGGGTCACACAGAGAGAGGGAGAGGGTGCACAGGGAGAGGGTGCACAGAGAGAGGGAGCAAGAACAGAGAGAGACAGAACAGACAATTGAATATAACATATGACACTGTCATTTATGGCGAGCAAGTTACTAGTTCTCTTATAATACTGGGATCTCAGTCTGCGAATATGAGTGCAGATTCTGAGGATTTTTTGATTACAAACATTTTTCTTTATTAAGGACAGATTCTGTTTATGTAATAATTGTCATTCTTTTTTTAAAGCTCAAATGATATCTGGAAAATTTCAAATGATGTCTGGAAAATTTCAAATGATTTCTATTTCAAATGATTACTTGAAAAATTTCAAATGATTTCTATTTCAAATGATATCTGGAAAATTCAGCCAGTATCTTATTTGAATAGCGCTTTACTGGGCCTCTGTTCTTATACATGTACGCGTTCTAACACAAACTAATGTTCTGCACTTTGTCTTATCTGTAGGGAAAAGAGTCTTTTACCCAGTGCTTTTCAGCCAGTATAACCCGGCTATCATTTATGGTCATCACGATGCAATACCTTCCATAGACCAACAACTGGTAAGTTATCTGTGCACTGAATGATGTATATCAATGCATCCTGTGTCCTCTCTTCCTTCCCCTAAGTACGTGCGTTGGGTATGTGTCAAACCTCCTAACTTGGCCAATCCAAACAGCAAGGCATTTGGGATTTTCACACTGGGTACTAATATTTACGAGAATTGCAGAAACTTTTCCAAAAGGTAGTCACTGTTCTATTTGAAATGGCGCAGACTGAGGCAATATTTTTAATTTGTTTATATATTTTGTGGTTATCATGATGAGATTCCAGAGAGGATAATGGGAAAATGTGTTCTTTTTTATTTTATTAAGCAGTCTAAAACAATTAACATTTACCTTTTGCAGTAAATAAGGAACCTCCTTCAGGAAAAATGGCAATGATCAAGTTTCTATACCAGTATCGAGCAACCTATTTCATTTGAAGGGCCAAGTATGCTTCCCCAGAATGCTGGATTTTATTTGCTAGGTTTAGAGAGATATAATGGACTGTAGACTATTCAAGAGGGGCCTACTCTCCTACTAGAAAATATACATGAGATGTGCATGAGGGCTGCATACAACCCCCTGGCACCTATTGCCCTCCATTGCTCTATGCTATCAAATACAAACCAGTTTATCCCTCTGTACAGATATGACTTCATGAGACGTTGCAACACTCTTGCCCATTCAAATCTACTTATTTTTGCACTTAATTTGCTAAAATATTCCAGTTGGTAAAACATCAAACGGCTGTATACAAATATACAATGAGGCGTGTTTTTGGTTTTATGCTGCTTATATATATATATATATATATATAATTTCAAAACTATTAATTAGATAGATATATGGATTGATAGATAGATATACAGTATAGATTGATAGATAGATAGATAGAAAGATAAATAGACAGAGAGATAGAGAGATAATGTTACATGATATATAGATAGATAGATAGATAGATAGATAGATAGATAGATAGATACATAGATAGATTGATAGATAGATATAGATAGATTGATAGATAGACAGAGAGATAGAGAGATAGATAGATAATGTTACATGATATATTTATATATAGATAGATACATAGATAGATAGAAAGATAGATAGTTCTTAATTAGTTTAGTATTTTAGGCCATCCTTTTAATGGATGCTGGGACACTGTATTTGAAAAATGACTGTACTTACTGGAACTAATGAATGCACAGTTAATCTTATCAGTGCTCTATAGCAAAGTTATAATTTAAAGGCTTAACAAATCAGGGTTATGAGCAATTGTTATAGCAGGATATTATTTTGTGTCATTTTAGCATTAAATGGAAATTGTTTGAAATTAATCTATTCTGCCAGAAAACTTTCTTCTGAATTTATTTTTCTGTGATCCAGAATGCTTCATGGGCAGGTTTCCAGACAGTGACATTAATTCATGAATATAAGGAATGGGCGCAGATCCCTCTGTATACTTAAAGTGCATTTCCCCTATTGGGGTTATTCATTATGTGATTTGAATCATATGAATTCATTTTTAATATGATGCAACCGTAATATATACCATATGCAGCAATTGCTTAGCAATAATTCATTTTTGACAATATCCTGAGATGCAACTTGACCATTTTCTTGTTTTGAATGATAAGAAAGTAAAGAATTAATGAAGAAATCGAAGAAAGAAAGGGTTGTACTAAATGTGGAAAGCATACAAATAAATTGCTACTGTTAAACAGAATAATCCACTCTAAAAACTATATTATGAACAATGTTTTGTAATAAGAAAAGAAAAAACCTCAGTATTACTCAAAATATGTGTTTCCCAAACAGTATGCTATGAAGTTCTTTGGTTGCATTTGGTAGGGCCAGAGGTTTAACATGACAGTTTCCTCAACAAGTATAGTTGTTCTTGCTAAGTAAATAGATGAGGTGGGAGACATTATAGATGTTGTGGCCACATTGTATTTATTTGAAAAAAATTGGCTGCTGGGAAAGAGTTTTTGAATTCTATGGTGGCATTTTGTAATTATATACAGTGGATGTGGGTTTGTTGGGTGCCACCTCAAGATCTAGAGCTCCTGTCAATGCTTGTTGGTAACACAAGTGTTTCCCAGCTGAATAAGTTTATGAAACAAGGCTTTTGCATAATATTTATTAATACATTTGGAATTACATTTTTTTAAAAGCTTGTTGTACTTGTAATGTTAATATTAGGAAACTTGGCTTTTTATTATTGTAGCAGACACCAGTTACACACTGTTCTATGGTTTTTAATGAGGAATGAACATGGCCACAGTGATGACATCATAATCCTATGGATGAATGTGAACCAGTAAAACTTTAGATTTTTGTTGCAATGTGAACCATTTCATTTATATTCAGTGATATAATTCTTTGTTTGAAAATTCAATATATACCAGAGTGTTGTCCGTTAGGTGGTGGAGATCACATATATAGTTGTGAGCATTGCGGGTTGTTGCGAACACTTGAGGGCTCGCACAGCGAGCCCGCCGCAACTGCAGCCCTCGAGAAGTTGCTGGCAAGGAGCACCAAAGGCACTCCGTGCAAGGGGGAAATGATGAGCGCCGTTGGCGCTTATCCCTACGACCGCGTAAGACTTAGGCAGTGAGCGCCGAAGTTGCTCATTGCGCTGGTGGAGATGAGCGCCATAGGCAGTCATCCCTACGACCCGCGGAACTACAGATGAACAGAAATCTCAATTAGACAATTCACAATGCGAGACCCATAGCACTTTGAAAAAATCCAGTGGAAAAATTACAGCCCGTAACACTTTGCAAAAAGGAAAGCGGAACTTAAAAAATACGACCCGCGGCACTTAGTGTTTTTTTACCTCAGATTTTTTTTTTTCTAAGTTAACGGCTGATCCGAGCACATACAAAAACAACCAAAACACAAATAAAAATAAAGAAATAAATAAACATCACACACAGCACGAGCCAGGACGTCTGGGAGTGAGGTTGCACGACAATTTAAACACAATTTGCAGAGTTTCGGCACTCAAAAATCGCCTAAGCGACAAAAAAATGGTGGACAAAAAAAGCAAAAACTAGGCTACACGACCCCTAACCACGCAAAACCCTGCCAGGCACAAAATACTTTTACCCAGGAACGTACAAGGTATAAAATACACTATTAGGAAACACAGAAAATGCTCTAGACCTGCGTTACACATAGACAATTGCAGCCATTTCACAACACTAACTTGCAACTAATAACATTACCATCCTAAAATGGCGCTTTACACAACTAAACAAACCGTTTGCCCTCGCGCACGCAGCCTATTTACACTGCACACTTGCCACATTGCTGACACTTACACCTGGATATATTGATTGCTGGATATATTGATTACAAATAAGTAAAGAAAATTAATGTATTATTTAATTAAGTAATTAATTATTTTAAAAAAATATACTTAGTGCTACGGGGTCGTAGGGATGATCACCTATGGCACTCATCTCCACCAGCAAGGAGTGCCTTGGGCGCTTTTTGCCTGGCCGCAAGCGCGGCCCTCACTTTGCGAAGGCCGCAGTTTCCCTGTTGCATTACCAATGGATTTTGGCAAGCCCGGGTGCTGACAAGTATATATGCGATGGTCCCATGTATTGACTATGGATGGCTTCTTATATATATCACAGACTATAAATATATACCTTAAGTATGAGATACACAACCATACATAACACAAATGCTTTGGGTTTACTTCAAAATAAGATGCCACTGGAAGTACTACCTTTCATGGTTACACCACACTATCCGGGCCATCCATGACCATTTCACACCTCGCTCCTCCAAGCCAACAAGCACAGTGCCATATTCTGGTGAATCATGAAATATTGAGTCATTGGATTAAACTCACAAGTAATATCCTGCTACTTGTTTTGTGCCTGTCCATGAAACAATGTGCTTTCTGGACTCTGGATATATTTCCACAAACCCATTTGGTTCTCAGGAAATTGTGTGAAACGAATAATCCCTGATGTAGACTGTATGTATCTATATACCAACCTCTTTGTAGTCCACCCATGACATGACAGTGGTTGTCACATAAGTAAAAGAGTTATAACATTACCTGATTGGAGTGGAAACAAGTTAGAAAATTGGCAAAAGGTATGTGCCAAACAAATTACATTATTGTGTATTGTTATCTTTTTATAGCACGTATTAAAAAGACTTAAAAAGGCATCTTAAACAAAATACTGTATGCATCTACTTTTAAGAGTTACAGTGAGATAAAATGCCTGCTGTAGTACAATAGAAGCATATATCTGTATTATTTAATTATTTATTTGGTACTTAACATTTTTCACAGAGATTCCATGCTAAATATAGAGCTTTGCACTTTACACATTCAGAGCAATAGCTTGCTGGGAATAAAACATTAAATCATTCTTAGCTACATTAGATTTCAAGCTGTCAAATGGAAATTGCTTGATTATACAGATTGAAAGAAATCAATATAAAAACTAATATGTATGAATCCCTCTGCTTTCTGACCTTTAAAACTACTGGGATATCGTAAGTTAGCAATTTGTTTTTTTTTACATGAAAGAGGTGACATTACAAAAAGAAAAACTAGATATTACTGTGAAAATTATGAAATGTAAAAAAATAGAATACAAGTTTATGTTGTAATGTAACTGTGTTCATAATAGGCCAGAATCACTAAGGTTCTCCAAGGCCGCTAATGGGTTCTCTTAGACTGAGGTGGCTACTATTATAAGTCTGACAAAAGGCCCTCTGGCCCCCTGACCACCCTACGAACCAAATGAAAGTGCCACTATTGCTTGAAATATGCTGTGTAACCAGTGAGAGAATAGTATGTATTAATACTCTGCTTATATATAGAAGGTTCCATCTTTATTGCTTCCTGACCTATCAAAGCGGAAGGAGGGTGGAGAGAGGTGGATTTGAATCCTTAAAAGTAATATAAACCCCTTCCACCACACATGCTCCAAAGCATGCAGCTCTGCTTTTACACACATAACAATTGCACAGTCTTTAATAAAAAAAAATGTAATGCAAACAAAAAATATTGTTTTATTGCATTTTCCCAACCTAATATTTTTTTTAGATTCATATTTTTTAAAACATATATATATTTTCAGTTGTCCTACATCCTGGCTGAAGGGTCCCTTTACACATTCATAATTCAGTATACATGAAAACAATGAATAACTATACTAGTATATGTAACAAAACATACTTTACTTCCAGGTAGAACATAGAGTGACTCAAGTGCGTGTCTGATTCTGTAACAATAATTAAAGGATAATAAATTCACATGTAAATTACAGTAGCTGGATGACTTGTCATACTTTTTGTGCTTTAACCTAAGCAAAATAATCACATATATAGTTGTGAGCGTACGAGTTGTTGCTAACGCTGCGGGCTCGCGCAGCGAGTCGCGGGCCTCGCGTAGCGAGGGCACTGTGCCAGGTTCTCAGTTGCTGGCATGGAGCGCCGAAGACGCTCCTTGCCAGCAACTGAGGACCCTCGCGAAGCGAGGGCCTCAGTTGCTGGCTTGGAGCGCCGCAGGCGCTCCATGCCAGCACCTGAGGACCTCGCAAAGCGAGGTCTTCAGTTGCAGCAACTGCGACCCTTGCAAAAAAAAGTTTACGTCGCAACACATTACGACACTCGCAAACAACATACGACACACGTTCACACACATTACGACACTCGCAAACAACATACGACACACGTTCACACACATTACGGCCTCGCAACACTCGGACGCAACTCGCGAACATTACAAAATTACAAACACAATACATACACACAGCACATACATAAAAAACTTACCTACACAAACAGGAAGCACCCAGGACCTCAAAAATGCAACTTACAACTTAATTGCACTCAAAATAAAAGAGTTTAGACACTAAATACTTTGTTAAGCGACACAAAAAATGGCCGACGAATAAAACGAAAACGAGGCTACACACGCAAACACCATACGAGACACGTTACCACACATTACGACTTCGCAAACATCGGACGCAACACGCCGACATACAAACATTTAAAACTTAACAAAGACACACAACAAACACATAAAAAGCTTACCTACAGCAAGAGGAACCAGCCAGCACCTCAAAAAAACAAGTTACACCTACATTTAAATCAAAATAAACACTTTAGACACTAATACCATCGCTAAGCGAGAGAAAAAATGGCCGACGAACAAAACGAAAACGAGGCTTCAGACGTAACTACACTACACTTACTCGCAATAATGAAACACATACTATGCGGAACGTATCACAATCATATTAAACACCATTTTGAACAGTAATACGCCTAAAATGGCGGATGGAACGCAAATTGTAAGCTGGAACGCAAATAGCGCATGCGTATTGCGTTCTAACGGTCTCACTTTCCAGAACTTTCTACAAGTTTATAAATACTGCCTATTTCCAACTAAAAAATACATTTCTCCTCAGGTGATCAACGGAGTGACTTCTGCTTTTACTTGAGAAGACAATTCTTTACTAATTTACTACTTTACATTGTGCAAATTACAACTGACAGGTAAGCTATAATATATTACATTTTATTATCAGGTCAGGTCAAACAAATAAAAAAATAAACTAGGATTTATGTAGTCATCATGTATTGCACATTTATGTGTATAGGCTCACAAAAAAAATTAAACTGAGCTTTATGTATAGTGACCTCTGACACGCACATATATGTCTATAATGTATAGTCACATGTGACACGCACATATATGTCTATAATGTATAGTGACATCTGACACGCACATTTCTGTGTATTGCCCCTTCATAGTGACATGTGACACGCACGTATATGTGTATAATGTATAGTGACATGTGACACGCACATATATGTCTATAATGTATAGTGACATCTGACACGCACATTTCTGTGTATTGCCCCTTCATAGTGACATGTGACACGCACGTATATGTGTATAATGTATAGTGACATGTGAGACGCACATATATGTCTATAATGTATAGTGACATCTGACACGCACATTTCTGTGTATTGCCCCTTCATAGTGACATCTGACACCGACATATATGTCTATAATGTATAGTGACATGTGACACGCACATTTCTGTGTATTGCCCCTTCATAGTGACATCTGACACCGACATATATGTCTATAATGTATAGTGACATCTGACACGCACGTATATGTGTATAATGTATAGTGACATGTGACACGCACGTATATGTGTATAATGTATAGTGACATGTGACACGCACATATATGTCTATAATGTATAGTGACATCTGACACGCACATTTCTGTGTATTGCCCCTTCATAGTGACATCTGACACCGACATATATGTCTATAATGTATAGTGACATGTGACACGCACATTTATGTGTATTGCCAATGCAACAAAATTAGCTTACAACAAAATCAGTAAACAACTACATTTAAATGACATTATATCTCATGTATACTGATATGTCACACGCACATATATGTGTATCATCTATAGTTACATCTCACACACACACATTTATGTGTGTTAGAAAAAAATAAAAAATAAGGTTAATTTAACCATTTAAATTTGACTCATGTATACTGATATGTCACACGTACACTTCATGTATGTGACATATGTGTGTAGACCCCAACAAAAAATAAGGTTAATTGAATTCATTTACTGCAATTCAATAGATCATATAAAGCTGAATCTTTCTATTTCTTTTAATATTCAAACAGACTCTGCATCAACAGCGTCTCTCAACAATTTGCACTGTGAAGCACAATCCCTTTTAAAGAACACCAACAAATTTGAAGAGGTAAGATACAACAAGACATTACATGCTCAAAAGGCCATGCTTTGCTAGATGAAAAATTATAAATATACAAATAACTATTTCACTTTCTTTTTCAAACAGACACTACAAGAAGACCGGCGGATTAAGATTGGCAGGAAGGCACCGTCTGTCATTCAAAACTTCTATCAAGGTAAAGTATTAAGTATAAACAAGAAATAACCATGAGCCTTATTCAATTGCAACTTTCTCAATTGAATAGAGCTCTATATAAGCACATAATATTTTTTTTATACAGAACTTTTTAGTTACTGAACTTCTAACCACAATCAAGGTTTTCAATAACTAAAAAGTTTGCTCAAGAAATATGTTATGTGATTATATAGAGCCCTCTTCAATTGGCAAAATTGCAATTCAATGAGGACCTATATATCTTTAATGGCCAAGGGCCTCACTCAAATGTGATTTGCCCATTTCAATAGGGCTCTATATAAGCACAGAGCATATTTTTTAAAGGAAATTTTTCTTTTGTGAACACGTTCCTTTTGGATACAAGTTCACTAAATACAAAATTCCGTAAAAAAATATGCTCTGTGCTGATATTGAGCTCTATTCCATTGGCCAAAACACAATTGAATGAGGAGCTCACAATATAACAAATGCAGTAACCAAAGGCCCTCATTCAATTGCTATTTTGGACAATTAAATATGGCTATAAATAAGAACTTTTAGGCCCTTACTCTATTTTAACAAATATATGTGATGTGCTTATTTACAACCCTATTCAAATTTATACATTGCAATTCAATTACGGCCTTAGAGTACTATTACATTGTAAAATATGCAATTGAATGAGGGCCAAACTATGCAACATATGGTACACACAAAGGCCCTCATTCAATTGCAATTTGCCCAATTGAATAGGGCTCTAAATAACAACATAACAATTGCTTAAAACTAAGGTTTTAGTTAATAAAAAAATATCAAAAATACAGTTTTTCAATGACTACAAAATTATTTTAAATAATATGCTATGTGCTTATTTAGGGCACAATTCAATTAGCCAAATCGCAATTCAATAACACACAAACTGCTACACACAAAACAGAATTTCTTATTAAATGTTTAACAACCTATAAGCCTTACAAAGAAGAAAAAATAAGAATAACAAAAGTGTTGTGCACCTAATAGCATTGTATAAAAAAGCACACAAACTCATAGCAAACTATATTAACATTCTTCTTTAATGTTTAACAACCTATAACCTGTACAATCAAGAAGAAATAAGTTTTGCACAAGTGATGCCCACCAAACAGGATTGTCAAAAACTAACACAAACACATAGCAAACTACATTAATTATATTATTTCATGTTTCACTAACTATAACCATCCCAATAAAGGTTAAATAAGTATACCACAAGTGGTGCGCACAAAACAGGATTGTACAAAAACTAACATAAACACATAGCAAAATAAATTCATATTCTTATTTAATATATCACAACCCACAAGCCTTACTAAGAACCTTAAATAAGAATAACAAAAGTCGTGGGATTGTACAGAAAGTTACAAAAAAATTTTTTGAAAAAAATAACCATAAATGATACAATACAGCCAAATTCATACATTTTTTACTTATTTAAAAGACATTTCACTCAAACAACATTTTGTATTTTACATTACAACAGATACTGCGTGAAGACAATCGGACGAGGACTTTTTCCACAGGACCGGACCATCGGACGAGGACTCGGACCAGACCAGCAGACAAGGAATTTCAACACAGGACCAGACCAGCAGACGAGGAATTTCAACACAGGACCAGACCATCGGACGAGGACTTTCACCAACGGACCACAACATCGGACGAGGGATATCGACACAGGACCACAATATCGGACGGGGGCTATCGCCACAGGACCACACCATCGGGCGAGGACTTCCAACAGAGGACCACACCATTGGACAACGATTTTGAAACGAGGACCAACAAACATTCGGATTTAAATCACACTTCAACCAAGGTAAACTATAATAAGTACTAAAGTATAAAACTAAAGAAACTGCTTTCAGTTGCATCCGTGTCAACAGAAAAATAAAATAATTAATTTACTATCTCCCTTATTTTATTTAAATTGCTACTATGCAATACATAGCTCAATAACCACATCACTTTTTTTTTCAGCAAAGAAGTTTTGCAGTGGTAAATATGTATCCACAAACAAAGTTTTTAATAAATAAAACCATTATTTTAAATAAATATGTTACATGCTTATTTACAGCAGTATTCCATTGCCCAAATTCTGAGCCACTGAAGACAGGAATTATAAATTTAACTAAATATCAATGATACATTCATGATTTGCCTTTTATTTCACCAATTGTGCACAATAATCTTTAACAGGAATTACAAATTTAAATATACACAATTACATTTATTTGTTTCCGTTTACAGATTAATATGGCTGATAACGAGACCAAAGAAGAGAAGAAAAGACGTCAAACTAGAGAAAGACAAGAGAGATGGGCCGCCCAGCAGACACCGGAGGAGAAAGAAATTCGAAGAGAAAAAGAACACAAAAGACTTGCAAATAAAAGAATATCAGCTGCAAAAATGAAAGATACAACCAAAAAAAATAAAAAAATAATAAAGCATTTACAAACTGTTCCTAAAACATCAGATGACATTTTACAACATACCAGTCAAGACAGACCAAAAAAAAACAACTACAAAAAAAAAGCATTTACAAACTCTTACTAAAAACTTACAGGAAATTTCAACCGAACAAGTCCAACATATACCAAGAAAAGCTACGAAAAAAACTAAACATTTAGAACCTGTTGTTGAAACATTTCATGACTTTTCATCTGATGAATATCAAAGTCAACATCCAATATGCGTTGCAAATTGTCCTTTACTGAAGTCTTTAGCAGTAGAGGTTCATAGTTGTGGGGACATGACTACTCAATGTCAATTTTGTGAGGCTTATTATTTTAAACAGGAGAGACCCCGAGATGGACAATTTATTAGTTGTTGTCAAAAAGGAAAGTTCAAACTTCCACAAAGGAAACAATTTCCAACCTATTTACTAAATATTATGACTCAACCTACTTTTCCAAATTACAACAATTTTAAGACAAACATAAGATCCTACAATAGTGCCATATTATTTGCATCTATGGGGGCAACATTGGCTGCTAATGTACCAGGACATGGTCCTTACTGTTTTAAAGTCCAAGGACAAATTTATCATCGGACTTCACATTTACATCCAGAGGAAGGAGAGCAAAGAAAATTCGCTCAACTATATGTCCTAGATACAATGGAAGCTGTTGACCAACGTATGCAGATGGAAGAAAATAAAAAATGCTTACCCAGTGTTTTTATAGAGCTAAATAACATTATGGACAACAATCCCTACAGTAAAGCTTACAAAAAATTGGCAGAAGTAGAAAATGAACAACTACTTCATGCACAAAGACATCAATTACCCATGCCAAAGGTTAATATGGTGCTTAAAAGAGACAGACATACTGATAAAAGTCGTTATAACTTGCCAACATCAAATGAGGTTGCAATGGTCTTTCACAATGATGAAGGAGAACCACCATTTCAAAGAGACATTAGAGTATATCCCAGAAATGAGGTCCAACCATTTATTAATATTAATATCTTAAGTCCAAATTTAGATCCAATGACATATCCCATCTTTTTCCCACACGGAGAAGCAGGTTGGCAACCAAAATTAACCCTTCCCAGTTACCCAAATGCTAAAGCCAGAATCCGAAATAATGTTTCTATGCTTGAATTTAAAGTTGCTCAAATTGCCATTAGAGATGATTTTAATCCCATTTTATGTGGTGGAAAACTAACACAACAATGGATTATTGATTCATATTTGCAAGTTGAGGCAAATAATTTAAACTTTATAAAATATCAACAAGATAAACTACGTGTAGAACAATATTGTGGACTCATGGACTATGTTGCTGACGTGGCTACAAGCAGAGACATGACAGCTGGCAAAGCCATCATTTTACCATCTTCCTTTCAAGGATCTCCTCGAAATATGAGAGAAAGATACAATGATGCTATGGCTATTGTGACAAAATTTGGAAAACCAGATTTATTTGTGACATTTACATGTAATCCACAATGGCCAGAAATTCATCAAAATCTACTTCTTGGACAAAGTGCTTCAGATCGACCAGATTTAGTAGCCAGAGTTTTTAAGATAAAATTAAATGAATTAATACGTGACTTTACTATAAATCAGTTATTTGGCAAATGTCTTGCTTATGTATATACCATTGAATTTCAAAAAAGAGGCCTTCCACATGCACATCTTCTCATAATACTTCAAGAGAAAGATAAATTAGATACTTCGGACAAAGTGGATGCAGTCATAGTTGCTGAACTACCGGATCCAGAACTATATGGTAGACTATATGAGATTGTTACTCATCGCATGATTCATGGACCCTGTGGAGACCTTAATCCACAATCACCATGTATGGAAAATAATCAATGTTCAAAAGATTTTCCAAAAGATTATAGAGACAAAACATATGCCAATTGTGATGGATATCCACTTTATAAAAGAAGAGAAGGAGATAGTGCCATTATTCGTGGAAAAAAAGTGGACAATAGATATGTAGTACCCTACAATCCACATTTACTCATGAAGTACAACGCCCACATCAACGTAGAAGCCTGCACTTCCATCAAATCCATTAAATATGTCTACAAATATATTTACAAAGGTTACGATGCAGCTACTGTAGTCGTCAAAAGTGCAGACAACCCTGAAAGTAGTGAGTTAGTACATGATGAACTTGCATCTCATGTAGATGCTCGCTATGTCAGTGCGCCAGAAGCTATGTGGCGGCTTTTAAAATTTGAAATGCATGATAGATCACATGCAGTATATAGGTTAGCAGTACATTTGCCACAACGACATTTAGTCTATTTCCATTCTGGAAATGAAATGAATGCATTGGCCCAAAGTGAAGATCGTCACACTACACTAACTGCATGGTTTGCATTAAATTCCACTGATGCTCAAGCAACACAATACTTATATATTGAAATTCCATATCACTATGTTTTTGTGAATGGATTATGGAGAGCAAGAAAAACCAGAGGCAATAAAATAATTCCACGAATTTACACAGTCAGTCCAAGAGATGTTGAACGATTTTGCTTACGGATATTACTTTTTAATGTTCCAGGAGCACAAAGTTTTGAACAATTAAGAACTGTTAATGACATTGTATATGAATCCTTCCATTTAGCTGCAAGAAATAGAAACTTACTCGCTGATGATACAGAGTGGGAAAGATGTTTAGAAGAAGCAGCACAATGTCAAATGCCACGACAGATGAGAGAACAATTTGCTTTTATTTGTATCTTCTCAAATGCTCCAAATGCATTAGCTTTGTGGGACACTTTTAAAAGTAATATGGCTGAAGACTTTATGCGACGATACAATGAACCCATTGCACACTTAAAAGCCTTAATGGAAATTCAAGAAGTCTTTTTAACTCATGGATTAAGTTGTGCAAGTTTTAATTTGCCTGATCCAGGTCTAATAGATGACATTAACTTTGAAGACTATGACATTCAACTACAAGCAGAAAGAACACAAGAAAGACTTGCAACTTTAAATACACTACAATTGCAAGCATTTCATGCCATTAAAAATGCTATAGATGATGACATGGTGACAGAGCGTTATTTCTATCTTGATGGACCTGGCGGATCAGGGAAAACATATTTGTACAATTTATTAATGAGTTCAGTACGAGCACAAGGACAAATAGCAATGGCGTTTGCCACTACTGGAATTGCTGCACTTTTATTAGAAGGTGGAAGAACTGTTCATAGTGGATTCAAACTGCCAGTGCCTATTTTGGAAAATTCAGTGTCAGATATTCGCATGACATCCTTACAAGCAAAGAAATTGAAGAAATGTAAATTAATTATAATAGATGAGGCCACAATGATGTCATGCTATGCCCTCCAATGTATTGACCGTTTGCTTCGTGAAGTCATGGATAATATTTTTCCATTTGGTGGAAAGGTAATTTTGTTGGGTGGCGATTTTAGACAAACATTACCTGTCGTTGTACATGGAAATCGAACAGACATTATTGAAACATGTATAAAGTCAAGTACAGTATGGAAACATTTTACCCATCTTCAACTGCAACAAAATATGAGATCAGAAGGCCAAACTGATTTCAATGATTGGCTTATTAAAATTGGAGAAGGAAGAACAGAAAAAATACTACATTTACCTGACGACACTGTAGAGATCCCACCTCATATGATTTGTCAACAAGATATTATATCGGCTATATTTGAAGGGAGCATAAATAACGAAGAATATTCTGAGCTTGCCAACCAAGTCATACTGACGTGTAAAAATAAAGATGCATTAATACTCAATAATGAAATCTTAAAAAAAATTAATGCACCACAAAGAAATTATCACAGTGCTGATTCTGTACTTGCTGATGACAATGAAAGTCAGGCAAACTTTTCAACTGAATTCATTAACTCTTTAACTCCTTCTGGAATGCCACCACATATTTTGCAGCTAAAGAAAGGTGCAATTATCATGTTACTGCGAAATATGAACCCCAAAAAAGGCCTATGCAATGGCACAAGATTAATTGTTCAACAATTAAAGGACCATTTTATAGATGCTGAAATTTTAACTGGGACCCATAAAGGAGAGAGAGTTTTCATACCAAGAATAGATTTAGCACCAAGTGAAAGTAGTCTCCCTTTTATACTTCAAAGAAGACAATTTCCCATTATTATGGCATTTGCCATGACCATTAATAAATCACAAGGTCAGACTTTCAAATCTGTGGGTATTTACTTGGAAGAACCAGTTTTTGCACATGGTCAATTGTACGTTGCGTTGTCACGGTGCAAAAATCCACAGGCTATTAAAGTTTACATTGAAAACAATGAAAGTCAAGGTGATTTATTAGAAGATGGACGTATTTTTACTAAAAACATTGTCTACTATGAAGTACTATAACTTTGCAGGATACAAATTCAAGATGCCAACATTTTTTAAAAGCATTGCAAAATACATAACAATTGGTTGTTTAATTCAGTCATAATTAATGAAAGTACTGTTTAGGAATGATTCGCCTCACAAAATACTTGCCTTGCATTGTTAGTAAAAATTATGTTAAAATGTTAAGTCACTATGTTAATGTTTCTAATGTTACAAGTTTAAAAAATATATTTGCAAGTTATTTCATTCAACAGATTACAAAGTGGATGTTAAGAGGTCAAGCACCTTTTAAGTCACAATGTAAATATTGTCTGTTATCTTAAGATTACTAACTACATTAATGTTTATCGCCAGTTTATGTGCTCAGTAATGAATTACTTTAATTACGTACGTTTTAAGCAGAGTTTTACTGTATGCCTTCCTCTACATTCAATGTATATTCAAGTTAACAATTATTGTGATAGAAATTGCATGTTAATACTGATTAATTTAAAGGTCAATTGTTTTTACATTCAAATGTTAATACTTTTAATAAAAAATTAGGTTACAAAATGTATTCGCTATGTTCCTGTTTATAATGTTCAAAATTATACAAATGTTTTGTCAACTTCTAAACTTACATAAAAAATAAAGTTAAAGTTTCAAAATATATACTTTGAAGGTTATTGCTTACATATATTTTAAACTTCATGTTAAAATTCCCAACGTTTCAAGAAGGCTTTTTACTTTTTGCTTTCCTATTCATTCAATGTATATTAAAGTTAACAATTCTTCAGATACAAATTACATTTTAAAAAACCATTACATGAACATTTTACAAAAATACACGTTCATATTAAAATACTTACAAGTGTCAAAAATATATGTTAATAACTAAACAACTTGACAAACATATACATCACATTGCCGTCATTTTTTGACGGGCAAGTCGCTAGTAGAAATATAATTGTTTTCATGGTTGGAAAACTGTGAGAGGGAAGCCATCTTCAAATAATTGCATTAATATAAAGAACAGATGGAGCTCAGTGGATTTACTTATTAACCACAAAGACTGCGTTTCATCTCTGACTTTGCACGCAACTACTTCTTTTTCAAATGGACGCCATTTTGTATTTTGCTAATGACACATAACACTAAAGCTCACTTGTTTTCATAGACAGACATGGAAGACTTGATGCAAATGGGTAAAAAGTCAAAATAAATTCAGTGGCAAACAGAGACAAGAGGTATATAATATATACAACTGTGTTTTTTTGAATAGGCACGCACAATTACACACTGACTCTCTGGCAAATGCCAAGGACCTTACATTTACTTGAGAAAAATAAACCAATTCAAAACATGAAATACATGTGTTTATGTAATTTAGATGCTAATATACTTGCCAGTCCCCTTCTGGGCCGCTACCTTGTTGTGGTGAAGGGGCTTGTGTACCTCAATGATGCTGTGGGCTATATCATGTAGGGTCACCCGAAATGGGCAGGTCATAGCAGAGAGGTCAGACAAATCATGGTCCACTGGAGAATGAACTGGCAACTCACATTGCCATGAAAACCTTATGGATTAGCACACCCAGACACAATATAATCCTGTAGCGCTGCGGTCCATAGGGTCACAGAGTCGGACATGACTGAACAAAGAAACAAATACTTGCCAGTAGTCTGATTGGTACTACTTTAGGAAAAAGTTGAAGTTATTGTGAAGGGTACATTATCAACGTGAACCCTGCCCGAGAGGCACAAACTTACTGGCAGACCCAAATAGCCAGGGGGAGAAAACTTCCTGTGAAATTTTGTATTGCTGGCTCCTAAATATTTTCCAAAGTTTGATGCATCTCTACGATGGGCTTGCTTTCAGGCTCCTAGATAATTGCCAATATAGCTCCTAAATGTGTCCACCCCTGACAATAGATTGTTCTTGCCTATTACAGTGACTTTTCTATAAAGAGGAAAAATTATATATCAAACTAGAAATTTAATTTTAGGAAAACTGAGACATAGATAGGTTTAATACTATATGACCCTAAGTGAAGTAATTTGTTTTCAGCAGGCTGTGGAGCCTTTAATTTTGGGTTTAGGATTTAATGTTTTAGAACAATATCACTTATACTGACTTTAAAGTGAGCTTGAATAATATTGTAACAAATCTAAGGGACCACTGTAGTTTGATAACAACTTCACATGATTGTGGTGTGTGTAACCAGGACAGGAACATAAAAGCATTTTTATAGATGTCATGTGGGCTCGCACCTTGGACTGCTAGTCTGTCTGTAGTTTGATTTTTAACATCAATGAATATAGGTCATGTCTGCATCCCCTGTTCCTACCACTCCTCCCAAGTTTCTAATCCTTTTACAAACAAAGACAAAAAGCCCAAAATCATTAAAGTAGAATTTAATACAATAGCTAAAAAATGAAAGGTTGTAATCATTTATTTTAAGGTGTCAATTTTTTTTTCACATTATTATTTCCAGTTCTTTAAGCAGGATATCATAGGTATGGCAATTCAGTAGTCTGTTAATATTCTCAGGGGTGTCAAAATGTAGTTCTGTGGGAACTCTAAACAAACCAGGATTAAAATAGTCACTGTTGTGGTCATACAATAGGGTTTAATTTCATTATTTAGTACATGATCACATATATAGTTGTAATTGCAGGGTCCTCTGTCCCGTCAGAGATGGCATTTGCCCCATTATACTCCACCATAGGAGGTTGAAGACGCCCATAGTTGAAGCCAGTAACACTTTACCTAAGCCAGTAACACTGAGCTGAAGCCCATAACTCGCAAGACCGCTAAAAAACAAACAATAATGTACAATATAGATTAAAAATCTCACACACAACTCAGGGGACAGCCAGGGAGCCTGGGAGTGAGGTAGCAAGCTTATTTGAGCACCTAATTGCCATTTTTAGGAGATAGAAAATCGGCTAAGCGAGGAAAAAAATGGCCGCCGAAAAAAGGATCAGGATCAAAACGAGGCTGAAGCCAGTAACTCTTAAATGAAGCCAGTAACTCTTAAATGAAGCCAGTAACTCTTAAATGAAGCCAGTAACACTTAGCCAAAGCCAGTAACTTTTAACCTAAGCCAGATAGATTGACAGATAGATAGATAGATAGATAGATAGATAGATACAGTAGATAGATAGACATATAGATATATAGATACACACAGGGGTGTTCGGTCTTGGAGGGCCACATACAAACAAACAAACAAATAAAAACCTCACACAGAAATCAGGGGGACAGCCAGGGAGCCTGGGAGTGATGTTGCAAGCTAATTTGAGCCCTAATTGCCATTTTTAAAAGATAGAAAATCAATTAAGCGAGGACAAAAATGGCCGCCGAAAAAACGTATATCTTTTCCAACAGGATCAAAACGAGGCCGAAGCCAGTAACACTTAGCCAAAGCCAGTAACACTTAGCCAAAGCCGGTAACATTTAACCCAAGCCGGTAACACTTAACCCAAGCCGGTAACACTTAGCCGAAGAACGCCAGGCACGCGGGTTGCACAACGTCTGCAATGAACGCTCATTGCTTGCGATGAGTGCCAAAGGCGCTCATCGCGAGGCCTGTAAACTACATGGGGCGAGAGGCTCACAATGAGCGCCAAAGGCGCAAATTACGAGTCATGCAATGAGCGCCCAAGGCGTGATCAAGGTGATCATTGAAAAGCAACAAAGTAGATGGGGGGAGAGGCTTGCGATGAGCGCCAAAGGTGCTCAGAGGGGGCAGAGCCTAGCAAAACATTTCTTTTTAAAGAATACAACTTCAGATAGATAGGTAGCTACACATAGATCAGTAGTGTTCTGTCCTGGAGGAAAGCACACAATCGTGGATTTGAAGATATCCTTTCTGTGCACAGGTGAGTCAATCAGGATGACTGAAGAAGTGATTGACTCACCTGTGCGCAGCTGGATATCCTCAAATCCAGGAATGTGTGTGGCCCTCCCGGACCAAACTTGCCCACCCCTGACATAGACAGACAGACAAACTGATAGATCTATACAGATAGATAGATACATTATTATTAACTTGTATTTGTAATGCGCCAACATATTCTGTAGCGCTGTTAGTGTGTTGTAGTGTTTTTTTCTGTGCCTATAGTCAATAAACATAATATTTTTCTTAGTTTAGAACAGTGCTTTACATAAATTAAAATGTGTTTTCGCATACACAAAATAACATTTCATTAGGCATTCTTTTCTTGCAGGAAAACATTATTATTGTTAAAAAAAATACTCTCTGTGGAACAAAGTTAATGGTAAATGTCAAAAATAGTAAAATGATTTCATTTGCTTTTAGCTCCGTTTCTCACTTTGTCTGTCTCCAAACATAATGTCATGCGTGTGACCTTTAGCGGCTGTTTTGATGGATGTGTAAGTGGCAATTATTGTTCTCTGCCTTCTCCATTAGCTTTCTTTCACAGTACTAATAACAGTTACAATAATTAAATCCCTTCAACAAATTTACTTCCACTGAAGGTGATAAATGTAGCTGTTAAAAGTGGAATAAAAAAGGTAAGGGCAAAATGGAAGTCATCATGCCAGATTTCACTAATGAGTCTCCTTGTTTTGTTCCAGAGATTTACTGTGTTTATGATAATAGTTTCAGTGAAAAAATAGACATTAATTGGAGGCACAATATAAAGCCACTTTCAACACTTGTATTCTTGATTTTTTTGGGGGGGAGAAACAGATAAAGCAGAATATGATACCGACAAACAAACTTTTTTTGTATATTGTTTCTGGGCTTAATTAAAAACACTGAAGGCCGGTAAATTGCTTGTTATTTTGATTTCTGATTTTCTTCAGGGATGGGTTATAGAAACAGATTTGATGAAAAGAACCAAAAGTTCATTCTATTTGCCTTAAATGCTTTTACTTAATTCATCCTCAGGGTAGCATTATGCTTATCCCATGCATGATTTCCTTACTATGTTTATTCCCTATCATTTCCACTAGACTACCATTCCCAATTACCTAAATCTTCCAACTTCATATAATGTCCTCTTGTCCTTTTTCTGGAAGACACATCCCTCCTGAACTTTATTAAATCCTTTGATACTTGAAAGCTTCTATTATACCACCCCTCTTCCTTCTGTCCCAAAACTATACATGTTTAGGTCATTTTAAGCTACTTTAAGTTGCCTCTAATTTGTTAATATCATCTTGGAAATAAGAAACTAGCCACTGTTGTGTCTGACTCTCTGTGACCTTATGGACAACACATCATGCTGATCCATTTGGTTTTCAAGGCAGAGATACTGGAGTGGGTTGCCAGTTACTTCTCCAGTGGACCACAGAATACAGCTCCTGGTATTCCTATGTGGTCTCCCATCCAAGTCCTTGCCAGTGTGACCTCTTGGTTCCCTGCCTGGATTTGTGGTGTGGTGAAAGCACCTGCTTCCTAACAACTGTGCCACCAGGGAACCCTTAAATGGTGTCACTCAGTCTTGTCTGACTCTCTGTGACCTCATGAACACACCATGCTGATCCACTTTGTTTTTTTAATGGCATAGATACTGGAGTGGGTTGCCAGTTTCTTCTCCAATGGGCCACAGCACTGGTATTCCCAGGTGGTCTCCCATCCAAGTACTGACCAGTGTGACCTCTTGGTAACTGGACACTGTATTCTAGGTGAAGTCTAGCTAGGGGCCGATAGAGCGTCATTAGTACCTGTCTATTTCTGCTGCCAATTTGCCTACTTTTACATCACCTAATGTAATAAGTCCCTTCCTTATTTTGTTGCCAACATCATACCACCACTGCTTTTACATTGTACTTTTGGCTTTTTCTGCCTTTAGTGTATAATTTTAGGTAAAGTTGATGAGTGGCGATTAACTAAGCCAATAAAATATATAGAATCTTGCTATTCATTGGTGTTATAAGTAGCTGTGCATAACAAATACTTTTGCAATGGAACGTTAATTTTATCTATAGTATAATGTAGTTATGAATAAGTCTTATTGATCCCCTGTTATCTATTCTGGGTATGTATTATAACTCCCTGGTGGGTCAAAGAGTTAGCACATGTTTTTAATGATTTAGTAAATAATATTAATAATAATAAAATAACTAAATAATATGTCCTGTCAGAATATAACGCAGAATGCATTTTCTAGTTTTTAGTGAAATGTATATGTCAGTAGTGTCTAAATTACTTAAAGGATGTAATATGTTGCCAGAGGGCCTTATTCAATTCCGATCCAGCAGATTACATTATACAGGCCGGGGGCTTGAAATTTGCTGCAATTACAGAGCTTTTCAATTATACAAGCCTGCAATTTACGGGCTGAAAGATGAAACCATAAACCATGCACCCGTAATTAGCATTTCAGAGCGTGAACATGCTTAATTAAGCAAGGTCGTAACCAGTGATTTAGAAACAACCAATAGAAAATGAGACCGTCATCATGACATCAGTAAAACATGGAGGTTAAACGTCAATCAATTAGCGGTTAGAGGTGCGATCAGACCTCAATTCGGCAATGTCCAAAATAATAAAAATGAATGGAGACTCTGTTCTAGTCCATGTGGGTGGCCTGATATGTATTAACCCATTGATTCCCGAGATTGATATAACACCCGAAATTAAACATTAAAAAAAATTTAATACAGATTTGCGAGCTTGAGACTGTTGTGCAATTAATTCTAATGTCTTTCATCGCTTTCCCCGTCTTTTAAAGTGTGCTATTGATTTTTAATTTGCATTTACAGTGCTATGATCAGGTGTTGAACCCCCTTGCGAGTCCTATCTGGTACCCGTAGTATTTTCTTCTACATTTGCTATTTACAGGTGTGAAAACATTTGCGGGTTGAGGATTTGTTGCAATTGAATAGCAATTTGCGATTTTAGCGATTGCAGCTTTTGCAGGCTTGAAAGATCAAAGACTTAGATGGGTTGTAAGTTACGGTTTTGCCAACCACAGGGATTTTCAGCCCATAACCAGTAGATCGTTTGCGGGTAGCTAAAAGACGCCAATTGAATAGCAAATTAGTTTACGGGCTCCAGTAAACAACAGTTGCTCAATGGAATAGGGGCCAGAGTATGTAAAAGGGTAGCACAGCCCTTTGGCTGTACACATAGCAAAAATGGGAAAAAACTGCATTAATCTGGAGTATTGGAGGTATACATTTATAGATAGCTAGTGGTAGTGTAGTGTTAGCACAAATAAAAATAAAATCATATGCTGGTTGTGGAGGGATAACATAGACAGTGTGCTGTTGAAGAGGGACTCCCTTACTCAAGATGTGGAACACATGTGAGAGCTACATTTGGCCTCTGGGCGACATATTCATTGTATTAGAGTATTTTCTTTATAGTATTTAGCAAACTGAAATATTATTGAATTAGTTGGATAGACCCATGTGAGACTTACAGAGATATCTCAACCCTTCTTCTGTGGTATACCGAGAGCAGAGCTGTCAGATCTGGTCCTAAACTAATTATTACTTATTATTATCACTAAAACTTCTTGAAATTAACAAAAATACTATGGTATCTGAAGTGTACTATATAGGGAGTTCTGATTTCTAATGAAGAATTCATTTTAATAATTCCTCTCTTCAATCAATCAATATTAAAGGAGCACTGAAGTGATTTATTCATAGTATATTGTTATAGTATGTTCTTAAGAGGTCACTTGACTTGATAAGGGGCAACATCATGTTTTTAGAAAGTTTAAAATAAATAAATACAACATTTCTTTTTTTTTTACAGCATTCTTTGGTTCCCAAGACACTCAGGAGAATTGGGAAGCATGTTGGATTTAGATTACATATCTATTCAGTTCTGTTGACAGTCTGCCACTGTGAATAGCCATTTAACAATAGGACCACTGTGGCAATTTTTTTTCTGTATGGTTCTTCAATAATAGAAAAAAAAAAACTTACTTAGAAAGCAATAAATAAATAAATAAATACAGCCTTTAATATTTTCAGCCTTATTAAATTGTGATTCGGTAAATTTAAAAGTGCTCTATATAAGCACATCGTATATATTTTTTACAGAAGTTTTTAGTTAGTGACCTTCTATTCAAAAGCAAGGTTTTCACTAACTAAAAACTTCTGTAAAAAATATATGTTGTGTGCTTAAATAGAGCACTTTTAAATTTACTGAATCGCAATTTAATAAGGCTGTTTATACTTTATTCCCAATTATTCACAACTACAGGGATTTTCTTTTATCCGTTTATTATGTGGTTAAATAGGCCTAATGCCCTGGATGGGATATGTACTGTAGGTGTGTGCATAGTATTGTTTTTCCTTTTCAATGTGCACTTCTATCCATTCTAGAATATATTGTGTCCGATAAAAGTTATCAACTTTGAAAACATCATAATAGTGTAAAAGTGTTCAGCAGTGCAGTCATAACCGTATATATTTCCAAGATATTGGAAGACGTCAGAGGCCACTCATGAGCTTCTACCTTACACTTTACAGACATCCAGTTAATGTGAAATACAACCATTACCAAGTACCAATAAGTGAAATGTCTGTGTGCATTTTATGATGTCTCCCAGGTACTGTGCTGTTTTACTGAAAGTTTAAAACTCATTCTGAAGTATAGCAAAGACTTTGAACAAAAATAATAATTAACAGCTGCATCAAAGGTTTGACATATAACTATAAAATTGTATCTGTCAAAATAATAATTAAAATATATGAATTAAGGTTGGATAAAACCAGCCATTACTACCCGCCGACACGAGCCATCTGTATTTTTGGTGTGAGTGGGGTGAATGTTGTTCCAAAATCCAAACAAGAGGTTGTGGCCTCATAGTCACATATTTTCTACAATGCAACTAATATATTAGAAAATAATTTAATCATTTGGAAATATAACAGTAAAGCAACACAAAAATATCCCAAGAGTAAAGTGTTTGATCTAAGCTAGCTTGCCTCGTGAATGGAAACAAACTTTGGGCGTTATTCAATTGAGCAAATGTTGGTTACTGGAGCCCGTAATGTAGCTCGTAAACTAATTTGCTATTCAATTGGCATCTTTTAACTACCCGCAAACGATCTGCAGTTTACAGGCTGCGGTTTACCATTTGACTAGTATTTTTAATATTATAATAGAATATATTATAACGGGATGTGTTGATAGTATTTACTGTTACAGGAACATATTGTCTATCACTTGTTTGAAATAAATCATGCAGATTAAATCTGCATAACAGTATTGAGTGCCTGGTGTTAAGATTTAGTGATCTTATTCACTGCTCCTTTGAGGACTGTGGGAAATGCAAGAAATATTACAAATCAATGCCAATAAAAACTGTGAGCTTTGGAGAAAATTGCGTCATCGCTATACATAACCCTCTGGAAAAGTTGTTATAACTATTTATCCAAATGTGCAGCGGTGCATAGGAAACCTCTTGCTGTCATGTAGCAAGGTATTATTAGACAGTACTACAGCACTTTACTGAGAGAGCGGTGAGTAAATACAAATAAATCCCAATACAAATGGTAGAGATTTACAAATGAATAGAGTTCAACCATACTTTGGGTAGGTATATAGGCAGATTGGGTAGACTATACAGTGTATAGAAAAAGTCTACACACCCCTGATAAAATGTTAGGTTTCTGTGCTGTAAAAAAATTATACAAAGATAAATACTTTCAGAACTTTTTCCACCTTTAATGTGACCTATAAACTGTACTACTCAATTGAAAAACAAACTGAATTTTTTTAGGTGGAGGGAAGAAAAATAAAAAATAAAAATAATGTGGTTGCATAAGTCTGCACACCCTCTTATAACTGTGGATGTAGCTGTGTTCAGAATTAAGCAATCACATTCCAAATCGTGTTAAATAGTCAGCATACACCTGCCATCATTTAAAGTGCCTCGGATTAACCCCAAATAAAGTTCAGCTGCTCTAGTTGGTCTTCCCTGAAATCTTCTTAGTCACATCCCACAGCAAAAGCCATGGTCCACAGAGAACTTCCAAAGCATCAGAGGGATCTCATTGTTTAAAGGTATCAGTCAGGAGAAGGGTACAAAAGAATTTCCAAGGCATTCGATATACCATTAAACACAGTGAAGACAGTCATCATCAAGTGGAGAACATATGGCACAACAGTGACATTACCAAGAACTGGAGCTCCCTCCAAAATTGATGAAAAGACGAGAAGAAAACTGGTCTGGGAGGCTACCAAGAGGCCTACAGCAACATTAAAGGAGCTGCAGGAATATCTGGCAAGTACTGGCTGTGTGGTACATGTGACAACAATCTCCCGTATTCTTCATATGTCTGGGCTATGGGGTAGAGTGGCAAGACAGAAAGCCTTTTCTTACGAAGAAAAATATCCAAGCCGGGCTACATTTTGCAAAAACACATCTGAAGTCTCCCAAAAGCATGTGGGAAAAGGTGTTATGGTCTGATGATACCAAGGTTGAACTTTTTGGCCATAATTCCAAAAGATATGTTTAGTGCAAAAACAGCACTGCACATCACCAAAAGAACACCATGCCCACAGTGAAGCATGGTGGTGGCAGCATCATGCTTTGGGGCTGTTTTTCTTCAGCTGGAACTGGGGCCTTAGTTAAGATAGAGGGAATTATGAACAGTTCCAAATACCAGCCAATATTGGCACAAAACCTTCAGACTTCTGCTAGAAAGCTGAACATGCAGAGGAACTTCATCTTTCAGCATGACAACGACCCAAAGCATACATCCAAATCAACAAAGGAATGGCTTCACCAGAAGAATATTAAAGTTTTGGAATGGCCCAGCCAGAGCCCAGACCTGAATCCGATTGAAAATCTATGGGGTGATCTGAAGAGGTCTGTGCACAGGAGGTGCCCTTGCAATCTGACAGATTTGGAGTGTTTTTGCAAAGAAGAGTGGGCAAATCTTGCCAAGTCAAAATGTGCCATGCTGAAAGACTGATACCCAAAAAGACTGAGTGCTGTAATAAAATCAAAAGGTGCTTCAACAAAGTATTAGTTTAAGGGTGTGCATACTTATGCAACCATATTATTTTATTTTTATATTTTTTCTATTGTTTTTCAATTGAGTTGTACAGTTTATAGGTCACATTAAAGGTGGAAAAAGTTCTGAAATGATTTATCTTTGTCTCATTTTTTTACAGCACAGAAACCTGACATTTTAACAGGGTTGTGTAGACTTTTTCTATCCACTGTATATAGGTCTACCGTCATATATACTATATGTGGATGTTAACTAGTAGCAGATTGTACTGTATCCAAGAAAAATATTTATTTATTTTTGCAACTTGGCAGTAAAGATCTGTGCTGTTCATTTATTAAAGAACCTTTGAGGTCCCATATTTATAATATACTATTGAATTAAAACTGACGATGTGTGAAATATATATATATATATATATATATATATATATATATATATATATATATATATATATATATATATATATATAAAGTTAAGAAAGATAAAGCAATAATTAAAGTATTAATGGGACTCTTTAAAAAAAAATGTGTTTTGAATGAATGTTGTAAGTAGATAATTTAATTAATTTTAGCCTACTGAATGTGGTTATGTTATTAAATGTGCACTTCATTTACTACTAACAAGCCCCCATAGTAACTGGTTCTTATTTTCTGGAGTCTCCCTTTTAAAAGAATGGTCTTTAAAGACCAGCGTGGTTTAAGAAGTATCCAATAAACTATCAACAGTAACTCCTTTTTAAGCCATGAGTATAAAAGGATGTTTAGAAAAAAATATTAAAATGAGCAGACGTTGCTTGTGTTACAGGAAATTCCATCTTGAATAGTTAGTTTGCCTACAAGTTGAAGGTTATATTTCCGGGACTTACGCCTCTCCTCTATTCAGTCCTATTGTAAATGACTATTCACAGTAACTGTCTTTCAATTGAGATGTTATCTGAATCAAGGCTCCTCCCATTACTGCCACATGTTAGATTCTGTTAGTAACTGAAGCAAATTTGTCCCTCCATTAAAGCTAAATTTAATATAATTAACAACTACATGCTGTATTTACTTCTTATAAATGTTTTAAAACATATTACCCATTATCAAGTCAATTTCTTCAAAAGAGCCAAATATAAATGTAACACTCCATCAGTCATTTATGTTAATTTTCAATGGCTCCTTTCTGTTTGGCCTTGGTGTCCAGTGATACCACCTTAATTTTATTTTCTTTATAACTTTAATTGATTTTTTTATAGAAACAATAGTTACATAGTTACATAGGGCCTCATTCTATTATCGGCCGCAGCCGTTGCGGGGCCGCAAGGACCGGCCGCAAGCTATTCTGCTATTCTATTCCCTTACGGCCGTAGGCTCCGGCAGGCTTGCGGCCGGTGCCTTGCTATCTCTTGCGGCCGCTCGCGCCGGAGGAAAGCCTTTGATCTAAAACGGCCGCAAGAGATTTGCAATTCAATTGCTCCGGGAAACCTCTCTGCAAGGCTAAAAACGAGCCGCAGCTTACTTGCAGGAAAGAGGTCTCGCTAGCACCAATTAAGCACATAAAATAGCTCAAATAAAGCCATCCTGCACTTTGAGAAGACTATAAAGGGATTTTAGGTGTTAGCAAAAATAGCACATAATTATCCTGTACTTAAATCCGTAAAATATTTTATTTTTAATATCCGTAAAATATCCATGTAAAAAGTCCAGAGTGCTTGGAGCACCTAAGACACACCCACGCCGCAGCCGGAAAATAAACAGTTAATTTGAACTCGGGTTTGGGCAGATGTGCAAGCTTGAGAGTGGGTTCCTTTTAATCCTCATGTCCCCCAATATGATCCCTAGCATTTACAGAGCTGTACAGTGCAGGCTTGAATTTATTTTTGAGTTTTTATATTTCACAGCTTACGGCCGGTTCCAAGATATGCGGCCGGCCGTAAGAGGAGATCCTTGCGGGGCCGTATAATAGAATCGCGAGTTAACTGAACCCTCGCAAGGAATCGCAGCCTTACGGCCGATTTACGGCCGATAATAGAATGAGGCCCATAGTAATTAAGGTTGAAAAAAGACTTTCAGTCCATCAAGTTCAACCTGTTAAGATCTCCTCTGATCTGCAATATGCGGATTAGTTATTAATTCAATTATTGATTAAATAATTATTAATAGTATAGTATTGGAGAATGAATAAAGAGTTAGTCCATCAAGTTTAACCTTTTTAGATCTCTATTGATCTTTTTAATTTGGACTATTTATTATTATTGTTAATTGTTAATTATTGTTAATTGATCCAGAGGAAGGCAAACATCAAAAAAAAAACATTGAAACTTTGCCAATTGTCTCATAAGGGGAAAAAAAAGCAAAATTCCTTCCTGACCCCAGAAACTGGCGATCAAATTTCTCCCTGGATCAATATTCCTTGCTAGTTATCTAGGATAGCCTTGAATGCCCTCTTTATTCAGAAATATATCTAACCCCTTTTTGAAGTTGTCTATCGAATTCGCTGTCGCCACCTCCTTTGGTAGAGAATTCCACAGTTTAACCACCCTAACTGTGAAGAACCCTTTTCTTTGTTTAAGGTGAAATCTTTTTTCCTCTAACCTCAACGGATGTCCTCTTGTCAGTTGAAAATCTCTTGCTACAAAAAGTTCACTTGACAAAGCCTTATATTGACCCTGGATGTATTTAAATAACGTAATCATATCTCCTCTTAGACGCCTTTTTTCTAGCGAAAATAAGTTTAATTTTGCTAGTCTTTCTTCATAACTTAGCCCCTCCATTCCCCTTATTAGTTTTGTAGCCCTTCTCTGTACTTTTTCCAGCTCTAAAATGTCTTTTTTGTGAGGTGGTGCCCAAAATTGTACTCCATATTCCAAATGAGGGCGTACTAGAGATTTGTATATGGGCAGAATTATATTTGCTTCCCTGGCTTCTATACCCTTCCTAATACATGCTAATATTTTATTTGCCTTTGCAGCCGCTGCTTGGCTTTGAGCGCTGTTACCTAGGTGGTTGTCCACTAGTACTCCCAAATCCCTTTCAATATCTGATACCCCTAGATTTGCTCCATTAAGATTATAGATTGCTTGGCTATTGTTCCTTCCCAAATGCATAACCTTACATTTATTTGTATTAAATCTCATCTGCCATTTAGCCGCCCATTTCTCTAATTTATGCAAATCCTTTTGTATGGAAAGTACATCATTATCTGATTTTATTACCTTGCACAACTTAGTGTCATCAGCAAAAATGGAGACACTACATTCGAGTCCTACTTCAATGTCATTAATAAATATGTTAAAAAGGAGAGGACCCAATACTGAGCCCTGAGGAACCCCACTTATCACATTAGACCAATCGGAGTATGTTCCATTTACAACAACCCTTTGCTTCCTGTCTTTTAGCCAGCTCTCGATCCATGAGCAGATATTTACTGCAATTCCTGTATCCCTTAGTTTGCTCACTAGTCTTCCATGTGGCACTGTATCAAATGCCTTTGAAAAATCTAAAAAGACTACATCCACTGAGTTGCCCTGATCCAAGTTCCTACTAACCTCCTCATAAAAACTAATTAGATTGGTCTGACACGACCTTTCCTTCATAAATCCATGTTGACTGCTACCTATGATCTTGTTCAAATAGACATATTCTTGTATTCTGTCCCTTATTAACCCTTCTAAAAGCTTCCCAACTACAGAAGTGAGGCTCACTGGTCTATAATTCCCCGGATTTGCTCTAGATCCCTTCTTAAATATAGGTATCACCTCTGCTTTTCTCCAGTCATCTGGTAGAGACCCTGTAGTGAGCGAGTCTTTAAAGATTAGATATAATGGTTTGGCTATTACAGAACCCAGCTCCCTCAGTACCCTTGGATGTATTCCATCAGGACCTGGGGCTTTATTAACATTTATTTTCTCCAACCTCTTTTGTATTTCTTCCTGCGTTAACCAATTATTTAGTGAAGGTAGTGTAGCCCCATTATGTTGCAGTGTCCCAACCACTGGTACCTCCCTTGTGTAAACCGACGAAAAGAACCTATTTAGCTCATCTGCCTTTTCCTGGTCACTAATTATCAGATGGCCTGTGTCACATTGTAATGGTCCTATCGATTCCTTCCTGGCCTTCTTCCCATTAATATATTTATAAAATATTTTAGGGTTAGTCTTACTTTCCATTGCAACTGACTTCTCATTTTCTATTTTAGCCAGTCTAATAGCCCTTTTGCAAGACTTGTTGATTTCCTTATAGTCACATAAAGCTGCCTCTGTTCCCTCCTTCTTGTATAATTTAAATGCATGTTTATTTTTCCCTTATCATGGTCTTTAAGTCATTGTTAAGCCACATGGGATATGATTTACTCCTATTCATTTTATTTCCACATGGTACATGCTGATGAGTATGTTTATTTAGTAAGGATTTGAATGTTGTCCATTTATTTTCAGTATTCTTCCCTGTAAGTTCTTTGTCCCAGTCTATATGTTGTATTGCTGCCCGTAGCCCATTAAAGTTAGCCCTTTTAAAATTTAGAGTTTTTGTTGGCCCCTTACAACTTTGTTTTTTGTATTCAATCTCAAATGAGACTGTGTTGTGATCACTGTTCCCCAAGGGTTCCCCTATTTTTACATTTGATATTATATCAATATTACTTGTGATGACTAAATCCAAGATGGCCCCATTTCTAGTAGGTTCTTGTATTACCTGGGCTAGATAATGATCCCTGAGTGTACTCAAGAACCTGCTCCCCTTAGCTGAGCTGCTGGTCTCGTTTATCCAGTTTATATCAGGGTAATTAAAGTCTCCCATTATTAGAACTTGCCCATGCTTAGCTGCATTTCCAATCTGTAACAATAATTGTATTTCCTCACTTTCAGCTATATTTGGGGGTTTATAGCATACTCCCACCAATATGCATTTAGAATTAGCTCCTCCACTATTTAGCTCAACCCACAAGGATTCAATGATGCCGTTAGTGCCAGCATAAATATCTTCTCTAACTATAGGCTTAAATTCAGGCTTAACATAAAGACAGATCCCTCCTCCTCTTCTACCATTTCCCCTATCCTTCCGAAATAGGTTATAACCATCCAGATTAACAGTCCAGTCATGAGATTCATCCCACCATGTTTCCGTAATGCCTATTAAGCCCCATTTTTCTTGTACTGCTAATATTTCTAGCTCATCCATTTTCCCAGGCAAACTTCTTGCGTTTGCAATCATACACTTTATGTTGCTATGGCTCTGCTGATGTGAAGTGCCTGCCACTGTATTTGAGGCCCCTATTAATAGCTCCCTACTTTCTATTGTAACCCTCCCCCCTTCTCCTCCCCCATGGGTAAATAATTCATCCCTTTCCCTCTCTACCCTATTTACCCCAATACTTCTATATAGTCCCTCCCCCCCACCTACAAGTTTAAAAACTCCCCCAGCCGTTCTGCCATCCTATTCCCTAGCACAAAAGCGCCCTCATCATTAAGGTGCAATCCATCCCTGCTATAGAGATTGTACCCAAGTGAGAAGTCAGCCCAGTGCTCTAAAAACCCAAAACCCTCTGCACTGCACCACTTTGAAAAATGCAATATGTATAATATCTGAAATGTTAAAAGTTAAATTACATATTAAGGGAAGCTCTTTGGAGGAGGTCTTATAACAGGACTAGATATAATTACAAATGTTAGATAATAAATTAATGGTTGTTTTTATTTTTAGCTGTGTAAAGAAGGTTCTGCCTGATAATCATTTGAGTTCTTTAAGATAATGCACTGAAAATATGTCATTACAGTGTTCCTTTAAAGGGAAACTGACATCTCAAACCACATTTCTATATTCAGATCTGGGTATGGGACTGAGACCAACATATCCTACTGACATGGTGCTCCATTATAAGCAAGATCCACCCTAAACTGGTTCAAATGATTGATTGATGCTATCAAGTTCACAAGGAATTATTGTTCTGTTTTTTGTCGTATTGCTTTTTGTTGGTAGTAGTGTGACAAAATTACTCTATAAGGGACATGGGAAGATTCTTCTTGTATTTTATTCTATTAAAAATAAGGTATTTGATAAAATAACACATTGTTTTTTTTTTTTTTAAATAAAGTTCAGAGCACAACAAAAAACATTTAAAAAGTAACTGTTCATAGGGGCTTACCCTCTGTCAGCCAATAACATCTACAGCCTAAAGTATGCACTTCCTTTTAGTTTTCATGACGTTTAAACAGTATTTACTTAATATTTGTTTCATGCAAAAAAAGTGCTCTTTTAAAATGCTTGTATATAACATGTGTGTTCAATGTCCCTTTTACTAAATCAAAGTGGCCTTTGTGAATTAACTCTAGTAATGCAATTTTATAAGGAATTTGAAAAGAGAGGCAGGACAACTACACAACTATTGCTAAAATGTCCATTTAGTTGGACCCACACTGTGGCAATAATCTTACATGCTGACACTCCAGTAGTAACTGCTTTGCTGGAGAAATAGAAAAAAAGTAGATAAAAAGGTAAAAGATATAATATAAAACTGTAGGTAATATGACATTTTTTAGTAGTTGAATGTTAGTAAAAGTAATTGAGCCTTCTTACAAAAAATTAAATTAAAGTTTGCACTCTTTACCCTTCAGAGCCACCCACTGATAGTTGGCTTTTATTTTAATTTTCTTAGGGCAATTACTTACTAATTATACTGAAACGAGTGCTGGCAGACCAACAGAAATAAATAGCAATTATAAGGTATCATAAAAATAATAAATACTCATGTTTGGTGGTGGATCAGAAAGTCTTATTGACATATACATTGTAAGTTTACTGTAGGAAAATGCAAGTTTTTAATATAA
Source organism: Discoglossus pictus (assembly GCA_027410445.1). Lineage (NCBI taxonomy): Eukaryota > Metazoa > Chordata > Amphibia > Anura > Alytidae > Discoglossus > Discoglossus pictus. The sequence continues at coordinate 237,143,378 of CM050163.1, forward strand.
TTCAATTGAAAAAAAATACTTATTTTTCGATATTTGGAACCTCCACTGTGCCCCTACAAGAAAATGTCACTTTTTGATCAGTTATTTTTTGTACTGCAGCATACTATTAAGTGCTGTATGTATTGCAGTGGTCATTTTATCTGTGAATGAAGTAAACTCATTGTGAGCAGTCAGTATCTCTATAGCAGCAAGTTTTTGACACATGCTTTATACAGTACTTCATTCCAATTCAGCTCTTGCAACGTCCTATCTCCAGCTCTGTAGTAAATCTTTCTTTGCTTTCCAGATGCATTGTGTACTTAGAAATAACGCACAATCTCCAATTTCCCATTTAATAACACCTCCACCTTGAGTCTTTTTCAGATGACATTTTATGACCTGTCTTACGGTTTCAGCATTATCAGATTATTGCTCCTGCATGAGCAGAGCCTTCTCAATCATGATTCCACCCTGCTGTAACTGGATTAGGAGCTAGTACCACCCGGCTGCCTCTTCCAGCTATTCTCAGGCGTGTCCTGGCAGGATTTGGTTCATTGCTGATAAACCTGCTCTTCGAATTTTATTTTAACTGCTTCCGTGCCAAGTCATTTATTGTATACTTGTTTCTCTAATGCTGTATTCTTCTATCTCTATAGACTGGTAAATCAATAAACGTAATTGTTTATTTTTTGTACATTAATGCTCTTACTTTAATTTCTCTTTCTGTTTGTTGTTTTTTAGGTTATGAAAAAGGACACTGGATTTTGGAGAGACTTCGGGTTTGGGATGACATGTCAATATCGTTCAGACTTCATTAACATAGGTGAGCTGGTTTAGTGATTTGCTGCCATCGGCTGTTTTCTCTCCTGCAAGTACAACGCTCAAAAAGTTTCCTATTGCAGTTTTGTAAGTGACAGCCATGTACGTTTTATTTGTGTGCTTGTGTAAAGGACAGCACAATGCCATCATATATATCATTTTGTATATATAATGTCCCTGTCAGCCTTTGGAATCTACATACACTGTGCACGTACTGCCATTTCTGGTTAGTTTCAAGAATGTTTCTCTCTGTAATGGTCCATCTTTCAGGTCTTGTAAGTAGTTGATCTTCTTGAGTCAAACCAGTTTTCCCTACCCAACGTTGCACTGAATTAGGATTAATCAATACTGCCAGCAAGTTCATTCTGTAATTCACTAGGATAACAAGAGAGCACTTTTTGTGAAGAAAAATAGGAAGGCACATTGTCCAAGACCTGCAGTGTGAAAAATATGCTTCACAATAAAATGGTGGGTTTCTTGTCATCTTGATTTGTATTTTATTTTGTTCTAGGTGGTTTTGATTTGGACATCAAAGGCTGGGGAGGAGAAGATGTTCATCTCTACCGAAAATACCTTCACAGCAACCTCATTGTGGTTCGGACACCAGTGAAAGGACTATTTCATCTGTGGCATGAAAAGCGCTGCGTGGATGAGCTGACTCCAGAACAGTACAAGATGTGCATGCAGTCCAAGGCTATGAATGAGGCTTCTCATGGACAACTTGGCATGTTGGTATTCAGACATGAGATAGAGGCTCATCTACGCAAACAGAAACAGAGGATCAGTGTAAAGAAATCATGATAGCCAAAGACAACAATCTCTAAACCGGTATCTTCTTAAGGCCTTGGGGAAGAGGATAAACAAGCTGACATCAAGATGCTGTGGAAGGGAATAGCAAAGTGAAGAAGTTTGGCAACTTGCGGTCGCCTTTCCGATGAGCATCAGAAGGTTCAGCATATTGACAGAGATAATTAAAAGAAGATTTAATGAACCTTCATAGCTTAATAACTTGAGCAATAAAGGATATTGCTAACTTATGTGTAATAAACGGCATGCACATGATGATATTCAAGAATTCACATATGTGTTAGCACCAAGGCATACCTCCTAGGCAGTTGTATAACCGCAGCAATAATTTGCTGCTCTATAAACGCACTGAACAGACTGCCAGTCCAGTGATATACAGTGGTTGTATGACAACATGAAGGAATAAGATGCTTTAAAAGGTACAGCAATAATAAAAGTAATTATCTGCCATTAACCAGAGAAAGCATATTCCTGACCTATAAGGTACCTGAAAACAAACCCACTCCAATATAGGTTTTCTAGGAATAAAGGGAAATTATATATATATATATATTTTTTTTTTTTTTAAACAATGCAATTTTAATGTACCCTTTATTTATAGTGTCCAGGTTTTGCAAAGAAGTGATAGCAAATTTCAAACCTCACTTTTTTTTCTGTGATGTATATGAAACCAAATAATGAGAAGCCATAGTGTGAGTGGGCATGGACGTTTGTTTGGAGAACCAAGAACCAAGAAAAATGCAATATTACACACCACACCCACAGACATTGCTTCAAATACTAGCTTGTTTAAAGTGCACTATTACTATACTTGCAGCTTGTTTCATAAATATAACATTTTAAACAGAAGGTGGAAAATTAGTTGACAAGAGCATGATTTACTATACTTTTTTAGCCCTTGAAAGAATATTTCTATTGACCCTTAAGGGAATCCATTACTGTTACCTATAGTTCGTTATCTATTCTCTATTTATATATATATATATATATATATATATATATATATATATATATATATATATAGACATTTTTCAATTTCAGATGTTGTTGCTGAAGCAAGGCCAGGAGTAAAGTCCCAGTCTTGGGATTACAGAAATCCAAGGGACAGCAGCAACTCCATATAAATAATCCATCCATTCTTTCATTTATCCCTATATCCTTCCACTTATTTTTTTCCTATTTGCCCCATTATAATTTCTGTCTCATTTCACTTCTGATTTCCTCTGTTTCCTTCTTTGACTAATTTTACTTCTCATTTTGCACCTCCACTCTCTTTCCCCCTATACCTCATTTTGCTCAATTTTCTATTCTACCCTCATCATTCTATATTCCCCCATTTCTCCTCTAACTTATTTATTTCCCTTCTCTCCTATGTGTGCCCCACTCTTTCATCAATCTGAACCCCCATTTTTCCTACCCACCATGACAAATCCCACCCAGATTATATGAACAAAGGGCACAAAAAATAGTAAAATGTAAACTTAATAATCCATTACCAGATTTGTCCACTCGAGGGCTATGGAGCGCTATGGAGCAGTATGTCTTTCCCACAAAATCTTTGACCCATAATTTACATATATTTTTAATTATATTGGGGGGGGGTGGCACAGGGACATTGAGAATTTAAACAAAGACATTTAAAAAAAAAGGTTTTGAGGGGCACCACAGTATTGCACCAGTTGCACTGGCAATAGATCCACCCCTCGGGGCCACAGTTTTTTTCTCTCTAAACTGTATCCCCCCCAGATTGTTTTGGGCTCCTACTCCCATGCGTCTCTTGCATACCATCCCTTGAATTCTGGTGATTCTGAAATTCCCTAGGACAGCCATGGGGTTAAATCCAATATTTGATTAAACAGTTTTAATTTGGAAGGACAAATTCCACCTAAAAACATTGCTCCTATATGAAAGAGTGCACTTATAGAAGTTCAGATAAATATGTAAAAGACTTGTATTTTATTGCTTCATGAGATCCATATATTAGGTGATGTGAACTTCTGTAGAATATGGAAAATGAATGTAACAGTCACCTTTTAGGGCTGCAGCTGTGATTGGCTCTTGAATATTTGACCCAATCAACTCAGCATTCTAATTGTCAGTGACAGAAACCGATCTTGTAATGGAAGCTTCTCCAGACAGACTGGAGGAGTAATTGGTAAATTAAGTAATTTCTATAACCTTTATATAGTAAATCTTCTTGATGAATACTCTTTTATATAAAAGAAACTTGAGCTTAAGTGCAATTTACCCTATAAAAAAACATGTTTCATGTAAAACATTTCTTGTAACATACTTCAATTCCAGTTCAGTGTAATTACAAAGCATTTTCTCTTTATATTTATTTTTTACATCCAATTAATTGACTCTTTCACTATATTGACCATAAAAAAACAAAAAAACACCCTTACACAGATGATAAAAAAAAAACAGTTAACTGAGAACAGGGTCAATTAATCAAATAAAAAAGGGTTATTCCACCTAAATGAACTCTCAGGCAATAATACTATTTAAATTTAAATGCATGTAAACTAATAATCTACGCATATTTTAGAAGCTGTATGTCGTACATAAGTGCAAATAGACTGAGGAATATGGAGAACTGATTGGGATTGAATTCAAACTGGGATATCTTGTTTTCAAACCAATGCCTTTGTCAGTAGATTATTATCTTACTATTGCTTTACTACAGATGTATTATTGCCCCTGATGACACCTATAAAATTGCTGTTTTTGTTTGTTTTGTCAGTGGAGGGGTATTGAATATTGTTTTAAATTATTTTAGTTCTATTAAACCCTTTAAATAAAACTAATTATCAATATTCAGTGTTCTCTACCATTTGACAATCCACTTAAACACACCAATGGCAGGTCCTAGTACATCATATAATTGGATATAATATCTGAAGGACCACTGTAGATTGGGACAAAATGTACATGTTTTTGAGATTTCTAACAAAATAACCATATCAGCAGCTGTGTAGGCTGTGGGCGTGAAACATTTTTAGGCAAAAGTCTTTATTTTAATAGACACTGCTTTTTCCTGTAGGAGGCTATGACTTCATCTTCTACACGTCCTTCTGGCTTGTGGTCTGAGTGGGAGTGTTCTTCTCATTTTTTATTATCTATTCAATAGTGGAAAGAGATGGGACAAAGGAGTGACTAGTTTTGTTGTTTCATTGGTGGATTCAGATAAGATTCAGCACAGGACACCTCCCCTCTCACATAAGTTCAGTTGAAGCAACTTGCAAGTCTTGCTTGTCCTACTCTGTAATAACCTCCTCCTTGTATCTTGAAAAGGAAGTATAACTATCATGGCAGCTTCCATGCACTAGCAGAGTATGCCAAAATGAAGCTTTTCCCTGAAAAATGCATCTGCCTATGATTTATACAACTGCTAATGTTGTTAGTTTTTGGTTCTAGAGTGGTTCTTTAATAAATTAAAGATTGTGGTATTTTTGCCCATTATCAACTCTGTTTCTCCACAAGAGCATGCTGTTAATAGGAGGCTTCGGTAATAATTTAAAGGGACATTGACTAATGAGCAGAAAAAGCGCGAAAAGTTTTTGCTAATTACAAATGGTAATATGTGGCAGATAAGCCAGTTTTAAGGACATGATGGCATCACTAAGTAACCGCTTAAAAGGGAAGATTCACCTAAGCTCAAGCTTAAGAATCCACTTCTAGAAGTTCAAATATATGTAAAAGTTTTAGCACTTGCCTTTTATATCTAGGCTACTTCTGTGTGTTAGTTGAGGAACACACACAAATAAATATAACTGTCACATCTTACAGCTCAGCTGCATTTTGATTCACTGTTTAACTAGCTCTTGAATATTTGATCCAATCAGCTCTTAGACAAAAAACTGATCCAAAAATGTCAGTTTCTGATTTTCAGAAGCATGGAGGAGTAGCTGCACACTAGTTTAATAACGTTTATAGAGATAGTTACTCTTCTCTAGACGTAAATTTAGATGGAACTTGCCCTTTTAGATACAAGCAAGGCAAATTATCCAAATTAAGTTACATTATGCTCAATTTTCTCTTCTGTTTGCAAAATGCTGTTGTTAAAAAAAAAAAAAAAAAAACAACTGATCCATTTGAATAAATTCACCAAAACATTAAAAAACAGGGATTATTTCTTAATAGCTGCTCATTTGAATGCATCTCCATGGCACTTTGTTGAACTGCCTACAGTTAAAATTCATAGTCCATGCTTTTTTTGCTTGTTACAATAACTAGCTTGTAAAAAAAATAGAGATAAATATATTTTTATGAAGGATAACATGATTGCTGCAATCATGGAGACTTAGAGCTGCAGTGTATTCATTTAAGATAAATTATATATGAAAGCTTTACATATTCAGTGAATTTAATGGGGTATATTTTTCAACCAGCATAAAAATGGGGAGAAGTGGGGATAAAAAAAGTGATGTTATTATCCCCACTTCCAGTGTTTTCTATGGAGCTTATTTATACAAATGGGGTTCATGTTTGTAAACTCATTAGAAAATAAGGGTATCGGGGCTCATTCCTAAGAAGCTGAATAAATATCCCCCAATGTGTCAATCTTAAATACTTGCTTTAATTATGTATGTATGAATAATTTATTTGCCAAGAAAACAGGCACAACTTCATGTTTTTGTTTTTCTGGCTGTATGTTTGCTTTTAGTTTACCTATTTAATAGTTTACGTATTAAAAACGTAGTATGTTTGTCTATTGCTGTTTTAAAATAACCTCTTTTTGCTATTTGTAAATTATGTTTACATTTTATAATTAATAACTTAAAAAATGATGTTGACTGATTTGAAACGCCTAAATGTTTATCTCAATAAAATCATTTTATTTGACTTTCATTTGTGTTATTTATTTTGGGATACCAGTGAATACTAACTTCAGATAAGAAGAGAGCTGCTAAATATTTCATGGTATGGTTGCTGTTTACACTTTAATTGTTGGTAAAACTGAACCATAGCTTCCATTTTTATATTATTTTTAAATTGTAGGAGGGTTGGCATGTTGGAAAGGAATAAAAAAAGATGGAAAAAGCCAGATTAGTAGGAACCATTAAGTGTACAGTGTAATGGGGGGCCATGGTCATTCATAGCAGATATAAACAAATAGATACTGGCTGATGTGTAATAATAATAGTAATTATGTTTAAAAAAAGAAAATTGATCCATTAAACATTGTATTATATGAACTGTTAATTGATCCAGGGGAATGCAACACAAAACAACCTATTGAAATATCACCAATTGTTGCATAAAGGGGAAAAAAGGCCTCCCTGAACCAAAATACTGGCCATTGAATTTTTATCTGGATCAATACCGTCATATTTTAGTTATCCAAAATAACCTGGTATGCCCTTTTTATTTAAAATCTATCTATCCCTTTTTAAATTAAGCAACTGAATCTGCTGCCACGGTAGTCAGTTACACAATCTAGTGTTGATATAGGGCTCCATTCCATGGCTCACATGGGAAAATAACTCTACTTGTCAGTGGCTAACAGTAATCACATCACAATAAAATGCCCTCTGATGCACTGGGATTATTATTATAATTTATTTGTAATGTGCCAACATATTCTGTGGCTCTGAACATGGGTTAAGTTCAAGGCAAAAACAATAACAATATTAACATGTTGCAAAGGATGGAGGGCCCTGTCTTTGAGTTTACAATCCAGTGTCCATAGAGCTTTCTCCAAAGCGCCTTGCAAGATTGAAAACTTGCAAACTGAGACAGACTGGCAGAGTGGTCTCCAACAGCTCTCACACCTAATGCACAAAAGTATCTATGATAGGTAGTTAGCTAAGCACATCATCCCAAGGGGGTTGAGAGTTCGTGTGTTCCCCTCTTTCTCATTCCATCTCCATGCATATAAGGAAAGATAGACGTGCTCTGAGACCCTCTTAGCAATCATGTCTTATTACAAAATTGATATTATTAAGGATTTAGACAGATAGATTATGGAATTAAATAAGGACCTGAAAAGGTTTGAATCATTGGAAGAACTTAAACATACTTATAAAAAAATAAGGATCAAACTGGATAGGAAAGAAAGAGACATTATTACATTATTGTAAGTAAATGGGATAAATTACATAGGGATGTAAAATATTTAGAAAACTGGTAGAGTATTAAACTGGGGCAATAAAGATAATAGGTATGAATCCTACCAACTTAAAAAAAAGTCCAGTATCCCATTTATCCCGTCTTCCTCAGAATAAAAAATAATCATCTGCTGCTGAAGATAATGATAATTTGGATGACTGTGATAGATTATCCAACAGAGGTGCTAGCGATAGGCCCACAGAGGGGCCACAAATTAGATTGTTGGACAGAAAGAATTAACGGGTTAGATCAAAATTCAAACAGACGCCTAAGGGACAGAGAAATATGGGGATAAAGGCCAAGGGGACAAACACTCAAAAAGAGGCGGTGGCCAAAAAAACAAAGATGGTATTTGATCAACTTCCGATTATTAATCTCTCCAAAAGAACCCTTAAAACCGAACAGTTCAGTATCTTACATAAATAACTTTCATTTTCACCCTCTAAGAGTTTTCATTTATTTGATGCCATCACGGGTGTAAATTTGTTTCTGAGAAAACTTCTTTTACATAGTTTTTTTAATCAAGAAAATCTTGCCAATGATTTTAGTAAAAATGAACAGCATACTTATGTGGATTTTATTGATCTCTTTCAAGAAAGTGAGTCTACAAATATTGGTGGTATTAACTGGGTACGTAAATTAGAAACTAAATCAAAATGGCACCTTCTGCTACCATATGTCCACAGATTGGCAGTTATATTCAACTTGTCTAATCTGACTACTGGAAAAATCAAGTCACTTAAAGAGATCCAATCCTGGCACGAAATTGTCATAAAAGCATCTGAGAAAGGCAGTCATATTGTCTTGTGTCCAGTAGAGGACTATATCCAGGAAGCCACAAGACAACTCTCAGCCAAATCTTGCAATATAAGATTATTTGGTGACCCAACATCAGAATATGTGACACAGTATATGTCCATAACTACCGTAATTCAGCTAAAGATAACAACCTTATCTCTTAGAAAGAGATCTGATATTTAAAGAGTAATAATCCAAGAGTGACAATCATGTACCTACTCCCCAAGATACACAAAAATGATAAAACCACTCCTGGAAGACCTGTGGCAATTTGTGTGAGCAGGAGAACAGGTATCTTGACAATAGACTAAGATCACAAGTAACAAATCTCCCATCGCACATATGCTAAACTATGGACGTTCTCAGTAAATTGGGGTATTACACTCAGTGACTCCACATACATGGCTAAATGTGACATGGAGTCAGTCTATATCTGGATTGACCAGATAGGTGAAGGTGCCACTAAATACTTCTTGAGCATGGAAGCTATGACAATTGAGATTATTAATATTATTATTATTATTATTACCATGCACATACACCATAATTTACATAAAAGCCTCCAAGAGTGACTCAGCAGAAACAAATGACATGTACTGCTTGGTCAGAGCTGCAAATGGTGTCACATGGAATACAACTAAAATGCATTAAAAGTATTTTAAAGTTTAAATTTAAATAATATGCTCAATTCTAATTTTTGGCATACTGCTTACACAGGCAGTATGACTTTAAAAAAACTTTCATACGGTGTTCCTTTAAATCCCTTGTGAAAAAAGCTTTTTTCTTTAAGGTATATGGAGGATTTTTATACGTTAATATAGCCTCTTTAATGTGTATTGGATACATCTGATATTTTATAAAATGAATTATAAGAGTGTAAATTAGATATTTTCTGTACAGTGTTTCACTATGAGCAATTCTTTGCACTCTCCTTTTTTGTTCTAGGTTCTGTGTTTGTTTTTTATGCTTTCGTGCTAAGACTGATAATCAGAGAGATAAAGAAAGTCTAACTGAATTAGCACTTTTAATTTGTTTATTAAAGTCAAGGAAGTTACCTGTATTTTAACAACTAATTGGATAAGTAGAACATTGATTTATAGTCTTTAACCAGGACCTCTGGCACACTAGATCTCTCTCACACCCACCCAGTTGTGTATTGATTCATTTATCAATACCAGGGCAACAACCCTTTCTTCTTCTACGTTAGAACTGAGTGCAGATTATAACCACCAGAGGTTGGCTCAGAAGCAGCACATCTGTAATCTCTGATAGTGTTCAAAGAAAAGTCTGTTTAGATATTGTGTGTACAGTTGCCATATGTCAAAGAAATATGTCAAAAATGGAATACACATTGGTGAATTGATTTATTTAAAGTAAAAGATGGGACATTTCTGATAATATGATCAGGGTAATAAATAACATCTCACAGATCCCCAGAGGAACCCACATATTATGTGGGGAAATATACATAGGCCCTCATTCAATTGCAATTTGGCCAATTGAATAGGGCTCTAAATAAGGACATAACATATATTTTTTAAAGAAGTTTTTAGTTAGTAAGCATCTATCCAGGTTTTCACTAACTAAAAACTTCTTTAAAAAATACATGCTATGTGCTTATTTAGAGCCCTATTCAATTGGCCAAATCGTAATTGAATGAGGGCCATAGGGTGGTGGAGAATCCTTAAGGACCCTCATTCTATACTATACAATAACCACGGGTGTCTCTAAGGACAACCATGGTACCTAATATTAACCCATAAACTATGGAGTCCCTATCCCAATCAATAACACAAAAATACAAAGATATATACAATTTCAGATTTCATTTATCACAATTAAAATCCTTATTAAAAACAAAATTAAAGCAATCCCCAGTAATTTGTATGCACAGTGACAAAGTCATAACTAATTCATCAGACACAATGTGCATTCATGTACATCAAGAATAGATGCAAAACATCTTTTGGAACAAATATTGTAAATGGATTGTATTATGCTCATAAATCATTCAATGATTATAAAGCTACACCAATAATATTATGAGGTAGATATTATAATAAGGTGCATAATCATAGATCTTTAAGTAAATTTAGGGCTGTACAAATAATATAATGACATATATATCACAATAAAGTGCATAAATTAACATCATAAGGTAGATATTATAATAAAGTGCGTAAGTGAATACAAAATTAACCTGATATCATTCAATGAGTATGTAACTGCCCACATGATATTTTTTATATTCTCATCACCATCATGAAGTAAGCATTATAATAAAGTGCATAAATAATTACCACAATCCTACTTCATAAATGTAAAATTATTCTAAGTATACAAATTCAACTACAATACAAGTTCTGCCTTTATGGGGAGTTGAAGGATACGCAAAAGCTTTTTTTACATTTTGATCACTGAGAGATTTCCGAGTAAACTTCAGCAAGGTCAGATATTGTTAAGGGTGCAATGTGATTTTATAATAGTTATGGGACAGATTCTCGGGGCTTAGTATATTAGGAACATTTCAAGTAATTTTTTGGGGGTTAACTTGATGTGTGTGATATGATAGCTGGCTTATGGGAGGAATGGAACAGATACCTTTACTGGAATGCAATTTGTGATAGCTAGTAATTTAAATAAAACAACAAGAAACTAATTGAAAAGAACAATAATACAAGAAAAATAATAGTATAAATCCTCTGCAAAAATTGTATCTTTATAATCACATTTGTCACCAGTAAGCCAAAACTGAAGATAGAGATCCAATATAAAAGGGTCACTGTTCAGTTAAGCTGTAGACTATGGCACAAGTTCCGTCATAGCTGTTTTTTAATTACCATATTTAAAAATGAGAAATATGTTATTACGATTATATAATACACCAAAGCTTAAAATGAGGGAACAATGAAGGATCTATCCCTCTGTGCCTGCGCATGTGTTTGGCAGCACTGACAGCTGCAGTTACAGGAGCTATCCGCTAGAGGGTGCCGTCAGGTTTCAGGGAAGGCAAAGAACTATTCCCCTCTCCGATGTGGCGCAACTCGACGGCACTGAATCGACAGCGAGGCCATCAATATAGTCGGCGCTGACACTTGGCCCTCAAGGGCCTTGGGCTCGCCTCTCTTAGCTTAAGGCCTCTTCTGTTGGTGCACCTTATATGCAATGTGCAGAAGAAAATCGGCAGCTCCATCTATCGGTTAGCTGTCAAATTTTGCGTAGGGGAAGAGGGAAAGGGCCCCAATAAGTTTTGTGGTGCTTTTATTATTATTATTTGAACGCAATATTTGACCTAACATAGCCCTCCATGCTAATCCTTTATGTTGCAGATTACACCATGTTTCAGTGAATTTCCTTAGACATGTCAATCAACTATCCCAGAAACAAAAGCTGCTGCAGTGACTGCGGCAAGCTAAGCCCGAAAATGACAGCAAACTTTTCCATTGATTTGTTCACTGCCGTAAGATTGCAAGTTACTCCATTAGACTTTCACACCAAAATCCTATGCTAATAAGACTTTTCCAGATAACTCACAAATCAGGGCTGTGACGTAACTACATAAACAATGAAAAAATATTACGGGTACAAAAGAATACAAAATTATGAAAGTTCATCATTATTTGACACTTATCAATCCAATATAAATGTAGGTGGAAGTATTATCCTTTATTTGTAATGCGCCAACATATTCCGTATGTTATTATTATTATATCAGTTCTATTATACAACAGAAAGGGTAACATACAATCTAGTACTCAAGGGGTTAATACATATCAGGAAACCATGTGGACCAGTAACAAATGCTCTACTGCATTGTCTATGTACAGATAATGTATATATATATATATATATATATATATATATATATATATATAAATATACAAAAAAAAACACAATTTGATATATTAAATCTATAAATACAAGTGTCCCATCTATTTCATTTAAATAAATCTAAATAAATAAAAAATAATATATTTATATATATAAATATATATGATTTATTGCCTATTGATCTATTGCAGTTACAGCATCTGTTCTCACTCATTTTATTAATCACAACGTTATCATTTTCTGTTGGTTCCTAGAGCTATTTCTCATCCATAAAGCTTGGTTTGGTGTAATATACTGAGTGAACACAAACGTCCTACACTACAAGGCAAGATTTACAGATGTGAGTTGAGTGCGCAATATTGTGAGTGAAAAAATTAAAATAAACATATAACGTATAACGCACGTGAAAAAAAATCTCCTACCGCCGATTTTACCACAAATTACACTGCTTGATTAGCATAGGGGCCATAGTTACCATGCTTTATTACATTCACAGGTCTTATTAAACACAAACAGCTCTATTAAATTCCTCCAACGATAAAACAAGTAGCCCGTAAAGGAGCTCGCTAGACTTACAGCTATTAAATTGGCCTCTTACAGCGACCCGCAAATGATCTGTGGCTTACAGGTGAAAAAACATACAGGCTGTTGAAATCGGAACTCTGTTGCTGCAAAGCCTTTGATCTCTCAAGCCCGTAATTGTTACGTCCGCAAATCGCTTTTAAATTGCTACAAATCTTCTGGCGTTCAAACCCGTAAATGGCAAATGGAGCCAAAAAGCCTACGGGTATTAGAGAGGACCTGCAAGGGAGTTAAAGTCCTATCTGTAGCACTGTAAATGCAAATATCAACACATTACTGTATTTTGAAATAAAAGGGAAAGTGATGTTAGGTATTAATATTAATAGCACAACATTCTCAAGCTCGCAAATTTGCAATATAAAATACTTTTTTTAATGTTTCATTTCCGTGTAATCTAGATCCTGGCAGTAAATGTGTTAATACATATACTGTAACTTCTATGGATTTGAATATCATATTTATTGATTTATTAATATTGCATTATTTCTGGAATGCGGGACCGATCTTCCGTACTTCAAACCAGTAAGGGATTGAAATCTAACCTTAATTTTTTAGTGACGTAATGATGACGAACTCTTTTACTATTGGCTCCGTCTAAACCTGTAACCACGGGTTTGACTAATTGATCATGTTTACGGCCGCAAATGGAAAGTGTGCAAGAATGGTTTATGGGTTTGGATGTTGGCCATGTCTGTTGCTTGGCTAATTTTATAACTCTGTAATTCCGCAGAAGTTCAAGCCCGCAGGCTTTGCATGTGTACCAGTGCCGCTACAGGCTTGGAAATTAATATGGCCCAGTCTAGTGTAAATCCTCTGATTTTCATGTAACTGTCCAATAGTTATGAAAATAGTAATACATTATATGTATAGTAGACAAATAATACTTACACCACAAATGTGTTAAATAGGAATGTTCACTAGAGAATTACAATTTACACGTAGAAATCTATTAGCAACACTATTTAGTGTTGTAACATTACATATTTCAACTAAATGGAAACAAATTTGACCTGTTCTGGTGCAGATAGAAAAAACATAGAGAGAGAGAGGACTTGAGTGGGATAAAACAGTGAGAGAGTCAGAGAGACAGAAATAGCTGTTCACACTATATCATAATTTCATATACTTGACAATACATTAAATACTTTATTGTTTATCTTTACATTCTAAACACATTTCAAACACATATCATCAAGTCTAGTTCACTAAATCAGAGAATACTATAAACATGGGGTATATTTGTTCATTTAAAAGGACTCTGTCACCCCAACAGGAAATTGATTTAATTTTAAAGACCATAAAAAAACTGGCTATACATTGTACTAGCAGTTTGCTTTCAGAGCAACATACACAACAGGGTTCGCTGTACTGTTGTTTTAGACAAACGTCTGGTAGCCCCCTGGTTGCTTTGGATGGTCAGTTGCTTAACTGTAGTGTATAGGTCGGCCCTCACACACCTTCACAACTGATGGTCACCTCGGATGTCAATGGCGCATGGTGCTCCACTGTTTCCACGCTGTTTATTTGCAATAGTGCCATTTGTCCAGTCACAGGACACTTTAACCACAGCAGAACGAGAACAATTCACAAACTGACACCCTTGGCCGAAAGCCAATGACCATTTTCTTTTCAGAGGGGGTCGTGCAACACTACTACTTTTGCCAGGTGCTGGCTGTCAGCAGAGAGCATAAAAGTGAAACAGTACACATTCTATTTATGGTAGGGTGGCACCAATAAAATATGAATATTTGCAATTGGAAGTTACGAAAAAATGTAATTTTTGGCAGCCACTCAGTTCAAGAGATCCTTCCAGAACACTGACCTTCTTATCAAAATCTAATTTACTTCATTAGAGATGAATAACTCCCTAATTAATCATTCATTTTTTTCTGGCAATATCTCAAGTATCAGTCAATGAACAGCCAGCTGCTACGGTTACCACAGAAGTTGGCAGCATCAAAAAGTAATTAATTCACTAAGGAAGGTAATTAGATAATGAAAATAAAACAACTGGTGGGAGTATCTTTTGAGTTGAGTAAGAGTCACAATTTAGTAAATTCAAAGCTGTTTTTCTATCACGAAATGGCATTTTAAACGTTTTCAGTTGCAAAAATTCATATTTTATTTGATACTCTGCTGTGGCAACTAACAGCCTTATTAAATTGTGATTTGGCCCATTGAATAGGGCTCTATATAAGCACAGAGCATATTTTGGAAAAAAAAATATGCTCTGTGCTTATATAGAGCCCTATTTAATTGGCCAAATCACAATTAAATAAGTTTTTTAAGCGGCTCTCAGACATAAGAGAAAGAGCATGATGTTTATAAACTACTCTGGGCCTCATTCAATTATGATTTGGCCAATTGAATAGGGCTCTATATAAGCACAGAGCATATTTTTTTACAGAAAAAAAATATATATAATCTCTGTGATCAATTGAATGAGGCCCTAGGTGTGCAGAGGAGGCTACCCTATATTGCTAAGTGAGGGGGGAACTGCCCTCTCTTGCCCTCCCCCCTTGTCTCAATGTTCCTCCTAGAAAAACATATGTACATGGTACTGATGATAAAGCTTTACATGGACATGAGACTTAAAAATGATGTAGTAAAGCTATTTACATGTATTTAAAATTATACAAGAATTTACTTGGATATTCTTATTTTTAGTTCTTGTTTTTATAGCCCTTGATCACAAGAAACCTCATAGATAACGAGTTTCAGCCTATCATTGTCACACAGATTATATTTGCTTTATTGATTTCTGTACTCATTCTCAGTTATGAAGATAAATGATACAGCAATTTTCGCTAGTGTTAGATTTTTATGAATTCAAATCCCAGTTGCTACCTTTTTAAAAGTAATTTTTGCTTAATTTAAAGGCTAAACCCAATTGGTATAAACTGCAAGAAAATTGTGGGCTCTGTAGTGCATTGGCAGTCTCATTCCCCTGCTACACTCATTTAGAGTTTCAGTTTTTCCACTACTAGCAATGCCAAAACTCCTCTCCATAGCCCAGCCCGTTTCACTGTGAAGATAGAACCACAGAGGATACCCCACATGCAGTCTGTCCACACAGGAGTCCCCAGGACATAATCTCCTCTCAACAGCTCTTCTTCTTGCATGTTGAACAGGCACACAGCTTCCTCTCCACAGCACATCTTGCTTAACTTAAGTCAACTCCTACCCAGTGTTCTGTACGGTACAATAAGAGTTCTGGTGTAAAATAAGTGTCATACATATCTTGTTAATAAAATGTCAGTCACACACCTTTAAATGCCCAGTTTCACTGTGCCTTATGTGTGTCATAAGTGTAAGGTGCAGCTTAAATTAATTTGTGGGTGCACCACCATCTAGTGGCCACTTCTATAAACTGCAGTTTTCATTCATTATTATTTTTTTTTTTCACAGCTACTAGTCTAGCTGAAAAGAAGTGACAATTAAAGGGAAACCCCAAAATGTAATTAAATAGATAAATAAAAAAACATACAAAGAGAAAACCATTTTTTCAAGAAAAAGGATAAAAAAGTGTGTAGTCGAGAGAAAGAAAAAAAGGGTCAAACAGTAAACAATAGTTAAAATACAAAAAAAGAGGAAAAAAGCAGGAAAAATTGAAAAGTTCAAAATCCTTTAAAAAAACAAAAAACAAACAAAAAAAAAACACATTATCTCAAAGGCCTACACAAAACAATGTTGCCAGTCTACTATAAATTGAAAATGAAGGCTTGGAAGACACAAGAACTCTTCTTGCATTGGTACTCAAACTATTTTGCCCTACTGTACCATGTTTTTGCTAAGAAAATAATTTACCAGCCAAGGTTTTTCTTCTCTTAGATAATGCCCCTGGCCATCATGAAAACCCTGAAGAAGTCATGGCACCTCTTCCTAAAATGTATGCATAACTTCACAGGTTTAAAGCCAGCGGAGAACATTGATGAAGATGCAAGCAGGCTGAAGCAAGAGGCAGGATTGGCAAAGTTACAGCTGTAGGTGTAACAGAGCCTCCTCTAAAATTTATAAAAACAAGTGATCTACAGAGTACAATAAGGGGTTAATTTTAGTGAACACGGGGGTCATAATTGTTTGAAAGAACATTCACAACAGTCATGCAGTCCTTTCCAAATGACATATAAAAGTGACGATTGCTACATTATGTTTTCTTTTCATTTAAGGATTTTTTTTCAGAAAACAAATACAGTTATTGACCCTAGAATGGCTCCCATGAAACTGCAATTTGACTCCAGTACAATATAACAATAAAAGCCATCCCGTAAGTTGGTAGACACTGGTTCCTCTGATTCAAGAAGTAGGGAAAAGGAGGACCTTATTCTCCTTAAATACCAATAATAATATTTTTTGGAAAAATATGTTTGAAAACTTTGACTGAGAACACAATTGGGCAGGAAAAAGGTCATAAAGCTAGTATTTATTAGAAATAAAATACATTTTGACGTCTCTGCAGGGTCCTTGAGGGATCCATGATACTTTGGTAGAAGTTCTGTGTGTGAGAGGGCATTTACATTTCTGGAGAGCTGTGGTTGCTTCGAATAATGCAAGGTGTCTGCTTTTAGGCCAGTGAGGAGAAAGGGTGTGGTGTCAGTTTCAATTTTACCTAGTTATCAAATAAAGGTTCTGGAATTCGGCATATTCCCTCCTTTTTCAACCCTCCCTCCACTGATAACTACAAACACATACCCCCCATCATTTAGTTATTCCTTCAACAGACTGTCCCTCTACATCATGCAGAGTCTGTGTATTTTGAAAGCACCCAAAGTCACAAGCTCCATTAACTTTAAAAAATATTTTTCTCTTGGTTTCTCTAGAGAAGAGAGTATATAAGCATTAAGAGTGATACTGCAATGTATTGTCCTTAGTGCATACCATTAGTCAATACATGTTCAGCCATTCTGGTTTACTTACCAGTTCTCACATAAGAATATCCTTTAAATCCCACCTGTTTTATGTCTCTAACAAGCCTGCATTATAGGCACCCTGATATGAAAACATATTTATGTTTTAGGAATCATATGCTGAACAGTGATAATCCCTAACAGCTCATACATGGGATCTCTACTTACTACCATGTTTCCCCGAAAATAAGACCGGGTCTTATATTCATTTCAGCTCCAAAAAAATCAATAGAGCTTATTTTCAGGGGATGTCTTATTTTCTATTGTACAACATTTATTCATGTACAAAAATCTACATTTATTCAAATACAATCATGTCATCTTCTTCTTGTACATCGTCATAACTCTCTAAACCCCGAATTCCAGCCTGTTGCCTGAGGTTATCATACTCTGCTCGCCATTTGCAGACTATACAGAGATCCAACTTCTTCTCTTTCCAGAAAGCTGTAAGATTCTTGCCCATGGAGTCCTCCACTATTCCTTTCTTGTACTCAAGAGAAAAGCTCTTTCTTTTTGCACTTAACGGATGTCTGGCTGACTATCAGAACTGGGGCTTATTTTTGGGGGTGGGCTTATATTACGCATATCCTAAAATATTGCGCTAGGGCTTATTATCAGGATAGGTCTTAATTTCGGGAAAACAGGGTAGACAGGCAGAGCACAATTCTATAGGCAGCTCAGCCGGACAATACTGTATACACTGCTTCTGTATAGCAGTTTGAAGAGGGTGCTGCACTTTGTTTTAAATCATGTATCATTATTATTATTATAGTTTTTTTAGAACGTGCCAACATATTCCGTAGCGCTGTACATAAATTAAGTTCAGACAAAGATAAATACAAATTAACATATAGCAAAACAAGGAGTGCCCTGTATTTGAGCTAGGAATCCAATGTCCATGGTGCATTCCCAAAGTACATGTAAGTAAACTAAACTGCAGAGCTCATGTGGATAGTCACAAACCTGTAACCAACTTACAAAGGTTTGATGAACAGGAAAGGAACACAGTGAGTTGACATTCTTTTGTTGACCAGAAAATATATTTTTATGGAGATTAGCCATAATCCAAATGCAAGAGAAATAAACATCATGTTAAATGTCAAGTTATGTTAAATGTTTGTTGGTCCTGATTTGAAGAAGCAAATAACTACAGCTTCTAAATAATTTGACTATTATCTTGCCTAATAAATTTATATATTGCATATGACATATAATATCAAATTTAAGTCATGATAAATTAAATAACAACTGTGTCGCAACCTTCGTTGAGCTTGATAAGGTCACTAGACCGATCATACCTAAAGTTTGAACTCAATTCAGTAACCCCTTGGACAGGATGGCTATTGGGATTCAGGAAAAGTTGCAGACTTTCAGGACAAGTTTCAGGATTTCTCTGTAGAATACAAATAATAATTGGCCTTTCCTTTAAATGAAACCTACCATTTCTATGTATCCCAAGTATAGACTAAAACAGTTATCGACATTCATTTCTAATATTTTGTATTTTGCCGAATTGCGAGTCTGATCACATATTGGACCTCTAAACGCTAATTGATTGATGTGTAACCTCCATGTTTTACTGACGTAATGATGACGGTGTCATTTACAATTGGCTGTTTCTAAATCGGTAGTTACAGCCTTGTTTAATTGATCATGATCATGCTCTGAAATGCTACTTATAATTGCATCGTTTACAGTTTCGGTCCATAAATTCTGGGCTTGTTCAATTGAATCGCTCTGTAATTGTAGCAAATTTCAAGCCTGCAGACACACGGACTGTATAACATAATCTGCGGGCTTACAATTGAATAAGGCCCATACTGTCTAGGTGTTGGTGGGTTAATCCAATGGGGAACCATGTACCCCGGTTAGATGGGCTTATGGTCTTGGGGAAGAAAGTCTCCTTTGATCAGGGTAATTAAGCAGGAGGTAGTGAGGTTGCTAGTGGGTTCATGGTGCCTAGTAGTGAGGAAGGGAATGTAAGTTCCGAGGGAATGTTGATATGGTGGATACCTGTCTCTTAGCCGATCTCCTCTCAGGTAAAGGTACCTTTATTGATTTGGAGAGGAGTTGGCTAGGACAGTGGGGGTAGCTCCATGATCTATACACTTTTGGTGGCCAACCAGGACTTCCATAATGTTTCTAGCAATGTTGGCTCTTGTTTAGATTGTATGGGGGTTCAGGAACAATGGCCAGGGTCAATTATATACTAATTAGTGGTTGACCACAAGACAATGGATGAAAAGGATATAACTTGACATTATTTGACCTTTGCTATTCAAACAAAGTGTCTCAGTTTTTGTCTGACAACCTAGTGGAAAAGTTCAATCAGTTCTGTATTTCTCCTCAGAGAAGTCTATGGATCCTTTTCTGCTGCTACCGTGAGTTTGTGTCCCCCTAGAGGCAAGGCCAGATCCCTGTACTGGGACCAAACTGGGCATTGCGGCTGGCTACTGAAAGTAGCTACTGATTGCCCTTAAAGTTGTACTACCCTCAAAATATTTTTATTAGCCCCACATTTTGTACACACTGAAATAAATGATGCACACATGGCAGCTGCCAATTTTTTTTTTAATTACATAGACTACTCTGGGCTTGTTTTATCCAGTGGAAAATGGTCTCGGGGCCCGGGGCATATAACCAGCAACTTGGGGAAGGTAAGGGATGTATGCCCATGTTGAAAATCACTTTCGGTCCTACAGTATCAGTAAGTGATGTAGTATTTCAATATAGAGTCCTTTTGTCTGTTAAAACAGCCTTGGTCCATAGTGGTTGGGATTGGTTAGAGTTCATAGAGGATGAGCTGCTAAGGTCCAGAGGTCAGAGGGTACCAAGGGCTGTAACAAACTGAAAGCAGGGAAACAGAAGAACGGAGGAAAGCAAAAATATCCTTATCAAACTTCCTTAACATCATCCAAAAAGGCAATCCTTTCTGCACTTTCAAGTCAAAACCCAAAAAATAATTATCATGACATCTGTTCCAGTTGGGCGAGTCTTAAATAACATTTGACAAGGCAAAATATCTCTAAAATATATCTACTTCAACATATTTTTTATAGACACTGCTTGTAATTGCAGTAACTAAACTCATTGTCTACCACAGATCTGATTAAATACATCAACATAGATGTATACTATCTACTGCTTCTCTATTTACATTTGATGGGAACATCTTCCTAAAGAAAATATAACTTACTAATTTGATTTACATGATATAGTTTATTGAGGCTGAAGGTGGAACAGCTAATTATGTAAGACTATTTGAAGACCAGACTGGACTGACATTTCACAAGCAGACTACAATTAATTTAAGCTACACCATAATATTTAGAAACATACAAACATATATCTGTCCAACTAGCTTACCTGGACTGTACACTGGCCTTTTACTTTACATCAATTATACATTTTTACAAAGGACAAATATTATAAGGATACATATTAACTATATAGGCCAAAAAATAAATAAAAAGCATGGGAACTGTACTCCCAAACTCACTACATTTGAAATAATAGGGAATGAAAGGTTTCACAATATATCATTTTCTGACAAACCTAAACTCAAAAAAATGATGACACATTAAAACACAAGCTTTCAAAAAATGGAAGACAGGGGAAAAAAAACCAAATAAACCTAGAAAAAAAAAAGAAAAGAAAAAAGTATATTAGCTATTAAACTTTAACATTATCAACCAATAAAAAGACCCATATTACCTTACTAAATATATTTTTTATATTTATGAACCTGAGGTCCAAGATGAAGGAATACTTTTTATGAAGTCAGCAACCAAAAATAAACATGCTAATGTGTATAAACAATTTCTATATGCAATAAACAATCAAATAATGTCTGAAGAATCAAATAATGAAATGGACTTACAATTATCTACTAACCAGCGGCACAGAGACATAAAAATGTAAAAGCATGCTTACTAGCCACACAGAAAGTGATACAACAGGGCATTTGTGACACTTTAAGATAAATTAAATATGAGATAAATTTAATAGGAGAGAGAATGGCTTTGCTAGAAGCTAAAATAGATGACTTAACTCAAACACAGGGAGAAATGGATCTAGAATTACATTCAAAATTATTATACAGAATGAATGGAATTACAAGAAGATTTGGACAACGAAACTAAACATATCTTATGTCTAAAAAAAAAATCCTGAGACCATTACAAATCTCAACAAATTCCTTATTCAACTATTTGCACTGCTAGGTCAGCAACTTCCAGTGACAGAACTACATATTCATCGAGTACACAGAGCACTAAGACCTACACCAAATCCAGGAGAGCCTCCCAGAAATGCAATTATATGCATGCATTAGTTTAAAAAGAAAGAAGAAATTCTGAAGGCAGCAAGACAGAATCCAAAATCTCTACAAGTAATTACTGGAGATAAAGATCCACATATCTCTACAATTATTTTAATTAAGCTTAGGAGGCTGAAGCCTAACACATATCAACGAAGAACATATAATATCTGTTACAAATGGGGCTACCCATTTCACCTCATTGCAGAAAAAAATAAAATCTTGATATCAATGAACAAACTACCTGCTTTTTGCATTTAAAATGGAAATAGAATACAGTGGTACCTTGGATTACAACGCCCTCTGGTTACACTGTTTTCAGGCTACACCACTTCTCCTCTGCAATTTTCTGCCTCGGGTTGCAATGATACCTAGGGTTACACCGCTTCACCTCTGCAATTTTCTGCCTCAGGTTACAACGCTACCTCGGGTTACACCTCTTCTACTCTGAAATTTTCTGTCTCCAGTTGCAACGATTCCTTGGGTTACAACGCTACCTCGGGTTACTCGATCGAAACTGAAAGAAGGAACAAGGCAAACGCTGCTGTTCACGCAACAGCGCCATTGAGTCCAAAAGATGGAAGCAAGCTGTAAACACTTTAATCGCGATCACAAGATAAATCCGAAAGAAGGAAGCAAGCTGTAAACACTGTAATTGCGATTGCCTTACAGTCTGTGCCTGCAAGTGCCTCCAAGAGACCAATTTGTCTGTGCATGCAAGAGCCAAATTTGCCTGTGCCTATGTGACAATGTACTCAGCCTGTGCCTTTGAGCAATGTGCCCAGCCTGTGCCTGTGAGCCAGTGTGCCCAGCCTGTGCCTATAAGAGCCAAAGTTCCAGGCAATAACCTGTGCCCTTCTTCTCCTCCTCTACATCCCTCACCATCACATTGGGCCCTCAACTCCTCTCAGTACAGGAAAGTGAAGTTACATTCTTAAAAGTTTTTTTTATGTAATTATTGTTGTTTATTCATTTCTGTTTAGTTTTAAAGGTTTGTATCCAAAAAAAAGACCATCAGTTCAAACTAAAATGTGAAAAATCTGGGGTCCGGAACGCATTCATTACATTTACATTGATTCCTAAGCATATTTTAAAATCTTATAGTTAATAGAATAATTTTAAGGTCGCTTAGACTTTATTTTCCTTTCTTTGACAATATTTGCTACTAGTAATTGAAAGATCTACCGAGACAAGAAAGATCTACCGAGACAAGAAAAGAGTAAAAAGTTAAAGTTCTTTCTTTGTTTTTGAATGGGGTGTAATGTAATGCTGTAATTACTGAGCCATACGTCAAACTTTGAAATTAAATAAGTCAGTTTTAGACATAATTTGATTTCCCTTTGCCTCATACCTGAAAATATTATTATTATTATTATTATAGTTTATTTATAACGCGCCAACATATTCCGTAGCGCTGTACATAAATTAAGTTCAGACAAAGATAAATACAGATTAACATTTAGCAAAGGAAGGAGGGCCCTGTCTTTGAGCTAGGAATCCAATGTACATGGTGCTTTCCCAAAGTACTTAGGATAGGAACTTGCAGACTAACAATCTAAGGGATAGTGAGTGGTAAAAGAGGGAGAGAGAGGTGATAAGTGTGTTAGGGTGGAAGGTGATATGCTTCTTTAAAGAGATGCGTTTTAAGTTAGGATAATCTGGTGGAGTGAGGAAAGGAGTTCTAGAGACTTGGGGCAGCACCAGAAAAGTCCCGGAGGCGGGAGTGAGAGGAGGTGACAAGAGATGTAGAAAGAAGAAGGTCATTAGCAGAATGAAGGGGGCGGGTGGGGGAGTATTTGGAGATGAGAGCAGAGATGTAAGGGGGAGCATTATTGTTGAGACCTTTGTAAGTTAGGGTCATGATTTTAAATTTTATTCTTGAGGCTAAGGGAAGCCAGTGGAGTGATTGACAAAGAGGTGATGCCAACACTGAACGTTGTGTACGGAAGATGAGTCTAGCAGAGGCATTCATAATGGATTGAAGTGGAGACAGTCGGGTGGTGGGTAGGCCAACAAGAAGCGAGTTGCAGTAGTCTAGTCGAGGGATGATGAGAGAGTGTATAAGGATTTTAGTTGTGTCTTGTGTAAGATAGTGACAAATTCTGGAGATGTTTTTTAGATGGAGAAGACAAGATTTAGTTAGTGATTGTATGTGAGGGATGAAAGACAGAGCGGGATCCAGTAGAACTCCAAGACAACGGGCTTGGGAGGAGGGGGTGATGATGTCTTTGTTGA
This sequence comes from Discoglossus pictus, assembly GCA_027410445.1. Lineage (NCBI taxonomy): Eukaryota > Metazoa > Chordata > Amphibia > Anura > Alytidae > Discoglossus > Discoglossus pictus. The sequence continues at coordinate 237,167,768 of CM050163.1, forward strand.
CAGTTAGAGAGATGTGAGGAATTGACCCTGTGGGATATGCTCATTTAAGATAATGGATGTCTTTATCTATTCTGGTAAAACTAGTCTGCAGTCTATCTTACTTAGATTAGTTAAGGTCTTCCACTAGACTGTATTTAATTCATTACTACTGTTAGAAAGAAATGATATTCCGTTTGTATTTCTGTTTACATGCTGTTTGTATAAGTCATATCTATTGTTTTCATTTGTACTTTGATTATGGAGAATCTAGAAGCATGGATTGTATGATGAATCTGAATCGGGTCAGGAGAGAGGGTCACTTGAAATTTTAAAATGTATGCAATGAATAAACTTTTAAAATTCTATCACCAAATGTAAAAGGCCTGAACCCTCCTTTCAAGAGACATTCTGCGATTATTTTTTTTCATAAAGAGGATTCTGATATCATCTGTGTTCAGAAAACCTACTGGTTAAAAAAATAGAGAACCAAGATAAAATATATAATCTTAAAATCAATTCAAACTATAAAACTAAGTCAAGAGGTGTATACATACTCTTTACTAAGAGAATTTTAATAACTGAAGATTTGGTTGAAGTAGATGAAGATGGGAGATTTATTATTTGGGCAGGTACAATAAATAATGAGTATTATACTTTTGCTAATCTTTACACCCCTAATTAATATCAAAATCATTTTCTAAACAAAATGTTAAAATATATAACAAAAATTAAAAAAGGACATTTAATTTTGTGTAGTGACTCTAACATGTACCTAGGCCCAGTGATGGATAGGAAATCTAATACTAAACCATCTCCAGATAAATTATATTTGAGAAGATCAAGCAATTTCTATGAAAGTCTAGTTAAGTATAACTTATTCGATGGCTGGAGAACATTTCATTCCAAAGAACTAGATTATACATTTTACTCCCATTGTCATCAATCATATACTAGGATTGAATATTTCTTGATTGACCAATCTACCCTCAACATTATTAATAACATTGAGATCAGCTCAATCACATGGGCAGATCATGATTGTGTAAAAATGGAAATAAATGGATACTACAAAGCCAAAGTCTTTGTTAGGAATAAAATAGATACTTCCCTCTTTAAATCAGTTCAGGATAGACATACACTTGAAAAAGAAATAAACAACTTTTTTGAACTCATTGAGAATTCTAATAATTTGAAAACAACTTTATAAAATAGCAGCCCTATTAAATTCCCTCAACCTACAAACCTGTAGCCCGCAACAGAGCCAGCTAGACTTACAGGTATTACATGCAGAAAACCCTACAGGCTGTCGAAATCAGAACTCCATAGCCGCAAAGCCTTTGATCTGTCAATCCCGTAAATGTTACAATCGCAAATCGCTATTAAATTGCTACAAATCTACTAGCATTCGAACCTGTAACCCGCAAATGGAGCCAAAAAGCCTATGGGTACTAGAGAGGACCAGAAAGGTGTTAAAGTCCTATCCATAGCACTGTAAATGCAAATATCAACACACCACTGTACTTAAAATTTAAATTATGTTAGGTACTAAAATTAATAGCACAACATTCTCAAGCTCGCAAATCTGCAATATCAAATACTTTTTTTAATGTTTCATTTCCGTGTTATATCAATCCTGGCAATCAATGCGTTAATACATATAATGGAACTCACATGGACTTGAATATCATATTTACTGATTTATTAATATTGCACTATTTCTGGAATGCGGGTCTGATCGTAACTCGTACTTCAAACCCCTAAGGGATTTAAATCTAACCTCCATTTTTCAGTGACGTAATGATAACGATCCCTTTTACTATTGGCTCTGTCTAAACCCATAACTTCGGGTTTGACTAATTGATCATGTTCACGGCCGCACATGCAGCGTGCGCAAGAACGGTTTACGGGTTTCAATGCCGGCCACGTCAGTTGCAGGCTTGGCTAATGTAATAGCTCTGTAACTCTGGCAAATTTCAAGCCCGCAGGCTTTGTGGGTGTACCAGTGCTGCTATGGGCTTCAAATTTAGTATGACTCTATGTTAGGGAACCTTTTATCTCTTGTGCTGCACAGAGAGTTAAAGAAAGAGGGTTGCCTAGCTCAATAAGTTGGAAAAGTTAAATAAATTCTCTCCTGATTTGAACCTGTTTCTCAAAATTGTAAAATCACAGGCTCAGATTAAAAATATTTTACAGTTGCAGGTTGATAAAAAGTTATGGCTGCTTCAGCAAAAATACTACCATTTTGGAAATAACATTAAAAGTCTTATGGCAAACCAAGTTAAAAATAAAAATGAAAATAAGAGTATATGTAAAATGTATGACCATAATGGGACCCTTTGTGTGATCTCTTTATAATTTAGAATCAAATGTAAACTTTGTTATAACATTCTAAAGATCAGATTTTAGAATTCCTGAAGCAAATAAAACTCCCTAAAATCTCTGAAAAACAGTTAAAATATTTAGATTGTTTCCTGAATATTTATTAGAAATTTTCTCAAAATCTCTTACTAAACATTTAAAAAATTAATTCAATGAAATAAAAGAACTAAAGAACTAGGTTTGGCACGCTAAGAAACACTTGAAGCAGCCATTATAACTATTCCTAAAAAGGGTAAAGATTCTACGTCCTGTTAAAAATACATACAGATCTAATTTATAAACATAGATATTATAAAAATATATGCAAAGATTTTGGCTTTAAGGATTAATAGATTGTTAAAGGAATTGATTATCTCAGATCAAATATGCTTTATTAAGTCTAGTCAAGGCACAGTTAATATACGCAAACTAATCAATTTATTCTCATATACTAGTATTAAGAAAATGCCTGTAGTTGTGTTATTGCTTGTTGCTGAGAAGGCATTTGACCGTGTTAACTGGGAATTTTTAGATTCAGTTATGAATTGTTGTGGTTTTGGTAAGTTTGGTTCTCACGTTTTTGGAGACCTATATTCTAATGTATCGGCATTTGTTTCTGGAATTGGGTTTAGATTGAACCTTTTTTTAGGACGAAATGCCATGAGACAGGGCTGTCCCTTATCTCCCTTGATTTTTGCACTCTCCATTGAACCTCTAGCAAAATTAATAGGACGGGAAGAAGCAATTAAGGGCCTAGTAATTGATGACATAACAAGTAAAATCACTCTCTTGCAGACAATATAGTTGTCACAATAACAGACCCTTTACATTTGATTACTCACTTACAGAAAATTATTGAATCTTATGGTACAGTCAAGACAGAAGTGTTAATGTTAAATCTCAATAATGATGAAACAGTCAAACTTAAGGAGTTCCCTTTAATTGGTCTCATAATGGTATCACCCATCTAGATATACATTTCAATACCAATTTAAAAGCTTTTCAACAAATTATTTATTCATGTTAATAATATTTAGATTAGTTGGAGAAAGTTGAATTTATCCTGGATGGGGTAGATTGTGGCTATTAAAATGGTTATCTTGCCCAAAATTATTGACATCTCAAGATGCATACCATTAGCAATACTGTGGCCAAAACCAGCCACCTAGTTTTATTACAAAGACATTGTGTTATTGATATGTGTTAATATACAGAGAGCAGGGTGTAATAAACAGAGCTAGAGGGTACGACAGTGAAAGGGTTAACCTTTGCACTGCCAGAGTCATGGGGGATTACTTGGTAGCTATCTGGACCTCATGGAGACAGATAGGGCAAAGAGAGGGATGATCCTATCAATCTCTATACTGTATGGTAATGCCTGTTATTGTGTAAGAGTAGCCAGCTAGTCACCAGGAGATGTGTGATGTGACCGCAACTATTGTTCTCTCTCTCTGTACTGTGTGGCCAAAATATGGGCTTGTGTTTATTTACCAGTGTTGATTTCCTGTTTTCCCAGGATATTTTTTTTTTTACTCCTAACTGCGTATCGTCCAGTATGGGGGGATTGGGATTATGAGACTGTACAGTGCTTCTCTTGGATATTTTACAGTCTACCAGCGGAGATATTGACTTTAATATTTCACCTCCGCTACATTTCAAGTGACGGGATACTAGCCTCGCAAGGAAGCAGCAGTTCGTACACAAGCAGCGGGTCGCGTACAGTTAGTCTATACTAATGAATGGAGACTATGCAGCCCCTAACTTTAAAGGAACTTTTGGAAGCAAGGGGTAAGATAGCCAGCAATAAAGCGAAAACTATTCTAATTGCCGAATTGGTTGAAGGAGACCGAGCCAGCAGAGCTGTACCTTCACCAGAGAGGGAGGAAAGTGAAGTTGCAAGGGAACTAAGGATAAGGCTGGCATTTTACCGGGAACAACCATCAGAAAAAACTGTAACAAGAGTGATGTTGGAGGTACAAGGTTACATATTGGCCAACAGACAACAGGCAACACATTTACAACTAGCAGATCAGCGATCAAGAGAGGGGTCACCGGCAGTACTGGTCCCCACACAAGGAAAAACAAAGCTCCCATACAGTGCATTTAAAGCCGTCACAGGTACGGAGGATGATATTGATGGGTATCTTCAAGATTTTGAAAGACTGTGCCACTTACATGACATTGGACGAGCAGACTGGGTACCTCTGTTGGCAGGCAAATTGTCTGCCATGCCGTAGAGGCGTACCGGGCAGTACCAGATGAGGACAGCAAAGATTATCATCGGGTCAAGCAGGCCATCTTAACACAATATGCTATCACCCCAGAGGCATACCGATGCCGATTTCGGAAGCTCAACAAACAGGAGAAGGACTCCCATGCCGAGTGGGCTTATTGACTGCAGAGAGCTGCCATGGGAAGGGTTCAGGCTAACCGAACCACAACCATGGAAGAACTGCTGCAATTGATTCTGCTAGAGCATTTCTTCAGTGGAATGACCCTGTAGAGGTGCAAGTATGGGTAAGGGACCGGGACCCCTTACCGTCACCGATGCCGCTCGGCTGTCCGATAAACACTATGATGCACAGCGCTACCACCATCCACCACCTCGCCCATTGAATAGGCCCTCAGTTCCAATCCCACCACCCCCAGCCTGTCAGAGCAAGTGCAACGGGTTCAACACCTCCACTCCCAGGTACCAGCCTTGTGCCAATATCCGGTCACCTATGACAGCAGTTAGGACATGTACAGAGGGAATGCCCCCAGAACCGTAACCGTAACACATGGGTTTGTACGGGCCAACCACCGACAAACAGAGCAGTGGCCCAATGCTACCGCACCGAGACCGGTACCCATGATGCCGAACCCCATTACCAGGAGCAACAACTAGGGTTTTTACATGAAGTCGACAACACCATAGGCAAACCGTATGTCTGGAGGGGAAGAACGTTGAAGGGCTTAGGATCACCGGTGCCACGTTAACCCTCATCAAACACCACTTGGTCCCAGACAAAGCACATACTGGAGGCTCTGTGTCAGTACGAGTATCGAGGGGAACAGTACTCCGCTTACCCACTGCCAAGGTTCATTTGCACTGGGGTGTGGGGTCAGGGGTTGTGGAAGTAGTATTGATGCAGAACTTACCGGCAGATGTACTACTCAGGAATTACTTGGGCCAGCTAACTTCCACATTTGTACCACAAACTTCTACCCAAGACATTTACCATTGACCACACGGCAGCAGGCGCGCACCACGGACACACCAGAAAACTCTGAGGCTCAGGTAAACAACCAGTCTCCACCCCTCGAGAACTCGCCCTGGGATGCCTACATAGAGTTTGGGAAAGAGATAGCCGTAGACCCCACGTTGCAAGTATACAAAGATCAGGTCACCTCCAGTCAAGCAGGATTAGAGGGGGAGAGGTACTCGTGGGACAAGGGATAGGGACTCAGAGAGGATAGGGGCTGGGTCGGTACCGATCCCCATGAAACAGTTATCCGGACATCGTTATGCAGACATCTGGGAGCTAGCCGAACTAAATACCGGCTAACTGAGAACTTTTTCTGGAGGGGATTTTGAAAGATATTCGTCTGTACTGTCAGACTTGTGACACCTGTCAGAGGGTGGGTAAGAGAGGGGACCGCCATAAAGCAAAACTTCACCCCCTTGCCATTATCGAAGAACTGTTTAGCAGGGTATCCTTAGACTTGGTAGGGCCTCTAACTAGAGCGAGCCCTTCCGGCAAGAAATACATCGTGACCCTAGTAGATTATGCCACTAGATACTCAGAGGCGGTGGTGCTGACCAATGTCCATGCTGAAACGGTTGCGGATGCCCTGATGCAGATTTTCTTTCGCATGGGACTTCCCAGAGAGATTATTTCGTATCAGGGCACCCAATTTACTGCTGAAGTCACCCACCAACTCTGAGGACTATGCGGAATTAAGCCCATAGTAAACTCGGCATACTATCCACAGTCCAATTGGTCTCTGCGAACGGTTTAATGGGACGCTAAAACAAATGCTCCGGGCGTTCACAGGCACTAGGAAAGACTGGGAAACATTCTTGCCCCACTGGATTCTCCCCCTTTGAACTATTGTTCAGAAGAAGTGTGAGAGGCCCGTTAGACTTAATAAGAGAGCATTGGGAGGGAGAGGTTAGCACTGATCCCAGTGGAAGCACTATACGCGAAACGTGTGCGTCGGATCGGCTTCTGACTTTGTCTCCTGCTGATGACGTCAACAAGCAGCTAGATGCTGCCAGATACTTTACACTCATAGATTGGCGTCTAAGCAGAGCAAACGTGAGGGTGTGCAGATAAGGGAACTTGAATAGAAGGGACTAGTTCCAGCCATTTTAGTGTAGGGATTGCATACCTACCAGGGACAGGGGATAAATAGCGGTCCCCCAAGTTATTTGTATTTAAGGGCAATTACTCTATAAAATAGCCAGAGAGGGCCACAGTGTTTAAATTGAATGTGCCCTTCTATTTCCACCACTGTCTTTTAACACTCTGTGCTGCATGTATATCATTTGTCTCACTGTATCTAATGACGACTAGAATGTATATATAGAAAGGATTATATCATATCATCAGATACTGTTGTTATATATAATTTAGATCCTCTAACTGTATATGTCTTAACTCATACATAGATAAAGTCTGTACCAATATATATTTCCACTGAGTCTTATATATACTGATTATTAGGATTTTGTATCTATTATTATTGTGATATTTACTTTATCTTCATTCCTTTTTTGGTTATTTATGAGATTGGGAGACAAAGGGTATATTTTATTTAAATATTTATTTTAAAATGTATGTACAATAATTTTTGTTCATAATTATATTTATTAAAAGTTATATTTTAATTCAATAACAAAAGAAGAAGGTCTGTATATTTTACTATTTTATAATCCTATAGATACAATATATTATTGTGGTTACTTAGGGGAATTATACTAATGATCAGAATTTAAAGGTGTCTGTACTCTCCTCTTTCTTTATATATTCTGAATATTACACTGCTGATCATATAGGTATACCAGGAGATATGGGTAGGCCAAGATTAATGGTATAGTCAGCCCATATCACCAAGGTAATTTCCTAATAGTGATAAATCGCCAAAAATATATTTTTTCATAGCACAGATGGTACCCCTATCATCCCATATGTGTTGGAGTTTAGGGACTGCCTGGAGGAGTTTACCCAAAGCATTGCCCCCAACCCCAGATAATTGCCCTCTAGCCTTAGAGAATTGCCCTGTTACCTCCCCCAACCCAGTGAATTGCCCCCCAGCCCCAGAGAATTCCCAGCCAACCCGGATAATTGCCCCACCAACCCCAGAGAATTTTCCCCTAACCCCAGATAATTGCCCCACAGCTCCATAGAATTGCCCAATGACCTCTCCCAGCCCCAGATAATTGCCCCCCAACCCCAGAGAATTGCCCCACAGTCACAGAGAGTTGCCCCATGGTCCCATGGAATTGCTCCCCAGCCCCACTGAATTGCACTTCAACCCCAGAGAATTGCCCCACAACCCCATAGAATTGCCCAATGACCTCCCCCAATCCCAGATAATTACCCCCAGCCCCAGAGAATTACCCCATGACCTCCCCCAACAACAATGAATTGTCCCCAACCCTAGATAATTGCCCCACAGCTCCATATAATTGCTCCCCAGCCCCAGAGAATTTCCCCTCAGCCCCAGAGAATTGCCCAATGACCTCCCCCAACCACAGTGAATTGCCACAGCCCCAGAGAATTGCCCTTCAGTCCCAGAGAATTGCCCCCCAACCTCAGAGAATTGCCCCCAGCCCCAGAGAATTGCCCCGTGACCTCCACCAACCAAGAGAATTGCCTCCCCGCCCCAGAAAATTGCCCCCAGCACCAGAGAATAGCCCTGTGACCTCCCCCAGCCCCAGAGAATTGCCCCACAGCCCCAGAGAATTACCCTGTGACCTACACCAACCCCAGAGAATTGCCCCACAGCCCCAGAGAATTGCCCCGTTACCTCCACCAACCCCATAGAATTGCCTCAACCCCATAGAATTGCCCCATGAGCTCCCACAGCCACAGTGAACTTCCCCCTTGCCCAAGAGAATCGCCCAAAACCCCAAGTGAATTGCCCTATCACCCGCCCCAGCCCCCAGTACATATATAAAAAATATAAAAAACTACACACTGTGTCTTATATATATATATACAGGGGGCCGAGAGAGGGTTGTGGGAGGGCCACAGGAGCCACAGAGGGCCACAGGGGGCTGTGGGGGCTGCAGGAGGGCTGCAGGGGCCACAGGTGCCTGCAGGATTGTCACAGGGCCACTATCGGGCCACTGGGGGCCCGCGGGAGGTCAGAAAGGGCCCCTATGAGGCCAGAGGTCCCCCTTCTCCCCCTCTGCTCCCTCTTCTCCCCCTCTGGTCCCTCTATTCCCTTCTTCCTCCTACATCCCCCTCTTCTCCCTCCTCCCTTCAGAAACCTCCCATATTTGCTCGGAGATAATCGGAAGGGGCGGTGACATCAGCAGTGACATCACCACTCTTTGCTGATTGGCTGAAAAGCCAATCAGCATGCATATGCGCCCTGGACATGGCTATAAATCCTAAATTCGTAACCATCAGGGCAGCTTGCAGGAGCTGCAGAAACTGCTGGGGGTGTAAACATCACCCCAGCACATTTTTTTTTTATTGCGAAAATGGCTTGCATGTTTTTATGCAAACGTTTTTGCTAGGTGGCATATGATGCATTCTACAAGATGCATTCATAACCCACCTCACTTTAATATACCTTTAAAATAAATAAAAAAAGGAACAAACTGCCTTTACCAGAAAGTCCCTCTCCTAAACATTTTCCTGTAGGATCAACACAGAACTAATATATCAGACTGGACCAAAATTTGAGTATTGAAAAAACAGAAATAGGAAACAATGAGAGCACCCCAAAAACTGATAACACTATTATACAGAGTGAGTGGCTTTCACAAGAGAAATAAATGAGTTGGAATAGAGATGAAGGCGGAACAATTGATAAATAGAATAAATAGGATCTCATCTTTCACTTTCTGTTTTAATCCTTTTTTTACATCAAGATTCAAAATAATATGAACAATTATTCACGCAAATCAAGTAGGCTTCTTATGGGGAAAGCAATGCATGAAGGATTATTACTTTACATCAACATGCTATCAATCACAAAGTCTAATCCATTATGTTATCATTGGATAGACAGATAGGCCCACATTCAATTGCGATTTTGCAAATTCAATAGGGATCAAAATAATCACATAACATATATTTTTTAAATACGTTTTTCGTTAGTGAAAACCTTGCTTTTGGATAGATGCTTAATAACTAAAAACTTCTTTAAAAAATATATGTGATGTGCTTATTTAGACCCCTATTCAATTGTCAAAATTGCTATTGAATGAGGGCCATAGTATTTCACTTGGTAAATTGGTCTTTTTTATTTACCACTACAAGTTCCTACCAGAGAAAAAAGATATGCACAATGGGCTTTTGTTCCACTCCAATAGAAATACAAGAAGGCACATAACAAGGATGTCCACTATCTCCATTTTTTTATTTACCTTATACATTGAACCCATAGCTATATCAATAAGAAAACACAGTGATATAACTGATATTAAGGTTTTGGAAAATTTTTATAAATTGACACTTTAGGCAGATTACATTATGCTCTTCTTTCAAACCCTCAGATATCAATCCCAAAGCAATTGAAATGATTACATCAATTTAGGTCTTTATCAGGTCTGCAACTTAACACAACAAAGTTATATGCAATGCTAATTAAACTTAACAATCATACTCAACTTCTATTAAGTAATATTTTTCATTTTCAATGGTCTAATAAAGAAATATCATACATTGATGTAAAAATCCTAAAAACATAAAACTTTGAGTGGTCTATCATGATAAAAATGTAAAACATTATTATTTAGCAGCAAGATGTGTGCAACTGTTACAATGGCACTACACTAAACCATCATTACCATGGATAAAAATAGAACAAGATTTATTAAGAACATTGCAAACAACAAGCATTAACTGATTGGGAAAAAAACATTTTGTGAAAATAATCTGAATGAAGAACATTTCTTATGCTGTGCTGGAGCAGGAAGACCAATTTCAAAGTATTTGGAAAACATGAGCAGAATATATTAATTGAGATTTAGCAATACTTTGGTAAGAGACCAAAAAATAATAGAGGTGTGACCTTATAAGTGCATAACATCTTTGTTAAATTATTTCACAGTTATTAAACAGTTAACAGTGTTGTGCTGTTTTCTTTTATCTTTATGCTGTATGTTTTCTTTATAATTATGATCTATATGTATAAAAAGTAATAAGAAAGGTAAAAATAAAATACAAATATGTTATTAAAATAATAAGTTTAAAATGTTCGGTTAGTGGAGCTGAGCGTACTCCCTGAAACGAGGCTTAGTGCTTGTTTATGGACAGTTTAGTGCTTGTTTATGGACAGTTTGTAAAATAAATATGAAGTACTGACTGCTATGGTTCATATGTAAATGTACAATATTGAATATATGTTCTTACGCTGCCCTCTAATGTCAACTTGATGTATTACAAAAATGTTGCTTTCACAAAAAAAAATCACCATATTACAATCAGATAGGATATAGTTATAATGTATCACTATATAAATCTTATGGAAGACATTTTGCTGAAACAGTATATTATTTTGGGCCCCACATGGTATTATAGTGTAGTGAATATAATTTTATAAAATAAGTGGAAACGTTTATACAATAAAAGCAGTCAAGTTGTGTAGCAACGATATATGACTATAATGGCAGATACCATGGGAATTTATAAAAGGAAGCTAGATGTAATTTTGATAAACTAAACTAGTATTCAGGATTATATGAACAAGGTAAGAAAACTTATTTTCATCTTTATGAAATCAAATTGTAAATTTCAAATAAAAAAATAGTTAACTAGGTTTATCATTTATTTTATTATTTTCATTAAATCAGACTTCCATATATATTAAACAAAGTGCCACCAAAGGAAATTTTCCATGTAATATTATGTACTTAGATGCAACAGCAAGATGATAAGATTCAAGAATTCTGGACAAATTGCTTTAAACAAATGGCAATAATGACAAAGATCCAAATTCCCTACAATGCCCGAAATAGTTTTTTTTTTTACATATTCTTACAGACAGGTTTAACCATGGACGTCAAAGCTTTCATATTAGAGATAGTAATGCTTGCAAAGTGGCTAATTGTTAGAAAATGGAAACAAAAAACGGTCCCAAGTTGGCCTGGATTAGAAAATATCATAATAAAAAACAGAAGTCTAGAAAAAGACTGTAGAAATTGGTATGACTAAAAATGTAAAAGTGAAATGGCAAATCTGGGAAGTCACAATAAGTAATATCATAAAAGCCACTTAGCCATCAAATAAAATTATTTGGCCCTCCTCCAACCAATACAAGTCTGTCTCCAAAGTTTGCCTCACTGTTTTTAACTTTCTATATGTAACAATATCTGAGACATAATTGCCATATAATTGTATGAAGTATGTATATGTTTAAAGAAAAAGAAAAGGAGCAATAGCAAGGTAACATATGCAAAAATACTCTTTTAATGCAAATACTTATAACTGTATTATAAAAAAATATATACTTTTTATATTATTGTGATATATTTTACTATAGATTTTTTGTATTTTCTGTAAATATATATATTTTTAATTATTTATGATTTTTAGTAATGCTGGTCCATGGGGGTAACAAATGCTTGAAAGAGACATTCAAAATGGTCATGCTTCACTGATAACTAAAAACCTCCTCCCATCAGTCAGCTCTCAGGAAGTAATGTAACAAACAGTCTTCAAAAATAGAGATTAAAAATGTTTGATGTCCCTGGCTTACACAGCTGCTAATAATAAGCCCTATTCTATTGCCCAGATCATACATTTATACATATTTAAAATCACTCTTAATATTGCTACATATTCTATTAGCTACTTACAATCTGATTACGAGTTACCGGCCCTCAATCACTGCAGGCCAGCCAAACGCAACTTCAGGCTTACATCTCCATTGGTTTTAGCACATCTGGAATATTAGGAGCAACTAGAAAAAGTATCACGTTTCTGTAAAAAATATTACAAGTACTAAGACTCGCAAGGGCTTTTTCAAACACTTATTATAGCTCTAGCAACAATTAAACACACAATACTGTACTTTAAAAGCATGGGAAGGCATGGAAACACATTAGAATTAATTGTACAACAGTCTCAAATATTATTTTTAACTGATATTTCTGAGTAAAATAGATCCCGGGACTCAAGGGGGTAATAATACATATCATGAAACCCACATGTACTAAAACAGATGATCTAAAGCATTTTATAGAGTGCTAGATTGCTAGATTGCGAGCCCCATCTGCAAATATTACTTATTAGCAACTTGCGTATCAAAAATGACGGGGCAACTCATAAGTGCCTGGTGGTGATTTTCCCGTCTCTTTGTCCTTTAGCCTCGTTTTCGTTTTCATTTTTTTCGGCAGTCATTTTTCTTCTTGCTTAGCCGATTTTCAAATGGTGAAACTCCTTAAATTTGACTTAAATTATTGTGCACTTATTTTTAAGTGTTTTTGTTGTTTTTTGTTGTACGCGTTTCGGCCATTAACTTTGTATTTTTGGGACTTCATATTATTGAAATTTTTCAAAGTCCCGCTTTTCTCGGTTGTTTTTAACCGCAAGTGAGGCAATGTTGCCCATTATCAAGTTCATTTATTCAAAATACCATGTCGAAAAAAATCACAACAATGTTTTAACTGAGTGCTTTTTAAAAAAAAAAAATTGGTTAATTTGTATACTACACGATGAGTTTGTGTTGTGCTTGTTTGTCCTTTTGTTTTATCCTCTTACCGTACTGTGCTTAAACACTTTACCAGTGTGATCCAAAAGACATTCCATTTCCCCATTGCAATGATTCCACCGGTGGAGCTACTTGCAGAACTTGACTTGTACTAGCCACCACATAGTAATTCGTCAGGTTCATGGTCCAGGCGAATGCCTTAGCATATGACATAGAAATCACATTAAGCCAAATTGATGATCAACAGAATGAATCAGTTACCTACGCTATATAGAACCGAGACAGAATCCTCATTATTACAATACTAGCGACGTGCCCGTCAAAAATGATGGGACAATAAAATTTGAAGCCATGGGAATGCTGTTCGAGACATAATTGAAACCATTTTGTACTGTGAGGACCTTCGGCGCTCATTGCGAGCCTCAGGACCTTCGGCGCTCATTGTAAGGCTTGCGCTGAGCCTCTCCTGTCGTGTTCTTTTGGTCCTCTGAGAGAGATATATATTTCTATGTATATGTAGTTAAGTAATAATGAATGATTTCTTAAATCAATTAATATACTTTAATAATTTATAATTGATATATGCAGCAAGCAATAGGCTGAAGAGCTAACAATCTGTTTGTATTTTGCGTCTGCATACAATATACATATTGAGTGTTGGTGCCCTGCTTATAAAGTGTAATGAATGTTTGAACTGTGCATTATAAATAGGCTGCATGCGCGAGGTAAAGCCGTTGTTTTATTGTGTGAAGTGACATTGTATATTCGTAATGTTATTAAAGCGGTTCTCGTCTCATGAGCCTTTTACGGCTTTTGTAATAGTGTATCTTGTAGGTTGTAGTGTGATGTGTAAAGTGCTACACGTTTAGCAGTGTTTTGCGCAGTTCGGAGTCGTGTAGCCTCGTTTTCATTTATTTCAACGCCCATTTTTTTCCTTGCTTAGGCGATTTTCAAGTTGCAAAAATCACCTAAATCAAGTTAAATTCGCGTTCCACCTCGCTCACAGATGACCTGGCTGTTGCCCCATGCTGTCTGTGATCTTTTTGGAATTTTTGGGGGTGTATTTAGTGTGTTTTTGTGTTTTTGATTTGGCCGCTTATCTTGCGTCTCGTATTTTTTTTACTAAGTCCCGCATCTTGTATTTTAACGGCTTGTCTCGCTGCGCGAGGCTCGCATCACCTAAGTGCTACGATTTAACGGCTCACCTAGATTTATGAGGCTCGCAGCGATGTGCACCTTCGGCGCTCATCGGCTAAGTGCTACGGTTTAACGGCTCGCCTCGCTTTGCGAGGCTCACAACGATGAGCGCCTTTTGCGCTCATCGGCTAAGTCCTACACGTTAACAGCTCGCCTTGCTTCGCGAGGCTCACAAGCGATGAAATAAATCCAGGGTCAGTATAAAGATTTGTCAAGGGAGCTTTTTGTGCCAAGAGGTTTTGAACTGACAAGAGGACATCTCTTGAGGCTAGAAGTAAAAAGATTCCACCTTAAAGAAAGAAAAGGGTTCTTCACAGTAAGGGTAATTAAACTGTGGAATTATCTACCAAAGGAGGTGTTGAAAGCAGATTCGATGGACTGGATATATCACATATACAGTTATCGTACTGCGAGTTGTCGTCACGCTTTGCACTGCCAGTGGGACTTTGAGACTGCAATGAGCGCAAAAGGTCATTGCAGGGCTCGCGATAAGCGCCGCAGGACCAAAGCCCGTAAATGCAACTGCAGCCATCGCAAGCTGAGGCCCATAGTTCGGGGCTGCACTAAATTACAAATTTAAAGGCCTTACCACAGAACTGGAAAGAACAGCAAAAAAAAAAAAAATATGCCTCAAAATAACACACACACAGCACAGGGGGAGAGCCAGGGAGCCTGTGAGTGAGGTTGCAAGTTTATTTGAGGCATATTTGGATTTTTTTCACGTTAAAAAATCACAGAATTTATAAAAAAAATGGCGGCTGAAAAAACGTAACAGGATGAAAAGAGGCAGAAGGCAGTAACACTTAACTCAAGCCAGTAATACATAATCCAAGCCAGTAACACTTAACCCAAGGCAGTAACACTTAACCCCCTTAACCCTCCCACATGGACTAGAACAGTATTGGCATTTATTTTTATTATTTTGTATTTTGCGGGCTTGCAAGTCCGATCGCATATCGGACCTCTAAACGCTAATTGATTGACATGTAACTTCCATGTTTTACTGCCGTAATGATGACGGTCTCATTTTCTATTGGCTGTTTCTAAATGGGTAGTTACGGCCTTGCTTAATTGATCATGTTCATGCTCCATAATTGTAGCAGAGTTCAAGCCCGCAGCAAGCCCGCAGACATACGGCCTTGCAATTGAATGAGGCTCTATGTAACTATGTTGTATCCATTTTACAACATAGTTACATAATTACATCGTTAGTGCACAGAGATATTAGGAATTAATTTGAACCTAAAAGCATTAAAGACTTGAAGCTCCCTTCTCTCAAAGTTTTTTGTTTTATTGTTATTTTCTTTAGTTACTTTTATAAGTATTAATGAGCGTTATTTTTATGCTATAATAACCACGAGTGCCCCAAATTTTTCTGTGTAACAATGTTTAATTGATAGCACAGAGGTGCACCGACAAGAAGTATTATGTTGATTGGTTAAGATAGTGCATTCAGTAATAGGTAATCTAACATCATTATATATATTATATCATTATATACAGAAGATATGTGACAGTATAATAACACATGTTGATATAAAATGTTCCTGAGAGCTTACATTCCAAAGGTAAATGTAACCTTACAAAGCCTCTACATTCTTACCAAGTCTTCTTCACATAATTAACCAAATGTATTTAAGCTGCCCAATCTGGTCCACCCTTAATTTATTTTGTAACACACTGAACAAAGCAGAAACACATAATACATATACATAGTCGATACATAGATACATGAGTTTGCATACAGAGGGTGTTTAGAGATTATATATAGGAAATATATAATATAAAATCAGTATAGTAAGAGAAATGGATGTATGAAAATACAGATCACGCTTGGACTGTGGCGCCCATTAGCCACTAGGTAGCACAGCCAAGGGGTCCATCAGTTTCTTCACAGCAAACCGAACGGACCTAACCCTAACACCCCTCACCCCAAGACCCCTTACCCTAACAACCCTCACCCTAACAGTCCTCACCCTAAAACCCCTAACCCTAAGACCCCTCACCTACATCGCTCACCTTAACAGTAAACCATCTAGTGGCCGATGGGAGGCACTGCACATGGGTTGCCAACAGGAAAGGTCCAAAATATTTTTGTACATTTTATGAATAAAGGATGCAGCACATAATTGTACCATCATAGGTGTTAACCCCTTCATCCGTAGCAGTGCAAAGATGAATGCTTAGTTTAAACTAATTCACTTTATTGGTGTCAATATGTTCCAAATCTGTGTTTCAGTTTTCCACCTCTTGATGAAGGCTTGCATTAACCTGAGCTGCCTATCATTGGTTGAGATGTTTCAGCTAATGAGGAGGTTCGCTGTCTGAGCCACCTAAGTACATCTACTTTGATTACAGAGAACACAATGAACATCACAATGCATGCTCAGGATAAATATGAACATAACACAACCCCTGCTTGTTTAGTGTTAATCTCTTCTGGTAATCACAGCCTGGTCCAGGGTTTGGCTGACATCCAGACAATGTCTGGGTAGAATCCACAGGAAAGTGGCATCCTTCAAGATTTGCTCCTCCAGGGTTCAACTGCAGGACAACTCACACGTCTCCAATTGAGTAGATGGATAAAAAGTATGGGATTTGTGGCTAAACATTGATTTACTGAAATATTTATCTTTTTTTTTCTACAAGAGCAGGTAGTGACCAGCACCTTAAAACCTTTTTTTTCCTGAACGATTATTACTTTGTATGTAAACACAATCTTTTTTTTTTTTTGTCAGACAGTAACTCACAACAATGTATACATGATAAGTGAGAAATATTTAAGGTTGATGGTCACACAGCTGCTTGAGAGTTGCTAGAGATTGCTAGGAAGCGACATTCAAGCATTTTGAATGACCATTTACTCAGATTGAAGATCATCGTATAGACAGTACATCACATGAAGAGAAACATATAGAGAATTCCAACTCTCTCACAGAAGAGAGTTAACTGCTTATTCTACCCCTAAAGGAAGCTTTGTGAATGCATCTGGAATTTAGACTGTTCCTTTGACTAATGTTCTTCTTGGTTGGCCCAGGACAGTAACATCCACTACCTTTCTAGTCCCCAACTTTACAGTCTTGACTTTGTCTTTGCACTGTTCCACTACCCCTTTCATTTCCCAAGCTCAGCTCATGCAGATGTACAAGAATGTGAAAGTGGCTCTTCCTAAAGTGTTTGTAGGTAAGTGGCTAACCTGCTATCTCCTAATGATTTGTGGATATATAGAAGACATGGGGTATAACCCCTTCCAACACCTTTTTATGCTTTGCTAAGGTTTTAGAATGCTAACACCCTGATGGGGCCCTACAATTTATTTTATATTTTTATATTTTTCTATGTTTCATGAAAGCAATGTTTTTTTGAAAATGAAGTTGTCTTTTTAAAAGGATTTAACATAGAAAAACAGCATAATATCCCACCGATAAAATGATGGTTCATGAGGGTTGAGGAAGTTAGGGGGAATAAAGAAGAGTAGTCAATGAAGGGTGGGCCGCTGGAAGATTCCCAAAAAAAAGAGGTTACGGATGATGGAATGGGTTGTGCAAAATAAAACAATTTAAATTTAAATATAGTAACTCAGAAATAATGCAAAGTGTGGCTGTAATTAAATCCAGAAACATTCATAAAGTTCAAAGGTATTATTTTTGATGCTAAATGGAATTCATATGTTTTATCATATTTAAACATAGAATAACATTTAATAATGGATAGGTACCAAAAAGACTCTTCTGGTCTGCCCATTTTATCTATGCAAAAGTTTGGCTTAATTAAGTCTCAGGATAGTCTTCCACTAAAAGACTGTGCCACGTATCTATTACTCTTTCTGTAAAGTAGTACTTTCTCATATTACCCTAAATCTTCCCCCTTCCAACTTCAAATTGCAACCTCTTGTCCTTGCATTTCTCTTTTTCTTGAAGGCACTTCTCTCTTGAATTTTATTAAATCCTTTCATATACTTGAAGGTTTTTTAATATCATCCCTTTCTCTTCTGTCCTCTAATCTAAAGCTGTAGATATTCAGGTCATAATGTTTTTCCTTTTAAATTTTGTGATTTAGACCATGCACAATTTTAGTTGCCCTAATTGAATTGTTTCTACCTTGATGATATCATTTTGAAGATACAGTTTCCAGAAATTGGACCCAGTATATCTGACAGCAGTTGGCATTGATTGGCCTTTTTATAAGGCCAATCTGATGTTATTGACATCCTCACCTGGTGGTGGGGAATAATATGTCAACCATTTTTTTTAAACTGTAAAAGAAAACAATCTATTAGGTAGGTTAGCTTAAAATAATCCAAATGGGGAGATACTGAGCAGAGTACACTGTCTACAGCCCATTGGGAGATAAATTCATCTATTCTCCTGGACAAAGACAGGTGGTCCCGCATATGGGAGCGCACTAGTGCCCTGAACATTGCCTCAGATGACAATGGAACCTCCACTGCCAAACACTGCTTCCTGGATTTATATATATAGCCAGCTTGACTAATGCCAGGAGCAGGTTGACAAGTAGGTCCCTGGCTCTGTTGCCCCAGGACACTGACCGTCCAAAAATAAAAAGATGTGGGAAGAAATGCAGCCAAAACTATAAGAGGAGGTCCCTCAAGAGTGACAAGTGGGGCTGCAGTCTGGTGCAACAGAAATATATATGGACAAGTGGCCAGAGAGTCTGTGAAATTAGCCAGGTACTCTATTGTGCTCAGTGCACCATGGAACACTCTCCAACTCAAATCCCCAGTGGGTTGTGGAACCAAATCAGAATAAAGTTCCTCTTCCCCGGGGCCTCTTGCCCTCATCAGTTGGTGAGACCAGCCTCTAGGTGGTGAAACTGGACCCAGTGTATATTACATAGGTTGGCATTGATTGGCCTTTTATAAGGCTAATCTAAAGATTCACTGACATCCCCACCTGGTGGTGGGGAGGATTATGTCCACCAATATTTTGTCCAAATATTTAAACTGTAACTAAAAACAAAATCAAATTAGGAGGGTGAAACTAAAAGAATCCAAATGGGGGGATACCAAGCAGAGTACACCATCCACAGCCCACTGGGAGATAAACTCCTCCATACTACCAGTGGACAAGTCCAGGTGGTACTCTGCCCGGATACAGGAGCGCACCAGTGCCCGGAACATGGCCTAAGGTGACAGTGTAACCCCCTCTGTCAAACACTGCTTCCTGGATTTATATATAGCCAGCTTGGCTAATGCCAGGAGCAGGTTGACAAGGAGGTCCCTGTTCCTGTTGCCCAGGGACACTGACTGTCCAAAAATAAAAACATGTGGGGACAAATGCAGCCAAAACTATAGGAGGAGGTCCCTCAAGAGTGACAAGAAGGGCTGCGATCTGGCGCAACAGAAATATATATGAAAAAGTGGCTGGAGAGTCTGTGAAATTAGCCAGGTACTCTCTCGTGCTCAGTGCACCATGGAACACTATCTAACTCAAATCCCTGATGGGTTGTGGAACCAAATCAGAATAAAGTTCCCTCCACTGGGGCCTCTTGCCCTTGTCAGTTGGTGAGACCTGCCTCTAGGTGGTGAAACTGGGCCCAGTATTCTAGTTGAGGTTTAACTAGGGGTTTATAGAGTGGCATTAGTATCAACTCCTCCATCCTACCAGTGGACAAGTCCAGGTGGTACTCTGCCCGGATACAGGAGCGCACCAGTGCACAGAACATGGCCTAAGGTGACAGTGGAACCCCCTCTGTCAAACACTGCTTCCTGGATTTATATATAGCCAGCTTGGCTAATGCCAGGAGCAGGTTGACAAGGAGGTCCCTGTTCCTGTTGCCCCGGGACAGTGACTGTCAAAAAATAAAAAGATATGGGGAGAAATGCAGCCAAAACTATAGGAGGAGGTCCCTCAAGAGTGACAAGAAGGGCTGCGATCTGGCGCAACAGAAATATATATGAAAAAGTGTCCGGAGAGTCTGTGAAATTAGCCAGGTACTCTCTCGTGCTCAGTGCACCATGGAACACTCTCTAACTCAAATCCCTGATGGGTTGTGGAACCAAATCAGAATAAAGTTCCCTCCACTGGGGCCTCTTGCCCTTGTCAGTTGGTGAGACCTGCCTCTAGGTGGTGAAACTGGGCCCAGTATTCTAGTTGAGGTTTAACTAGGGGTTTATAGAGTGGCATTAGTATCACTATTTTTATTTTACTAATTCTGATACCAATACATTCAAGCATTCAATGATTTAATAGGTCTAAGTGCCTTTCTCCATCAGTTGCCATCATTTTAACATTAAGTGAATATTCTACTTTTTTTGTGGCCTATGGAGGCAACAGTTCTTTCACTTACCTCTTGCCTTGACCTTGCACAGTGGACAGAGTCCCCAACTCACCATGATGGCCACTTCCTTGACCTTATCTTTACCAATCTCTTCACAATCGCCAACCTTTTCAACGCCCAACTTTATCTGACCATCAACTCCTAACCTGCAACTTCATCACACCTTCCACCCACTGTCTAACATTGATCATCTTCACCAGAACCTACAGAAGCCTCTACAACTCTTACTCAGTCCCCTCACCTGCCCTGATATTGCCATTTCACAATACAACAACCTATTAATTTCAACCCTTGACATTCTTGACCCCATAACTACAAGCCAACATTCTCACTTATGTCCACAACCATGGCACACTATTGAGGAAATCTTGCACTTCAGCAGAGTTACACTATTACAATTTTTTTTATGCTCCTACTTCTCAGACTTCAGTGTCACCAAATAACACTACTTTTACTTTCATCCAACCCCAAAAGCCTGTTCTCTGCATATAACAATATTCTCTGTCCACCTAACTTCTTACCCGTTTCTGTCTCACAGCAAAAGACTTTGGCCCCTATTTAATTGTTAAAATCGCAATTACATGAGCGTGTAATGTTAAATGTTACTGATATTTAATTGGCTTCTTTTAGCTACTCACATTCCAATTGCGAGTTACAGGCTCAAAATCACTGTGGTTGTCAGAAACATAACTCTGTCCTATCTCCTCCTTTGATGTTTCATGCTCGTAATTGTTACCAGTGCTAAAGACACAAAATCAATATTCAATTGCAACAATTCAACAAGCCCGCAATATCTTCAAACCCGTAAATAGCAAATGTATCAAAAATGATACGGGTACTAGATGGGACGGAACACTGTTCAGAACACTGCAAAAGCAAATATAAACACACTACTGTACTTTAAATACTGGGAAAGCAATGTAAGTCATTAGAATTAATTGCACAACAGTTTTTTTTTAAAGTTTTATTTGCGTGTTATGTTGATCCCAAGAATAAATGCGTTAATACATAGGCCATTTACATGGATTCATTTTTTATTGATATCTACATTTCTGTATTGCGAGTCCGATTGCAAATTGGAATTCCAAACGCTAATTGATTGTAGTTTAAACTCCATGTTTTACTAATGTCATGATGACGGTCTCATTTACTATTGGCTCTATCTAAATTGTAACTTACAGGCTTGCTTTATTG
Organism: Discoglossus pictus; assembly: GCA_027410445.1. Classification (NCBI taxonomy): domain Eukaryota; kingdom Metazoa; phylum Chordata; class Amphibia; order Anura; family Alytidae; genus Discoglossus; species Discoglossus pictus. The sequence continues at coordinate 237,189,671 of CM050163.1, forward strand.
ATTATGATCATGCCCTGAAATGATACACATGGTTTGCGTGTGGTGCCTGTGATCCTGTACTTGCGGGCAATTAAATACATCTGTAACAAATTTCTAACATGCAGACATACGGGCAGTGTGATGGTAATTACGGGCTTGGAAATAAATGGGTGCCTTTGTCAGTCATGTTAAAAATAAAATTGATTAAGTCATGTGTGAAGAGGAGAAACATTTGATTTTTAAATGCTATAAAATATTTAAAAAACACTCTCAAGGGTCTAAAACATTGAGGATCAAAGCATGGGAATTTGAGATAGGCTATGAGAAGCACTGGAACACTGCTTTTGAAATAACGAGGGAAACTAAATGTATCAATTATAGAGAAGTATACTTCAAATGAACACTGTGGTGGTACAGTGCCTTGCAAATGTATTCACCCCTTGACTTTTTACCTATTTTGTTACATTACTGCCTTAAGTTCAATGTTTTGTTAATCTGAATTTTATGTGATGGATCAGAACACAATAGTCTAAGTTGGTGAAGTGAAATAAGAAAAATATATACATAAGACTATTTTTTTAGAAATATAAAACAGAATAATGGCAAGTGCGTATATATTCACACCCTTTGTTATGAAGCCCATAAAAAGCTCTGGTGCAACCAATTATCTTCAGAAGTCACATAATTAGTGAAATGATGGCCACCTGTGTGCAATCTAAATGTCACATGATCTGTCATTACATATACACACCTTTTTTGAAAGGTCCCAGAGGCTGCAACACCTAAGCAAGAGGCACCACTAACCAAACACTGCCATGAAGACCAAGGAACTCTCCAAACAAGTAAAGGACAATGTTGTTGAGAAGTACAAGTCAAGGTTAGGTTATTATAGCTTCACAATAATAAAAAAAAAAATAATAATAATTTATATATATATATCTTCAAAGTTGTGGGCATGTACTGTAAATAAATGATGCAAATCCTCAAACAATCCATGTTAATTCCAGGCTGTGAGGCTAAAAAACATGAAAAATGCCAAGGGGGGGGGGGGGGGGGGGGGCGGGGGAATACTTTTGCAAGGCACTGTATATGTTACCTACTTAAACAAGTGTTGGAGATGTGGGGAGAACAATGTTTCTTATTCTCATTCAAGTGTTGTCTTACCCATATTTGTAAAATACTGAATTGTAAGATGGAATTACCTCCTGATGCTTTTCCATATTTTTCCTATGAAGATGAATTTTTACACTAAAAGTTTGATTATCCAAATTCTATTAGTAGCTAAATGGTCTATAATTAAATTTTGGAAACAATCTACCATTCCAACTTGGGATATGGTACAAACTATAGTAGAGAGAAATAAACAAATAGAAATAGATTTGTGGAAACTGTCTTTCTGATAGATCTGTATAAAAATAGCAGTGTTTGAATAAGCATCCAACATAGTCTTCATAAATTTGGTCTCCTTCCTCTTTACGTATTACAATGTTTAATTTTTTTGTCGTTTTGCAAAACTAATTTGATTCATATTGACAGAGACATATGAATTGATATATTGTTTTTTATATGTAGTGTTTATTGTAATTATGTATTTGTATGTTTAAAATTAAAATAAATAAATAAGTAAATAATTAAAATTGATAATTTCCAGAACAAGCTGTCCTCTAGACATGGCTCAAACAAGCATTCCTCTCAACAAACCAATAACAACCAGCAATGGCCATTCCCAATCCTACATCAACAATGGGCATCTTTGCTCCTGCAATGGAGGATGATGTATCTGGTCTTCTATCAACCTCTCACCATATAGCTTGCCCACTTGATTCCTTGGCATTTATGGTACAGCTCTCTCATGTCACCTTTTCTTCAGCAGTCTCTCTCTCTATTCCACAAACATATAGCCTTGACTATTGTAACTCACTCCTTGTTGGCCTCCTCATGACTTGTCTGTCTCCAATCCAATCAATAATGAATGCCTCCACTAGACTAGTTTACCACACGCAGGCATCTGTCTGTAGCACATGTAAGTCACTCCACTTGCTTCCCATAGCCTTCAGAATAAAATTAAAATTCCTGGCCCTAACATACAAAGCAACAGAGCACCACTTATATTCCTGCAATTGTCCCAAAATCCTCTGCCAACCTCCTTTTTTGCTCTGCTAATGGCCTTCTTCCCTCCATCTTTTCACCTCCTCTCACTCCAGCCTGTAGGACTTCTCTTTAGCTGCAACTACTCTGTGGAACTCCTTGCCTTGCTTCACGCTGGAATTTTAATATACTGTATATATATATATATACTAGCGACTTGCCCGTCAAAAATGACAGCAATACATTTTGAAGCCAGGCAATGCTGTTTCCCAGACAATGGGAGCCTCTCCCCCTCTACTTTGCTGGCCTTGCGATGATCGATTTTGGCGCTCATCACGGGCCTCACAATGAGCACCTTCGGCGCACTTTGTGAGCCTTTCCCCCCCTATTCCTCTCCCACCCTCTAATAGATAGGAGGTGCTCATTGTGAGCCTCTCCCCCCTCTATTTTACTGGCCTCACAATGAGCCCCCCTCGTGCCTCTTCTCCCCATTTCCTCCTCTGTGACTCTTCCCCCCTCCTCTCCCTCCCCTGTGTCTCTTCCCCCTCCTCTCACTCCCCTGTGTCTCTCCCCCCTCTCACTCTCCTGTGTCTCTTCCCCCCTCCTCTCCCTCCCCTGTGTATCTCCCCTTCCTCTCCCTCCTATGTGTCTCCCCCCTCTCGCTCCCCTGTGTCTCTCCCCCTCCTCCCCTGTATCTCTTCCCCCCTCCTCTGTGTCTCCCCGCTCCTTCCTTGTGTTTCTCCCCACTCTTCTGTGTCTTCCTCCCTTCTGTTACCCCTCTTCCATGCACGAGCGCCTGCTCATGCGCGCCCCCTGCTGCTCAAAGCGCATGCGCGCCCCCTGCCGCACTTTGCACATGCGCTCCCACGCCATGCAATTAGCATGCGTCGCTAATGCCGCGTAATGCGCATGAAAACCTCCGCCGCGCAATGCGCAGGAGTTGCGAGAATCGTAGTTGGCAAACTGCAATTTGTCGCAAGTGTGACGACAAATTGCAGGTTGACAACTATTATATGTGATACTAGCGACTTGCCCGTGTTGTGAGTGGCGCGGTGAATGGCTTTTGTGTTTATTGTGGGAGTGTATTTTTTTTGTGTATATTTTTTTGTATGCAGTGTGTAGTGTAAATAGGCTGCGTGCGCGAGGGAAAGCTGTTAGTGTAGCTGTGTACTTCCGCATTGTGTAAGTTAGTGTTGTAAAATGGCGGTAAATGTGTGTGGTATGCGGCTGTGGATGATGTAGCGTTCTTGGTAAGAGTGTATCTTGTACCTCGTACGGCTTTTTGGTGGTGTTTTGTGTCTTTAGGGTCCTGTAGCCTTGTTTTCGTTTTTTTCAGCGGGCATTTTTTCTCACGCTTAGGGGATTTTCGTGTGTCTAAACTCGTGAATTTGGACTTAAATTGAGGTGTAACTTCAGTTGCAGGGGTCCTGGGTGCCCCCCCTTGCTGTGGGTAAGCTTTTTATGTATTTTTTTTATTTAATGTTTCCAGGTGCGCGTGGTTTGGCCGTTAAGGTCGTATTTTTGCAATGGTCGTATTTTTTTATGCTAAGTCCGCTAAATTTTCTGTTCTAAGTCCCGCGGTTCGTATTTTTTTGTGTAAGTCCCTATATAGTGATTGCGTGTTACATCTATTTTGGTAAAGTGCCGCTTGTGTGGGTGTTTGTAATTAGCTATATGCAACTCTTTACCTTGGAGGAAAATATGGTACAATAAAAAGGTACTTAAAATATACAGTAAAATCCTGGTTATCCGGCACCTAACCAACCGGCACTCTCAAGCAACCGATTGCATCACTGAGTAATTACGTAATGACGTAATTTGCGTTAAATAAGCGGAAATGGATGGGAAAAGGGCTATAAAAGCCCCATTCAGACCAGAATTCAGTAGCCCATGAGTAAGCCCTAAGAAGGGCGAAACGGGACCGTCGGGACTATTTCTACAGAAGCGCAAGTACTCTGGTTAATGTGGATTTTTGTATTGGGGAAGTATCATTATGCAGTATTATAATTATTGGTGAATTATGGTATATTCTTTGACTCCTTTGACTACTTAGAATTGCAAGTCTGCAATAATGACATATAGTAGTCTTTGGCAATAAGGAGTTTAGTAATTAATAACCCTTACAACAATTATTTTTGTTACTTCCCATATAAATATTAATTATACAACAAATATTAATTATATAACAACTAATTATACAACTTTTTTGATAACCGGAAAGAGTACTAAGGATGCGCTTTTCTCTAGATTGGTTTTAAAATTTAAACTTTTTTTGAGCTATATATAAACACACTTTTTATATCTTCCCAATGATTAGCAAAGTAATTTTGCCATATGAGGGAAGATTTCATGTGATATCAATATGGGACATTATATGTTAATAGCTCTTTAAGAGTAATTCACCCATCCATAAGCTATTTTTGTTCCTTTATTTTACACAACTATTTGAATACTTCACAAAAATGCTTAAAATCAAATATAATAAAAAACACTATTACTGCCTATATAATTATTTATATAGGAAGTAATATAATACTCCATATATTTTTTGCACAAGGGGTGTAATGACTTGTAGCCCCTGAGCTGCTGTGCCACCTGTCCTCAGTGAACTAAATGTAATTCTGTACAGAATATGTACAATTTATGAAGTGCGTCAGTCAGAAGGACGTTCCCGCGGTCTGGGCAGAGGTCAAGGTCAATTTTAACACTAGGATTTTTTTATAGAAAATATATTGAAAAGAATGAAAGCGTTTACTGCTCTGGAGTTTTACGAGAAACCTGTGACGAGAGACAAAAAGCACATTTATACCAAACCCTGGCGGTGGTCTGTCTGTCTGTACAAGAAGGCTCATTCAGTGGTCACTGGAGACACATTTTTATAATATGCTCTATTGAAGATCTAAACCTGATAATGGCAAAACTGCTTTGAAAAGTAAAATATAAAGATTCTTTCAATAAATATGTAACTTCTATATGCAAAAAAAAACACTTTTGCTGCCTATATAATTATTTATATAGGCAGTAACATAATACTCCATATATTTTTTTGAACTTTTATACAGCGGGATACAAAACAGCAATACTGTAGTTGTTATATAAATGTATCTAATTTCATAATTTGAACTAATATATTTATTAGTATATATTGTGACAGAGTTATACAAGGGGTTGTAAAATATTTTTTTCTGAGCAGTTGATTAGATGCAGCTGGAGAGACCTGACTTGAGACTGCCCCTGGAATTTGGGTGTGGCTTTTTTGGACTGCAGTTAACAGTCTGTGTTGCTCAGACAGACATAGAGACAGCATCTTTGAGCTGATGATCACCCGGAGTTGTGAAGAATATAGACCAGTGATTGTAAACAAACTAGTTTTTTTTTGTTGCTCCGCCCAGGTTTAGCTGGATGGGAGCTAGATAGTGAGGGAAGTGTCTATCATTAAAGGCAACGTTTCAATGGAAGCAAGGTCTGTTACATCTCTGAATTGTTTTGGTTTATTATTTTGTATATCTAATATTATAGTAAAATTTGGAAAAGTATTTAATATTCCTCCTTCAAAGTGCCAGAAACATGAGCACAAGCCCAGTGGAGACTGGAGAAACACAGGCACAAGCCCAGTGGAGACTGGCAACTTGTCATATCATTTGAAATAATTCACATAATTATTGAAAATCTCATATTGAGAGAAACACAAAACACAATATATTTTATCATTTGCTTTATTATATAACCTAAATGATATATTTCTGATTTTTAAACAGCAAAAAATAGGCTTATGAGGACCTGAATCAGGGACCTTTAGCTAACTTGATGTTGCTATAAAATAATCAAGGAGTTACAAATGACATTAGCCACTGTCTGATTCAAAGGCACTTCACCAGATTCTAATAAATACTAATTACAACGTGCGGTAAAGACTTCCATTGACCATAACTCCTTGAATTTGCATCAAATATAAATAAGAAAATATTTTTTCTACATGCTTTTTCGTCCTCTATCTATTGGCACAGAGCCTGGGGATCCGTGTCTAAGGCTCCAAACCTGATTACACAAGCAACATAATGAATGAACTTTGGAATCAAGAAGGAAATGGGCAAGTAAAGAGAACAAAGTGATATAAAAAGAGGACAAAGAGTGAAGGAGCACAGTACTGAATATTGCAAAGTGACAGAAAGATAGAATTGGCAGACAACACAGGTTATAGTTTATTACATCAAAAAAATGTTATACAAATGACAATGATAAAAAAGTGAGATATTTAAAACATTATTTTTTTATTATATACATACAAATATATCTATATTTAAATGAAAGACATTTCAATAAACAGTTCATGACTAAAAATACATCTTTGTAATGTAATTTTCTTGTACCCGAAATATTGCGACTCCTAACGTTCTTATTAATATATTGTTATAACAGATGTAACCTGCGATCTTTCCAGTTTGATGAGTTTCATCCAAACATCTTCCCACTTTTTGTTGGACTGGGGTGATGCCGTGTTTTTGCAGACAGTTTATCCAGGACTCTTGGCAATGAGTCTAAGATGTCAGATGTGTCAGGGTAATATATAGTAACTAACTTGGCAAAATTATTTAAATAACTAAGCAGCTTTCCTACTGAGGGCCCTTTGCATGTGAAGGCACAATTAACAATGATTTGTTTTCTTTCACTCAGATAGAAAAGAGCAGTGACTTAAATCCATCCACTGTGCTTAGTCTAGTAGATCATTGTAGTCACAGGTTGGTCCTTCTTGATCACAAGGGAAAAAAAGCAGCTCTTTCCCCAGCGAAGTAATGGGCTCACACTGTTAAAAAAGGAAACCATAGATAAATAATATACAACTGATTGAAAATAAAGCATGGTACAGGCACTGAGAGATGACAATATATCAGCTGAAGCAAACTCAATATGACAACAGTATAGAACTTGCATTATTTTAGTTTTCTGAATAATAAGGAAATTATGGGCCTCATTCTATTAGCGGCCGCAGCCGTTGCGGGGCCGCAAGGACCGGCCGCAAGCTATTCGGCTATTCTATTCCCTTACGGCCGGGGATTCCGGCAGGCTTGCGGCCGGTGCCATGCTATCTCTTGCGGCCGCTCGCGCCGGAGGAAAGCCTTTGATCTAAAACGGCCGCAAGAGTTTTGCAATTCAATTGCTCCGGGAAACCTCTCTGCAAGGCTAAAAGCGAGCCGCAGCTTACTTGCAGGAAAGAGGTCCCGCTAGCACCAATTAAGCACATAAAATAGCTCAAATAAAGCCATCCTGCACTTTGAGAAGACTATAAAGGGATTTTAGGTGTTAGAAAAAATAGCACATAATTATCCTATACTCAAATCCGTTAAATATTTGTTTTTTTATATCCGTAAAATATCCATGTAAAAAGTCCAGAGTGCTTGGAGCACCTCAGACCCGCCCACGCCGCAGCCGGAAAATAAACAGTTAATTTGAACTCGGGTTTGGGCTGATGTGCAAGCTTGAGAGTGGGTTTCTTTTAATCCTCATGTCCCCCAATATGATCCCTAGCATTTACAGAGCTGTACAGTGCAGGCTTGAATTTATTGTTGCGTTTTTACATTTCTGCGCTTACGGCCGGTTCCAAGATATGCGGCCGGCCGTAAGAGGAGATCCTTGCGGGGCCGTATAATAGAATCGCGAGTTAACAGAACCCCCGCAAGGAATCGCAGCCTTACGGCCGATTTACAGCCGGTAATAGAATGAGGCCCTATGTCTTCTAAACACACTGCACCAACTCCTCTAAACATATATAATGCTCCATTACCACCGTTTCTGAAGAAATTAATTGGCGTTCTCGGTCATAGGAATTCTCAAGTAGGTTCCAAATTTAGTATACTTTATGGATATCTATCACTGAATGAATATGGGTTAAAGAGTGATTCAGTCATTATGATTGACTCAGGTGAACTAGTCTATTGTGTCAATGAAATGCATGCCACAAGGGCACTGCTAGGCACAGCTACAGTGTAAAGCCTTCCCTTACATACTATTATACAACATGTAAATTAGTTTCTTGCAACTAAATAAACAATAGAAAATCTTGGTTAAAGGGGTTTCTCAAGGATTTCAATATACATTTTGGAAAAAGGTTGTAGCTAAAGATTTTATATATGAGAACGTGAAAGAGTGAGAGAGAGAAAGAAGAAGAGAGTGAGAGATGTATGGCAATGCACACTGCACATAAAATTAAATGGATTACTTTATCAAATTTTACTTGTTATGATACACAAAGGGCCTCATCCAAATGTGATTCGGCCAATTGAATAGGGCTCTATATAAGCACATAGCATATTTTTTTACAGAAGTTTTTAGTTAGTGAACTTCTATCCAAAAGCAAGGACTTCACTAACTAAAAACTTCTGAATGAGGCCCATAATATGCAAATATAAGCATGACCATTTGCATGCCAGGAACTTGTAGATATAATACAATAGCATTATATAAAAAGAGATAAGGGTAAAAAAAAAACTCATAAAGGACTCAAGAGAGGCAAACAACATCCCATTGGGTCAAAACAGTGTAGGCTAGTCAGGAGTATCTGTGAAGGATGCTCTTTGTATAAAATATGTGAATCTAAACAGTCTAGTGAGCTTGGCAACATATACTTTTATGTAATCTTACTATGTTTTGGCCTGTAGACTGTCTCAGTATTTTTTAAATTAAACAAACTGGGTCACTGAGGTGTATCAGCAACTTAAACAATTGTCAAGATATTTTCAGAGAAAAGGTTTAAGCGATAAAATTAAGAGTTGAATACAAAAGACTGATACAATGTTTACCTTATGATATTCCACAAGGTCGGCCAAAGAGGCATGTTGTTGCTGATCAACCCCTAAGAAGCTGTATGAAGTGCCGGATGCATCTATGAGGAAGTGCATATATCCTTCTTTAGAGCGGAAGGACAGGACATAGCCCTGGATTTTTTCACTGACACGCACAAGAAAGGTGCCAGGCACATGACTTCTTAGAAGATCTTCTGATTTTGGTCTAGATATGATACCTATTTAGAGTAAATAAGAGGATCAGCAAATGAAACAGAAACAAGAAGAGTTTTTGAATCCTATATAAACACACATAGACAGATTTCAGAATGGTGTAAATTAACTTTCTTGTAATAGTTCACAGTGGCATTTACTTTTGAGGTTGTGTACCTCCTCCTGCATTTAGGACAGAACAAGTGTCCCCACTCCATATATACGGTCCCTCCTGTCTCAATAGTCAGTCTTGTTCTGTCCTTCTGCTTGATTTATTGTTGTTTTCTTTGAGGACTCAAGGGAGAGTTAGACTCTCTCTTCCTGTAATGCGACCAGGAATAAAATGGCCTCCACCATAAGGTATGTACCTTATCAATGTACAATTCCAATGTTTGAACCCTATATCTTGGACCCCAGTAGTAAGAAAAATTTGTAAGAGACACTCATGGGATATGTCATGTTAAGAAATATCAAACAACAAGCAATATGGAGAAGCTGAAGTATGGTAGGCTTTACATTTCAAGTTATGGATTGTTATCCTAAAATGTTAACACCTTGCACTGTGTGCTGAACTTTTCATATCTTCATTTTGATTTATTCTTATTATATTGCTTGGAAGCTAAGTTTCAATGGTTAAATCCAAACTATCTTACGTGGTACAATTACTGCCCTGTTCAGTGACATGGCTTCTCCTAACCTGTAAGAGTAAAGCAAACACAGTTTACTTTCAGGCTGCAATATAACATTATTTTCCTTACAGCTGGTTCTCATTTTTCTTCAGTTACAGTGACTCTCCCTACAAGGTGACATAGAATTAATAAAAACATTTGCATATTTTGTGTCTTCATTTTTTCACGGGATTTATTTAGTTTTTTTGTAATCAAAAGACATGTTTTACTTTTAGACTGCAGGTAAAATCCTTCTGCAGCTGCATCTTTTTTTACTCCTAATTAAGCCTGACTGTAGTCACTGAAGGTTTACATGGTTGCCAACAAAAAACATGTAAGAATTTGGTTTAATCCCAGGACTTTGCTTTTTTTTAATAAAAATTCTGTTACTTCTGCAGCTTGTGAATTTGGAAAGTTGTTTCATTATATGCAAAATATGTGTTCCGATATATTCCAATGTGGGAATATATTCAAATGAATAGTTAAAATAATTCCTGCTTTATGATTTCCTGTCTGACCCTGGAAATGATCTAAACAAAATACCTTTAGATGATGGAAGCTAAAGCAATTTAAAAAAAAGTTGCAATTTAAGGTTTGTGGTGAGTCCTCTTATCTGTGTTTCTACGCCTGTAAATATAAACAAAAAAGAGATGTGGAGCAGGAAATACTATTTGTTATATTATTTTAACTCATTCTGTACTTAGAAGAATAAAAAGGAGAAATAATCATGCAAAAGAGAGGTCTGTGAAGTCTGTGATATCCTTCCTGATGAATGGAGAATATGAAATATACCCTTGAGATATCTCTGACTGCATGGCTCGAGCTGTGGAAGAAGATTTCACAAAAGCCTCAGTCATAGGGAGCTTATGTGGGACTGTATTAAGATGCTTAATCCAGACACACAAATATGTCCTAGAAATATCTATGTCTCCAGATCCATGGCTATGGAAATTAACAAGGCCTCAAAGTCATAAATGTGGTCTATGTTAGAACAGCACTGAGATGCTTGTCCCAGACAAATATTTCAAATAATGCCCTCATTTACAAGAGGCTCACATTAGTGGCCAATACTTGAACTATATTATATTCTTATCCCATAAATTGTTACAGAGATTTTGACCAACTATCCCTGTCTATGGAAATAGAAATATTAGTGCCTCACAGACTCATTAGTAAGGAGAAGAAGAAATACTTGCTTATTCCCTTAACCTGAATGGAGTAAAACCCGTCTTCTATGAAAATTTTCTTGTATTGCCTAGTGCATCTTTAAGTACAACTGTGAGAGTTTTGGGCTTTACGTTACCCCTATCCTTATCAAGTGGAACAAGGTTTAAAATGTATCTTTATCAGGGCAGATCTCAAAATGATATATGGTATCGCTTTTCTTAAAGAGATTTCCTCGATTGTGGAATTATGTATCTCAAGTAGGTAATTCCTTTTAAAGTTTTCAAGGGGAGTTGTTTCATTTTATTTGTATGAAGTATATCATAGGAATATATTTCAATAAGGCTCTCATTTATGTATGCGAGTCTGAGAACCTGGATTCTAATCTTTAGAGTCTCTTCAAAGGGCTCAAATCCAACAGGTATATTGTCCATATAATGGTTTAGTTCAGAGACTTTGGTTTATCTGTTTTATTCAGGAAAATTAGAAATCTACATAGACATATTACTAAACAGTGTGCTAAACATCAGCTGGATAACCAGGAACGAATTAACCCGAAGGTGGCTTTCTTTCCATAACTGTTGGTTCCCTAATCCCTAATCTATTTTCAGGTCTTGGCCACATTTTGTTGACCAGAATAAAACCTGCTGGCATGATCTTCCCACTGTTAAGCAAATAATCAGGGAATCAGATTCCTTTCATAGAAAAGGTCTAGGAAATTGCATCTAAACATTGCAATTTCAAGAAAGTTACAAACATATGAGGTCTATGAAGTAATCCAGAAAATGAAAATTACAGTCATTCTGATATCATTTTTCACTTGGTCTATTTACCAAAAGAATTCATAATAAGTGTATGCAATAATCAGTAAACCTTTCTTGCAGGACCTAGAAAACATTTATTTCCCCCTGACAAGAGTTTCTGCTAAACATCAATTAAAAAGGAGAAAGGATATAAAAATATAAGAGATGTATGGAGGCAATCAGTAATAAATGATGATGATTATCTATCCTCTTAGGCAAAATCAGTAAGTGCTTAAGAAATGGAACTGTTCTGTGTGGGATGAGTTAGTTGTATTGTATCTATTCAGTTGTGTTTATTGTGCAGTATAGAGGTAACAAAAATAGTATATTTTGCCTTACTTTTTTAATCATGTGAATTTTTGAGGAATTACATGTTTAATTTAAGCTTTAGAAATATGAATTGCTTCTAGACTTGCAACTAGAAAATGTTTGATGGTGGAGTTTATAAATAACTATGTAATGTGGAAGTGACAAGCCACTAGGGTAGGCATATGAGAATATGCTGTTGGTGCATGCTGAGAGAGATAATGATGCCGGGTTATACTCAGAAGAAAACAAACCACTTGAAGACTGTTGAATCAACAGCCAATGGAGAAGTTGACTTTTTAAACCACTTAACCATTATTTACACTAGTTGTTCAGAAAGAGCCCTTTATCGTGCCTTAAAACACTTAATTTTAAATACTAAGAATATCTACTCTGGCATGTCATTGAGTATCTTTAATATGCACAGCTCAGAGACTTGACAAAGGTTTCATATGTTAGCCTGGTATAAGAATATTTACAGCATGAATTTATACATTTCTTGTGTAATATGAAATGTAATGCTGGCTGAATTAGCTTATGCACATTTCTCTTTCAATTTATTTTTAATAATTTATACTGCCACTGGTCTCTTTCCTTTACAACCACTTCTACAATCTCACACAGAGTTACTTGTTGCAATGTCCCGAGACTTGTATATAGACATCTAGGACTCTTTACAAAATTACGGAGTTCTGTTGTAGGCATCTTTACAAAATTAATATCTTTTTAGTGAGAAAATGTAAAGGTTTCCCGGTTTACTTATTAAGTAGCACAAACTGACAATGACATCATTTATTGTCTGGTAAATAATTAATGTTATCCTCATATAATCACAAGGTAGTATAAAAATATAGACATACTGCCCTATTAAATTCCCCTAACATGTAAAACCCTAGCCCGTAACATAGCCCGCAAGACTTGCGCCTATTAAATTGGCCCCGTAAAGCAAGCCGCTGCCGATCTGTGGGTTATGTGCGAAAAAAGCCTGTGGACGTGGAACTTCGCGGCCGCAAATCCTTTGATCGGTCAAGCCCGTAACTGCTATGTTGCAATTTAGCTATTAAATTGCAACACATTCAATGGCGTTCAACCCCGTAACACGCCAATGGAGCCAAGAAGCTAACGGGTACTAGAGAGGACCCACAAGGGTGTAAAGTACAACTTGTAGCACTTTAAATGCACATATACACTCACTACTGTACATATAATAACAGGGAAAGTGATGTTATGTCTTAGAATTAATAGCACAACATTCTCAAGCTTGCAGATCGGCCCAAATAAATACTTTTTTCATGTTTAATTTCCGTGTTATATCGATCCCGGCAATCAATGTGTTAATACATATAATGGAACTCGCATGTAGCAGAATAACATATTTACGGCTTTATCAATATTGTATTATTTCTGGAATGTGGGTCCGATCGTAACTCGTAATTGAAACCTGTAAGACTTTGAAATCCCATCTCCATTTTTCAGTGTTGTAATGATGACGATCTCATTTGCCATTGGCTTCGTCTAAACCCGTAATGGTTTACAGGTTTGCGTCTCAAGCCCGTAACTTGCGCCCTGCTCGAATTTAATAGCTCTGTAACTCGGCCAAATTTCAAGCCCGCAGCCGTTGCGGGTCTCACGTTGTGGGCTTCGAATTTAACGAGGCTGTAAATAACCTAACCAATTAAAGTAAAATGTGTCATCAGTATAAAGTACACACAGATTCCAATAACCAGTAATCGAAAGACAAATAGAGGGACTGACTACTGAGATTCTCACTTGAAAAAGAGCTTGTTTAGCTTGAAACTTGAGTGAAGTCCCTTTCAGTATGTATCATCCATTTGAGATTAGTCATCTGGCCAGCTCTGTGGTTCAAGTTAAACTTTAACAAACTAAAGTTGACGTCTGCAGATAACAGCTGAACATTCAGTTTTACAGTTAAAGTTGACTTTTTTTTTAAACTTTTTTATACAAAATAAGGATATACTGTGACAATAGATAAAATGCTAACTTCCTGGTGGAGAATTTAGAATGATATATACACTGACAAATAATAATGTCACACTGACCCTGTTATGACTGACTCGCCTGAATGGAATTTGCTGAGAGCCAATGTAGCTTTTGTCAGAGATAAGAATCTGTCACTTTATCTATGCTTCTCTAACAGTGACAGCCTCCTATTACAGGAACGATTCAGAGAAATAAATGGATAATTGCGGTTAAAATTACCACTTTCTACAGCTACTCACAACAATACAAGTTGCATATATATCAATAACCATTATTGTTCACAGCAGTTAATGACGCATATTAGCTATCATATGTGTACTGCACACAGGGCAGATATCTTCACAGGATTCTTACATTGTGTATTTATAGGAGGATATAAACGAGCAATTATTCTTTTGTTTATTCTTCTTGCTAACGCAGAAAAAATCAATCGCACCACAGAATGTAACTGTATGATTCACAAAGATACAGCAGAATAAACAGTGCAATACAGATTACTGAAAAAGGTGTGCTAAATGTGTGATCTTCTATGAAATTAAACCTGTATATAAGAAACAATTAAATATATACATGTTTTTAACACCAAAATTTACTTTTTGCAACATGTCATGTTGAGAAAAATAAGAATAGCACAGATAATTAAGGATTAAAATAACCCCATGAAACGGGAAAGTCAACAATAATCTAGGTTACGGATAGAAAGGATAGCCTATTGGAAAAATCTGAAGGATGTGTAATAAAATATATTTATAGATAAAATTACACACATGAAACATTGTATTTTCAAAATTAAATTACTATCATTGAAATATTATCTATTTTAGTAATAAAAGACCACTGTAACAGCCTAACAACCTGAGCTAGATATTTAAGTTCGATATTGAACATTAATGAAATTCATATTCAAGTTTTTAAAAGCAAAAAGCAATATTTTACATTAACCTTACTTTCAAAGTTCAGACACAACGTGTACCAACACAATGTTTTTCCTTGGATGAAGTTATATTAAAGAGCACTTACTCAAAATAAGAATGAATACAGAATATACCCAAGGCTTCCACTAGATGTCAGCAATATTTGATAAAATAATTCGGTCAATATGCCTTTATTTCTATCAAAGGTTTATATAATAGAAGAATTTTTCATAAAAGTGGATGTATTCAATGTAATCAAATAAACAGACAATTGTTTAATTTGACTAAAATGTTACCAACAGGAAATCATGGAAAACCGGGATGTTAAAGGGGATCACTAGGCTCTGCTCCACGAACACCACAAAGGCATTAAAGTAGATGTAGCAGATACACAGTGGTTACTATACTACATATTCCAATAATAGAGCCTAGTTAAATGACCACTCACTATAGTTATATTTTAAATAATCTATTTAAGAACACTTAATAAAAATAAAACTGCTGCTAATTTATAATCTTTTATTTGCAATTATGCTGCTGTGGAAATTACCATTTTTTTGGTGATTGACTTCATGTGGTAGGAGGAGCCTTTGATTGGACAGGAAGTTACAATCCATACAATGGATGTATCTAAAACCGCCAGTGTTTAATTTGATTGGATCTTCAGGAAACAAAACAAAAGAGTCAGAGGTGCTCATCCGAGAACTAACCTTAATAGGTGATAACCCACTCTGAGAGCAACCTCTTTTAGCTCACTTGTGCACTTCACATGGAGAAATATCCTGTAGTATATCAGTCTGGTCCCACTCACTAGAGTGACCCAGCCCCGAAATATCAGGCAATTCTACCCTGAACAGGAGCAATAGCAAACCCCAGACATGTTTCAGCCTCTATGGGACTCATCAGTAAAGGTGCAGCTAGACTACCTAAGGCACAGTGAGCAAGGGGTCCATATCTGGAGTCCCCTATCGCCCTTAGGGAGGCTAACCCCTAAGAGTAATTTGCATAAACAAAACAACAAAGTCAGAGGTGCTTATCAGAGAATGATCTTCAGGAAAAGCTCATTATTTAACAAGGCTGGCTTTACTGAAAAAGTATCAGCCCGTTTCACCTCAAAAAATGGAATCCGGAAGTAATAATTGCATTTACTGTATATACTCGAGTATAAGCCAAGTTTTTCAGCTTTTTTTATAAGGCTGAAAAGGGTCCCTCGGCTTATACTCGAGTCACTCTTTCCCCCCGTGTCTCTCTTTCCCCCCCCGTGACTCTTTCCCCCCCACCCCCGTGTCTCTCTTTTCCACCCCTGGCTCTCTTACCGCACCCTGTGGCTCTTTCCCTCCCCCTCCCTTATCATCCTCAACCCCCCATCCTCATCCTCAACGCCCCATCCTCATCCTAAATCCATCATCCTAAACCCACCTCCTCATCCTAACCCCCCTCCTCACTTTACCCCTCTAATTACCTCCTCCTCTCCCTTTCCCCTCACTTCCACCTTCCATCTGCAGCAGCTGCTCCTCCACGCTCTTTCCGGCTGCGTCTTGACCCGGCTAATGTCGTGACGTCACATGCGCGTCACGTCAGTGGCCGGGTCAAGACGCAGCTGGAAGGAGCGCGGAGGAGTGGAGGAGCAGCTGTTGCAATTGGAAGGTAAGTGAGGGGAAAGGGAGTGGGGGAGGTAATTAGAGGGGTAAAGTGAGGAGGGGGGTTTAGGATGAGGATGTGGGTTGAGGATGGGGGGGGGTGAGGATGAGGATGGGGGGTTCAGGTGGAGGAGAGGGGTTGAGGAGGGGGGTTGGGGAGGGAGGTTGAGGAGGGAGGTTGAGGATGAGGAGGGGGGTTGAGGATGGGGGGTTGAGGATGGGTCGGTTGAGGATGGGGGTGGTTGAGAATGAGGATGGGGGGTTGAGGATGGGGGGGTTGAGGATGAGGATGGGGGTTGAGGAGAGAGGATGAGGATGAAAAGGGGGGTTGAGGAGGGAGGTTGAGGATGAGGAGGCGGTTGAGGAGGGAGGTTGAGGAGGGGGGTTGAGGAGAGAGGTTGAGGAGGGGGTTGAGGATGAATAGGGGGGTTGAGGATGAGGATGGGGGGTTGAGGAGAGAGGATGAGGATTGGGGGGTTGAGGAGGGGGGTTGAAGATGAGGAGGGGGGTTGAGGAGGGAGGTTGAGGATGAGGAGGGGGGTTGACGAGGGAGGTTGAGGAGAGAGGTTGAGGAGGGGGGTTGAGGATGAGGAGGGGGGTTGAGTAGGGAGGATGAAGAGTGGGGTTGAGGAGAGAGGTTGAGGAGGGAGGTTGAGGATGAGGAGGGGGGTTGAGGATAAGGCGGGGGATTGAGTAGAGAGGTTGAGGATGAGGGGGTTGAAGATGAGGATGGAAGGTTCAGGTTGAGGAGGGAGGTTGAGGAGGGAGGTTGAGCATGAGGATGGGGGGGTTGAGGAGAGAGGATGAGGATTGGGGGGGTTGAGGAGGGGGGTTGAAGATGAGGAGGGGGGTTGAGGAGGGAGGTTGAGGATGAGGAGGGGGTTGAGGAGGGGGGTTGAGGAGAGAGGTTGAGGAGGGCAGTTGAGGATGAGGAGGGGGGTTGAGGATGAGGGGGGATGAGGAGAGAGGTTGAGGAGGGGGGTTGAGGATGAGGAGGGGGGTTAAGGATGGGGGGTTGAGGATAGAGGATGAGAATTGGGGGGTTGAGGAGGGGGGTTGAAGATGAGGAGGGGGTTGAGGAGGGAGGTTGAGGATGAGGAGGGGGGTTGAGGAGGGGGGTTAAGGAGAGAGGTTGAGGAGGGGGGTTGAGGATGAGGAGGGAGGATGAAGAGGGGGGTTGAGGAGAGAGGTTGAGGAGGGGGGTTGAGGAGGGAGGTTGATGATGAGGAGGGGGGTTGAGGAGGGGGTTGAGGATAAGGCGGGGGATTGAGGAGGGAGGTTGAGGATGAGGAGGGGGATTGAGGAAGGAGGATGAGGATGGGGGGTTGAGGATGAGGATGGGGGGTTCAGGTTGAGGAGAGGGGTTGAGGAGGGAGGTTGAGGAGGGGGGGTTGGGGAGGGAGGTTGAGGAGGGAGGATGAGGAGGGGGTTGAGGAGGGTGATAAGGGAGGGGGAGGGAAAGAGAAAAAGGGAAGGGAGGGGGAGGGAGGGAAAGGGACACAGGGAAGGGAGAAGGGGGAAGAGAAACAGGGAAGGGAGAGTGGGAAGAGACACAGGGAGGGAGAGGGGGAAGTGACACATGGGAGGGAGAGGGGGGAAGAGACACAGGGGAGTGAGAGGGGGGCAAAAAAAAGGGGCACAGAGGGCACACAAGAGGGAGACACAGAGGGCACACAAGAGGGACACAGGGGGCAGCAGATTTCCTACCCTCGGCTTATACTCAAGCCACTACGTTTTCCCAGTATTTTGTGGTAAAATAGGTGCCTCGGCTTATACTCGGGTCGGCTTATACTCGAGTATATACACTATATGTTCAAAATGTAAAGGTTATTATTATTATTATTATTGCATTTTAAAAACATGTTTCCCCATTAATAAATGTAGTTGTTCAAATGATCAAAACAAATTTTGATCACATTGTATATTGAATAAGTAACAATACCTCCTGCTCATTGTATGCATATATTCTACATCTCTCTCCCACCAGAAACCTAAAAAAAATGTATCACTTTGTTATTACACAGACATGAATTTCCATTTGATCAAAAATAAAAAGTTTAAAGGTTCATTAAAGTAATCTGAACTGCTCATCAGATACAGATGGAGTAGCAATAAAGTAAAGATGCACATACAGTTTTTTTTTTTAATTATGGATTTGCACCCATGTGTGTATTTTATATGCTCCTCATGGCCACCCAATACTGTCCTACATTAGTAATAAGCAGGAGTATGTAGCAGTTGATGAGTTCCCTGGTGGTCCAGTGGTTAGGATTCAGAGCTTTCACCACTGCGGCCTGGGTTTGATTCCAGTCAGGGAACCAAGAGGTCACACCACCCTGAAGCCATGCAGGGCTGGGCCTGGTCAGTACTTGGATGGAAGACCACCTAGGAATACCAGTAGCTGTATGCTGTGGCCCACGAGTGAAGGAACTGGCAATTCACTCCAGTATCTCTGCCATGAAAACCAAGTGGATCAGCATGGTATGTTGCTGTCCATGAGGTCACAGAGAGACGGAAACGACTGAACGACGCAAACACACATGTAGCAGTTGCAAGCAGTTAGATCCTTATGAGTAGATGATTTTGCTTGTAACTATCAGACTTCATAATTCATGTATAAAATGCCCCCAAAACATTCATTGTTTAATGCACACCACTTTTTTTCTAATAAAATAAATTGACGTTAATACTATTTTTTAATACTTAAAAATCATAAAAGCAGGATGATCACAGTGTCCCTTTGAAGATTTTTTAATTCCAATGCCTATTACAGCTCATCTCATGGAAATATGTATTTTCTGGCACTTTAATATGGTGGAATAAGGTAACAGAGTAGGGCAAACAACTTATAGCATTCATAGGGCCCAATCTAATAAAATAAAGAAGCAGCAGGATGCAGGATATTCATTCCCATGTATTATAGAACAATGAATATATTCCCTAATAGGATATATAAATTACTAATTTGCTACTTCAGTAGAAATAATGTATAACACCACTATAGATGTATAAGGTCAGAACTGTAACGAGACACAAAAAGAAAAGTGAAATATAATAAAAGCTGTTTACAAATTAAACTAATGTCAGATTAATGTCACTTCTCAAACATGGATTATAAAAGTAGATATTTTACTGAAATTATATTTAAATGCAGTCAAAAGTTAAAAGGTAGTTAACGATAAACTCTGTAATAACACACATGGTTCTTTGAAGGTTTACACAAAGTTCTCATTAAATATTTTGTCTCTTACGTAAAAGGCTACCAGATGTGCTATACATCAAAGAGAACTAAATTGAAATTGCTGCTAAACAGATGAATTCCAAGCATTTGTAGTTAAGGGATTTAACTACAAGTGCTTGTATCCACCCCTAAATTGTTGGGATAAATAATGAGCTGCATTTTGCAATTTGAACTAGCTGCACAGGCTGAGGGAGAGTGAGAACAAACAATACTGAACTAAGCTTGCTCTATAGGCATAGAAACCCACTCTGAGAACAGCCTCTTTTAGATCACTTGTGCCCATCACAGGGAGGAATATCCTGTAGTATATCAGTCTGGCCCAGCCCTGAAATACAGGATAAACAGCAACCCCAGGTGTACATTTCAGCCTTCTTTGGGCCTTGTCAGTAGGGTGTAGCTAAACTCCCTAAGGTACAACAAAGAACCAAAGAACAAACCCACTTTGGTTAATTCATTCTCGTATTGAGTGTCTCTGATTTTGTGTCTCTGATTTTGTCTGTAATCAAATCATCCAAGGGGGTTCCTTGCTCCTTATGGAGTACAGCTAGCGAGGCCCAATAAAGGCCGAAAGGTATGTCTGGGATTTGAGATTTCTCCTGTTCAGGGTAGAATTGCCGGATATTTTAGGGGCTAAACCACTCTTTTGTGAGTGATACCTGACTGTTATACTATAGAATTTTTATTTACTGTGAATGGCACAGGCGAGCAAAAAGAGGCTGCTCTGAACAAACCCACTTGACCTAGTATGTTCTCAAATTGAGCACCTCTAACTTTATTTTTGGACTAATGTGATCTACCCATAAGCAGTGAGAAAAGGAGATTTGCATAATTCAACTTAATGCCTTCTTTAAAATATCTCTAATTAATTTATATCCTTCAACAGACTGGTGTATATTATGTACTCAATACTCTAGGTTATGCTAATAAGTGATCCCAAACTAAGAGTAATGCATATCTATTGTGAGTGCAGAATATGAGACAACAGAATGAAGTATGCACTCTGTATACACACTAGTTTCAGGATAAACATTAATCAGTATTGCTTTTGACTTGATAAAGAGAGGTGCAACTCTCGAATGCTTGTCACTCAGACCAAAATGTTTGTATAAAAACAAGGTATATCTACTGCAATACTCTGATTATTCATTCATTTCAGTAAATACGTAAGTAAAATAATTAGAAAACTGTGAGGAGCAGCAATAATTATTGTTTCTAATAAGAAATGTATGCACTGTTACAAACGTCCTTTTCAAATAGCACCATGACAATATAAGTCAGTGGAAGAGAGAGTCCCCATAGGATAACTCTCCCCCTCAAGCTAAAGACAAGAATAGCAGTCTAAGATGGATTCCCCCATTACACAATCAGAAAAATTAAAATGTAACATTTTCTTTAAAAAAATATTTTATGTTTCTGTCTTGCAGGGCTGCTATTGTTATTTTGTTACATGCTTCACAAGTATGTGAAGATTTACCAAACTCCAATCATCCTGTAATGGCAGAATATCTCATAAACCTCACCGTGAAACCATGGTGCGATGTAGGTTCCTGTTTTATCACATCCTGCCCGTAAAGGTAGCTGCTCTTCTTTAAACCATTTTATGATATTATCGCGGGAACAGCTAGAATTTAATCTTCTTACTCCTTGTCTCCTGTTAAAGTACAAAAACATGTGACTGTCAACATATTATCACAAGGAACTGATGCATATTTTCCTCATTGTTCAAATTACAGTTACAATGCTGAGAGTTTACAATTTGTTGCCATAAATAAAAAAAAAGGACTACAAAAACACAAAATATTGCAATACAGAAAAATAGTCATGAACTAGACTGATAAAAGTCATTATCACACATTATTGCTAGTGATATTGTCATGCAATATCACTCAAATTTCTGATATTCTGTAAGTTTATAAATTGTCTCATAAACAAGTGTGGGTGTTAGCACCTTCCCCCCCTGTCTTATCTAACAGTACCAATGTAATATGAAGCAAGTATTGCTCTTAGAAAAAGGCAGTGGCATGGTCTGCCTAGGTCCATGAGGCCCAGGCCAAGGGCAGCACATTTTAAGGGGGCAGCAGGCTGCCTGAAGAAGTCAATGGAAGGGAACAGTATGTGTGTATATACACAGAAATCAAAGACATGCCTCTCTATAAGTGTACCTAAACCTTTCTGACAATTTGTATGTGTGCATAAACACTAATACACTTATGATATGGGATATAGTAAGGGAAAATAATGAATTCTAAGCAGGCAGTGGTGGGGGTGGGGGAGCACAGAACAAAATGGGGCAGAATAAAAACTAAATACACCTTTGGAAAAATGTGAATCAGGTCACTTGATGTTTGCTAACGAAAAACAACAAAGAAATGAAAATGCAGTACCACCAATGAATGCTTTCTATATGCATACAACATGAAAGCAAGGGGATCCATGAACAAAAATTAAGTGGTTGTGCAATATAGCAGTTTTTTTAAAGGACCACTCAAATCCCTATTTAAAAATAATTGATAATAGAGGCCATGTTGGGCACCCTTGCTGTCTACAAAATCCCTGATGGAGGTTTATCTATCTTGTCAAGTGTAGATTCCTCTAGATTAGTGATTCTTAGCCAGTGTGTTGGGGCACAGCATTGTGTCACAGCTCCTGACTGGGTGTGTCACAGGACGTTATGTCTGGGAGTAGCCTGTTATTGATAATGGCAACAATCCATAAGGTGTGTTGTATTGAACACACTTGTATATAAGGATATTGTGCATAGATTGTGTATTCTGCAGAAGATAGTATTACTTGGGCAGAAAAAGTCTATTTAACTAATTGTATGATTATTAATACAATTGTTAATACTATCTATATACACACTATTTATTTTGCTTTAGGTTAGGTAAGTTTATACATTTTTCATGTCACATTCAATTATAATAGTTTCTTTCCCTGGTGTTTGCAAGGGTTTTAGCCCCATTTTCTCAATATGCTGAATAATAATTCATAGTTATCAAGACAATACATTTCAATAAATTGATGTTACCAACACAAATTGTATTAACATTCATCATAGATTATAAAGCAAGCTATAAGAAACATTTTTGATGAAATCTAATTTCCGCTCTAATTGACAAATTCAATAATGAATTCTCTCTGATATATACTTTTAACGATGAGCTGCCTTCATTTCCCCTTATTGAAGACTGTATATGGATAAAAGACTCTCTATTCACCTTGTAGAATCAGGATTTTAAAATGGCAGTAATAAGAACAAGTGCTGCAGGTCTACAATTATTAAGGGACTCACTAGCCTCTTTCACAATATAGGCATTCTTTGTTATATGCATTTAGTTCATTCACAAAAACTACTTGTAAAGCAGAAACTCGTATAATGAAAAATTAAATCTCCCATTGGTTATTATGTTATAATCTGGGCTTTTGCTTGCAATGGGTAAATATGTGCTAAATTCCCTTTACCCTATAAATGAAAACTTGTATATCAGTCTAACACAGTGGAATATACAATCTAAATAGATCTTTTTAACATACCAAACTAATGACCAAACATGGCCCTAGTGGTAACAATATGTAACATCTTTAGACTTGTGTCATTTCAGAATTATGTCAGAAAAAAAAGAAACAAAAAAGAAACAAAATAGTGAAACTTTTCATAAATGTGTAATAAGCGTGTATATAAATAGAATTGTATTTATAAAGTCTTCCACAAGTGAGGGATCACATATTGTGCTACTACTTAATGCAGTAAGAGAAATAAATTGATTCTCGGGACCCACCATGCACACACTCAGGGACAGAAAGGACTCTGAAAGGTGGGACTGGACATCATTCCTTGTTTCATTGATGGGGAGAACAGTCAGTTTACTGTAGCACTTTCTAACAGTTAGGGCCCATTCAACCCTCTCATCAAGTAGGCTTGTCAAGATCCTAAATAGATATGGTTCATTAAGACAAAACTAGTGGATGAGAATGGAGACCCATCAAAGTGAAAACAGGATGAGAGATGTGGACCTCATTGAGGGTGAGTGTCAGGTCCACCTTGTGGAGTTCTTTCAGTTTCAGCCAAGCACATTGAGAGAGTTTGGTGTGGGCCCAATAGTCAAACACTGAATCTGCAAGTATAATAGATTTTTTTTATATCAAAGCTTCCATCTGTACGGAAAAGGAGTGGGTGCTTTTCCATTTAATTTTTCTTTCACCTGTCCACATAAACTGTCTCTCCTATTTTAGTAACAGAAAAAAAGACCAATACATTATTAAAAGACAGGCAGTGTGTGCCTCTTTGAAAGCATTTGATTAATTAAACTTAAGACCCTGCAACTTAAGATACTGCTATATATTTTAGCTTCAGGATGTTCTTTCAAAACACATTTCTTGCAATAGTTTAAGTGATACTAGATGATTATATACATTTATATATAGTATAAGAGACCCATTTTATCATGCTTTCTATAATTTTCTATATTTAAAAGGACATTCCAAACCACAACCATCTCTCAGATTTATGTTCCTACCTGCTTAAGTTGCAATTGCTATTTGCAGGAGGGACAGTAAGAATTTTTGGTTTCGGTGGTAGAGGAGGTCTCTTTATTTCCCCTCCTCCAAAATTTTTGGCCCGTTCAGCCACACTGCCTTTTTCAATGGCCTGCATGGATAGCCTCTTGTAGTCGTCCCTGGCTTGTTTAGCCATAGACCGCCGACGTTCATCCGCTGCCTTGGATTTCCGTACTAGAAAACAAAAATCATAGTTGTTAACTCATTGTATAGATGTATGAGCTAAAAAGGGTTCACACTAGAGGAAATGTAACATCTCAAAGCTACTTAAAACCTAATTGTGAACTTTTTATACTAGCGACACATGCAGAGCTAAAAGATTGGTTTTGCAGTTAGTTCATGAAACAGAGAGACTGCCGTTGAGGTTATAGGAAGATTTCACATTTTATAATAAGAGGAAAGCTCAATGATTTTCAAAATACTGTGAATTCCCCTAATTTAGTTAAAAATGTATATTTTGTTTAGACTATTTTATTTTAGACTTGTGGCTGCATTTCACTCTCATTAGACCAACTTAGTAGCACAACATGCTACTCTATTTATAATAAAATAGCATTTAAAGGTATTTCTCTGTTTTACTACACCCACTAAAGATTTACTTTCAGGGCATGGAGAAATATTGTGATAGTTGACAATTTTATTTTAAAAAAATCTCATTCACCAATGGAAAGAAAAAAGAAATAATACATTACTAAAAATATCTTGTGACTAATTGGAATGGTTGGCTGGTGCAAGAATTCTTAACAAAATTAAATGTATAAACAAGTTTTTGTGCTATAGTATTACATTATACCATATGTGTTACTATGTCAATTTATTTTTCTGTTTTTCAAATGTGTGAGTAGGCCAAGAAAAACAATGTATCAATTTTAATCAGGAAGTTGATTATCCTATCTGCATAAACCTCTCTGGTCCGATACTATATTATTTTTTTATTTTTTAACAATAAAGCATTACTGGATTAATACATTAAAGGCAGTTTTCTTATAAGCAATTTTTTCTCTTTGAAATGAACATTCAGCTTTAACTGTGCATCTTATGACTGAATTACTATTTTTCATGCCCCTAGGCAGAATGAGCTCCAGACCTCTCCACTCCCTGAATGAAATTTTGTGTGTGAAGTGGATCCAACTGGTGGAGGGTGGGGTATCTAAATTGGCTTGCCACAACTACAAAATGATAGTGGTTGGTGACTAGAAAGTGTTTATTCATGGCTAGCAACTCAGGTTACACTGCTTCATGCTCTCTGTGTTTCAGAGTGGTTTTCAAATTGACACTTCCCACTGGGGTTTTTTACCCCAGCCACAATATTTAATAGACTAGTTGAGCAAACTATTTATTTTAATTCCAAAAACAGGCTCATTACCTGACATGATTCACTGAGTAAAGTATGACATTCTGAATTCAACATTAATGGCCATTTCCATAATGATTCCACAGTGACCATTCATAGTAATGCATTACTTGTAGATCGCAATACCAAGAACTGGAACTTACAGGTTTCCTGCCATTCAGAATCGTCTTTCTCTAACTTCTGTTTCACCTCTTGTGCTTCTTTCCAGTTCATGTATATTTCTTGAGTTCTCTCTTCTAATCTGTCAATCTCCTGCTCCTGTGCCTTCAGTGCCAATTCTTTCTTCTGCAACAGCATAAATTAATTGATTAAATCTTTGAAAGCTTTGGAACAGGATTGTAAATTGACATATTGCTGGGAGGTCGAAGAAGAATAGTACATTACAGATTAGTTTAATTCATTACAGTTTAATTTAATAATGAAGGCGCTTTTAAAAGGACACAATCATGTTTCTGCAAATGACCATAACACTCAAACACATTGTTGTGCCACACATATACACTGAATCAGGTATATACACACACTTGTGACTTTGTATGTCACAGTGTGAATGTGAATGTCTCTCTATATATGGAGGAAAAACTGGGTAAAACAGAGGGGAACTGATTACATTTTGGATCTACTATAGGCTTAAAACCACTTATTTACCTTCAGTCTCATTTAGTAGCAATGTTTATAATCTTTTGAAAAGTTGATAATAGGAAATATATTTTTTGAAAAGTAAAAAAAAAATAAAATAAAAAAATATATATATACACTAGAGACTTGCCCATCAAAAATGACGGGGCAATACAATTTGAAACCATTGGAATGCTGTTTGACACACAATGTAAACCTTTTTGTACTCTGAGGATCATCGGTGCTCATTGCAAGCCTCGCGCTGACCGCTATCGGCGCGCATGGCGAGCCTCTCGTCTAATTTTGCTCCTCAGAGCACCTTCGTCACTCATTATAGAGATATATATTTATCTATATTTACTTAATCAATAAAGAATTAATTATTTATTGAATACATTAATATACTTTACCTCTTTGTAATTGATATATCCAGCAATCAATAGCCTGAAGAGCTAACAATCTGCTTATATTTTCCGGCAGCATACAATGTACAGTTTGAGTGTTGGTGCCCTGATGATAAAGCGTAATGAATGTTCCAACTGTGCATTAGCAATTGGTTGTGGGCGCGAGGTAAATCCGTTGGTTTAGTTGTGTAAAGCGCCATTGTAGATTCGTAATGTATTAATGTGTTACGTGGCTCGCAAGCATTTTCTGTCATTTGTTATAGTGTATTTTGTAATTTGTTCGTTCCTGTGTGAAAGAGCGATGCGTTTGTCAGTGTTTTGCACGGTCTGGGGCCTTGTTTTCCTTTTTTTTGGCAGCCATTTTTTTTCACCGAAATCGCTTAAATTCGCATTCCACTTCACTCCTAGACGTCCTGGCTGTTCCCCCGTGCTGTTGGTGATGTTTTTGTTGTATTCATTTTTATTTTTTTTGTGTTCTCTTTGTCGTTTTTGGATTTTCGCGGTTTGGCCGTTAGCCTCATATTTTTGCTATCTCGTATTTTTTTTTCAAAGTTCCGCGTCTTGTATTATTTTTTTTCAAAGTCCCGCGTCTTGTATTTTTTTTCTAAGTCCCGCGTTTGTCAAGTGCTTGTAGGCTAATGCGGATGCGCGTTCACTAAGTGTTTGGTGTCTAAGTCCCGTTTGTTTCATTGCCTTCAGTGCTTGCCTCGCTTTGCGAGGCGAGCAGGCAATGAGCACCTTTGGCGCTCATTGCCTTTGTGCTGCAAGTTTAATTGCCTTAACAGCTCGCCTCGCTATGCGAGGCTCGCAGGTGATGAGCACCTTCGGCGATCATCGCCTAAGTGCTACACGTTAATGGCTCACAGCGATGAGCAACTTCAGCGCTCATCGCCTCGCAACAGGCAAATCGTACGCAACAGGCAAATCGTGACGACGTCTCGTAGTTCGACAATTATGATATGATATAGTAATTTAGTCATTATTAATATATATATATATATATATATATATATAGATTAATAATGAGTATTGCAATATAATTTGAGAACCTTTTGTATTGGACAAACGTCTTATTTAGAATGACAAGCTTGCGAGAGGTTCAACCTCTCTTTATCAAGTCTCAAGCAATACTAACATGAGATGGAACCCTCAGTTTGAATAATAACAGCAGATGCAGAGAGAGTGGAGACAGCATCTGACATCATCAGGTAAATACATATATGGGGAATAAACATAACATAGCAAAGGAAACATATATATATATATATATATATATATATATATATATATATATATATATATATATATACACATATTACATACACATAGACATCAATATATACACGAAAAAGCAGAGCACTATAGTCCACAGTGATATCTTTCCTGTTGGACAAACACCTCACTAAGAGGGCTAAGCCTGTTATGGTATAAAAGGAAAAAAAACACATGAAATTCTGATAATGTGTTAGAAAACCAAAGTCCATATTAAGTCCTGTATTTTTAGTGTTGAAGAATGTGATCATCCTTATTTCAAATCCTTTTCTCTCTTGGATGTTTTAAATTTTTCCTCTGAGTATTTTGACTTTTAAGTTTTGGATGGATTGATCATTCTGGCTTAAAAGGTGTCCCACTGGGGTACAATAACTGTCTTTATTATGCTTTTTTATTGAATACCTGTGTAAATTCCTCCTTAAATGCATTTTTTGGCCGGTTTCGCCAATGTAACAGCCTGTGTCACATATATTACATTGTATTATATAAACCACATTGGACGATGTACATGAATATGATCTTTTGATGTTATAGGTTTTGTTGTTGTGTGTGGCTGTATCATCATTACAAATGTGTTGGTATAATTTACAGGCTCGTTTTGTTACAAAGTTTAGTTCCATTTTTTGTATTTAGTTGTTCATTGGCCAACTTTCTGCTGACAAGTCTTTGTTTCAGGTTTGGTGGTTGTGTAAATGCAAGGATCTGAGGTTTTAAGAATGTATATTTTAATTCAATATCTTCAATTAGTAATGGTTGTAAATCTTTGATTATTTTCCGAATTTTCTCTACAATTGGATGGTATGTGGTCATTAGAGGTATACGTGAAGTAGTTTCTTCTGTTTTGTACTTTAATCAGTGTTCATGGGGTATTTTGATGGCAGTGGTTATTTTTTGGGAAATAATACAGGGTTTGTAACCCTTTTGTTTGAAAGATTCAGACAGTGTTTTTACATTTTGATTACGGTCTCCAGTGTTTGTGCAAATCCGATGGTATCTAATAGCTTGACTATGGATGATGGCTTGTTTGGTGTGGGAGGGAAGGAAACTGGAGCTGTGTAGGTAATTACATCTCCCTGTGGGTTTCATATACACAGATGAGTGGAGAGTGCCATTGGTGATGGATATAGTAAAGTCTAGAAAGTTTACCTGTTCTGTAGAGAAATCCATTTTATGTTTTATAGATGAATGGAAGGTGTTGAATGAACTATGAAAGTCTCTGAGTTTGCTTTCTCCTTCTGTCCATATGATGAACAGATCATCTATGTAATAGTAGTATTTGTATGGTTTATAAATGGATACAGATAAGAATGTTTCTTCTAAATTGGCCATAAATAGAAATGCGTATTGTGGAGCCATTTTGGTAGCCATGGCAGTCCCCATCATCTGTAGGTAGGTATTTTGGTTAAAAGTAAAATAGTTGTGGGTAAGAATATATTCTATTAGTTTAACAATAACATCAGGGCCATATTTATTGTTTTGCATGTTTGTTGAAAGAAACTTAAAGCATGCATTAGTGCCATCTTTGTGTGGGATATTACTGTAAAGAGACTCTACATCCATGGTAACAAGTAGTGTGTTAGCAGGTAGGTCTTTAATCTGAGTTTGTTGAGAAAGTCAGTTTGTGTCTTGTATATAGCTACTGGTGTTACTAACTAATGGTTTAATGATGTTTTCAACAAATCCAGAGATCTGTTCAGTCAGTGTGTCCATACCTGTAACTATTGTGGATTTTTGGCAGCAGGTAGAAAGTCCCAGTTGTAGGATAGGTCGGGGATGAGTTGTTCTAATTCTTGATGTATATTTTTCGGGAATGTTTTGAGGAGTTCTTAAGTTGAAAAATATATTTTTCTGTAGGGTCTTGGTTCAATTTATTGTAGTAGGTGTTGTCTGACAGTTGTCTGTTGGCTTCATTCATGTAGTCCTGAGTATTCATGATAACAACTGCACCTCCTTTGTCTGCTGGTTTGATGGTGATGTTGGGGTTGTTTTTTAAAATCTTTATGGCAGTTCATTCTGATTGAGTAAGATTGTGCAAGTCTCTTTTATATTGTGTTGTTATAATGGATGCAGTTCTCAGGCAAAAGCTTTCTATATAACAGTCCAATTTAATGTAACAATCAGGTTGTGGGTCGAAATATGTATTTTTTTTTCTTGTTACAGTCTAATGATGTTGTGGTATGTCCCTTGTTGTGGAAAAATTCTGTGAGTCTAAATCTCCTGAAGAATTCTTCTATGTCCGAGTATAGTTGTATTTTATCTAGTTTTATATCTGGACAGAAAGACAATCCTTTGGAGAGAACAGAGGTCTCTGCTTGTGATAGTTGATGGTCTGAGAGATTTACAATTCCTGTGTGTTCTGCATATTTTTCAGAAAAACTATTTGCTTGAGTTGGTAGGTTTTTAGATGTGTTGTTAGTAGAATTCAGGGCTAAATGTGGGTTGTTTCTTCTCTCTTCCTTTCGCTGTTGTATGTTGTTTTGCTGGAAGAGGCAGCTGAGTTTTTTGATTTTGTTTTATAAATTCATGCTGTTGTTTCTTGTGAAGCTGTTGTATTTATTTTTCTACATGTTCAGCTTCATATATGTTGCTCTCCTTTAGTTGTTGAAGGAGGCTTACTCTTTGGTGATTTAGATGATGTTTCTTTGTATAAAGTTAATGTATTAGGTGGTTTCTTAGTTTTTCACTTGTGCGTCTGCATACATTTTCAGCATATATTAAGTTATGTGTAGATCTTAGTGTTTTTTTTTGGTATACTATTTATATATATATATATATATATATATATATATATATATATATATATATATATATTTATATATATCCTTAATTTAATTCACTTTTGTATGAAATTCGTCTTTATGGTGGGTGTCCATTCTGTTGTTTGCTTTCCTGTATTATCACCTTGGAAGGTGAGCCTATTGTAAAATTAAACTTTGGTTTAATCCTACTGTGGGTTCCACAATAATGTGATAGGCCTTTAAATAGAACCAAATTTTGATCTTATGAATAGATACAAACCCTGTTCCTCCAACAATGTTAATGTCCCTTTCACACACACCAAATTTTCCTCAAAAGATCATGATGCCTCCAGGGTCAAGCAGAGTCATCACATTTTTTCCCTGCGTTCAGAACCCGCTTTTCTTTAATAAAGGACTTTTAAAACTATAAATATACTGGGTTACGTACCCAAGTATACAAATATCAACCCTGGATTATTTAAGTAGTTGTGAACTGATTAATAGCTAACAATATACATGTATGCAAATATATATATATGACATTACTTTAGGCTTGTCTTGAGCACAGCTAAATAAACCACTTCTTGAGCAGCTTGAACTAAAGCTCAAAATGTGGGGTGATCCACGCCCTTGAGGACCAGAGTTGGACAAACTAGTTATGCAGGATTACATGTATCAGAATGTATATTTACTGCCCTGACAAAAAAATCAAGTAGTCAACAGCTTATAGTGCTTCCTTCCCCTTGTTCTTCACAAGTCGTTTACCTTGCTGATAGATTGGTGCATGGTATAGGACCATGCCTCTTGTGGTTTTTCAATGCACAGTGGCTTTTCTGTTAAGTATGCACAGGGGCCCACAGTGCACTCTTGCACTTACTTAAGGCCCTGCACCCCCAATAACTAATTGCAAACCATAATTCATCTGATGCAGTTACTCTGGCCCCTATCACACTCCCAATTCAAAAGTTGCAATATGTACTATCATGTTTAAATGCAGAGAACGACTGTACCACTTGAAGTGAATTGTAATTTTTCTCCACACCAGTGCTTTGAAAAGGTAATGGGAATCTAATCGGTCTGTAAGACCCATCTGTTTTGACAAAGTACCTCAAATAAACAGTTAAAAAAAAACTACCTCATACCACATTATTCTACAAACTTTTTTTTCATACATTTAAAAGAGCGTGCTCTCAGCATTACCAAAGTTGTGTTTGCATCATTTAACAAAACAGACAATGGTGGTATAATATGAAATACCCCTCTTTCAGATGCAAAACATGTCAATGTGGCTTTAAGCTGCATTTCACATTTAAAGGTGTATTGAAGTCCTATCTGTAGCATGCTTTTCTAGTAAACGTGATAATGGGCAAAACATTTTTAGAAAGAAAACAAAAGAAAATCAAGCTTTAAATTATTTAAGTATTGTACACAGTCCTGGACAGACCCTTTCACTGCATGCTAAGACTTCCTCTAGTTTGTGTTTCCTGTCTTGGGAGGAAGACTTGGAAATCAAAAATATGTAAGTAACAGAGCATATTATTATTATTACATTAAAGGGTGATTTTAGTTTGTATGCAATTCTTCAAAATATCATACAGTAAATTTTAATGTATTGGTCATTTAAACTAGAGATTTCTCTGATGTGTATATCCTTCCTTTAAATTGTCTCCAATGTTTTGGTGAGAAATTTGGCATCACAGGAAATTCATTGAATAGTAAAGTGTCAAAAGTGTACTTCTTACACTACATATCTTCAGAGAGTGAAACTTATAAAACAGTTTTTAATTGAGCTTGCCCGAGACAGCAATGGCTGACCATTTTGTGAGTCAGGTATCACTATATATAAAAAGAAGCACAATGGAAATGTAATATTTTCAAAAAGGAACAGTATCAACCCAGTTGACATTTTTACAGGTACAGTGGTAACCTATAGCTGTTAAATATTTTTTTTCTGGCAGCAAATAATTGTCCATATACATCAAGTGGCACCATGTGTGCAAGTATAATGTATAATAAAATATTATAATTCCATGCTGGTGTGCATTTCCTAAGCATGTGGCAAAGGGTCATGTACAAAGTAATACAACACAACTTTGGGTTTGACGTCGGGACTCCGGAACATGGAGACAATTCTAGATAAATGACTGTAGTTCTTAATGGTACAATTTTCCAAGCTGTGCACGGATGGCTCAGTCAAAAAGACTGTGGCAGTGATTAACCCCCCTGCATACAATTTTTATATCCTGGCTAATTAATGGCACTTGATGATTGGAGTTGTCTACCCTTACTTTGTATAACCAAAACTTTATTGCAGCCCCCTCTTAAGCACAAACTGTGCAATGTCTGAGCTACTGAAGATTTGAATTATATGTACGGTATATGGTATAAGAATAGTAAAAACATGAAGGTATTATTTTAAAAAGGAAATATTTTTATTTTTGAGAAATAGGAGAAGACTGACTTAGGCAATCTATAAAATAGCTATTAATTACCTAGACAAGACTAAAGTTCATTCCCACCAGAGCTCACAGCACCTTTGCGCTCCTGATATATATAAGCTTAGACACATTTTCAGATTTTACTGCCATTTCCCTAAATTACTGGTTTCATGAAAAATATATGTAATTTCATATAAAAATGTTATTACCTGTAAGATGTCACTCACTGCATGTTAACTAAATAATATAGTCTGGCCAGGCAGGAACTGCATTTTTGAGCAGAGTCGTCATGTGTTTAATCAAAGGGCTGAGTAATAATGCAGCAAAATGCAAACAGAACTAGGAAGCCAAACACAAATGGCTGTTCAGGTGGAATTACCCATGTTTACAAAAGCCATGAGCCAAAGGTTAAGTGTGGATGCAAATCTTTGTTAGATAGATTTCAGATGCACATTTTATCTGAGCATCAATTAAAGTCATTATAAAACAATTGGTTTAATTTGCTTAAGTGGTTGTTTGTTATCTGTTAATAGGATGTTTGCAATTATTTTTTGTTAATAGATGATTAAATTAATTTCTAAACTTGCATTTACCATTTCGCTTTAATTAAAAAATGGAATTAAACTGTTGATTTCTATGAAACAGCACTGCTAGCCAACACTTTGTTCTGCATCAGGTCATAGATATGAAAAGACGTAA
Organism: Discoglossus pictus; assembly: GCA_027410445.1. Classification (NCBI taxonomy): domain Eukaryota; kingdom Metazoa; phylum Chordata; class Amphibia; order Anura; family Alytidae; genus Discoglossus; species Discoglossus pictus. Next base: position 237,223,547 of record CM050163.1, read on the forward strand.
TGGCTAATGCATAAAAAGAGTTGGCAGAAATTGAAGTTAACAACAGGTTATGTTTTTACTTCATAATGCCATGATAAAACATTTTAAAATATTAAAATGATAATTGATAAAAAAAACAAACGTACAGGTTGCAAAATTATCCAAAAACCTGCTTTCACTTCAAATACGCCATACAGTGATAGCACTGCAATCAGCTAGGACAGAGATCTCCAAGCTGTAGGTGGTGCACAGTACAGCAGGGATTACCAAACAATTATCAACTATAATAAAAATATGTAAAACTATATACAGAAGTGCCTAGATACTATGTTGTATGGCGTTTACATGTACAGTTTACATTACAATTGTTAAAAAGTAGGCATAAAAATCAGTATGAGGTCTGAGCAATATTCAATTGGTCCACGACAACCCTAGTCAACCTTTGAGTAGTCCACAGAAGAAACATTTAGAAACCACTGAGCTAGGCAGTAACTCCTATCCTAAAATTAGTTTTGCTTTAAAAAAAAAAAAAAAAAAAGCATCATTGTATGACACCTTTACCATAATAAAAGAAGACTCTGCAGATACATATATGAAATATCAATCATTTTAGAAAAGCATGTTAAATGAATACATCTTCCGAAAAATCAAAATGAAATCTTAGAACTTTTAAGTAAATAATAATAAGTCTACCACAAAGAGGATATGCATACTTTATTGTCTAGTAGGTGCAGTTTTCTTACAGAAATTAGTTGCCTTACCCGGTGTAATCCATACTTTTTCATTCGATTGGAAGTATCTGCCAATATGTCTTGAACAGTTCTTGGATTAGCTGTGCAGGACTAGGAATTCAATCAAATAACATACTGTTTAAGCGTCAAAACATACTTCACCTGGTTAGTTATACTTATACCAGACATGCAGATAACCCACACCAAAAGTTCAAGACCAAAGGTTTGCCAAAAAGCCCACAACCGAATTTACAAACCAGAAAAGGCAGTGGCTATGTTCAAGATTTTCCCTGAAGTGCAATACAAGACCTATCAGTTATCAGGGCAGAAAGGTCCTTCAAAAACATTAGTACGGCTCTAATGGAATACAATCGTCAATATGTATCAACAATAAATTGTATTTATTTACATTTATATATAACGTCTTTATTCAAGTTTACATAATTATAGAACGGTTCATCATTCTTTTGAGGTACACAGGATAATATTTACTCGAACAGGTAAAGATAACAGATAGATGGGCCAGAGGTAGAATCAATGGGCCAGAGGCAGAATAAGGTTCCAGACTGCAATAGGTCAAGCTGGGAGTTCAGGAGAAGTAGGGTGACACAATCTAGCAGGCATGGAAAGCGAGAGGAAGTGGCAATTCAGGGACGTGCGATATGTGTAGGTTGTGAAGTAGAAGTTTATTCTAGTGAAGAGGTGCAGGGAGGAAGAAGGAATGGAAGTGTGATTGGGGATGAGGTGGGAACAGCACTAAAAGTGCATTCAGATTGAATTAGTAGTTTTGTTGCAGAAATAGTGATAGATGAAATTGGATGTTGTGAGTGAGAGGATATACAATTAATAAGAGACAGGGAAGAATCAAAGGGGACGCTAAGGTTTCATGCTGCAGCAGACAGTAAAAGAGATAGATGTGGGAAGGAGATGGTAGGGCTTGGATATGTGGCTAGGACAGTATAGAATTTCCATGAGGGATTAATAAGGAGAAAGAGAGATATCATCCAATATTGAATGGCAGTGAAGCAAGATGGGATATGAGTGGCTAAATTGGATGCGAATGTAGATCAGAGCTAAAGTATCTAATATGTCAGCATTTTAATTATAACAGTGCTAAAGACTAGACAAACTTAAACAACCCGTGCCGTCTGGGAGGAACTTCACAGTTCTATGAAGCTATGTAAATTTCTGTAAACAATCCAGGTTAAGATGATATGTCCAACATAAGATGTCCAACAAGAACAGTTAACATTGTGGCATGCAACCACACATAAGCCTGTAGAGATACAAATAGAAAAGTACCTACTGCTAAAATATAGCATTCAACACGTACTGTAGCCACCCAGTTTAAAGTTTGTGGACCAGTAAATAATGACATACTCTCAATTTATGGTTTGGAACTATTACAGCCTAATTTGGAAACATAGCAGAAACTCTGCTAATCCAGCATTATACATTTATACTAGGAACATGCAAACATCAGTTTTAATGCAGGAGTTCATGAAATTCTAAAACTTCAATAAAAGTGCAAATTGTTTGGATTGTGGAGGGTTGCATATGCCAAGTAGTAACCAAATAAACATTTCTTACAAACTTATGACAACTCTGATGACAAACTTATGACTCCAATTTAGACATGCCCTTAAAGCAATATAAAAAAAATCTTAAATTAACTCCATAACAAGGAGATACTGGAAGCAATTCTTTTTTTTAGCCTCATCTTTCTTCTTTTAGAAATGTAAATAGGTATGAGAATGGGAAAATAACCTACACTGTACTATATACAATGAGAAATAGTTATATATATTCTATGAAGCATACAGAATTAGTTAAAATTCTTCATTAAAGTACCACTGAAGTCTTATATTTACAGTCTGCTGCTTTTAAGAACTTCACATGATAATGTGTAAACTGTTTTTTACACAGCTTAAAGGACCACTATATGGCTATTTTTTTTTACTTATTTTTTTAAAGCACACTGTATGGTCAGACAGTAAGTAAAAAAAATACTTTTCATTTTGAATTTCTTGCTAATATTCTTCCATTTCCCAGCCCTACCTCTCCAGTTGTTCTCCCTCCCACCAACGTCATAGAAGGAAGTCCGCTATTAAACTTAAGTGGGCATGAGTTGCTGGTACTATATGTCCCAACTGGCGTGATCCCACTTGACGTCACAGCCACAAATGCACACTTGGAATCACTTGTAGAAAACAACAGAATGTTGTAAAGTGCTTCCCAACGTGTACACGCGGCTGTGACGTAACATGCTCACGCGGGATCGAGTGAGCGTGCACTGAGTCGATTCAAAGCACACTATAAATTCTTGCCTGCTGGTACGTACTGTACCAGCAGCTCACTCCCACTTACTTTTAATAGCTACCTCCCTTTTATGACATGGGTGGGAGAGTACAACATAGGGAGGCAGAGCTGGGAAATGGGAGAACTTTAAGCAGGAACAAGAAATTAAAAATAAAAAGGTACATAAGAAGCAGCAGGCTTTTTTCTAATAAAATAAAGAGTGCTACATTGGTCCACTGAAATAAACAATTACAGTCTTTAAAATGTAGTTATTGTATTCAGCTTTGGTTTAATGATGAAAGTCATTTGTTCTTTGTTTCTGAAAGGATTAGAAACCTGGGAAGAACTGTACTTTTAGATAAGATCAGTATTCTCTTCTGTTAAGTCATCCTCTTCGAATAGCACTGAAAGGCAAATAAGATAACCCTCCCCCCAAGCTGTAGGCAGACTAGTGGTGTAATATACAGTCCGCAATGACACAGAGTCATCTAAATATAACATTTTCTCTAACAATGCATTTATATTACTGTCTTGCATAGCTGCTAATGTTCACAAGCATTATTAAACTACAGCGGTCCTTGAATTGAAACATAATTAAAATATTTGTACAGAACTTTGTTAGTGGCCAGCAAATTAGACAAGTTATATCTATTTTCCCATGTGTTAAGATGATGTGATTCAGATGGCACAATTATCCATACACTGTATAAATAAAATGGCTAACTGTACATATATTATGATCACAACTATGTCTCCCAGGTTTTATTCCTAGTTTGTTGATAATTTAAAAATTAATTGTTTAATTACACTTAAGAAAATATCATGTCAAAAATAATCTGGGAATAAGTCACCCATAACTTTCCTTTTTAAATGCCATTTCTAGCAGGAAGTACCATAGCCAGTAAAATTTGCCCCACTGGTGTTTATGTTTTGACTATAGAATGTTATTTATACTTAAACACTTCCTTTAATGTATATTCTACCCCAGTTTAGCAAGAAATTGCCTTGTATTGGATTGCATAAATGAGGAACAAGCCAATATAAGAAAACAATATCTAAAAATAAAAATAAGGGGAAATATAGACGTCTCTAAATTGCTTATAAAAACAAATAATGCAATAAATGATATTGTATTTCATAAAATGTATTATCAATGCCTCAGGCACTAGCAGCCTTATTAAATTACGATTCTGCCAATTGAATAGGGCTCTTTATAAGTACAGAGCATATTTTTTTACAGAAGTTTTTAGTTAGTGAACTTCTATCCAAAAGCAAGGTCTTCACCAACTAAAAACTTCTGCAAAAAAATATGCTGCGTGCTTATATAGAGCCCTTTCGAATTGTCTGAATCACAATTTAATAAGGCTGTAACTGTTTGTAGTAGGTGATATCTATTAGACAGCCATCTAAATGATCATTTAAATGACTTTATGGAGGCAATGTGTAGGACAGCGCATTTTCAGGCTGCCTAAAGTTGCTGATGCAATGTCATGGAATATGCACAGAAATATCTATATGCAGAGAATATGCTGTCTATAACTGTGTACTTGGGACTTTCTGATTTACTTTATGCTTACACAGATTTTTCTATATATATATATATATATATATATATATATATATATATATACTAGCAAATTGCCCGTCAAAAAATGACGGCAATTAAATTGTAAGTGAGCTAAGAGCGTTTGGTGTATATAATGTGGCTGATGTAGCAACGTTCGTTTTCTGTCGTGCAAGTTTTTCTGAATATCCGTAGCTGTTTGGTGGGCTTTTTCGGAATATCCGTAGGTGTTTGGTGCTGTTTTGCGTGTTTATGGTAGTGTTTTGCGTGTTTAGGGACCTTTAGCCTCGTTTTCGTTTAGTTCGGCGGGCATTTTTTCTCTCGCTTAGGTGATTTTCGGGTCTCTAAACTCCGAAATTTGTGCTTAAATGGAGGTGTAACTTCACTTGCAGAGGTCCTCGGTGCCCCCCCTTGCTGTGAGTAACCTTTTTATGTGTTTGTTGTTTGTATTTGTTGTGTTTGTAATGTTTTTGGGGTTGCGTCCTTGTTTTCTAATCTCGTAGGTGTTTTTCGGCAAATACGTAGGTGTTTAGTGGCGTTTTGCGTCTTTAGACTGCTGTAGCCTCATTTTCGTTTTTTTCGGCGGCCATTTTCTCTCTCGCTTAGAGAGTGTCTAAACTGATTTAATTTCAGTTAAATTGAGGTGTAACTTTAGTTTTCAGGGTCCAGGATGCTCCCTCTTGCTGTAGGTAAGCTTTTTATGTATTTGTTGTGTGTATTTGTTGGATTTTTTATGTTTTGATGTGCGCGTGTTGCGGACGTTTTTTGCGAGGTCGTAATGGGTCGTAACGTGTCTCGTATTTTGTTTGTGTTACGACGTAAAGTTTGCAAGGGTCACAGTTGCTGGCAAGGAGCGCCTTCGCTACGTGAGCCCACAAGCGTTAGCAACAACTCGTATGCTCACAACTATATATGTGATATGTGCATTAAGCTTATGATTGGGATATAGCAAGTCAAAAGGAGTAGTAGTCATAAGGGGTGTTTGGAAATCTGAACAGTGCCTGTGTAGACACCCCTGGAGGCATCAACATAATCATTAGAGGGATTTTTAGATATTAACAAAAATAAAACGTTTTATGAAATGTGCTGCATGCATCAAGGATGGATTTTGCCTAAGGATTGCAGAAATGTATTAATCCAGGAAATTTAGACATGCCTTTAATATGTTTATGATACGAATTTATGAACAGCATGTTAGTTTTTGTTTACTTTACACAGCTACAAAAATTAACAGCCGATGAGAAGGATAAACACAAGTTTGGATGCTCAGGAGGAATTCTTTCAGTTAGTGGCTATTAACATACCAAAACACAAAAGTGGAAATTCCCAACCTAGCAGGAGCCAAACATGAGGAAATAATTTAAGCTAACATTTCTTTGCTGGGACACATGATTTTGATTCAATGCTCTGCCTATTTCTTATCAGTAGTAAGTGGACCGAGTAAATATTTGTTTTCAATGATTCAGGCGCTGAATTACTCTGCTCTTCTAAAGTTACCTTTTGTATTATAAAAAACAGCACCTGCATGTTTTTCTTTGCTAGGATAGATATTATGGTCTACTAATCATATTTGCATATCTATAAAAAAATTAAAATGCTAATGACTGACTTTTTAACATGCATTCACATTAGAAAGTACTATGAGGAATGTAAAGCCTAGATCTACTCAGAAGTGGATGAAGCCGAAATAGCATGGCTGCAAAACATGGAACTGAATTGTACCTAGTACCTCTACTAACTTTTCTCCCTCCCTATTAACTCAACAGCTGTTATCTAACAACATGTTCTCCGGGGACGGGCTTCCACAAGCAAAAAATAAACATATCATAGACTAAACTCTTAATAATCTTAACTTTATTCCCGGCTCCAGACATCATACAACTTTATAGTTGACGACTGCACCTACACCTATACCCAAAGTCAACTGCCTTGGGATTACTCTAGATTTGGAACTCTCTTTCATTCCCCACATCAAACCACTTACCAAAACCTACTAAGTGCACCTGTGAAACACCTCAAAAATATGTCTTTCTCACACAAACAACCAAAATAATTAATTCACTTATTTCCCACTTAGACTACTGCAACTAACTCCTAACTAGCCTTCCCTTACAAAACTTTCCCAAACTCTAATCCATCTCAACTGCCTCTGCTATAAGCTCATATATGTAAGCAGTTTTGTACCATCTGCTGCTACATTCTGTCAATCCATTCACTGGCTTCCTATACCTGCTTAAGTTCAAGATCCTGACACTCAACAACCCTGCACACTCCTACACATCAGATCTAATTTCCAAATACTCCCCTAACTTCCCTCTCTGCTCTGATCACAATGTACGTCTCTCTTTAACACCTCACATTCTCATCTCCAAGACTTTTTTTTTGATGCCCCTACCTTGTGGAATTCACTACCTCAATCTATTAGACTCCCATCTGCTCTTCACAGTTTCAAACACTCCCTGAAAACTCATCTGTACAAAGTAGACCCCCACTTGTTTCCCAACATCAGGGTTTTAAATAAGATAGTAAATGCCTTGTGTGCATGGATTCTGCTGCACCCTTCCCCTTTGTCACTATACTTTTAAGCCACTTAAATTGTAAGTAGTTACAAGAGCAGAGCCCTCTACACCTTTTTTTACCAGCATATAATATTTTGTCATGTTTGTTTCACGTACTCAATGTATCCCTTGCACTTAGCACTATGGAAAATGTTGGTGCGTTATAAATAAACGATATCAATAAAAAATAACAATAGTAATAGGTCAATTGCAGGCAATGAAACCAAGTTATTTTCCTGGGAACAAAAATAAAGTAACACATTTTCTCTTTTAAAATTTAAACTGAATTAAAAATATATTTGTTTGGACATGTAAGGATTTTTTAGTTACAATTTTAGTTGTGTTAACTGAGACCTTGTCTGCTGGTCCTCAGAGAAAGGAATGGCAGGTTTAGACCAACTAGGCCCAGGTATATCGAGGCAAATAAAGAGGGGAAGCATAGCCATGATAAAAAAAATATCCAGTGACGGAAATAATCTCCCCTATTAACCTATTGGGGTTATGAAAGCAGAGGCAGGTTAAAGAAGGCGAGGGCATACATCTAAGTCAGAATAGGGCAGCAAAAATCCTATATTACCAAATATAACATGTTATTGAATGAAGCAGTATGTTTATAAGATGCCAAACGTATGCCATTTTATAAAAGTATCCTAGTATAGATTTTTACTACATAAGGACAAAGTGATGCAACTGATAACTATATATTTTTGAACTCAAAAACTATTATACAAAGCATGAATCTTTAAAGGGTGCAATCCCATTTATTAAGTTTAAGAAACAACATTATATATACTGTAAAATGTTTTTATATTAAAAATAATCTAGAAGTTTGAATTAGTTGCCTGGTTTTAAAGGACCATCAGTAAACTAAATAAGGTCATTCCAAGCCCAAGGATTGCATCTTTTAAAGTATAGCAATTCACCATAAACATGCAAAAGTAGTATACAGACAGTTTATATATAAGAAGCATATAGAGAAAAACAAATGCATTTATAAAATACTAGAACCTTGAAACCACAGATACCATTTTACAAAGAACAAAACAGTTTTCCACAATGGTGAAACCTGACAAATTAATATTAAAAAGTAAATTTCTCAAAGTATATTTTCTCAACAGAAAAGTTCTCAAAATTAAGAAGTTGTTGAACCCTATATGCTGTGTTTAATTTTTTTAAATACACCCAAGGTTTTTTAATTATTTTATGTTGAATATATGTTCTGCTGACAAGGCCAGGATTGATGGTATATACCTCTAAGAACCACTGTATATATATATATATATATTTTTATATATATATATATATATATATATATATATATATATATATATATATATATGTTCAGTTTACAGTGGACCTTATATATGTTTGAAATTTTTCAGTCTGACTAAGCGCATAGTTAAGTCTGGAGAAAATAGTAACAAATAAGCTAGTAATTAGTTAAAAAAAAAGAACCCAATTCAATTGCAAGCCCGAATCTCACAGGAACATGGCCGTATGTCTGTGGGCGTGCTGCGGGCTCCCGCTTGTCTCCGATTACTGTGCCATTCATTTGAAGGAGCTTGCAAGTTAAGGGGCGAAAGCCGGCTCCGTAAACCATGCACTCGTCCGTAGCAGTTCAGGGCGGGAATATGATCAATTAAGCAAGACTGTAACCTCCCATTTTGAAACAGACAATAGAAAATGAGATAGCCATCATTGCGGCAGTAAAACATGGAGGTTACATGTCAATCAATTAGGTTTGGGGGTCCAATATGCAATCAGACTCGCAAACCCTCAAATTAAAAATTAATTAAAATGAAGGCCAATATTATTCTAGTTTATATGGGTGGCCACTATGTATTAAACTTGATTCCCGAGATCGATTTAACTCCTAAATGAAACCCAAAGATACATTTTCTTTTACTGCTGATTGGCGAGCTTGAGCATTTTTATTTGCAATTGGATTTTCTCCTACATTTGCCGTTTACGGGTGTGAAAACATTCGCGGCCTTGGGGAATTGGAGCAATTAAATAGTGATTTGCGATTTTAGCGATCGTAACTCTTGCGGACGTGAAAGATCAGAGGCTTCAGGAGGCTGTACATTCTGGGTTTAACCATTGCAGAGTTTTCAAGCCCGTAACCCTTAAAACGTTTGGAGCCCGCAAACAGACCCCAATTGAATAGCAAATTAACTTATGGCCTCACTTACATGCTACAGTAACTTACGATTGCTCAATTGAATCAGGCTCAAAGTTTTAAGCATCTTCTAGACCCTAGAGGAATCCATGACACATTGGTGGAAGATGTTTATTTTTTTTATTTACATTTTTGAGTGCTATGGTTGCATTCAGTCTAATCCTATTCCAATTAAAGAGTTTGCTCAAAAGCATTTTAGCTTCAGAGTGAAGTGCACATATCTTTTGAGTAGCTGCTCACAGCCATTTATCTGGTACTTACACTGGACCTTTAACCTTAGAATCCTTACCTGAAAATGCAAACTTCTAGTCCAACTTGAGCTCAAAATTCTAATGTTTCACATTAAAACTGCTGAAATTAAGCATGTTTAGACCTTTGCTTTTATTAAAAATAAAAAGGGACCATAGATAATACATGCACATTTCTGAAAGTTGGTTTCATTTGAGAGTCTGCATTTTATGTCAGGTTTCACTGGAGCCCTAGAAGAAAATGCATGACACCACATTGTGCAGAACATTAAATGTATTAAAAGACTATGTATATATAATCTCTAGAGGATTCATAAAGGGTTTTATACATTTTGTCTGCTTTAAAAATATATTAAATTTACCTCCTACACATGATTACTTAAAGGGACATGGAATTTTTTTTTCTTCATTGCATCAGAAATATGTTATTTGTATTTACCTTTTTTTTCAAATGAAGGTGTCAGAGCTCAAAAACATGTTAAGATTTTAGCTGCTATTGGGGGCTTGTCCTCTGCCAGCCAATGAGAACAGCAGGCTAAAGTATGTTCTCTGCATTTCCTGTTTGAAAAAAAGTTTAAAAAGGATTTGCTTACTTTTTTTCATTACAGAAAAACTCTTGTAATGTTTAAAACATGTCTTTCTTTTAAAATCATGACAAAATAGTTCTGTTCCATGTCACTTTAATATCTGATTTATTTATTTTATCTGTTGTTCTCTGAAATGTAATCTTAATTGTGATGGCCCTGTCTACTTGTTATTCAAATACTGCAGTGATACTACACATTGTTCTGAGTTTAAAGCTAAATCTAGAAACTGGATTATAATGATCACGTTTCATAGTACTACATTGCCTAATTATTTTAATATTTGAAGGAGAACATGGGCAGAGCCACCCCAAAAAGCAAGAAACCAGGATATCACAGAAAGCAACAGATATGTTTACAAACGTTTAATAAAATAGCAAATCAGATTGAATTAAGTTGATTGAATTTTAATCAAATATGAAAATACATAGTCTTTTAATATATTTAAGATTCTTAGGTGATAACTATGCCCATTTAATTACCTGGTTTTCTCCATTGATCCTTTGCTGCTCTGCTTGTTTAGCCGTTTCTCGTGCCTCTTTCTTGTTTTCTACACCTTTCTTCCACTTTTCCACAGTTTCACTCTGAGTTTGCAATGTCAATGCCTCATCAAGCTTGGCTAATTCTGCTTCTTGCTTCTTCCTGTAAGACAGCATTGATTACATGATTACATCAGTAGTCATTATATAAAAAGAAAAGGGAAATTTTGAAAACCAAATAAAATACTTTAGAAAAAAATCAAGTTAAAGGGTATGGATCATGGCACACATGCATTTCCCTGAGATCTCCTTTGCAATGTCCATTTTGAAAGTACTGTTAATTTGATTATCTGAATATATATATATATATATATATATATATATATATATATATATATATACCAAAATTATGAAAGGGTAACAAATGGAAAGTAACTACACTGTGTTGCAGCCCCACATGGTCTGCGGATAGGAAATACGGAAATACAGTGGCTATAAAAAGTCTGCACAACCCTGTTAAAATGTCAGGTTTCTGTGCTGTAAAAAGATAAATCATTTCAGAACTGTTTCCACCTTTAATGTGACCTATAAACTGTACAACTCAATTGAAAAACAAACTGAAATCTTTTAGGTGGAGGGAAGAAAAAAAAATAATAATAATGTGGTTGCATAAGTCTGCACACCCTCTTATAACTGGGGATATAGCTGTGTTCAGAATTAAGCAATCACAATACGAATCGTGTTAAATAGGAGTCAGCATACACCTGCCATCATTTAAAGTGCCTCTGATTAACCCCAAATAAAGTTCAGCTGCTCTAGTTGGTCTTTCCTGAAATTTTCGTAGTCGCATCCCACAGCCATGGTCCACAGAGAGCTTCCAAAGCATCAGAGGGATCTCATTGTTAAAAGGTATCAGTCAGGAGAAGGGTGCAACATTTTTTCCAAGGCATTAGATATACCATGGAACACAGTGAAGACAGTCATCATCAAGTGGAGAAAATATGGCACAACAGTGACATTACCAAGAACTGGAGCTCCCTCCAAAATCGATGAAAAGACGAGAAGAAAACTGGTCTGGGAGGCTACCAAGAGGCCTACAGCAACATTAAAGGAGCTGCAGGAATATCTGGCAAGTACTGGCTGTGTGGTACATGTGACAACAATCTCCTGTATTCTTCATATGTCTGGGCTATGGGGTAGAGTGGCAAAACGAAAGCCTTTTCTTACGAAGAAAAACATCCAAGCCAGGCTACATTTTGCAAAAACACAACTGAAGTCTCCCAAAAGCATGTGGGAAAAGGTGCTATGGTCTGATGAAACCAAGGTTGAACTTTTTGGCCATAATTCCAAAAGATATGTTTGGCACAAAAACAACACTGCACATCACCAAAAGAACACCATACCAACACTGACAGATTTGGAGTGTTTTTGCAAAGAAGAGTTGGGCAAATCTTACCATGTCAAAATGTGCCATGCTGATAGACTCATACCCAAAAAGACTGAGTGCTGTAATACAATCAAAAGGTGCTTCAACAAAGTATTAGTTTAAGGGTGTGCATACTTATGCAACCATATTATTTATTTTTATATTTTTTCTTCCCTCTACCTAAAAGATTTCAGTTTGTTTTCAATTTAGTTGTTCAGTTTATAGGTCACATTAAAAAGTTCTGAAATGATTTATCTTTGTCTCATTTTTTTACAGCACAGAAACCCGACATTTTAACAGGGGTGTGTAGACTTTTTATATCCACTGTACAACCACTTTTACAAACAAATAGAAAATCTGAATCCAAACAGTTTTTAACCCTATACTAACCTTCCAGACAATAGCAGCACAGTGCAGAGATCCAGAGAGAATGGATCCCCATAAACTGCTACACTGTTGTAGCTGCCTCTGATTGGTCACAACAAATTATGCATTTATGCTAATTTAGCTTGGATTTTCAACCGCCAGCAAAATGAAAAATGTTTGCAAATTTTAGGGCAAGTTTGTAAATGTTTATTTTGGGATTATTTCCTGCAAAAAAATGTTTGCATACACTACTGATTTTCCTCTATCAGATGCATTCATAATCCATGAAACTTGAAGCTAGCATAGCAGAAGTCAGTAGTGTGTCTTTTTTATGTGTGTGAATAAAATGTTTGCTTCTGGCCACTTGACATTTCGGGAGGTTTGCATCCTTAGAAGGCAACTGTGCCACCCAACCTTTGCACAGGATGTAAGATAAGACATACCAGCCACAGCTAGCAATGAGTCACACAGTAGCACTTCAACAGCCCTCACTTTAACCATTACATACAATAGATAAGGAAAGCATCACATGGTTCACTGTGTTACAAACTGGGCTTGTACACATACAGCAGGACACTGCAACAACAACAATTAAAGGACCACAAAAGTCTCCATATGTACCCTGCACCTTAACGGTGAAAAATCATGGTGAAATGTGTTTACGTTTTTAAAATTGAACAAATATGTTGATTTTAATTTAACCACTGAAGCCCTCCAACAAGAATCTGCATAAATAATAAGGCTGGAGTCTGTAACTTTTACACGTTGTATTATAGATTTACACTGTTCTTAAGAGGTGAGTGAGTTGGTGCAGCAGTAAGTGCCCTATTGTATAGACTTTTTTCATTGGTAAGTCATAGGTTCGATTCCCCTCTCTTCCAATAGTTTTTTTTTGTTTAACTAATGTACGTATTTATTTATATACTAGTCAATTGCCCATCAATAAATGACGGCAATGAAATTGTAAGTGAGCTAACGGTGTTTGGTGTATATAATGTGGCTGATGTAGCGTCGTTCGTTTTCTATGTCGCGCAAGTTTTTCGCCTTGCTGTGAGTAACCTTTTTATGTGTTTGTTGTTTGTGTTTGTAATGTTTTTGGGGTTGCGCAGGTTGCGTCCTTGTTTTCTAATCTCGTAGGTGTTTTTCGGCAAATACGTAGGTGTTTGGTGGTGTTTTGCGTCTTTAGACTGCTGTAGCCTCGTTTTCGTTTTTTTCGGCGGCCATTTTTTCTCTCGCTTAGAGAATTTTTTAGTGTCTAAACTCTTTTAATTTGAGTTGAATTGAGGTGTAACTTTAGTTTTCGAGGTCCTGGATGCTCCCTCTTCCTGTAAGTAAGCTTTTTATGTATTTGTTGTGTGTATTTGTTGTATTTTTCATGTTTTGATGGGCGCGTGTTGCGAACGTTTTTTGCGAGGTCTTAATGGGTCGTAAGGTGTCTCGTATTTTGTTTGCTTCGCGAGGGCCGCGGGCAACAACTCGTATGCTCACAACTATATATGTGATAGTAATCATATGTGTGTTAATAAATACATTACTCAGTAAAAAAAAAACAAGTGGAAGCTGATGACTTACCAATGAAAACATTTTATGAAACAACACGCCAACTACAATAACACACCCTATTTTAGTCCTTACAATAGAGTTAATATTTATGTAAGAGAAAATTATAAGAATACATGTTTTTTAATTGTTACATCAATACCTTCGAACAAATAAAAACATTTTAAGAATAAAATAGTTCAGGAAATGTTGCACTAGAACATTTCATTTAGCATTATAGTTCACTATTAAACTATACATATTTGGAGTTTGTGCTCGCCAAATTGATGAATTATTACCATGTGAATGGGCTAACAATTTTGTAACCAATATATTAACTAAACCCTAAACTGGAAATATTGGAAAAGGTAACTATATGAAGGCATTTAGGCAATATGCTAAAAACTTGTGAAGTGAATATTGATAGTCTTTCCTATTTCTTTCATGCCATTTATAAATAAAAAGAATTTATGTAATTATTTAAGTTTCATCTTTAGGATTAGTTATGCACTTTACATAATGCATCCTACTCTATTAACCATTATAATGTATCATATTTATTCAATATCTTTCTTGTTTTTGAGTGTCTTTCATAAATGTTATTATCCCAGGTAATATACATCACAAGTGATGTGGGAACTTAAAAAAAGAGGTCCAAATTGTATTGTGGTTACTGAAGAGTTCTGGTGTCTGTTTAATCAGGATGGTTCATGTTACTGGAAATCAGTTATTCATTACTAGTATATAACACAATTCTTAGACCTAACCATTTCACAACACTGTCTATCAAAGCTATATCCCTTCAAGATGCTAATCAGAAGAGGGGAAAGGCAAGAAATAATGTTTGTTTGATTGTTGAAGAACTCCTTCTCATCTGCACAACACAAAGAGTTGGGTTATTTTAGCTTGCTCTGTTTTATTTGCATTATGCTATCTAAATGTTATAGTCAACTCCATTGACCTGAAAGGAAAACGTGTAAGCTATTTAATTCACCCAGTATGAAATGTGAAAACACAGAGATCACATATATAGTTGTGAGCATGCGAGTTGTTGCTAACGCTTGTGGGCTCGCGTAGCGGGCCGCGGCCCTCGCGAAGCGAGGGCAGCGGGCGAGGGCCTCAGTTGCTGGCATGGAGCGCCGAAGGAAACTTTACGTCGCAACGCAAACAACACGACACACCAATTACGACCCTCGCAAACTTTACGTCGCACCGCAAACAACACGATACACCAACTACGACCCTCGCAAACTTTTCCTCGCAACGCAAACAACATACGACACACGTTAACACACATTACGACCTCGCAACACTCGCGAACATTCCAAAATTCAAAACACAATACATACACACAGCACATACATCAAAAACTTACCTACAGCAAGAGGTAGCATCCCGGACCTCAAAAAAAGAACTTACACCTTGATTTCACTCAAAATAAAAGAGTTTACACACTAAAAAATTTGATAAGCGACAGAAAAAATGGCCGCCGAGCAAAACGAAAACGAGGCTACACACGCAAACACCATACGAGACACGTTAGCACACATTACGACCTCGCAAAAATCATACGCAACACGCGAACATAAAAACACACCACACACATAAAAAGCGTACCTACAGCAAGAGGAACCATCCAGCACCTCAAAAAAGCAAGTTACACCTTCATTTCAATAAAAATAACAGAGTTTAGACACTAATAAAATCGCTAAGCGAGAGAAAAAATAGCCGATGAACAAAACGAAAACGAGGCTACAGCACTCTCAACACGGAAAACACCACAACACACTCACAAAACACCACAAAAAACTCGCAAAACACCACGAAGCACCTACGGATAATCCGCGAAGACGCATACCACAGATTACCCGCCATTTTACGGCAATGCGGAAGTACACCACTACGCTAACGGTTTGGTCTCGCGCGCGCACACTATTACACTGCACACATTCAGCACGCTTACACAGCAGCTCCACACCACTAATGCTGCAGCAACATCAACACACATTGACAGCTCTTCAACACAATGCTTCAAAATAGGTAAAGTATATTCATTTATTAATGTATTATATATTTCATTATTATACACCAAACAGCATTAGCTACCTTACAATTTTATTGCCGTCATTTTTTGACGGGCAATTCGCTAGTAAGGTTATAACTATGTGTTTCCAATATCTACTGAATGCAACCCTGAGGTATTGTGTTGCCCAGGGGTTCTGAAAAACAATTCCAAAAAGTTACACTCTATCGAGATCTTTGTGGTAATCCTAAATGGGTCTTAGAAATAGGTTTTGAGGTTCTGGGTAAGTACATTGAAGTCTTGGCCTGTTTTAAACTTCCAGGTAAGGTATTGGAAACCACACAGGACTTATTTTGGATTACTAAATTTCCATCAATACACCCATTTTTGGGGGTTTCCATGGTTAAAACGGTTTGAGAAATACTGCTATAACCCATTTTTTTCTTTCAAATTGGTTATGTGCATCTTACATTCCAGTAAACATAGTGGTAGTGGTTGTATAGTTTTTGTTTACCATGCAGCAGTGGTTGATGTTAAATTTGACAACGCTTTTGAATTGATCTGGACTGAAAAAACATTTTATAAACATGATATAATTCAACTTACTATATATGATAGCACTATTTTTTGTTGTAAGATATTGTGAAAATTTTGATTTAATGAGATTTGTAGCCCAAATATAAAAAAAGAAAAGGGCACAAAGGACACAAGTGAGCTACACCTCATGGACGAAGCCCAAGACAGGCCGAAACTTACGTCTGGGGTTTGCTGTTTTTCCTGTTCAGGGTAAAATTGCCTGGTATTTTGGGGCTGGGTCACTCATTTGAGTGACAACAGACTGATATACTACAGGATATTTCTCCCTGTGAAGAGCACAAGTGAGCTAAAAGAGGCTGCTCTCAGAGTGGGTTATCATCATGTCCATAGCAATATTACATTCTTTATATAAAAGAAAAATTTATAATAATATAAGGAAAGGTAAGTACAATAATGTACTTGCAAGATTTACATATGCTTCCACAATTCCTATTAACATTGCTATTTGAGTATGCTTTCTTACTGGCTTTGGCAATTAGCTCTGAGCAAGATCACATTGAAGTCAGTAGCACATTTTTGACGAGCCAGTGTATTTGAAGCAATGGAAATGTTAAGAGTAGCAAATGAATAAATTGTACATTATGACTCAAAGTAAGCATAGTCATGTGTGTAACAGTATTATATTTCTATAGTGTGTGACAGTGCAGGGTTGTTGGGTCATGGCTGTGAGAGTAACCAAAACAATATATCATGACTACTATGACTTGACTGTGCACAGACTCTTACATTAATGTACCACTGTACAACAAAATATATATATATTTAAATAAATCCCTTATAAATACAGACAAGACACTAAGTATACTTTTCTGGGTAGAAATTAGATTAAAAACCAAAAACATATGTCTAAAAGGAAATTTAAAGGATCGCTATATGAAATGTTTTGTTTTTTGATAGGCATACTGCTCGAGTAGGCAGCATGCCAAATAATAAGAATTGAGCATACAGTATCATTATTATATATATTTTAAAAAAACAACATATTTTTAAAATATTTAGTTTGTATTCCATGTGATTACTTTTACACCATGATGGGTCTGGTCAGTACTTGGGTAGGAGACCACCTCAGAATTCCAGGAGCTGTATGCTGTGGCCCGCCGGAGAAAGAACTGTCAACCCACTCCAGTAGCTCTGCCATGAACACCAAGTGGATCAGCATGGTGTGTTAGGGACTATGAGGTTGTGGAGAGTCGGAACCGACTGAGCAACTCGAACATACACACACACACCTCCTTTGCTACTTTGTGACTCTAGGAGGCTTCTATGTAAATTATGTGTGTGTGTGCCTGACTGTGCACATAGCTGCTTCTGGGCTCAATCACAAAGCCTGTAGTAACAGTGTGCACTATCACCCCCCATAATTTATATAGAATCCCCCTAGAGTGACTCAGCAGCAATGGAGGACATACAGTGCTGAATCAGAGCTGCAAATGTTACAGGGAATAAAAATAAAACATTTTAGAAATAAGTTTTATTTTTCAATAATATGTTAAATTCTTATTATTTGTCATACTGCCTACACAGTTCGTACAGTGGTCCTTTAAGTGGTCTAGAGGCAAAATGTGGTACATATATAAATATAAAAATCCCTCTTTTAAATCACAATTCCATAAGTTGACTCTGTATAGAGGGTCACATCCAGGCATTAATTCTGATGACCTCATTGCCAACTGTAACAACCATAAAAAACAACATGGGTGGTATCTTGTGAACACTGCAGCTTTCTATGAAGCCTAATAGAGCTGAACTTTGTAATATTAGTTATTTAGAAAGGCCTGATAAGCTTACCTTAGTTCCTCAGCTTCTTTCTCTGCCTGCTTACGTGCCCGCTCTGCAATTATTTCATCACACAGGACATCATAAGGCGTATCTGATGAATGTTCACCCATCACCCAGACCCAAACTTCCTGATCTGCTCCAATATTCCAATTAACGGTTTTCCTAGAAACTGAAAGACAAATGAAAAAGTCAGCCCTAACAAAGCATCATGTTGTTTTTTTTTATATAAGAAACCTAAAGTGTAGCCTTGAAATTTTCTGTACACAAAACAGGACTTTAAAAATAGTTAGATTACTTATAGGGATACTACTTAACATATAATATTATTGTTGTTTAATCCTTCAGACGTTTCCGACTCTTGGTGACCATATGGACCACAGCGTGCCAGGCACATCTGTCTGTGTTCTGGTTGTGCTTATACATATGGCTTTCTTGGCAAAAATACTGGAGTGAGTTGCCAGTTCCTTCTCCAGTGGACAACAATTTGTCTGACCTCTCTGCTATGTAGCTCACAACTTACTTGAGGTACACAAGTCCTTTCACCAAGACAAGGTAGCGACCCAGAAGGGCTAGTATAATATACTTTTTTGAAAACGTTAAAATATTGAGGTGCAACATTCCTGTTTATAATATTTAGGAAACTAAAGACTGTACATATGTATCTATTTTAGGAAAAAGCTATTGCCTGTATATCCGATTTCAAGATTCTTTTAAAGGGACAACTCTGTCACCCTAAAATCAAGTTGTTTTTCTTAAGTTATTTTTAAAGACCATGAAAACAATCCCTATATATTGTACCAGCCAATTGTTTCTAAAGTAAAACATTGATAAGGAAATCAGCTTTTTTTCTGTTGGATTCTTATGCAAATTAGTGGCTTGTGAATACTATTTAGCTGCACTGATGATCTAATTAGGATTACAGTCTGCTTGTCTGTGCCTATGGTGGTGAAAACAATGCCATTCTTCTATGGCTATCATGCATTTAGAACCCTCCCCCACCCTTATCAAGAATTCTGAGGCACAAATTAGCATACTGTGCCACACATTAAAAAATGGCTAGCACATTGTGGGTATTATTATTTATCCAACTGGGCATCACTCACTACTGTAAAAGTTAATTAATGGCCCTGGACTGCCAACATACACACTTTCATATATTTACTATTTGTTTTTCTGTGGACAGCTACTGTTTTTTGGCACTGATTTGCCACATTACTCTGGAAACAGATACTATTTTCATTCACTTTTATTGAAAGAGTTTTCCAATATACTTTTGAAGAAAGGGCCATTCTGATGGTACTATATATATATATATATATATATATTTCGTTTAATTCACATCCACAACCATTTCTAAAATTATTCACTTTTTAGATTATTGCAGAACTCAGTAAATATATTTAAAATACTTTTAGATTGTTAAACGGTAATAGCATTACCGCAGAAATAATTCTATGTGGAATCTGGTGTATACCCTGCTTGAAACATGTAGATATGCTTAAAAATAGTTTTTTGGTTTCCTTAATGTTCTGAATGATTTCACAGCAGAAATTTTTTAGTAAGTTTGCAAGTTTTCAATCTTATTAATAGCAGCTTTGGCTAATGGGCTGGGCACCACGGCAGTGATTTGGAGTCTATGAAGCTGGCTGTGACAAACAGCCCTGCAAGTTAGACCCTCCCAGCATGTCTAAAAACACGGGTGATGTATTTGGTGAAGATTGCCCTAGCCTCTCATTCCCAAGAGACTGATGAGAAGAGGCAGAATGCTTTAACTGCAGTGGCTTACAGTATGTTGTGGCCTGCTTACAGGCCCACAGACTCACCTTCATGTATATCCTTCTGCCTGTTTCTAATACAGCAGGTAATAAGGAAAAACAAGTGATATTTATTGATCAGTATAAAATGTTTGCATGTGCTTTTAGACAGCAATATGTATATAGACCCATTTGAAGACCATCACATGTAAAGGGTGACAAGACTGTCCTCAGACAATTAGAGAAAGTTGTGTAGAATACAGGCAAATCTAGAAGAACAAGGTGGGGAAGTTGTGTGGTATTTTATGTGAAGGCAGCAATTATTTATACCAGAATTCCCAGTGTGGATTTTGCATCTAGTTTCTGTATTAGGAAATACACAAAAAAACACACACATATATATATATATATCTATCTATATATATATATATATATATATATATATATATATATATATATATATATATATATTATACACATCATAAACAAGCTCATTCACATATTAGAATTGTGTTTAAATCAGCAGAAAAGGCTCATCTGTGTACATAAATGCTGAGACCTTTATTAACATGCACTCTTTTTTAAATATAATCCCAGGATGACACATATTTTTGGATCTGACACAATGTTTATTAGCATAGACTGACAGTCTATCTATCTATCTATCTATCTATCTATCTATCTATCTGTCTATATGTCTATCTATCTATCTATCTATCTATCTATCTATCTATCTATCTATCTATCTATCTATCTATCTATCTGTCTATATGTCTATCTATCTATCTATCTATCTATCTATCTATCTATCTATCTATCTATCTATCTATCTATCTATCTATCTCCCTGTATTGTAGTACAGTGATTTGCAGTGGTCTGGGCAGTAACTGTGCTAACCCACCTTCTGTGAACAGAATAAACAGGCAGAAATGTATATTCTGATTGACTAAAGATCTGCCCCCCATAATGTAGCAGTGAGGGAGCAGGGCTGGAAGCAATGTAAACATGAAATCTTCAGATAAGATAACTAAGCTAAAAAACATTGCATTTCAAATATTTCCACATATTTTAATGAGATCTAAATGACGCCGAAGGACAATTTCCACAAAATGTGTATCCCTGTAAGACATGAATGTTCAGTTATTGGCAGTGTTGCCTAAAACATGACAATAAATAATACTAAAGCATTCTGGGGGGTTCAGCACTAAGGACATTTATTCCCTAATGAACATTAACTATATTGTATGTTAAAATATAAATGGAGAGTCTCCCTTACAGTTCATCTGTTCTCTGTTAGTTCTTGCAAAACTAATGTAAAATATCATGCAGAGCTCCTAAATGCTGAATAAATGAAACTATCAGCCTTATTAAATTGCGATTCGGCACATTTAAAAGGGCTCTATATAAGCACATAGCATATTTTATTTACAGAAGTTTTTAGTTGGTGAAGACCTTGCTTTTGGATAGAATGAAGGGCCTGTAGGCCACCTCAGGCTTGCCTGGGGTTGGAAGGAGGGGCCACCTGACCTGGCAGGACCTGGGAGGGGCAGGAGGTGGCTAGCTGGGGGAGGTGAAGCTATTATAGGCTTTTGCCGCCAATTTCCACCAGTTTGCCCCCAGCTAGCCATGGGAGCAGATGCCCACCCACCCATCCCTAAAGTATTGTTGTTAAAGTGATGTATATGTTGTACTGTTAATAAAAAAAGAAAAAAAAAAAAAGATGAATAGTAAGTTGTGGATTATGTTGTTTATTGTCTGAAGTACTCATTGTTGTGGATGTATCATTAAGTATTTATTATATGGTATCAAATGTTTGTTTATTTTGTCACAGCGGCGGGTGGTGAGGGGAGTTGCCGGGACAGTGGAAAATGGGGGAGATCCTACCCTACGGTGGTACGGATGTTCCAACACGGTAGGCCCTGGATGAGGCTTCAGGGCGTAGGGTGTACTGTCTCTGTCCAGGCTCCTTCCCCTCGGGGTTATGTTTATTTATTTATCGTTATGGTTATTACGTCATGTTGTGTTTACCAATAAACGCTGTGGCCAGTTATCTCCCAAGAAGTGGTCTGTGTCTAATTTTATATTCAATGGGTGATGGGGTATACATTCTTATATGCACATACCAACTGGGCCTTGCTTAGGTCAGTTCACTAACTAAAAACTCCTGTAAAAAAAAAAAAATGCTGTGTGCTTATATAGAGCCCTATTAAATGTGCCGAATCGCAATTTAGTAAGGCTGTAATCCCTGGACAAAAATAATATTGTCTATATCAGGGTTAAGCAGTTATTTTAGTTTTTTTAACATGTATTTTATAAATCTTATTTTAGTATGTCTTTTTCTGTGTGTCTCTGTGACGCACCCGCTGAAAATAGTGTATGACAGAACAAAAAATGTCCTTACTGGAAAATGTACAGCACAGTACTAATAAACATAAAGCAAAACTCATAAGATTTGAACCCTGGTGTTTCCCTGCCTATCCAAAAAGATATACAATCTGGAAAGCCCCATAATTTAGAGCTGTGATGGGCAACCTTTTGGCATTTAGCATCATTTAGAGCTCATAAAAATATATGGAAATATTAGAATTTTTGAAATGTAATGTTTTTTTAGCATAGTTATCTTATGTGAATTTTTTCTTGTTTGCATTGTTTCCAGTCCTCCCTCCTGTTCCCTCGCTGCTACATTATAGTGGTGCAGGTCTTTAGCACCCCTATGTCATTAAAAAGCCTCAAAGTGATTTAAGCCTTTTTATTATACCATGTTCAAAAGGGTAAAAATATTGAAGGAATGGAATCCATTTGCAATAGAGGAATAGATCATTAGGAGATGTATTTAGGAGTACAATTGGGCTTTATTTTCTAGATTTAATGAGATAAAATTGAGTGTGCATTGTTGTAGAGGGGCATACTTTCCTACCTAAAAGAAAGGCAGACCCTGGGAACAACTTGAGTAAAGGAGCTTTTGACCAGGCTGCAAGTGGGGAGTGATTGGGTGGTGGGATAGGTAGGGAGGAGTTGGGGGATGAGGGGTGGTTTAAATAAAACCATGTGTTCCTGCACAGCATGCTGAGTTAGGCTGGAGGACATGAGAGCACATAATCTCTCACGCTAACATGCCTTTCTTCATTATTTCTTCAATAGTTGTCCACTTTGAGAGCAAACTGTAATGATTCACGGTGCAGACCGGCTACACTATCTAGTGGCATCCATAACTGCCTCTGCCAGTCCCCTCCCACTAATCCTGTCCCTCTCCTTCCAATGTCTATGCTTGATACTCCACAACAGCCTGTGCGCCATTCTTGCCCTCCTACAAAGTTAATCCCTACTGATTCTGTCCTAAGGGGAAGAATGGGCCTCAAGCAGCCCTCAGCCAGTGACTTAGAGATAAGTTATATGTAATCACCCCTTCTGGATCACTACCTTGTCTTGTGTACCTTAAGGAAGCTGTGAGCTATACCATGTAGGGTTACCCAAGATGGACTGGTCATAGCAGAGAAGTCAGACAAAGCATGGTCCACTGGAGACAGAACTGGCAACCCACTCCAGTATCTTTGCCAAGAAAACCATATGCATAATCACAATCAGAAACACAGACAGATGTTCCTGGTGTGCTGCATCCCTATGGTCACAGAGAGTCAGACACGACTGAAGGACTCAACAACAACAATATGTAATCAAGAGTGGTTCATGTACACAGTGTCAGAATGAAAAATACTGAATAATACAAATCCTGACATATGTTCCTGACTGGAGCAATTAGTGATGACAATTCTGATCTCAGCTTGAGGAGTAACATTCCCGCCCGATCTTCTTGCCTGTGCACATTAGAGTAAACAACACAAATGTTCTTAAAATTTCTTAAACATCCGCAGCTCGGATTTCTGATTACAGTTATATGCTCCAACAGTTTCGATATAAAACATGATCAAATAATCCCTTTATAAGGGCATTGTAATAAAGAAGTGTGGCACAGCATTCATTGACTTGTTCCTGAGTAAAAACAGTAAGTTGCCCGGGAATATTTCTAGCTCTGCCAACTATGCCATGCCAGAAGGTTTTTGTGCACTGCACATGCCCTGTTTAGTATGTTAATGAAATGCACACAAACAGGATGCAACATTAGATCATTAACAATCAAATTACTAAAATGGAATGATACATAGTGGTTATTCTGCTTGTATGGTATAGTTTTATATGTGTAAAGTAAAATTAATACTACATGTTTAACTTGTTATATTCATTTTGCTGTTAAGTATATAAGCATTTATATTGTGATATTAATATCTAAAACTTCAACAAGGATCTCAAGTACTAAATGTGCATATTGATCAGAACTAGAAGCACTTTGTTTTGATGTAAATGTATCCAATATATTTTTTTTATTAATACTGCCTCCATCTGTCAATAGGTCAACTTTCAGCTTACACCATAAAATTGAAGGCTCTTCTACCAGCTCTGGCCTTGGGTTCCTCCAATATATTGTAAGAAAGTATGCATTTTGGCTTCCATAAAGCTGCCTCATTACTGCATAATTTCTGGCCAAAGATGTGGGAAAACATGCAGTACCCTCAATTTAAAAATGACGAGGTTACCTTAATCCTAAAAATCATCAATTTTAAGTATATGTTTAAACACAAAAGATAAACCTTTTTTAATCCTAATAAATTGAAAAGCTGACTATGCTGACTATTATTTAAAAGCGTTCCTTAGACATAGTGATGTGAAAATAAAAGAAAAGGTTTGAAGTAGGAGTTTCTTGATACAGAGAAATCGTAGCTATCTGATGATAAGAAGTAATACTGCTACAGCCAATGGGTATTTATGTAACAAAAGTTCTGCTTTTAACCTAAAAGTAAATAATTCAATCAAATGTAACAGAGGCGTGCCTGTGTCATATATTCTTCTTATAGTATTTCTTATTTTTTTTAAGTCTTTATTTTTCCACTTTAAATAGCATCCATAAATACAATCCAACAAACAAAAAAGAAGAAAAAAACATCCAATACAATACACTACATGCAAGAAGTCAATAATAATATCAAAATTCATTGGAGATATTTTACCTTTTGATTATAAAGTCAAGTTCTCTATTTTTCATATAATTGTCCATTGTAAAGAATGCAATACAGAGAAATTAGCACAATCTATCTTGTTTTCCAGTTCTCTATTTCTACTTATAACTTGAACTAATTTTCCGGTGATGGAATATTCCTCTGATTCCACCTTTTGAGAACAATCTATTTTACAGCCAATAAACATTGTGCAATCAACAGCTTTTTAACATATGTCACTTTTTTCTAATAGTATTTTTAAGACACTGACAGCATGTGACTGACTGATTTTAGGACTACCCTAAACTCCACAATCAACCCTATTATTTGGGACCCTTACACATGTGATTGCTAATATCAAAGCCTATCAAAATGAACATGATATGTGTTTTAAGGACTGTGACAATTTGTCTGTCATTCATGGATCACGTTTAAAGAATGAATGTGTGCATATAGTTGCTGTCATGGTTTCTTGGTTAAAATGTATGTGCTGTTATTGATGTAATGAACACAGTACGATGTGGCTCTCAGGTTCTAAGATATGTTATCAGGGCCATACTGATTCTAGTGTAACTTATTATCAGTCAGAATGATGAAGGGACCTGCTAGGCCTAGAAAGATATAGGGACCTGCTAGGCCCAGATGCCTTCTTGACCATGGGTTGCATAAACTTCCCAGATGTTACTCTACTCCCTAGTCTCTTATGCATGATCAAAGTACAGCTATAAAGTCTGAAGATAACCTCAAGCTTTGGTGTATCTGGAGACCAGGGAGGGGGGTTCTAGCCTAATAATGGGGTGGGGAGGTCACAGTAAGAAAACAGATATCTCATACAGGGAGGGGATTATGAAGAGGGGGTTTGGCTAAAGAAAGTGAAGAGATGTGGGTTTATTGTTTGGGTTTTTAAATCTGTGGAAGAAAGAATAAACATTCAGTCTGTCTCTACACTATTCGAATGGTGTTGCTCATCTGATTTTGTTCTTCTTCTTTGTGATTGATGTCCTGATCTTAATTGCTGGGTGCTGAGATGAATAAAGTCATAACCTGCAGATTGCTCTTGTAATCTATAGCAGGAGAATAAGGAGTACGTGGACCCCTCGTCTCTGGGTTGTGACATACACCAAAGGGTTTTAAATTTCCAGTTGCATTAAATGGATCCTAAAGTCACTGTATCTACTCTACACCATCAGATAGAGAATGGAAAAAGCATATGGAAAAATGTGTATCACCACTATACCAATATTTGTTATATATCAACCCCTTACTGTTAATATATTTTTGTAGTTCTGTCTTGTGACCAAAGCGAAAACTACTATTAAAAACAAATAACAGTTATATTAGCAGCAACTTTAAGAAGGAAATTGCATTATCCATATGCTTTTCCACCCTGTATCTAACGGTGAAGAGCTCAGGATTCCTTTAAGTTGCTAAATGGCCAAAGGACTTTTCCTATGTAAGCACATTTTAATTTTCCCACATCTTTTTCTTAACCCCTAAACTCAAGTGAATTTTTTTTTTTTTTTTATTTGGATGGACCCTCAATCCGGTTTGATGCACGCTGCTACTATTAAGTGAATGTATACTGTCCTTAACAAAGAGAATACATATGTTAAGAGAAAAGGAAAGAAATACTTTATCAAGCCAAGTTTCTTGTATTAAAATTTAAAAAATATATATTTTAGTTTTATACTATTACAGTTCTATATAGTGTAATATAGAATATACTATTGTGCATATATAAACTTACTATGAAAAAAGTGAATTACATTTTTACAGAGTTAGTAAATTTATGTCAAGAAGGGCTATCTATTACATGAAACTAAAATACTCCTAAAACAACCTTTTGTGGGTTTCATTTGCAAATGCCTGAATATGTATTCTGACTTCATTTTTAGACACTGTAATTTGACTCCTACTGTAACTAAACTGAATAATTCTACTAACCATATACATATATTTTTAACTAAACCCTATAATCTCTGTGCCCTAAGTGAAATGTAAAAAAAAAAAAAACAGACATGAAAAAATGTCAGAAGTTGAGCAGAGTTATTATTATTCCAAGAAACTACTAATCAGTGTAAAAATATGTAATTGTAAAAAAAAGTACATGATTCTATCATATTGGCTCATTTAATGAGAGATGAGTAAATATATTAATGTCATGCATCATTTTTTGGATGCTCAGCATTATTTAGAACCTCTACATTTAAAATTAAATATTAATAAAGGCAAAGTAAAATATTGGAGATAGCAAAATCAAAGTTTAAAAATAGGATTCGGTGGAGAGGGTGATCGGCAT
Organism: Discoglossus pictus; assembly: GCA_027410445.1. Lineage (NCBI taxonomy): Eukaryota > Metazoa > Chordata > Amphibia > Anura > Alytidae > Discoglossus > Discoglossus pictus. Next base: position 237,251,001 of record CM050163.1, read on the forward strand.
TGACACCCAAAGCTTCTTATTACAGAAAGTCCCCTACTTACAGTGTTAATTGGTTCTGAACGTGTTGGTGAAGGTTGAAATCCCATGTGCATTGAATTATGCTTAAATGTTCTGTATTTTTTGACACATACATGCATAGGACATATAATAACAGATAAGTAAACAAACAAACTGTATCTCAGATTGTGTGTAATTTTGTGGTATTGGATATTGTCTGCCTGATTCATTTATTCTGTACCTGGAAATAATCTGTGTATGGATCAAATTGCAAGTCAGGGACTTGCTGTATCTTGCTGAAAAAGGATGTGAGTTTCAAAAGATTAGAGGACCCAGGATGGATAAGGTACCCTAACAGAAAATGGTAATTAGGTGACTGAAGGGAAGGGAAGAGGTAACACAGGAAGCAGGGGTAGTTAGTATAGTTTGTACTAAATTTACCAAGGTCCAAATGTCTTTGTGCAAATATTTATTTTTTAAGATACACATACAATATTTAATGGTATTCAAAACAATACAGGAAGTAATTTACATAGTGAAGGAAACCCAAGAAAGCAATGCAATGTAACCAATTTAGCTTCACAGAAGATCTGTAGGAAATGTAACTAAGCAATGGAAACCAAGAAAAAGGGACAGGATTTCCTAATTGCACTATAGGGTCCATGTTTTGAACAACAGCAGATAATAGAACCACTTGTACAGGGCAGAGTGATTTTACTACTCTTGACGACCTACTCTTAGTCGTCATCAAAAGTAATGAATGGTTGTTGAGGCAAAATGTGTACAATCTACTTTTAAGCTGTGTTAGCCTCATTAACTGCGACAACCTCAATTACTAAATAACTATGAACTTATTGAATACTGAATAAAAGTTTGAGTAGAGGTATGTGGTATTCGAGTTTCATGAACGTAGAAGTACTGTATGTTTTAAATGTAAAGCACATGATTAAGCTCTATGGGTGTCCACAAAACAAACAATGCATGTGTCATAAACTATAAATGATGCAACCACATTGTTAATGAAAGTGTAATGCTGGTTGTCATAAAACGTGTATTTGGAGCCTAATTAATGACAGTGACATCAGCTGCTGCTTCTATGCAAAGCATTCACAGGAAGTGATCATCCCTTAGCACATGGAAGTATTATTGGCAATTTCAAATTAATGGGAATTATGTATGTCTATTCACTAACACCAAATGATAGAGGATTAATATTTTAAAAACATTAGAATTTTTTTTGAAACGTGAAGTGAAGCTGTGCCACCAAAAGTTCTGAACACATGCTGCTTGCAAGTTTTCCTTAAAGGGACTCTGAAGGCAATTTATTTGATTTTATGTAAATGTTTTAATTAGTGTACTTAATTTTATCCTCTTCAATGTAACTGTGATCAAATGAACACTCTGGTTACTCCTAGACGCTCGTCCTCACTCTAGGAGCGCGCCGGGGTCTCTACCCCCTAAATTGGTGTGTGCTTACCCTCCCTGTCCTCACCCAAATTAATGAATGCGATTTGAATATTAATCTGATATTACAGGAGCAGTAGATTTAGCTCACAGAGCATTCAGGTTAAAGCTTTTGTTTTCACCCTAGCCACCTTGTATCCCTAAAATATAAGAGCTATCACCCCCTACCCTTTTGCTGTTTATAGTGGCCACTTACTTTGAAGGAGGGGACAAGGGTGGTTCGGACAATGGTGTTATAGACTATACCAACCCACTTTTTTGGTGGGCATTTGATGTTGTGACATCCCATTAGATCCTTGTCAGGCTGAAGGAACAGTCTTGCAGCCATTAAGGCTTCCATTAGACAAGTAGATTTGGGGTTATTATAGCATAATTGTATAGTTTGTTGCAGTAGTAACACATACGCTTGCAGGGGAGAAATTTATTGTCCCTCCAATATGAGATAAAGTATAACTGTGTCGCAATATATTTCATACAACTGGACTCATTTTAATTGTTTCTGCCAACACAGGATTTTTTTTATCTTTTTAATTCGCCGCCGTGACCATTTCAAATAAAGTATTATTGTTTTACTAGAGATGAAATTTTCCATGCTGTTATTATAATATGTGATAGAAAAAGGTTTTATTATAACATTTTACTTTCTCCAAACAATTTACCATTGTCAAGTGTAATGATATACTCTACATAAAGGCTTAAGTAGCCACCTCCTTAAAGAGAGGCTAGAACAGAAAACTGATTGGGTTTATTTTGATGCTGAACTAATTAAGACTTGAACTTGTAAAATCTGTTTCCTGGACAGCTCTAGTTTGGGCAGAACTCATCCTCATTTGATTCAGATTCCCAACAGAGAAAAATGGGGAGGGTCTATAGCATGGACTTCTCAATCTTTTTGATGTGGGATGGTTTTACTTTTCAATGCTCATGGTGACTGTGTTTGCGATCCAGAACATTGTTAATAGGTTTATGGTACATGTGACACAGAAAAGTTTATCAATTATCTGTAACTAATGTAGTGTTATGTTTAAAGATTTAGGCCCTCCTCATCCCTCCTTTTCATTGAGAACCGGCACATAAAGTTTCAAGGACCCACACCAGTCCTAAGACCAACTGTTGAGAACCTCTGGTTTATAGAATCTGCCAGCAAGATTACATTAAGGGTGAATGAATGCCTTGTATCTGCCCAAACTAGAACTTGTTTGGGGTGGCAAGAAGATGGTTTGAGTATAAAATCTTTCAGCTTCAAAATCAAGTTAAGTAGTTTTGAATTGTTATCCTTCCTTTATTTATGTCCCAATCGTTGGGTACATATTCTCACTAGCTGATCCATGTAAAATACAACAAACCTTGTACTCTTTAAATCCTTTATATAAGGGACTAGTATACCTTTTTCTGTCGCATAGCATTGTAAATAATAGTTCTATTTCAACCACTCTTGTCACCGTTTTATTGTAATCTCTTAGAAAATCCAGTAAGGCTTGCACTCACTCACATTGCACTCTAGTGAATCTTGGCCAGTGCTTCTATAGCAGGTGCCTGTTTCTATTCTGTGCATGGGGTGCAAATATTACATCTCAGATAAGAAGACATTTACCTCCCAGAACAAACACTTGCAAGTGAAGCTGAATCAATAAACCTACAAAGCAACTTATTTGACTTTGACCAAGACAAGTTGCCTCACATACAGTTTAGTATTACACTACGGCTTAGAAAAAACTCTGTTGAAGGCGTATTTGAATTACATGTGCCAGTTCTACAAAACAAGTGCTAACACATCATTTTAACTCCATGTCAGTGGCCGAGTTTCTGCCGGGCAGCAGGTACAAAGCACCGGGCCCACATATCGATAGGGGTAACAGTTGTCTGGAAAAACGGAAGTAACTTAGATCACCTACATATATTTTTGGCTGTTTGAGGACACTTACGGGTATCTATCTTATGTAGAGAATTTGGAAAGGGGCCCTCGGACTGTTTTGCACTGGGGCCCTCCATTCACTAGCTCTGCCACTGCTACAGGTAAATATTATGTAAGGCTAAATCTCAATCTATGTTCTTGTAAACCAGAAATAAAATCCTTTGGCCTGATACCACATAGTGAATATGTTGTTTATGAATTATAATTACAATATAACCACGCCTCTCAGTTAATTCAGAATTTACGTGTGAGACTTGGATAAAGAGACAGTGCTATGTGTGTGCATGTGAGGTGACCATGGAATGTATTACGGGTGCATGAGTGATCATGTGCTAACTTCCTGAATTTACAAAATCAGCTTGTTTTGTTCTTTCACGCCAGTCCGATGATGCATATAGCTAAGTCATAGAAAAGTCATTAGCAATTTATTAAAGGAAACTGGAAAAGCTAAAGTGAAACAGCATCTGGGAAATATATTCAAGCCAAACTTGGAACATGCATGGTCTGATCCTAAGACTTAGGGTATCACATTAAATATCATGATTTTGGCATAAAAATAATTTCTCAGAGTTTGTCCTACTATGCACACATTCAACATACCCTAAACACAACCAGCATTTAAATTATGCCTGCCATGCACACATTTGTTTACTTTATTTATACTTTATTTATACTTTATTACCATTATAATATTTCTTACATTTATGTTGTCCAAATTTTCACAGGTCGGAGAGCTATATATCCCAGAATCCCATACAGGAAGTTCATCTCTCAAAATTTGCTTACTTCTTTTAAATAATAGCTTTAATAAATACAATTTATGTTCTTTATGTTAATAGGTTCAGGTTGCACTGAGATGTAGATATAAACACATATAATAAAGACATGTCATAAATATTGCTTTATTTCTTAAAAGGCTGAACCATTCTTTCAGCAAAGTCTGGAACAGATCAAAAAGTAAAGCAAGCATTCTTGGGAGATACATCACACTGGTTAGCCCCAAACATCACTTTGGAGAGACTGGACTTGCCAATATATTCTACATTTTGGTAGGCTTGGTAGCCTAGGGTTTAATTTTTTAGTTACCCTTCATCACCTCTAAGCTCTTTTGTAATCTTTTGACTAAGCTTTGTCTAAGAACACATGTTAGTAAAAGAAATCTCTCAGGAAAATGTCTATCCTCATCTGCCAGAAGAGTCAACAGAAAGGCATTCAAAGGCCTGTGGAGGTTCACGGCTTGCTCCTCATCCACCTAACACAGTTACAAACACTAATGGGTTGTAGGTGTAAGAAAAGTAAAGACAGCATCTCCCTAGAGGTGAGTAGAGGAAGAAATTAATATAAATCCTGGGATTCACTGTTGTTGCTGTATTTATACTTAAATGAGCATTTCAAACATTTAATTAGCTGCTTATTAGGGTTACAGTCTGCTTACCTGCCATTGTAGAGGCCAAAATAAAGACCTGCAACGTTATCTGGCAGTTATGCCTCTCTCCCATCCTTATCAAGTACTCTGAGCCACACATTAGCATACAGGAGCCCGAAAATCAATTCTACATATTTCCAAAAATGACTTACTGTAGAGAAAAACTGCTAGTTCCATGTACAGTTTGTAATGCTCTTTAAAATAAAGTCAACTTCCTGTTGAGGTGACAGAGTCCCTTTAAGTTTAACAATCCTAAAATCCAATCAGTCCCGATTACTTGAGTATTTCATTGCTGCTATCGCTGACATTTTAAGCAAAAAACTAATTTCTTTTCGCTACTTTTAGACTGATCTCAGCAAACAGTATCAAATACAGTGGTCATGGAAAAAATAATGTGGATTAACTCACTTGTATTTTTTTATCTACTTTGTATTTCCGCACCCAGATACTACATACTAATAAAAAAAATCACAAGAACATGTACATAAGTGCCAGCATGTTCAACGTTATAATGCTTGAGATTACAGCTGCTTATTTTTCCAATTCGTCATCAGATAAGAGAAACTAATTGGATGATAATAAAAGCAGATGTAGTGTCTTTAAATACAGTGTATGAGGTCTTGCAAATCCAACTCAAGAATATAAATATGATATTGGCAGTGCCAGTGGTTAACATCAGGTCATTGTTGACATGAACATTCAAAGTTGCACAATAAGGAAATTGGCAGACTGAAACTTGTGTTTATGGGAAAATGTAACAGAGTTTCAACAATTAGTTGACCATGTGAACCCAGTAATAATTGGCACCTGGGATCTGTTCTCAAGGAATCCAATAAAACTGATTACTTAAATTGAATCTTGAAAAAAATAAATGTAATCTTTTAGAATTTGATACCTACTTATTCCTCCATATAGACGGTTAAGCAGGCAGATTGCAAAAACAACTGCAAAATTTGTCCCCCATTCTAATCTTGCAGTTTAATTTATGTTATACCGTAAAATCAGTTGCGGGAGATTTTTTTCCCCAACGCAAAATTACACTACTTGGACCACATCAGTAAATCCTGTCTTGTGCACAAAAGATTTCAGAGTAGGAATTACCCAAATCAAGCTTTACGGATTAGAAACTGCTCTAGGATTCAATAGAAAATGACAACGTCATGATTATTATAACGAGTGAGAACAAGTACCGTAACTGCGGCAAGAAACCATTATATTTATATATGTATATTTACTATTTTTTATTTATTTATGTTTTTTTAAATAATTATATGTGACAAATATATTTATAGATACAATATATAAAATTGTGTTTATTTTGTGTATGTGTATATACATATATATATATATGAGAGAGATAGAGAGACAATGCATCTGTTCCTACTCCATTTGGTTTCCTGATATGTATTAACTCCTTGAGTACTGAGTTATAGGTTTCCCTGGATGTTGTATAATGAAACAGACATAATAATAAAAAATACCATATGTTTATTTACACATATATTTATATTGGACTATTAAGTGTCAAATTATGATGAACATTCCTGATTCTCTATTGTTTTTTGGTGATATACTGTCTCTAACTGCTGCTTTGGCACTCCACAATGGTTTTAAAGCCATTTGCCCTATTTTGCAAGTGATATTTATAATTAACTTCATGACTTTTTCTCTGTGCTCAAAGTTTTTAAACATATATATTTTTTTATTGTACATTGACCAATGCTTTTGCAAATTGAGTACTCTTTACTAAGTCTGAGTATTTCTTTAAAACAATACGGTTTCTGCTAGAGGCTCCGTTAGACTAGGATACAGACCTGCACCACATGTTCAACTGTCATCAAAATAACTTCACAAGATGTGCATTCCACAAGAGAAAAATGAAGAATAACAAGATCCACATTCTTTGTAGGGCTCACATACCATCACCATGGGTGTATTTATGCTGCCCCAGGCCACTCCAGCTTGTGCAACCCCCACGTCCAACTTACAGCTCTTTCTTTCCCCTTTCTTATCTCAAATCATAAGTTTATATATATATATACATATATATATATATATATATATATATATATATATATATATATATATATATATATATATACACAGAGAGAGAGAGAGAGAGAGAGAGAGAGAAATGACAAGTTTACTAACAGACAGAATATCATATCATATAGACATTTATGTGTATATACAAACATATTTCAATGTAATGTATTTAATCTTCAGTCAGCCTGCTGTCCCCTGAAAATGGGCTGCCCTAGACCTGGGCCATGTGAATTTTAGCAGAACACATGCTGGCCACCAATGTAATGACTCACCACAGACGACTAATATTTTTGCTATGTCAACATGGATTTTATATTTTGGTACATAGCAAAATGATCCAAAATTATAATGAAACAAAATACTAGCAAAAGCAGATTCAGGTTAAATTAAATGGACATGGCACAATATTGTTTGTTTTCTCACCTTATTTTAGTCTGGAGCTTCTTCCATCTTTTCTAAACTATGAGAATGCCTGCAACAAACTTTCCAGCAACTGAATATTTACTGCACAGCTTTATTGAAGCTTAGGATATGTGCTTCACAATTTGAAGAAGATGCAAAGAAACTCCAGATCAGGAGAAATTAAGCAATTTTCATTGTAAGTTTTTACGAGAAAGATCATTTTTTCATAATACAAGAATGGATAACTATTTATACTGATCTATTCTACTTAAATGTCATGCAAGCCTGGCCATTAAGGAGGTAATAACATGTACTTATAAATAGCATGTACATAAACGTTTAAAGTACTGTATGTTATTTCCTTGAATCACAGCCCTTTGCCAAGAAAGAATGTCAAGTTATCTGCAAGTTGCAAGTTTATCTATTCACAGAAACATGACATCAGTTCTCTAATTTGCTGAGACAAAAGAGGTAGGTTTTATTGTTTTAATTCACATTTGTTAAGAAACAGTTTTTGGACTAAATGTTTAGATCCTGTATCTCATGGTATGTAGGGACAACCAGGAAGTGTCTCAGGTATTTACTAATATGATTATTACATGTCTAGGATTACTGCATTATTTGCTATTAGTCATCTAACCGATCTATGAACTCTTTGAGGCAGAATTAGATGGCATAAGGTAGCGCATAAGCGTATCTGTTAAAAGATAATTGAATAAATATATATTGGGGACTAAGACAAACGCACATATCGATTATGGTCACAAGTTCATCGTAAATACGTCACTAACATAAAACTCCTTCAAGGTCAAAAATTACAGTGCGCTTGGTTGCCGATGAATATATAGGCAGATGAACATAAAAACATTTATGCTTGTCTTTTTTAAGTATAAAGGGAAGAAACATATACAAACAGTAATGCTAAATAGCATTTTGTATCTCTCTGAACTTCTGGGCATAAAATGACTTGGTGTATTCTTTGAGAAAGCAACACAGGGCATGCTTACCGCCTAACAATAAGTGAGAATCAAATCTATATCCTCCGATAATTAAAAACTGGCTATACTTTATAACAGCCAAATATCTGAGAAATATATACTAGTGTGGTTCCTTTAACCTTCCTGGCGGTATGATTATTTCAGTATTTAGAATCTTAAAGCGGTACTTTTTAAAATACTGACATAATCATACCGCCTTTAGATACCATTACCCCTTCCCCCTCTCCTCCTCCCTTTCCCCTTCTCCTCCCCATTTCCCCCCTCTCCCCCTTATCCGCCTGCCTCCATTTCCCCCCTTATCTGCCCCCTTTCCCCCCTTATCCTCCTCATTCCCCCTTATCCTCCTGATCCTCACCCCTTATTCTCCTGATCCTCCCCCCTTATTCTCTTGATCCTCTCCCCTCATCTTCCTCATCTTCCCCCCTCATCCTCCTCCTTTAACCACTCATCCTCCTCTTCCACCTCATCCTCCTCTACCCCACTCATCCTCCTCTTCCCCCCTTATCCTTCTCTTCCCCCCTTCCCCACTAACCCTCCTCTTTCCCCCTCACCCTCCTCTTTCCCCCTCACCCTCCTCTTCCCCCTCACACCTTTACCTCCTCATCCTCTTCCTTTCCCCTCTCATCCTCCTCTTCCCCCTCATCCTCCTCCTTTCTCCCCTCGTCCTCCTCTTCCCCCCTCATCCCCCCTTATCCTCCTCCTCTTCCCTCCCTCCTTCTCCCCTCTCTTCTTTTTTCTTCTTAGCCTCCGATCAGTTCCTGCTGCTGATCGGAGGCTCGCAGCTCGTCTTATGCCTGTTTCTTGTACCGGCATATACTAATGACGTGACGTGCTTGTGACGTCATTAGCATATGCCGGTTCCAGGCATAAGACGCACTGCGAGCCTCCGATCAGCAGCAGGAGCTGATCAGAGGCTAAGAAGACTTGAGAGGGGGAAAGAAGGAAGAAGATAGAAGGAAGGATAAGGGGGGGAGGAGGAAGATGGGGAGGAGCAGGAGGAAGGTGGGGAGGAGCAATGGTGTCCTGAGGGGGCCCAGGCAAACTCGGCAGCACTGGGCCCCCTCCACATCCTTCCTGCGGTAACCCAGAGTATGGCTTTGGGTTACCGATTTAGAAAGAGAAAAATAACCCTGAGTCACACTCGGGATTACCGCTAGGAAGGTTAAATATGTTATTGGACAGCTCCAATGAGGACATTTGTGGCAGTGTGAGTTTAAAGGTATTCTGTCAAACCAAAAGCAATTTTTTAAGTTATGATTATTAAATAACATGAAAAATTGCCTATACATTGTATTAGCCATTTTTTCTAGCGTGAATTCAGTATTGTGTTCTAATATTATGCAAATGAGTACCTGAATATTAATTAGCTGTTTTGATGTTCTATTTATAATCACTGTGTGATTATCTGTTCCTGTAGTGGCAAAATCTGTGACCCCCAACGCTGTAATTCAGTTAGAACCCCTCACTCACTCTCAACAAGTACTATGAACTTCAAATTGAGCTGCACATTTACTGCAAAAAACAATGCTATATTTCTCAGTAATGATGTACTGTAGAGTAAAAAAGACTGGTACAATGTATAGTCAGATTTTCATGCTCTTTAAGATGAAATCAACTTCCTGTTGGGGTGACAGTGTCCCTTTAATTAATATAGAAGAGGAAGCCTAACTGTAAGATAACCCTAGAGTAAGTTTTTTTGCCACTGCAGAAACAGCCTCACAACTGTGTCACACATTAAAATAACAAAGCCAAGATAGATCACCACAGAGACAATGGTGCATATTTCAAGAATTATGTTGTTTAGAAAAAATGGCTTCTACAATGTAGAGACAGAGTCAATACCTCATTTAGTGCTGTCTCATATAGAGCTCCTGCCCCCAGCAATGGGGTATTCCTGTATGCACTCCAGCATACACAGACTAACAAGTCCAACAAATGTATTATAAATCCAAAATTACATGCAGCAGGATAGGTTACTAGAAACAGAATAACTAACGAAAAAACAAACAAAAAGCAACCTAAAACAAAAGAAACAGAGTGTATGTGCCCAATAAAGAGTCCATACAGTCAATAGATGCAAACAAAAGCTCTCCAGAAATGTAAACACCCCTCTAACAAACACAACTTCCACCAGAGTATCAGGATCCCTCCAAAGTCCAGCGGAGGCACCAACATTTGTTTTTTCTGATTAAAAACTATTTTTATTATTTTTACCTTGCCTTTAGACAAAGTTTTCAAACATAATGTTTTTCATTGTAAAGTGATCCTTTAAAGGACCTCTGTAGTTCTATATATATATATATATATATATATATATATATATATATATATATATATATATATATATATATATATATATATATAAAACATACCATTTTAAAGAACTACAGGTGAAAACAGGCAACATTTTTGTTTTTTTTTAAATATAAAAAAAATCAGTCTCTAATTTATCACATTTTATATATAATTATGCTCCCCTGGAATGTGCCATTTTAGTTTCTGTTACTGAACTCCCAGAGGCAGAAGGTGAATGTACGCATAGGAAGTTTGTATCTGTCCAATGGAAATGTGACATCTACAAATGTCTACAAATGGCAGTAGTAATATTATGCCTAATGCAAAGCTCATTAGTTTACAAAGGATACATCCTTCTGAGAAAGCAGTAGTAGTAAAATCAGTGGAGAGAGAAAATGGGTGCTTGCAGTAAAGAATAATTGTTTGAAAAAGTTAAGAATTCATTTTTTTTAATTCTAAAAAACCTTTTGGACATTATCAAATGTAGTTATTAAAAAATATAGATATACATTGACCATTTGTTGTTCAGTTATTCAGTGGTGTCCCACTTTCAATGACCCTATGCATTGCAGCATTCCAGACACATATATATCTGGTTGTGCTGATCCATAAGGTTTTCATTGCAAAGATACCGGAGTAGGTTGCCAGTTCCTTCACCAGTGGACCGACATTTGTCTAATCTCTTTACTATGACCTTTCCATGTTGGATGAACCTACATGGTATAGCTCACAGCTTAACCGAGGTAAACAAGCTCCTTCACCACAACAAGGTAGCGATCCAGAAGGACAAAACTGAGCATAGTGGCCATTCAATGAGCAACTGCTTTCGAAGTCCTATACTCCGAAGTACTTTGACAACAATGTACCTCAGGTAGAGTCAATTCTTAAATGTAGCACAAAATTAACAACCCTGTACCCTGTGAGGTTCAGATTGTGCTGCTCTTTAAAAAGAGACTAAACAACAACATTTTTGGTCAAAATTATTACTTTTAGGATTAAACATGAAGAACAAAAAATCAGCTTATCTCAAGCCAAAGAGCTATCAGTAAGTTTCGCAAGAGAGCCATGAAAAGTAAAGAAAGGGACAGATATTTTATATAGAAAATTTTGCAGTGTGTTTAAACTGTACACAAATAGCTTTTTATAGGACTTTTCTATTAATACGTGACATGTCTTGCCTACATGATAACAACATTCCTTTTCAGTTTACTTTTACTTCGAAATGTTCGTCTCCAAGCTTTCTCCTAAGTAACAAGGTTGTTAGTCACCCTTGCCACATCTGGTATGGATTGTTCCTCAAGGAGATTTGAGTAATTAATGCTTGGCAGTTTAACAAGCCATGACTAAGATGTATTTCATAATAAAAGGGATAAAAATAACATAACAAATAGCATATAAAAGAGTTCTCAATAATAAAAATGACAATGTAACATTTTCATAAGGTACAGTGATGCTTTATTTTGAAGCCCATGTGACGTTATATGCAGCCCATTATATTCCAAGTCTGGGGGCAGTAATTACCTTCTTGACACTATATTGATGAGATTGGTGAGACCAAACCGGTTACAGGTTCTGGATTACAATATACCAATGACACCAAACACTGCACAGATCTTAAATGGCACCAACCAGCAGTACAAAGGCAAACTATGACAATTACACAACTTTTTCATACATATTTCACATTTTTCGAATGTAATACCCTGTTTAGCGCTTTGTGAAATAGTTCTAAACAGTACAGAGAGTGCTATGGCGAATATTACAGCACTAAGCAAGGATTAAAGGGTGCACTATCATGAGATTTAGCACTGAGCAGGGAATTAGAAAGCAAAAGAGCGCTATAGTGAATCAGTAGGGTAACATTAAGTGGATTTACCTGTAATTAAAACATTTGTCTGTGAATAAAAATTGCAATTTAGGTAAAGTATGTAAGTAAGTAAGTTTAAAAAAATACCTATATACAGGCGGTCCCCGAGTTACGGACAAAATACCTAGCTGAGAACATCTTTAGGTTGGATTTGTATGTAACTCTGATCCTGAATAATAATACTAATAATAATAACAATAATATAATGGCACATATGTGGTAGTAATAATAATACAGTGTAATACTGTAGTAATAATAATAATAATAATAATAATAATAATAATACCCCTGTACTGTAATATTAAGTTAGATAAACTATTTTACTCTTTCATTTAATTCAAACAAAAAATAAAACCAAACTCATACAAAAAGCATTGGGAGAGCTTTCTTAAAGGCATATATAAGTTTTCTGGATTATGAGTGCATCTGATAGAGGAGAATCAGTAGTGTGTGAAAAAAAAACCTTTGCATGAAAAAATGCCAAAATAAACATTTAAACACTTACCTTGAATTTAGCAAAATGTCTTGTAATATCTGACAGTTGAAAGTTAGGGTTATCACCCCCTTCAAACCCAGGCTAAATTAGCATAACATTTATAATTTGTTTTGACTAATCAGGAGAAAGCAGAGGTTAGCAGTAACTTTTGAATAAAACTCTGGGGTTCCTGTTTGTGCTGCAAAGCAGCCTGGGATATGTCGTGTGGTCGACATTAGAAGGTGCTATGGCAGCAGCACAGAACACAGCACAGACAAGAAGCAACAGGGAGTCATATCCCAGCAGTGACTTGGGGACACAGCATGCTAATTGGGTGAGGATCAGGGGCCTGTGTAGAAACCCCTGGGATTTCAACGTAATCAGAGGGATTTTAAGATATTAATAAAAATAAAATGTTTTTGAAATGTGCTGCATATATGAAGAATCTTTTTTTGCATAAACAGTGTGAAAATGTACTAGCCCAGGATACTTGTATATGCCTTTGAGTACAGGCCTTCTGTGACCCGTGACTACCTGTATATTGAGGTTAAATTTTTAAGTGAAAAAATGGGATAAAACATTTGTACAACCACAGATAAGGGACTAACTTTTAATAAAAAGAAAAAATGGGTATAAGCTTACACATAGACAAGGGCAACGTTGTAAAAAGAGAATAAACCCACTGATGTAATAAAAAAAAGTATCAATATAACTGTAGCACTGCTAAGCAAAAATACTTTACTCACAACGTTTCGTATAGCAACTTCATCAGGGTATATGTTTGTCTGGCTAATATTTATTACTTCAATTCAATATATGGGAATAAAGTTAATATATCCGATAAGCAAAAAAATGCCTTTGTACTTTATTTGTGTATTTCAAGGAGTGAAAAAGTAGACTTTGTACCCAAATCTGTTTGTAGCTTAAAATATACAATGTGTAAGAATGGGGGTGGGTACATACAATTGATTATTCTAAAGGCACATGAGAGCAAACAGCTGTTTGAGATGCTCCTGGGTAGGTATTTTCCTATGCAACAAACAAGTATACTGTTATTTGTTCTTCTCGGTTGTGCATCTCTTACAATTTTGATCTGTATGCCTACAACATGCCTCACTCTTTAATCCAAAAAACAAACAAAAACATTTTAACATGGCCCCTTCATTGCACATGACCACTGTTATCACACCGAGCATGTGTTGCATATGCAGTTGATCACTATATTGCCATTTACAGCTTTCACGCTCGAAAAACAGCACATGACCATTTGCATCACTGATTGATCATTGAGCAGTGTGATCTTACTGGCTATTATTTAGTGATTTTTTTACTGATGAAATTACAATTTATAGCAGATTACATTACAAGCCTCAGCCTGGACAAACCACTTAATCATCCTGTGGCTATTGAAGAGTGTGTCCTATGATAATGTCTCTACACTTTGTAGCATTATTCTCTAAAACCAATACTTGATAATTTTATGAAATATGTCTGAGTCATGTCTAGTGTTTAAGCCTTGTGGTGTAGAAAAATAATAATACAGTTCAATCCCTATTTTACTGGTATGCTGCTTTATTGTTTTTAGCTCTGTCCATTTAAATTTCATGGATTATGAATGCATCTGCTAGAGGAGAATCAGTAGTGTATGCAAAAAAAACTTTGTCATGAAAAAATACCAAAATAAACATTTACAAACTCACTCTTGTTTGCTAAATCTCTTGAGTTTGCAAGCCTTAGCTTTTGTGAGTTTACACCCCTGAAAATCCCTGCTAAAATTAGCATAACATTCATAGTTTGTTTTTGGCCAATCATAGGCAGCTATACATTTGAATACAATGTAACAATCAATGATGGCAGTTTTTGTAGGAAGGAATCATGGGATGTGTAGTCTCCCTGTAAAGGAAGTAGGAGGATTCAGACACTGATCTGTAGATCTCTGCATTGAGCTGCTGCAGGCTTGAAGATTAGTAAAGGGTCAAACTATGTCCCCAAATGTAGTGTTTCTATTGGGAGGTTTACTGTGCCTGTGTAAGCAGCTCTGGGATCTGGAAAACAGGTTTTATTTTAAATAAAATAAATCTGTGTGTGTAGAGAATGACTCCATGCAATGTGTGTATGATATAAGCATTATTTGTTAGATAAGAAAAAGGGAATAACAGGGAAACTTAGATATGCCTTTAATAGCAGCCCTAATCAATTCTCTCTCCACTAAATTCCTTCTTTTCCTACATAACCCCCCATAGTTGGGTCATACATTTTTAAAATATCTGTTCCAAGCTACATCCTGTGCCTATATCTGCACTCATCTCTTGTAATACCTTTGCGCCCCTTTTATGTGTGAACCCACACACTTCGAGAACCACCCCACAGTCAAACATCTATCTGATTACCCGTTGCCTCTGGAATGCTTTAAATCTTCATAGTCACCAAGCACAGAATCATTATGATCAAGGGCTATCTAAAAAGTCCACTTAAAAACCAGGGACCCATGCCAACTACCAAATGTTCTATCACATAATTTAAACATTGCAAAACATTTTATATGCATGAACAAATAGTGGTCTGATGTCAAACAGATAACTGAAAGCATGTTTTTGATAATGTACCCCTTTTTTTCATTTTTCAAATGAAGCTCTCAAAAACAGAAACAGATTCAAATGTCTAACTGATCTGGGGGCTTGGCCCTCCCAGCAAATGAGCACTAATACTTGTCATACTTGTCTGCCAACTTTTTTATTTTTTTTCATGCAAAACACAATTTTGATAATGTTTAAAACATGCTCTTTTAAATGCATAAGAAAAAAAAAGAATTGTGTTACATGTCCTTTTAATTTACAGCACATGCAAACATTCATGGAAACATACATTTTACAATAGATAACAAAAATTGGCTACTTAACCTGCCTAAAAAGTCTGGCTTTATAACCAGGCCTATCCAATACAGGCAATCGGGATCTGTACCAGGCCTATCCAATATTATTATTATTATTATTATAGTTTACATATTCCATACCGCTGTACATAAATTTGGTTCAGAAAATGATAAATACAGATAGAATCAGGATCTGTACCAGGCCTATCCAATACAGTCAATCGGGTCAATACCAGGCCTATCCAATACAATTGGGATCTGTACCAGGCCTATCCAATACAATTGGGATCTGTACCAGCCCTATCCAATACAATCAGGATCTGTACCAGGCCTATCCAATACAGTCAATCGGGGTCTGTACCAGGCCTATCCAATACAATTGGGATCTCTACCAGGCCTATCCAATACAATCAGAATCTGTACCAGGCCTATCCAATACAATTGGGATCTCTACCAGGCCTATCCAATACAATCAGAATCTGTACCAGGCCTATCCAATACAGTCAGTTGGGATCTGTACCAGGCCTATCCAATACAATCAATCAGGATCTGTACCAGGCCTATCCAATACAATCAATCGGGATCTGTACCAGGCCTATCCAACACAATCAGGATCTGTACCAGGCCTATCCAATACAGTCATTTGGGATCTGTACCAGGCCTATCCAATACAATCAATCAGGATCTGTACCAGGCCTATCCAATACAATCAATCGGGATCTGTACCAGGCCTATCCAACACAATCAATCGGGATCTGTACCAGGCCTATCCAACACAATCAATCCGGATCTGTACCAGTCCTATCCAATACAATCAGGATCTGTACAAGGCTTATCTAATACAGACAATCGGGATATGTACCAGGCCTATCCAATACAATCAGGATCTGTACCAGGCCTATCCAATACAGTCAATCTGGATCTGTACCAGGCCTATCCAATACAATTAATCAGGATCTGTACCAGGCCTATCCAATACAGTCAATCAGGATCTGTACCAGGCTTATCTAATACAGACAATCGGGATATGTACCAGGCCTATCCAATACAATCAGGATCTGTACCAGGCCTATCCAATACAGTCAATCGGGATCTGTACCAGGCCTATCCAACACAATCAATCCGGATCTGTACCAGTCCTATCCAATACAATCAGGATCTGTACCAGGCTTATCTAATACAGACAATCGGTATATGTACCAGGCCTATCCAATACAATCAGGATCTGTACCAGGCCTATCCAATACAGTCAATCGGGATCTGTACCAGGCCTATCCAATACAATTAATCAGGATCTGTACCAGGCCTATCCAATACAGTCAATCAGGATCTGTACCAGGCTTATCTAATACAGACAATCGGGATATGTACCAGGCCTATCCAATATAATCAGGATCTGTACCAGGCCTATCCAATACAGTCAATCGGGATCTGTACCATGCCTATCCAACACAATCAATCCGGATCTGTACCAGTCCTATCCAATACAATCAGGATCTGTACCAGGCTTATCTAATACAGACAATCAGGATCTGTACCAGTCCTATCCAATACAGTCAATCAGGATCTGTACCAGGCCTATCCAATACAATCAATCGGGATCTGTACCAGGCCTATCAAATAAAGTCAATCGGGATCTGTACCAGGCCTATCCAATACAGTCAATCAGAATCTGAACCAGTCCTATCCAATAGAGTCAATTGGGATCTGTACTAGGCCTATCCAATACAATCAATCAGGATCTGTACCAGGCCTATCCAATACAATCAATCAGGATCTGTACCAGGCCTATCCTATAAAGTCAATTGGGATCTGTACAGACACAAGCCCCACACTTGTGACTTTGCTGAGGGGTGGAGGAATGCTTCATGACTGTTTAAAACAGGATTCCATATTTAATGTGATATGATATCTTGTTATTATGATTATTGACAGTGGTGGAGCTACTTCCAGTGCAGCAGATACAAAGCACTGTGAGGGGGCTACTGACAGCAGAGTAAAGGGGGACAACATTTAAAATGGGAGACGTTCTATCTTTTTATTGACCTCTACAGGGGAAAACCTTATATAGAGACACTGTAAGCCCCCCCCCCCCCCCCCCCCACCATATACCAGTATTTTATCAACCATACCCAACAACCACATCTAAACATGTTGACAAACATGGACGCCTCTCCCTTCCCTTCCTTGTTTGAACTAAGAGCTACACAGTCAGTGGATATCCTGTTATCGCTGCAGTGAGACATAAATCTCAGTGTATTTTGAACACAATTTGCAGCCTTTTACTCATAGATCTACTGTACACTTCACCATTATCTGCTGCAAAATCTAGATCTACCTTTTCTGTGTTTAAAACAAATTTCTCTTGCATATATACTTATCAGTTACCTGCTATTAGCTAGATTGTAAGCTCTCTCAGGCAGACATTGCTTTTCTGATGTTTACAACTGTTTCTGATGTGTTTGTGCCTTTTTAACACTCTAAATTGATGTTCTTAAATATATAAATAACCAATTTATAATTTCTGTGTTTCTGAACATAGGACTTTAGATATAAAAATGAATATTCAAAATGAATGGAATGCAACAAGTAACAAGGAAGGAAACTGCATGCATCTGTTTTATAAACAATATTTTGAAAAGGATATGCAATGTCCTGTCTACATAGAAACAAAGCACTGACATCTGTTTATAGCATTGTTAGGAGTAAAGTGTCTAAAATGTTACTTCTGTTTATTAAATACCTGCAAATAATATATATTAAGTAATGTAAGATAGTCCTTTCTATGTCTTTAGAAGTACACTGTCTTCATGATCAGCAGTGGGGAGAGGCAGATAGGAACTAATTTGTTAGATTTTAGGCAGAGCTTTTAAGTATGTCTTATAAAATAAACAAAAGTAAAGCAATACATAGATATATTATAACCCTAGTAAAATACAGAAACATTCCATGTCCCTTTAAGCCTGCCCATCTGTACACCTACATTTTTCATACAATCATCATTCAATTTAAAGCCACCTCCCATATCTTTATTGCCACTATAGCTACTTAAAAAAAACTACAGAGTTGGAAAAATTGCATCTTTATTACAGTTTAAAAACATACAAGTGGGTTGTCCCAAGTTGACAAATTAGTTCTTTAGCAATGTTTAAAACCTTCTACAGTAAAACCCCCGTTATTCAGCACCCCAAATTTAAGGGTCTAAACAACCCTTAAACCCCCCCCAAAACCCTCAAAATGTCTTTAAAAAGGCATTAACACCTAAACAAGGCAATTTAGTCCCAGACAAAATAATTCGAAAAAACATTAGCATTTTGTTTTTTGCAGTCTCGAACTCCGGATAGTGCCGGTTATGCCGGTTTAGCGGGAGTTTATTTAAAGTGGGGAATTGATGCCGGTGCCGGTTGCTTGAGAGTGCCGGTTAGTAGGGTGCCGGATAACCGGGATTCTACTGTATATTAAAGCTGGGTCTACAAAAAATATACTAAACAAATATGGGAGTTCCATGTCCCAATTAGTAAAATAAATCCAGTACAAATGTTAGTCAAATAAAAAGAAATAAGGGAAAATATAATTTACCTTTCTTTGGTTTATGGTTTTTCTTCACTGCTTCATTCTTTTCATATTCAGTCTCCCTTTCGCTCCACTTTCTGATCTGTTCTTCCCTCATTTTGAAGAACAAGATCTGTTTCTGTTCTTCACTTAGTTCAGCCAGCAGTTCTGGGTCAATGTACATATCGGCTAATATCTGTTTAAGCATGGCTACAGAAGTTACTAAAATCCGTGTCAGAGAAAAATATCACACTGACTTGGCTCCAAATGGCAGTTTATTTTAAATATTCCAAAAGTAATTATTTTTATAAATATAAAATCATGTTTTTCAATTTCATGGGAGTAAAATGTTGGTCAGCATGCATGTCCTTGTATTATCCAGTGTATTCCTGAAAAAAAAAAATATGTTCATGTTAAAGGATATCAAACTTAAATACACAATAGGTTAGAAAAGCTTAACATTTCTGCTGTAAAATTAGACACTAATATTAAAAGATGTGTGCAAAAGAATAAATCTCACATTGTTTTATGTTTTCATTAGCAGAGTTTAAAATCAAGGTTAACACCCCCTCCAATTTGTTTTGGCCAATCTGGTTAGAGAAAGATTTCAGACAAAGCACTGTTAGTTGCTATGGCAACAGCCCACAGCATAGACAGGAAGTAGGAATGAGTCATATACCAGCAGTGACAACACTGCTCTCCTATTGGCTGTGATGCAAAGCAGCATGGGATATGTAGGCAAAGGAGCCCGGGAAATGTAGTGTATCACTGACATGTGACAGGAAGCTGCAAGGAGGAAGCTGTAAGAAGATTGTCTGAGCAAGCAACATCAGGTAAATAGCGGGTTAATAGTGTGCTGCATGCTGATTGGGAGGGGGGGGGGGCTCCAGGAAGTTGTGTAGATACCCCCTTGGGGTGTCAACATAATCATTAGAGGGATTTTTAGATATTATTAAAAATAAAATGTTTTATGAGATGTGCTGCATACACATAGGCTGCTTTTTGCCTACAGAGTGCAGAAATGTATCAATCCAGCTCACTTAGCTATCCCTTTAATGGAATCACTGAAACAATGCATAGACTTTAAATGACCACAGCAGTTGAGTATAATTTGTTTATAATGTTTTTGTTTAGTTAATGATTAGCATTAAATTTACAATCTGATGAAAATTAATAAAATGTAGCTTTTAAAACGTACTTGTGAACTTTAGTATTTCAGGGATTAGCTGATGTACTTGTCTTCACCACCTAATAGGTGCCAAGTGGAGTGGGAGAGGATATGCCGAGAAGTCTGACTAGTCTAAGTTTGCTGGCAATGGCCACTGCAGGGAAATGGGCAGATAAAGACACCTATCAAGGACAGGGCTTCTGGGAAGATGCACATAGATACCTAATAAGACATTTTCAAATGTAATAGTCATAAGCTACAGTGAAATTATTTTTTTAATAATGATTTTATTCCTAATTAGTTATTTTAATAAATTAAACTTTATTGCATGATCACTACAGTGATCCTATTATTATTAGCCTTTATTTGTAATGCGCCGACATATTCCGTAGCGCTAAACAGGGTGGATACAATCAAAAAAGAAACTTAATAAATTACGAAAGAATGAAGGGCCCTGTTACTGAGTTTAAAGTCAAGCAAACAAAGTGCTTTCACTAAAGCACCCAACAAGATTGAAAACTCACAAACTTGCAGTCTAAGGGTATGGGTGAGGTATAGAACGGTGAGGTACAATATATATATCCTAGTGATCCTTTGATGAATATTTTTTTGTGGAAATGTATTCACAGCAAAACAATCCAGCCTTAGTATTATGTGGAAGGACAAGTATTTTTGTGGCCTGTTTATTGTGAACTCCAACTTGTTCATTCTAAAGACATTACACAGTGACAAAGTGTGCAATACAGCATATTTTAGTGTACAAAATAGTTGCAGTTTGCATAAAATTCTGCCCATTAACTGCTCTAATATGCTACAAACCAGCTTCAAAATTCAACTGGAATTGAATTAAAATCAGACAGGTCGAAAATAAGACATAATCATTCTAAAAAGCCTTAACACAAAATATTTTGCAGAATTATAAGCATTCTCTTTAGTTCAAATTTAGTAACACTTTTGCAGCCAAATCTTGTCAACACCCTGCCCAGGGGCTGTTCAGTCATCTAAATAATAGAAGGCAGAGCTGAACAAATCTCACATTTTGCTCATCTGAACTGTGAAACTTTGTTTTTCAGCTGTTACACAATTCTTAATAGGGACACTGTCACAATGGCTTGGACCCAGATTAAATGCACACTGTGCCTTTCTCTTGGGAGGGATAACTTTCTAATGCTATGTTTTCCTATAGATCGCTTTCTATAAGGTGGATAATAGTGAAATACCAATTTAGGGGCACAGCGCGACATGTAGGATGTACCCAGCCATTAATGACTTATCAGGCTCCCCCTTCTAGTCTGTGGGAGAACAGGTCCATACTTAACACACCGTCCATTTTCATCCCCCATTACTTAACCATCATTATATTAAAATATTGTTTCACAAAACATCTCCAACTCTTTATTTTTTCCCCCATTTCATTCATTCTCACTTCTGTCCAGGGAGCTTGCCCAGTATATATTTTTTTTGCTAGTGGCTTCCACTAAAGACAATAAGCCCAGTGCCACATTGGATAATATTTTTTTTTTTTTGCTTCGTTCAGTTGTTTGCCAATCTTTGTGGCCTCATGGACCATAACACACCAGGACATCTTTATGTCCATGGTCATGCTGATCCACTTGGTTTTCATGGCAGAGATACAGGAGTGGGTTGCCAGTTCCTTCTCCAGTGGGCCACTGCATACATCTCCTGGTTTCCTAGGTGGCCTCCCATCCAAGTACTGATCACGCCCAACCCTGCTCAACTTCAAGGTGGTATGACCTCTTGGTTCCCAAACTGTAATCAAACCCAGGTGGCAGCGGTGAAAGCACCGAATCCTAAGCACTGGACCACCAGGGAACCATTACTTATTGCTAAATCCCCAATTTACAAGAGATTAGAAAATGTGTTTGTAAGAGAATCAAAAATTCTGAATGAAAGCCATGCTCGATTGAATGCATTAAAAAGTAGTTGTGTTCCATGGCTCTTTAAATTTGAAAGTGTCATTAACTTTTTTACATTACAAACTGTTTTAATAAAAAAAATATTAAATAAAAGCGGTTTATATTTCACTCAATCTAACAGAGCATCCTTTAGTCTATAGATCTCACTGACTGAGAGAGGGCAACCCCCAAGTGTAGTTAAAAATCTGAATATATTTTTGGGATCTAGACATATTTGTGAAGGAGACCCAGGAAAAGGATAACATTTAATTTACATGCTTGAGATTATTGTTTTTTAATACATGTATTATTATTGTTTGTTATAAATTCTTTAGTGCTTTGCTTTTTACATTTTTTTTACAAAAGCAGATTGAGAGGTAAACTGGTACAACAGGTTATGACGCTGAACAAAATAAATCAGCATTGTATTGTAAAGGGAACAACCCACAAAGGTTCAATCATGGATTTAAGAGAGTGTGCTTAAACATTGAAGATGGGTTCATCTTGCATGGAGAGCCTATAGATAAAATGCAACCCAAACACCAGCATACCCCCAAATGTCATTTTTTCAGGGGAAATCCCCCTGACCATCATTCTCCCAAATGTCCCTCTTTCGAAGGCTCAGATTTAAGGGTACATTCCTGTTTTTAAGGTCTGGCACTGTATTCTCCAATTGGTCCTGCTACTTTCTCTCAAAGACTAGTAGAAAGGTAAAGCTTAGAGCTGCAATTCTACAGAATCTATATGTGTATGAATATATTAAAGGCATATGGGTTATGAATGCATCTGATCTGATAGAGGAGAATCTATAGTGTCTGAAAAAAATGTTTGCATCAAAAAATTCCAGTCAAACCATTAGCCTGAAGTTTGCTGAATTTCTTGCATTTGCAAACTATTCTGTCTCAATGTTGACACCCCTTGAATTTCCCAGGGATAATTAGCATAAGTAATACATTGTATCATTTTGGCCTGGGGATTGTGCAGACATGCTCAGTTAGCACTTGAAGTCTTCCCTACGGTGGGAAGTCACATGATTTCAGACAATTTCTTTTCCTTTAGCCAATCAGCAACTTTTACATTGGGTAATTTTTTTTAATGAAGTACCTGATATGCGCAGTGCCATTGCTGGGGGTGTCTACATCACGCCCAGCACATTTTTTTTTTCCTGCAAACATTTTTTGCTAGGTGGATTATGATGCATTCTACAGGATGCAATCAGAACCCACCTAACTTGCATATACCTTTAAATGTGTGCACCACTGAAGCTTAAAGTCTCACTAAGAGTATACATAAAGAAGAAAAAAGTTATACAGCAAAGTTTTAATTAGAAAATAATAAATGGTGATGCCTCTACAGATCCATAGAGGGATCCCTAATATTTTAGTGAAAGTTGTGCATTTTTTTTTTTGTATTGTTCAGTCGTTTCCAACACTCTGTGGCCTCATGGACAGTAAGACACAAGGCACATCTTAATGTCCATGGTCATGCTGATCCACTTAGTTTTCATGGCAGATATACTGGAGTGGGTTGCCGGTTCCTTCTCCAGTGGGCCATAGCATACAGCTCCTGGTATACCTAGGTGGTCTTCCATCCAAATACTGACCAGGCCCAAACCTGCACGGCTTCAGGATGTGTGACCTCTTGGTTCCCTGACTGGAATCAAACCCAGGTTGCAGTGGTCAAAGCACTGAATCCTAACCACTGGACCACCAGGGAACAGGTGTGCATGTTAGAGAAGCATTTACATCTCTGGAGAGCTGTGGTTGCCTTGAATGATCCAGGTGTCTGTTTCTGGGTGAGTGAAAGGGAATGGGTGTGGTGTTGATTTCAATCTTATTATCAAACAATGGCTCTTGACTTTTACCTGTTTCGTCCTCCTCCACTGATAACTACAAATACACACCCTTGTCATCCAGCTCTCAAGATGTGATGTAACAAACACAAAATAGATTTCTGTACTCATAAACTTAAATATTCAAATGTACCCAAAAAATTATGTATGCACATGGCTTACACGGCTGTGAATATTATTAGTTTGGTACATACTTGACAATCAAGTTTCTCTTTCTTGAACTGCAGTGGTCCCTTAAATTACAGATCATACTAAATAACAGTAAGAGTACAGATTTTTTCAATAACATGTTCTCACTTTGGCCATTTGAAATATTGGGAGGCATCCATAAATACATATTTTAAATGTAAGAACAAATATTTACTACCTCTTTATAAAGTTTTAATTTACTTGACTTCACAAATGCTTTTTCCAAATAAAGTCCAAGTGGTCAGATAATCAAAGAGCTAGGTTTTTAGTAATAAATCACAGTACTTTGTTTTTATTATCATTTGCAAATGTTCCCTCCTACTTTGCATTATTACACAGGTAAGTAAATACTAGCTCTTGAATACAGTATAATAAAATACAAGTGGTTATTCCTAAAGAGCCTGAAAAATTGGTTGTACTTTGTTAGTGATTTTTCCTGCAACATTCACTACTGTTTAGGCTAAATTATTATGCAAATGTACAGATGACACATACTAATTAGCTGCTTTGTTGTGCTAATCAGTGAAACTGTTTTTGCAAACACAGAAGCAAGCAATCACAACTTTCCCCAGTATTATACAGTTAGATCTCCAACCTTGATCAAGCACAATTAACTGTAAATTAGCATATTGAGATGCACATTGGCATAATTCAGCCCAAGCAACTAACTCATTCACTGTAGATAGTTAGACCAGGTCTTAATGCAAGTCCCATGAAAACTATAAAAGTTTATTTTATATAAAGGATCATGCTTAGAGAGGATTAGCTGCGCAAAAGTTATTAAACTTGACTAGTTTGGCAGTTACGCCTCCATGTTTGTGGAGAGTAGAAGCCGCCATTTTAAAGTCAATTGTTTCACGGACATTGAACTGTGTGAGCTGATTGGGTCAAAAGTTCAAGAGCCAGCTTAAGAGCCAACCAAACTGCAGCTGAATTCTAAGTTATTATAGTTTACATTCCCGTTGTGTTGGCTCACATGAACTGAGATACAGTGGTTTTGTAGCAATAATAGGCAAACGGTAAAACTTTTACTTATACATTACACTTCTATAAAAGTGTACTCTTTTATATAAGAGTAACTTGTGTTTAGGTAACATTTCCCCTTTAAGAAGGAACAAACTTGTTGTTTGGGTTACAGCGTCCCTTAATGTTTAAAAAATAAAGAAGAAAATATGTCACTTTTATAGAAAAATAGCTGGTTACATACTGTACTTGTGAGTCCAACTTTTTCATTAAAACTGGAGTGAAGAGCTCTTGCGTCACAAAGTAATATTCATTATACCACGTGATTAGCATGAAGAATGTTACTCATCAACTACTAGAATGTGGGCAGAATATATTGTGACTTTATCACACAATGAATAGCTCCATTGTAACAAGCAATCAAGGCGTCATATATCTTTATTGCATAATAGACCTGATTGTATTGCAAGATAACGTGGTGAAAAACAGCACCAGATTAATCATCACATTATTTATAGCAATTGCAGTTCATTTGATATAAAAAATTTAACTTGGAAAAACGCGGTAGAGTCAGTCTCACCTTTTACACAAGGTTACATTCCTGGAAACCCCAGGGAAACATTGTACTGACACACAGTTTCCCTGTTTTTCCCTTTCTCTTATCTAACACATGCTGCTTATATCATACACACATTAAATTAAGTCAAACTATACAAATACAGATTTATTTTATTTAATAATAAAACTTGTTTCCCACACCCCAGAGCTACTTACATAGGCAAAGTGTACCTACCAATAGAAACATTGCATTTGGGTACGGATTTTAACCAGTTACTAACCTTCAAGTCAGCAGCAGCATAATGCAAAAATCTACACAGCAGTGTCTGGCTCCTCCTACTTTCATCCACAGGGGCATTACACATCCTATGATCCCTTCCTGCACAAACTTCCATTACTGATTGTTACAGTGTATTAGCTGCCTGTGATTGGCCAAAACAAATGATGAATTGTATATATCCAGGGGTGCTTACTAACACAATCCACTGCTTGCAAACTCAAGAGAGTGAAATTTAAGTATGAGTGAAATTTAAAAAAAGCATTGTAATTTACTTTTTCCAGTCCCTTGGGATCTGAAGGCTCCAAAAATGGCAGATGCCTACAATATTTACATATATTTATATATTTATTTTGGTAATATTTAATGTATAAAAAAATATTTTCATACACTACTGATTCTCCTCTATCAGATACATTCATAATCCAGGAAAAGTACATATGCTTTTTACTAAAGTGAGAACTTTTTACTATAGTGAGCAGGTTCCAGAGAAGAACATGGGAATACCGGATATCCCATTATGTTGTCAGAATGCTAACCTCTTAGTGAATACTGCCCAATGTTATTTTGTGGAGCTGTCCACGAATCATCCAAAATTGAGAAATACTGACTTGAAGCATTATTTTTCTAATTCAGTCATCAAGTGATCTATTGGTTCATGAAATAGGACTCCAAAATGAGTTATGTGGAACCCTTAAACTTTACAGTAAAATGACCCTCTATGGTCAAAATATACTTGCCAGGCTCATAAAGGGTCCGAAGACCACAGAACTACCACCATGGCAAAAGTTTGTAGTTTGTTGAAAAATAAAGAATGAATCAATATCAGTACAGACTAACATTTAGCATCTGGTTAAAATTTGGCGTACTCTGATGTACAAAATAGAGCTTAAAATAATAACATCTATAAATGGACGTGGGGATATAATCATCAGGGAAGTTCATACGCTACTGATTCTCCTCTATCAGATGCATTCATTCTTAATCCATGAAACTTAAATATGTATTTAAAAGGACCAGCGTGGTCTTATTTTTTCTATATATTTTTCATAATAACCAAGCTTGATAATGGACAAAATGTTTTTTAGAAAGCAAATACCGGTACATAAAAAAAAATAAAAAAATAAAAAATGGAATTCAAAGTTCAGAGGATGTGTTATTTATTTATTTATGTATTTGCTTTCTAAAAAACATTTTAGTCGCTTTTACTTTTCTGAGCTGATTATATCTACTATTTTGACAGGATTGTCTCGTTAACAAATGAGCCTTCCATTAGTTCTGTTCAAAGCACTGATGCATCCCTTGCATTAAAAGTCTCATCTCAGGAAATACAGTAACAGAAATCAAAATGGTAGATTCCACTGAAACATACTTGCATGTAAAAGATAATAAATTAAAGGCTGTATTTTTTTACTTTCTATAAACATTTTCTTTTACAGTTTTTTTTTCAAATACATTTTAAATTAAAGACTTCAGTGGTCCATTAGAAAACATGCAATCCCACAATTTGAATGTTTTCTATGGTAGTTTTCTTTTTCATAGTATGTTATTATAGATGTGACAATGTTCATCTTTGGCCATGTTAACAACTGTGAATAATACTGACTATGGTAGGTGTACAACTAGAATCATTTATATTGCAGATTCCATTTGTATGACTCCTGTATGTGTTTACTGTCTAGCATAGTACTGTGCCATGTGGAGTGTCCTTGAGGCCAAGGGAAGCTTCCTGTTTACTTGTTTCTGTCTGCACGCCCGGCTACAGCTCTGATTGTTGTTCACATTTCCTCTAGGACATGATTCCATGTGGCCTCTATTGGTGTGTGTTTGATTTATGGTTATAATTCAGCAGGTGTTCTCATGAAGTGCTTAGTGCAAATGCAGTGATTTGAACCTAATCATTTGCTTCCTACCCTTTTATTTGAATTATCAAATTGTGCCTTTAGATGCTTTACTATGGGTGGAATTAAATCATTACAGCATTTCATAGACAAACAGATCAGGAATAAAATATGTGATTAAGATGTGATAATATTCTGAAATAGATGGCTAGACTTGAGAGCAGATAAGAACCAAAGGCCCAACTAGACCACTGGTTTTCAACAGCCAGTCCTCAAATAAGTCCTGGTTCCTGGGATCTTGTTTGTAGGCCCTTAAGAAGAAAGAGGAATCAGGCGAGTCTAACACTTTAAACATACGACTACCATTAGTCATAGTTAAAGAAAGATTACTGAAGAGCATGTTTGCAGTTGAAATGTATTCTACTCAAACTAATGGAAAACTAGATGAAAATGTATCACCCTCCTAAAATGTGGTTGCCCATGAGCATTGGAAGGTAACCAAAGGTTAAAGAAAGGTTCTCTGGGAGTCTGTTCTACTTATCGTCTATCTATTCTGTAAAGTAATCAATCTGCTAAATCTCACACATTAAATCATTACCTCCAGTTATTTCAGTTCCTCTGTTTTGAGAAAATACCTCCCATCTGAACATTAATAAATCCTTTGATATATTTGAAGGGGTCTATCATGTTGTCTCTCTCCTTCCTGTCCTCTAAACTATACATATTGAAGTCATAACTTCTTTCCTTAGAATTTTTTTCTTTTAGACCATTCAGCATTTTAGTAAATTCTTTGAATTGGTCCTCATTTAACATTTTCTTAGATTCTCACTGAAAAAAAAAGAACTGGTAGGGGGACAAACATTTTGCCTTGGCTCCGATGTAGGACAACCTCTGCTTTTCTTTAGTAAACGTATTCCTTTGCTATTAATTGTTAAAGTGTATTTCCAGATTCCATGAAAAGGAATGCTTCAAAGAACTCCTTTAAAAAAGATCTGCATAAGTGCCATTTGAGTTGTATGTGAATAATGGAATAAGTTGAATGATTTGTGAAAAAGTTTCATGTTTTATTTTGTCACTTAAAAAGTACTACCGTTCTTGGTGGACCACTTGAATAGAAGTGAGGGCCTTTTCTGCCTGATGTGTAACAAACATATTGTGGTTAGCTATATACATTATGCACTTAAAAAAAAAAAAACAAGGATGTAAACTATTGTATTCGTCTTTTCTTAGTGTCTATTAACTTTATTTCAGAAGCTTAATTATAACAGTTATTCTGTGGACCACCTGAATTAAGGTAATGTAGCATAGTTGGGAATACGCTGCTGTAAAGTAATTGTGTGTGAAAATTCATTTTTACCTAAAGTGCATTGCTCTCTAGGAAATCTACAGTAATCCTCCATTTTCTGGTAAAGCCCTAAGAATGCTTGTGTTTATGTGTCGCTAAGTCATGTCCGACTCATGGACCACAGCACACAACTTGGTATTCCTGGCAGAGATACTTGAGTGGGTTGCCAGTTCCTTTTCCGGTGGGCCACAGCATACAGCTCCTGGTATTCCTAGGTGGTCTCCGATCCGATAACTAACCTGGCCCAACCCTGCATGGCTTCAGGGTGGTGTGACCTCTTGGCTCCCTGACTGGAATCAAAGTGGTGAAAGCACCTGTATCCTAGCCACCAGGGAATCTTTGTCATGGGAGGATATTTATATAGATATGTAGATGGGTGGATGGATAGATCTACGTGGGAGGATGTTAGGGCTAGTGAAGTATTTTTACGTTAGTTAGTAGGAAGCATTTTGTACTGTTGCTTTGGAGTCTACAGAATTTTAGACTTGGAGCCTCTTACAGGTTTACTTTAGGCAGGTTGCAGGAGCCATGGAATTGTTCTGCAAACTTGCTTGTATAGGGGTAGAGGTAAGCATTATGGGACTTCCTGCAGGAGCCATCTAATTGAGCCTTAGTTATACAAGCCTACGATTTTGAAACCAGTTATTTGCCATGCTTCTCAAGCCATGTATAATTGCTAGCTACCACAGACAAACCAACACATGAAAGGATGGTCATGGATAAATTATATAGCATAATACAAAAACACACTTTATACATCTGCCAACTTTTAGAAAAGTAGCATTAATGGTCAACATAAGACAAAAATCAACATAAAAAGCTCTATTATAATGTTTCTATTTTTACTCTGTAACTACTGGAGTAAGTCAAATGTATTTATGTACTACTTGTAGTTTGCCAGGCTAAACGGACGGTATAAACAAGACAAAAACATATTTATATATATATATATATATATATGTGTATATATATATTCCCTTCACAAAAAAGAAAGAAAGAAAATACTGCCGTTACTAAACCTTAAAACATTAGCTTCTCTCACGCATGAGCCATTGCTTTCTGACCTGGCAGACCATATTCCTATTTTTAAAAAAATGCAGAAAGGGATCATTTTCACTATAATGATTTCCAATAGTCTGATAATCTACAGTAGATCTGTCCCCACAATATGTCTTAAGAATATATTAATGATATACAGACAAATCCCCTTTATTCTATTATCTCCTCTGAATAATTTCAGAGACAGAGGGCCTCATTCAATTGTGATTTGGCCAATTGAATAGGACTCTATATAAGCACAGAGCATATTTTTTTACAGAAGTTTTTTGTTAGTGAAGACCTTGCTTTTGGATAGAAGTTCTAACTAAAAACTTATGTAAAAGAAATATGCTATGTGCTTATATAGAGCCCTATTCAATTGGCCAAATAGCAATTGAATGAGCCCCAGAGTCATTAGAGTCACTTTTACCATAGCAAAATTAAAAGAAAATAAAAATATATTCAGAAGCTCAATACCTTGCATTGATTTAAAGATGATAAGTGTATAGGCAGTGAGAGTTTAGTTTGGTTAATATTTATATAAGAGGTGTGTGTTCCTTATATACACTGCACTATTGCGCTAGTGCAAACATTTGCATTCAAGTCTGAATGTACTGCATATATTTTTTGATATGCAGATAATTCATATTTTCTCTATAAGAATCAGTAAAAGTAATTTGAGTGATTTTGTATTTTAATACATTAATTAAAATACTTGATCAGACAATACATTTTTCTTTTTTTCTACAAAGTTTTTCTCGTCTCCGGGTAATTCTATAGGCAATGCTGGACTGTGTCTTCTTAATAAATTGCTAAAAAAAAACTTTTTTTATATTTCTAGACAAATATTCCTGACATATTAGCAAAATATTTCAATAAAACAAATTGACTACATAATTTGCATGCTTGGACATGTAATTAAAGAGTCAATAAAAACCCTGAAAAAATAATAATGTTGTTTAAAAAATATTACCTGAAGTTATATGCTTACAAGTTGCAGACAAAGGAGAAATGGGGGAGTTGGTCACTCCACCCGTGTTACACACTGTCAAAATAGCTACAGAAGTGCAGTGTTTCAAATTAGCCAATCAGTGATCATCTCCCAGCTGCATGTTGCAGAATATTTCTGAGACACAATCACTGATTGGCTTGTATGAGACACTGAGCTGCAAGTACAGCAGAGTCTGTGTCCTACTGAGCTACAGAGGGCAGACCCAAGCAGGTACGATTTGTCTTATTTTTGGCAGAAAATATACTTAAATAGGTACATAGATATATTATATCCCTAGTAAAAATCCAGAAACCTTCCATATCCCTTTAAGAGAAAAAGCTAGGTCTTCCCATTTAGAAAAAGAAAGTCACAGCTAATATCTGCTGATTTGAGAAAAATAAATAATATAAAAGAGAATATAAATTGAGACATCTTTTATTAAATATACTTTATGTGATATATCATTTTAAATTATCATCTGCTAACACCCTTAAAAACATAAAAATAACCCCAGCATACTCAAAATGAATAAGAACTACTGAAATGTAGGCACACAAAAATGCCTTTGTTCAAACATAATGATATCACAATGTCTGAACTTTGAGTCATTGCTTTCTTTAGTGATCTGTTCCACTCAGGCCTCTCTAACATTTGTGCCTTCAGTCAAAAAACTTTTTGCACGCAAGAATATTTAACTTACCCCAAGACAAAAGTTCAGTTAAAGTAATATTGCTCTGGGAAAATTAATGCTAATCAAATACTCCTAAAGAATAATTGCAAACACACGCTACATATCAAGACTGTCTATTGGTAACAATTGTTTGCCGCATACAGATTAAGAAAGCGAAAAATATCAAAGTAATAATTAAATTCCAGAATTAACTCTCCTTTCCAGATGTATAGTACTGCCCTGGTGGTATAATTGATGGCTGCTGAAAATGAGCACGCTTTGAAGCATCTAAAAAGGGAGTGTTTCAAAACACCGTAATTTTACCATTTTAAGATGTTTTTCTGTGATAATGATGCATCACTTACAAACATCTGCTGCCTGTATCCTAGCTTGATCCACTATCACAGAGAAGTAGACTTAGAGTTATGATCTGTTCATAGCTGGTCATGAAAGGAGTTTGGGGACTTACAAAACGACATATTGTAATAAAGTTATCAAATTATAACATGTAGTATGAATGAAAAAGAGATTGAACATGGCCACTTCCATAGTCTTAAGACGATAGCATAGCTTTTCATTTAACAATTTATTTTACAGTTCTATACTGAAATGTAGTGCCTTATCAATGTTGCTCAGAGATTAGACACTTAAATATTGTTAATATCTGAGAAATTATTATTTTATAGTTTAGCTGAAAATATTTACATCAAGTCTCCAACAAACCACATTGCTGGAAAAATACTTTGAAATAGCAACCTGGTGCTATTTAGTAGATGGAAAAAAGCAGAGGACTACCAGTAATATCTTAATAAGTCATTAAACAGTTTATGTCTTAACTTATCTGTATGAAACTTGTAATTTTATCCAATTCAGCTGTCCTTTGGGCTCACTGAAGGTCCATTAACTGAATAACTATCTGCCAAAAACTTCTTATTTCTCCTTCATGACTAGTAACTGTTTTCCTCTGATGTTAAAGCCTAGTGATACCTCATGGGAAATGATAAACTAACATACATTAATGGGTGAAGTGTAGGAAAGTCTTTCCACTCCTATATTATCCTATAAGCGCACACGTACAATAGACATCTCCATAACATTTCCAGTGCTTCACTCTAGTCCATTGTCTCTGATATAAGACATAACATTGTGTGTTCTAAATTAGAAACAAATTTACAATTAAGATTGTATACTCCCTATTATACTTTAGGCCTTAGTGAATATTATCATTGTTTTAATTGAATTTACAGAGATTTCAACAATATTGTATATGTAAATCAATGTTATTTATATTGATTTAAAAAAAAACAGATCTTATAAGCACTTCTTAATAAAATAGAGTACAGAAACATAAAAAAATAAAAAAGGTGCCATATATTATATACCAAGTAAAATGCAGAAACCGTCCATATCCCTGTAAGGCAGCTGATTTACTACTACACCCCCACACTAGGCCTTCAAAGTGTGTATACAAGTTGATATATTTAAAATAGAATATGTCCCAGTAACAGTCCAAGCTTATTATTTATATGTCCTATGTAGATATTGTTTTGTGTTTCAGCAAGTAAAACTTCAGATTATATGAAGCGCACAGCAAGTTAGGCAGCAGCTTTTGGATTTCATGGTCCATGAATCAATTCTTTATAGAGACTTTATAATTTTTTTGTTTTTTAAAAATAAGACATTTGTTATTTTAGTTATATGATAAATTAATTTAATTATTTCAACTATATTACTTCACATAATAATTCAAATAATGATTGATTTGTCACAGTGCTTGCTAGAAAATAATTAAGAAGTTACAAATTACATTAGCCACTGTCTGATTTAAAGGCTCGTCACACAACTCTAATTAATATTCATTACAACTGAGTGGTTATAAAGCAGTACTCATTCAGACAGTGATGATACACCAAAATCCCTTGATTCTATTAACAATAACTCTATCATCGGTTTTAAAAAAGAAAACACTTTTTCCACATGCTTTTTCACTCTAATGGTGCAGTGCAGACATGGGGAGTTCAATGGTTTATAAATTGTATATATTTTTTTACTTCTCTGATGTACATATCCCTATGTTCAACGCAAGACAAGTGGTTGTGCAGTTTTGGACAGTGCAGACATATCTTATTTATGTAATGTCAGAACTGCTCTACACCCCTCCCAGTGGTCTGTCACAGACTCTGTCATCTTAAGGTGGATTTGTATAGTTACCAGCATATATACCAAGAATGATAAACAAGCAGAAAGAGTGTTATACAGACCTGGGGGGGGGGGGGGGTTCAGTGGCTGGCACTGATGGAACACACAAGGTAGCTGATTTTACATTATACCGCAAATGAAACAGTTAAATTAGAATGGGGTCCTAAGGCGCCTACTTGAATGGCCCCACTTCTTCCGGGGCAGGAACTGCGATATATGTCCCTGTATGAATAGAGTTGCACAATGTTTATTTATTGTACATATTTAATTATTTTTATTGTTTCTTGTTCTATCAATATGTGGAGCTGTCCCAATAAAGTAGGGTCCTGCTGGAGAATTACAAAGCATGAGCAGTAGTTCTTTCTAGGGGAATATACAATCCAAAGACTGGGAATAACTAAACCCAATTTTGGTGTAAGAGACCAATGGTAGGAGAGTGTCCCTTGAAGTGGAACCCTAAACCACAACAGTTGTGGTGGAAGTCTGGGAACCAAGAAAGAGAATCAAGACTTGAGGACCAGCAAGGCCAGTGGAAAAGGTGGCACTTTCTTGGAGTTACTGGATTTACAAAGTAGGTGCAAGATGTTTGCTTGTGAATTGTTTGGCGCTGATGGAACACACAAGGTCTGTTTAAAATGTAGTGGTCAACCAAAAAGAAAAGAAAAACAATGGCAATTCTGCAAGATATCATAATATCATGATCTAGAACACACACATGGAAAACTGCTGGCTCCTAAAAAAATTCTCAAACTATAATGCATCATCTAAGAAGGGCTTCCTTCCAGGCTCCTTGAAAACAGCTTGTGTGTCTCTTTATATTATTTTTACTTAAAGGGCCTCTGTATTGCTTTTACAAGTGAAGCTCTTGTGTCTGTTTGCTGAGCATAGGCTATTAAAACAATATGCAATTGAAATTAACATTATTTATTAGCTTTTAAACTGTGTGTTTTCTCCTCAAGCACAGCTGCGTGTCTCCTCCTAGTTGTGTCTACCCAGGGTTGTGGCCAGTTCATCTTGCGTGCTGGACCAAAAATAAAGTCTGACCCGTGTAGGTTCTGCTTCAGGCTGAGCATGCTCAGTAAAGCGGTTGGGGCTATGTTGATCCTTGCCCTTTCACTGGGCGGGGTCTAAGGGGCAGGTGCAAGCATGTTATATTAGGGCTGTTATCTCTATGCAGGCAGTGGTGATGGAGCTAATGATGTAATGGGGCAAGGCCAGTGACATCAGCTCAGCCAGCTTCCAAGCTCCATGATAGTCCAACATGCAGGTAGAGCTGACCACAAACCTGATAGACACAGGTAGGAGAAAAAAGGCAGATCTGCTTGAGGAGAAAACTGACAACTTAAAAGCTAAGGAAAAAAATGCTTTATTTATTTAAAACTGTATACTGATTTTAATAGTCTGTGCCCAGCAAAGAACATATGCATCTTACTTCTTACTACTAACTACTTAATTCAGTACAGTGGTCCTTTAATCCAGTAAGAAAAGTTTAAGACTAACAGAGTAAGTTTGAAGCAATCTGAATTTTACTTAGCGTATTAATAAAGGTTAAAGACTCAAAGAGTAAGCATCAATCCGCCTAAAAGGTAGAGGTATACATGTGTGCTTTTCCATGAACACATTAATAAAGCATACATGTGTTCCTTAATGCCCTGTAATACTTTCTGATTTTACAAAAGCTGACCCCTGGGGCACGTTAAAGAAGCACTGTCATGGACCTAAAAATGTGATCTATTAAAAGACCTTAATATATATAATGCCTTGAATAATATAAATGTTTGTATCTACTACTGCCAGTGCATTAACAGATAGAATCCCTGAAGCAAATAACAATTTGGTATAAAACATAAAAACATCAAGGCTTTGTTTATGTTTTACTTCCAAAAAATATTTTCCCCATTATCGCTAGTCAAAAGATGATATAGAAAAACAAAATACCACAGTTGTCCTTTAAAAAGACTAGTTCATCTAAAGAACCTTTTTTTTTTTACAGTAAATCATTCCTGAGGTATTCTAAATTTCTGGTGCAGCTCCTGTGGCTCAGAGTGCTAACTCCATAATAATATTGGGGGACATTGTTTTGGCCACCACAGAGATGGAGAAGTGATTAGTATTCTAGAACTGCTCATTTACATAATAATGATTAATCTTTGGAATTATTAATTTAAGAAGTAAATGGCCAATAAAATGTATAGCTAATGCTTTTTAAGAATAACTTGAAAATGTTTTAATGTTGTGTGATAGTCCCAAAATATTTTTTTTCTTTAGTATTTAACCCAGTCTTCAAAGACCTCATGCATTAGTGAATAAACTGTAATATAGTGTAATATAGTTGGTGAAGTCTAATCTTAGCAACTCCTTCTGTATCAATAACTTGTTTGGTGTAAGGGAAGTTGTGAGCGATACCATTAAGCTATAACATAGTAGGCATATCAGATAAACTGCTGTCCACTGGAGAAGGAACTGGCAACCAACTACAGTATCTTTGCCAAGAAAACTTTATGGATGAGCAGAACCAGACACAAGATGTTACTGGTCACGGAGAGTCAGACACAACTGAATGACTTAACACCAACAATCTTAGCAAACAGCCTAATTTTTTAAAATATATTTAATATTTGTAGCCTATGTTGCGGATGTCTCTTTAAGCCTGGTCTTGACCTTACTATTACCTACCAGCTGTTCTTATGCTCATTGTTTGCTATGTATTGTATTATAAAGTGCTGTGTACACTGCTCATACTATATGAATACCAATATGTAAACACACATCTTTCTCCTAACCATATTAGTATAACATGCCACAAAATATTATGCTTTTGAAAAGGAAGAAATGGACAGGCGCATCTGATCTCTATTCTAAAACAACCTCAAAATAATGTTTCTATGTATAATTCTTAATTCATTTTTTTCCCAACTAACACATTTTTTTCAAAACCACACACATAGGTGATCAAGCTTTAAATAAGTGCATTGATTTATATCTAAAGAAAGCATGATTTATAAAATACACTTAAAAATAATGATTTTTAGGTTTGCAAACATGGTTTAATGCTAACATATTAATAAAATAGTGTTACAGTATATTAAATATGGTGCCATGAGTCTCTCTTGGTAAGAAATCACCCTGCTGTTCTGTCTTGAGAATGAAAGTCCTCATACATTCACCAGGTAAGTACAAACAAGAACAAATCACAGCATAAGCTATTAAGCAAACATAGCAGATAGAATTATAGTATAAAAGTACATAGAAGCAAAATACAAAACTTACCAGAACTTTAGGTTTATCTGCAGCTCCTGTAACTCTGTCCTCTACAGTAACAACCCAATTCCTGCACAGAAGGAAGTGCAAATGAAACTTTTCAATAGACCTTGCCTCTGTTAGGCTGGTATGAACCCTTCACTGCATTTGCATGTCTCCACCCTGTCATCTGGTTTTCATTCAATTCACTGGTTTTAGTCACATGCGCCACCTACTGTCTTCCATGTGTATTACAGTTATGGCTTTTTTTGTTCGTTTAGTTGAGCATATGCAATGTGTATATGTATGAATGAGTTTTAGAAAAGACAGAGATCCAAGCAGTGACCGAAAGAACAAGAGCATTATTACTACATGAGGAGCATGTACAGTAAACGTGCATATATATACCTATATATATATATATATATCACATATTATAATTGTCCCGCTACGAATCGTCGTCACACTGTTTGCGTGGTCTGTACAATTTAGCGGGCTTAGCGATGAGCGCCGCAGGCGCTCATCGCCTGCGCGAGGCGAGCCGTTAAACCGTAGTACTTTAGCGGGCTTAGGGATGAGCGCCGCAGTTGCTTATCGCCCGGTGAGCTTCGCGCAGCGAGGCGAGCCGTTAAACCGTAGTACTTTGGCAATGAGCGCCGCAGGCGCTCATTGCAGGCGAGGCGAGCCGTTAAACCCTAGCACTTTGGCAATGAGTGCCACAGGCGCTCATTGCAGGCGAGCCGTTAAACCGTAGCAAAAAAATACGTCCGCAACTCGCAAACATGAAAAAAAATACAAACACAATAAATAGACACAGCACATACATAAAAAGCTTAACGACAGCAAGAGGGAGCATCCACGACCTCAAAAAAAACAAGTTACACCTTCATTTTGCTCAAACTAAAACAGTTTAGACACAAAAAAATTCTCGAAGCAACAGAAAAAATGGCGGCCGAACAAAACAAAAACGAGGCTACAGCACTCTAACCACGGATAACACTTACGGATAATCCGCTAAGACGCATACTACACAATACGAAATGGCAAAAAACGGACGCAACATGCGGACAGGAATAAAGCAAAAACACAATAAATAGACACAGCACATACATAAAAAGCTTACCTACAGCCAGAGGGAGCATCCAGGACCTCAAAAAAACTACTTACACCTTCATTTAGCTAAAAATAAAACAGTTTAGACACTAAAAAATTCTCGAAGCGAGAGAAAAAATGTCGGTTGAACAAAACGAAAACGAGGCTACAGCACTCTAACCACGGAAAACACGTATGGATAATCCGCTAAGACGCATACCACACATTACCCGCCATTAAACGACGTACGGATGATCCGCTAAGACGCATACCACACATTACCCGCCATTTTACGATAATGCGGAAGTGAACAACTACGCTAACGGTTTCGGCTTGCGCACGCACACTATTACACTGCACACGTTCATCACGCTTACACAGCACCTCCACACCACTAATGCTGCAGCAACATCAACACTGATTGCCAGCTCTTCAACACAATGCATAAAAATAGGTAAAGTATATTCATTTATTAATTTGTATTATATATTTCAGTAGTACACACAAAACAACATTAGCCACCTTACAATTCCATATGTATATTAATAACTTAACAACTTTCCAAACATACACATCTCATTGCCGTTATTTTTTGACGGGCAATATGCTAGTATATATATAGTGGACCCTTGGTTCTCGACGTCCTTATAACTCAGCATTTTCGATACTCATCGATTGCTCGCTACTCAGCATGTCTTATGGCTCGGAACTTGCCGCTTGCTCAAAACTCGATGAGCTCGCACAACCCCACGTCCTGTCTTTCAGGAAGTGAAATAGAGTTCAGTACTGTGGCGTAGCTGATTTAACATTATACCACAAATGAAACAGTCTGATTAGAATGGGGGCCTAAGGCGCCTACTTGAATGGCCCCACTTCTTCCTGGGCGGGAACTGCGATATATGTCACTGTATCAATGGAGTTGCACAATGTTTATTTATTGTACATATTTAACTATTTCTATTGTTTCTTGTTCTATCAATATGTTGAGCTGTCCCAATAAAGTGGGGTCCTGCTGGAGAATTACAAAGCATGAGCGGAAGTTCTTTCTAGGGGAATTTACAATCCAAAGACTGGGAATAACTAAATCCAATTTTGGTGTAAGAGAGTAGGAGAGTGTCCAATGAAGTGGAACCCCAAACCACAGCAGTTGTGGTGGAAGTCTGGGAACCAAGAAAGAGAATC
Organism: Discoglossus pictus; assembly: GCA_027410445.1. Taxonomy (NCBI): domain Eukaryota; kingdom Metazoa; phylum Chordata; class Amphibia; order Anura; family Alytidae; genus Discoglossus; species Discoglossus pictus. The sequence continues at coordinate 237,290,831 of CM050163.1, forward strand.
AAGACTTGAGGACCAGCAAGGCCAGGGAAAAAGGTGGCACTTTCTTGGAGTTGCTGGATTTACAAAGTGGTGCAAGATGTTTGCTTGTGAATTGTTTTGCTTATTACTGTTTCTATATTGTATAAAACCCATGTGCATTAGATTCTGCATTAGTTTTTTTTTCCTACTTTTTTTTTTTTATGTGACATGTGGATTGAAATCAAGTGACTCTAACTACTGAAGAATGTTGGAAGACCATGGTTTGGGACTTGATTTATAGTACACAGATATTAAGTTTTGTTAGCAGTGTTTTCACTAATTGGTTTGCACATTATTTAGCTACAAATAAACAGATTGATAATTCATATTGTAGATTATTGTAATGTTAAATGGCAAAAAAAATACTTAATATACCACCTGATTTTTAACGCTAAAACACATATTATTTTTATTTTTTATAATCATATATATAGCACTTAGTTTAGATAATGAAGCGATAGATGTGTCTGGGTGCTGCAGTCCACAGGGTTACAAAGAGTTGGACATTAAACGACTAAACAACAACAACAAAAAAACATATATATATATATTACCGCTTAGAAATACGGTAAATCAGGTAGTTTATTAATATGGGGCAGAAATAAAAAAATATGTGTGAGATTGATAATGCTTGAAATTATTGTATGCAAAATGTATATTAAAGAAAATATATATATATATATAAACTAATTGTTCTTTGGTACATACATTGTTAAATTACATTGTCCACACACATGTAACTGTTTATTATATAATTACAATTTTAATTTATTCATTCATTAACATTTCAATGTAATTAACCTTTGGTAGTGGCTTGAGTAAAAGGTGGCACAAGTAACTGTTAAATTATAATTTAATTTATTATTTATTCTATGTATTATAGTATTTCCTTTTTAATATCTATGTATTATATTATTTCCTAGGCAGCTGGCCTGTTTGCCTAGCTACAGCTATGACTATCACTATACTAAGACCACTCTTCCACTATACTAGAAGCCCAGGTGCCGATTATGAAGCCTAATTGGTGGGATCCCCTGTCGTGGCCAGTCCAGCTGGCTGGGTGTCTTAAAACATATGCTCATGTTTTACTTCACAATTGCTCTTTTATTGTATGATGTATTGGTTCATTATCCTACTTCAGCGGGTAGCCTCACTGTATAGGGTCTGTTAGTAGAGGTATAATGTAATACTGTAATAAAAAATAAAGAGAGGAAGTACTGAAGGCTTTTAATTGTCTCACCAAATAATGCCCAGTCAAGAGATCTAACTTCAATTAACTTGTAGTGGTATGGGGCCTTATAAAGAAGAGGGACCTGAAGACTCCTGATTTCTTACACTCACTTTTAACCACTACAGGTACAGTGCCTTGCAAAAGTATTCACCCCTCTTGACTTTTTACCTATTTTGTTACATTACAGCCTTAAATTCAATGTTTTGTTAATCTGAATATTATGTTTCGGTTCAGAACACAATAGTCTAAGTTGGTTAAGTAAAATAAGAAAAATATATCCATAAAACTATTTAAAAAAAACAGAAAACAGAAAATTGGCATGTGCGTATCTTTTCACACCCTTTATTATGAAGCCCATAAAAAGCTCTGTTGCAACCAAGTACCTTCAGAGGCCACATAATTAATGAAATGATGTCCACCTGTGTGCAATCTAAGTGTCACATGATCTGTCATTACATATACACACCTTTTTTTAAAGGCTCCAGTTGCTGCAACACCTAAGCAAGAGGCACCACTAACCAAACACTGCCATGAAGACCAAGGAACTCTCCAAACAAGTAATTGACAATGTTGTTGAGAAGTACAAGTCAGGGTTAGGTTATAAAAAAATATCCAAATATTTGATGATCCCCAGGAGCACCATCAAATCTGTCATAAACAAATTGAAAGAACATGGCACAACAGCTAACCTGCCAAGAGACGACCGCCCACCAAAACTCACGGACCGGGCAAGGAGGGCATTAATCAGAGAGGCAGCACAGAGACCTAAGGTAATCCTGGAGAATCTGCAGAGTTCCACAGCAAAGACGAGTATCTGTACATAGGATGACAATAAGCCGTACGCTCCATAGAGTTGGGCTTTATGGCAGAGTGGCCAGAGGAATGCCATTACTTTCAGCAAACAACAAAATGGCACGTTTTGAGTTTGCAAAAAGGCATGTGGGAGACTCCCAAAATGTATGGAGAAAGGCTCTCTGGTCTGATGAGACTAAAATTTAACTTTTCGGCCATCAAAAAAAAAGCTTTGTCTGGCGCAAACCCAACACATCACATCACCCAAAGAACACCATCCCCAAAGTGAAACATGGTGGTGGCAGCATCATGCTTTGGGGATGTTTTTCAGCAGCCGGGACTGGGAAACTGGTAATATATATATATATAGATGGATGGTGCTAAAATACAGAGATATTCTTGAGCAAAACCTGTACCACTCTGTGTGTGATTTGAGGCTAGGACGGAGGTTCACCTTCCAGCAGGACAATGACCCCAAACACACTGCTAAAGTAACACTTGCGTGGTTTAAGGGGAAACATGTAAATGTGTTGGAATGGCCTAGTCAAAGCCCAGACCCCAATCCAATAGAAAATCTGTGGTCAGACTTAAAGATTGCTGTTCACAAATGCAAACCATCCAACTTGAAGGAGCTGGAGCAGTTTTGCAAGGAGGAATGGGTAAAAATCCCAGTGGTAAAATGTGGCAAGCTCATAGAGACTTATCCAAAGCGACTTGGAGCTGTGATTGCCGCAAAAGGTGGCTTTACAAAGTAGTGACTTTAGGGGGGTTAATAGATATGCACATTGACTTTTTATGTCATTATGTCCTATTTGTTGGTTGCTTCACAATAAAAAAAAAAAAAAAAAAAATACATCTTCAAAGTTGTGGGCATGTTCTGTAAATTGAATGATGCAAATCCTCAAACAATCCGTGTTAATTTCAGGTTGTGAGGCAACAAAACACGAAAAATGCCAAGGGGGTGAATACACTGTATGTAACCTATATCACAATACCATTTTGAGTGAATTGAAATTGGTTACATGCTCCCTCTTCCCTCGAGAGTATGTGATGGGCAGCATGCACTGTCTCCACAGCATACAAGATCAGGGTTACAACAAGTATTTGTAAAAGATTGAAAATAATATTGAATCATTTGAAGAGATTATAGATACATGAAATAATATATTATAATTAGACATTTTGGAACATTTGTGGATATTAAAGGACCACTTAATTCAGCACAGTTTGGAGCAGACCACTGTAAAGATCTCCTAAAAGCATGTTATAATTCTTTAAGAATTGTTGAAATACTTGCATTTTTTACCGATAAATTAATAAAATAAATCATTGTTTACATGTGTCACTAGCAAACCCTCAGAGAGACCCACAGCAACTCTGTTCTTGAAACCCTAACACATGTGTTTACTAAGATCACAAAGGACTTGAGTCTTGTTTTAACAACTGTGACATGTTGTTTTTGTGTATAGTGTTTAAGGGATATTGTGTGTTTTACTACTATTGTAATAGCCTGTTCTTACCTATATTATTCGTAGCACCCAAACTGGAGCCCATAGCATGTAACTGGTCGGAACTATTTTCCAGCTCAGGTAACACAGACCCTTCTGTGACATCATCTCTGACCCCACATACACAGTTCTATACTGCTATCCATCTTGTTGATGCTTGTGCACTCTTGCAGGAAATTCAAACTTTTCTCTCCCCAATTGATGTTAATGTTGATTTTCCTTATGGTTCGTTGTCTTTCTGAAATAACCTGGATGGGAGTCTCTGTCTGGTGAGCTAAGCAAAGGTATGTGGTTCTATTTCTTGTATGATGTGCTATCCTAATTAAAAGGGATCTGATTCTCCTGCTTCTCCATAAATGATGTTCGGGAACAAGCACAGTACCTTACCACTCTGTCACACCCTGGGTGACAGTTAACACTTCACAAATTCATCTGTGCAGAGAATGTAATGCTGGAAACTGCTAAATAGGTCAGTTGTGGGTGAACTGTTTGCAGCATTCCTGAGTTTAGGGAAAAACTGCTATAAATCTTTGTCTTCACCGTGCCTCCACAGCAGAGTGTCAACATATGTTATTAATCAGTGTGTTTGTAAACAGACCTAAAACTTTAGATTTTTTTGCTGTTATTAATGTAATTAACAAAATAGATCATCATACAATCTTGTGCTCTTTCATACCATGAAGCGCACATACAGTGAGGTAACTGGCCCTTTACCTAGTGTGTCTATTAAATAATTATTCAATGAATTATATATTTTATGCTGAATAAACTTGTTAATGTAGACTTGGTTTTGTTTTGTGATATATGTACTGATTTGAAATGCAAGCTTTATGTCTGGGTGTCACATTATGTTCATTTGAATTACATTTATATTCAATGAATGATGACATTTAATATCCAACTGGGAGCCTTTGCTGTTACATGTATATTAGACCCCAACAGCCTTATTAAATTGCGATTCGGCAAATTTAAAAGGGCTCTATTTAAGCACATAGCATATTTTTTTACAGACGTTTTTAGTTATTGAACTTCTGTCCAAAAGCAAAGTCTTCACTAACTAAAAACTTCTGTAAAAAAAATATGCTATGTGCTTAAATAGAGCCTTTTTAAATTTGCTGAATCACAATTTAATAAGGCTGTTGAAGTCTCTATTCTTGTGTGTCCCTTCTCAACCTATATTACACCAGTTCATCTTTCAGGCACTAGGACGATTTAAGCTATTCCACTGTGGTGAAATTGTTAAATTGGATTTGAAGCACTGAAATAATTTTTGCTTTGCTTTATTTGAAGAGCTTCATGTTTTTTTGTAAGGCATTATTACACTGGAACTGTGTCCTTTGCAACTGCTTTCAGTACCTGCTCTCAGTCAAGTCCAAAAGCTACTACTCACCAGGTGCGTAGGGACTTTAGGGGACACACAAAATGCTGAAATTACACTCATGCATTACTGGAGTTTGCGATGGAGCAGTTTGTCTCTCCCAGGAAAGCTTTGACCCAGGAAAGCTTTTCACTCCCACCCTTTTTAGCAATCCTGGGATGATGCAATGAGCAGCCAGGACTCAAAAGGCTACCTGGAAAGAGGAACATAAAGAGTATTTGCACAAAGGCACTCATAACATTGTAATTAAAAATGGCTAGTATACTTTTTCAGACATGTATTTTCGCATCACTACACCTGACTTTTGTATTTATTTTTTTACTGTAGCAATATATTCAGTTGATTTATATATTTTCAACTCACTTCTTCTCTTTGTTCTTTATTCTGTTTTTTTTCCAGTCTTGACTTTTCCCCATCTCACTTTCTAGTTCCTCTCTCTGCCTTCTGTTTCTTGCTCTTCACTAATCTCTCTTCCCTTTCCCTTCTTTTTGCTCATCGGCCATATCCCACCAACCCTCCCATACATTATTTTCCCCTTGTAAAGTATCATGTAGCAATTAAAAAAAGAGGGAATGGGGAGGGAGACAGCCTGTGAAGCAGTGATATGATAGTGAGGTTGGAGGAAGCATGCGCAATATAGTGATTTATTAGTGAGATGGGAGGAAGTCTTTCTTATACATTGATGTGATAGTGACCCCCAAGGACCCCCATGGCACTGTAGGTAAAAAAAAAAAAAAAAGCAGTACACTAAAAAAATTAAAATGCACATACAATTAAAAAAAAACGAAATCACAGAAAATAAAGAAAATTACATAAAAATAATATAAATCTTCAAGAAAAAAAAATCAGGATTAAAACAAGAAAAAAAACAGAATTAAAGCTGTGAATAAAAATGAATAATACTTACCCACCTAAATGCAAAGATCATCAACGCCCCAGTCCTCAATGTCCTGCCCTGGTCTAATCAGGCTATCCATCGGTATTGAAGAACATCAGGTTTTCTTCAATCGTGATTGAAACCCATGTCCTCATCTTCTGGCTGGGAAAGGTCCTCCATCTCAAAAAATGCGACCCTAAAATTTAACTAGGAGGAGCTCCCCAGCTGCAAATGGCCATTGCCTCACTTTTGGTCCCTTAAATGGTAATCTTATATGCATTCTGATTGATGTCTGATTGATGTCTGTCCATTTTCATGGGAAATTAAATCTAACCAAGCAGAATGCTCAGATTGATGGACCTTATTTTGATTGATTTACCACTATTCATATATTATACCACTACATAATATACTGTTTACAACGGCCAGTCTCTTCCATTAATGAACTACTTCCCACCAATATAACATTTCTTATCAGAGCTTAAGCTGTGATCCATTGTTCACAGAAGAACCAATACTGTCCATTCAGTTCTTTGAACCTCACATACAGTATGTCAAATTAAAAAGAACCACTGTAGTTCCATATATATTATTATTATTATCGTTTATTTATAACGCGCCAACATATTCCGTAGCGTTGTACATAAGATACGTTCAAGACAAAGATACATACAAATTAACACATAGTAAAACAAGGAGGGCCCTGTCTTTGAGCCTCGAATCCATAGTGTCCATGGTGCTTTCCCTAAAACACCTTGTGGGATTGAAACTCGCAGACTTACATCCTAAAGGTATTGTGTGAGGAAAAGGAGGGAGAGAGATTTGAGAGTGTGTTAGGGTGGAAGGTGATACGCTTCTCTGAAGAGACGTGTTTTTAGAGAGGTTTTGATTGTTTTGAGGCTGGAGGATAATCTGATGGAGCGAGGCAAGGAGTTCCAGAGAATAGGGGCAGCACGAGAAAAGTCCTGAAGGCGAGAGTGAGAGGAGGTGACAAGAGTTGCGGAAAGAAGAAGGTCATTAGCAGAGCGAAGAGGGCGGGTGGGGGAGTATTTAGAGATGAGACCCGAAATGTATGGGGGAGTGCTCTTGTTGAGGGCTTTGAAAGTTAGGGTCAGGATTTTACATTTTATTCTGGAGGCTATGGGAAGCCAGTGGAGAGATTGACAGAGAGGTGATGCAGACACTAAACGTTGTGTACGGAAGACGAGTCTAGCAGAGGCATTCATAATGGATTGAAGTGGAGATAGTCGGGTGGTGGGTAGGCCAGCAATATACAACACACTATGTTAAAAAGTAACAGCCTTATTAAATTCCAGCCTCATAAATAAGAGTCTTCTACTTAAACCCTACGTACTGCAACATTTCTCAAAGTTACGACGCTATTAAATTAGCCCTGCTGCGAGCAATGTGTGAGCTACGCAGCAGGGCCATCTGTATGAACACTGCGAAAATGTACATGAGGAGTGACAGCCTGCGAGATTATCTTGCAGGCTCCCACACCTCATCAATTAGTGCAGGGGTCCTGAACGGGACCTCTGCGGCAGTCCCCACATAAGCCCTGCCGTGGGGGTACTCCAATTACCCACCCGGCACCTAAAATTAACCCCTCTATATGCGGGGGTCCCCATTGGGACCCCCGAAGTGTCCCCACATTAACACCTTGCAGCGGGGGTCCCTGATCGGCACCGATCAGGCCCCCGCTGCATTTAAAACTTTAAAATTCCCTGCTGCGGCTCCTTAAAGGGCCCCCGGCACACTATTAACAATCCAGGCTGCGGCACCTAAAGTTAACCCCCCTCTATGCTGGGGGTCACCATCGGGACCTCCGAAGTATCCCCACATTAACCCCTTGCTGCAGGGGTCCATAGGGACCCCCGCAGCCCCCCCACATTAACCTCTTGCAGCGGAGCTCCCCGAACGGCACCGATCTTGACTCCACTGCATTTAAATTTTAAAATTTTCCGCCTTGCAGGTCCTTAAAGGACCGTAAAGGTCCTGAAAGTACTAGCACTAAAAAATATTAACCCCAGGCAACTAAAATTAACCCAATAACTCATGTAGTTAGTAGATGGTCTTTGATATTCAGCTGATATTACTTTAAATGGTTCCAGTGTTTGTCCCTGAAATAAGTCCTTGAAAGTTTTTTTACCCCATTTCTCCCATGATATATTTAAAAAAGGAGTTAGCTCTAGTGACAATTTATGTATTGGAGTATTTGGGGCTGGGAATTTTACCAATTCATTTTTTTTATTATAATTAACCACCATTTTATTAAGGTTTTTTATTAGGAATCCTATTATCTAGCTTCTTATCCCAAAATATGTGATGTAAATTAATGTTTTTAACTAACTCATTCTCTATAAGTAAAAATGTAGGTTTATTTTCTTTTAATGTATATTTTGAAAGATGTACCAAATTAATAGCATTTGAGTATTGGATAATGTTCGGTGCTGCCAGGCCTCCTCTGGAGAAGGTTCTCGAGATAATTTCTTGTTTAATTCGGGATTTTTTATGTCTGTATATAAATGTATCCATTATTTTTTAAAATTGTTTTACATTTTTAATTGAGATCTTTAAGGGAAGACTTCTCAAAATATATGTTATTTTTAGCTTAGAATTAGGGTTTGTGTATGTAGTTAGCATTTTAATTATTTTATTTTAGCTTAGTATTAGGGTTTCTGGATGTAGTTAGGATTTATTGTATATTAGATAGATAGGGGGATGTATTTGATATAGTTAGGATTTTTTGTATATTAAATAGATTGTATGTTAGATAGATAGGGGGTATTGCATTTTATTTGTATTGTATGTATTGTATGTAATGTATTGTATGTAATGTATTGTATGTATGTATTGTATTGTGTATGTCTGTCCTTCCTTTTCAGGTGTGTTTTTTTTCTGTAGTGGGGGGGGTTGTAATGTATTTTTTTTATTTTCATTAATGTATGTTTTTTTATTTTTGGTGACATAGGTTTTTTATTTTCTGTAATGTAGGTTTTCTTATTTTTGGTGACTTAGTTTTTTTTATTTTCTATAATGTAGGTTTTTATTTTTGGTGACTTAGGTTTTTTTATTTTCTGTCATTAGAGTGATGGGGGGTTAATTAGGGGGTAGGTAGTGTTGATAGGTAGTGTAAGTGTTAATAGATTAGTGTAGAGGGGGTTAGTTTAGATTTAATGGTTTATTGGGGGTTATAGTGTAGTGTTTGTAGTTAGTGTCATGATGGTCCTTGAGGACCGTCATGGCACTTATGTGGTTAATGTTTTAACAGCCCCATAAGGGTCATAATATATCCTTATGGGACTGATGGGGTTAAATAGAGGCTTATGGGGGTCTGTATTGACCCCCATGAGGGACAGGGTTAATTAAGGCCTTATGGGGGTCTGTATTAAACCCATGAGTGATAGGGTTAATGTAGGCCTTATGGGGGTCGTTATTGACCCCTATGAGTGACAGGGTTAATTATTGGCCTTATGGAGGTCTGTATTGACCCCCATGAGTGACAGGGTTAATTAAGGCCTTATTAGGGTCTGTATTGAACCCCATGAGTTATAGGGTTAATTATTGGCTTATGGGGGTCTGTATTGACCCCCATGAGTTATGGGGTTAATTTTTGGCATATGGTGGTCTGTATTGACCTCCATGAGTTATGGGGTTAATTAATGGCTTATGGGAGTCTGTATTGACCCCCATGAGTTATGGGGTTCATTATTGGCTTATGGGGGTCTGTATTGACCCCCATGAGTTATGGGGTTAATTTTAGTTGCCTGGGGTTAATATTTTTAGTGTGAGTCCTTTCAGGACCTTTGCGGTCCTTTAAGGACCCTCAAGGCGGGAAATTTAAAAATGTAAATGCAGCAGGGACCTGATCTATGCAGATCAGGCACCCCCGCTGCAAGGGGTAATGTGGGGACACTTCAGGGGTCCTGATGGGGACCCGCAGCATGGAGGGGGGTTAAATTTATTTGCAGCGACTGGGATTGTAAATAGTGTGTCGCGGGCCGTTTAAGCAGCCGCGGCGGGGAATTTATAATTTTTAAATGCAGCGGGGGCCTGATCTATGCAGATCGGGGACCTCCGCTGCAAGGGGTTAATGTGGGGGGGCTGCATCGGTCCCGACAGGAACCCCTGCAGCATGGGGATGTGTATAGGGAGCAGGGGGGAGCCTGACACGGCTGTCTCTGACTGCTCCGAGGCAGCACATAGAGGCGTTAGGATCCCTTGCGGGCACTTTTTGTGCCCGTAGGGATTCTTCCGAGGTGCGAGAATCCCTCTTAGATTTACGGCTGCTTGTGACTCCGCAGCTCTCTCGGAGCCTATTCTCGGCCATTTTGTCGGAGTCATCTCGCAAAGCAGGCTGCGAGGTAGTCAGTCCTTGCAAACAGCAAAAAAACTGCCTTTTGCGAGGACCGAGAGAACTACAAGGGAGAATTTAATGAGGCACTAAATTTGTTAATGGGCAAAAAAACTTGACTTCTGGGAGGCAGGCAAAACATCCGAGATTCACGCCCAGTATGAGATCATCTTTAATCAAGGATCCAAAAATGAGGAAACCAAGAGGAGGACTAAGGTATAACACATTTAATTTTACCGCTGAAATCAGACAGTCCAATAGGGAAGTGCCCTGCTGAGTCCGGGAATTACAAACCCTCCCTGTGGTTTGATTCCCAGTGTTATGCTGTCCTATGGGCCTAAATGTCTCTCTTACGGAGGAATTAGGGCGTCAACACGGTGCACTAGTAGAGAGCATATTGTTAAACTTTTCAGTAATGATAATAATAATAATAAACTCTGCATTGCATCCCTCAGCAAGTAATAACTGCTTTTTCATCACTAATAGTAAGTATTCAGATAAAGAACACATAGATATTGCAGTTGTAGTTTTGTTTAAGACTTGCTTTCAACAGTTCCTCAGTATTTAAAATTACTGATTTAAATAATCCAGACTGCTCCAAAACCTAAAGATTTTCCTTTTTATGAAACTGTGAAAACGCCCATAGGATCACTTTACTTGAGCATAAATAAGTTGCTACCTCATTATTCTATACTATGTCATAAAACAAAAGAGTTTGATGCTGCATTTCTTAAGACACTCCAAAGTAATGAGATGGGTGAATCTCTACCAAATTAAGTCTTGAATAATCTGCTTTGCTTTCTTCCAAGGATTATTTGTGATTCATATGTGGATCTTTGAGGCAAATTACAGCTAATCTTGGTCACAAGCAGTGATTTCCTGTACAAACACTAGACTATATTTTTGTTTTAAGTTCATCTTAAACTGCTTCATTTGACATTTCACTGAGATAATTATAGCAGTGTGCCTCAGCTTGTATTGTTTGTGTTTAAAGTCAAGAATCACTTTAGAACAAAAATCAGTCTTGCTCAACACAAAAACAAGTTGATTTTTATATAACAATCCTCTGATGTTAGATTTCAGACTATGTAGTAACACAATACAGTAGACTCTAAGTTAACCTGCACCCATGGGGATTGGTAGATGCCGGATAAATGTAGTTTCTGGTTGCTTGAGAGATACTATTAAAAGAGGCCTAGATTAGCTGCACATAGGATGCTCTGTTAAGTATATTTGTTAGTGAGGGCTGTTCTAGCAGGCAAGGCCAGATTTGTAATAAGGCTACTTAGGCAGATGCCTAAGGGCGCTTACATTAAAGGGGCACCTAATTTGTATATCTGTAATCATGTTTTACAAAGTTTTTTTGCAGCAGGCGGGCAGGAGTGGGTTAAGTATGTACAAGCATCTAAGCTGATCCAGTGGCTGGGAAGATCGGGCCAGGCTGCATGGAACTTGACAGCGCCCCCTGCATTGAAGGAGGAGGGGAGGGACTGCAGGAGAGTGTGCTGGTCCTGTTGGTGCTGACTCTCCTCCACTGCACAGCTGGACAAAGAAGGGGTTTACAGAGAAAAGCAGAAGATGCAAAGGGGATAGTGCTGAGAGGGAGCTTCCAGGCAGTAAGCAGCAATAATGACATGTGTAATACACTTTTATAGCACTTGTTTAGTCATTCAATCGTGTCTGACTCTCTGTGACCCTATGGACTGCATCACACCAGGCATATCTATTTTTTTCTTGGCACAGATATTGGAGTGGGTTGCCAGTTCGTTCTCCAGTGGACCGCAATTTGTCTGACCTCTCTGCTATGACCTGACCCTAGGTGGTATAGCTCACATCTTCATTGAAGTACACAAGGCCCTTCACCACGACAAGGTGGCGATCCAGAAAGGGTTTATTATACTAGAGAATAATTATTTAATTTATACAGTCAGATTACTTAACATGATGTAACATATAACAATAATATAGTATATTGTTTAATGTGGTACTTTTACTAATGTTGCTGCTGTATGGGGGCACAAACAATTTAATATAGTCCTAAACTCACACTAAAACATTTTAATTACAATCTTTGGATCTTTCGTGTGACCGTGACTGCTGCCACCAGTTGCAGCAAGGGGCTGCTAGATGGCGCTGCCGCAATTGTATACAATTGCTAAGCACTGTAGAGATTGTATACAATTTTATTAAGCTTACACCCTAACCCTCTTACCCTAAGCCCCTAACCCTAAGTCCTCTTACCCTAACCCTCTTACCTTAACCCTAACCTTTTTTCACTAAGCCCCTAACCCTCTTACCTTAACACTAACCTTTTTTCACTAAGCCCCTAACCCTCTTACCTTAACACTAACCTTTTTTCACTAAGCCCCTAACCCCCTAACCCTAAGCCCCTAACCGTCTTACCCTAACCCTAAGCCCCTAACCCTCTTACCCTAAGCCCCTAACCCTAAGCCCCTAACCCCCTAACCCTAAGCCCCTAACCCGCTTACGCTAAGCCCCTAACCCTAGGCCACTAAACCCTAACCCTCTTACCATAAGCCCCTAACCCTCTTACCCTAATCCTCTTACCCTAAGCCCCTAACCCTCTTACCCCAACACCTTACCTTAAAATGGCGAATTTTCGATGAACTTCAGTAAGATCTGCAATAAAGTCGGGGAACCCCATCTATCGGCAAGATAGCGGCCACCCAACAGGAAAGCTCCCAATCTTTGTTTATACTTTTGGTTATACACAATCAACTGATTTGATATCTGCCAAGAGATATTGTGATTTTACAATTTGTTCACCAGTTTGGTTGTTAGAAAGTCATCAAATCTCAAAAGAATATGCAAACAGAAATTAAATTTATTTAATAAAACCTTACTGAAAACTGCAATTTAATAAAACCTTACTGAAAACTACAATAAGGTAGATGGCTGGAGTGATGTACCTTAGCAAATTAAGTGTACACATACATATGTGTAAGTGTGTATATATATTTGTGCTCGGGTCCCTCTCTCGCCCCGCCTCTTCTGTAGGTGGGGCCCTCAGCTGCTTCATGCACGGTCAGTCCCTCTCTCGCCCCGCCTTTTCCTTAGGCGGGGCTCTCTGCAGCTTTATGAGCACTTCCTGTTTGCACCTCAGCTCATTTGGCCCTGTTTCATGCAGGGTACTGCTGCTCCTGTCTGCTGCTCTGTTCATTTTTTGGCCTTTTCAGATATCTCACTTGAGCTGTTTACACCTCTGCTCATTCTGACAGGCTTCACTTCTGTCACCTAAATACTATGCAGAGCCTCCTGTCGTGCAATTTTCTTGCCCTGAGAGAAATGGTTTCTCTCGAGGTAAGTTATCCTGATTTCCTTACGCTTTCCTACTATAGATCTGAGCCTGAACCTACTTGTCTATGGCCTTGTCCTCGTCCAAGGTAGCACTTTGGCTTCCCTACGCCTTATTCATGTGGTTTCTGTCCCAGATCTAATAAACATCTACCCTCCTTACACTCTCTACTCAGCCCTCTCTGGGCACCACTTCCACTACCTCTATAAATCCTATACTCACCTTTGCTAGGCACCGCCTCAATCACGCTTTCATAGTCCCATTCACTAGGCTCAACCACATTTGCAAGCCACATCAGCCTTTGCTAGGCTCCACCTCAATCACTCTTTCATAGCCACACTTGCTTTCGCTAGGCTTCATCATACTCGCAAGCCCCAAATCAGCCTTTGCTAGGCACCACCGCATTACTCCTTCTCCTACGTCCTACACTAGCCCTCTCGTCTATTACCGTTAATGTGTTTTCATGTATCGCTTAATACGCGCTTTCCCTCCAGTAGCCTCCTCCTGCTGATCCCGGGGTTACCAGCAGTTTTTCACTCCTCTGAGACCCACATTCAGCTCACTAGTGACCTCATTCACTAGTGCTTCTGTTCCCGGGCGTATCAACAGTCCTTGCTGCTGCACAAGGACTCGTCTGGCAGGCCAGATGTCCGGTAGCCCCCGGCACTTCTCGGCTACCCCTCGCCACATTATTCTAATTGTCTGAAAGGGCATTCCATAGCCGGGGAGCCATGGTTCTTATCGCTACCCCGACCGGTCGACGGTTTGGAGAGGGCCCCTCCCATAAATGCCAGATAACATTATTTACCTGGCCACATATAATGTATGTATGAACGTAATCAGCATGTATAGTTGTAAGTCTACACATAGAGCAGATATTCTATATTTCACATGTGTTTTTAAAAACTTGATATTTTTTGCATTAAATCTAAATAATTATTAAGAATATTGCTGCAAAGTTGCAAAAGATGGTCTCATATACATTTTACTCTTTTTTTTAATTTTTATCTAGTGCCTTTTAATATCTTTATTAATTATAATAAGATTGCCGTAGAAATAATTGTCTCACCAATTATATATATATATATATATATATATATATATATATATATATATATTTATTTATATATACAGTGGGGGGGGGGGGGGGTGTATTTGATTTTGAACGTCTGTTCACTGGCAAAGAAATGGTCAATCTATAATTTTAATAGTAGGTGTATTTTAACAGTGAGAGACAGAATAACAAAAGAAAAACAAGAAAAACGCATGTCAAAAAAGATATAAATCGATTTGCAGGTCAGTGAGGGAAATAAATATTTGATCCCCTATCAATCAGCAGGATTTCTGACACCCAGGTACCTTTTATACAGGTAACAAGCTGAGATTAGGAGCACTCTCTTAAAAGCACTTCTCATTACCTGTATGAAAGACACCTGTCCACAAAAGCAATCGATCAATCAGATTCCAAACTCTCCACCATGGCCAAGACCAAAGAGCTGTCCAAGGTTGTCAGGGACAAGATTGTAGAGCTACACAAGGCTGGAATGGGCTACAAGACCATTGCCAAAAAGCTTGGTGAGAAGGTGACAACAGTTGGTGCGATTATTCGCAAATGGAAGAAACACAAAATAACTGCCAGTCTCCCTCGGTCTGATGCTCCATGCAAGATCTCACCTCGTGGAATTTCAATGATCATGAGAACGGTGAGGAATCAGCCCAGAACTACACAGGAGGATCTTGTTAATGATCTCAAGGCAGCTGGGACCATGATCACCAAGAAAACTATTGGTATCACACTACGCAGTGAAGGGCTGAAATCCTGTATCATCCGCAAGGTCCCCCTGCTCAAGAAAGCACATGTACAGGCCCGTCTGTAGTTTCCCAATGAACATCTGAATGATTTAGAGGAGAACTGGGTGAAAGTGTTGTTGGGATCAAAATCAAGCTCTTTGGCATCAACTCAACCCGCAGTGTTTGGAGGAGAAGGAATGCTGCCTATAACACCCAAGAACACCATCCCCACCATCAAACATGGAGGTTTTTATGCTAAGGGGACAGAACAACTGCACCTCATCAAAGGGACGGGGCCATGTACCGTAAAATCTTGGGTGAGAACCTCCTTTCCTCAGGGCATTGAAAATTGGTTGTGGATGGGTATTCCAGCATGACAATTACCCACACACAGTCAAGACAACCAAGGAGTGGCTCCAGAAGAAGCACATTAAGGCCATGGAGTAGCATCACCAGGCTCCAGATCTTAATCCCATAGAAAATCTGTGGAGGAAGCTGAATGCTCGAGTTGCCAAACATCAGCCTCGAAACCTTAATGACTTGGAGAGGATCTACAACGAGGAGTAGGACAAAATCCCTCCTGAGATGTGTGCAAACCTGGTGGCCAACTACAAGAAACATCTGACCTCTGTGATTGCCACCAAGTACTAAGTTGAAGGGGTCAAATACTTATTTCCCTCATTGACCTGCAAATCAATTTATAACTTTTTTGACATGTGTTTATCTTGTTTTGTGTTTTTTGTTATTCTGTCTCTCACTGTTAAAATACACCTACCATTAAAATTTTAGACTGATCACTTCTCTGTCAGTGGACAAACATTCAAAATCAGCAGGGGATCAAATACTTCCCCCCCCCCCCCCCCCCCCACTGTATATGTATGTATAATATTTGAAAAGGCAGTAAAGAGGAGGAATCCTAATACTAGACAGGGTATGATAAAAGGTGAGATTCATTTTTTCATGTAAAACTAACATAAAATATTAGTTATTCATGAATCCTGAAAAAGCCCCAGATTTGCACACTTTATCTGCATTTTATATATGTACTTGATTATGTGTACATCTAGATAAAGGTAGATAGATAGATTTATTATAGATATCACATCCATAAAGCAGAACATGTTGCGTGCTTCATGCTCCTAGGGGCACCTTAGAGTTCACTGCCCAGGGGCTCCATAAAGGTTAATCCAGCCCTGCTAGCAGCAGCTTTCACTCCTCACTTACGCACAGGTACGTTCAGCTGGAGGGTGCGGTGTTGAACCTGGGGAATGTAACGACAATACAGCACTGGCTCAGTCACTCATGTCTGTCTGCTTCCAGGTAAAATTGAATTGCAGAGACGTACAGTGGATTAAATCTAGGTGCCTGTAAGCATTATGAGGCATCCTGACATTTGTTGAGCTCTGTACATTTTTATTTTTTATTTAAAGTACAGTGTTCAATTTTTTCTGGTTGCTTGAGAGTTCTGGTTGCTTGAGTTACAGTTAACTGAGAGTCTACTGTACTCCCAAGTTACCTAGCAGTTTCTCAAGTAATAAACTGCAGCAGATTTTACTTTGGCAAACAACATAATGTACGTCTGCCATCCAGTGGACACAAGCTTTCACTACAACCTAATACATGGTTACAAAAGAAATTAAGAAATGGACAGTTTCCTGTTTGGTTTAGATTATTATTCTACTTGACTTATTTTTTTTCTGCTGCTCTTAAGACCATTTCCAGATAGAGGCCTCCGTTCCATTAGTCCATTAACATCTGAGATAACCCATTCTTGGAACACGGGAGCTATTCTATGTTTCCTGGAAACAAAAAAGCCATAAAAATGACTTGTTCCCAGCAGGGTTTTGCCAGACCTCTCTGACCTTAATATGTGTTTCCACCACTACTATGACTACACTACACTACATCCATCCTCCTATATCCCTATCTATATGAACCCATTCCCATAGCAGATAACAGGTTAAATAATAATAAAAAGTAATGCAGTGGCTTGATGACCCCTCAACCTATGACCCTCTATCCCCTATGATGACCTCTAAACCTATGACCCCAATTGTTTCTACATACAAGAAAAACTACCAAATAATAGAGTAAAAATGGAGACATATACTTTGAAACCATGGGCTCATAGGGGTTAGCAGATCATAGGCAGTTGTGTCATAATCCACCTGCATTAGTTTGTATTAGAATTGTACCACTTCCATGCCTGGGGAGGGGGTTTATATAGATAGTGATATGGGAGTATGTCAGGGCTAATGTAGTGTGTCAGAGTTCTCTAGCGTTGCTATGTAGACTACTGAGATTCAGACTTGGAGTCTTCTGGAGGCCCGTAGTGCTCAAGCTGATTGGTCGGCGGGCTGGCTGGCCGCGAGGGGTGTTGGCGCGAAGCCAGTGCCATTTTGGCTCACTCAAAGTAATGGCCAGAGCGGCGGGATGGGGAGTTGCCCGGGCCAGGGGTATAAATAAAAAGGGGCTTGCCCCTACCTCTTGGGCGGGTGCAGCGCAAAAGTAGGTGGACCCATGGGCGTGCGCCCAGGATCAAGAGGTTGCTGCCCCTGGTCAGGCTCCTCCCACTTGTTATACCACGTTGGTTTACCCATACTGTTCTTTCTCAGTGTCAGTTATTGTATGAATGCGCAGAATGGATCTTGCTGGGGTCGTGTGAGTAGGTTACAAGCACATGTTAGGGCTAAAGAGGTGGGGCCAAACCCTCCTGGGTGTGAGTCAGTTTTACAGGCTTTTTATTTACCATGAGCCACATAATTAACTCCCTTCTTTAGGTTTTCAAATCTCCCATAGACGTCAGCATTCCAAGGGTTTCTAAGGGAGCAGTGGAATGGAGGCTATAGTAATAGGCCATAGTAATTTAGATTTTATTATTATTATTTTTTTTTCTTTTTATTATTGCAAAAACAAAATTTTAACATATTGAGACAGCATAAAAAAACAATTTTACAACAACAATTTATATATTAAATACATTACCATTCTAACATCTGTATCTTGTTTTTGGTCCCAAATTTTCCATTTTAGTGTGTCACCGTTAATAAAACCCTTTTGTTCGTAATCTTTCTCCAGTTCTCATATATATTTTATTTTCCAAACAATATCAGAAAAATCTGGAGCAGTTTTGGCTTTCCAGTTGGTAATTAGGATATTTTTTGCTATTGAAAAAGTCAAAATCGCAAAGGCCTTTTTCTCTATAGCGATATCGTTGGGAAAAATGTGCAGCAAGCTGCATTCTCCCCTAAATGGGAATTTATTTCCCACAATATTGGACAAAAAAGCATAACAACTTTCCCAGAATGGCCCTAATTTCGGGCATTCCCATAGAATATGCAACAAATGAGCAGTGTTGCCACAATATCTCCAGCACAGTTTTTCGGTAGAATTATGGGAAATTTTAGCAATTTTAACAGGTGTAAAATACCAATTGTTGATTATTTGGAAAAATGTTTCTCTATATGTTGTTTGTTTAATAAATCTATTTGTTAATTTTAAGGATGTCTCCCAATCTTTAACCTCTAGAACTATCTTTAGGTTCAACTCCCATTGCCACATACCTTTGGTTTTAGGCTGTTCTCCAAAGGATCTTGTAATATTGAAGCATTTGGATATTAGATGTTTTTTTTCCGATCTAAGAAGGATTTTTTCTATATAGTTTAACTCTTTACCAATTTGTGAGTTTATATTGAGTTGTCTACAGCTGGATCTGTATGCTTCATAAGTTAGCCATCCTTCTGTTGCAATATTAAATTTCTTTTTTATCTGGTCAAAGGATGCCACTGTTCCTTCGATTAAAGTGTCTCTAACTCGTGTCAACCCCTTTTTTTCCCACTCATTTAGAATACCTTCCATATTTCTATGTAACAAAGCTTTTAGTGGGGTCGTTAAACTACCCTCCAGGATTAATTTGTTTTTCTTATTAATTTGTTTCCAGTTTTTTAAAATTTCTTTTACCACCAATGATCCAGTCGCCATATCCTTATAGGAGAATTTACCTCTATAAATCAAAGCTGATAGATGCCAATTTGGGATTAATGTTTGTTCAATATGCAACCATGGGAGAAGATCAGCTGTTTCCAGCCACTTTAACGCCTGTACTATGCCATTGGCTTCTTGGTAAGGTAATTGTAAAGGGTAGGAAATTCCTCCTTTTAGAAAAGTTCTTCCCATAGTTATTTTTTTCATCCTTCTATATTTAGATTGATGTATATAAAAGTCAATCATTCCTTGGAGTTTCTTTAACCAGATTTTAGGAATCTTAAAAGGAATGCATCTCAACAGGTAATTGACTCTTGGAAGAATCATCATTTTTACAACTGCAATTCTACCTGAAAATGAAAATCTGTCTTTTCTCCAATTTTCCATAATCTTTTGACATTTAACGTATAAGTCTTTATAATTCTTATCCACCATTTCTTGTGTTTTCCTCAGAAATACTATTCCGAGATGTTTAAATGATTTTGAGTTCCAGTCATATGGGTATATAGCATTCAAATGGGACAACAAACTTTTTGAAAAATTTAAATACAGAGTTTCTGATTTTTTATAATTCAGTTTGTAATACGAAACTTTACTGTACATTTGGATTATTTTTGATAAATGATAAAGTGATTCTTCTGGATGAGTGAGTGATAAAACAACGTCATCTGCGTATAGACTGGTTTTGTACTCCCTCTCTCCCACCCTAATCCCAAAAATCTTTGGGCATGATCTAATAGCTTCCACTAGTGGTTCTATCATTAGTGCAAATAAGGTGGGAGAGAGGGGACAGCCCTGTCTAGTACCGTTTGTTATTCCGAATGAATTTGTCCTACCTCCCAACCCTGCTATTTGTGCCGAAGGGAAACTATATAAGGCCCCAATCGCTTTAGCACCAAATTCTCCGAACCCAAATTTAGACAACGTCATCCGCATGTACTCCCACCCTACTCTGTCAAATGCTTTTTCAGCGTCTAAAGACAAGAATATGGTGGGAGTACCTCGGGATCCCGTGATCTCGCTTAAGTTCATAATTTTTCTGATATTCTCCGAGCCTTGTCTGCCTGATATGAATCCCATTTGATCTATTGTTATTAATTTTCCTATCACCTCCTGAATTCTAAGAGCCAATATCTTTGCGTATAGTTTAATATCTGCGTTTAATAGGGAAATCGGTCTATAATTGGTGCAATATTGTGGGTCCATATTAGGTTTAGGGATCATAATAAGTGCCACTTTTAACATTTCTTTTGGAATAACTCCTGTACTCTTAATTTCATTAAAGGAGTTTGTCAAGTGAGGGCTCAATATTTAACCAAACGTTTTATAAAAACAATTTGTATATCCATCTGGTCCTGGAGTGGTGTAAGGTTTGAGATGTTTAATTACTTGAAGAACTTCCTGGGTAGTAATTGGGTCATTTAATATAACTCGATCACCTTCTGTTAGTTTAGGTAATTGAATACCGTCTAAAAAAGATTGAATTTCTTCAGTTAATGGTTTGCGTAGCTTAGTATCTTTTTCCAAGTTATACAAATCTTGGTAATAATTAAAAAAGGCTTTGCCAATTTTTTTAGGTGAGAAGATATCCTTTCCTTTATCTTTTAAAACTACTATTCTTTTTTTTCCCTTTTTTTTTTAACTTGAGTAGCTAATAATTTACTGTTTCTATTATTTTGATGATAGTATATGTGTTGGAAGCGCCACAGTGCTCTATCTGATATTTGCTGGTTAATTTTATTTATTTTATTTTTTATTAATTTGATCTTTGCCATCATATGTGGTTGTGCATCCAAAGAAAATTTAGATTCCAATTTATTCAACTCTATATATAATCTTTTTAGTGGCGTGCCTCTCTGTTTTATCGACTGTGATTTCAGTTTGATCATCAAACCTCTAGTGAATGCTTTTTGTGTATTCCATACCGTGCAATTTGATGGGACAGTGTGTCTATTGGTGTCAAAAAATTGTGATATTTCTTTGTTTAAAAATTCTTTATTCTTTTCTACTTTTAATAGAAAGTCATCCATTTTCCATTGTGGTCTATCTAATTTAGTTTTGTAAATTTCAACTATTGCTGTCATGTAGGCATGGTCTGATATGACAATCTTGCCTATTTCTGTGTGAGAAATCTTCTCAATTATTCAAGAGTTTACTAAAATTAAATCAATCCGTGAATATATGTTATGTGGAGTTGAATAAAAGGAAAATTCTTTTTGGTTTGGGTGTTGCACTCGCCACGAGTCAAATAAATTATTTTTAATCATCCATTCAGTAAATATTTGTGCTACTTTGCTGACTCTTTTAAGATTTTTATCCACCAATTTTTTTAGATCTATCCAAATTTATGTTAGAGACCATATTAAAGTCCCCTGCAATAATAAGCGGCCCTTGTGCATATTTCTTGATTAGGTTGCTTATTTGTTTTAAAAATTTACCTTGCCTTTCGTTAGGTGCATAAATATTAATCAATGTAATTTTCTGTTTGTTAATTTGGCCGTTCCATAAAATGTATCGACCTTCAGGGTCTGTAATAGACATAACTTCAACTATTTCCAAGTCATTAGAAAAAAATATTGATATACCTCTTTTTTTTTCTCACACACACTGAGTGAAGTGTGTAATCGTAGCGTCCTATTGCAAAGCCCAAGATATTACATTGCCTCCAGTGTGTCTCCTGGATAAATATTAAGGGCCTCATTCAATTGCGATTTGGCCAATTGAATAGTGCTCTAAATAAGCAGATAGCATATATTTTTTAAAGAAGTTATTAGTTAGTAAAGACGTTGCTTTTGGATAGAAGTTCACTAACTAAAAACTTATTTTAAAAAATATGCTATCTGCTTATTTAGATGCCTATTCAATTGGCAAAATCTCAATTGAATGAGGCCCTAAGTCTGCCTTCTCTTTATTACAATGTCTGAATACTGTTTTCCTTTTACTTGGGGAATTTAATCCTCTAACATTCCAACTTAAAACCTTTATACCCATGTATCTCTACAGCCATACACTTGACTGACCGTATTTCCTTTATCGATCCTTTTTTTAATTTTGGGACCAAGATTTACTTTTTTTAACATTAATACTTACATTCTTACATTCATTCATTCTGTTAGAACAGATGTGGCTGTAATACAGCCTTTCACCATTACTGTTCTGCAGGGATTCAGCCATTTTTTAGAAATGGTTAGCGGTCTAATGTGGAGATGGCTATACGTTTTAGCTTCATTTAATGCATAATTTAGCTGTTTATAACTGCAGTATTTATATTCTTTATTCTAGAACTAGAATTAGAAAAGTTGGGAGAGAGGAAAGGGCGAGGAGAAAGGAGTGTATCATATTGTTATTCTTTTATATTGTTAGTTTTTATTTTTATTTTTATTTTTTTTAGAGTTGATTAATGGTTTTGCTCTAATTTACTCTTTTATATTTCTACCATTCTCTGTGTGTTCTATTTTGAATCTTTCTATATCCTCCTATCCTCCCCTACTACTTCCTTTTCTTCTCTTCCTCCTTTCCTCTCTTCCAGCCAAAAAAAAAAAGAAAAAAAAAAGAAAGAAAACAAGGCCTTAGACCCTGCCAAACTGTATTATTATTATCAGTTCTGGATCCTTATACTGTTCATATAATACTCTTCTATTTTCCCTAAGAAAACTCTACTGTACTCGACACCCCTAAGCACCTATCTTAATGTCCATTTATATCTATCTTTAAACCATGTTTATTTCTTCTTCTGCCAATCCGGTGTTGATAGTTGCAGGTTCATCGTGGGCTCCTTTGATTCATGTGCTTTCAGGTTTAAATTATTCACAAATGTTTCACCTTCTTCTGTGGAGTTGATCTTATGCCACACGGATCCTTGTAGTACTAATAATCCTACTGGGAAGGTCCATTTATAAATAAAGTTCGATTTCCTTAGTGCTTGTGTTATCGAGTAGAATTCCTTCCTTTTATTAATTGTCCCTTTTGAGAGATCTGAAAAGATTTGTATCTTTTCATATGGTGGTTCGAATATCTTCTTTGTATAGCTAGCTTTGACAATTGCTTCCTTTGTAGGTAGATGGTGTATTCTCACGATCACATCTCTGGGGCTTTTATTTTGTAGGTGAGCTGGTAAAGGGATTCTCTGAACTGTATCAAATTTCTGGTCCAATTTTGAATAAATAGGGGACACATTGGAAAATAATTCCCTGAGGTATGTCGGGAGCTCTTCTTTTTTTATAGATTCCGATATTCCTCTTATTTTGAGATTATTTTTCTGTGATTTATCTTCCATCTTGTTTATGTGCTCATTCAGACTTTTAATTTGTGTCGACATTTTTAATGTCTGTTCCACTATCATTTTGTGATCCAAAATCATTTTGTTCACTTCTGTTATTAATTTAGAGTTTTCCATAATTTGCGCCTTAGTCTCTGAAAAAAATTCTGTTTGAAAATCTTTTAGAATTTCCTTCAATTTCCCTATAGTAAGAAGGTTCTCCTCGTGAGTCTCAGAGTCTCTGTTTGTTAGATTTACCGATGGGAGATCTGTGCTTTGATCTAGCCCTTCTTTTAGGGATTGTTTTTGCGTCGTTTTTGTGAGGGTCTTAGGGGAAAAGAAGGAGGAATGATCTAAGGTAGGGCTTTTTCGCCCTTTCGCTTTAGTTTTCGTCGCCATTTTGTAATAATTGTATGGTGTAGTTATTTCAACCTTATTTTTTGTTTCTTAGACCCTTCACATTAATTTCCGCCACTCTCTCTCTCTTGTGACTGCCAAACTGAGACTGTTCTTTTCCTAAATCTGTTGGATAAATTTCCTTTTGCGTATTTTAGAGGGTATTAGTATATTCAAGTCCCGTTACTTAGCCGTTTGTTACTTAGTCCAACCAGCTAATTTCCTTGATAGTGAATACAGTCCTTTTAGGTTTGCCTTTTTTCAGGCTTTTAAAGAGGTTTTACTTTCTTTTCAAATGGTATTTCAAGTAATATTATATGTTCTAGTGTATCTTTCTACACCCCTTTACCAGTATTGCTTACAGTCTTTGTGAGAGTCTTTATGGGAAAAAGGATCTAACCCAAATTCTTATTTTGTTATCCTAGTGACAGTTTATGTTTCCATATCTTTTCTTTTCCAGCAGTAGAAAAATAATATTTTACTTAGCTTTACTGCACTTGTCTCCTTGTTCCCGTTGATCTTTGCGTTGCCTCGGCATCCACTGCAGCCTCTGTGTCTTTTAGCCGTTCCCATGCTCTGCAGCCCTCTGCCTCTTCATACCTCACTGCTCCTTCACTGCGGAGGCGAGACCGGACGCCTCCCCCTGTTCAAGCGTCTTCCACCTCTCTCCTGGCCGACAGGGCTCCGGGCCGTCGGGGATACGCTGCTACTGGTATATTAGCCAGAATCTGCACTCTCCCCCTCTTTCGGGTTCTGCTTGCGGGGCTGTGCTTCGCTTACTCGGCGCCTACGCCTTCAGCGTTCTCTGTTTGGCGCCATCTCCTCCCGCGAACCGCCGCTCTGCGCGGCTACACTGCCATTTCTGGTCACTCCCCCCAGTAATTTAGATTTTAACTGATCTTTGTATTATGTGAAATGATAATTGATCAAGAGGAAGTCAGACAAAAATAACCCTATTTTAGTCCTTTAGGTGATTTTCCCTTCTTTTAACCTCCATGGGTGCCCCCTTGTCAATTGAAGTTCACCTGACAAAGCCTTCTATTGACTTTGGATCTCTTTGTATATGATCATATGCCCTCTTAGACTTCTACTTTTTAGAGTAATAAGTTTAGTTTGGTTAGTCTTCATAGCTTTATCTCTCCATTCCTCTTATTCACTGTGTTTACCTATCCCTGCACTTTATATTTATCTTAAAATAATATAGTTATGTATAGTCGGGCATATATCTTTTGACATTTTTCTATCTAGAGTAATACATTTATCCTTAGGAGGTATTATGAAATATTTGGATAAAAAAATTGCTTTTAATGAGCGTTCTCCTGTACTGTATGCAACTTGACATAAGCTACAGTGTGTCTGCCCTAAGCGACACTTGTGTGGACTATCTGTTGTCAATAAGATATATGATAAGATTATTTTGTTAAACCATATTTATTTGTAAACATGTACAGTAGCACTTAATATACTAACTGAAAGAATTTTAAAATATTTAATAGTTATTTAGAGACAGTCATTTAGATACAGTTTTATGTTGTGCATTTGTTATACTTATTCAAATCAGGTACTGAAGAAATTCAAAATGTGTTGCAATGAGTATGCTTTCTCCAGTATGCAACTTGTCCTGTAAGATTGTAAGTTACTCATTGCCTGTCCTGACTATAACTTTTGTCAGTAAGATATGCTGTATGTTGTTTTTTTCAATTAAATCTCAAAGTACTGTATTTATTGTATTTGAGTACAGCAAGTATTAAAAAAAAGCTATACCTACTGTAGCTGACTGACCGGTGCTTATATAGGCCCTCATTCAATTGCAATTTGCCCAATTGAATAGGGCCCTAAATAAGCACATAACATATATTTCTTAAAGAAGTTTTTAGTTAGCAAGCATCTATCCAAAAGAAAGGTTTTCACTAACTAAAAACTTCTTTAATAAAAATATGCTATGTGCTTCTTTAGGGCCCTATTCAATTGCCCACATCGCAATTGAATGAGGCCCATAGAGTTTATATTGGTGTTAATATTGGTAATACCATATTCAGGATTTTTTTTATAAAAACCTTATAGAATTGTAAAACTATACCTAGAGAACAGTAACATGCATTTATGTGTAGTCAGAAACCAAACAACACTTCTCCTATCAGCTCATAAAATCAGGTCCTATTTTAATACTTTTTTATATTTTGTGTTGACATAAGAAAATTGCATATTTTAAAACAATTGGCATGTGCAATTTATTAGTTATACAGTGCTGATACTAACTGACCTTAGTGAAATCTTATAACATTCTTAATTAGTGGAACATTAAGCATGTGTTGACCAGAACTGCACCATCAGGCCTGATCTACCAGAGAGTTTTATGGGGTTTGTTTAATTTAAGATAAAAACAAAAAACAGAAGAAGAATGAGGGATAACTAAATAAATATCAGACTTAGAAGAACATTGTCTATTTCCAGTGATCTTCTGTCAAGATCCAGATCTATGAGCTGTCACCATCAAAGAATTGTCAGCATTGAGAATTCAGACCTTGGACTTCATCTATGGGAAGAGAAAATAGGCTTTCCTTCTCTGTTATCAGGACCTGTCTATTTAATATTCTGTAGATAAACTGAAAAATGTAATTTGGAGTTTAGTGCAAAACCAAATGCCCAGTCAGATGCTGTGAGTTTCTCCTAATTCAACCTCCCAGCATATTTCTAATGCACAGCTGGGACATTGATGCCACTTTCTCCTCACTTCAGCAACAGGCCAAATGTACATTGTATGCTGCAGGAAAATAGAAATAGATACTTAGCTATTCAGGCT
Organism: Discoglossus pictus; assembly: GCA_027410445.1. Taxonomy (NCBI): domain Eukaryota; kingdom Metazoa; phylum Chordata; class Amphibia; order Anura; family Alytidae; genus Discoglossus; species Discoglossus pictus. The sequence continues at coordinate 237,317,537 of CM050163.1, forward strand.
ATTCATTGCTGCATATATCAATTACACATAGGTAAAGTGTATTATTTTATTAAGTAAATAATTAATTAATTATTATACAAAAACATTTACATATTTATCTCTTTGTCAGGAGAACAAGGCGCTCATAGGAACAAAAGTAAAGGAGAGGAGCGGATCGCTATGAGCACTGAAGGCGCTCATTGTGAGCCATGCCATGAGCGCCAAAGGTGCTCAGCTCGAGGCTCGAAATGAACGCCGAAGTTCCTTAGAGTATAAAAAAACTTTACATTGTGTATCAAACAGCATTCCCATAGCTATAAATTGAGCGGCACGCTATGAGCGCCAAAGGCGCGAGGCTCGCACTGAACCCGAAGGTCCTCAAAGTAGAAAAAGCTTTACATTGTGTGTCAAACAGCATTGCCATGGCTTAAAATTGTATTGCCCCGTCATTTTTAACGGGCAAGTTGCTAGTCACATATATAGTTGTGGATCTTACAAATGTTAGCCACGTTTGCGATGTTGGTTATGCACTTGGAACCCTCGCCTTTGGCGCTCATTGCAGGCCTCACAATGAGCACTACAGGCACTCATCGCAAGGCCCGTGGGACTTAGGCTGCAATGACGGCCGAAGGCGCTCATTGCACGGCTCACAATGAGCACCATAGGCATATTTGTCATTTTTCGGTGATCTAAAATTGGCTAAGCAAGAGAAAAAACGGCAGCTGAAATAAATGTAAACGGATGAAACGAGGCTGAAGGCAGTAAAAATTACCCCGAAGACAGTAACACTTACCGCAAGACAGTAAACACGATCACGAAGCCAGTAACAGTTAGCCGAACCATGAAAGCAACGGCACTCATCGTGAGACACGTAAAACTTGAGCAGAGACACAGAGGAGAAAGACACAGGGGAGGGAGAGAGGGTGGAAAGAGACACAGGGCTGAGAGACGGACACAAAGAGACACAGGGTGAAGAAATAAGGAAAAGCAAACACAGGGTAGGGAGAGACGGGGAAACAAAGACAGGGGGCAGAGACTGGGGAGAGGCTGAAGACACTCATCGCGAAGCCTGTACAGTAAACAGGGGTAGAGACTTGCAATGAGCGCGGAAGGGGCTCAGAGCGGGAATTGCGATGAAAGCCGAAGGTGCTTAGATTGCTTGGCAAACAGCATTGCCAGGCTTCAAATTTTATTCCCGTCATTTTTGATGGGCAATTTCCTAGTTTATTAATTACAATCTTATCTCCCAAGTATTTGATTCACTGCTCAGGTTTCAAGTTTCAGCGTTAGCAGAGGAGATCAAGTCCAACAGCCTAGATGTGCTTGTAATCATTTTTTGTGCAGTGACATTGCTTCCAAGTGGAAAGAGTGAGGGCAACTTTTGCCCTCAGAACTGCATTAAGCGGGAATGTCTAAAACAGTTGAGTCTAAAATAGGGAGTTAAGAGGGGGGGTTAATGCATTGGGATTCAAATCCTGCCATCTTATGATCCAAATTGGAGGAAAACAGTTGGAAAGCTAAATAATACCTGTATAGGTCATGTGCAGCTAAGCCACATTGATCCCAAGATTGAATCAGAGTTTGGGTAGATACTATTGGTTTGCCCCCCCTGCCGTCCCAAAGATGAAAGTAGGAAATAATGTTTGCAATGATAAATAAAAAGAAAAACATGAAAGGCCAATGAAACATGTGAATGTTACCTTTGCAGAATACTACTCTTCATTATACCGTTTTCAAAATACCCAGTCAGCCCCAGGACCCCAACAATTAGATATCCAGAGCTTTTTGGTTTCCTGTGCACTCGTTAGACTGGAGCTCCAGGACTTCCTCAACAAAGTTTATATGCAGGAACTAGATTATTGCAAATGCTATTTCCTACTTTCCTCTTGGGGACCGCGGGAGCAAACCAATAGTATCTACACAAACTCTGATTCAATCTTGGGATCAATGTGGCTTAGCTGCACATTACCTATACAGGTGTTATTTAGCTTTCCTCCTGTTTTTCTCAAACCTGGATCATAAGATGGCAGGATTTGAATGCCAATGTGTTAACCCCCTCCTCTTAACTCCCTATTTTAGCCTCAACTGTTTTAGACATTCCCGCTTAATGCAGTTCTGAGGGCAAAAGTTGCCCTCACTCTTTCCACTTGGAAGCAATGTCATTGCACAAACAAATATTACAAGCACATCTAGGCTGTTGGACTTCATCTCCTCTGCTAACTCTGAAACTTGGAACCTGAAACTCTGTGGGGAGCAGTGAATCAAATACTTGGGAGATATGATTGTTATCAATAAACTAGAAAATTGCCCTTCAAAAATGACGGGAATAAAATTTAAGCCTGGCAATGCTGTTTGCCACACAATCTGAGCGCCTTCTACACTCATCGCGAGGCCCCTGCTGAGCGTCTTTGGCGCTCATTGCAAGGCTCCCCCCCCCCCTGTCTATTGTACGGGCCGTAATGCTGAGCGCAGACCTTGGCAACCCGCATCTTTTGTGGTTCTCAATTGTGCAAAACACAATAAATATACTCTGAGGCAGTGTGTACCATTGCTAACACTTGTTTAGGAGTTGATATAATACTTTTATTATTTTGTGCATGAAAAATAGGATATGCAGCTTTTTTATTACCTTTTCTTTCTATACTTTTTATTTTTCAAATATCAAACTAATAGCTTACTTAGAATATATTGGCTAACATGGCTACCTAATAGATAAATAGATAAAGAGAGGACATTTCTCCCAGTAAAGGGCACAAGTGAGCTAAAAGAGGTTGCTCTTAGAGTGGATTATCATGTCCTTAGATTGAGCTCCTTCATTTTTGTTTGTTTCTTAATAAATAGTTTTATTTTTCTCACTCAACCAACTTATGTTTTGTACTTTTCAGTGTGAATGTATATTTGCAGCATGTTATAAAGGCCTACACAAAGGCCTGCTCTTATCTAGGTCCCCTGTTCTCACTGTTGCTGGTAACTTTTTAGGCGTACAGTTCCCTTCCTTATTTTGTAAGCAGACCTGTATAGTTATTATTCATCAGTAAAATATATAATTGCTGTGAAGTAATGAATATAATCAAAAGGCCAATGTACAGTCCAGTGGAACATATATCTGTTTGTAAATAAAGATTTTGCAGTTTCAATAAATTGTAGTCTTTCATCTGCTCGTGAAATGTAAGTTCCAACTGTCAGTCTGGTCTCCACACAGGGCCACAGCAACATATATGTTCTCTTCATGTAACTCAAACTGGTAAGTTATATCTCCTTTATAAAGATTTCTCCATCAAATGTAAACAGAGAAACAATAGATAGTATAGATCTATGTTGATGTATTTAATCAGATATAAGTAGAGTTTCTACACTAACAAGCTGTCTCTATGTTATCACATATATAGTTGTGAGCATGCGGGCTGTTGCTAACGCTGCGGGCTTGCGTAGCGAGCCTGCTGCCCTCGCGAAGCGAGGGCCGCAGTTGCTGGCAAGGATCGGCGAAGGCGCTCCGTACCAGCAACTCCGGACCTCGCAAAACTGACGGAGTTATGAAAAACAAAAATACGAGACGCGTTACGACCCATTACGACCTCGCAAAAAACGCCTGAAAACCCGCGCACATGAAAACATGCAAAACACAATAAATACACACAACAAATACATAAAAAGCTTACCTACAGCAATGGGGGGCACCCAGGACCTCGAAAACTGAAGTTACACCTCAATTTAACTCCAAATAAAAGAGTTTAGACACCCGAAAATCCCCTAAGTGAGAGAAAAAATGGCCGCTGAAAAAAACGAAAACAAGACTACACGACCCCTAAGCACACAAAACACTGCCAGGCACATACGACTTTTGCACAGAACTGTACGAGCTAATAAATACACGCTAACAAAGGACGCTAAATGCTACACACCTGCGTAACACATACACAATCGCAGCCATTTTACAGCACTAACTGCAAACTAATAACATTACCATTACAAAATGTGGAACTACACAGGTAAACGGTTTCCAACACATTGCTGACACTTACACCTCAGGTCACCAACAGTGCAAACCTACATTGTATGCTGCAGGAAAATCAAAACAGATTGTTAGCTCTTCAGCATATTGCTTCCTGCATATATTAATTACAAATAGGTAAAGTATATTAATTTATAATTGTATTAATTAACTAATTAATTTATTATCATTACAAAATACATAGGCCCTCATTCAATTGCGATTTGGCCAATTGAATAGGGCTCTAAATAAGCACATAACATAATTTTTAAATAAGTTTTTAGTTAGTGAAAACCTTGCTTTTGGATAGATGTTTACTAACTAAAAACTTCTTTAAAAAAATATGTTATGTGCTTATTTAGAGCACTATTCAATTGGCCATAGACAGAAAAAAAAACAGACGACAGGATCGCAACAAATGCTAAAGGCGCTCAGCGCGCACCTCACATGGAGCCCCAATGGTGTTTAGAGGAGCAAATCTACACCAAAAAGTGATCAGGGCAAACCTTGCAAGAAGCGGCAAAGGTGCTCTGATAAACAAAAATACACCAACCAAGAGCACTCAGCGCGAGGCTCGCAATTAGGGACGAAGATGCTCACACAACCAAAACATTTACTTTCTGTAGCAAACAGCATTGCCTGCCTTACAATTCTATTGCCATCATTTTTTGACGTGCAAGTCTCTAGTATATATATATTTTTGTGATTTTTCGGTTTGTCCGTTAGTTTAGATTCGCCCAATTTCACAGATATTTTGATTAATATTTGCTTTTTGTCCTGATCAAATAAAAATGATTGCCTTTTCAGAATATGTGAGGAAGTTGGATTTTGATCTCTTTATTATTTCATTCATCATGACTTACATTTGATATTACTGTATTTGTAATTTGTAATATATAAAGTGCAATCAGGCAAACTAAAGCAAGATAATTGGCAAATTACTAAGGAGTTACATGTTTGTATAATACATATACTTGTCTTGAATTAATCTTGGTTCTATTTTTCCTTTTTAAAGGATCACTGTAATACTTGTGTAATAAAATCAGTTGTTTTCCTATTATTTTATTGTACTGAAACTCCTTATCTTTTCCAAGCTGTGACAGTCTGCAGCAAACTTCTTTCCATTTGCTTCATTGCTGAATGATTTTAGTGGGGAAATTATGGGAAAATGCTACACATCAGTGCTACTATATCAGGGGGAACACCAGTGATTGTAGTATAGTATTCAGATATTTCATGTTTTCTGAGCAAAAGCAGTATCATCTGCCACTACCATAACTCTAACTCCTAACCCCTAAATCTAACCCGAAATCCTAACCCCTAAATCTAACTCTAACCCCTAATCCGAAACCATAAACCCTAACCCCCTAAATATAACCTTAATCCCTAAATCTAAGTGTAACTCCTAATCTTAACTCTAACCCCTATTGCTAACCACTTTCCACCATTTCTGGAGGGCTGAAAACAGGAAAGTTCCTAGTATTTTCACAAATGATCAACTTTTTAATTATATTACACTAGTAACTTGCCCGTCATAAATAATGATATAATATGATATATTCAATTGTCTGTTCTGCCTCTCTCTGTGAGCCCTCTCCCTCTCTTTGTGCACTGTCTCGCTCTCTGTGCAATGTGTCTTTCTCTGCGCTGATTCTCTCTGTGCACTGTTTCTCTCTCTCTCTCTCTCTCTCTCTCTGTCCTCTCTCTGTCTGTGCACCCTCTTTGTGTGTGTGTGCCCGCTCTCTCTCTCTGTCCTCTGTTTCTCTCTGTGCAATATCTCTGCACTCCCATGTGTGTGTGCTCTTTCCCTCCCATTTTCTTCCTCTGTCTCCCTCCCTCTCTCTCTGCCTCCCCCCTCTCTACCTCCCTCCGTCTCTCCTTCTCTCTCTCTCTGCCTCCCTCCCTCTTTCTCTCCCTCTCTCTCCCTCCCTCTCTCCCTCCTCTGTCTCCATCCCTCCCTCTCTCTCTGCCTCCCTCCCCCTCTCTCCCTCCTCTGCCTCCCTTCCTTCTCTCTCTCTCCCTGCTTACCTCTCTGCCCTCTCTCTCCCTCTCTTCCTCCCTCCCTCTTTCTCCCCCCTCTCTCTCCCTCCTCTCTTTCTCTCCCTCTCTCTCCCTCCCTTTCTCTCTGCCTTCCTCTCTCTCTATCTCCCTCCCTCTCTCTCTCCCAGCCTCCCTCCCTCCCTCTTCCTCTCCCTCTGTCTCTGCCTTCCTCCCTCTTTCCCTCCCTCACTCCCTGCCTCCCTCCCTATTTCCATCTCCCTCTCCCTCCCTCTCTCCTCACTCTCTGCCTCCCTTGCTCTCTGCTTCCCTCCCTCTCTTTCACTCCTTCCCTCTCTCTTCACTATCTGCCTCCCTACCTCTCTGCCTTCCTCCTTCTCTCTCCCCCTCCTCTCTCTCTCTCTCTCTCTTCCTCCCTACCTCTCTAGCTCCATCCCTCTTTCTCGTCCTCTCTCTCCCTCCCTCTCTCCCTTCCTCCCTCCCTCTCTGTCTCCCTCTCTCTCTGCCTGCCTCCCTCCCACTTTTTCACTCATTCTCCCTCCCTCTCTCTGTCTCCATCCCTTTCTCTCTGCCTCCCTCCCTCTTTCCCCCTCCCTCTCTCCCTGCCTCCCTCACTCCAGTTTTTTCACTCCCTCCCTCTCCCCCTACTCTGTCTCCATCCCTCCCTCTCTCACTGCCTCCCTCCCCTCTCTCCCTCCTCTGTCTCCCTTCCTTCTCTCTCTCTCCCTGCTTACCTCTCTGCCCTCTCTCTCCCTCTCTTCCTCCCTCCCTCTTTCTCCCTCCTCTATTTCTCTCCCTCTCTCTCCCTCCCTTTATCTCTGCCTTCCTCTCTCTCTATCTTTCTCCCTCTCTCTCCCTCTCTCCCTCTTCCTCTCCCTCTCTCGGCCTCCCTCCCTCTCTCCTCACTCTCTGCCTCCCTTGCTCTCTGCTTCCCCCCTCTCACTCCCTCCCTCTCTCTTCACTCTCTACCTCCCTACCTCTCTGCCTTCCTCCTTCTCTCTCCCCCTCCTCTCTCTCTCTCTTCCTCCCTACCTCTCTAGCTCCCTCCCTCTTTCTCGTCCCCTCTCTCCCTCCTCTGTCTCCCTCTCTTACTACCTCCCTCTCTCGGCCTCCCTCCCTCTCTCCTCACTCTCTGCCTCCTTTGCTCTCTGCTTCCCTCCCTCTCTTTCACTCCCTCCTTCTCTCTCTGCCTCCCTACCTCTCTGCCTTCCTCCTTCTCTCTCCCCCTCCTCTTTCTCTCTTCGTTCCTACCTCTCTAGCTCCCTCCCTCTTTCTCGTCCTCTCTCTCCCTCCCTCTATTGCTTCCTCCCTCACTCTCTGTCTCCCTCTCTCTGCCTGCCTCCCTCCCACTTTTTCACTCCTTCTCCCTCCCTCTCTCTGTCTCTCTCCCTCGCTCTCTACCTCCCTCCCTCTGCCTTCCTCTCTCTATATCACCCTCTCTGTCTCCCTGCCTCCCTCCCTCTTTCTCTCCCTCCCTCTTTCCATCCCTCTCTTTCCTCTCTTTCTCTCCCTCCCTCTTTATCTACCTCCCTCCCTCTGCTGCCTTCCTCTCTCGATCTCCCTCCGCTTCTCCCTGCCTGCCTCCCTCCCTCTTTCTCTCCCGCCCTCGCTGCCTTCCTCCCTCTTTCTCTACCTCACTTCCTTCCTCTCTCCCTCTTTCCCTCCCTCTCTCTATCTTTATCTCCCTCCTTGCCTCTCGCCCTCCCTCCCTCTCTCGCCCTCCCTCTCTGCCTCCCTTGCTCTCTGCCTCCCTCCCTCTCTTTCACTAACTCTCTCCCTCCCTCTGTGCCTTCCTCCCTCTCTCTCCCTCTCTCTCCCCCTCCTCTTTCTCTCTGTCTCCCTACCTGGAACTGCACATGTTGCAGGCGTTACTCAAAAGCTCAAAACTATTAGAGTGGATTGAAAAGGTATTTACACTGATCTTTGTTACATAAATGCCATTACAGCTGGGAAGTGTAGTGGTCCTTTAAATAAACGTCCTAAATGTTTATTTGCATATTTAAACATAATTGTATAAAAGCTCTGTTTCACTCTGTTTCACACTGTAGCTGGTACATACAATGGGCCTCATTTAATTGAGCCCTCAGAGATGTGAGCATCCGTAATGGAGCCTGTAAGTTATTTTGCTATTCAATTGGTGTATTTTTGTGGGCTTCGACCTCCGATTCATTGCGATGGGTAACATCGCAATTTACAGCCCATCCAAGCCTTTGATCTTTCACGCCGGCAAGAGTTACGATCGCAAACATCACAAATCACTATTCAGTTGCTACAATTCCCCCTTGCTAACCACGCCGCCAAAGCCGCAAATGCCAAAAGGCGGACCACATGTTACGGATTCCAAAGAGGAATCTGTAACACTGTAAAACACAATAAAAACACACCAAGGGAATATTGCAAAAGCAATGGAAGGCATTAGAATTACTTGCACAACAATCCACAATGATCAAAAATGTAAATAAAAAATATATTTTTATTGTCATATGTTGGAATGGTCATGCATATGCAAATATGAAAAAGCCATTCTGTAAGACACACTACCTCATTAAATTGCAACACATATACATCAAAAAGGCTGCCAAATTAACCTTATCTCACTCACAGAGACTATAATGTGGCCCCTAAGCATACAAACATTATCTGATATACATCTCACTCATCACATCTACATTTGTGAACACAAATAGTGGCCATATTTCACTGCCACATGGCATATATCAAGTACCTGGTGAACATTGCATTATTTGTTTTTCATTCCTCCAGTCGTGTCTGACTCTCTGTGACCCTATGGACTGCAGTACACCTACTAATGTCTCTGCCTGTGCGTATCCACAAGGTTTGCATTCCAAAGAAACTGGAATGGGTTGCCAGTTCCTTCTCTAGTGGACTGTGATTTGTCTGACCTCTCTGCTATCATCTGCCCACCGACACTGGCCCTACATGGTATAGCTCACAGCTTCATTCAGGTACACAAGCCCCTTCACCACCACCACTTAGCAATCCACACTAATGTAAATTGATGAATAGCAGAACATAATGGGAGGTCAAATGGGAATGGCTATACATCTTGGCACATACCAGGATCGGCGTAGCGGAGATTATCCCTGATGGAGATGAGTTGGCTGTTGATGTTATAGCAGAGAGGTCAGACAAATCCCAGTCTACTAGAGAAGGAACTGGTAACCCACTCCACCTGTCAAATTAATTTTAGGCCCTCAGGAGAATGTCCATACTCCACAGTATCACTAATTGGACTTGGCCTGTGTATTAACCCTTTATTATTATTATATTTGATATCTAGTATTATATGATACTAGCGACTTGCCCGTTAAAAATAACGGCATGATATAGTGTTATACATTGTGTTTTCTGTCTGTCTGGTGTCCAGAAATAACGCCGCGTGACAAGAGCACCCCATTAAAAGCGCGCCAACAAATGAGCAATCCCATCTATGCGCGCAGGGAAAAAACGCTGACGTGACAAATGCACGAACGGCAAAATCGCACATAACACAGAGAGCCCAGGATACCCATCAGTATTGTTAAAGATACAACGAAAACATCCTAATGGACCACTGCATTCACGTTGTTCTATATGGTCTATATGCTCCTCCCTGGTATATTACCCTCTATATTCTGAGCTGTGACCCTGTTCTTGGCTGGGCCCCTATCCTTGGCAGTGTCCCAGTCCTGTGCTTTCTGTGTGCCTTCCTTGGCTGTGTCCCTGTGCATCTTGTCTCATCCCCTCTTCGTTGCTGTGTGAGGGACATGGAGAGCAAGCGCTGCTTTACTAACCACTTCTGTGACTACAAGGGCAGCCTGGTGCCCCCGGGAGAGCGCAGCAAGCTGGGGGTGCCCCTCATCCTCAGGTGTCTAGAGAGCATCCTGCAGCAGCTGCCCGCACAGGTAGGACAGGAGGAAGGGCTGTATGAGGGCCTGGCAGGGGTGGCATATATGCTGTACCACGTATCCCAGTGCCCCCAGTTTAGCTCCAGGAAGGACAGCTACCTCTGGAGAGTCAGCAGCCGCATAGACTCCTGTGTTACACACTATGACGGGGAGCAGGACAGGGACACCCGGGCTGCCCCAGGTGAGTGTGATGCCCTCTTACCTCCATGCCCAGCTTGTGCCTCAGTATCAGTGCTACACACAGGTATCCACTCATGCCCACGAACAGCTCGTCGGATCGACACTCCAAGAAGCCCAGCAGGATGCAGGTGTCACAGAGGCTGCCCTCATATACAGGAGCTGGGGCAGCACACCGAGGTGAGGCAGGCTCTGGACAAGTTCATGGGCCTCTGTGACACCTGCATCCTGCTGGGCTTCTAGGAGTGTCGATCTGACGAGCTGTTTGTGGGCAGCAGTGGATACTGAGGCACAAGCTGGGCATGGAGATAAGATGGAATCACCCTTACCTACACAAGCTGGAAATGGATGTAAGAGGGCATTACACCCACCTGGGGCAGCCCGGGTGTCCCTGTCCTGCTCCCTGTCATAGTGTGTAACACAGGAGTCTATGAGGCTGCTGGCTCTCTGCAGGTAGCTGTCCTTACTGGAGCTGAACTGGGGCACTGGGATACATGGTACAGCATATATGCCACCCTTCTCCCCCCCCCCCCTCGCACCCCTGTGTCCTTTTTCCCTCCCCTGACCTGCATGCTACTTCGAAAGAAAACACAGTCAACGCATGGGCGTGTGGGTCTGAAATTTATAATCTCCTACCGTCAATCATATTCGGCTAGACCGCCTTTTGTTGGCTGAGAGGCCTGTGTCGCACTACGTTATTCCGTAATTGGTTATTTACAGATGATCGCGGCTTGTCTGGCCCCTTTACAGCTTGCATGCGCGGAGAGGGTTTACAGGCTTGAGGCTGCGGCCCGTAACTTGCGGTCTAGTCGAATTGAATAGCACCATAACTGGAGCACGCTCCGGGCCCGCAGCAGGCCCGCAGACATATGGCATAGATGAAGAGACCAGCGGCCTTGCAATTGAATGAGGCCCAATGTTTTTTAAGTACTAGCCACTGAAAAACTGTGTATCAGCAGGAATACAGCATAATGCTGCTCAGACATAGTCTTTTCATAAGTAGTACACTGTATGCATGAGCTACATGGGCAGGCCTTTGCAGGAACTGCTAGGTGTCAGTGAGTAAAAACATAGCCGGGGCGAGAGATGGACGGAGGCAGAGAGAGAGGGGAGGGAGGGATAGAGGGAAGGAAGCAGAGAGAGGGAGAGAAGACAGAGGGAGGGAGGCAGAGAGAGAGGGAGGTGGAGAGAGAGCGTGAGGTAGGGAGAGAGAGGGACGGAGAGAAAGAGGGAGGGAAGAGAGATAGGGGAAGGGGGAGAGACAGATAACACACAGAGCGCAGAGAGAGGGCACAGAGAGAGAGGGAGGCCGAGAAAGAGAGGCAGAGAGGGAAGGAGGCAGGGAGTGGGACAGATAACACACAGAGCGCATATAGAGGGCACAGAGAGAGAGAGAGCACACACACAAAGAGAGGGCGCACAAAGAGAGAGAAGGCGCAGAGAGAAAGAGAGAGCACACAGAGAGAGGAAGAGAACGGACAGAGAGAAGGAGTATGCACAGAGATAGAGACAGCACAGAGAGAGACAGAATAGACAACTGAACATAACATATGATACTATCATTTGACGGGCAAGTTACAGTACTAGTAATAATATAACAGTAAGCAAATTAAGGCTGTATTTATTTTAACAATTTAATATTTGGTGGGCAAAAGAGCAATAGAAGCCCTCCACCGTACAGTAGTACAATAAATAAATAGTACATTTGTGTTCACATTTAAATGTCTAAAATAAGTTAAAAAACTTGTATCATACCCAGAATTCCGAGAAATAATTATTATACTGCATTCTGGGAACCTTGGAAGGAACATCCACATTTTTTTACTTTCTAAAAGATTTTCTAATATGATGTTTAGGTCTTCAAAGTAGTCTATACAATTTAGACAAGATTTGTTTAGTCAAGCAGATAGTACAGTGCCTTGCAAAAGTATTCACCTCCCTTGTCATTTTTCGTGTTTTGTTGCCTCACAACCTGGAATTAACATGGATTGTTTGAGGATTTGCATCATTTAATTTACAGAACATGCTCACAACTTTAAAGATGTTTTTTTATTTATTTATTGTGAAGCAAACAACAAATAGGACAAAATAACAGAAAAAGTCAATGTGCATAACTATTCACTCCCTAAAGTCAATACTTTGTTGAGCCACCTTTTGTGGCAATCACAGCTCCAAGTTGCTTTGGATAAGTCTCTATGAGCTTGCCACATCTTACCACTGGGATTTTTTCCCATTCCTCCTTTCAAAACTGCTCTAGCTCCTACAAGTTAGATGGTTTGCGCTTGTGAACAGCAATCTTTAAGTCTGACCACAGATTTTCTATTGGATTGAGGTCTGGGCTTTGACTAGGCCATTCCAACACATTTACATGTTTCCCCTTAAACCACTCAAGTATAGTATAGTATTTGAGGTTGAATAAAGACTGTTAGTCCATCAAGTTCAACCTTTTTAGATCTCTTTTGATCTTTTTAATATGTGGACTATTTGCTATTAATTGTTAATTGATCCAGAGGAAGGCAAACAGAAAAAAAAACATTGAAACTTTGCCAATTGTCTCATAAGGGGGAAAAAAAGCAAAATTCCTTCCTGACCCCAGAAACTGGCGATAAAATGTCTCCCTGGATCAATATTCCTTCTCTAGTAATCTAGGATAACCTTGAATGCCCTCTTTTTTTAAAAATATATCTAACCCCTTTTTAAAGTTAGATATCGAATTTGCTGTCACCACCTCCTTTGGTAGAGAATTCCGCAGTTTAACCAACCTAACTGTGAAGAACCCTTTTCATTCTTTAAGGTGAAATCTTTTTACTTCTTGTCAGTTGAACATCTCTTGCTACAAAAAGTTCACTTGACAAAGCCTTATATTGACCCTGGATGTATTTAAATAAGGTAATCATTTCCCTTTGTAGACACATTTTTTCTAGTAAAAATAAGTTTAATTTGGTTAGTCTTTCTTCATAACTTAGCCCCTCCATTCCCCTTATTAGTTTTGTTGCCCTTCTCTGTACTTTTTCCAGCTCTAAAATGTCCTTTTTATGAAGTGGTGCCCAAAATTGTACTCCATATTCCAGGGATTTGTATAGTGGCAGAATGATATTTGCTTCCCTTGCTTCTATACCTTTCTTAATACATGCTAATATTTGACTTGCCTTTGCAGCTGCTGTTTGGCATTGAGCACTGCTACCTAGGTGGTTGACCACAAGTATTCCCAAATCCCTTTCAATATCAGATACCCCTAGATTTGCTCCATTAAGATTATAAATTGCATGGTTTTTTTTCCTTCCCAAATGCATAACCTTACATTTATTTGGATTAAATCTCATCTGCCATTTAGCCGCCCATTTCTCTAATTTATGCAAATGCCTTTGTAGGGAAAGTACATCATTATTTGATTTAATTACCGTGCACAACTTAGTGTCATCAGCGAAAATGGAGACACTACTTTCGAGTCCTACTTCTACGTCATTAATAACTATGTTAAAAAGGAGAGGACCTAAAACTGAACCTTGACGAACCCCACTTACCACATTAGTTCAATCGGAGTATGTTCCATTTACAACAACCCTTTGCTTCCTGTCTTTTAGCCAGCTCTCGATCCATGCAATTCCTGTATCCATTAGTTTGCTCAAATGTCTCCCATGTGGCACTGTATCAAAAACCTTTGCAAAATCCAAATAGACTACATCCACTGAGTTGCCCTGATCCAAGTTCCTACTAACCTCCTCATAGAAACTAATTAGATTGGTCTGACATGACCTATCCTTCATAAATCTGTGTTGGCTGCTACCTATGATCTTGTTCAAATAGACATAGTCTTGTATTCTGCCCCTTATTAACCCTTCTAAAAGCTTCCCAACTACAGACGTGAGGCTCACTGGTCATTAATTCCCCGGATTTGCTCTTAAATATAGGTATCACCTCTGCTTTTCGCCAGTCATCTGGTAGCGACCCTGTGGTGAGTGAGTTTTGAAAGATTAGATATAATGGTTTGGCTATTACAGAACCCAGCTCCCTCAGTACCCTTGGATGTATTCCATCAGGACCTTGGGCTTTATTAACATTTATTTTCTCCAAACTCTTTTGGATTTCTTCCCGCGTTAAAAAAATTATTTAGTGATGGTAGTGTAGCACCATTTTGTTGCGGTGTCCCAACCACTGGTACCTCCCTTGTGTATAACGAACAAAATAACCTATTTAGCTCATCTGCCTTTTCCTGGTCACTAATTATCAGACGGCCTTTGTCACATTGTAATGTTCCTATAGCTTCCTTCCTCGCCTTCTTCCCATTAATATATAAAAAAAATATTTTAGGGTTAGTCTTACTTTTCTTTGCAACTGACTTCTCATTTTCTATTTTAGCCAGTCTAAAAGCCCTTATGCAGGCCTTGTTGATTTCTTTATAGTCACATTTAGCTGCCTCTGTTCCTTCTTTCTTGTATAATTTAAATGCATGTTTCTTTTTCCTTATCGTGATCTTTAAGTCATTGTTAAGCCACATGGGATGTGATTTACTCCTTTTCATTTTATTTCCATATTTTATTTCCAATGAGTATATATATTTAATAAGGATTTGAATGGTGTCCATTTATTTTCATTATTTTGCCCTGTAAGTTCTTTATCCCAGTCTATATGTTGTATTGCTGCCCTTAGCCCATTAAAGTTAGTCCTTTTAAAATTAGAGCTTTTGTTGGTCCCTTACAACTCTCTTTTTTGTATTCAATCTCAAATTAGACTGTGTTGTGATCACTTTTCCTCAAGGGTTCCCCTATTTTAACATTTGATATTATATCAATATTACTTGTGATGACTAAATCCAAGATTGCCCCATTTCTAGTAGGTTCTTGTATTACCTGGGCCAGATAATGATCCCTTAGTGTACTCAAGAACCTGCTCAGGTAATTAAAGTAACCCATTATTAGAACTTGCCCATGCTTAGCTGCATTTCCAATCTGTAACAATAATTGTATTTCCTCCATTTCAATTATATTTGGGGGTTTATAGCATACTCCCACCAATATGTGTTTATAATTAGCTCCTCCACTATTTAGCTCAACCCACAAAGATTCAATGTTGCGGTTAGTTCCAGCATAAATATCTTCTCTGACTATAGGCTTAAATTCAGGCTTAACATACAGACAGATCCCTCCTCCTCTTTTACCATTTCCCCTGTCTTTCCTATATAAGTGATAATCATCCAAATTAACTGTCCAGTCATGAGATTCCTCCCACCTTGTTTCAGTAATACCTATTAGGTCCTATTAAGTTTCAGTAATGCCTATTTCAGTAATGCCTATTAAGTGTTGCTTTAGCAGTGTGTTTAGGGTCATTGTCCTGCTGGAAGGTGAGCCTCCGTCCTAGCCTCGAATCATTCACAGAGTGGTACAGGTTTTGCTCAAGAATATCCCTGTATTTAGCACCATTCATCTTTCCCTTAACTCTGACCAGTTTCCCAGTCCCAGCTACTGAAAATGGAATGTTGTTCTCTGGGTGATGTGATGTGTTGGGTTTGTGCCATACCATTTTCTTTGATGGCCAAAAAGTTCAATTTTAGTCTCATCAGACCAGAGCACCTTCCTCCATACATTTTGGGAGTATCCCATATTTTTTGCTGAAAGTAATGGCTTTCTTCTGGCCACTCTGCATAAAGCCCAACTCTATGGAGCATACGGCTTATTGTCGTCCTATGTACATATACTCCAGTCTCTGCTGTGGAACTCTGCAGCTCCTCCAGGGTTACCTTAGGTCTCTTTGTGTGCCTCTCTGATTAATGCCCTCCTTGCCCGGTCCGTGAGTTTTGGTGGACGGACGTCTCTTGGCATGTTTGCTTTTGTGCCATGTTCTTTCCATTTGGTTATGAAAGATTTGATGCTGCTCCTGGGGATCATCAAAGATTTGGATATTTTTTATAACCTAACCCTGACTTGTACTTCTCAACAGCATTGCCCCTTACTTGTTTGGAGAGTTCCTTGGTCTTCATGGCAGTGTTTGGTTAGTGGTGCTTCTTTCTTAGGTGTTGCAGCCTCTGGGACCTTTCAAAAAAAGGTGTGTTTATGTAATGACAGAATGTGACACTTAGATTGCACACAGGGGGACATCATTTAACTAATTATGTGACTTCTGATGGTAAGTGGTTGCACCAGAGCTTTTTATGGGCTTCATAACAAAGGGGTGAATACATACGCACAAGCCAATTTTCTGTTTTCTATTTCTAAAAAAATAGTTTTATGTATATATTTTTCTCGTTTTACTTCACCAACTTAGACTATTGGGTTCTGATCCATCACATAAAATTCAGATTAGCAAAACACTGAACTTAAGGCTGTAACATAACAAAATAGATAAAAAGTCCAGGGGGTGAATACTTTTGCAAGGCACTGTATGACCATAATCAGACTGCACACTTACCTTTATTATGTGGAAAAACTGGATCAGAAGGCCATTTAGCTTTGTATGTTTTGTAACTGCAATTGGAAAGACACCAGGATAAGCACATAGAGCCTCATTCAATTGAGGCTTTGAGAGATCCGGGCTTTGGAAATGGAGCCCATAACTAATATTTCTATTAATTTGGCGTCATTTTGCGGGCTCTGGCTAAGTTACTGGCTCCAACCTCCGATTCATTGCAATGGTTTCCATCGCAAGTTAATGCCCCTCCAAACCTTTGATCTTTCACGGCCACAAGAGTTCCGAAAGCTAAAATCGCAAATCGCTATTCATTTGCTCTGAGTCCCCCACGCTAACCACCCCAACAAGCCTGCAAATGGCAAAAGTCACTCCACAAGTTAGGGGTTCCAAGGAGGACTCTCAAAGGGCTAAATGACATGTCCGGAGCACTTCAAATGCACATATACACCCACTACTGTACTTTTAATAAAAGGGAAAGTGATGTTAGGTCTTAGAATTAATAGCACAACATTCTCAAGTTTGCAAAGTGGCAAAATAAAATACTTTATTTCATGTTTAATTTCCGTGTTATATCGATCCCGGCAATCAATGTGTTAATAACATATAATGGAACCTGCATGTAATAGAATATCATATTTGCTTTGGCTTTATGAATATTACAATATTTCAGGAATGTGGGTCCGATTGTAACTCGTAATTGAAGCCCGTAGGACTTTGAAATCCAACCTCCATTTTCATTGATGTAATGATGATGATCTCTGTTTCCATTGGCTGCTTCTACTCGGGAATTATGGCCTTGCTTAATCGTGTTCAAGCTCGCAAATCTACATACAATGGCATGGTTTCAGAATTTGGCAATCAGCCCATAACTTGCAGACTCGGCCAAATAAATAGCACCATCAGTTGCGGACGCTGCAGGCCCGCAGCAGGCCACAGACATACAGCCTACATCCCCTAACTTGCAAAAGGGGAATTGAATATATTGCAGTTTTGCAATATTGAGGCTTAAAGACCACTATTCAATTGAAATTTGCTACAATTACAGAGTGGTTCAATTGAACAACCCCACAATTGACGGGCCGAATCCCGAAACTGTAAACCATGCCATCATATGTAGCATTGCAGAGTGTGAGCATGATCAATTAAGCAAGGCCGTAACTCCAGATTTAGAAACAGCCAATAGTAAATGACACCATTATCATGACGTCAGTAAACATGGAGGTTACACATCAATCAATTAGCGTTTAGAGGTCCCATATGAGATCAGATTCGCAATTTGGCAATGTACAAAATATTAAAAATGGGTGGTCCATATGGGTGGTCTCATATGTATTAACTCATTGATTCCTGAGATTGATATGACACCGAAATTAAACTTAAACAAATATATTTTTTGATTGCAGATTTGTGAGCTTGAGACTATTGTGCAATAAATGTCCTTTATCGCGTTCCCCGTCTTTAAAACTGCAGAATTGTTTATTTATTTGCATTTACAGTTCTACAAACAGATGTTAAACCCCCTTGGAAATTCTATCTGGTACCCGTAGGATTTTCATCTACATTTACAGTTTACAGGTGTAAAAACATTTGCAGGCTTGAATAATTGTAGTAATTGAATAGCTATTTGCGATTTTAGCGATTGTAACTTTTTGCAGGCTTGAAAGAATTAATCAATCACATTCCAAATCGTGTTAAATAGGAGTCAGCATACACCTGCCATCATTGAAAGTGCCTCTGATTAACCCCAAATAAAGTTCAGCTGCTCTAGCTTGTCTTTCCTGAAATTTTCTTAGTCGCATCCCACAGCAAAAGCCATGGTCCACAGAGAGCTTCCAAAGCATCAGAGGGATCTCATTGTTAAAAGGTATCAGTCAGGAGAAGGGTACAAAAGAATTTCCAAGGCATTAGATATACCATGGAACACAGTGAAGACAGTCATCATCAAGTGGAGAAAATATGGCACAACAGTGACATTACCAAGAACTGGAGCTGCAGGAATATCTGGCAAGTACTGGCTGTGTGGTACATTTGACAACAATCTCCCGTATTCTTCATATGTCTGGGCTATGGGGTAGAGTGGCAAGACGAAAGCCTTTTCTTACGAAGAAAAACATCCAAGCCAGGCCACATTTTGCAAAAACACATCTGGAGTCTCCCAAAAGCATGTGGGAAAAGGTGTTATGGTCTGATAAAACCAAGGTTGAACTTTATGGCCATAATTCCAAAAGATATGTTTGGCGCAAAAACAACACTGCACCAAAAGAACACCATACCCACAGTGAAGCATGGTGGCGGCAGCATCATGCTTTGGGGCTGGTTTTCTTCAGCTGAAACTGGGGCCTTAGTTAAGATAGAGGGAATTATGAACTGTTCCAAATACCAGTCAATATTGGCACAAATGCTTCAGGCTTCTGCTAGAAAGCTGAAACATGAAGAGGAACTTCATCTTTCAGCATGACAATGACCCAAAGCATACATCCAAATCAACAAAGGAATGGCTTCACCAGAAGAAGATTAAAGTTGTGGAATGGCCCAGCCAGAGCCCAGATCTGAATCCAATTGAAAATCTGTGGGGTGATCTGAAGAGGGCTGTGCACAGGAGATGCCCTCGTAATCTGACAGATTTGGAGCGTTTTTGCAAAGAAGAGTGGGCGAATCTTGCCAAGTCAAAATGTGCCATGCTGAAAGACTCATACCCAAAAAGACTGAGTACTGTAATAAAATCAAAAGGTGCTTCAACAAAGTATTAGTTTAAGAGTGTGCATACTTATGCAACCATATTATTTTATTTTTATATTTTTTCTACCCTCTACCTAAAAGATTTCAGTTTGTTTTCAGTTTATAGGTCACATTAAATGTGGAAAAAGTTCTGAAATGATTTATCTTTGTCAAATTTTTTTTACAGCACAGAAACATGACATTTTAACAGGGGTGTGTAGACTTTTTATATCCACTGTAAATCTGGTAGTTAAAGAAATGAGGGACCAAACACCAACATTTTAATTGTTTATTTAAGTATGGTGAGATATAAGTCCCACCATATTAAGAATAGAATACTTACCCACTTTTGTCTATTTCTTATTCGCAATATGACATTCTGGTTCTGTATTTGGGTCTTCCCTGCAGGTCTGTACATTATCTTTAAAAAAAAATATGAACCGTATTCAATTCTTTGAACTGACCGGATCTCCTTCTGGCATCAAAAATGAATCAGTTTGGCAGTAATTAACATTCTCAACATAATGAATGTATGTTTAAAACAAATAAAAGTTGTATATTTACCCATTGCCATGAAAACAGCAGAATGATTATCTTTATGTTGCGATAGATTGATCGGCTCATCTTTGACTACTGAGTTTGATACAATGCTTATGTTTACATTAGACCTAGCCATACACGGCAGTAACTGATGAATCAGCATGGCAGTAGATAACATTCACAACATAATGATCATACATCCAAAACAAATACTCATTGCCGTGATACCAGCAGATTGATCTCATTGTCTTTACGTTGAGATAGATTGATTGGATTATCTTTGAGTATTGAATTTTATACAATGCTTATGTTTACATTATCTATAGCCATATGTGGCAGTAACTGATTGCTCATTTTATTTCACCAATGATCATTCTTTTTATCAGTCGAGCCTCTAAATCATCCAATTAGCACAATGCTTATGTCATGCTACACAGCAACTCACAGATTTCAAATTCCGCTGTACGCAGCAATTCAATCACTATAGGATGTGCCTTTGACAAAGCTTCATATGTTAACAGAGAAACTAGCCATCGGTCTACTTGATCCATGGAATTAATACAAATGACCTCCAAGCAGTTCAGTTGTTGTTAGGTTCCCTAAGGGCAACCTAAGAGTATAGTTCCTCAGTAGTGTTGTTTTAGCCTACAATAATTATAGATGTCATTTAGGAGTAAAAATAATTTTAAAAGATCCAATTATATATTAAATATTGTTGTTTTTATTAGGCTTTAACACATAGAACTAATAAAGCTCCTTTTATGATTGATGTCTCTGTTGGCATCTGCATATTATTATTATTGTTTATTTGTAACACGCCAACATATTCCATAGCACTATACATAAGTTGTGATCAGGGCAAAACAATGTTAACACATTACAAAAGATAGAGGGCCCTGTCTTTGAGCTTAGAATTCAGTGTCCATAGAGCTTTCCCCAAAGCACTGTGCAAGATTGAAAACACACAGACTTACAATCTAAAGGTTTTGGGTGTGGTACAGGAGGGTGAAAATGCAGTGTGCATGTTAAAGAGGCATGTTACAGGCTTCTTTAAACAGGAGTGTTTTTAGTGAGGTTTTGAAGGATTTGAAGTAGGAGGATAATCTGGTGAAATGAGGCAAGGTGTTCCAGAGAATAGCGGCAACGTGAGAAAAGTCCTGAAGGTGGGAGTGAGAGGAGGTGATGAGAGAGGAGGAAAGAAGAAGGTCATTAGCAAAGCAAAGAGGGCGGGTGGGGGAATATTTGGAGATGAAAGCAGATATATAAGGGGGTGCAGTGTTGTTGAAGGCTTTTTAAGTTATGGTCATAGTTTAAAATGTTATTCTGTAGGCTACAGGAAGTAAGAGGAGTGATTGAGAGAGATGTGCTGCAGACACGGAGTGTTTATTTCGGTAGATGAGTCTAGTGTAGGCATTCATTATGGATTGAAGGGGGGATAGACGGGTGGTGAGTAGGCCAGCCAGAAGGGAGTTGCAGTAGTCGAGATGGGATCTGATGAGGGAATGTATTAGAATCTTAGTTGTGTCTTAAGGTAGTGACATATTTTGAAAATGTTTTTTAAATTGAAAAGACAAGATTTTGTTAGTGACAACGGGTGGGAGTGATGATAGCGTTGTTGACAGAGAGATGTGAGGAATTGACGCTGTATTAGATGGTGGGAAGATTAAGAGTTTGGTCTTAGACATGTTGAGTTTGAGATGGTGGGTGGACATCCAGGAGGATATACTTGAGAGGCAGTTGGAGACTCGTGCTAGAAGGGAGGGGGATAAATCAGGTGCTGAGAAGTAGATTTGAGTGTCCTCTGCATAGAGATGATACTGAAATCCAATACATTGTATTAGGGTGCCAAGTGAGGATGTATAGATGGAGCATAGGAGGGGGCCTAGGACTGAACCTGGAGGTACAAGAGGGTGAGGAGAAGAAGAGGTGCCACAGAAGGAGACACTAAATGTTCAATATTGTAGGTATGATGTGAACCATGAGAGAGCAGTATATCTGATTCTAAGGGAGTGGAGAATTTGGATTAGTAGAGGGTGATTAACTGTATCAAATGAAGCAGAGAGATCCAGGAGAAGTAGAACCTGGAGAAGTAGAAGCATTAAGCAGGTCATTAGTGGCTTTTGTGTGAGCTGTCTCAGTGGAGTGTTGGTGTTGGAAGCCTCATTGGAAGGAGTCAAGAAGGGAGTTGGAGGAGATAAATTGGGTAAGGTGATTGTAGACAAGCCGCTCAAGCAGTTTGTAAGCCTGGGGAAGTGAAGAAATAGGGCGGTAGTTAGTTGCAGAATCAGTGTCAGATGAGGTTTTTTTAAGAATGGGTGTAATTATGGCATGTTTTACAGATGATGGAAACATGCCAGTGTTTAAGGAAAGGTTGAAGAGATGTGTGAGAGCTGGGATTAGTGTGGTAGAGAGGGGAGGGATGAGCTGTGATGGAATAAGATCTAGAGGACAGGTAGTAAGGCGAGAGGTTGATAGTAGGTTGGATACTTCATCCTCTGTTACAAGGTCAAAGGAATGCATAATGGCTGTGGGCTTAGGGAAAGGTTAAAGGCTGGATGTTATCAGTTAGTTGAGAGGAGGGAGTGTGTGGTGCATGTTGAGTGGAGAGTTTGTTACTGTGACGAAGTGCCCTTCGCCACTTTGTCTTGGAGAGGACTGTTTGCCAGCCTCCTGCCCTGCGACTATGGCCCTGGGACATATTGCCCTTTAAACACAGTATTCGGCCATACCAGAGTGTATGTCACTCATTCTGGCCCTTTACATACCGGGGGGTCATTCGGTACTTGCCCTGTGTGAACCATGATACCACAGATAGCTATGCCATGGAGCCCATTCATATAATGAAAGACTATGGGAAAGACTTTAGCTACATGGCAATTGAACTGCGTGAAGAGGATCTGAGCGTTATTCGGTAGTTTTGTGCGTTCAGATCCCAGCTATCTGGGGATATGTGAAATGTGAGTAAATGTGAATTGCAGTAATGCTGATGGGTTGTCAAACTAGAGAATTGACCAACAAATACTTTTGTCCGGACATCCCCAGGCCGATCCGTTGGGATCAGACCGTGTATGCCGGCTTATGGTCACGGGGGAGGTGTGTAACGGAACCCATCACTGTTTTACCCTGTTTTATGATTATTATAGTTAAAATATGATCCTACTATTATACTGCATGTATGTTGGCTTATGCTCTGCAGAATATTGGCCCAGACTAGTGCAGACCTTGGCATGGGAGATAATCCTGTTACAGATAAGTAAGTCTAATGTATAAAGTGTTTTCATTCTCAGATAAGAACAAAGAAGGATAATCTAATCCATGTCTGATTGTATCAAAGTTGCCAGGTAGCCTCAGGGAGGTGTGACTCACCTATTGTCCCTATATGTGTATTGTGTGGCCAACTATGGGGGATATGTGAAATGTCTGTGTGTTATGTGTAAAAGATACTTTTACTAACTTTTGAACCCCTGGTCTGATTCATGCCATTTTTTAATATGTTGTTCCCCTGGGTGAGAGCTATTAAACGGTGCTGGACTTAAAGGTGTACCCCCTGTTTTTGGGGTACATCCAGAATGTGGTTAAAATTGTGTCTGTTTTAATTGTGTTACCTGTTATCTGAGGGGAGGAGACGTGGGGGTTGAACCATGTATATAATTGGCTGTTGTGATAATTATGTGGGTGTAGCCCTTCAGAGGGCACCATTGCATAAAAAGAGATCCCCTGTCATTAAAAAGTAGTTCGACTTGACCCTTCAAAACGTAGCCTCATCTCGTTCTTGGAGGGGATTGCTATATCATACTGGGGATTGCTATGTGCTGCATACTCCCTGGGAGCTTTAAGCTACGGCGGTTGTGGAGTCTGTGGTAGTGTGGTGTACGGTGCGGTGCTTGTAGGCCTCGACTCAAACTAGGACGCGTCCATCAACGGAGGTACCCGGTCAGGGTGCCAGTAGATCCGTTACAGTTACGAATATTTTCAATTTTATGCTTAAAATGGCTGGCAAAGTCTTCAGCTGTCAGACAGGAAGGGAAGGGAGGTGGTGGTGGGCGGAGGAGAGTGTTGAACATAGCAAACAAACTTTTGGGGTTAGTAGACAGTATAGATATTAAAGATGCAAAATAGTGCTGTTTGGAAAGGCTGAGAGCATAGAAGTAGGAACGCAACATAAACTTGTAGTGGAGGAAATCTGCTGAAGTGTGTGATTTCCTCCATAGCTGTTCAGCAGTGCGGGCGCACCTCTGGATGTATTGCGTTTGTGTGGTCTGCCATGGTTGTGTATCAGGGTGGAAGTAAGAGTCATGTTGTACTGTGAGGTAGCAGGTCAGGACAAGTGAGATCAGTAAGGGGACAGAGAAAGGGGTGTAACACAGTGTAAAGTTGTTATGGGTCAAGTGCTTAACGGTTTTTGTGGGTAATGGTGCCCGGGATAGATGAAGGGCAGTGAGAGAAAGATGTAGTGAGGCTGAAGGATAGAAGGTGGTGGTCAGATAGAGGGAGTGGGCTGATTGCGAGGTTAGAGGTTATGCAGAAATGGGTGAAAATAAGGTCTAGGGAGTATCCATCATGGTAAGTCCAAGGAAAGATGTGAGGACAGGGTTTGATATCAACTAGAGAGTTTTAGCCAGATTTGGGGCATCACATTAGTTGTGCCTTCCAGATAGGAAGTATCCCTCTGGGATCATTGGTTCTCATCTCTCCTATCTAGTATTGTGATTCGCAGTGTATATTGGTTTTGTATAGTTTTCAAATAAATCCATCTTGCAATTTTGCCCGAGTTATCTACTGGACATGTGAAGGAATTCCATGTTTTTAAAGATTTTCAGCGTTGTTACCCAAGTGTAAATAAAGATGGTGTGGTGTCAAACACCTGAAAATTGAACTCTAATAGTTTTTCTTGTGTATAGTTTAAGAAATAGAGTACCTAAAGACTTTGGTAGACAGAAGGAGGATAGTTGTGTGAGATAACAAATCACCCTTGTATATTTCATATATTTATATTTTATATATTATAAGAAGTATCCATGCTGCGCCATGGGAAAGAGACATAGAAACATAGAAAACAGATAGGAGGAGGATGGAGATTCTGGATGGGATGGAAAATATAGAGAATCGAAAAAATAGAGAGAGAAGGAATGTGATAAATGTATTAATTTAAAGAGACTTTGAAATATTGTGGCCTCAGACGTTTCTGAGGGCAAAATTAATTGGGGACAGAGGACTGAATTGGGGGGCTGTCCTAAGGCGTGGACTGTCTGCTTGTTTTTTATCGATGAAATATGAGCAAAAATATCCTTTACCCATTTGTATTTGACATAAAATGTTAATTGAAAATTGTATGAAGAGTACATTGTGTGTATGATGTATACAAACAGCACTATAAGTGATTTTTGTACCACACAGAGTATGTGATAGAGACTGGACACAAGTTGTGTTGGGGAAGGCGGGAGACCTGCATGCATTTTAATGGGTTGATGCAGCATAAATCCTACATAAACCACTGTAAACTATAAAAAATAGTGAAAAAATAATAAAAATTAAATTTTAGAAACAAACTGTTTTGTAAACCAATCAGCCACATGGTGGAGACAGAAGCCACCAATTGCATTTAAATATAACCAAACAGAGAGAAATTGAGAAAAATAGTAGGAGGGACTTACACAAAATTTACAAAAAAAAGATATATTGTGTTCATATGTCGGTCATGGAAGTCCCCCTTTTCCTTGTACTATTCCCTTCCTTTACGTTGAACTATTGTTGGGTTGATTTATATTTTTATTTCCTATGTGTGTAACTTACATGTGTTAAAAGAAAAAATAATTGTAAACAAATTTATTAGCTGATACATTTCAAAAACATGTCACTGTTAACTCACCACTTTTGTCAGGGTCAGAACTTGACATATAAAGAGCATGTGAAGCTGGAATTCTCACAAATCATCGTAAATGATATTAAGAAGCCATGAACAAATCTACCACATGGTGGAGACTGCACTACAAGATTCACAGCTGTGTTAACACTGTCAGTGATATAAATGTCCCAAACACAGATCGAAATATTAGGTGTATCATTTGCAAATATTAGGCAAACATTGCATACAGTATTATCAAAGATGGTGCAGGTGAAGTAACACTATTTAAATCACACAAACTCTATGAAATGAAACAAATCCACAAAGAGCTTAAAAAAATAAAACAAATTGTAACACAAAAAAGTAAGTATAAAAATTAAAATTAAATATAATAGAATATCCAAATCTTTCATGCAATAAAAAGTAACAATACAAATAGAAATAAAATGGAATCCATTAAATGGATATGGAGGTTTTTTAAATTTTACAAAGTATATTATATATCTTTACCTACAATACAGAGGGCCTCATTCAATTGCAATTTGGCCAATGGAATAGGGCTCTAAATAAGCACATAGCATATTTTTTTTAAAGAAGTTTTTAGTTAGTAAACATCTATCCAAAAGCAAGGTTTTCACTAACTAAAAACTTCTTTAAAAAATATATGTTATGTGCTTATTTAGAGCCCTATTCAATTGGCCAAATCGCAATTGAATGAGGCCCTAAGTATGTGTCTGTAGGTCTCAGAGAAAAAAAGTATTTGTAGTTGGATAGATTGCTTTTCTTTGAAAATAATTACCAGCCTCTCTACCTTAAAGGTATATGCAAGTGAGCTGGATTATTAATGCATCTGATAGAGGAGAATTTATAGTGTCTTATAAAATTGTTTTAATTAAAAAAATACAAAGTAAATAGTTAAACTGTTAGCATGAAGTTTGCTGAATTTCTTGCATTTGCAAAGAGTTTTCTCTTAATATTGATACCCCCTAAAAATCCCAGGGAATATAAGCATACATTATACATTGTATCATTTTTGGCCTGGGGATTGTGCAGTCTGCCCTACTGTGACGAGTCACATGATTTTAGACAATTTCCTTTCATTTAGCCAATCAGCAGCCTTTATATCGGGTACATTTTTTTTAATGAAGTACCCGATATGCCCGGCGCCATTGCTGGGGGTGTCTACATCACCCCCAGCACATTTTTTTGTTTGTTTTTGCATGCAAACATTTTTTGCTAGGTGGGTTATTAAAAAAATAAGAGGCCTATTTACTTCAGGCAGCTGCTAGTAGCTGATGGCCAATAGCTGCTACATTGACAGTAGCTCCACCACTGCTTACATTATACCTGGACCATTATGAATGGATATCAGGGGCTAATGTGAATGAATCGTGAGACCCATCTCTCAATATATGATGTCCCTGTTGTTTAACAATACACAAGTAAATTATATCTCATTAAAACCAACATGTAATAACAATCTGTTCTTTAAATTATTTCTTGTTATTATTTTATCCTCTGTTACCAATTAATCCTCTCCACTGGTATTTTACCATTTGCTTTGGGCCCTTCTAAGGACTCAGGGGTCACTTATGAGGCCCTTAGGTTGTGAAATAGATTGCCCGTCACTGATCTACCTAACAGCACTGTCCAGCCCTGTCCCAGCCGACCCTGTCCCAGCACACTGAGTTGGTGATAATGAAAAGGAAATAAATTCACATGTCCATAGACATTAGACATTGTTGTTCTTATACACCCTATGTAAACCTTAATGAAAATAAAAAAAATTATCATATAGACCATGGGAAGTAGCTTTACAAATATGTTTTGCCTAACCAATAAGTTAGAAATCAGATGACCTTAAAGAGTCTTCTATCTTCTTTAAAGCTAAACACAACTACAATATAATTTGAATATATAAAGAGAAAAGTGTTGTCATCAACAACGATTTAAAGTAAAGCAAAATGCACTACACCCATACAACTATTACTACTCATATGATAACATGAATATTTTCTAATCATATGGCAATTTAATGTTTACTAATCTCCTCCCACATGAGTAATGCAGATGATCAACCTACAGTCATTTTTCTTTCCAGATGTCATGAAGAAAGGTAGTATCTTTATTTTCTAAACACTTCTCATTTCCTAATGTTTTTTTTCCTGTCCCCTGCTGATAAGTTGATAGTTGTAGTAAATATATTATTGTAGTTTTAATTGCAAACTCTTTCTGAATGTAAGGTAATCTAGAAAAGTAATTATCTGTTACATAAAAATATATACAATTTTGGATTAATACTTATATTTGTTTCTTATGTTGTTAAATCATGCAACATTCTACTTTCCATTTAGTCTATTTTATCTCAGCTTACATTATATGCAATTGTCTGTGTAATACATGCTCATTCGCTGTCCTAGATTGTCTCTACCTTGCTAATTACTACTTTATCAATTAATGTAGACAAACTTGTTTTCCAGGTAAAAGAGAAGACAACATGAATGTACTAGTCACATTAATATTTCCGTAGCTTGTAGTGGACAAAGAAAGTGAAGAAATGGATCCAAGAAACAATGATAAAATAAAAGAACTGTTTCCTTTATCTATTGCTGTTATGATATACTCTAGCCTTGGTTTGCTGCTGGTTGGAGCTGTTGTCCTCTTTGCCTTTGGGATTTTATACTTTGAGTACAAACTTGGACCTGTTCTTATTGGAATGGCACTTATTCTCTTTGTTGTTTCATTATTGTCTTTTGGTTTATTCTGGGTATGCCTAAAAAAAGAGCGTTTGAAGAAACAACAACAACCAAATACTGATGTAAACATGAGATTTGGTGATAATTGTCCAATATCTATAGTAAATCCTCATTTTGACATGGCTCTGCCTGTATCGCCTCATGGAGTTCATTTTGAAAGCCTGGACCATTTCCAACGTTATCACAGTGAACATGAACAAAATCAATCACATTTTGCAAACTACTCAGTTAGTGACTTACCATCAACAAACATTGGACCTGTCCAACATGATCCTCCTCCATGCTACTGGGAATGCGTACCGTCTGCGCCTAAAGAAGCTTAGCAGTTGGAAAATTGTAACCTATGAAGGACAAATGCTTTATTTTAAAAATATATATAAATTGGCAATAAATGTGCAATAATCTCTAAAGGTAAAGCATGAACGGAGCAAGAAAAACATTTTTGTCATAGAAAAAATGTTATAGCCTTTAAAACAAAGTATTATTTGGCTATTATTATAAAATGTGCTCATGACTGATTAAATCAAACAAAATGCAATTTAAAAAATGTGAAAAGAGTTTATAAAGTATAAGATTGTGCAAAACCATTACATGGCTTAATGTTACATACAAATTTTAGTTGGTTTTATTCATTAACCAAATAATTTTCTATATGTGCAGACTAGGGTTTGTCTTATCCCAGGAGCTAGGGAGCCTTAAACTTTTACAGCTGGCTCCTAACATATTAGTTATTATACACATAATTCTATATATAATCCATTACCTTAAAATGTTGACTGGCTCCCAACTAAAATGACTGGCTCCTAAGTTTCAGCTAAATTTGTCAAGCAATGGTGTAAACATTTATATGAACTAAATGCTAGAGTAAAATGCAAGTGGAAATATATCTATTGTTAATCACCATTCAAAGATTTATTGCAGTTTTATCTTATAGTACGTAGGGTTGGATATATATTCACCCCCACTGAAGTTGCAGCAGTTCTTTCCTTGAATTTATTTTTTCTTTCTTTTTCAGGTGCTTTTTTTTTATACATTTTTTTTTATCTCATGCACCTCCATTTGCTTGTGTCTAGTTGACCTATGCGTAAATTCATCACTAATAAGATTGATAATAATTCATGTAAACTGCACACTGACATTATTTCCAGTAGTAACATTAAAACTTTAAAACAAATGCTGGAAGATCTATTTATTCCCTGTGTCATTCTATGGAGCATATTCATTAGTGTTATGTCAAGAGGCAGATATCATAACATAGGTTTTAGAAGGCTCTTTGGAAAGTGTAATAGCTCTCATTTTTGATAAGACAGCCAAAATACTTGTTCAGTACAATGTTTGTATAAATTATGCAATATGTTAAAGCTAACTTATTTAAACTAGTACCTGGTTTTCCTATGTTTGGATTTATAACATGCATTTATACTTTTAAAACAAAATGTAAAAAAAAATATTATTAAGAGACAGAAGCTATGGTTGTGTGTTGTTGTTTGTGATTAAATTAATCAAACTGGTTTTTCTGGTTGAGTCGGAAACAAAATAAAAATATATGCAAGGGTGTGTCATTTTAAAAGGAAGGACACAAACAGAGCTACTTGTCCAGTCTCGCCCAGGCAATAAACATTTTGTCATTCCTTGTAACCAAGGAATGTGTAAAAGGAAATGAATCCACTCATAATGCCTAACAGGGACAAAATGTGATCCAGGCGAGCTAATGTAGGAAATAAAATGCATTTGCCTACTTTTTGGTGCTCTATTTTAGAGAACTAGTAGAAATAAATATGGATATTAAGTTTTTGGAAAATTGAAATTGCAAAAAAAATATTTTCCCATATATATGCAACAATATGTAGGCATGGCCATCAACACTATTGTCTTATAAATGTATCCAGCTATGTTTTATGTCTAAACCCCAATGCTGCTTCCTGCTTAAAGTGCAGATAAACCAAGTCAACGCTGGTTAAAAAAGTGCAAATGAACTGAGGCCCTCCTCTGGAGGGGCCCAGTACAGTCTAATCTTAGGGGGTCGAGATGAGAGAGCCTGAGAACCAACCCGGAGGCAAATTAAAAATGAGATTGAAAGCACTGGAGCTTGTCCAGAGGAAGAGGTAAGGTAGCTGCTGTGCTCTGCCTGCCGTGCATGATGGGACCTGTAGTCCTGCTGAGTGTTCCTGCTCTAGATTGCTGTGGTCCCCTCTGTGCTGTTATCCAAGCTGCTCTGCGTGCTGGCCCAGATAGGACACAGGGATGATATGGGTGAGTGAGCAGCTGTCCTGGAAGGCACCTGTAGTGTGTGTGCATATATATTTACAAAGCCAAACATTTTATAGTCAGAATAGTCAGTTTACCATCACATATTATAATTGTCCAACTACGATTCGTCGTCATGCTGTGTTGCGTAGTGTGTACCGCTTAGTGATGAGCGCCGCAGGCGAGCCTCGCGGAGCGAGGCGAGCCGTTAAACCGTACCACTTTGCCGATCGTCCGACTTTGCGATGAGCGCCACAGGCGCTCATTGCCCGGCGAGCCTCGAGCAGCGAGGCGAGCCGTTAAACCGTAGCACTTTGGCAATGAGCGCCACAGGCGCTCATTGCAGGCGAGCCTCGCATAGCGAGGCGAGCTGTTAAACCGTAGCACTTTGGCAATGAGCGCCACAGGCGCTCATTGCAGGCGAGACTCGCGTAGCGAGGCGAGCAGTTACGTTAAACCGTAGCACTTTGGCAATGAGCGCCACAGGCGCTCATTGCAGGCGAGCCTCGCGTAGCGAGGCGAGCCGTTAAACCGTAGCACTTTTTTACACAAGACGCAGGACTTAGAAAAAAAATACGAGATGAAAAAAATTACGAGATAAGCGGCGGAACCAAAACAATAAAAAAAACACTAAATAAACACAACCAAATTAAAAAAAGGTCACTTACAGCATGGGGAACCAGGCAGGACGTCTGGGAGTGAGTTGGAACTCCAGTTTACATTGATTTAGACAAGTTACAAAGATCGAAATCGGCTAAGCGAGAAAAAAATGGGCGCCGAAAAAAATGAAAACGAGGCTATACTACTACGAACTGCGTAAAACACAGCCACAGACGTATGTGCTCAAAAAACAACGAGACAAAGGATGCGCATTAACCGCACAATGAGTAAAAAAAGACAGTAGAGAGTACATTTTATGAGACGCAATTACAGATTTACGCATTAACACAGATTTAACGCCTTTGTCTCGCGCCACATCGGATTTCACGCCTAAAACAACGCATTTGATGAAATATAAGTTGAAAGTTAAAAAAATTAAAAGTAAAAAAAAATAAATTGTATTTATTTTAAGAAAAAAAAAAAGGGACAAATGTAGCTGAGTCATTTTGTGTTGCAAACAAATTTCACAACATTTAATTTTTATTGACCGTCATTTTCCGTTTTAACATATTTACCGTTAAACCGTAGTACTTTAGCGGGCTTAGCGATGAGCGCCGCAGGCGATCATTGCCCAGCGAGCCTCGCGCAGCGAGGCGAGCCATTAAACTGTACTGCTTTGGCAATGAGCGCCGCAGGCGATCATTGTAGGTGAGCCGTTAAACCATAGCAAAAAAATAGATTGCCAGCTCTTCAACACAATGCATAAAAATAGGTAAAGTATATTCATTTATTAATTTGAATTCTGTATTTCAGTAGTACACACAAAACAACATTAGCTACCTTACAATTCCATATGTATATTAATAACTAAACAACTTTCCAAACATACACATCTCATTGCCGTCATTTTTTGATGGGCAATAGGCTAGTATATATATATATATATATATATATATATACAGTATATATATATACAGCACACCTACCTCCTGGAGAGTGTTCTTGATCTGGCCAACTGTTGTGAAGGGTGTTTTCTTCACCAGGGAAATAATTATTCGGTCATCCACCACAGTTGTTTTCCGTGGTCTTCCGGGTCTTTTGGTGTTGCTGAGCTCACCGGTGCGTTCTTTCTTTTTAAGTATGTTCCAAACAGTTGATTTGGCCACACCTAATGTTTTTGCTATCCTTCTGATGGGTTTGTTTTGTTTTTTCAGCCTAATGATGGCTTGCCTCACTGATAGTGACAGCTCTTTGGATCTCATATTGAGAGTTAACAGCAACAAATGCAAATAGCACACTTGAAATGAACACTGGAGCTTGTATCTGCTCTTTGTAAATGGGATAATGAGGGAATAACACACACCTGGCCATGGAACAGCTGAGCAGCCAATTGTCCCATTACTTTTGGTCCCTTAAAAAGTGGGAGGCACATATACAAACTGTTGTAATTCCTACACCGTTCACCTGATTTGGATATAAATACCCTCAAATTAAAGCTGAAAGTCTGCAGGTAAAGCACATCTTGTTCGTTTCATTTCAAATCCATTGTGGTGGTGTATAGAGCCAAAAAGTTTAGAATTGTGTCGTTGTCCCAATATTTATGGACCTGACTGTATATATATATATATATATATATACACACAGTAAACTGACTATTCTATCATATGTTTAATTATATATATATATATATATATATATATATATATATATTGTGACAAGGATGGCCGTATTAGCCTGTTCATCGGTAATATTTTGGACATCAGCGTGACCTAATCACCTTCGGCGATCCCTTCTCTAATAGAGAAATGGCAGAGACTTCTGGACTCTTGTTTACTTTTTATTAAGCAGTCCAAAATATAAATACATTTTTTTAATTCAGCAGGAGACAACAATCTACTTAAACAGACTAGCTCACAGCTTAGTTTCCTAACTAGCCCTGAAAACCGCTTCTTAGTTCTCAGGTAAAACAGTCCTTTTCTATAATCACACAGAGTGGTGGGGTCCTGGCCCACCCACTCTCCAGGTACCCCAACATCCATGGACCCTTGGTACAGTCTTTTCAGTAGAGGCTGAAAATCATACTTTACAGCCTACTCCCTATTTATGCACTGTCTCTTTAACAGTACCTTAATTCTACGGTCATTCTGCAACTGCTGGTGTGGCTCACACCTGGCAGCAGCTCCCCGGCAAAAGTCACTTTACATCCATGGCTATGAGACACTCAGGTGGACTCTCTCTCCCTCAGGCTTTCTGGTATCCAGCAGGAACTGTCACTAGCAGCCACAGGTAATAGCAGTTCAGCTCTCCAAACACAGCTTGTTCCACAACAGTTCACCTTGGGGTATCTGTGTGAGCTAACTTTAATAGAGTATTCTCGACAGCAGTCCAAACAGCTTACAGTACTCTCAGCTGTAACTTCCAGGCTCCTCACAGCTTCGGTACTTGGCTAGGCCTAAGAGCCTCTGGTTGCACCTTCCACACACAGCTCACACGACTTAGGCCAAAGCCAAATCAGCCCTCTTTTCCCTGTGTGAGTGTTTTAAAAGGCTTATCACACCTGCAGCCTCAATTAGCACAACTTCAGGGAATTAACTCCAAGTTACCTTGAGCGGATTTCCTCAATACTGTGTGGCTTGCACCATCCACCGGGGAGCAGTACACCACAATATATATATATATATATATATATATATATATATATACATACAGTATATGGGACTGGAGTGGGTGCCATATGTCTGATTAAACACACACACACATATATATATATATATATATATATATATATATATATATATATATATTATTATTATTATTATTATCGTTTATTTATAATATATAGTAAATAAAAAGTACATCTGTGTTCACATTTGAATGTCTAAAGCAAGTAAAAAAAAACTGCTTCGAGCTCAGAGTTCCGAGAAAAACAGTTATTACACTGCATTCTGGGAAGTTGAGCTGGGACACACAAATGTGCCCACAAATGCCTCGTTCTTCATTCCATAGCCATTATGAAACATGTCTTCCGTTAAGCTTATGAATGCTGTATTACACAGCTTTAATGCAAAGCCAAGGTTGGAATAAACACAGGCTGAGTATCCAATCCATGTACAGCTGTTTCAAGCTTACTGGCTATCATCAGCATGGAGCAGGATCTCAGCCTGTGTTTTGGAAATTATGAGTAGGTAGTTCACCACAACAATCATTTATAATATGGTGGGCAAAAGAGCGATAGAAGCCCTCCACTGTACAGTAGTACAGTAAATAAAAAGTACATCTGTGTTCACATTTGAATGTCTAAAGCAAGTTAAAAAACCTGCTTCCAGCTCAGAGGTCCGAGAAAAACAGTTATTACACTGCATTCTGTGAAGTTGAACTAGGACACACAAATGTGCCCACAAATACCTCGCTCTTCATTCCATAGCCATTAGCAAACATGGCTTCCTTTAAGCTAATGCATGCTATATTACACAGCGTTAATGCAAAGCCAAGGTTGGAATAAACACAGGCTGAGTATCCAATCCATGTACAGTTGTTTCAAGCTTACTGGCTATCATCAACATGAAGTGGAATCTCAGCCTGTGTTGTGGAAATTATGAGTAGGTAGTTCACCACAACAATCATTTATAATATGGTGGGCAAAAGAGCGATAGAAGCCCTCCACCGTACAGTAGTACAGTAAATAAAAAGTACATCTGTGTTCACATTTGAATGTCTAAAACAAGTTAAAAAACCTGCTTCCGGCTCAGAGTTCCGATAAAAAATATAATGGAGGGGGTATTTTTATATGTTTAACTTACTTAAACATTTTTGCTCATTATCAATACTAGTTCTTTAAATTAGCATAATAAAAATATATTATTATTGCATCATTAAAAATCAAAATCTAAAATTATATAAGGAAGTGCAAAGATGAACTGTACAAATTGCACAGACCCTGCAACATTTATTTTAATAATCCTAACAACCAACTTTATGACAAAGATTTCTGCAGCCTCATAATGGTGCTGATAGTAGCACAGAAATCCATCTTGACCAAACGTATCAAAATCAGACCCTCATTGATCCAATTCATCAAAACAATACTATTTATATTAATAATTTTGATTTTGTTTCTTCCTCTATTTTTAACTTCTTCCACACCCACTTCAGGACTTTTCTCAAACTGCACCTACTCTTTGTCTCGAGCTATCAAATCATTATCTTGCTTCAAATACTCACAAAAATGCATATATTTAAAGAAGCTTGACAAATACCCTGCATTATAATATACAGCCACCTCCATTGGCTTTTTTCCATTACCTTGATTATTGCCATCACTTGCATGTTACCCTCCTGTCTCCATCGCCAACCCACTCTTCTAGACTGTAGGCTCCTCAGTGTAGGGACTTCAACTCTATTGCACCAAATTGTCTGTTGCCTTATTGTATTGTATTTGTATGTCTGCATATCTTATCATTTGTTTTACTTAATGTACCTGCTATACTTAATTGTACCTTTGTAAATTTTGCTAGAGAAAATGTTAGTGCTTTATAAATAAAGTGTGATAATAATAAATAAAAGTAGCCTTGATTACACAGGTCCTGGGAACACAGGGCACAGAAATTCTTAGACAAATTAGAGGCTTACGCGGAAAACCTCCCAATGCCTTACTTATAGGCCGTGCTAAGCCTTTGCCTTCTACTGGCCCGCTGCTGGCTTCACATTAGATTGACTAATAATAATACCATAGGGCTCTAGATCTCAGAATAACCGAGAATTAAAAATGCAAATCTAAACTATTGCCATGTACTTATAGGTGACAAGGTAGTGTTACTAATTAATTAAAATACTAGTGTCACAATCTGCTTTCTTCAACTGGGCTTGATAAAAGCCTAGTTCCCCCTACCCAGCAGAATTGTGGGGTTCGTTGTTCACTTCTGTTACAGAAGATGAGCTCAAAGTAAGGAAAATGCCCAAGAATGCCTCCAAGAGATAGACTGTAAAAAAAAACAGTGGTCAGAGGATATAACCACTGACACCCAGTAAGAAACTCACATTTTATTATGACTATGTACATATTTATACAGTTTCTCCAGTGGAGAACAACCATTTAGAAAATTGTGCATTTTTGGTAACCACTGGGTGCAAACCAACATGTAAATTAAGATCCCAAGGACAATGTGCATTCTTGATTAGCCAATAAACTCCCAGTAGCACAATTAACTCCCCCTGCAGCACCATTTAGCCCCACAATTCCCCCATCAACACCATAACCCCCCAGTAGCCCTGTTCAGCCCCAACCCCCCCAGCAACACCATTCAGCCCCCAGCTGCACTATTCAGCCCCCAAACTCTTCCAGCATTCCACAACCACCCTTCCCAGCAACACCACTCACCCCCCAGCAGCCACATTCACCCCCAGCAGCACTATTCAGCCCCCAGCAGCACCATTCACCCCCAACAGCACTATTGATCTTCCAGCAGCACCATTCAGCTCCTAATCACCCAGCAGCCCCATTCACCCCCCCCCCCCCCGCAGCCTCTTTCAACCCACAACCACTCAGCAGGACCATTCAGCCCACAACCCCCCAGCAGCACCATTCAGTCCCACAATCCCCCAGCAGCACCATTCAGTCCCACAACCCCCCAGCAGCACCATTCAGTCCCACAACCCCCCAGCAGCACCATTCAGTCCCACAACTCCCCCCGGCCACACCATTCATCCCCCAGCAGCTCCAACAGTAACACAATTCACCCCCCAGCAGCCCCATTCACCCCCAGCAGCAACATCTTTCTCCAGCAGCAACATTTACCCCCAGCAGCAACATTCACCTCCAGCAACTCCATTCAGCCCCCAACCATCTCAGCAGCCCACAAGCCCCCCAGCAGGCCCACAATCCCCCAGCAGCTCCATTTCACCCCCTTCCCCTGCAGTCTCCTCCTCTTACTTGTGCAATGAGCACTGTAGTGGGCTGGTTTCCATTATTCAGAGGCTGCAGAGGCTAGATATTCTTCCTCTCCGGCGCTTCATTCTGCAGGGGAGGGGTATTCCCTGCAGTATGAAGCGCCGGCAGAAGAAGGATATCCAGCCTCTGACTAATGGGAAGCAGCCCACCACAGAGCTCAGTGCACAAGTAAGAGGATGGGACTGGGGGGGGCTGCTGAGGGGGCTCTGGGGGGAGAAAGCCCAAGGTTCTCACAGAGCAAAGGTTTCACCGGTGAAAGATCTGCCCATGGTACCCTGGCATTCTAAACCGTACAAAAGCTAAATACATTTAATATGGTAGTCATATTTTAACCCAGGGAAGCTCCCAAATCCCAGGGCCAATACACAGTCAACAATAGTCCAATAAAGCTCTGGGCATGAATAAATGGGACTTCTCTGCTATGACATGCCCGTCTTGGGTGATCTTACATGGTATAGCTCAGCTTCATTGAAGTATACAAGCTCCTTCACCAAGACAAAATAGTGATCCAGGAGGAGATTAACTATTATATTGGATAACAAAAGCATTGCTTTTAACCTGGGAAAGAGATTTGCATCTTTCAAAAACTTGCCACACAATAAAATGTTTGTCCAATAAAAAAATGGTATCACAATAATGTTATTATTATTATTTTACTTGACACTCATGCACACTCCTATCTTCAGAACTACAAGTTATAATATATTGTTTCTCTATTTTTTATAGCCGACCACATATATTTAGGCTTTATATTGCCTCAGTCTCTCAAAATGCATATACTGTAGGCCATCCACATTCCCACATCACAACATCCATGCACTATTACCACATTTGACTATGACTACTAAATGGATCATAATGACATCCTCATAGATTTGATTGATTAAAATAATACTATCCACATTTAAAGATAATGATATCCTGGGTGACACTAGTCCCAAGAACACATGGTACAAGCTTATTGTACAAGTGGATGGTTTTCCTGACAACTCTCACAATAAACATAGGGTCTTGCTAAGCCCTTGCTTACCACTTGCCTGCTCCTTGCCTACAATTAGATAGACGAATATTAACAAAACAAAGTGTTCTACCAGACAAAACACATGGACAGTGTACTGCATGAGGATAATGACAGAACATAACAACAATACTAGATAATATACACTCACTACCCCATATGCCTATTCCAACTACAATCTTCCATAAACTCCCCAGTCCCTTTCCTAACGTCCATGCCCCTCTTATCATGAATGAATAGGTAATACTCTTTTCTAGACAAAATTCCAATTGCAATAATTAAACATATTTTGTAATAAAATTGTAATGTAACGTCACATTTCTCCTTTAGAATTAAGTACTGTGAGTTATTGACTATTCTTTGCAATAAATACATTTTGAAACAAAAAGAAACAGCAGAAGAGTTGATGCCTGATGGTTTGCATGATCCATTTGCATTGATAAGTTTTATGTTGGATGGAATAATTTAATGAATGACACATTTACATTGATTTGTCTGTATACAAATATACACACAAAAAAAGTATATACACAAAAATAATACACATTTCACTGTTGTCTGATTTGGGGATATTTTTATCATCATAAAAGTTTACACATTTGATGGTCTCTGCCTCCACCATGTGGTAGATTTGTTCATAGCAAGTTTTTTAACACTGCTTACAAAATAAAGGTAATTCTGGCAAAACCTGCTCTTTTTATTTCAATAACCACTGTAGTGCATTTGCAAGCAAAGCGCATATGTTTGTTGAGCGGAGACTATTAAAACAGTATGCAGTCTAAAATTAAAAAAAAAGTTAATATTTGATTCTTATTTTTGACTATCAGTTTTCCCCTTAAGCAAAACTACCTATCTTTACCTACCTATCAGGGGGCATGGCCAGCTCTACCTGAAAGCTGGTCTAAAACAAAAGGCTGACTAGTCAGACTCTGGTTCAGAATAAGCATGCTGAGTAAAGAGGGGGGGGGGGGGCTATGATGACTCATGTGCTGTCACTGGATGGGGCTTATTAGCGAGCTGTAAACAGGTTACAATATATAGCTGTTGTCTCTGTGTAAGCCACGTGATAGGGGTGCTTATTATTCACAAGATAGATACGGTGATATCATAGCCCAGCCTGCCTCCAAGCTCCATGATGATCCAGCCTCCGTACAGAACTGACCACGATGTACCACCTCAGACCCATTAATATGGGCTCCATATAAGACTATGGTTCCTGCTACAGAGCCAGAAGCCACTCAAAGACTGCAGTTTCACCCCTATATGGGGTTTATCAGGTTGTAGTTGGTTCTAGTATCTGTGAGGTTAGGCTGGAGAGGGACCCTGACCACACAATAAGTATTGTTTACAGAATACCACACAGTGATTTACAGTAGTTTTTAGATGGAGAATCAATTGCATAAAAGAGGGTTGTCTTGCTCTTACTCTCTCTTTGGCAGTCCATGCATTCCACTCCATGAATAATCCCTTGGTGTGTCCTATGACTATATTAAATCTCCCCGCTCTCCACAGTGGGCACCTGTGCATCGCTTCACCCTACTAGCACATTGAGGGCTACCAGCAAAGACTGACTTCTTGTACAGATATTTATGAATATTTGAAGATAACAATATTAATAAAAGTTATGAGAAGTTATAACAGTTTCACAAATAGATGTAAAGCCAAAATGTATCAATCAAAATATTTAGTTAAATGCATCTACCCCTACGATGGCGTTCATAGCTTTAACACAGGAATACTCCATTTTAGAAATCAGCTTTCCTTCTGTGATCTTATGTTTGACGCATTGCTTAAGGGTGCAATGGAAACACAAAAGATTTAAATTCAAATTAGAACCAAACACAGTCTAGTATATAACAGTTAATAAAATAAAGACTTTACTTATTGTCCAAAACCGCTTTAACCTCTATCAAGTGCAGATTCTGAAATGTGCACATTAAATATAGGGGCCTATAAAGTTTATTTTACCCTGCAAGCTCACTTAAAGGCAGCATGACATCTTAACCCTTTTCCAGAAGCCAGAGAACTGTCCTTTATCTCGTGTAGAGCCATGAGAAGCAGCTGTCACTGTTAACTACTGACCCAATGCAGACCAACTAATGGCATCTTGATCCTCCGGGAGACCTAGGCCTCGATTCAACAGAGCTATTGTTGTTAACGGGAGCCCATAATTGAGCCTGTAAACTAATTTGCTATTCAATTGGCGTCTTTTTGCGAGCTGCAAATGATCTATGGGTTACAGGCTGAAGATCCCTACCGTTGTCAACATCGTAACTTACACCTATCTAAACCTTTGATCTTTCAAGCCCGCAAGAGTTACAATCGCAAATCGCTATTTAATTGCTACAATTCCTCAAGCCCACAAATGTTTTCACACCTGTAAATGTAGAAGAAAATCCTACAGGTATCAGATAAGACTCGAAGGGGGTTTAGACCCTGTCCGCAGCACTGTAAATGCAAATAAAATCAATACTGAACTTTAAAAGATGGGGAAAGCAATGCAAGACATTAGAATTAATTGCACAACAGTCTCAAGCTTGCAAATCTGCAATCAAAAATATATATTTTTTGTGTCATTTTGGTGTTATATCAATCTCGGGTATCAAGGAGTTAATACATGTAACCTCCATGTTTTACTGACGTAATGATGATGGTCTCATTTTCTATTGGCTGTTATTAAATGGGTAGTTACGGCCTTGCTTAATTGATTATGTTCACTCTCTGAAATGCTACATACAATTGAATGGTTTCCGGTTTCGGCTTTTGGCCCGTAAGTTGTGGGCTTGTTCAGTTAAATCGCTCTGTAATTGTAGCAAATTTCAAGCCCGCAGACATATGGCCTGTACAACGCAATCTGAGGGCTTGCAATTGAATGAGGCCCCTAGTTTGGAGACAGAAACATTTGGATGGTATCACAATTCCTATGACCTCAGTCTGTGTCTTCACATGAACTAGTGAGTGAGCTGGCAAATCAGAGTCTCTGGGTTGCAGCCTGGATCTGACAGACAAAGGCAACAACACAGGGTTGGACTGTGCATATAGAAAACAGTAACTACATATATATTAATATATCATTTTGCCACAAAAGCTAAGGCAACAATTAACAAACCACATTAATTGTGACGAGAAAATTGATTATAATAGTATAGTATAGTAGAATAAAAGTGGTATTAATATAAAAAATATTTATTAAAAAAGTGCACTGATTTATTCAAGAGATCATATTACAATAAAAAATAAAATGTAGTTACAGAGAGAAAGATAAGATGAGAAACATTAAACGTTAAATACATCTAAAGCTAGTAGAGTTAATATTACAAATTGCAGTAACAACAGCAACATATCACACACACACATTACATTGAGTCATTATATACACATACACATTTATTTTATAAAAAAAAATGGTTTCCACACCCCAGAGGTGTTTACATGTTTTAACTCTATACTAACTAACGTTTAAGCCAAAAGCAGAACAGTGCAGAAATCCACATAGCAATGTCTGAGCTCCTCCTTGCTTCCTTGTGTGGGAGAAAACAAAACTACACATACCATGGTGCTTTGCTGCACAAACTTACTCTCCAGTTATTGAAAACCATGATATAGCTGCTTGTGATTGTTCAAATCAAATGTTTCTGATTGTCCAAAGTTTTCAAGGGCATGCCTTCTCAAAATCAAGAGGCCGAAACCAGAAGAAATTTGCAAACATCGGTGTAAGTTTTAATAATTAAAGAAAGTACCGTGGTGCCCAGTATCTTGCCCGGTATCATGACTTATGTTCAATTATCTGTTCTCTTTCTCTCTGTGCTGTCTCTCTCTGTGTTGTCTCTCTTTGTGTGCCCTCTCCCTGTGCGCCCTCTCTGTAAGCTCTCTCTCTGTGTGCTGTCTCTCTCTCTGTGCCCTCTCTTTGTGCCCTCTTTCTCTCTGTGTGTCCTCTCTCTCTGTGCTATGTGTGCTCTCTGTCTCTCTCCCTCCCCTCTCCCTCTCCTCTCTCTCTCTCCCTCTATCCCTCTCTCTCCCACCCCCTCTCTCTCTCCCTCCTTCTCTGCCTTCCTACTCCCTCCCCCCCCCCTCTTTTAGTTAGTGAAGACCTTGCTTTTGGATAGAAGTTCACTAACTAAAAACTTCTGTAAAAAAATATGCTATGTGCTCAAATAGAGCCCTTTTCAATTTGCTGAATCACAATTTAATAAGGCTGATGATATGTTAGAAAAGTTCTAGTTAATTGCAGAAGTTAACAATTATGGATAACAGACACATTAAACAATATATTACAAGACATGAAAGTCAATGTGCAGTTTAACAAGCTCATATACATGAGACGGATTTCATTATTTGCCTTTTAATAAAATTAAATTGATTGATTGACCGATTTGGGTGTAAGTCATATTTAGTGTGAGGTGAAATGTAGTTCAAACTACACACTTAAATCATGTCAGGACTTTTCTACTAATAAAATCCTATTTTATGGTGTTATTATAATCCTATATTATACTATTATTATATATTTCTAATATTCATTACATATCACTTTATATGCCTCTGTACATTTCTATATATATATACATGTATGTACATCTGAGTAATCTTTATTCTGTATTCTAAAAAGAGCAGTGCCTTTTGTTCTGTAACACACATTGCCTACGTTAATTTTTTAGCTAATTAGTAATGCTAACACAAGATCTCTACCTTCATTAAATTTAAGAAATTATGTTAAGTACACTGCCTTAACCTTCTCATATATATGTAGAAATAAGTGTCTCGTTCTCAAATAGCAAATTTTATTTCTATGGTATGTAACTCATTACATTGAAATGTCAAAATGTAATAATATATCAGTTTTATTTATGATCTATAGTTCAAATATTATTATCTTATTTAATTTTATTTATTTATTGTACTTTGATGGTACAAGGGCGCCATCTAATGTTGAGATATTAATTGATATTTGTTTATGGAACAAGAATATATAATGTTCCTATTGATTAACCACTCTGACATCATCATGGTTTCTAAAGGGACCGCGGCACACTAATGGTTACCCCAAGCCATGGGGGTCCTGTAAGTACCCCTGGGGCAACTAACATTAACACCCCATGCTGGGGGGTCCCCTTCGGGAACCCCGGAGAGTCCCCACATTAACCCTTGCAGTGGTGGTCCCCATCAAAGCCCCTGTTGCATTAAAAATTAAAATTTCCTGCCCTGCGCAGGTCCTGAAAGGACCTTAAAGGTCCTTAAAGGACCCACAATCAATAAAACTATTAACCCCTACTGCGGGGGTACTATAAGATAAGATAAAGTCTAAGCACTACACTACATTATTAACCCTAACTGTACCCCATTAACCCCTTAAACCTAACTATTCCTCATTAACCCATACTTTTCCCTATTCAACCCTAACTGGGCCTATCTAACCCTAACTGGGCATATTTATCATAGCTGGGGGTTTACCACTAACTGTACCTAATAACCATAACTGGCCCTATTTAACCCTAACTGGCCCTATTTAACTCTAACTGTATGCTATTAACTACTTAACCCTAACTACACCCCATTAACCAATACTTAACCCTATTCAACCCTAACTGGGCCTATCTAACCCTAACTGAGCCTATCTAACCCTAACTGAGCCTATTTAACCCTAACTGACCCTATTTAACCCTAACTCTACCCAATAACCCTAACTACACCTATTTAACCCTAACTGGCCCCATTTAGCCCTAACTGTACCACATTAACCCCTTAACCCTAACTATACCCCATTAACCCATACGTAACCCTATTCAACCCTAACTGGGCTATTTAACCCTAACTGGGCCTATTTAACCCCAACTATACATAATAACCCTAACAGGGCCTATTTAACCCTATCTTGCTCTATCTAACCATAACTGTACCCAATAACCCTAACTGGGCCTATTTAACCCTATCTGGACCTAATAACCCTAACTGGGCCTATTTAACCTTATCTAGACCAAAATAACCCCATCTTAGCCTATCTAAACCCATTCAAGCCAATTTAACCCCATCACTTATGGGGGTCTATACAGACCCCCATAAGTCTCCATCTAACCCCTTCACTTATGGGGGTCCATACAGACTCTCGTAAGCCTCTCTTTAACCCAATCAGTCCCATAAGGGCCTATGAAGACCCTCATGGGGCAATTAGAACCCTAATATTAACCCCATAAGTGCCATGAGGGTCTTCCAGGACCCTCATGACACTAAGTACAAACACTACGCTACACAATTCCCCCTCAATAAACCACTAAGTCTTTACTTACCCCCCTCTACTCTAACCTATTAACCCCTACATACCTAACACTACCTACCCCACTAATTACACACAAAAAACACCCCACTAATTGCACAAAATAAAAAAAGCTGTTACAAAAAAATAAAAGAAGAGCATCACAAACTCCCCCACTACAAAAAATAAAAAAAATACTTGCAATACACCTGCAAAGAAAAGACATACACATATATACATAACATTACAGTACATCAATAAATACATA
The DNA here is from genome assembly GCA_027410445.1 of Discoglossus pictus. Taxonomy (NCBI): domain Eukaryota; kingdom Metazoa; phylum Chordata; class Amphibia; order Anura; family Alytidae; genus Discoglossus; species Discoglossus pictus. Next base: position 237,362,184 of record CM050163.1, read on the forward strand.
ACAAATATACCCCTAACTACAATACTATTAACCCCTAACTACATTACCCAATTTATAAAACATTACCCCCTATCTATGAAACATCATCCCCTATCTACCAAACATTATCCCCTAACTGCAATACATTAAACCCTAACTACAATACAATACCCCTATCTATTAAACATTACCCATCTATTAAACATTACCCCTATTTAAACATTACCCCCAATCTATTAAACATCACCCCTATCTACAATACATTAAACCCTATCTATTAAACATAACCCCTATCTATTAAACATTACACCCTATCTATTAAACAGTACCCCTAGCAATTAAATATTACCCCCTATCTACAATACATCAAACCCTATCTACAATACATTAAAAAACCTTCATCTAACCTAAAATAGAATCGATAAGACCACTTACCTTGCTCAGGGGGTACAGTCAGACTACTTCGGGATAACAAACGGTACCCGTCAAGGGTGTCCGCTGTCTCCCATTCTATTTGCCCTGATTCTAGAACCTTTAGCTATAGCAATACGGACTTCTGTAAACTTTAAAGGGATTAGAATAGGCAAAAATGAATATAAGATCTCCCTCTTTGCTGACGACGTAGTGGTCTATATGGAGCATCCACATACATCTATGAGGGCTCTGATGGAAATTATCGCTAATTATAGCAAAGTGTCGAATTATAAATTAAATATAGAAAAACCGGAAGCCTTGAGCATTAATATTGCAGAAAAAGACGATGAACTCTTCTTGGACAAATACCAGCTAGCCCATACAAAAGGATTCACACACTTAGGCATTAAGTTTAGCCTGGACTTAAGTATTCTAGATTTAAACTTGAATAACTTATATAAAACATCTAAGGACCTTATTGAGAACTGGCCGGGTAATCATATCTCATTCTCCGGCAGAATTGCATTTGTCAAAATGTCCTTTCTATCCAAGATCAACTATGTGTTAAGATCATTCCCTTTCCCAATTACAAGCCAATTGTTGGCTAAATTCCAGAAGCTGATAGATAGATACATTAACAAAAAGGGTCAGATTAGAGTGAAACAGGAAATAATGTGCAGAAAATTTATAAAAGGAGGCATAGCATACCCAATGGTTTCCCACTACCAGGAAGCAATTAAACTAGCGCAATATATAAAGTGGACCCAACCTCTTGCGGGTCATACTGAAAACCAGGTGCTGAGTGATATGCTTACCTCCATTGATCTCAACGCTCTTTTATATTTTCCAAAATCAGCTACACCTTATATCGACCCTAATGCAACTGTCTTGATTGACATGGTAAAGGAGTGGATAAAAATGAAAAAGAAATTTAAACTCTTAGAGAGTTATAATGATCTTACCCCTTTGACAACAATAACATGTTTAAATCATATCCTTCTGGAACCAGAATGGAAAGAGAAAGGAATATATTTATTGGGCCATATTGTAGACAAACATAATGGTAAAATACTAGATTATGACATGCTAAAAAAGAAATATAACATTTTAAATAAAATATGGTTCACTTTATATAAATTAACACAAGTCCTGAAACAAAGAATTAAAGTTAACAATTCACTTAGTTCAAACAATTTGGTTACATTGATAGCGTCTCAAAATTTTAAACATCTGATATAAAAGTGTAGTGAGATTATCCACACTCAAACACAGCGGGATATAACCAAACCGATGGAAATTTGGGCTAAAGACATGCATCTACGGGCATCTAAAGACTTATGGCAACAAGCCTTAAAATCTTTAAACAGGTTTGTGAAAAATGTAAACCAAAGAGAAATCCAATTTAAAATCTTAAATAGATGGTACTGGGTTCCCGTCAAAATATACTCCATATCATTTAACCCAGAAATCAAACTATGTTGGAGGAATTGCGGAAATCCAGCAGATATGCTCCATATATGGTGGAATTGCCCTACATCTCTCTCACTTTGGAAAGATTGCTTTGAATACGTATCCAATATACTTAAGACAAACATCAAAGCTGATTCGCAGATAGCATTGTTTAACTTGTTTCCTGCTAAGACGTTAACTAAAAATATAGGGTTCATGACCCAAATTTTTATAGTTGTTAAAACTGTAATTGCAAGAAATTGGAAGAAAACACTTCTCTCTAAATTATCTGAAATCTTGACTATGGTGGGGAAAAATCGGGAATTAGAGAGAGACTTTAACACCGAACTGCAGTTAAAACAAGACCCCTTAAAATGGACTATTTGGGATACCACTCTCAACTAAAACCCCTGCGTTGTTACCTCACTTGCCCACCAGATCTCCTCCTTCGGGCACAATCCCTCCTTAACTTTCCCTTACCTCCACTTCCCTCCCCGGCTAGAATGAATGAAGTATGACAGTGAGAAGTCGGGTGATAGAACGAGGATTAGAGAGGAATCATAATGGGATGAAATCCCCACGAAAATGAAATTCCCAAACTATGTCCCAAAAAGGTGAGAAAAAAACAAATATAACAATCAAGACTCAAACGGCTCAAACACTTGAGAAATTTAGGAACTTCTTGATGATAACCCTATTCGCTAACTAGACTCATTCTAAACTACACTTGGGGTTTATTAAGAAACAAAAAGATGGAATTTGGACAGTCTGAGGTCGATAGGGATGTGAAGGGAGTGAAAGCTGAAAAGGGTTCATACATGAGAGACTTTGTTCAATTGTGACTAAATTTAGTAATTCTAGAGTTAATTATGACACAAAGGATATCTCTGTTTAGAGGAAACACAACTTTCTGTTACGAGTGTGTCTGAGAAATGTTGTGTTTTTTGTAATCTATGTATATTATGTATATCTGACAATAAAAAAAAAAAAAAGACCACTTACCTTGCTCATATGTCCCTTCAGCATGTCGCACCCCCTAGGAAAAAAATAAACATGAATTTAGTCACAAAAAACACAACCTAAAGAAATACACATTCTAAATATTAAACTTACCTTTCCATCATGTACCCGTCCTTCTTCTTGTCTTCTTCCGGCTCCGCCCGAGGAAAAAGGAAACATTACATTAGTACAGACATACATATACACAAAACATACTAAAGTAAACACTCTAAATATTAAACTTACCTGTACGCAATGTCCCCATCCTTCTCGTCTTCTGCCCCAGCTGGTCCCTTGAGAAAAAACGCAGCTTCTTCCGATTGGCTCACACCTTGACAGACAATCAGACGGAGCCATTTAGTTTTGTTTTTACTGGAAGAAGCGCTAGAAGCCTCATTAGCGTCAATTTATTTTTTGTTTTAGAGCAACGGTTTTTCTCAAGGGCCCAGACGGGGAAGAAGAGGAGATGGGCGGGGACATCGCGGACAGGTAAGTTTAATATTTAGAATGTTTCGTTTATTATGTTTTGTGTATGTGTATTTGTGTGCCCAATGTAATGTTTCTTGATTTTTACAGGGGCCGAGCCGGAGAAGACAAGAAGAAGGACGGGGACATGGTGGAAAGGTAAGTTTAATATTTAGAATGTGTATTTATTTAGGTTGTGTTTATTTGTGACTAAATTCATGCTTCTTTTTTTCCTAGGGGGTGCAACCTGTTGAAGGGACATCTGAGCATGGTAAGTGGTCTTATTTATTTTATTTTAGGTTAGATGTAGGATTTTTATTGTATTGTAGATAGGGTTTTATGTTTTGTAGATAGGAGGTGATGTTTAATAGATAGGGGGTAATGTTTAATAGATAGAGGTAATGTTTAATATATAGGGTTATGTTTAATAGATAGGCTTTAATGTATTTTAAATAAGGGGTAATGTTTAATAGATAGGGGTAATGTTTAATAGATAGGGTTTAATGTATTGCAGTTAGGGGTTAATGTTTGGTAGATAGGGGATAATGTTTTATATATGGGGTAATGTATTGCAGTTAGAGGTTAATAGTATTGTAGTCAGGGGTATATGTGTAATGTATTTATTGATGTACTGTGATGTTATGTATATTTGTGTATGTCTTTTCTTTGCAGGTGTGGATTTTTTTTTAAAGTTCCAGTTCCAGTTAGGGTTATATAGGCCCAGTTAGGGTTAAATAGATATGGAGGGGTTAAATAGGCCCAGTGAGGGTTAATTAGGTGTAGAGGAGTTAAATTGGCCCAGTTATGTTTAGATACGCCCAGTTAGGGTTAGATAGGCCCAGTTAGGGTTAAATAGGCCCAGTTAGGGTTATTAGGTCCAGTTAGGGTTAAATAGGTGTAGAGGGGTTAAATAGGCCCAGTTAGGGTTAAATAGGTCTAGAGGGGTTAAATTGGCCACAAAGGATATCTCTGTTTAGAGGAAACACAACTTTCTGTTACGAGTGTGTCTGAGAAATGTTGTGTTTTTTGTAATCTATGTATATTATGTATATCTGACAATAAAAAAAAAAAAAAAAAAAAGACCACTTACCTTGCTCATATGTCCCTTCAGCATGTCGCACCCCCTAGGAAAAAAATAAACATGAATTTAGTCACAAAAAACACAACCTAAAGAAATACACATTCTAAATATTAAACTTACCTTTCCATCATGTACCCGTCCTTCTTCTTGTCTTCTTCCGGCTCCGCCCGAGGAAAAAGGAAACATTACATTAGTACACACATACATATACACAAAACATACTAAAGTAAACACTCTAAATATTAAACTTACCTGTCCGCAATGTCCCCATCCTTCTCGTCTTCTGCCCCAGCTGGGCCCTTGAGAAAAAACGCAGCTTTAAAAAATGTTTAAAAAATAACGGAGCTCCTGCCTGGAGTAGCTGCCTGAATATAATGAGACCTCTAGCGCTTCTTCCGGTAAAAAGAAAAAACGGAATGGCGACTCCTGATTGGCTGAAATGGCTGTCAATCAAATTTCAGCCAAACAGAAGGTGTGAGCCAATCAGAATGGGATACACCACTATATACTATTCTGATTTGCTGACGAACTTGTCAATCTTTTTTAAACCAAACAGAAGGCACTATTGCCTTCAGCCAATCACAATGGGATACACCCCACGGGTTGATTGGCTGAAGGCATCTGCGCCTTCTGGTTGGCTGCAGTCTGATTAACAGTGACAACCACCAATCAGAATGTGCAGATGTTTGTAGCCAATAAAAATGGGATACACCCCCACGGGGTGCATCTCATTCTGATTGGCTGAAGGGAATGGTGCCTTCTGATTGGCTGTTGTCACTGTCAATCAGACTGCAGCTAATCAGAAGGCGCAGATGCCTTCAGCAATCATCCTGTGGAGATGTATCCCATTGTGATTGGCTGAAGGCAATAGTGCCTTCTGATTGGTTTAAAAAAGATTGACCAGTCCATTAGCCAATCAGAACAGGATATAGGGGTGTATCCCATTCTGATTGGCTCACACCTTGACAGACAATCAGACGGAGCCATTTAGTTTTGTTTTTACTGGAAGAAGCGCTAGAAGCCTCATTAGCGTCAATTTATTTTTTGTTTTAGAGCAACGGTTTTTCTCAAGGGCCCAGACGGGGAAGAAGAGGAGATGGGCGGGGACATCGCGGACAGGTAAGTTTAATATTTAGAATGTTTCGTTTATTATGTTTTGTGTATGTGTATTTATGTGCCCAATGTAATGTTTCTTGATTTTTACAGGGGCCGAGCCGGAGAAGACAAGAAGAAGGACGGGGACATGGTGGAAAGGTAAGTTTAATATTTAGAATGTGTATTTATTTAGGTTGTGTTTATTTGTGACTAAATTCATGCTTCTTTTTTTCCTAGGGGGTGCAACCTGTTGAAGGGACATCTGAGCATGGTAAGTGGTCTTATTTATTTTATTTTAGGTTAGATGTAGGATTTTTATTGTATTGTAGATAGGGTTTTATGTTTTGTAGATAGGAGGTGATGTTTAATAGATAGGGGGTAATGTTTAATAGATAGAGGTAATGTTTAATATATAGGGTTATGTTTAATAGATAGGCTTTAATGTATTTTAAATAAGGGGTAATGTTTAATAGATAGGGGTAATGTTTAATAGATAGGGTTTAATGTATTGCAGTTAGGGGTTAATGTTTGGTAGATAGGGGATAATGTTTTATATATGGGGTAATGTATTGCAGTTAGAGGTTAATAGTATTGTAGTCAGGGGTATATTTGTAATGTATTTATTGATGTACTGTGATGTTATGTATATTTGTGTATGTCTTTTCTTTGCAGGTGTGGATTTTTTTTTAAAGTTCCAGTTCCAGTTAGGGTTATATAGGCCCAGTTAGGGTTAAATAGATATGGAGGGGTTAAATATGCCCAGTGAGGGTTAATTAGGTGTAGAGGAGTTAAATTGGCCCAGTTATGTTTAGATACGCCCAGTTAGGGTTAGATAGGCCCAGTTAGGGTTAAATAGGCCCAGTTAGGGTTATTAGGTCCAGTTAGGGTTAAATAGGTGTAGAGGGGTTAAATAGGCCCAGTTAGGGTTAAATAGGTCTAGAGGGGTTAAATTGGCCCAGTTAGGGTTAAATTAGCCCAGTTAGGGTTATTAGGTCCAGATAGGGTTAGATAGGCTCAGTAAGTGTTAAATAGGTATATAAGTGGTTAAATAGGCCCAGTGGCAGGGAGCCGGGCGGAGTTGTCGGCCACAGGGGATTAGAATAGGAATGTAGCTTGCGGCCACCCCTTGCGGCCACGCAGCTCCTACAGCCAACATTAGAATGAGGCCCCTAGTATGTATCACAATAAACAAAAATGTGGGTATTTAATTAATATTTATTTCCTCTGTTACATAAAAATAGTGTGTGTGTGTGTGTGTGGGGGGGGGGGCTTGTCTCTCTCCACTCCCCATTTCTCAGCCTTCCAGTCTTCTTCTCCGTTCCACCGTCATAACTGCTTACATTGACTTTTGAATGTGACCTCCAAAGGAGAGCACCAGCCAATATGCAGACAATGATGTCATGGGGTGGTGGGGGCTTCAAATGTGTTTGGCCTCTCTCATAGGCCCAGGCCTTGTTTGGCCTTGTTTGGTGGTGTTTGTCCAGCCCATGCATTACGGATGCCCTTTTATATCCACTCCTATAACACTTAACCCTGTCTAAGGGTCAATCATTTGAAAATAATCCATATGTGGGGGAGCTTGCAGCTGCTGTGTTTGGAGCTCATGCAAAACATAAATAAAAAGGCTGTTAATCCTCCAAATATTTGTCCTTGACCATTAGAACCCTTCTGACCCACAGGACTATTGCAAAACCAAACACCACACAAAAAAAAAACTTAAAGGTGTATGGAAGTGAGCTGGATTATGAATGCATCTGATAGAGGAGAATTAGTAGTGTATGAAAATAATTGTTTGCTTGAAAAAATACCAAAATAAACATTCAAACAGTTACCCTAAAGTTTGCTGAATTCCTTGCATTTGCAAACAGTTTTTTTTATCAATGTTGACACCCCATGAAAATCCCAGGGAAAATTAGCATACATAATACATTGTATTTATGTGGTCTGTGAATTGAGCTACAGCTTTTCTTTAGATTTCTGAAATACCCAGAACAAGGGCTGTGTCCCTTCATTCACTCATTGTTTTATCTACATCCCAGGTGAAACTTCCCCAGCCCCAGTGATTTGCCCCTGTAACCCCCCAGCCCCAGTGATTTACCCTATCACCTCCCCCAACTCCAGTGAATTGTCCCTGTGATCTCTCCCAGCCCCAGTGAATTGCCCCTGAGATCTCTCCTAGACCCAGTGAATTGCATGCACTCACACAGAGACACATGCACTCACACAGAGACACATGAACAGAAAACATTGCAGGTCATTGCAGGACCACAAAACAAAATTAGACAAATTAGAATAGGAAGAAGCTGAAATATTTGGTTTCAGTACAATTATAATTTGTCAGAATTTCTTAAGGAGAGGGTGTATGTCTAAAGAACAACCGTGTAACCGCTCAAGCATTTTTACTTGAATGTCGATTAATAATCCTTTAAGGACCCAGTGTAACAGGCTCATCTAGCTGGCTGCATACAGCATTGCTGATTGGCAGCAAACCTGGACATGCTCACATGGACAGTGTACACTTTTACAAAAATGTAACTTCTCAGTAGTCTAACTCAATCCTGGGGGTGGAAACATCACCTGCAACAGTTTTTTTTAAGGCAAAGTGTATGCAAATAAATGTAATCATACACTACTAATTCCCTCTATCAGATGCATTCATAACCCAGCTTGCATATACCTTTAAGAATAGTAATAAGTTATAACTCACCTGCCCTTTTTTCCAGCTTTCCCCCCAGTTGGACCAGCCTCAACATTGTCTTCGGTCATCAATGGACCTTCATCTGCCACACATAGGGCACTTACTCAGTACCTACCACCCCACTGCCTGCTGTTATCTTAGACTTGTTCTCAATTCCAGTGTTAGCTGCCTTCTACAGGTGGGGGTGAGCAAAGAGCTTGTTAAGGTTATTTCAGGAGTGCTAGTACTTCTGGTTGAGGGTCCCAGTGAGAAGTGGAGAACTTTCTGTGTAGACACTGGTGAGAAAGCATGGATTTTAGCGCCAATGGGGGCAAACATCACATTGGAACCTAGAGCCTCCTGCGCAAGAGCCAACACAGCTCCAGCTAGAAACTGGCTTAGTGCATTAGAGTTACCAGGTTTCTGCAGAAAGATGAAACAAAGCAACAATGAAAATACTGAAGTCTGAAGATTCTACTTCTGAAGCAAATTCTGATGAAGAGTTGAATATGTCAGAATCCAAAATGCATTATACAATATTATAAAAACTCTTTTCCACAAATAATTGCCAGAGGCCCTGTGAAAGGGACTTAGAAGTCCAATCAGAAATACAGATTATATAAAAAATAAACAGCAGAGAGGACTTTAAAAATCATTTTGGAATACTCAGGCTCAAGAAGGTCCAATATCTGCATCAGAAATGTCCCAGAGACCTACACCAACATACACCAATACCAAGGACTTTAAAACCACAACTTTAATATTATAGAAAGTGTTAATACCCTATAGATATAGCTTTATATGCAAATATGAATTGTTAAATATAACCAGTATAATATCAGCCCTTCATTGCCTTCCGGAAGCACCTGAAAACATTTGAAACTGTACAATGGGCATGGCCCTCCTTTACTGGAGCTACACCACATTTTTTTTTTTTTTTAATAATTAATTTTTTATTTAGGACAAGTCAATTTTATACAACAGTTTAGTATATCATAGAAAAGTCTCTCATACAGCAAGAAAACATAAACACAAAGAGAGTGAAGAACAGATCAGACATATACGAAAGTCTAGACATCCTGTCCTCCTTAGCCTGTTATGCAATCGTGGTCTAGTTAATATCCAAAGTTTTTAGTAAAATGGTATGGATAGAGCATATAAGAATAAGCATAAACTATAAATTCCTAGTTCCTCAACCATATTGACTTGGACCATCTAAAATCTGAGTTCCACACGACTTTCCATTCTATGATGTAAAAAGACGTCCTATCTTTTTATTTTCCTTTTTGATTATCATCCTGCATTCTTAAGTATGTTTATTTTTAGCTATTTTACAAATTATCTACCTATCATTAAACTTCCTCCGCTGATGCTTACTTGTGTTAACATATATAATATATTCAGTACCTGTGAGCTCCTTCATCATCACTCCAAAAGCTTCCATCCAGATGTGAAACACCCGTCCTCTCCAGCCGCCACCATCCACTGACATCCCGAACTGTCCCATCCTATCCCAATCTAGATCTGTATACTATATTTGGACATCAACCAAGGAGACCACGTGCTAGTAAACTGGAGCATTGTGCTCTGTAATGAGTTAGCTATTCTCTCATTTATCATTATATAATTAATTTTTGTTATAATTTCTTTGATTGTTAGTGTGGAAGTTTTCCAATTTTTGGCTATGCAATTTTTAGTGGCCAAGGTCCAGAATTGCCAGAGTTCATTCTGCTCTCTAGATAGATCGTGATTTTTCAATCCTAGAAGGCATGTTTCTATTTCGGGTCTCAAATTACTTTTTGTGATTTGTGTAAATAAATCAGTGAGTTCCCCCCATAGCTTTTGTGTGATGGGACATGTCCACCAGATATGTAGGAAATTCCCTTCTGTTTTACATCCCCTAAAGCATTCTCCATTTATGTTTTTGTTAAATGTTGCCATCCGTTGGGGAGTGTAATAGGTTCTGTGTAGCACCTTAATAGAGGTCTCAAGTAAACTGTCTGTATATGAGCCTCTTGTCAGATTAGAACAAATTCTTTTCCAGGTTATGGCATCTAATTTCCTTGCCAGTTGCTCGAGTTTTTAAGCCTATCCCAGGTCTTGAGGGTCGTAGATATTATTGGGTTAGTATGTTTGTATCTCGTGTCTATTTTTGCTACTTCCAAGATCAGGGTATCCCATGAGTGGGGTTTCATCTGCCAATTTTCAATAAAAGTCCATAGCGGTTGTAGTTTACTAGAGTGGATTACAGGGATGCACGCCAACCGTGCTGCTTGTAAATAAAGCCTCAAGTTGGGACAAGAAAGTCCCCCTTTTTGCCTATTCCTGTACATTGTTTTCCTTGTGATACGTGGTGGTTTATTACGCCAGATAAATCTAAATATTGTATTCTGGAATTGATCTATTTCCATCATACATAGATTGATTGGTAAAGTTCGGAAGAGATACAGAATTTTTGGGAGCACTGTCATTTTTATTGATGTTATACGTCCCGTCCATGATATTTGGTATTTAGACCAGGTCCTCAAGTCCTCAGTCAACTGTCTAATTAATGGTGGGAAGTTCGCTTTATATAGACCCGCTACATTTTTGGTGAGATTAATTCCAAGGTACTTGATTGAATTTTTAGGCCATTGAAAATTGTATGCAGCCTTTAATGTTTCTATTATAGGCCCTTGAACCCCTACCCCCAAGGCTTCGTTTTTTTCTTCATTAATTTGTAGCCCTGACATGGCCCCGAACTTCCTTAGAGTAGACAATAGTTTAGGTATAGAGTCTATAGGTTCTGTGTGAGTGCATAAAAGATCATCTGCGAATAGTGAGCATTTCAGATGGTGGTGACCTATCTGCAGACCCCCGATCTCCCCCTCGCCTCTTATTTTTTGAGCTAAAGGCTCAATAGCCAAAGCAAATAGCAGTGGAGACAGGAAGCACCCTTGCCTGGTACCCCTTTGGATGTCTACCATTGCCTCTCCTGTCCCAGGTAGTCTTATATGAGCTTCAGGATTTTTATATAGTGTTCTGATAAGACGTATAAAGTTTCCTTTAATACCGAATTTAGCTAATACTGCATATAAATACGGCCACTCTACTGTGTCAAATGCCTTCTCCATATCCAACGCCAATACACAAAGAGGCGTCTTACTTTGGGAGGCTAAGTGTATAACATTCATGGTCCTTCGGATATTATCCACCATTTGTCTATGTTGTATGAACCCGGTCTGATCTTTATGTATTATGGATGGGAGAAACTTTGCCATCCTATTTGCTAAAATTTTGGTTAGTAATTTAATGTCCCCATTCATAAGGGATATGGGTCGATAATTTTTCGGCTCCAGGGGATCCCTCCCCTCTTTAGGGAAAATCACTAGGGTCGCTTTGTTGAGTTCCGGCGGCATAGATCCCCCATTTAGTATGGCGTTAAATAGACAACTAAGATAAGGGGCTAAAATGTTCCCAAATACTTTGTAATAAGAGTTGGTGAAGCCATCCGGCCCTGGGGCCTTCCCTAATTTCAGACTTTTAATGGTTTCTAATATCTCATCTACACCTACTTCCGCATTAAGATCCACTAGATCATGCTCCGAGGCTTTAGGGAGATCGCAGGAGTCCAGGTAAGATTTGAGAGCTTCCGGACTCGGGTTTATCTTTGTCGAGTAGATTGAGTTATAAAATTCCCTGAATGTGTGTTTAATTTCACTTTGGCTCACTGTTACCCTCCCAGCCTTAGTTTTAATCCTCAGAATTCGAGAAAATGCTGTTTTAGTCCGAAGCTTCCGTGCCAGAAATGAGTCTGGTTTATTAGCCTTGGAATAAAACAGCTGATTCGTCCGTCTCAGGGCGTTCTCTGTCTTGTGCGAAAGCAAGTCGTCTAGCTCTAGTCTAGCTACATCTATACTATGGCGAAGTCTGGGGGTGGGGTGTGCTTGATTTTGTAATTCTAAATCTCGTAATTTTGTATTGAGTTCCTGTTCCTGTCATATACTGTTTTTTTTTATGACTGATGCCATCTTGATACATGACCCCCTGATATAGGCCTTATGGGCCATCCACACCCATCCTATATTTGATCCCGGGGATATTATTTAGTTCAAAATATTGTTGTATCTCTTTTTTTATCTGTATCGTTAGTGCCGGATCCGCTAGCATGCGTTCATTTATTTTCCAGGAATATGGAGTCTTTGCGTCACCACCAAGGTCCATATCCAAGGAAACTGCTGAATGGTCCGACCACGGGCATACCAAAATTTCCGATCCCCTGGTCTGGTCAAAAAACTTTGAGGTCACTAATATTGTGTCTATCCGTGAATAGGTCCTGTGTATATGTGAATAGTAAGTATATTCGCGTCTATTAGGATGGTGTCCCCTACAGGCATCCACTAAACCCAATCTGTCTAATACCTTTTTAATCTGTTTTAGTTTCTGAGAGTATCTATCAGTGGCCTGGGAACTCGAGCGATCCAGCCCTTGCTCTAAAACAAGGTTGAAGTCCCCCCCTATCACCACCAGACCATCTGAATAAGGCTCTACCTTTCTCAACATATGTAGTAGACTTTTATGGGGTGCCACCGTGTCCGCATAAAAGGATACCAACGTTAGTTTGATATCTTGGATTGTTCCCCGTAAAATGACATAATGCCCATCTTTATCTATCATTTTGTAGTCTAACTGGAAGGGAAAGTTACGGTGAATGAGGATGGTGGCTCCTGCTTTTTTGGTCCGTTGGGTAGAAGAGTGATATATGGGATAATCCTTGTTTAAATACTAAGGAATATAATTCTTTGCAAAATGCGTTTCCTGCATAAATATTATGGACGGTTTCTTTGTCTGGTAGTACAGGAAGGCTTTCCTTCTTTTAAATTGGGAATTAAAGCCCTTAACATTATGTGTTAAAAAACTATACTTATCCTTAATAACCCTAGCCATTTCTGTCTTGTAGCCTAAGATAGTTTGGTCTAATCATCTTACCTTGTTTTAGTTTTAGCCGGGATGGATGGGGCGACCGAAGAGGTGTTCGAGCCATGACGAAAGGCTTCTTGAAGCTGTTGTAGTGATGATAGTCGAGCGTGTAATTCTGAAAGAGAAAAACATAACAACGAATCAAGTTAACATTTGAGGAGTTCACAAGAAGATCATTATCTTTGCAGTCATCAAGGAGTACTATTCTATATATTGCTTTTAATACACATAGCTTCCTACGCCAGTCGTCTGTCCTGGCTTCTAGGGGAGAGAGTAATGGACCTGCCATTCTCTAGTACAGCCCCGTTAGGAAGGGGTAATCGGTTTCTTTGGGGTAAAGAAACTCAAACTAAGGAGAGGGGGAATTCCCTCAACATATCAGATTATTCAACTAATAGTATAGCTAGCAACATATTAACTAGGTTAAAAAAATCACAACTGTAAATAGCAACATTTTTTTTTAAAGGTTGAAAAATTCTCTAGGCACAATAGTTCTGAAATATAAGTCCGTGACTCAACCAGGAAATTTCTGGGATATCTTTAACTTGGGGTTCAGCAAATTTTTTATTTTTTTTTATTTTAATTTTAAATTGTTAATTATCCAAGTCCTTCCATTTCTGGGCAAATCCTCAGTTCCTCCCCCGGAGTCTTGGTGAGTTTCTCTGGGGTTTTTGTCATGGCATCCAATGTATTAGCCTCCTTAGGTCTGTTTCTATTCTTATGAGGGACCGTGTTCCACTGTCTCTTAGGAAGAGGATTCCAAGCCGCACCTTGACTTTCCGGCTCTCTATCTCCGCCATCAGAAATAATATGTAACATTTGTAGTAATGTTTGGCAGTCCTCCAGATTGTATGTCATGTGAGTTTTTCCCTTATACTGAAAAATCAGGGCAAAAGGGAAGCCCCATCGGTATTGGATGCCATGTTGAATGAGTATTCCCAATGCCGGTTTCATTTCTCTTCTCTTGGCCAATGTGACAGGAGAGAGGTCTGCAAAGACCATAAGCTGAGCATCATCTGGTCCTCTAAGATCCGAGATCTTTCGGGTTGCTTCTAGAATTAGGTCCCTTGGGGGAATCCACATTTCTAGAAGCTCCTAGCGCCCTATGCGCTCTTTCTATATCAACATCTGCTATTGCCCCTTCAGGTAAGATCACAGTAAGCAAGTCCATAGTATATCTTTTCAGATTAATTACCGCTTTTGGTATACCCCTCACTCTTATGTTATGTCGTCTTGAGCGATTCTCTAAATCTTCATATTTGTCCTCTAGAGCCGCTATATGAGACGTATTGTGATGTGCCTCCCTCCTATCCCTTTCGTGAGCTTCCATTATTTGATCCACTGTTTCTTCAAGTTGGTGGGTTCTTTGACCCAGGTCTTGAATGTCTTTTCTGATTGCGTCCACCGTTTTAGTCGTGTAAGCTTGGAACAGTTTTTCAATTTGTGCTATTGCACTTTTGGAGAGTTTTATATCCATCTGGGGTGCATTTTGGGTATCCTCCCCTTCCGACTCTTCTGAGAGGTCAGATCTCCCTTCTCTAGGAGTTTCAGGGGGCTTGCAGTAATCTGTGATTCTCTTGAGTGGGAGGGATTTTTTACTTTTTCCCATATTGAACTCCAGTGTACCTTCCACTGTATAAGGCGTGCTATAGTTCCTGCACAGGTGCAGATCTAGTTCAGAGACGTGTTCCTGGTAGAGTAGGATTCCAGTTTGTTAGTTTACAAGTTGTGGCGTAATGTGTTGCTATGCCATGATCTGTCAAGGTTTCCCCCTTTATATCATATTAGGTCTGCATTTCTCTCTATTCACATGCGAGCAATATCCAATAGATAATTAGAGTAGTTAAATTGTTCGTAGAGAGTGGCGTTCTTGTTGATTTTCAATTAGGGTCTTAAAGCTGTAACCCAAAGTAGTAATGCTAAGCTGCTTTGCCAGTCCTCACAGCCGTCATGTGCATCTGTTTTTACTTCCTGGGTGTTGTGTATCTGTTGCTGCTTGTAAGCCTTGCATAAGCTGTAGTACTAAGAGCATTTATTGTGATGAAGATGTGACGTACATAGGAGCCTATGCTCCTGCAGTATATCAGAGTACTCACAGTTCAGGACCAAGCTTTAGATCTTTGCCCTCAGAGTCCCAGGAGTCGTGGGTATGAAGAGGTTGTGGCTTCTTCACTAGGCCTGGATTTTCCACAATGGTGCCTCCAGGCCTATTGCAGGGTGTTGAGCTTTGTGGGGCTAGCTCTCTATTTAGCAGTGGATCCTTGCGTGAGGTGAGGCTGCTGGTGTGGATTTCCAGGCCTGCCACATGGATCTAAGATGGCGGCCTGCCTCGTGGGGGGCTAAAATGGCGGCCTCGGGTCCACATTTTTTAACTGAGCCACATGTCTCTCAAAAGTACAGGCTAATACCCAGGGCTGAATTTTTCATTAGGCAGAGTATGGTGGGGACATCATGTTGTTGCATTGAAAATGTGTTAAATATGTTAAAATATATCCAGATTGCTTTGTGGGAAGGACTAGTAAACTTTCTTTCTGATTTGTTGATCTATGCTGTCAATCTGTGCATTTTCTCTGTTCTCAACAAACCATGATTATAGATGTAGGCTTCATAGCAAATATATGAATCACCAAGCAAAAGAACCAGAGTTCTAGGAAGAGCATACTTTTGGGATTTTCCATGGGAGACAGTGACATTCTGAGACATGAAAGGTTTCTAAATGTCACTAATATACCTATCTATCTATTTACTTTTATGTACTTTATTTTTCTGCTTAAATTCATTCAACTGGTGGGTCTCCCTCTGTATCTCATGCAGCTCATGATTACACAGACTGTGAAGTGCAGTGTTTTAAATTAGCCTGTCAATGACTTCTCTCCAACAGCATGTTGCAGAATGTTGATTACTATGAGACACTGCACACAGTGTACTTAAGTAAGTAAAACAAAGTACACAAAAGCAAAGAGGTAGATAGATATATTATATTCCTAGTGAAATCTAGAGACCAACCATATCCCTTTAATTTAAATACCCTCTTATGAAAAAGTACACTTTAAAATAAACAACATTTTTTATAATGTAAAAAATGAATACTGCCTAATTACTCTTATATGCACTTACACTGCTGTGGAGTCTACCATTTTTCCAGTGATCTACTGTATGATGTGAGAGGAGATTTTGAATACACAGGAAGTTCCTGTCTGCACTATGTGAACAGGCCTTTACAACCGATACATAGATTAGATTTAGTGGAATGCAGGACACATCCTCCTGAGACACAAGCTACAAGAAGCAAGTTCAGTATAGAAAATGGAAGCCTACTGTAAAGAATAATTGCAAAACAGTGAAAATGTAAAGTCTGTGTTTTTTTTTTTTACTTTCTAAGGACATTTTGCATATAATTAATTTTGTTATTCAAAGAATATACAGACAAAAAATTATGACATCTGCTCTGTTGCTATATAATGCATTGACATATTTTGTAACCCTTTACTTAGTTGTGATAGATTGAAGAGGTCTTCATTCGCATTTAAATATTTATCGTTTGAAAGCTAGTAAAATGGGGTATGCAGTTCTGACTATTATATTTGTACTTGGCCCCAAATCTTATGATGGCCCTGAGCCTATATATGAGAAATATTTATGCCCGAGATAAAGCTTGGAAAACTGAATACAATGCTGTCTCCCAGAAGTTAAGGGACTTATGTCTCCATCCCATGGCTACCATAAGAATTGAACCCCTCTAAGTCACAACCAAGATACTGTATCACATTATGCATCTAATCTAACCTCCAAGAAATGCCACCCTAGTGCTCCAAATATCCTTAATATCATAAGCCCCAAGTGCCTGTCACATTACTAGTTTATTTATCGCTTTCACATGCTTCCTATAATCTCGCTAAGGTTTATTTGGGAGCATACAAGTAAAGGCACAAAATATGCCTCTAACAGGCTTGGATTCTTCAAAGCCATTACTATAAAGAAGCTAATACCTTAATCCTGTCAGATTTTAGGCTTGATTACTCAAATCCAGTACAACTAAGAAGTTAATATGTCTACCTCCTATGAGTCAGGGGATCTCCCCTCAATACCC
This sequence comes from Discoglossus pictus, assembly GCA_027410445.1. Taxonomy (NCBI): domain Eukaryota; kingdom Metazoa; phylum Chordata; class Amphibia; order Anura; family Alytidae; genus Discoglossus; species Discoglossus pictus. The sequence continues at coordinate 237,379,392 of CM050163.1, forward strand.
ACTACTGTCTATGAGCTGAGGGTATCACTCAGGATTCCACCTTCACACCCATTAACACCTGTGACCCTGTTTTCCATGTCTATCTTTATCTGGTTCTTTCTTATGTTTTTTCTTGAAATCCAAGAAAATGATACAAGTCTGGAATGACATTTCTACAGAACAACCAAATAGAATATATTATTTCAACTTTATATGTTGGTAGCTATGTAATGTTACATGCAGGTTGAAAATGTTTTTTAGAGCATAACAGACATTCCAGTCAAACTAAAATGAAAAGACTAAAAGATAAAGTGTTTCTAAAGACGCAGGTACAGGAATACCCCATTTAGCGCTCCATATGCATTATGTGAAAAAAAGCACTAAATAGGGAAATGTATGGCCATAATGCTAATACACCGCTATGGTGAATCAAAGAGTGCTGAGCAGGGATTTAAAGAGCTAAACAGGGTTTGGCAGTCAAAAACAGAGCTATAGCAGGGTTTAGCACTAAGCAGGAAATTATATGGGAAAAGAGCGCTATATTTAATCAGCGCTCAAAGGGGTAGCATTAAGTGGGGTATACCTGTAGTATATCTGTAGTATTTCTTATCCAGATTACTTGTTCTTTTTTCACTCTTCTATTGTACCCTGAAAAAATCTAGAGGCCAGATCTCCTTATAGTCCACGGGAGAAGGAACAGGAAAATTACTTCCACCCAATCTCTCTCTTCATTTTTGTATCTCTTTAGGCTGGCTGATTATGTTTTCCTTGGACAGACTATTTAGTGGTTTAAAATACAATGTTTCAAGCGTTTGACATTATGTTTATCACTGTATGCCACATCTTGTTCACATTAATGTAAGATCACAACCCATAAACAGTTGTCTTAACACAAACTGTAAGTAAAATGTAGAACATGGCACAGCTTGTAACATCAGTAACATTCATTTTGAACAGACACTTAGAGCCCCATTCAACTGCTGCGATTTTCAGATCCAAGCTTGCATATGAAGATTGCAGGCAAATTTGCTATTCAATTGGCGTCTTTTTGCAAGTTCGGATGCTGGACCCCCGCAGTGTCCCCACATGACCCCATTGCTGCAGGGGCCCAGGTCTGGGGTCCCCCGCAGTTTTGAAAAATTATAAAGTCCTTGCCGTGGGTACTTAAAGGGCCCGCGGCACACTAATGCGCAATACCGGCCACGGGGGTACTGTAATGTAAATGTTCAGATTTTTTTTGAGAGACCCTGCCACCGAAGACTTCTAGGAGGACAGGGGCATCACGAAAAGGTAAGTGTACTCTATAGAATTTATTGTGCTATATGTTGTGTTTATTTTTGTATTAATTGTAATGTTTCTTTTTTTGTAGGGATGCAGGACCTGTGGACATTTTTGGATTGGGCCCTTTGCTAGGGATGAAGCAAAGAAAACCATTGTCGATGGAGGGGCTTTTGGGCAAGGTAAGTGGTCTTATTTACCCTATTCTAAGCTTAGTGAGGGGGTTGTTTTAGGTTAAATTTAGGGTTTTTAATTGTATGTATTTAGGGGTTCGATTGTATATATTTAGGGGTTTTAATGGTATGTATTTAGGGGTCTTATTGTATATATTTCTACATACAGTCTATGTGCTAAAACCAGGAACAAATTACCCTCCGACTATAAGTCCTGATAACTAATCTAAAACCCTCTGTTACATTCATTTAATTGTTGCAGCATCATCCCTTTTGCTGGCCTGCATTCCTATCAAAACAGAGCCAAATAAATTATCAGACCATACATAATTATTCTGGCAGCTGGCGCTTTATAAGAGGCATGTGTCCCCTGGTTTTAGTTAACTAGTGGTGACGATCCTTTAATGTTTATTTATCTAACATATTTTAAAGGGAAATCCCTTTCATTTGAAACTCCAACTCAAGAGTATAGATTCAAAATATAAATATTCTGTTGGACAAACCTAAGTATTTTGAAGCAGTTACCATTAATGGTAAAGTAAAATGATTTGAAAGGACTGTACACATCATTATGTACAGCCAGAGAAGAGATGATACGTGTGATCAGCAGAAAAGACCCATGTATGTATTCAGATTATTTATGTTTAACTAATTATCATGCAATTTTATTTTGAAATGTTTTTATATTCTGTCTTGCAATGAGAAATGAGCAATTACTACATTTTTAAATAATGTTTTACATTAAATTATGGATCTGGTAAATATGTTGTGATAATGATATTAAATGTAAAACAAAATGCCTGTTATTCTCCTATATTGAAGGCAAACTGCAAAAAGCAAATTGAAAAATTATATTTCTAAATGAAATTTGTTGTTTAATCCTGTTGTTCGTTTACCTTATACTATGATATTGTGCTCACCTACTGGCCTTTGTTTATACTAGTGTTTAATTCACCTGTTATCTAAATTACATGTTTCCAAATATTAGTAAATGTCAAGTGCTTTAAGCAGCATGCTCTCTGATATCTCTCTTTGATGTGTGATACAATTAGACAATATAACACACTGGTGATAGGTGGTGACAAGCCCAAACAGTATGTCCATATTAAATAGACATAAAATTGGTGGAACTTCGCCTTCAGCATCAATTAGATATCATTAAAATACAAAAATATAGTTGGATCTATCCTGTTATAGTTACAGCAGCAGTGACAGCAGCAGTTGCAGCAAGGTGTTGCTAGATGGTGCTGCCAATATTTTACAGCACTTCCAATATTTTAGTAAAGTAGAACTTCTCTCAAATATCAGAAGTGCTATAAAATATTGAACCTCAGAATGTTACCCTAACCCTTAAACTAACCCTAACTCTAATCCTCACTGTAACCCTCACCCTAACAGTTTACCTAAGCCTAACACTATGATATTCGCACTACAATATCGGCAACGCCATCTAGTGGTTGGTCGCCGCCACTTCTACTGGCACTACTGGTGGACTGCTGCCGTAAGTATAATATCAAAGGACCAAATCGTTTTTGTTTTGTTTTTTAAATTGAAGCAAGTTATGTTATATTGAATATTTCATATTTAAATTGCTTCCAGTACTACCTCTTGCTTCCTCACTGCTAATGTTATGGGGGGAGTGGCTCTGTAGCCAATCAGAATGTTTTGTCTGTTCTGTACTCTTAAGGTGGATTAGCAAAGGTCACTGCCCAGACTACAGCAAATAAAGTACTACAGTACAATGCAGTATAGATAGATAGATAGATAGGGATAGGTAGATAGATATATTAAAGACTTCAGCATTTATGGGCACATATTTGCCTTTTCTGTTGATTTATTCTGTGAATGAGATCCATGGCCCTTATTCAATTGCGATTTGGTCAATTGAATAGGGGTCTAAATAAGCACATAGCATATTTTTTTTAAATACGTTTTTAGTTAGGGAAAACCCTCTTTTTGGATAGATGCTTACTAACTAAAAACTTCTTTAAAAAAATATGTTATGTCCTTATTTAGAGCCCTATTCAATTGGCCAAATCGCAATTGAATGAGGGCCCATGTCTTTAAACTGTAAGGGCCTCATTCAATTGCGATTTGGCCAACTGAATAGGGCTCTATATAAGCACATAGCATATTTTTTTTACAGAAGTTTTTAGTCAGTGAACTTCTATCCAAAAGCAAGGTCTTCACTAACTAAAAACTTCTATTAAAAAAACATGCTCTGTGCTTATTTAGAGCCTATACAAATGGCCAAATCGCAATTGAATAAGGCCCTGTGTGAGTACATTCTCTGCTTCAGCTGAAAAGAGATGCTAAGTCCATACTGGACTTTCAAGCTTGGGTAATTATCTCCTGATCATAAAATACCTCCCAAATCTCCCACATTGTTCTTTTTCTTCTAGATCTACCTATGTCCTATACAACTTTATCTGAGTACAGTCTCACCATCCTTGGGCCCTCATTCAATTGCGATTTGGACAATTGAATAGGGCTCTAAATAAGCACATAGCATATTTTTTTGAAAGAATTTTTTAGTTAGTGAAAACCTTGCTTTTGGATAGATGCTTACTAACTAAAAAATTTAACATTAAAATTCCCTGGTGCATAACACCTAGTTATATTGAACACTTTAATAGATGGGAAAACCAAAGCAAAAAAGGAAGTGTGAAGTCTAAAAACCTAATTAAGAGCTGGAGCAATACTGGCCTATTGGCCCACAGGAATAACTGCAGATACATGTATTGATTGGACTGACACTATTGTGTCATGAAATTGTCCTCTTATGAACATACATATAACCACTGTGTAGTCCCAAATTATTCTATACTACTGTCCACATATGGCAAAGCAAGCTTGCTAATCTTTGGATAGCTATAGAAAAATAACGTTCCAAAAAATGTTTTGGTTACAAACAAAAACAAAAGGATACATAGCAGCACAATATACTTCCTGTATAACAGTGTAAACAGGTGATGGGGAAGTATATGCTTGCCACTGGTTGCTGGCCATTGGTTGCTGATGCCTTAAATCATACATGCAATCTGAGCAATTCAAGACACGGCTAAATGTCACACAATACAGAGATTCCGAACACCCCAGGGTAAAGCTACTTGCGTATGCGCTGAAACAAAATCCTGACGGTCCGTTTTGCCCTACTTGGCGCTTACTCATGGGCTGTAGAGACTTCTTTCCCCAGACTATTTAAAGCCCCTTTACTTCCTGTTTTGTTATTAATAACGATATTATGCATGCAATGTGCTTATGTCGTCACGCTAGCATGTGCGTCAAAATGGGTGCTGTGGAACGCTTATGATGTATTTGTTTATACATGGTGAGACCTGGAATGCAACGTATGCGTGAAGATGAATGCTATGGAATGCATGTCATGTATTTGATTTTGCATAGGTATGTAACCTAGGGGACATGAGTTTTCCCAAAAATTAACATCGTGGAACATAATCCACTACCTGGTTGGCCATATTTATTTGCGCTATTTACATGGCCAATATTTCGATATATCTTCATAAAGAAATACTTAGCACTCTAGTTTGCTAATGTGATATATATAATAAATAATGAAAGCAGTAATAAGCAATATTTATACTATTATGTGCTCATATTGATATATAACAAAGTATCTTGCGTGGGGTTCTACATTAGCCTAAATGTGCTGTTGCGATTATTAATGAATTAAAATGTTTGTGATATGAGAGTGACTTGAACTATATCAGTAGTAATCAGGGAACAAGTTTCATCTAACATATATTATAATGTAAAATTGTAAAATGATTTTTTATGATGAGTGAGTACGTGCCATGTTTATAACAACAATAATAATGACTTAAGGGTAATAGTGGATGTGTATGCTAATTATGTGCAGGAATTGTTTTGTTGTTTTCATACAATTATAAAGCAGGTAAGTTTATAATTTGATTAGGAGAGATATATTTTGCTATTAGTTATTATAAATATATGTCCTAAAGTTAATTCTTGTTATCAGGCTAACATAACTCATACCAGTGAATACTTGAAAAGAATATACACATAAATATGTTCTGAGAACAATAATATGATATCCATGTTGGCTCTTAGTCCACTCTCTCAAATACAGGGAGTGCAGAATTATTAGGCAAGTTGTATTTTTGAGGATTAATTTTATTATTGAACAACAACCATGTTCTCAATGAACCCAAAAAACTCATTAATATCAAAGTTGAATATTTTTGAAAGTAGTTTTTAGTTTGTTTTTAGTTTTAGCTATTTTAGGGGGATATCTGTGTGTGCAGGTGACTATTACTGTGCATAATTATTAGGCAACTTAACAAAAAACAAATATATACCCATTTCAATTATTTATTTTTACCAGTGAAACCAATATAACATCTCAACATTCACAAATATACATTTCTGACATTCAAAAACAAAACAAAAACAAATCAGTGACCAATATAGCCACCTTTCTTTGCAAGGACACTCAAAAGCCTGCCATCCATGGATTCTGTCAGTGTTTTGATCTGTTCACCATCAACATTGCGTGCAGCAGCAACCACAGCCTCCCAGACACTGTTCAGAGAGGTGTACTGTTTTCCCTCCTTGTAAATCTCACATTTGATGATGGACCACAGGTTCTCAATGGGGTTCAGATCAGATGAACAAGGAGGCCATGTCATTAGATTTTCTTCTTTTATACCCTTTCTTGCCAGCCACGCTGTGGAGTACTTGGACGCGTGTGATGGAGCATTGTCCTGCATGAAAATCATGTTTTTCTTGAAGGATGCAGACTTCTTCCTGTACCACTGCTTGAAGAAGGTGTCTTCCAGGAACTGGCAGTAGGACTGGGAGTTGAGCTTGACTCCATCCTCAACCCGAAAAGGCCCCACAAGCTCATCTTTGATGATACCGGCCCAAACCAGTACTCCACCTCCACCTTGCTGGCGTCTGAGTCGGACTGGAGCTCTCTGCCCTTTACCAATCCAGCCACGGGCCCATCCATCTGGCACATCAAGACTCACTCTCATTTCATCAGTCCATAAAACCTTAGATCTTCTTAGAACTTTAATCTTCTTCTGGTGAAGCCATTCCTTTGTTGATTTGGATGTATGCTTTGGGTCAATGTCATGCTGAAAGATGAAGTTCCTCTTCATGTTCAGCTTTCTAGCAGAAGCCTGAAGATTTTGTGCCAATATTGACTGGTATTTGGAACGGTTCATAATTCCCTCTATCTTAACTAAGGCCCCAGTTCCAACTGAAGAAAAACAGCCCCAAAGCATGATGCTGCCACCACCATGCTTCACTGTGGGTATGGTGTTCTTTTGGTGATGTGCAGTGTTGTTTTTGTGCCAAACATATCTTTTGGAATTATGGCCAAAAAGTTCAACCTTGGTTTCATCAGACCATAACACCTTTCCCACATGCTTTTGGGAGACTTCAGATGTGTTTTTGCAAAATGTAGCCTGGCTTGGATGTTTTTCTTTGTAAGAAAAGGCTTTCGTCTTGCCACTCTACCCCATAGCCCAGACATAGGAAGAATACGGGATATTGTTTTCACATGTACCACACAGCCAGTACTTGCCAGATATTCCTGCAGCTCCTTTAATGTTGCTGTAGGCCTCTTGGTAGCCTCCCAGACCAGTTTTCTTCTTTTCTTTTCATCAATTTTGGATGGAGCTCCAGTTCTTGGTAATGTCACTGTTGTGCCATATTTTATCCACTTGATGATGACTGTCTTCACTGTGTTCATTGGTATATCTAATGCCTTGGAAATTCTTTTTTACCCTTCTCCTGACTGATACCTTTTAACAAAGATATCCCTCTGATGCTTTGGAAGCTCTCTGTGGACCATGGCTTTTGCTGTGGGATGCGACTGACATTTTAACAGGGGTGTGTAGACTTTTTATATCCACTGTATATATATATATATATATATATATATATACAAACACAGTCATGCTGTAATAGCTAAGGTTTTTCAAAGATTCCATTATAAACTATTTTTTTATGCCCTTTGCGTAGGTTTGATGTATCTGTTTGAAACTGTGTATTTTAGGCTAACAACTAGCTAGTACAATATAGCGTAAATCCTCCTTTTTGAGAAGCTTCCCTACTGTGTTTCTAAATTATTGCTTCTGCCAGAAAAGATGAAATAATTTTGGCACAGTGCAAAGACATTAAAAATCACAAACTGAACTCTGTTTGTGTTAATTTAAATAGCTGGTCTAGATTTTCGGGGATTATTTACTTTATGAAACTGAAATAATTTTTTTAATTTGATGTTTAAATTGCAGACTACAGAATGTTAAATGCATATGTTTTTTTTTTTTCTGCAGTCAATGTAAACATAGGATTAGATATTAGATTGTGTGACTCCGGCTCCAGCTGACCCCTCAATACTCCTCCACGCAGTACTTATCTATGTTATGAGATCAGTAAAACTTGAAATTCTTCCAGTATTGCACAGAAAAGGGAAGTCATTGCACAAGGTCATATAAATAAAATTTTTATATTAACCACTGCTGGAACGGAAAATAAAGATTTAGCCGAATGGTTTAAAAGATTCCTCCTATGTGGCAGAACCAATAGAGCTAAATAGGGTAATCCAATGTGGTCTTAAGCAGTGGTTTACCACAGCCACATTATCTGGCAGTCCTCAGGAAAAAAAGATTGGGGTGAAAAAAAGGGATGATGAGAAGGGACATCTTATTAATGCCAATGCTTGCTTGTATTTTTGCTTAGGCTGACAAGGCTGAGGCCTAGAGCACCATATGTGTTACTGGGCATCATGCCGCCTCAGCTGATAATACTGTGTAGTATGTCCATGCGCGCAGAAACATCTATTTGCATACAGATATTTATGCCTGTACATACAACTTACATTTTTGAATATATCATTTGTATATAAACATAAACACACATACCATTTATACTTCTGTAGATATGTGTATGTGGTACTCCTACAATGGGGACATAAGGGAAAAGAGGGGGTGCTAATTGTGAATTTGCAGGCACACAAATCTGAATGGGCCTTTAGTAGGATAAAACCTAAACATGCCAATTTAACTGCTACAAATAACAGTTTTTTGAGAACTGGCCTTCAACTTAGATCTATAATACAAACTAACAATGTAATGTTTCACTTGTACTATGAACTTTTTCATAATGGTCTGAATAATAATTTAGCCCCATTCAGTTTAGAAAGCAGCCATTCAGCCCTTGACATTAAGCCAGCTGAGAGCCAGTGCCAATATATAGAAATTGTGGATGATCAACATTGTTTTGGGACTTCCCAAGCTCTGAGATTTTAGTTAGGCTCCAGAGCTTTCATTTGAAACACTGAGGGCAATGTGAAATTTGGCAGTTACAGAGCTATTACACTCAACCATGCCGCAACCAAAGGGCCGGAGCCGCAAGCCTGTAAACCCGTTCCACGCATGCAAACTGTTAGGGGGCTGGAATAGATGCAGAGCCAGCAGCAGTAGTAGCCGTACGAGGACATGTGGCCAACATGTGCCAAGGACCATGCAATGTGAGTATCATATCACACCACACACATTGGTGTATAAACTGGCGGGGGGGGGGGGGGGGGGGTGTAAGTATGTATAATTAAGCTTTTTCTCTGGCTGGTGTATACAATGAACTGTATCCCCCTACAATTATTCTGGCTCCTACACCCCTGCCCACACACATAGATAACTGATACACGATAGCACTGTAAACCCTATGGTTATGACTGAAGATATATGGGGCATCAATAACCATGTAAATCCTGGTACAAACATATAATTTTCATAATGTGTATCAATGAAATGTCTGACCAATACCTGCAGTTAAAACTGATTCTGAGTACAATTCGCTTTAAGATCAAGATGGATGACATGCAAAAGAGAGTACATTTCTGGGTGTGCGCACTGTGACATATGTGGATACAGACTCTGTAGGACTGCATGTGCGTGTCATACACTGTCCTAACCTGGACCATGTCTCAGCTGCATATTAACAACCATTGCTAGGAACATGTCACAGAGCCAGCAGAGCACGTGTCTGATGCACATGCAGATGGCACACCCCACCTGCAGTACACATATTCATATGAGCCATGATCCACAATGCTCATTATGCAGGCCGTGGTTCATTTGTGTAACACAAGCACCACAGCCAATCACAGGTGACCATGATTTCAAGGATATGGAAAAACACATAGCTGTCATTTGTGTAGGGAGACCAACTCAAATATATTTGTTCTTCCATTTCAGTAACCAGGAGGACAAGGCCAACCACAGAGGAACAGGTGGAGGCTCCAATGGAGGAGGAACAAAATTAACCCATGGGAGTGTTTGACTAAGAAGGGCAGGACATTTCAGAGGGCTCAGGACCATCCTCAGAAGCTGGCCATTCACAATCCAGATGATCACCCTTAACTCAAGAGTGGGATTCGCTGCCTGTTCCCTCAAACGCATTATCCAGCCCTGCACAGCTGTTTCAGCCCCTTCCATTGGGCATGTCTTGGAGCCAACAAACAACCTCACCAAACCTGACGACGTTGTCCTGGCCCCAGCTATCATCACAGATGCCACCTACTACAACAACATTGCAACCATGGTAGGCCACAACCACTCCCACACAATGGCGTCCCTCAACATGGTCTCCCACACAATGGCTTACACTCCAGGGCTCCTGCCAACACGTCAGGGCCTGGTGCCAACACATCAGGCACTCCTGATGACACCTCCAGCACCAATGCCGTCACCTCAGGCCCCAATGCCGTCACCTCCAGCCCCAATGCCATCACCTCCAGCCCCAATGCTGTCAACATCAGCCCCAATGCCGTCAACACCACCACCACCATGGCCCGTTTCACCGGGGAGGACATGACACAGAAGAGAAGCTCAGAATGCTCAGAAGGCAGGTTCAGCTCACACACACCCTCCTGGTGAGCAACAGATCTCTCAATTCTGAGGTGAGGAGGCCCAACCGAAGGATGTAGAGATATGAGGAACAGAGGATTCGGGCCAGCAACTCATCCAATTAGCCAAACGTCAGCTCATACCTCTCCAGCCTTCGGTTTCACAACTGCAACCCAAGAAGGCAATGTCCTCATCTCAGACCTCACCAACAGCTCAACCTGATCTCAAGCCACCCAACATAGTGGTACCCCATGCTCAAATATCACTTAGACGTGGAAGAGGGAAAAGGTGCGCCGGCACAGAAGGTGGGGGCCCAGTGCTGCGTAAGAGGAGGTATTTGGACCATCCACAAAGTCCTTCTCTTGATCCCTCCTCACTGAATACTGATTGGTATATATGTTGATATACTATTGGCTGGCTACAGAGTGTGTAGATGTCTGGTTATGTTTAACATTTCAAAAATCAATGTTCAATGTGGATTGACCTTAAGATGAGTTGTTGTAGTTAATCAGAATGTTGTTATGATTGATATCTTGTTCTTGTCTCTGTAGGTGTTAATAGCCAAATCTCACGACCATGAAGGCATGTTATGCATCTTCGAGCAGTACAATAACATCATGTGAGTGAACACTCAACCCAGTTCCTAACAGGCATTCGATCAGTGTCATTCACCACTGCAGTTAGGTCTGAAATGCAACATATGACTACATATCTCTTCACTAATAAACATGACTGGTGTGAGTTTCAATTACAATGAATAGTGTCCCAGCTGTAGAGTTGCACAGTCTCATTAGGATCTGCTAATCCAAACCACTAGTTATACATACGTTTTTTATGAAAGCTGATTAATGTATTTCATGTCATCCACAAACAAAATGGATAATTTCCTTGGTTTGACATCAGGATCAATGTGCATGTGTTTAGGGGTAATGTGAAAAGTGTAATCTGTCTGGCCTTGGTACCACCCATATAACAGTGAGATGTGATATCAGCCTGGCACAACTTTTCCATGTAGATAGTGATAGTACTCTTTGCAAAAAGATTGTGTTCACAGTGGAGCATGCCTTGTTGTATTACACATCCTCAACATATTCCGGGAACGCTGATTGAACAGGACAGAATCAATATGGTTATCACTGCTCGTAGATGACGTTCATGTTAAGTGGTTTATTGTAGTGTCCAGAGCAAAAACAATGTACTATAATAAAAGCTTATGATTTTTCTAACACCTCCTCTATGTTTTCCAGATTCCTATAATCTATTTCGGAATCATCATTAATTTATGAAAACACACTGTGTGTGGAATTGATTAGTATCACATGATCCATGATTTCGAGCATCTGTTTAATATAGCAGATGGAGACCATATGGTTGCTGTATGCAAATTAATAGTTATTTCTATGAAATTGAGTGTTATATGATGTTCCTATTTCACATCTGATTATGGTTACTGTGGTGTCCTAACCACATGTGACCATAGTAGATGCTATGCATTATCCTTATGAGGCTGTCTAACAATTAACCCTTTAGGTGTCCCTTGTTAGCCAACAGCCTCTTGACTGGGATCTGCCCCCACCACACGCATGATATCAATGCACATTCTTTTCTGATTGTGCTATGTGTATGAATAAAGCTTTGTTATACCGTTCTCACTGTGTAAGCGTGTTTTCAATGGTTGTGGTTATGGGTCATCCACATATACCCCATTTGTGTCACATTCCTATATCTGTAAACTAATGAGCCCTAGTTATTATGCAATATATTCATATATATAATGATAAATTATTAATAATAGTTCCATGTGTTTTCTAATGGGTTAGAGTAAATTACTGTGGTGTATGTCCCCCTGGTACCCTTCTGGATTACTAAGTGGTGGTGGTGAAGGGGCTTGTGTACCTGAATGAAGCTGTGAGCTATACCATGTAGGGCCACTGTAGGTGGGCAGGTCATAGCAGAGAGGTCAGACAAATCACAGTCCACTAGAGAAGGAACTGGCAACCCACTCCAGTATCTTTGTTATGCAAACCTTGTGGATAAGCACAGGCAGAGACATAGCTACATGTGCTGCAGTCCATTGGGTCACAGAGAGTCGGACACCACAGAGGGACTGAACAACCAAATGTGAAATGTTCCCTTGGTACATATTTGTGATGTGATATAATTTGGCCACTATTTGTTTTCCCAATGTAGATGTGATAAGTGAGATGTATATGCAATCATATATATATTCCAGGGTCCACATTAGAGCCTCTGTGAGTGAAAAAGGGTTAATATGTCAGCCATTTCCATGTATTTGTGTTGCAATTTAGTGTGGGAGTGTGTCTTTAATAGCTTTCAGCATGTTGCAATATGACTTTTCATATTGGCATATGCATGACCATTAAAACCTATAAGAAAAATAAAATTTAATTTTTTCAATATTTGATAGTTGAGAGTTGTTGTGCAAGTAATGGTAATGCCTTCCGTTTCTTTGGCCATATTTTAAATTCCATTGGTGTGTTTTTATTGTGTTCAACAGTGTTCCAAACTACTTCCTATTTGTAACCCGTATGCTTTGGGCCAACATTTGGGGTTTGCAGGCTTGACTGCAGGTACGATCTTGAGAGATTTTTGCAATTTAATAGCTATTTGCGATTTTAGCGATCAGACCCCTAACTCGTTCGGAGCCCGCAAAAAGACGCCAATTGAATAGCAAATTAACTTACTGCCTCACTTAAAGGCTACAGTAACTTACGATTGGTCAGTTGATTGAGGCTCAATGTTACCATCACCACACACACTCAAACATACACACTACTCCCCAAGATTATTTTGCATACGGAACCAAACACTAGAAGCCACTGATCTAACCCTTCAGGAACTAATTGCTTGTAAGTGTGGAATGTTGCAGCAGGCACCTAAACTTTTGGATGCATCGGATTTCTTTTCTATACTAAATAACTCTGATAGCTTCCTCAATCACTTGAAAATGCAGACAGCAGAACAAGTAAGAGTCTAGTTTTAGATATGTTAATAGATCTCTTGGTCAGACATATGGAAGTAATCATGTCATTCATAACATTGGATGGTGTAGGTCAAACGCGGGAAATTAAACATAGAGATGACCTCTACTATGCAGCAAATTTATCTTCCTCTGCTTCCTGACATAAAACATACATGGGAAAAATAAGCATGTATGTAGACAAAAGGCATTTTTTGTGAAGTTTGTAACAAATTAACAAAATTAGCCGTTGTGTAAGCCATGGACAAAATCAGGATTTTTTAAAACTGTTTATGAATAAAGGAATCTATTTTTTGTTACATTACTTCCCGAGAGCTTGATCACAAGGGTGTGTTTATTACCTATCACTGGAGTTAAAAGGGAGAAAATTTAATTAGCGTATATACTCGAGTATAAGCTGAGTTTTTCAGAACTCTTTTTAAGGCTGAAAAGGGCCCCCTCAGCTTATACTCAAGTCACCAACCATGTGTCTCTCTTTCCCCCTGTGTCTCTCTTTCCCCCCCGTGTCTCTCTTTCCCCCCATGTCTCTCTTTTCCCCCCGTGTCTCTCTTTCCCTCACCCCTCCCTTATCATTCTCAACCCCCCATCCTTATCCTCAACCCCCCATCCTCATCCTCAACACCCCCATCCTCATCCTCAACCCCCCCTCCTCACCCTCAACTCTCCTTCATCATCCTGAACCCCCCTCCTCATCCTAAACCCCCCTCCTCACTTTAGCCCTCTAATTGCCTCCCCCTCTCCCTTTCCCCTCACTTATCTTCCAGCTGCAGCAGTTGCTCCTCCGTAAGTGAGGGGAAAGGGAGAGGGGGAGGTACTTAGAGGGGTAAAGTGAGGAGGGATGTTTAAGATGAGGATGGGGTTGAGGATGAGGATGGGGGTTGAGGATGAGAAGGGGGGTTGAGGATGAGGAGGGGGGTTGAGGAGGGAGGTTGAGGATGAGGAGGGGGGTTGAGGAGGGGGGTTGAGGATGAGGAGAGGGGTTGAGGAGGGAGGATGAGGAGGGGGGTTGAGGAGGGGGGTTGAGGAAGGTGATAAGGGAGGGGAAGAGACACAGGGAAGGGAGGGCGAGGGAAAGAGACACAGGGAAGGGAGAGGGGGGCAGAGACACAGGGAAGGGAGAGGGGGAAGAGACACAGGGGAGGGAGAGGGGGAAGAGACAAAGGGGAGGGAGAGGGGGGAAGAGACACAGGGAGGGGAGAGGGGGAAGAGACACAGGGGAGGGAGAGGGGGAAGAGACACAGGGGAGAGAGAGGGGGGACACAAGAAAGGGGCACAGAGGGCACACAAGATGGGGACACAGAGGGCAGAAGAGGGACACAGGGGGCAGCACATTTCCTACCCTCGGCTTATACGCGAGTATTTTGTAGTAAAATAGGTGCCTCGGCTTATACTCTGGTTGGCTTATACTCGAGTATATACGGTATGTTAATTATAATCTTAGTCTCAATTTTTCAAATATATATATATATATATATATATATATATATATATATATATCACATATACAGCATATTTGTCGTAATTACGAGTTGTCGTCACGTTATGTTAAAAGTTACAGGCTTGCGAGGCCCACAACTTAGATTTTTTTCTGCAGCCGATCAACGGATGCCGAGTTACTGCATTAAAAAAAAATGCCGGCGTTAAACCCCTAACTTTTTTCAAGCCCCGCAAGGCTTGGAGCAATAGCAATTTAAGCTTCAAGTCATGCGGGCCTGAAAAAAAATTACAGGTTCAACCGTCGCCAGGCACGCAAATGAGGGAGGGGAAGGAAAGAGACACAGGGAAGGGAGAGAGGGGGAAGAGACAAAGGGGAGGGGGGAAGAGATACAGGGGAGGGAGAGGGTGGAAGGAGATGCAGGGGAGGGGGTGGGGGGAAAGACACACAGGGGAGGGAGAGGGGGAAAAAGAGACACAGGGGAGGGCGAGGAGAGCAAAGAGACACAGAGGAGGGAGGGGAGAGAGACACAGAGAAAGTGGGAAAGACACACAGGGCAGAGAGTAGAGGGGGAAGAGACATAGGAGAGGGGGGAAGAGACACAGAGGAGGGAGGGGGAAAGAGACACAGAGGAGGGAGAGGGGGAGAGACACAGGGGAGGGAGGGGAAAAGAGACAAATGGGAGAGGGGGAAGAGACACAGGGGAGGGAGAGGGGGAAAGAGACACAGGGGAGGGAGAGAGGGGGAAGAGACCAAGGGGAAGGAAAGGGAGAAAAGAGACTCAGGGGATGGAGAGGGGGAAAGAGACGCTGGGGAGGGAGTGGGGGGAAAGACACCCAGGGTAGGGAGAATGGGGAAAAGAGACACAGGGGAGGGAGAGGGGAGCACAGAGGAGGGAGGGGGAAGAGACACAGAGGAAGGGGGAAAGAGACACAGAGGATGGACAGCAGGGCAAAGACACACAGGGGAGGGAGTAGAGGGGGGAGAGACATAGGAGAGGGGGAAAAGACAGGGGAGGGAGGGGGAAAGAGACTCAGGGGAGGGAGAGGGGGAAGAGACACAGGGAAGGGAGAGGGGAAAGAGACACCGGGAAGGGAGAGGGGGGAAGAGACACAGGGGAGGGAGGGAAAGAGACACAGGAGGGAGAGGGGAGAAACAGACACAGAGGAGGGAGGGGGAAAGAGACACAGAGGAGGGAGAGGGGGAGAGACACAGGGGAGGGAGGGGGAAAGAGACACAGGGGAGGGGGAAAGAGACACAGGGGAGGGAGAGGGGGAAAGAGATGCTGGGGAGGGAGTGGGGGGGAAAGACACGTGGGGAGGGAGAGGGGGGAAAGAGACACAGGGGAAGGAGAGGGGGAAAGAGACAGAGGGGAGGGTGAGGAGAGCAAAGAGACACAGAGGAGGGAGGGGAGAGAGACACAGAGAAAGTGGGAAAGACACACAGGGCAGAGAGTAGAGGGGGAAGAGACATAGGAGAGGGGGGAAGAGACACAGAGGAGGGAGGGGGAAAGAGACACAGAGGAGGGAGAGGGGGAGAGACACAGGGGAGGGAGGGGAAAAGAGACACATGGGAGAGGGGGAAGAGACACAGGGGAGGGAGAGGGGGAAAGAGACACAGGGGAGGGAGAGAGGGGGAAGAGACCAAGGGGAAGGAGAGGGAGAAAAGAGACTCAGGGGATGGAGAGGGGGAAAGAGACGCTGGGGAGGGAGTGGGGGGAAAGACACCCAGGGGAGGGAGAATGGGGAAAAGAGACACAGGGGAGGGAGAGGGGAGCAAAGAGACACAGAGGAGGGAGGGGGGAAGAGACACAGAGGAAGGGGGAAAGAGACACAGAGGATGGACAGCAGGGCAAAGACACACAGGGGAGGGAGTAGAGGGGGGAGAGACATAGGAGAGGGGGAAAAGAAAGGGGAGGGAGGGGGAAAGAGACTCAGGGGAGGGAGAGGGGGAAGAGACACAGGGAAGGAGAGGGGAAAGAGACACCGGGAAGGGAGAGGGGGGAAGAGACTCAGGGGAGGGAGGGAAAGAACACAGGAGGGAGAGGGGAGAAACAGACACAGAGGAGGGAGGGGGAAAGAGACACAGAGGAGGGAGAGGGGGAGAGACACAGGGGAGGGAGGGGGAAAGAGACACAGGGGAGGGAGAGGGGGAAAGAGATGCTGGGGAGGGAGTGGGGGGAAAGACACGTGGGGAGGGAGAGGGGGGAAAGAGACACAGGGGAAGGAGAGGGGGAAAGAGACAGAGACATTTTATTGCCGTCATTTTTGATGGACAAGTCACTAGTATATACTAACTATATAGATATATATATATATATATATATATATATATATATATATATATATATATATATATATATATATACAATCATGCTCAAAAGTTTGCATACCCTGGCAGAGATTGTGAAATGTCTGCATTTATTTTGAAAATATGACTGATCATGCAAAAAAAATTATTTTATTTGAGGATAGTGATCATATGAAGCTATTTATTATCACATAGTTGTTTGGCTCCTTTTTAAATCATAATAACAGAAATCACTCAAATGGCCCTGACTAAAAATTGACATGACTTTGAATGTTTGGCCTTGTTACAGACACACAAGGTGACACACACATGTTAAAATGGCAATGCGGGTTAAGGCAGTGCTGGAAAATAATGGTGGCCACACAAAGTATTGACACTTTGGGCCCAATTTGGACATTTTCACTTTTGTTGCCAATGGTTTAGACATTAATGGCTGTGTGTTTAGTTATTTTGAGGGCACAGCAAATTTAAATACTGGTAACTATACAATACATTTAAAGTTTTGTTAAATAAAGAATTAAACATATTTCAAATATTTTTTATTTTTTCATTCTATTGCATAATTTTAATACATTACGCATATTAAAATAAGTAAAACATCCAGAAGATTAAATCATACAGCATATACCGATTTAACAGACATGTAAAAGAGATAGAAGGGAAACATTTAATACCTGTGATGTCACACAATCAGATTACAAATCTTTTGTTATAGATATGTATAACAGTCTAGTCTGGACACATTTTCTGCAGTATTGAGATACCCTAGGAAATGCACAGAGCATACGTATGTCTGTAGATTTCATTGGCAAACAAGTATGGCTCTTTCATCTACAGTATATTCCTGAGAGCTAGAGGTGATTTTCTTAAGTTAATACCAATACTGATAAACAGCCTTATTAAATACGAGTACAGTAACTCCAACGTGAAGCTCGCAATGGCTGCAGGCTTGAAATGTGTCCGAGTTACTGTGCTATTAAATTAGAACGGGCTGCGAGCTACGAACTACGAGCTACGAGCTAGAGATGCAAACTCGTAAACCATTCACCAGCCGTTGGATTTGCCGGCTTGAACATAATCTATTAGTCAAACCCGTAGTTAGGGGTTTAGACTGAGCCAATGGAAACAGAGATCGTCACAATTGTGTCACAGAAAAATGGAGGTTGGATTTCAAAGTCTTAGGGGGTTCAATTAAGATTTACGATCGGACCCACATTCCACTTATTTTGCAATTTTACTAAAGCTGTAAGTATGATATTCTATCAGTATATGTATTAACACATTGATTGCCTAAATCGATATAACAAAAAAATTATACATGATATAAAGTATTTTTCGGGGCTGATTTGCGAACTTGAGAATGTTGAGCTATTAATTCTAAGGCCTAACATAACTTTCCATTTTAATATCAGTACAGTAGTGTGTTTTTATTTGTATTTCAAGTGCTACGTATTGGACTCTCCAGCACACGTTGGCCTTTGGGCTCCATTTTGCGTGCTTGCTTGCCAGTGACTTTGTTGCAATTTAATAGCAGGATTGGAATTGTAGCATCAAAGGATTGACAGATCAAAGGATTTACGGACGCGAAGTTCAACGCTGCTCATCCAGTATTTTTTTTTTCACAGATTAACCACAGACAGGCAGCTGCTTTACGGTGATAATTTAATAGCAGTAAGCCTTACTTTCTACGTTTTAATTTATAGTCCAAATTTAATAGGGTTTGTGGATGTTACAAATTCTCAGCCTCATTAAATTCGGGCTACGTGTTAGAACATAGCTCTTAACGGAGAAGGTAGGACTTACAGCTATTAAATTAGCCCAGTAAACGTCCCTGCAGATGACTTGCGCGGTAAGCCGCAGGACAGACGAAAAATGCCTATGGGACGGGAACGTGGAACTTTGCAGCCCGCAAATCCTTGGATCTGTCAAGCCTGTAACCGCTACAATTCCAATCATGCTATTAAATTGGAACAAAGTCACCCGTGAGCTAGCCCGTAACACACAAATGGAGTGCAAAGCCCAACGTGTGCTGGAGAGGACTCGCAAGGGGTGTAAAGACCAATACGTAGCCCCGTAAATGCAAATAAAAACACACTACAGTGAACCCTCGACATTCGCGGACCCAACATTCGCAGGTTTTTCTTCCCATCCATAATAACGTGAAATCACGTGAGTCATGAGTGAGCTTGCCAATAGCCCTGCGCTGAGGATCAGAAGGGGAAACAAAACCCAACCCCCTTGTCTCAAAAGGATGCTTGGACAGCCGAATGCAGTGTTTCCCCGCTGGTTGAGTGCCACCCACCCTTTCCCAAGGGACAAAACCTGGGTAAACTGATAGTTTA
Source organism: Discoglossus pictus (assembly GCA_027410445.1). NCBI lineage: Eukaryota > Metazoa > Chordata > Amphibia > Anura > Alytidae > Discoglossus > Discoglossus pictus. Next base: position 237,398,810 of record CM050163.1, read on the forward strand.
CCCATGTTTACGTTATTCAAATTTTTTGCACACTCATGGGGACCACAGGAACGGAACCCGTGTGTACTGTACTTTTATTAAAAGGGAAAGTGATGTTAGATCTTAATAGCACAACATTCTCAAGCTTGCAAATCATCCCCCAAAATTACTTTATTTCATGTTTAATTTCCGTGTTGCATTATTGTGGAATGTGGGTCGCATCATAACTCGTAATTGAAGCTCGTAGGACTTTGAAATCTACCCCCCTCCCCTTTTTCATTAACGTAATGCTAACAATCTCTTTTTCCATTGGCTCTGTCTAAACCCGTAACTTTGGTCTACACTAATTGATCGTCCGCAAGGTCGCAAATCCAATGTTCTATGAACAAGCCTGCGTTTTAAGCCAGTAGCAACGTAACTCAGCCAAATTTCAAGCCTGCAACCATTGCAAGCTTCTTGTTGGACTTACGACCCCCGAATTTAATGAGGCTGTCTGTCTTCATTGCAGTGGAAAAAGTAAAAAAACAAAACAAAGATGACTAACCCACGTTGGACAGGAGGTACAGGGTATGGAGGCAAAATTAATTTGTAAAGAGTCTGGGATGAATGAACACTGTCAGAGAAATACAGAGAAAACAAAAAATCTATATATGAATATATTACTTTAATGTAACCATGAAAAACAATACCTAAAAGCATTAATGAAACAAAATGAAGCAACAAAACATAGGAAAACTAAAGAGTCATATGACATTTTGGTGAGTGATCTTTTTGGCGTCCATCTAATGTACAGTGATTAGACAGTAAGTGCAGATTCTGAGGTGCAGCTTTTGTATTTTTTATCCAATGGACACCTAATTCAAATTTAGTGCATTGTACTATTTAAATAATATTGGTAGATATGCATGGACATGACCCTGTCTAGGTCATATTGTTGTGCTTGACTTTCCTTACATGGGAGATATTGTTGTTGGGGGTCTATATGGCACTTATTATTTATGTAGGGTTGTAAAGGGAATTAGTCAGTGGCTAATCAGCGCAAAGAATAAGGGGTTGGGAAAGGGGTGGCTGGATGGCCCTGAGGTGTTGAAGGGGTCTTGGAGGACACTCGGGTTCAGTTTATATATGAGAGGGCTGATGTGCCTAGGTGGAGGGTCATTAATCCCACTGCATTCAATTTTATTTTGGATCCGTTTTCAAAGTAGGGTTTGAGATCACCTTGAGTGGTTGCAGATTTACAAGAAAATTTAGCATTAGGCTAGTTTTTTTTGCAGGAGCCATATAAGCAAAAGTGCTTATGTCCACTGAAACAGCAGAATAGTTTACAAATGAGCCAACCAAGCTTTGGCCTTCTGTTTATATTTATACTCCAGAGAAGCCTATCCTATACTGATCTTTCAGAGTATCTCAGACTATCTGTCATATATGTATATGTTATGTGCCTAATTCATCATTGTAATTATTCCCAGACACTACAAACTTTACAATCAGAAAGAGATATGATCATCTGTAACCATCAAATATCCCCACTGATGGCATCATGTTTCAAAGGGATAGAAATTTCCCACCAGGACCAATGTGGTCTATTATGTTACTTTAGGACATGCAACTCACACATATTTGTATTATTTTGAATAGTGGCATACTAGGCAAGTATTCTTACTAATCAGATTACATTGAATTCCCCAATTATGGGCCAAATTATCATAAAACAATCTTACCTTTAAACATGGATTTGACTGCAGTCAACGTTGGGGCTTTCCCTTTTACTCAGTTGACGGCATGGAACAATCACCCTTAATGGGAGCAAGGGAGGAAATAAACACACAAGAGGGGATTTCCAGACAAGCCCGATTTATTGACAAGGAAACAAAGCTTATATACCAGAGGACAAGGCATATCATGAAAATGTTGCAGTTTGTGTACATACAGTATGTGGTTAGCCTGGTGAGTCAGATAACAGGAAAACATGTCTTCCCATACACCCCCTTGGAAATGTTTAAGGCGTTCTGAGATATCTCTGGTTTCTTCTATACCTTTAGTATCATCAATGTAGGAACAACATTCTTTACATATAAGAACACACACACCTCCTTTGGAGGCTAATACATAATCTAAGGCCATTCTATTTTGCAAAGCGATCATCCTAATTTGTACCTAGTCTTGATTTAACCTTTCAATGGCTGAAGAACATATATTTAAGGCTTTCTAAACGAGTAAGGAGCGGGCAAATAATTCAACTTGCAGTCTGTCTACCCCATAACTAGGATACATTACACCCGTCCTGTTCTTTCATTTGTATCTCTCAAGTTTCTAAAACAGCCCATAGAGAGGGTGGTAGTATTATATATATGTGGGACAACTTGTCCTAAGTAGCAGCTGCCGACCCAGTTAGGGGGCAGCCATCGATAAGGATTTTTCCCACAGATAAAGAACACATCTGTGGTGGGAGAAGGTGACATAAGGTGAAAGAGATTAGATACAGATTTGTTAGTAGGATACAAGGTGGGTGGTCCATTGATGTTGGATATATTGTATATTGCATGAGTACAGTTTAAAGGATTGGTCAGATTTAGATAACCACAACCTGGACCAGTGCATTCCCATGGTGTACAATTTTTATGTAAATCAGCAAGAGAAGAATTAGAGAGGGTCCTATTAAAAATAATAGTGGTATTGGTGCAATCAGACCATCCAACAAGTTTACCTTCTCCCTGAGCCCTAAAACAATTGTACCCTTTGGTAGTATAGGTTAACATAAATGACACACTTTTACTGTATCTCTGTGGGAACTTATTTTTTAACTATTTGATTTTGGTTTCATAAGTTTTCCTGAACTCTGAGGATGGTAAGGGATATAGAATTTCCAGGTTATCTGTAGCCATTGTACTAGTTCCTTAATTACCACACTAATAAAGTCTGGTCCATTATCAGAATTAATTTGCAGTGGGCATCCATATCTCGGTATTATTTCAGTAGTTAATATCTTAGCTACAGTCTTAGCATCCTCTCCTTGCGTTACAAAGGCCTCAGGCCAATGGGAAACTGGTCCACTATCACCAAAAGATACAATTGCTTTGATCCTACCTTTGGGATATGAGTAAAATCAATTTGTAAATGGGTGAATGGTGCTGTGGGTGGAGGCAAATGATCATGCAATGCTTTGTTATGTACTGTAGAGTTATTCAGTAGATATTGCATACATCTTTGTATGTATGTCTGACAGTGTAATTTTAAATTCCTGATGCAAAATTATAGTTGTAGCTGCTGCATGGTTGCCTTAATTCCTTTGTGTCCTACCCTGTGTGCCTGTCCTATGAATATTGGGACACTACTCTCAGGTATCCCTATCTTCCCCTCTTTTGAGAAAATGCCATTTATGCCCTTTTCTAAACCTTGTGAGTGCCAGTATGATAAATCATCAGGTGTGGCAAAACCTTGTAATTCATGGAAAAAAAGATCTGAGAGATAAGATGGGGGCTGAAGAACCGGGTAAGTAAGGGTAAGTGAAAGGGGCAAAGGGGTAGCGTCTTTGGCTGTTTGATCAGCAAGGGCATTACCTCTAGATATAAAATAATCGCAGTTAGTGTGGGCACGGCAGTGGATGATGGCAATGTCTTTAGGTAATTGAATAGCTTCCAATAAGGAGTTTATAAGGGTCGTATGAGAAATTGATTTGACATCTGCAGCAACAAGCCTTGTTGTTGCCAAATTTTTCCAAAATCATGAACTACACCAAAGGCATAGCGGGAGTCAGTATAGATATTAACAGATTTCCCTGCAAAAAGGTGACATGCTCTAGTAAGGGCGATAAGTTCAGCAGCTTGGGCAGAAGAAAAAGAGATAGGACTTGAATCAAAGACAACATCTTGGAGTTGAACTACAGCAAATCCTGACTTATAGACCCCATCTGCAGGTCTAGAACATGAGCCATCAACAAACACGTTCTCAGCATGATCTATTGGTCTGTCAAGGATGTCAGCTCGGGGGGTAGTAGAGTCATGTATAGTGGTGAGTCATGGTCAGGGAGGGACTCTTCCTCTGTACCAGGACGACCTTTGAGTATGGCATTTAAAATTGCTATGGGGCCAGAGTTGGGGGCACTGTATTGTATCTGTAAGTTAAGTAAAATGCATTCCTAGCCACTGAGGCACTGTGTGGTCATGTGTTGTGTAGTCAGATCCTTAACTAATTGTAACACTTGGTGGATAGTATGTAGAATGGTAGAATGTCCCAAAGTGATAGTATTAGCTGTCTCTACTGCCATAGTGCAAGCAGCCAATGCTCAGAGACACAACGGCATCCCCTAGACTGGAGTAGGGACTACTTTGGAAAAGAATGCTACAGGACGCATACTACCTCTGTGATCTTGGGCACAGACCTGGACCATGGTTTTACAATTGTCCTGCACATACAGGTGGAATGGTTTACAATAATCAGGTAGTCCTAAAGTGAGAGCCTGCATAATGCTTTGGTTACGTAAGCAACCAAAATCCACATCTCTTCTACCTATGAATAATCAGAATGGTTTAATTTGATTCACATGCATCTCTTTAGCAGACTCTACCAGTGTATATGGCATGCCAGTAATTGACTCTGCTGGGTTTTGAACCCTGGTCCCTAGGCTGCTGAGCCTCTTCCCTACCACTGCGCCAGCCTGCCTTTGTAAATTTCCTTGAGATCTGATTAACCTTGACTCTGCTAGCAATAGTATCAGTGACTAGTCTCTTCAGCTGTGTCTGGTCAGGTGTCTGGTCTTTGGCCTATATAAATCACTTCCTGTCTATGTACCTTGCCAGATTATTGTGGTTCCTGTTCCCGTCAATAAAGCTTGTTCCTGTTTCACCTACAAGTTGCTGAATTGGATCATTGCTGACCTAGGCTGCTGGTCTCCAAAACCTTGTGATTCCTATATCATTACAGAATAATCTGGCCATTTCATGGAGACCGCCGGGTCAGATTCTGCATTGGCCCAGCAGGTTGCTTTTACTGCAAGAACTGTGCAGACCCAGGCACAGACCATTCAAGTGCTGCAAGACCAGGTAGCTGAACTGCAAAATAAAGTTCAGTCAATGCACAGTGAGTATACCAGCTACAGGGCACGTGATGTTGCGGCTGCTACTGTTACACCTGCACAAGATGCCCGTTTGCCCCTACCAGAAAAGTTTGGAGGAGATCGCAAAAGATTTAGGGGTTTCCTAAATCAATGCCGTTTGCACTTCATGATGTTACCTCACCGTTTTCCATCTGAAAGAGAGAAGGTGGGATTTATTTTCTCCCTATTCAAAGATGAAGCCCTGGCTTGGGGCTCCCCTCTTCTGGAACAGGACAGTCCAGTCTTGGGTAATTTAAATGACTTTCTTGAGGCCATGTGCCTAGTTTTTGATGACCCCAATCGATGTGCTACAGCAGAAGCCACTCTCCTTCATTTGCATCAAGGGAGGCGCTCTGTGGCTGAATATGCTGCTGAATTCAGACAGTGGGTTGCTGATACTACCTGGAACCAATCATGCCCAGAGGTTCCACTTCAGAAAAAGTCTCTCAGAAGCCATAAAAGATGAGCTAGCTCGTGTTGATCTCCCTGCTGACTTTCATTTGTGCGTTTGGCTATCCGTATTGATCGGAGACTTTCTGAAAGAAGATTGGAAAGACAGCGCTCTTTTAGACTAAGTGCTACTCCTATTTCCTATTCAAGAATTTCTACTCCGACCCCACAAACACCTACAGACTCTGAGCCTGAGGCTATGCAGGTAAATCTAATAAGAGGGCTATTATCCAATGAAGAAAAACAGTGGCGACGCACTCACAATTTATGCCTGTATTGTGGTAGTGCAGGGCACTATGCCATCAATTGCCCTAGCAAATCCAAAAGAACAATAGCTATGGCTACTGAGGGTGCACAGATTCGACCCCAATCCCAGATTTCAGATCAACTGGATTCTGTCACACAACCCTTGTTTTCTCTGGCTTATGGTGAAGAGGGTATGTTGACTTAACATCCTCATATGGTGGTGCCTATCACGTTGCAATGTGGTGATCGTAAAATTTCAACTACAGCTAAGATAGATTCTGGAGCAGACGGAAACTTTATGGACATCAAATTTGCAGCAGGACATAGAATTCAGTCTATCCCTAATTCTTAAAGTTGACTCTGGAAGTGAATCACCATGAGGCTATATATTTCCACCTAATTTCCTCAACACAGTTTCCAGTGATTTTGGGGGTTCCTTGGCTTGCTCTGCATAACCCACAGATTGATTGGAAGACCAGAACTTTGTCCTTTCCTTCAGAACACTGCTTAATGAATTGTCAATCCTCTAAGGTAACACCTGTTGCCACAACAATTAATGAAATGGTTGCTACAAACTTGACTAAGCTTCCTCTACAGTATCGGGATTTTGCAGATGTCTGTGATAAGAAGAATGCTAATCAGCTTCCAGCCCACAGGCCTTATGATTGCCCAATAGAGCTGTTACCTGGGGCTGCTATCCCATTTGGCCGTATATATTCCCTTTCTGAGCCTGAATTGAAAGCTCTTCGTGAATACATACTAGAAAATCTTGCCAAAGGCTTTATTCGACCATCTACTTCTCCAGTAGGAGCTCCTATATTCTTTGTAGAAAAGAAAGATGGCAGCCTAGGGCCATGCGTTGACTACAGGGACATTAATAACATCACTGTTAAAAAACGCTACCCCTTGCCTCTCATTCCTGAACTTTTGGAGAGGCTTCGCTCAGCTAAAATATTTACGAAGCTTGATCTTCAGGGGGCATATAATCTGGTTCGCATAAGACCAAATGATGAATGGAAAACAGCTTTCAGAACCAGGTACGGGCATTAAGAATATCTAGTAATGCCATTTGGGCTTTGTAATGCCCCTGCAACTTTCCAGCATCTTATCAATGATGTACTACGAGATCTCCTGGATCAGTTTATTGTGGCATATTTGGATGATATCCTAATATTTTCTGATAATCTTGAAAACCACAGAAAACAGGTCCATATAGTTCTGGAGCGCCTTCGTACCCACCACCTATACATTAAACTGGAAAAATGTGAGTTTGAACAAACAGAAATTCAATTCCTGGGGTATTTAATAACTCCTAAAGGTTTAAGTATGGACGCAAGTAAAATTAAAACTGTGCTGGACTGGCCCATCCCCAAGAATGAAAAAGATATTCAGAGATTTGTGGGGTTTGCCAATTTTTACAGGCGTTTCATTAAGAATTTCTCTGCCATTATTACACCGATCACTGAACTTACACGTAAAGGGACTCCTTTTCAGTGGTCCGATAGGGCTGATACCGCATTCTCCAGATTAAAGACTCTGTTTACATCTGCCCCCGTCCTGGTACATCCTCAGCCGGAATTACCATTTATTGTGGAAGTTGATGCTTCTGATTCAGCTGTAGGTGCTATACTGTCACAAAGGACTGGACCTAAGATGCTGTTACATCCGTGTGCATTCTATTCCCGCCACATGGTGCCAGCAGAAAGAAACTATGACATAGGGAATAAAGAACAATTGGCTATAAAAGCTGCCTTCACCGAATGGAGACATCTCTTGGAGGGAGCTACCCATCCAATTACTGTCCTCACAGATCACAAAAATCTGGAATGTATTCGATCAGCGAAGAGACTGTCAGCCAGACAAGCACGCTGGTCCCTATTCTTCTCGAGGTTAAATTTTTTGGCTCCATACCATCCTGGCTCCAAGAATGGTAAGGCGGATGCCTTGTCTAGAATAGCTGACCCCCTCCATACTACCGTAACCAAGACCACCATCTTGCCGGAAGATATATTTATAGGAGTTACATTTCCTTCTGATCTGATGTCTCGCATTAAAAAGGGCTAAGCTGAAGATCCAGTTCTTCGTCATCCTCCTCGTGATCTCCATATGACGATGCTTAATAGGTTTTGGATTTTTCAACAACGTCTGTTTGCTCCGGAGTCAGTGCGACTGGACCTTTTACGTCTCTACCATGACTCAAAACCAGCAGGTCATCCAGGAATCAGAAAGACACAAGAGTTACTTGCCCGATCCTTTTGGTGGCCGAAGTATTATGAGGATGTTAAGAAGTATGTGTCCTCTTGTGATGTATGTGCCAGACATAAGACTCCTCGCTCATCCCCTGTTGGCTTGCTTCAGCCTCTTCCGATTCCTCATCGCCCCTGGCGATCTATATCCATGGACTTTATTGTGGAACTACCTCCCTCTAAGGAACATACTACCATTCTTGTTGTTGTGGACAGGTTAACTAAGATGGGTCATTTCATACCAGCTTGTGGTCTCCCTTCAGCTAAACAGACGGCTGACCTGGTTATTCGGGAAATATTTTGCTTGCATGGAGTGCCTGATGAAGTAGTTTCTGACAGGGGAGTGTAGTTTACATCTTGTTTTTGGAAACATTTTTGTTCTAATCTAGGTATTAATGTAAATCTGTCGTCAGCTTTTCATCCACAAAGTAATGGACAGACTGAGCGAACCAACCAGACTTAAGAGCAATATTTGCAGTGCTATATTAGTTACCTGCAGGATGACTGGCTGGATTTTCTACCCACGGCGGAGTTTGCCTATAACAATGCCCAACACTGCTCCACTTCTTTGAGCCCATTTTTTGCCAACTATAGTTACCATCCAATCTTTCTAGTGAGTCTCCCAATTATTACTTCCATTCCTGCAGTCACTGATCGGCTAACCACCTTACGAGATTCCCAAGACCAGTTGAAGGAGACTCTTTCAGAGGCTAAGGAATGTTACAAGAGAGCTGCTGATAGGCATAGAACAGAGGCCCCAGTTTATCATGTTGGTGACAAGGTTTGGCTGTCAACAAGGAATCTTAAGCTTAGGGTTCCTTCTCATAAATTGGGTCAGAGGTTCATGGGACCTTTTGAGATCATCGCTCAGATCAATGCTGTCACTTTTCGTTTGGAACTTCCAGATTCCATGAGAATACATCCGGTGTTTCACGTTGCACTGCTGAAACCTTTCCATGACAACACTTTCCCTGGCCGAGCCCTGCCTGCCCCACCTCCAGTCCTCGGGGATGGTGAGGATGAATACGAGGTGGAGAAAATTCTGGACTCCAGGATCTTCCACAACAAGCTTCAGTATTTGGTTTGTTGGAAAGGCTATGGTGAGGAGGATAGTTTGTGGGACAATATTCACGCTCCTGATCTTCTTCGGTCTTTTCATGTGCAGTACCCTGTTAAACCAGGTATTAGGGCATCCAGAGGGTGCACCTATAGAGGTGGGGTTAATGTGAGGAATTGACTCTGCTGGGTTTTGAACCCTGGTCCCCAGGCTGCTGAACCTCTTCCCTACCACTGCGCCAGCCTGCCTTTGTGAATTTCCATGAGATCTGATTAACCTTGACTCTGCTAGCAATAGTATCAGTGACTAGTCTCTTCAGCTGTGTCTGGTCAGGTGTCTGGTCTTTGGCCTATATAAGGCACTTCCTGTCTATGTACCTTGCCAGATTATTGTGGTTCCTGTTCCCTTCAATAAAGCTTGTTCCTGTTTCACCTACAAGTTGCTGAATTGGATCATTGCTGACCTAGGCTGCTAATCCTTCTTGTTTAATGCTTAAAAGAGTGGGTCAGAAGCAGGGACAGCAGGATGTTGATTTTGTATTGCCTGCTTCAGAGCATGTGTATGGTGGAGAGGAATCATGCAGTGGAAATCACCATTTTTATGATGAAATACTGGGTACACAAAGGATTCTGCACATTAGAATGTCAATGGATTTTGTTCTGACAGAACAAAAATGGAAACCAACTGAGCTGCAGTGAAAGCATCATATATGCTTTCATCTTTGTATGCTCATGAGCAAGTGACAGGTGTATACGTGCAGCATGTGACATAACAACAATAACACTGCAGCATTAAATAATGCACATAGGTACATTTCTAATATACAACCTTTGTATATTATTGAAATAATGACATAGTGTATAATGTATAAACACACTCACAAAAAATATAGTGCATACTGTATTGCTTACTATTTTGGTAACCCCAACCAATCCTTCTTAGAATCCTTATTTTAAGGAAAAGTCCTCTGTAAAAAGGCAAAATCTTGTTTTTCAGCACCAAGTCCCACTTTTTCCTAGTATTCCTGTTTTTTTGTCTCAAAGTCTAGGAAAAAAATAAAAGCCTTGAGTGCTAGTTCCACAATATATATGTGTTTGTAAGGAGCAATGTGTACGTATATCGTACAGTGCCTTGCAAAACTATCCACCCACCTTGACTTTTTACCTATTTTGTTACATTACAGCCTTAAGTTCAATGTTTTGTTAATCCGAATTGTATGTGATGGATCAGAACACAATAGTCTAAGTTGGTGAAGTGAAATGAGAAAAATATATCCATAAAACTATTTTTTAGAAATAGAAAACAGAAAATTGGCATGTGCATATGTATTCGCCCCCTTTGTTATGAAGCCCATAAAAAGCTCTGGTACAAGCAATAACCTTCAGAAGTCACATAATTAGTGAAATGAGGTCTACCTGTGTGCAACCTGGGTCCAATCTAAGTTTTTCAAAGGCCCCAGAACCTGCAACACCTAAGCAAGAGGCACCACTAACCAAACACTGTCAAGAAGACCAAGGAACTCTCCAAACAAGTAAGGGACAATTTTGTTGAGAAGTACAAGTCAGGGTTAGGTTATAAAAAAATATCCAAATCTTTTATGATCCCCAGGAGCACCATCAAATCTATCATAACCAAATGGAAAGCACATGGCACAACAGCAAACCTGCCAAGAGACGGCCACCCACAAAAACGCAAGGAGGGCATTAATCAGAGAGGCAGCACAGAGACCTAAGGTAACCATGGAGGAGCTGCAGAGTTCCACAGCAGAGACTGGAGTATCTGTACATAGGATGACAGTGGCCAGAAGAAAGCCATTACTTTTAGCAAAAAACAAAATTGCACCTTTTGCGTTTGTGAAAAGGCATGTGGGAGACTCCCAAAATGTATGGAGGAAGGTGCTCTGGTCTGATGAGACTAAAATTAAACTTTTCGGCCATCAAAGAAAACGCTATGTCTGGCACATCACCCAAAGAACACCATCAGCAGTCAGGACTGGGAAACTGGTCAGAGTTGAGGGAAAGATGGATGGTGCTAAATACAGGGATATTATTGAGCAAAATCTGTACAACTCTGTGCGTGATTTGAGGCTAGGACGGATGTTCACCTTCCAGCAGGACAATGACACCAAACACACTGCTAAAGCAACACTTGAGTGGTTTAAGGGGAAACATGTAAATGTGTTGGAATGGCCTAGTCAAAGCCCAGACCTCAATCCAATAGAAAATCTGTGGTCAGACTTAAAAAATGCTGTTCACAAGCACAAACCATCCAACTTGATGTAGTTGGAGCAGTTTTGCAAGGAAGAATAGGCAAAAATCCCAGTGGTAAGATGTGGCAAGCTCATAGAGACTTATCCAAAGCGACTTGGAGCTGAGATTGCTGCAAAAGGTGGCTCTACAAAGTATTGACTTTAGGGGAGGGAATAGTTATGCACTTTGACTTTTTCTGTTATTTTGTCCTATTTGTTGTTTGTTTCACAATAATAAAAAAAAAAACATCTTCAAAGTTGTGGGCATGTTCTGTAAATGAAATGATGCAAATCCTCAAACAATCCATGTCAATTCCAGGTTGTGAGGCAACAAAACACGACAAATGGGGGGTGAATACTTTTGCAAGGCATGGTATGTATATTTTTGAAACTTAGTTCATACATTGTACAAAATGATGGTAAAACTACCTAATGGTGCATCCGTTTTCTGAAAAAAATGGCCTCCATTCCATTGTTCGCATAGGTAAAAATCTAAGGGAAGTTCACTTATAACTCATCACCGGGCTATCACATCATACACCTACAGTAAATCAAACCTTCAAGAAATACCATCCAATTGCTACAAATATTCCTATCCCATAACTGTGTTATAAAACTCTATCACATGCTTCCCTTCACAATCTGATTGAGCTGTGAGTGCCCCAAGAATTAAAAAAGTTTTGCAACCCTCGATAAAGGCACATAAAAATACATCCATGAAGCCTAGATTCAACCATGATGCTATCAACAAGCTAACTCCCTAACTGTATCTGTTTTGATGCTTGGTTTCTCGAATCTGACACAATTAATGGGTTAATACTGCTACCCCCATAAGTCAGGGGATCCCTATACATTAACCACTATGAACCAGAGGTTACACTGGGACTCCCCTTTCCTACACTTTAGGAGCCTGGGGATCCCATATGTAAAGTAAAACCAAGAGAGTCCCTATGGACACCCATTGCACCTAAATTAACTCCAATACCATGGGGGTTCTCAATGGACCCCAGTGGCACCTAACATTATCCTCTATACCATGGGGGTGTACATGGAACCCCATGGTATATTTAACTATAACTATGGGGACCTCATGGACTCCATACTATCTAACATTAAACCCTGTGTCGTGGGAGTTAATCATAGTTCAAGCAATCAGAATCCTTAAATTCAGAAGTTAATGCACAGGAGCATGCCAAAACCCAGGTTACATGGGTTTCGTCGTGGAAAAAGGGGTTGATGTTAGATGCAGACCCCCTTTGTGGGAAGAACATGAACAACATAGGAATTCTAGAATCACCACACACTACAGATTATCCAGCCTCTTCCTCTGATAATCACCTACCTTTCAGAAATCCTCCCATCCCACGCATCATCCATTTCTCTTTATAAGTGTGAATTCCCCTGGAGGGCTGAGAAATATATGCTGTACATTGTAAACCCCACTAAGAAAAAAAAATCAAGAGCAAACTTCACATTAAATGGTAAGATCTACATTTTAATCTATTTTTAATAATTGTTACTAAGCACTTGTTTACTTTTTATGCACCAATAGTTTAAATATTTATAGGGAAAAAAATTAAAAAGAAAAATAAATTACCTGTCCTCATTATCTTAACTTAACATAAATAAAAACTCAGCACCCCCCTTCGGAAAAATTGCTGACCCCTCACTAGTCTAGTGCATGAGGGTTAATCCTGCAGATGGTTCTTCACATGCAAGTCCAGCCAACATTTTGATAAAAAATACATTTATTCTCCATTCAGCACAGTCAAATAATTAAATTCACACTATATTGCATTATCTTCGACCAGATATTCTTAGCTCCAAACTGCATTACAACTAAATAAATTAGAAACATGAGTCCTATTCCAGGGTTTTCCAAGCACACAGTGATATGGTACTCATTTGAGGTACTGCAATCTCAGACTTATGTAGCATATGAAAGAGCCCTCCCACTATTCATTGAGTTTCATTCGTGACTTTCTCTAAACCCCAGCTTCATTTTACTCCCCTCCTTCTTTGGTTGGGTCCCTACTGAGTTTTACTCATTCATTGCTAAAAAGTGCAAAATTAATCTTTGCTGCAAAAGAGATTCTCCATCCCTAGTACAGACACGATGAAGGGACTGATGCTTCATTAGTGGTAAGTTCTTTTTTATTTTTAGCTGTCTGTATTAAAGTTTAAATCATCGAAATGCCTCAGGAAGCAGACATGAGATTTTTCTGCTCTGGGGGTTTCTTTGTTTTTTCTTGCATTACCAGATGTTTTCTATTAAGAAAATAATGTAAAGCTTACTCTCACAACAGAGAGCACATTCAGCAGGCATGTTTACGATGCATTGTTGAGATGAAATATTTTAAATATACACAATACCTTCAAACGAAAAAAATGTTTACTGTTAGATTTAGGAGTGCATTAGCAAATAATATATATTAAAATATATATAAAAAAATATTGTATGCAGTAAACATATTAGCTTTACGTCATCTGTGTTTTTACTTTGTTAAACTAAAGCTTCTGTCGTGTTGCCGAAAAGAAATGATAAATGTATTAACCACTATTATATTTTTAAAAATATATTAATTTATATAATTATATTCTGAATAGGGAACATTAGGAAATAGATGATTATGTTTATCATATAGTTACGATATAGATATGAGTGCCCTTTTTTTGCCCTATTTTTATGGCACTTTGAATACATAATTCTAGGGGTAGTCAACAGGCAGACATGGGTTCAAATTCATTTCTTCCAGACTTCAACATTTATTAAATATTCCACCTGAAGCTTTCAAATAATAAAAAAAAAAACATCATATATATATTATTATTTCTTAAATATCCTTCAAGATATAAACTTCCTTCTTTTGCCATTGTTAATGCCATTTTTGTAATAATATTTATGCATGTTTACATATTAATATGGAATTGCAATAATACATCTGGACTTTGGTGAATGTTTTTAATGATTTGACTACTCCTGCAATATACAGCGCTGAAGACAAAATATTGTTATTTCTCTATTGCTTACTTTTTTTCCTTTGGACCATTTTAAAATAATATTTTGTCTGTGCAGATCACTCAAGAGTTGTGGATACTATTAATGATTTTCTTGCATATTATTTAAAAAATGTAATGTGCCATGCTATAATGGGGTATAATGTGCAGTTATAAAGAATATATAAATTTCCAAATATCGTAGTATACAGGTACCTCTTTACAACTTGTTTTTGCAGTTGATCTATACCTTGCTTGAAATCTGAGATGTTAGCACATAACCTAAATGAAGCAGATAACATTTTTGCTGTATTAGCCTTTTTTTTTTGTAAATTATCATGAACATGTTTATAGTTATTGTGAGTAAAGTAAATTAACTAGGGATCTAAACAACACTCACCATATAAAACACATTGCAAAACATGCAAATGTTGTACCTTAAACTCACAATGTGAAAAACTTGCATGATGTCAAGTGGTATATATATTTTATTTGTATTTCTTTCTTTTGCTGTTAGGTATAACATTGTTTGTATTAGCACAACAATAACTTACAAAATAGTGTAAGGGGAGTCAGTAGGTGGACCTGAGTCCACTATCTACTATCCTGTCCTGGTGTGTGTCTGTTGATCCACCATATGAAAACTTTCTTCCTGAATCTTTCTGGATATTTTAAAATATTGTTTTGTTTATCTGTAATATAATAAGGATTTTGGACATTGACTCCATTTTCAAAATACATCTGGATGTTGTTGAAGTTGTGAAAAAGCAGATATGGCTTAGCACAATAAAGATCATTTTTGAGTGATAAATGTTCAAATTTATATATTTACATAAGTGCCTCTTCTTCACCAACAAGAAAATCATCTGAATTCCCACATTATTACATAGTTACATAGTTACATAGCATTTGAGGTTGAAAAACGACTTTTAGTCCATAAAGTTCAACCTTTTAAGATCTCCTCTGATCTGCAATATGCAGATTAGTTGTTAATTGATCCAGAGGAAGGCAAACAGAAAAACACCCATTTAAACTTTGCCAATTGTCTTAAAAGGGAAAAAAATAATACCTTCCGGTACCCAGATACTGGGGATTGGATTCCTCCCTGAATCAATACACCCTCTCTAATTTACCAGGATAACCCTGAATGACATTTTTATTAAAAAATATATCCAATCACTTTTTAAAGTTATCCAACAAATCTGTTGTCACCACCTCCTTTGATAGATAATTCTACAGTTTAACTGCCCTAATTGTGAAGAACCCTTTTCTTTCTTTAAGGTGGAATCTTTTTACTTCTATCCTCAAAGGATGTCCTCTTGTCAGTTTAAAACCTCTTGGCACAAAAAGCGCCCTTGACAAAGCTTTATATTGACCCTGGATGTATTTCTATAGGGTAATCATATCTCCTCTTAGATGCCTTTTTTTCTAGAGAAAACAAGTTTCATTTGGTTAGACTTTCTTCATAACTGAGCACCTCAATTTCCCTTATTAGTTTTGTTGACCTTCTGTGTACCTTTTCTAACTCTAAAATGTCAGTTTTATGAAGTAGCGCCCAAAATTGTACTCCATATTCCAAATGAGGGCATACTGGGGATTTGCATAGTGACAGAATTATATTTGCTTCCCTTGCTTCTATAATCTTCTTTATACATGCTAATATTTTACTTGCCTTTGCAGATGCTGCTTGGCATTGAGCAGTGCTATCTAGGTGGTTGTCCTCAAGTACTCCTAAATTCCTTTCAATATTGGATACTCTCCATTAAGATTATAAATTGCAGGGCTATTTTTCCTTCCAAGATGCATAATTTACATTTATTCATATTAAATCTCATCTGCCATTTAGATGCCCATTCCCCTAATTTATGTAAATCCGTTTGGAGGGAAAGTGCATCATTATCTGATTTAATTACCTTGCACAACTTCCTGTCATTAGCAACAATAGAGACAATATTTTCCAATCCTACTTTTAAGTCATTAATAAATATGTTAAAAAGGAGAAGACCTAATACTGAACCCTGAGGAACCCCACTTACCACATTAGTCCAATCTGAGTACTTCCATTTACCATAACCCTTTGCTTCCTGTCTTTCAGCCAGCTCTCAATCTATATTCTATGGAACATATTTTCAAATCACTGAGCTTTGTTTACATGTTAATGAAATTGCTTCATTAAATACATAGGGCCTCATTCAATTGTGATTTGGCCAATTGAATAGTGCTCTAAATAAGCACATAACATATTTTTTTTTAATACGTTTTTAGTTCGTGAAAACCTTGTATTTGGATAGATGTTTACTAACTAAAAACTTCTTTAAAAAAATATGTTATGTGCTTATTTAGACCCCTATTCAATTGGCCAAATTGCAATTGAATGAGGGCCATAGGAATTATAAAGAGCTCATCCAGGTAGTGACAACTCTTTCACCTTACTGAATATATCTTATTGGTGACAATTTACTAAAGGATTGCGGGTGCTAACACACCCACGATAGTCCGTGTTAACCTGCTATGCAGCTTCTCAGCTCACCTTGAGATTAATTAAAGCATCTATCCTGAAAACCCAAGTTCTCCAAGTTTTCTAAACACTTACCTTGCATTTTACTACCTGCGACAATGATTTCCATCTTTGCAGTTTATTTTATATTTAAAAAAAATGATATAACCGATATTCACCTATTTATATACAACATTCACTTCTAGATAATATATACCAGTGTATATTGTATATATAAAAGGTACATTTTAGTTTTATTATTTTATTTAAACATAAAATATACTGCACTAAAGGTGTTGAAACCAGTGATGCTAAATATCAGCACCAGAGGTAGTAAAATATGTATTTGTTCTAAGCTATATGGATCCTTATGAACTCCCATTGTACCTAACATTTACCAGGAGGGTCCTTTTGGACCCCCATGTTAGTCTAATAGTCCTTAACACAACAATAAATAAATTAAATAATAAAATAAAAACACTCTAAACACAAAAAAACTAAAAAAAGACTTACAAGAAAATGAAAAAGACATGTAAGAATAATAATCAAAAATAAAAACTACTGACAATAAAAGAAGTTAAGCTTGTAGTGGAGGAAATCCCAATGACTTCCCTCCAGAAGTGAGCTCTCCCATCGATTAATGACTTTCTGACCATGCACTCTGCTTATATACTATTCTATAGCTACTGATTGGCTTAAATAAGTATCTATCATATCTCAGCCAATCAGAATCTAGTATTTGAATTGCTCCTGTCCCATTTTTGATTGGTTAAAAGTATAGCCAATAAGAATGCAAGGATTGATATCTACACATCAAGATTGGTTAGTTTCTAGCAAATCAGAAATGGGACAGGAGCAATTCAAATACTGCAACACAACATTGCCATCTTTATAAATAAGTGCCTATTCTTACAAAAATAACAATTAGTATAACTGTATATATGACATCCACTCCTGGATCTCTACCTTGTCATGGTGAAGGGACTTGTGTACTTCAATGAAGCTGTGAGCTAAACCATGTAGGTTCACCCAAGATGGGCAGGCCATAGCAGAGAGATCAGATAAATCACGGTCCACTGGAGAAAGAGCTGGCAACCTACTCCAGTATCTTTGCCAAAAAAACCTTAAGCATATGCACAACCAGACACACAATGTGCCTGGTGTGCGTGGTCCATGAGGTCACGGAGAGTCAGACATGACTGAATGACTAAACAACAACATATATGACATGTAAAATATTCCACAAATGCATATTACTAAAGGCATGCTTAGATTTGTCATTATTAAATTAAACACTGAGGTAAAAATATTGTGCTCCTGATTCTATTATAATACACATTTCTAACATGTGGTGAATATAATAAGGTGATAAGCATTTTAAGATGTTTTATATTATAATACTGTACACTGCAATTGAGCAACCTCAAGTAATGGTTACTGCCCCAGTCACATCCCCACTTAAAAAATATTTTTTTTGCTATACTTAAAGAGCATACAAAATTGACTATACCATGTACTAGACATTTTCTTCTAAAGTAAACCAATTCTGAACCATTCAGCATTATTTGTGCTGTATTACTATTTAAATGAGTATCTTCTGAATGCTAAGTGACAACTTTTACTTCCTAATTTGTCTTAATCTACTTGCTTGTTTCTATGGTGACAAAACAATGACCCCTAAGGTTAGCATACAGTTAAATCTTTTCCCCACCCTAATCAAGCACTCTGACCTACAACGTAATATATGGAGTCTCACATTAGCATAATCTTGTCACACACACAATGGTGAATATTTAATTTAAGATAAAATCAATATCATGTTGGGGTGACAGTATATGTTTAAATTTAACATACATTATTGTGGAATATCATAATAATAGCATACCACTGTACTACACTCAAGAGAACAATATAGAGAGTGGCATGTTTGTAATGATTGTATAAGAAAAATGGATGTTTTCCAGTAGCAACAGGAGGCTCACCTTATACATGTGTTCTCAACCAAAGCAAGTCTAGCTTTAACATGTGGCAGTGACATATTGTGGGATGTTCAAATCAGAGACATATTAAACATTATGAGAGGCATATTAAATAGACAATGTAAATGAATCATTCCTATTCTATCAGCAAAAGTAACTAAAGAAGTGAAGGATCAAGATTATAAAATAACATTTTTTTTAGTCACAGTAAAGCTGTTTTACAATGACATGAGACATTGGTATTCTCTATATCCTGCCAGTTCTCCTTTGCATTGATAATCCCATGTTGTCAGTTCTCAGCCATTCATAGATGTTTTTTTTCTCCACAAACCAATGTGGTATGCTGAACTCTGGCAGCATGAGATGTTCTTAATAAAACTACATTTTTATGCACAATTTTTTTTTAAGCATGCCCTTTTATTTCCTCTGTAGAAAAATGTGGAGTACAGTAGCTCCTTAATTATCGCATTACCATTATCTAATAATGTATTATTAGGAAAGTGATCTTGCCCCATACAAAGGTTTGTGAAACACAGTCTTCTCATGAATCCTTTTTAACACTGATTGTTGTTGTTGTTTAGTCCTACAGTCATGTCAGATTCTTGTTGACCATATGGATGCAGCATTCCAGGCACGTCTGTAATCTTGTGGTTCTCCATATGGTTTCCTTGGCAAGGATACTGGAGTGGGTTGCCAGTTCATTCTACAGTAGACCACGATTTATCTGATCTCTATGCTATGACCTGCCCTTCTTGGGTAACCTCACAAGGTATAGCTCACAGCATCATTGAAGTACACAAGCTCCTTCACCACAACAAGGTAACAGTCCAGAAAGGTTTAACACTGATACATTATTCATTTTAGGCTTCAAGTGCCACTGAAGTGTAATAAATGTAATAGGGTGTTATTTAAAAACTTCATAATGTTTTCACACAGTTTAAAATATATAATTACAGCCTTAATATTGTATCTATTGTATTCTGTTTTGATGGAAATTTGTATTTGCCATATTGTATTCTGTTTTGATAGACATTTACAGCCTTATTAAATTCCAATTCAGCCAATTCTAACGGGCTCTATATAAGCACACGGCATATTTTTTTACAGAAGTTTTTAGTTAGTGAAGACCTTGCTTTTCGATAGAATTTTACTAACTAAAAACTTCTGTAAAAAAATATGCTGTGTGCTTATATAGAGCCCTTTAGAATTGGCCGATGTAATAAGGCTCTTTGTCTTTGACCCTAAAATGAGTAGACACATGAGAGGTATAGTTCAGATATGTATTCAGTTATGTTGAAACATCCTCTCCAGTAGGAGCATAAGCAGTAATGATCAATAAAAACACATTTTCAATTTATTGGGATTTATTTGGTAGGAAAACATACACTGATGACAGATTATTTTCATCAACTTTTGGCTGGAGCTCCTCCAGACTTTTCCATACTATTGCAGACTGTGGATGTAGCTGCCTGTTTACTGTGCAGATTAAGTGGCAGAGACTGGGATATAAGATGCACTTCCTGCTCAAGGTTGAAAGAGATGTAAGAAGCTCCAACTTAAATATCAAGGAGAAACAAGAAGTTTTAGATTTTAGCCTTTTTTCACACAATGAATCACAATGAAAGAAAAGTTGTTTGTCCTGTACTTTACTTCTTAAAGGTCATGAAAGCTGGACATGTACAGTGGCCCTTCAAGTAATTCAGTACCAACTGTTGTCTTTCGTCTGCGGGAACACTGATTGAGCCATGTTGTCTATAAACTACATTTTGCCTGTGCAAAGAGTAATGAGGTTTTGTGCTGATGATACATTTGGAAATAAGTGCCTCATTATAATAACTCAGTTCAGTCCTCTCATTTCTTGTGTATAAACTTTCTGTGACCTCATTTACAGCATTTTAATATTATCTTTGAATATATATATAACTAAAAGGATAATTAATCAGGAAAAAGGTATACAGATAGTTTTTAATTAGATAAAATAAATTGTGATGCCTCTGCAGGACCATGGAGGGATCCATGATACATTGTTTGAAGTTTTGTGTGTGTGAGTGTGGTGTTTTCATTTCTGAAAAACTGTGGTTGCATTGCATGATACAAGGTGTTTGCTTCTGGGCCAGTGAGGGGGTAGGGGTGAGGTGTGTATGCTATTCTCAGACAAAGACTCTGTTCTTCACTCTCTCCTCATCCCAAACTCCCCCCTTCACTGATAACTACAAATATATCTCCATCATCCAGCTCTTGTGATGGAATGTTACAAACACCAAATGGGTTCTTGTACTCTTAAACTGATCTTAAAATATTCAGATATTTTCAAAAAATATCTTATAACTCTGACTTGGTGACTAATATTGTTAGTTGGGTACATACTTGACAATCATGTGACTTTTTACTTGAAAGTTTTACTTGAACTGCAGTGGCCCTTTAAGATGGGACAAAGGAATGGTAATAAAATGGTCACTTTTAATATGGAGTATGCATAATGTAGCATATCCTGTATATATGATTTATAACTGTATCTGTAAATATGCCATAACATCAAAACATTAATTGCCAGTAACACGATTGGGTTAACTTTAAAGGAATTCTTAAAAGGACACCATCTCTTGAACTTCAAGTTGATTTCTTTTTATATATTGTACTAGTCATTTCTCTCTGCAGTAGATCATCCATAAGATGCTCAGCATAATTTGTGTGGCTCCATTATGCTCATATGTTGCATCATATGGTAATTTATAGTGTGCTTGATAAGTATGGGAATAACACTGTGGTAGTTTTTGCCACCACCAAAATAATTAAGCAGCATTAAAGCAGCATATAGAATATTTGAGAGCTGCACATTAGCATAATGATGCGCCTACAATGGTGAGTATGTCAAGATTGATCCACTTTCAAAATAAGTTGAAATACATTAGCATTATGTTAATAATGTAGAAATGTTAGTGCAATGTTTAGATAAAATAAAGCTATTTGGGATCGTGAATTCCTCTCTCAAACCTCCCTGGATGGAGAAAGGATCCATGAAATAAAGTATTCACTGTGTCTTATAGGGAAGTTTGTTTAGTGGATATTAGGGAGCATGGTTGTAAGCTTCACTGAGTAGATGAGTTTTCATGATGCTGATAACAGCAATCATGTAAATATAAATATTGGATAATTATTTTGGAAAACACTCACATTTCTACCCAACTATAAAAGGTAATTCACCAAGGTGGGAATGTCTTTATGAAATTAAAGGCCCAGAATCCATATTTTTATGGTTGCACATATAAATATTTTAACTTAATGGCCTTCAGAAGAGCTCAGGAGAGAGGTTTATATAGGAAATGGTACTAATGCAAATAAAATCATGTATATCATAGCGTAAAGAGATATGGAATGTTCCTGGATTTTACTAGGTATGTAATATATATGTGTTTGTGTTTATTTACTTATCACGGACCACATCTTAGCAGTATGTTTTTCTGAGACATGGTTCCTTGTAGGCTAGTGCTCTACACTGCACATCCAGCCCTACAGAGTCTGTGTCTGCATATGCTACAGTGGGCAAACACAGGAATTGTTTACATGATTTTGGGCAGCAAAAACAGAGCTGTACAAAACAAGCACTTAAAAGTACAACCAACAAATGCGTAGGTATATCACATACTTAGTAAAATCCAGATCCATATCCCTTTAAGTTGTTGGAAGCCTCAGTTAAGAAATCAATTTAATAATGCAACAGGAATCAAGAAAAAAAGTTGCTGGAGGTCCTGATTCACGCCCAGATCCACCTATGGCCAACTCCTGCACTGTAATATATCTTAGGTCTAGTGTAACATTTCTAATTCTCGAATTCAAACCTTGAGATAACACAAAGTGATATGGAAATTTTGCCTACTTTCTTTTCCATCAATTAAACCCACAAATAGTTTGTCCGAGAGTTTTACAAACAGATCTGTTTTTCCATTCAGTACTAAAAATACTTGCAACAACAAAACAACCTAGTTTAATAAAACAGTCTGGAAAAAACAGACCACTAAAACACAGGGCTGAAGCGTATAAAACACTCTCTAGACATAACCATGAAACCAATGGAGCCATTATGGATGGTATCAACCACTTCCCAGGCATTTATTTGTATAAGGTCTGTATCAAAACATGGCTACAGCTCTAGGAATGGTTATAAAAGGAGAAAGTGTTTAATAAATGTTATTTTCTATCAAATCTACACCATGAAATGTTTCGAGTGTCCGGAAAAAGGCTGTTATTTAGATTGGCATCATTGCATTTTTTAGTTGATGCTCCTATGAGTGTGGTTTGGTCGGTCATGTGCTTGAAACAGAATCTGAAATCTGGTGTAGCATTTGGAAGAGTTTCAAAAATTCACTTCAAGACAGAGACCCTTATTCTCCCCCGATTAATGTCCCATAACCAGATTTAGTTTGTATTTTTTCTGCACTCAGCTTCATGAACTTAAAAATGTGGGAGAGGGTGCTGAATACAGTGCTGTATAAACATAAAGGATCATTGAAAAACTTCACACATCTGGCAGACAAGGGAATGCTTTTGATGTCTATATTTTAACCCTTTAGAGTTGTAATATAAGAAATTTCTCTACTGACAAAGTTTTAGTAGGGTATCCATAGCTTTAAGGGTATTCGAAAAATGTCTTTTGCAATGGTGATTTGGAACTAAAGGTTTTCAACAAAAGTGTTTATATGTGGCTTCTGGTCACTTTATTTATACAATCAATATGGCAAAGTATAAAAAGATATCTATAGCTTGAAAAAAAAGTTTCCATAGAATAAAATAGGATTTGGCAAGGTGTTACCTCACAGTGAGAAATTGCTATGCCGTATAGCTTTAATGCATTTTAATATAAGACAGTCTGTCACCCCACATGTACAATATTGTATATAAAATATAATGCATTGCCATTTTGAATGCTATATAAGAGTCGAGTAGTCGAGTATAAGCCGAGGCACCTATTTTACCACAAAATACTGGGAAAACTTAGCGACTCGAGTATAAGCCGAGGGTGGGAAATGTGCTGCCCCCTGTGTCCCTCTTGTGCCCTCTGTGCCCCTTTCTTGTGTCCCCCCTCTCTCTCCCCTGTGTCTCTCCCCCCTCTCCCTCCCCTGTGTCTCTCCCCCCTCTCCCTCCCCTGTGTCTCTTCCCCTCCTCTCCCTCCCCTGTGTCTCTTCCCCCCCTCTCCCTCCCTTGTGTCTCTTCCCCAGCTCTCCCTCACCTATGTCTCTTTCCCCCCCTTTAGGATGAGGATGGGGGGGCTGGGGATAGGGGGGGTTTGAGGATGAGGATGGGGGGGTTGAGGATGGGGGGTTGATGATGGGGGTAGAGGATGGGGGGGGTTGAGAATGAGGATGGGGGCGGGAGGGAAAGAACCACAGGGGGT
Source organism: Discoglossus pictus (assembly GCA_027410445.1). Classification (NCBI taxonomy): domain Eukaryota; kingdom Metazoa; phylum Chordata; class Amphibia; order Anura; family Alytidae; genus Discoglossus; species Discoglossus pictus. The sequence continues at coordinate 237,422,996 of CM050163.1, forward strand.
TAAAGAGAGCCACGGGGAGTTAAAGAGAGACATGGGGGTTAAAGAGAGACACGGGGGGAAAGAGAGACTCGGGGGTAAGAGAGACACAGGGGTAGTGACTCGAGAATACGCAGAGGGGGCTCTTTTCAGCCTTAAAAAAAGGGCTGAAAAACTCGGCTTAAACTCGAGTATATACAGTAATTTATTGTTGAGCTGATAGTCTCCCTTTTACCAACATTTAGGGGTATATATAAATATTATGCATTGTGTGTTTGTGCTAGAATTGCTTATCAAATGTTGTCATATTTTGTTGATACAAACTGTTTAGTAATTTTGGATATCTATAACCTTTTATTAACATTAATTATGGCCATGCACATATATTTAACAAAAATTCAGTGACTGTACCAGAATCACAAGCACCAATAGCATGCAGTTTTTTTACACAAGTTCACTGAGGGCAGCCACAATGCTAAGATTGTTTAAACAGTTCAAATACTTTATTAATGAAACTGATCTTTAAAAGTTCACTATGCCCTATTACTAAATCATATGCTAAAGTTTACACCATGATAAGAACTTTACAATATATTTTATCTGATTTTTTTATTTAACTAATAGTTGTAAGAACAACAAATAAAAAAACAAACAAATGATCAACTTTTATTTTTACTTTTCGACAGCTTATACAGTATATCTCTGTTAGTGTATCGGCTCTTATCAGTATTGGCACAGTGTAATTAAATCACGGGGTACCGTTAGGTTAAAATCGATGAACATACCTGCAACTTTCTGTCATTAACTTGCCACTGTCTTGTCCATGATTTAAAATGACAGATAAAAATGGTATTACAATGGACCCTCGGTACTCGACTACCTCCAAACTCGTCAAATTTCGGTTATCGACGAGTCTGGATAAGTAAAAAACCTTGGTACTCATCATGCTACCTTGGGGCTGCCGTTCAAAACAGATTAATGTTGAGTACCCATGGTCCACTGTCCACTAAATGATAATGTCATATTAGGTACGTAATGGAGTGATTTGTTGGTATTCACCGTATAGGCACTCCATGTATGCTTCTTTGAAATGTCCCCTTCTGGATCGCTACCTTGTTGTGGTGAAGGGGCTTGTGTACTTCAATGAAGTTATGAGTTATACCACGGTGCTCATGGCGAGTCTCTCCCTTGTGTCTCATTTTACCCCTCCTCTCCCTCCCTTGTGTCTCCTTTCTCCCCTCCTCTCCCAGCCTTGTGTCTCCTTTCCCCTCACCTGTGTCTCTTCCACCCTCCCTCCCCTGAGTCTCTTCCCCCTCTGCCTCCCTGTGTCTGTTTCCTTCTCCCCTGTGTCGATTCCCCCCTCCCCTGTGTCTCTCCCCCTCACTTGTGTCTCTTCTCCCTCCCCTATGTCTCTTTCCCTCCCTCCCCTTTGTGTCTTTTTACCCCCATCCCTCCCCTGTCTCTCTTTTCACCCCTCTCCCTCTTATGTCCTCTCAGGTGTCACTTTCACCCCTCCCTTCCCCTGTGACTCTCCCCCTCTCCTTCGCCTGTGTCTCCTTCCCCGCTCCCTCCCCTGTGTCGCTTTTCAGCCCCCTCCCTCCCATATCTCTCTTTTCCCCCGCTCTCCCTCCCCTGTGTCTCTTCCCCCCTCTTCCCCCCATCTTTCCACCTTCCTCCTTATCCCCATCTTCCTCCCTTTCCCCCTTATCCTCCTCATTCTCCCTTTCCCCTTATCCTCCTCCTTTCCCCCTTATCCTCCTCCTCATCCCTTTCCCCTCCCTCGTTCCCCCCTTATACTCCTCCTTCCTCCTTCCGCCTTATCCTCATCTCTCCTCCCCCCCTTATCCCCCTCCTTATCCTCCCCGCTACTTCCCCTCCTCCTCCTCCTCCTCGCTCCTTGCCCCTTATCCTCCTCCTCCCTCCCCCCCCCCTCCTTTCAATCCCTTGTGTCTCATTTCCCCCCTCCTCTTCCTCCCTTGTGTCTCAATTCCGACCTTCTCTCCCTCCCTTGTGTATTATTTCCCCTCTCTCCCTCGTGTCTCATTTCCACCCCCTCTCCCTCCCTTGTGTCTCCCCCCACTTTCACCTGTGTCTCTCCCCCCCTCCCTCCCATGTGTCTCTTTCACTCCCTCTCCCTCCCATGTGTCTCTTCCCCCCTCTTCCTCCCCTCTCTTATTCTCCTTCTCCCTCCCATCTTTTCCCCCCTCTACTCCCTCCCCTTTGTCTCTTTGCTCTGCTCTCCCTCTCCCATGTCACTTCCCCCCTCTCTGCCCTGTGTCTCTTTCCCCTCTCCTTCCCCTTTGTCTCTTTTTACCCCCTCCCTCTCCTGTGCCTCTTTTCACCCCTTTCCCTCCCATGTCATCCCATGTGTCTCTTTCCCCCCTCTCCCTTTCCCTGTGACCCCCCCCCTCTCCCTTGCCTGTGTCTTCTTCCACCCTCCCTCTCCTGTGTCTCTTTTCAGCCCTCTCCCTTCCATACATCTTTCTCCCCTTTCTCCCTCCCTTGTCTCTCTTTCCCCCCTCTTCCCCAATCTCCCCTCCTTTCCCCTTGTCCTCCTCCCCTTCCCCCCTTATCTTCCTCCTCCTCCCTTTCCCCTTATCCTCCTCCTTTCCCCCCTTATCCTCCTCCACCCTTCACCCTCCCTCCTTCCCCCTTATCCTCCTCCTTTCTCCTTCTCCTTATCCTCCTCCCTCCTTCCCCCTTTATCCTCCTCCCTCCTTCCCCCCTTATCCTCTTCCTTATCCTTCTCCGTCCTTTCCCTAATCCTCCTCCTCCCACCTTCCCCCTTATCCTCCTCCTCCATTACCCCATCCTCTCCCTCCATTGTGTCTCATTTTCCCCCCTCCTCTCCCTCCCTTGTGTCTCATTTCCCCCCTCTTCTCCCTCCCTTGTGTCTTATTTCTCTCCTCTCCCTCCCCTGTGTCTCTTCCCCCCCACCCTCCCGTCTTTTCCCCCCTCTACTCCCTACCCTGTGTCGCTTTGCCCTGCTCTTCCTCTCCTGTGTCCCACCCTGCCTCCCCTGTATCTCTCTCCCTCTCCCTCCCCTAAGCCTCTTCCCCCCTCTCCATCCCCTGTGTCTTTTCCCCTCCTCTTCCCCCTTCTTTCCCCCTTATCCTCCTCTTCCTCCCTTGTCCCCCCTTATCCTCCTCCTCCATTTCCTCTTATCTTCCTCCTCCATGTCCCCTTACCTCCTCCTTATCCTCCTCCCTCCTTCCCCTCATCCTCCTCCTCCTCCCTCGTCCCCCCTTATCCTCCTCTTCCCTTTCCCCCTCTCCAATTACCCCCCCCTCCCTCCAATGACCTACCTTTCCCCTCTCTTACTGTAAGCAGGTGAGCTCCTGCTGCTCTCTCCCCTGAATCGCGTCTTCTGGCTGTGTCTGAAACCGGCATATGCTAATCACAGCATATGCGTGTCACCTCACGTCATTACGGACACAGCCAGAAGACGCGCTTCAAGGGAGAGAGCAGCAGGAGCTCATCTGCTTACAGTAAGAGAGGGGAAAGGGAGGTCATTGGAGGGGGGGGTAATTGGAGAGGGGGAAAGGGAGGAGGTGGATAAGGGGGAGGAGGAGGAGGAGGATAAGGGGGAAGGAGGGAGGAGACACAGTGGGATTCGCAATGCAGCATTGTGGCCCAGGCACTGAGGGTGATTTAAGCCCTGGGGGCACTCAATGTAGCCCCCTTTGGGTGTTGTTCACGTGGGCCTAACTACTCGCCTCGCTTCACGAGGAGAGCAGTTGCATCCCTCACTGCACGATGGACGCAAAGTGTGATCAATATCGTAAGCGTTCCCCACACTGACCACTGTATATGTGATATATATACACACTCTGGACTCCAGTCTGCCCCCTCCCTGACTAAAATTAATACCACACCTCTTCAGCCTGACAAACCCAGAAGCAGTTGGTTTTCATCAGGAAATGCAAGTACTGCTCTCCAGAAATGTAAACATCCCTTTCACACACATTTACCAATGTATTGTGGATCCCCCCAGTATCTAGCACAGCAATAAAAAAAAATTACAATTAAAAACTAGCTTAAAGGGATATGGAATGTTTCTGGATTTTACAATGTATATACTATACCTGGGCATCTAATTAGTTTTATGTACTTTATTTTATTAAGTGCTTTTAAATTCAGGCTATGGAGCGCTGGATGTTCAGTGTAGTGTCTTAGGCTATCAGGAACCACGTCCCAACAGCACGTTGCTGAGAGATGGTCACTGATTGGTTTAGTATGAGATACTGCACTGGAAGTCTGTGTTTCCAGGCGCTGCGGAGGGCATACCCAAGCCGGTAATATTTGTTTGATTTTAGGCAGATTTTAGGCAGTGAAAACAGAGCTCATAAGCACTTCTTAATAAAATAAAGTACATAAAAATAAATAGATACACAGGTAGAATATATTCTTAATGAAATCCAGTTATCCTTTTAATGATTCTTTCCTGTTTAATTATGCTCTTAGTATGACAGTTTTTAAACATCTATTTTTTTCACTCTATAGTGGCTCTACAAATATATGCTAATTGAGAACCTTTTCAGTAGATTCATACAACATTTAGCTATCTTTAATATTATATACAAAGCATTAAATGCACTTCCATGTGCTGTAAAGAAAATGTCCAAGCTCAAAAGAATAACATCATCCACTTCCTCTCTTAAACCATAAATATTTATCAAATGTTCCAAAACCTCATAAACATAAAACCTCAGCATTTTAATAGTATGTTTTATAACGTTTTATTTCTTCTTTTCCAAGAATTTAAGTACAATCAGTTGTGTTTTTTTTTATAAACTTGTCAAAGCATTAAGCTCAGCAATATAATACCATTACATCACTTCTTTAGAAAATGTTCTTGTTCCCTTCTATGGTTAAATCAAATTCTAGAATATGTATTACATTGGCCACACAGAGGTCAATATCTGCTATTATGCCAATGTTAAAATGTAATATGTGAGTGTGTAACCTGCAGAGTGAGAGAGGAAAACTCTAGAGCTATTTATTTCATATTCCCCTTATTAATAATTCTCTTAATTCTCTCTACAATACAATAAGGATAGCTGTATATGCAGAGTTGATCGATAATGAATGGTTTTAGATGACTAACTACTGACCGTTGAAACATGTCTCCCTACATCACTGTACAGGAGATCCCCAGGGTAAGGACGTGATATGTTGCTGAGAATGTATTTAAACGGAATTTGTATGTAACTTGTCTAATGAATAATAATAATACTAATGTAATGGCTCATATGTGTTAATAATAATATAGTCTGATACTGCAAAGTTACAGATACTATTGTGCTATTTATTTTAATTCAAACAAACAGAACATAAAAACAAACTCATACAAAAATACTTGGGAGCCCATCCTTGTGTGTAAATTGGGTCGTCGGTAATCCAGGGGCCTCTAATACTTTCCTTTCTGCATATTGGCAATTCACTCTGGACATATACATTAGATAACTGAAGCTGGCTTTTTATATGATGGTAGATTGTAGATGTAGATTGTAATTAAAGAAGATTAACAGAACATTGAACTTTAAAAGGAAACATATGCTAAAATCCTCTTCAGGGGAGCGCCAGTAAGACAATAAAAAGCATACACAAGCTAATGTCAGAAGTGTTTTTTTTATTTTAAGCTCAGAGCTGACTGAAGCAGAGGAAACTCCACCAACCATTTTAGATCTGCGCTGTCCTTATTTGTCCATATTTGTGTATGCGCTCCTCTCTCTTTTATTCTAGCTGTCCTGTTTCTAGAATCAAATTGAACTGGATTTAGATATTAGAATTGCCAGTGGTAGAGGAGAGATATGCAGTGTAAGAAAAAAAATTATAAGTTGCTATCAAAATGAAATAGCTGCTGTGTAACTGAATACTTGCTGTGTGATTCTTATTGTCTGTAAGAAAAATAGATGGGGTTCTTAATCTTTTGCTGGAAATAGGTTAATCTTCTAACTATCTAACACTGTACATGAACCCGCAATAACTATTCTCAAATTTGGAAATGTTTTTTCCACAGAGATTGGGAGACTGTAATTATCACATATATAGTTGTGAGCAATACGGGTTGTTGCGAACGCTTGTGGGCTCGAGTAGCGAGCCCGCAGCAACTGCGGACCTTGCAAAGCGCTCATAGGTGCTCATCCCTACGATCCAGTACGACTTAGGCAGGGAGCGCCAAAGGCGTTCACTGCCCTGGTGCAGATGAGCGCCCTTGGCACTCATCCCTACGACCTGCGGAACTACACATCAACACAAAACTGAATGACACAAGTCAGAATGCAACAGTAGCAGTTTGCAGTTTGAAAAAAATTGCATTATAAAATTACAGCCCGTAACACTTGTAACAATGAAAGCAAGACTTACACACAAAAATACGACCTGCGGCACTTAGAAAAAAATACAAATACAAGGTCCAGAAAATACGAACTTAACGGCCGAAGCGCGCACATACAAAAACAACAATACCACCACTAAAATTAACAAAAATACCCCCAAAAAATTCAATCAAAGCACAAGTGGACAGCCACGATGTCTGGGAGTCAGTTTGCACGACAATTGAACCAAAATTTGCCGAGTTTACACACACGAAAAGCAACAAAAAAATGGCGGCCGAAAAAAAAAAAAAAACGAGGCTACACGACCAATAAACAAGCAAACAAACACCAGACACATAAGACTTCTACACAAGACCGTACAGAGTATAAAATACACTATTAGCGAGGGTGCTAAATGCTCCACAACCGCCTAACACATAGACAATCACTGCCATTTAACACTAACTTGCAACTAATAAAATTACCAATCCAAAAAGCAGAATCACACACCTAAACAAACGCTTTGTGCTCGCGCACGCCGCCTAATTATCCTACACAGGCTACACGACCAATACACACGCAAAATAATGCCAGACACATAAGACTTTTATACAAAACCATAAGAGCTATAAAAATACACTATTAGGGAGGACGCAAAATCATCCACACCCGCATAACACATACACAATCCCCGCCATTTTACAACACTAACTTGCAAATAATGGCATTACTATTACAAAGTGCAGAATTGTTCAGCTAAACAAAGCTTCCCCTCGCGCACGCATCCTATTTACACTGCACGCTGCACACATTGCTGACTCTTACACCTCAGCTCAATAACAGTGCAAATGTACATTGTATGCTGAAGGAACATCAAAAAAGATTGTTAGCTCTTCAGCATATTGCTTGCTGCATATATTAATTACAAATAGGTAAAGTATATTAATTAATGATTTTATTAATTAATTATCATAAAAAATACATATAGAGGAAAAAAAAAGGACCAGATGACAGGATCTCAATAAATTCAGCGCTCGACTCACAATGAGCGCCAAGGGTGCTCAGAGGAGCAAAAGTACACCAGGGGAGAGGCTCGCAATGAGCACCAAGAGGCGATCAGCACAGACCTTGCAATGAGCGCAGAAGGGGCTCTGATAACCAAAAATACAACAACCGAGAGGCTCGCAATGAGTGCCGAAGGTACTCAGACAACCAAAAGACTTACTTTGTGTGGCAAACAGCATTACCTGCCTTACAATTTTATTGCCGTCATTTTTTGACGGGCAATTCACTAGTTTGTATTGCATTTATCTTCATTCTGTCCATCATTTTACACCTGTTAGTAGATTCCTCACTGCACTATGTATTTCCTTGTTTTGTTCCTCTGATCATCTTCAAGTATTTCCTTTATTTAGAGAGGCAATGAGCCAGCAGGAAGTTAACTATACACAATATATTGAAATAGGAAAACTCCATCACAGCGATGAATACTTTTGTGGAAGTGAATTCAGGCAATGCTTGTAGGCATTCATGGGAATAATTAAGACTCATGCTGCCTGGGCCCATTCAGATATGCGTGTCTAGATATGAGAGTCATTACCATGCACTATCCCAAGACAATCCACTCATGTAATCACATTTATATAAGCAAACCAATGTGTGTCTTATTCCTCCCATATAAGGGGGTGCTTATTCCTCCCACACCGAGGGGTGTGAAAAAAATAGTAGATCTGAACAATGCTTTAAACCAGGGATTCTGCAGCCAGATAGATTTGACTTTGTAGATTACGGAAACTGCCCTTTGACCAACTGACACATGCAAATCAATGTGTAAGTGTCTTATTCCTCCCTTATAAGAAGGTGCTCATTCCTCCAACACCAAGAAAAAAAAATAGAGCTGGCCAAGGCTCTAAACCAGGGATTCTGCTGTCAGATAGAATTTATTTTGTAGATTATAGAAACTCCTTTGTGCCCTTTGACATTTTTTTTCAAGAGTGAGACCCACCTTTTTTTTTGACAAACTTCACATACATTAGTCTTACTGAAATTGCTTTTAAATCATTTTGAGCTTGTTCTGCATTCAAAGCCATCTCATCTGGACAAGCAATGATTATTATTGAGTTATTAGGATGGAGCATGGTTATCCTGGTTACAGTGATCATGGAGGGTTGGAATTGTGAAACAATAATTTATTGGCCACCCATCTCCATCTCTTGCTACAGGGTAATTTTGCTCTATGCCAGCCCTGAACTACACATTCCTACTTCCCTGCATGGCACCTCATGTGGTCATATGCTTCAAATCAATGGTTCTGTCCTAGTACTGTTCTTATCCCACTCTTTTGATCCTAATATTAGTGCAGCAGCATTTCAAGTGTTCCTAAAAAGTGACTGAAATGTGGTTAATGAGAAAATGCTAGGAAGCCAGGAGACCACCAGTAAAGCTACAGTTTAGTGGGGGCCTCTTTGTATGAGAGGGCATACCCTTTAACACTTATCTCTGGAGAGAAGCAGAGCTGTGCCCACATTTGTGAGTATGTGTGGCAATGCACAAGTATGCTATCTGTTTAACATGTTTTGTGGATTATGGATAATAATGATGTGTTAAAAGCTTTGGGTGGAGAGCTCAGAACTTTATGTTTAACTAGCGACTTGCCAGTCAAAAATGACAGCAATAAAATGTGAAGCCTCGCAATGCTGTTTGCCACCCAATTCAAGACTATCCACTCAATGAGCAGCTTCGCCTGTAACTTTAGCACTCATCGCACTCATCGCAGTCCTCGCAACGGGCGCCTTTTTTGTTCTAACCGTCTTAAGTCTGAAAATAATGTTTTGTATATCCACTCAGTTTTGAAGCAGGATGCTTTGTATATCCACTCAGTTTGAAGCAGGATGTAGTATTAAATTCCTCTGTTGTATGCTATGCAATAAGATTGTTGGATTTCAGTTCATTAATTTTTCATGTAATAAATACCTTATCTAATATAAATAACTTATCTAATATCTAATAAACCATGCTACTTTTAATGTATGACTGAAGTTTTTGAAATTAACTGTCCCTTTCACTTGTCACACAGTAACTTTTAGTATAATGCTAAACCAAGCTAGTGCATAGGACACATACTGACTCAATATTTCAATGATTAGTTCACTGATAACAACAACAGTCTGCGTAAGATGTCTACATTGTAGATGTGTGCTTAATATGTGCTTAATATATTATAACCAAACTATATAACAGACACTCCCCTAGAGTCTTTCTCATGAAATTCCATAGAAAACAACAGAGAGGTTTCAGAGAAAAGGGAATTTGGTGAGATTAAATTTGAGGCCTTGTCCTTAAAAGTGCAACTGCCCCGTCAAGCCATAGACATTAAAAGAGCCGATATGGACAGTGAGATTTTGGTGTGATATATATATATATATATATATATATATATATATATATACATAGACAGTGTTACTCCTGTACTCGACTACCTGAGAGCTCATCTTTTACAGTACTGAGAAAAAAATGCCTCGGAACTCAACGCTTGCTCGGTACTCATCGTGTTTGTGCCACCCCGCATCCTGTCTCATCAGGAAGTAAGAAAGTACTGTAGAGCAGTGGAGCGTGCCTACAAGAGCCCAAGAACAGCCAGTGCCTATAAGAAGTGCAGCCTGCGCTTACAAGAACCAAAGTTCCAAGCAATAACTCCTCCGCCTCCTCCTTCTCCTCATCCCATTGAGCCATCAAGTCCTCTCAGTACAGTTAAAGTAAAGTTAAATTCTATTTTATTTGATCTAATTATTGTTTTTTTTATTTATGTCAATTTAGTTTTAAGGTTGTGTATCAAGAAACAACACCATCAGTTTAAAGTAAAATGTGAAATTTCTGGGGTCCCGAATGGATTATTATAAATTTACATTGATCCCTATGGGAAATGCTACCGTGGGACTCAACCTTTTTGGTACTCAACCTGCCATCCGGACCAAATTAAGGTTGAATACCAAGGTATCTATATCTCAGACACTAAATATGTTATGTATATGTCAGTGGTGGAGCTAGAAAATAGAGGGCAGTGCAAAAAAAAAAAAAAGATTGTGGAAAAAGAGCTTTTAAGCACCACTTACTAAAATAAAGTACATATAAGTAAATTGATAAATTGGTATATTACATTATATTTCTAGTGAAATCCAAAAACTTTTAATATCTCTTTAATCCTGCTTGAGAACAAGGTCCATACTCCTGAATGTAAACCCATGTTAGTAGGTCTAAGGAAAATAAAAAATTTAATTTTGAGCCTCATCGTAATGTTACTACCCGAAATCCTTAACTACAGTGGAAATGCTGTTTACTAAGAAGTTGTGTTGGAAATCAGGTATTTTGACCTGTGTCAGACATGATCTATTGTTTCCTTCCTGGTTAAAAGGTGGAATGTGTTTCAATCACTTTTCTACTCACTATAATATATTTAGTTTTTGGTCAGAGTCTTTCTCCAGCCTCATTTCAAAGTTGTTAGAGCCAATCTCACCATGATGAGTCCCATTATAAGTGTGAAACTACAGCCTGTGAGTAGGTGCTGGCTCTGCATCTTAATCCATGGCTATGTTCTGCCTGAGAGCAGGGACCATAGTCAGGGGCATAGGAACTGGGGGGGATGAGGGGGACAATTCCCCCAAGATTATGTGAAAAGAGGGGGGGGGATAGCAAAATTAAACGTAATCATGCATTACCAGATTTGGCCACTAGTTATTGAGAATTTAAAAAATTAAATTAAAAAAAAAGTTTTGGAGTGGCACTGCAGCACTGTGGTGCCCCCAGAGCAGGGCCCTGGTGCATTGCACTGAGTGCACTGGCAGTAGATCCGCTCCTGCTGCATGTCTTAGGAGTAGAGTTGCATTGCACCATCTCTTTAAACTGTATCCCCCACAGATTTTTTTGGGCTCCTACGCCCATGACCATAGTCCTGAATGGATACCCACGTTTAATGGGTCTGAGATAAAAAGGTGAATAGATAGGCACCTACCATGCAGATGCGGCCCTCCAAATTATTTTCCATGTACACATTAAAGTCTGATGGATGTACATTTAAAAGGGCTGTGCATTTACACTTGTAATACTGACATGAAGTTTTAGTGCCCACTAGATGTCACTGTAACTCATGAGTTTGCCTTATGTTCTTCTGTTTTATTCTGTTGAGCAGGAAGAAACAAAAGCATTACAGAGCAGTAACCGTTACATTTAATTATTGTATTTACAATTTAAAAATTGTTTTGTAAAATATTTAAATCTGATGAAGGTACATTTACTCTTAATAAAATACACTCATGTTGTGGTATCTGCAAACCATTCCCTTTGGAGATAACATGTTACAATCATAATAACATCATTATATACAGACAAATACTTGTGAACGTGCACATATAAGTATATGCAACATGCTGTTTGAGCCAGGTTCCTTATTTGGAAAGATCACAAAATTGTTGCTTTGGTCAAGTATTGGCTTTAAGATGGAGAGCTCTCAGAACATACAATCAATTAGCAATCCTTTCATAAGCTTCTCTGAGATCTGGGACTGTGGTGATGGATATAGGGATGTAGATGGTGCTGTTTTATAATGTCCAAGAAAGTTGTTGAGGGAAACTTGTGCCCTCCTTGTGGACGTTTATAGTCTACACTTCAAGGACCACTGCACTCTGGAAAAAAATATTTCACATTGAATCAGAATTAATCTCTTTGAAATATTTTGGGCATATTGCTTAGTATAGGAGCTGATGTTTCTCCCCTCACATTGTCCCACTGAGATCCTCCTCCATCTTTTTTTTTTTTTTAATTGATTTTTATTAGACAGGTCAGACATATAACATAGTACACCAAAAACATTAGAAGTGATAAATAGGAATTAACAATAAACGTATTTCACATATTTGGTTTCCAGTGTGTCCTCTGCCTGTCCAAAACTCCTCTCCCTTTTCCGTTTTTCTGGTATTATAATAGCTGATATTAGCTTTTAAATAACTTAAGGCTAACGAGAAAACTATATTTAATGAAGTCCCATAACTATGGGAAAAATATGATGAACTTGGATTCCTGACCAACTGTTGTTTTGAGCTTGGTTGGTAGCATCTAATAGAAAGATTATTCTGTGTTTAGGTTACTGTGTGGGCTAATGATGTTGGGTAAATTAAGACCACTACTACTATGGATCCCCTAATAGCTCCTTTGTAGGGAGAGGTGTCACTCACCCTATTCATCTGCCGCGTCTTGTCTCCCAGGCGGCCCAGCAGGAGGCCCAGCGCTTGTAGTTATGGTCAACCTCTGCGGACAAAACGCTCATGGATCGAACGAACTCAATTTTGTTTAAGACTACTTCAAATGTTGGGGTGGGTGATTTCCAATGGGCGGCTACTACTATCCTAACTGCTAGGAAAATTTGGTTAGTTAGGAATTGTTCTGAGTTGGACATCCCTTCTACCGGTAATCCTAGGATGGCCTCTTCTGGTCTCATGGGATAGCATTGACCCCATAGTTTCTCCAGGGTTTTGTAGGTGTCCACCCATGTGTGTCTAATCATAGGGCATTCCCATAATTTATGGATTAGAGTCCCTTTTTGGTTGCAGCCCCTTTCGCATATGTCACTAATTGTCTGGTTCCCTATGTGCATTCTTACTGGGGTTAGGTACCACCTCATAATAACTTTATAGGAGTTTTCTTTCATAATTACGTTAAGTGATGTGTTTTTGGCTTGTTTCCGAATACTATTCCATTGGTCTCTGTCTAAATTTATGTTGAGGTCAGCTTCCCATGCTGATTCATAGTGTAATTTAGGGGGAGTGACTAAATCGCTTAAATGGTTATATATTGTGGAGATGTTTCCTTTCCCTCCCGGGAATTTAATGCAACATTTTTCGAATAAGGATATATTTTGCCCTCCTTTATTCTTAGTGATGTGATTTAATCTTTGGTTTATAGCGATTAGGTTAAGCCATTCCCCCGGAGGAAGGGGTTTGTCTTCTAGGAATGCGGTGGTGGACCATTTTTGATTAACAACCGGTAAATCTGCCGCAATTGAGCAATTATTATCAATCCACCATCTGTATTGAGCATTAGAGTTTATTTTGGGGTTAGTTGAAAGTGGCCATAGAGGGCTGAGCCCTGACTCCTGGCCCAGCAGTCTGTTCCTCTTATTTATATCTTTCCATAGGGAAATTGAATGCCTCACACTTGATGGAATCGATTGGGGTAACTTGAAGCCCTGCTGGGTTGAGAGCCATAGTAACTGACGCATGATTAAATCATTGGACCCTAGTATGTGTTTTTCTAATTGAACCCATACCGGGGGGGAGTCCCTGACATACCACTTAACTAGTTGTGCTAATCTAGCAGCTTTAAAGTACCTGGAAATGTCTGGAAATCCGAGCCCACCATCCTTCTTAGTCGCAGTAGTTGTTTCTCTGTTTATTCTAGGTTTTTTATTGTTCCACAGAAAACTCATTAGTAATTTCTGTATTTTTTTCAAGTCTATCGCTAAAATCGAGATAGGTAAGGTCCGAAAAAGGTAGAGCAGTTTGGGGAGTACGTTCATTTTGACAGCATGTAGCTTTCCTAACCACGAAATCTTTAGTTCTGACCACCTGTGCAGCTCCTCCATCTTTTTTAACTGCAACTTGCAATGATGATGTCACTGTCGGAGGTAAAGCCATCCACACAGCTGGACAGGATCCACTTACAACATGACAGGGGGAGCCTTAAGTCAGCTGTTAGTGTGATTCCTCTCCTTAGCAGGAAATGAGCACTTTATTAAGCAAATAATGTATAGTATGTATGATTGTACAGCATACAAAGGGATTCCATTGATAAGAACTAATTATACTTACATAATTCAAATAAATAAATATGGAGGGGTTCAAAATTGAATTTAAAATATAAATTATATATACCTTTTATTTATGGTTATACATATACATTATGTAAGTATAATTAGTTTTCTTTTTATGGAAGATTTGTGTGTGCTGTACAATAAAATATTGTACACTATTGTTTTAATAAAGTGCTCCTTGTCTGATAGGGAGTGAATCAAACTAAAATATGTCTTAAGGCTCCTCCTATCATGTTCTAAGAGGAACCTGTTTGAATGGCTCCACCATCAACAATGATATCATCTTTGCAGCTTGAAAAGATGGAGGAGGATCTCAGCAAGGAAGAATGTGAGGGGCAAAATAGGAGGCCCTATACTGAACAATATGCGTGGCACAATAAAATAAGTAAGCCCCAAATACTTCATATTTTCACTAAAATCTTTTAAAAAAGAGCAGTAATTGACCAGAGCAGTACACATATTTAAAAAGGCCTAAGACACCACAAATGCAACATGCATCTCTGAAGCTCCCCTTCCATCACAAATGCAATATGTATTAGTGGAAAATATTACAAAAAAACTCAAACACTTTTGTACAAACTGTTTGGTTCAAGGACAGTAAGGCCCTGAAAAGTTGAAAACTTTCATGTCCTCATCAATGGCAATGACAAGGGTCGGAAGAGTTAGCAGATCTGGTGGCTACATTAGCACCAAGACTTTAAACAGCAAGAAAATAATGATAACAAGATCGTAGAACTTGTTTCCAGTCAAAACTGCAACATATACAATAATTCCACTGCAATCTGATACTTCCAAGGAGGGCATGCAAATGGGCCTTCTATGTGTTTTAAATCATAATGCAAACACATATAAAATAAGAGTAGAAATACTGCATCAACAAATATCTCTATTTAAAGGAACCCAGATTAGTACTCTACAAAAAAATGTATCGCTGTGCTGAAGATCATGTCAAATTGAAAACACTAAACAAGAATTAGCTTAATGCATTATAAGTAGAACTGGTTAGTGTGCGCCTCTGGTTGGAAACTACCACCAATTAGATTCTGCTTAAGACACATGTATACCAAATGTGATTCATTGCCTGAGGTAACTCACAACTATCTAGATTTATAGCCTTGCATTTTCCCCTAATTTACCCTGGCAGATCTGCCAGTAGCCAGAGAGATACTGTCTTATGCAACTTTTAATAAGAGACTGGGGAGTTGATCACATTAGTATTAATAACACTGTTAAGAAAAATAAACCAGAAACATATCAAGAGAAATAAACCCCATCCATAGTTCCACATTGCTACTGGTAAGATATTTAACCTGTGCATTCAGAGTATGTGACAAAGGAAATTAAAAATGTGTATTGCTCCTGCTTTACATTAGACCCTATTCCTGATGTTAATTATTAATATTTATCCACAGCTCAAAGCACTTGGTTATTATAAAGGTCTATATATTATTGAACTGCAGATAACTAGATTGACCTACTGGATATTGGTGTTGAGTTGAATCCTGTTACCTGCTTAGTAAATACCCCATATCATACACAACTTCAATATATTGTGGATACCTCCAGGTTCCAGCAGAGTATAATTAAAAACTAGCTGTGCTCTTAGTCAGACTTTTCAAACGTATTTATTTTCATTGTGTTGTGATCCTTTAAGAGAAAACATCATGTTTGTAAAGTACGGTATGTGAAAAACTAACAGCATTAGCAGCAGTGTAAACCGTGAGAGTAATTTAGGAAAATATAATTTTTTGATTACTTTCTTGGTATATAAAGGTTCATGATATCTGTCTTTAACATAGGGGTATGCCTACCTTATTTATCAAGGGAAGAAGCGAAGAGGGAATTTGTAATATAATTTTGTGTGTAAAACCTACCTCATTCTCTGCACATGCTCACATGTAGGCAGTCACAACATAAACTAAATAAAACATTTATTAATTTTTTACTGTTTAATTATGACTCATAATATTCAGGCATTATTATTCTATTCATCATGCAGTGGTCTTTTTTTTTTCTTTTTTTTAACAATCTTTTTATTGAAGACAAATTTTCCCACACATGTATACACATTCTGTACATAACGTTATGTATGATTACGCTGGTTATCTATTTACAGTATGCTAATACATTCAATCATTGTTTGTTCTCTTAGTTTTCTGAATTTTCTGTGATAAATACCTAGGAGCATTCACTGCTACCTTTATAACTATAACTTTCCCCGTTTACTATAGTCGGGGTAATACAATTATAATACACAACAATATAAAGAAATAAAAAGAATAACCAAAATGAGGCACATGCTACAACACATTTTACTATAAACTAATACAATCCATATGAAACAATCTTTACATGTTCTTCCATGCAAATGCTCCAATACCTTTACTAAATGTCATTAGTTTATGGAGTAAGGGAGGTTTGAGTTTAATAACATTTCATAAGTGCATTATGTGTAAGTGCTTCGGTTCATAACTCTCCAAATCATATGCAATGCTTGCAGTCCGAGATTATTCAGTGTCAGATTACATTTTTTAGTATTTTCAGACCTGAAAATAAGTTATTCGTGCAGTGATCCATATCTAGGAAGTTCTACAAATGCAAATAGGAGAGTATTTGGCAAAAGGTATTAATTGCTAATGGGTGAAATAAATATCAGATTTAGAGAGTGCAACCAATATTAGGAAAAGGTGCTTAACATCTGAACTGGAGTACATAAACAACCTGTATGTACAGAAGGACCAAACCATTGTATCAAGGGCAGTGTGCTATTAAGTAATATTAAAGTGACAGCAAATGTCTAAACAGAAATGTACAGAACTCAAATAAATATAACGGCAACTGACCGTTACAAAAATTCTGAATGGAAGAATTGGCTACTTAAGCCTGAAAGTGTCTCATTTTCTAGGGTTATTAATGAAGTTTCTCAATGTATGGGAGGGGGCCGGGTGTGATAAAGAAGCACAGCCACCTGGATAAGTAATACTAGTCACAGAAATATTTCATTATTAAAGCCTGTGCCATTGTACATATTTATATCAACAGGGCATAGTTATTCTCCCTATCACCCCCACTGTGAGAGTTGTGTCCCCAGATTAGGAAGCCCTGTATCGACAACATATGCTTAAAATCCCTTTCTAAGTAACTCACTAAATAATTTTAATAACAACCAATTGAAATCACATTCACTTAAATATGTACTTTTAATTTCTGCAATGGCTGGCATCTGTACTGTGTCACATTTAAAATAGTTATTTATCCTCTGCTTTGTTTTTTGTTTTTTAAATAATGTATTCAAATAAATATTAGATCCAGAATCTAGGATTCTCAGATTTGCAATTTTTGCCTGAAATTATTTTCTCCAGAACAACACAAAACTTAATTTACCATTTTATTCCACCCCTAATTTCTTAAGATTTATGTATTTGGAAGTGCATCATTTTAATCTTATGCTGGTCTTCTCAAAAACCCAATTTAAAGAAAGTATGAGTATGCAAATTAAACAGACTACATCTTTTCTTCTTTTTTATTCTGGTGCCTTTCTGCCAGTAGATTTGTAGGATAACAAAATTAACCTAAATGGTAAGATTTGTATTGCTAAAACTGGAGACCTGTCTGTGTATAGCACTGCACTGGAGTACTATAAAATAATCTCAGTTTATTTATTATATGATTTTGTATTGTAATTGAGGACATTTCATATTTAACATTAATATTAAAGTGCATCATCATTTCATTTTAACCTTATAATATAACTGAAATGAAGGAATTAAAGCAATAGCCAAAATAAATAACTTATAACAAACAGATGTAACTAAGTGCTCTGTGTTCTTTAAACTAACATACAATATACAGTAGGTTGTATTCTCCACAACTTGATCAAATACAACTGTTTTTTTAGTTTATGATATGAGGTGCAGATACCAAACATGTAAAGAGACAATGTTCTGATCAACATATCACTGAGGTCCACTATAGATCTCATGGGAATAAATGTACTAAGCAACAAACACACAAGCTGGGAATAAACAATGAACACAATATACCTATCTAACAAACAATCAAATAGGTAGCAAACATTCCACTGGTGATAACCAAACCTCCTAAGCCACTTGTCTTATGTGGCAAAGACTGGGGAGTGAGGGTGGACCTCACTATAGTGTCCTTGGAGGGGAAAGGTCCCTGAGGGGTCATTAAGTCAGTATTATAAGGATTGCCCTTTGTCTTTATTAATACAGTCTATATATTTATTAAACCTCCATTAGTGCTATTCGCACCACACCTTGTAATACTTAGTATTCTTGCAAAATCATTGCCTATGGAATTTTTAGTCATTCTCCGGATATGTTTGACAGTACTTGCTGTATTGCTGGGCTCCTTCACTGCCTCTTATACCTCTGTTGCTGACCCCCTTACAATTAAAGATATAACTGCATTTACTTTTAATAATCTTAACCTTTAAACAACATTGTAGTAAAGTCAGTACAATAAGGATTGCCATCTTTCTCTATTAATACATATATATATATATATATATATATATATATATATATATATATATCAAACCTCTAGTGGTGCTATTCATATGTAGCATTTTAGCACCATCCATGCCTATGAAATCTTTTGTCGTGCTCCAGTTATCTTTAAGGTTTAACGGTACTTGCTTTATAAATGGGCTCCTTCATTACCTCTTATACCTCTATTTCTGACCCCTTTAAATTTGGAGATATAACTGCAATTCATTTTACCATGCTTAACCTTAAAAAACAGCATTATAATAATTAACTTGTTTGAGGTACATTCAGCCTCTTATTAAATGCACAGAAAACTTATACAGTACACTTGTACAGAATACTTGCAACTTGCAAGAGTCTCAAGTAGGATCTATAGATTGTGATGGCCTTGTAGTTGGTGAACTTCCTTGCAAGGTGTGCCCTAGCTCACTATCTCTAAAGAGCAAAGATTTTCTCACTCGCTGTCTTTGCTCTTGGGCTGTACCAGGTTCAACCTCAGATGTCAAATGCAGGCGTTTAAGGATGGTTTGGCATTTATCCTGCATATGTGCTAAGTACATGCTGCCTTTGTGCTGAAATAAAACCGCAAATGGGAAGCCCCATCTCTACTGGATCCTATGAATATTCAGAAGTTCTAAAGATGGCTTCATCTCTCTGAGTTTAGTTAATGTAATAGGAGATAAGTCGGCGAAGATTTGTAGGGTTTAGTTATCCTGACCCATTAAAGTAGTAGATTTCTTCCTAGAAGCTGTGAGGATTAGTTATCTAGCCTTCTTCTCTAGCCTTTTTTTTTAAGCCCCTAAGTCTCTATGGGCCCTTCCCATCTCCCAGACTGATTCGTGGACATCTGAGATCACACCAGCTATGGTCCCTCTCCGGTACTGCCGAAGGTCCTAAACCGCTCTAGGAATACCTCTGATACTTAAATTGTGGCGTCTAGAGCAGTTCTCAAGATTCACTTCCAGGGCTAAGATGCATGAAGAGTTCTGCATTATTGTTGCCTCGTCCCTCTGCTGCGCTTCCACTACCTGGTTAGTAGTGTTCTCAAGTAAGTGAGTTCTCTGGCCCAGTTCATTAATTTATTTTGCCAATGCATTGACCATCTTAGATAAGTGTGCCTGCAGCATTTTCTCAATCATTCCTATAGATTCTACTGATAGATGCATATGTTGTTGTTGCGGGGCCTTTTGGGTCTCCTCATTATCTGAAATATCAGACAATCCTGAGTGAGATTCATGTGACGGAGTATGGCACAAGACAGAAGGTATGAAGTGGTCATTAATACGCTTGTGTCACAACCTGTATGTTAAATTGGGTATGATAAGAGACGATTGCCCAAACCTCTCCCCACATGTGTGACCAGTTCATTTTACCTCTGTACAGCAGGAAGAACTTTCAGCCCTTAGGTTAGACTGAGAGGTGTCTGTGGTCTTGTGTAGCATAAGGATCTTTCTAAGTTCTGAAAAGAACTTACTGCAGCAATCAAACTTCCCAGCATTAATAAGGAAATTCACACTTTAATTATGTGAACCAGTATATCCTTTATTACTGAAACCATCAGACATATTTATACCACATTCTAGCAACAACAGACAAATCAATTTAAATGTGTATCCATGGTTACACCCAATCCTCTTCTAGGTCACGTTATCACCCCTTCCTGACAGTCTAAGACATTCACCCATTGTTTTCCCTTGGCACCGCTGTATTCTTGGGGCAATTACATACAATAGGCATATAGACACCAGGCTGAGGCTTTGTATAATAGAGAGAGATACTGGTGTCATGTGACTCCTAGGGGTCAATTATCTCCCTAATCTTGTTAATAAGGGACTAGTCCATTACTATGAAATATTGGGCATATACAATATTTCCCTTGTAAGTGTTAGTCCCCCCCCATCCCCCAAAGCACAACACAGACATACATCTCATCACTCCCATCATGTTCATACGCACACCCCAACTATAAACATGGGTACCACAGTATGGGCCCAGTGGCACCCAGGCAACATTAAACAGGCATAACAAGTTGTTGGTTGGGGTTGCACGTGTACTATTTGGTCTCCACTTGTTATGATTCCAGCTCTGTTAAATAATTGCCTTCTCTCACCCCTAGAGTGTGCTGGTTTCTGGTGTGTTACTGGGCAGATTACAGTTTACCCTGATCCTGGATTTACAGCAGGTGACAGTGTGCTCCTCTGTAGTGCTGGAGAAGGTGGTGTAAATCAGATCATTTGTTTCTCCTGACTCTCTTAATTTATATAGCGATGTTTAGAACAAATAGTTGAAACCGAAATCACATTCCAATGCACTCAGTTGCACATAAAAACAATCTCTGCCTTATCTTTTAGGCTATCTTTGGAATATAAATGTCTCTTAGGAAGAAGGCTCCATCCCCAGCCTAACTTAGCCTGTCCAGGTTTCAGTGTGTGGCTATTGCTGTTATTGTTTTTGGAGACCTCCAGGGGCCAGGCTCCATACCCAGGCTGGGAGTAGAACACCTCCTGTCTTTTTTTTTATGTGGGTACTTATTCCTTGGTCTTTCAAAGCAAAATTGAACTCAACATATTTCTATCAGGCATTAAAAAAAGATTTTTAAACACTGCAGACATTTGCCCTAATCTATTGCCCAGATTGAAATGTTACATACAGTAAGAGTCGCTCGCACATTTGCCACATATTCTATTAGCTTCTCGCATCCAGATTGTGAGTTACCTGCCCACAATCACTACAAGCCAGCCAAAGACGCAACTAAGGGCTAGCCACTCCATTGATTTTTGCACACCTCGAACATTACTTGCGCTAAATAATAAAAGTTACACAAAATCAGTATTCTATTAGACCTCTAGCTCGCAAATTAAGTCTAACCTGCAACAAGAAAAAGTATCAAGTTTCTGACAAAACTATTTCGAGTCCTAAATAGGACTCGCAAGGGATTTACAAATATACATAAACATATCATGAAACCCACATGGACTAAAACATCTAATGCATTTTATAGATTTCTAGAGTGCTTGATTGAGAGCCCGATAAGCAAATATTACTTATTAGCACTAATTAATTTGTTACCTCCGAATGCAGATTATGTCTAACGTCCACCTTTTACTAATGTCATGACGACGGTCTCATTTACTATTGGCTGTATCTTAGAAGCAAATTACAGGCTGGCTTAAATATTGTCAGATCATATGATCATGCTCCCTGAAATCCTACTTAAAAAGGCAGGGTTTACGTGTGGAGGCTGTAAGGCTGAAACTGCGAGCTTGAGTCAATAGAATACATTTAGAAAAAAGCACCTGCAGCAAGAATTATGGCTCAGAGTCACTTACGAGCTTCTAATAGATTAGGGCTCATCGCTTTTTGCATTAAAAAAAACATATTTAAACTTCATTGAAACTAACTGGAAATGCATACCTGCATATATTCCTACCAGTTTATTATGCTCCAGGACCTTCATTTTTTTTTTTAAATGTGAAAATAATGTTACAATAGCCCCTCCTTCAGATATCACATAGAAAAAATGCTTTTTATGGTCCTTTTATTATGTTGACTACATTTTTATATGTAAGCAAAGTTTTTCTTATGACCACATTGGACAGTATTGCTGATGACTTATCCCTTCTTCAATGTGTTAGAATATGTAATGTAGAGAGATGTCATAAAAATCACCAGAATGACAAGTGCTCTAATTATCTGTCAAGGTGGCAGGGTGCACCACTGCTAATCCA
Source organism: Discoglossus pictus (assembly GCA_027410445.1). Classification (NCBI taxonomy): domain Eukaryota; kingdom Metazoa; phylum Chordata; class Amphibia; order Anura; family Alytidae; genus Discoglossus; species Discoglossus pictus. Next base: position 237,445,392 of record CM050163.1, read on the forward strand.
TGTCTATTTTGTTGGCACCTCTATGAGGTTTGATTCTTAGCCTTCCTTATAAAACCAAGCACTCAATTTGGTTTAATTATTTATTTGGCTCATATTGGAAAACTAGAACTGTTGTAATTGTCTTAAAATATCAGGGACATAGATATTTATCATTCATATGTTTGTAGCTTTAAGACTGTGTGTAGAAGAAAAAGTCAATTTTCACATGGCCCAAACAGCAAGATAACAAATCAGATTTTACGTAATAGGTGCTCTGAAGTTAATCGACTGCTGAGCTAACTCTTCCCCTTGAGAGAAAATTGAGCATTTTTTGGAAGTGAATGTATGCTACTGGGGAGAAATAGAGAGATAACTATTTGGATTGATGTCAATTGAGTTAATTGCACAGGTGAACAGAGACTCTGAAAGTATGCTTCACAAAAAAAAACATTTTTATATTATACTATTAAAGGAGCCTCTTCTAATTTTGCAGAGCTTAGAGGCAATATGACACAATGATAGGTGAATGGTTTTCCTTGACCTAAGCATACGTGACATTGTGCGTGTATTACATACATCTCCACTTACCCATAAATAAAACAAAGACACCAGTATAGGAATAAAACAGACCACAGCCTTTATTTGTAAGACAAATTACACATAACAGAGGTGACTGCTCACGCCCATCAAGGGAGCCCAACAATGTGAGGCCTTGAGGAACCCAGTGCCCAGGAGACCTCATAACCAATACAGGTGTATACCAAGACCATAAATCTGCTTCCACCTAACGAGAGCAATCAGCCCCGCCCAACGGCTGTGACAATAAATTCAAATTAAATTGGTGAGGTAGGGATACTTCCACATGTGCTCCTGTCAAAGTGACGAGATTGGGCAGGAAACCTCCAGTTTTACTCCACGCTAACTCCTCCCCTAAATTCAATTCCACCAATCACTTGCCTGGTGAAAAGCCCCTTACCCCATGCTCTTTCCAGGGGCTGACTTACACAGTGCATTTTTGATTGGTATTAAAAGTGTGAATTCTCCTTTGTTTTTGGAATCATGTTATAGGGCTTCATCTATGCAATGCATTGGTATTAGATGGTCCTCAATCTGACCCTGCTCTTGTTAGACTGAATAGGTAAAAAAAAAATGTCATTGAAGCTCTATTGATAGATTCTAGTTCCTCTCATCATAAAATGATTATGGTTACAAATACATTTTTCCTCTTTCTATTGTGCTATTTTGAAGACCTTGATGACATTTCCATAAGTTCTAGTGATAAAAATACAAAAAAATAGTTTACGTTTCAGCATAATTACATATTCTTTTTAAGAAATCAAAGCCTGCATTTTTTATGGTCCTTTTATCACCCCTGTATGATAAGTGTTTTACTAACAATCAGTGGAGCATTAAGCATGGGTCAACAATAGCCAGCTGTCAATCTGTGTAGTTTGCAGCTCAAAGTTCAAATCAGTGCTAGCATTTATATCACTTTATTTATATCACTTGCATCATTAAAAGACTATTTGGAGCAATAAAATACAAATTATATCATCTTTACAGTGTGATGCTTCATACAGAACAACCAAGTACAGAATATGTTTTGTTATTATTAAATAACACATGTTATCAAGAAGTTGTATTTTTAGATAGATGTACAGTATATATTTCATATACAGTATAGTGGCTCTTTGGTAATCACTTTCTCTGCAAATTCACATAATAATAATTTGTCTCAATTAAATAATATGTTGCAGATTCCTGTAGTTTCTGCTTGTTTCAATGTGATCATCAACTGCAGGGCTTATACTATTGGCACTACTATGTGTGTGTGTGTGTACTCCACACAGTTTGGAGACTGCAAGCTTTATAACACTTTTACTACAAACTTGGTGGGGTAGTTTTATATATATGGTCACTGGTGGGATTGCTTTGCCAATGGCCACTAGAGCTCAGTAGAAATGTATTAATCACTTGTAGGGCCTTCATGCCTATATGAAGATTTGACACTGTATGCCGAAAGTCTTTTGAGTGGCTATTATTGACTTTCCACATTGCAAATGAGTCTGCTACAGCTTGCTTGTTAAACAACGATTCACAAGCAGCATCATGGGGAATGTAGCCATTTATCAATACAGTGCAAAAAAAGCAAAACTTCCAACTACTAAGATATTAAGTCAAATTAGTCAAAACTGAGACATTAACCATTGGGAAATAGTTTTCCCCCCTGTAAATTAGAAATAACCTTCAGTTCGCTTAAACTCTATTAAAATGTTCTAATAGAGAAAAAGCACTTCTTGTCCTAAATTAAAGAAGAATGTAGGGCTATACAATTAGCTTTATTAATTGAAGCTCTAATGAGGACTTGGTCTATTTATTTAATAGCTTTTCTAATTGTGGAAATGTAATAGAATATTTGTCCCTTTCTATCTGTGACCTTAAGCTATGTTTTTTTCTTTTATATGGGATTATTAATATTTTTGATATTACAGTAAAACCCCTGTTATCTGGCACCCACGGGGACTCCCTATTGCCAGATAACTGTAGTTGCCGGTTAATTGTGATTCCCCGAAAAAAAAGGGTCTAGACGACCCTTTAATCCCCCCAAATCCTATTATAATTCATTTACAAAGGCATTAGCACTTAAACTGGGGCATATAGGATGTAAGTCTGCGAGTTTCAATCCCACAAGGTGTTTTAGGGAAAGCACCATGGACACTGGATTCCAAACTCAAAGACAGGGCCCTCCTTGTTTTGCTATGTGTTAATTTGTATGTATCTTTGTCTTGAACATATCTTATGTACAGCGCTACGGAATATATTGGCGCGTTATAAATAAACGATAATAAATAAACGATAATATAGGCCCAGAAAAAAAATAATTGGAAAAAAAGTTTAATGGGAGTAAATTTAAAATGGGGAATTGATGCCGGTGCCGGTTGCTTGAGAGTCTCGGTTAGTTTGGTGCCGGATAACCGGGATTCTACTGTATTATCATTTAGTGCAAACATATTGTGCAGAGATACACAGAGGGATACAGGGAATGCTTCTCATAAAAACTAACGAAATTAGAATACAAATCTGATACAGAAAGATTCAAGGGCCCTACTATGGTAAAAGACCACAGAATCAGAAGTGTTCACTTTGTGGAACAAATGCAATATATATTGATATGGTTTAATAGCAAATCAGAAGAACCTCTCTACTTTCCTTGTCATTCTGTACAGCCCAAACACCAAGACCATTGTCTCCAACAACTCATGTCCCTTTTAAAGTAAAGGTCACATCTACCTTAATAAATGCCCTTTTATAATGTTTTATTTTCCCCCATGTTCCTCTCATTCTCCCCTCTCAACCTTCAGAGTCTCCATTAAAATGCACTCTCTGTTTTGTAGTCTCTAGTGTACACAGCATGGCCATAAGCTTTATATCGGTCCAATCAGTCATGTGGTGCAGATTCCTGTGAAGGAAACATCACCACATGACTGCTTAGACTAATAGGAATAATAACAAGCCTCTGATCAGGCTGTGTGCACTAAAAGTGGCAAGATGGAGATTCACAACTTGCTATCTACCCACCTGACACAGTAACATATTCTGAGGGATGGACATGGGAGTGGCTAATTTAGCACCGCCTAGAGAGAGCAAAGAGACATTAAAATTGAATATAATAGTACTTTAATAATTAGGTTAATAGGACTTTCATTGTGTTTGGTGCAAATTATACATTTAAAAAAACATTACTACCGTGGTGTTTTAAAGAAATGGTTGTAGATCATGAACTGTTCTAACCTAGAGAAAAGCTGTATAGAATAACATAGGTATTGAAAAAGTCTCTCTGGGGAGCAAAATCTTGTTATAGTGCTCTTTATTAATGATGATTTCACTAAACTTAGAGCAGAACATATGTACTTTGTCGTGCAGTTATTGTCAGATCACCCCCATGCACTGATAAGCATTCAACATAAATGAAATAATTGAAAAGATTTAGAGATCTTATTTCTATAAGTATAAAAGTTTGTCCTATTTATAATTTTATATTATTATATGTTTAAATACTTGATTTGTTCTTTTGTATTTGAGGGTATCCTGCTGCTTATTCTGTCAAAGACCAGACAGATAATACTAAAATTAATAAAAAAGCTAGGAAATTTTAACTTAACTCCATGTCATCCCTCCCCAAAAAAATGAAGCTATGGCCATGTATGATAAGGTGAAATAGTGTGCATCCTTTTCCCTCTTCATTGAGCAGAAAAAGTAGTTACATACCTACAAATCCATAACAAACATCGTCTACTGTAAAGCTTCAGATTCCCTACAATTATTAAAACTTTGCTTACTTAACTACAAAATTGGATAGATTTAATTGACCTTTTTTGGGGGAGATTTCATATCACTAAGATAGTCAACTTCCAAAACCACTCTCAAACTACAACTTAGCCTACAACGCCATAATGACCTTAAATACATAGTTCAACAAATTAAAATGAACCTCTTACTGTGGACAACCCACTCCACATGGTACAAAGTGAGAAAAAGCAAACCAGTTATTTACCAAAACTCATATTTATTCACTTATCTGAAAACCAAAGAACCCATCCTCTGACATATCAGTCAAGAAATATTCACACTTGGACAACATATACCTATCGTACCTACAAAGCTGACACTATGCACTGACGGACATACTGCAACTGCACTCAGTGGACTTTAATTATGCACTTACTCATCACATGCCAGAACCTGCTGCTGTATTATATCTCAGGTCTCCTAGGCATAAGTCATCCTGTAAAATGAGACACATATTTCCATAATAACCATTTAGAAGACTTAATATATGCAGTAAGCAAAGCCAATAAAGCTTTAGAAGAGAGCACTGCCCTTACTACACCCCCAGTCAAACTCAGATACAAAATGGACCACACACTGAGGATGACCTCTCTCAGCAGACCTTTTTCATTACCTATGGGTGTCTAAAAAACAAGAGTTTATAACACTCCATATCCACATACTGTCAAATTGGAAATCCTTAGATCACACTGCATCTTCAATATGTCATTGTTGACCTAAAAAAATCCACACTGTTGCAGTGTTTGTTAACAGAACAACTCACACTATCCATGATGCTCACTAGGTTAACACACAACATGGACTGGACAGGGACAACATCCAACGAAGAGCGTATAAACAGGGGTTGGGCAAAAATGAATGCCTTGAATTTACACATTACAGCCAAAGAGAAGAAAACTACTGAAGAACACTGTTCATCACACCACGTGGTACTTGATGGGACAATTACATGGTCCATTAAGTGTGTTTGCTGAGCTTGAGCGCTAATTTCCCTTTCTGTCTGTGCCTACCATACCAGTAACCCACTAACTAGTGTAACCAATAAAATACTGAGAATGTTTTTGTTTTTATTATCTGAATGAACAAAAGGGGAGTATCTAGGAAAATGGATGACACTTTTGTAATAATATGAGAAGCAGTAGAACACATCTTCAGTATAATTTTGTGGAATATGTTACATAAAAATATATAATACTTTAAGTAAATCGGCATACATAAGTTAAGTATATAGACATACATGGTTTGCAGATAAGTTAAACAACTTTGTTGAATTTGAAAGTGGATATTTGAAGATGTTTCACAGTGTATTTTTGTATATTCACTACAGATTATAATAAATTAGTAGCCTTCATTTCACTATAAAAATTCTAAAATAATGCAACTAAATGCACCCTACACCTTTCTTGGAGTTGGGTTGATAGACCATTGCCACAGCATTTTTGCAACATCAATAACACATGATTGCCATATAATGCTTGCAGCTAGACAAATAGACCATCCCCATTGGTCAGGCTAATTCATTACAGCGGTAATGCTGCCCAAATGGAGCTCTGCATGTTGACAAGATGCTTGGTGAAATGAGGATAGCTTACAATTTTTGCAATTGTAAGAGCTCATTACAAGATTTTATTTGTACATCCAATCAAACATACTCATCAGTGCTCGTTAGCACAGCCAGCAAATTACATCTGTTTCCTAGCTACTAAATGTCTGCCATGTTGACACTGTTTATTTGTTATATAAATAGAATTTCTGTCTTCCCTTAGACAACGGGCTTCAGGGACCATGTATGAAATTTTTCAGGCTATAATATGAAACACGCCAAGTCAATGAGTCACATCTCATGATGTCATGTGTCACAAATGGAATGTTCAGCACTTAATCACAGCGCTCTCCTCAAATGCACTCACCAACAAACTAATAAAAAATATTTTCGTTTAGCGGGAATTTAAGAATAATTATAGCAAGGACTGCACTATAAATAATTGGTTGCAAATGATACATTCAAATTTTGTTGCAGAGCTGCATTTCCAGTAAAGTTTTTATTTTCATGCCTGTAGAACACTTTTTATTCATGCAAAAAAACATTATATTAATTCTGAATAGTTAAACTTAATGAAATGAGAATGTTTTTAGAAAGCAACTCAAATAAACACAGCCTTTGCATTTTTTACTTTTATATGCAATTATTCTTTACTGGGTGGAACCATTTGTTATCAGCTGATTCTGCTACTATTTTATCAGCAATGAGTGTTCTTGTAAAGTAATGAGATTTTAATTATTTTTTTTTTTTTACACATCTGTTTATTTTATTTTTTTTTTAAGACAAACAAAAGACAAAACATACGGACTTGCATAGTACAATAAATCCATTAGAATCTGGATTAAAACATAAGGTACATACATATCAAAACCCGACATCACTGTGGAAACAAATCTATATACATTTCATAAACAGGCTGATGGAATTTATTTACCATGTAATAACTGATGGGAGCCATATAGAATATATGAATGAATTTGTAATGGTTATGAGGATTCCATATAGCTATCCCATTTCTGCCAGCTAAGATGGCAGACCCTACGCTCCAGCGGACAGAGATTTCTATTATTCATTAGCTCTCTATTTGTAGAGATAAGATTGCGCAATTCGCTGAAAGCTGGGATTATAGGTAGCTTCCAGTATTTGACAATAAGATATTTGGCTACTAATAAAATATGGCATATCAGATACCTCTCAGTGGACGGGAATTTCTCTAAGTTCATATGGAGAATGGCAACTTGAGGAGACCAAAAAATCTGTTTGTCAAGCAATTTGTATATTAGTTGGAAGATGTCTAACCACCACTTCTGCATTTTATTGCATTCCCACCAAATGTGGTAATCAGTCCCTCGTGAGCCACATAATTTCCAACAGTAATCTGACTCCTCTGGGTTGATTTTCCTCAATTTAACTGGAGTTAAGTGCCATCTATGAATAATTTTGAAGTATAGCTCTGTATATATTATATTAATCGAGGACTTTTTTGTGATTTTTAGACTATACTTCCAACTTGTCTCATCTAGGCAGATTCCAAGATCTTTTTCCCACCCTTTAACCCCTAAGCTTTTAATAAAGGGGACAGAGTCATCAATAGGTCTACTGCACTTAGAGATTAGATGTGAAAAATCTCCTTTTAGAATGATTTCCTCTATTTTCGTAGGGCTATTAATCCCTGAAAGTTTATATCCTCTCCCCACTAGATTTAGCTTGAGATTTTCGTAGTTTAACCAGTTGAATTTATTATTTAAACCCAACTTCTGCTGCAGCTCCTGAATGGTTAGAAGATTACCTTTATTATATAGGCAGGAGATACATCCTAGGCCTTTGTCAGATAGCATCTTTAATGAGGGACATTGCGCCCTCAAACTCAGATAATCCAGTGGGGCTACGATTGAGGGTATATTTGTTAACTGCATCTTGCTTCTATATTTATACCAAGTTTTAATGATATTGGTTAAGTTTTTTGGGAGATCGCTGTATAAGGCTTTATCATATGCGGGTAACCAGATCAACATTTGAATGGAATGATCTTTCACTAACGATTCTTCCAGCGATAGCCATCTTGGTTTATCTTTAATAATATGCCAACCAATGATTTGGGCAATAATTATCTTAAGATGGATTTCTTTTAGATTTGGTGCATTTAGGCCACCATTTGATAATTTACTGTAAGTTATATTTTTCCGAATTCTAGGTTTTTTCCCTGCGTACATAAATTTATCTAGTTGATCCTGTATACACTTGAGATAATTATTAGCCAAGGTATCTGGTATGGATCTCATGCAGTATGTAATTTTGGGAAGTATGTTCATATTAATTGATGCTATTCGGGCTGACCAGGATAGGTTTAGGTGGCACCAATCAGTTAATATGGGTCTAATTAGCTTCATAACCTCATTAATGTTGTCATTAAGAATATTGTCAACCCGAAATGAGAATCTTATTCCCAGATGGGTTATATATTTGGAATCCCAATTAAACCTAAAGTCTTCCCTTAATTTATTCTTAGTTTCCAGTGGTATTCCTTTTGTTAATATATCTGACTTTGACTGATTGACTTTAAAAAATGAGAGCCTGCCATAGTCATCAACTATTTCTTGGAGTTTGTAGCATGCGTATTCGGGGTTTGTTACGGTTACTATAATGTCATCGGCAAAAGCCATGAATTTAAATTCTTCTTTACCTATACAAACCCCTTTGATTTCATTACACTGACGAATATATATAGCTAGGGGTTCCAAAAAGAGTGTAAAAAGAAGCGGGGATAAAGGGCAGCCCTGACGGGTGCCGTTCCCAATTTTAAATTGTTTAGATTCAAAGTCAGGGTTCACAATACGTGAGAAAGAGTTTCTATAAAGAGCTTTAACTGACTTTGAAGCGAAGTCGCCCAGACCAAATCTCGCCAATACACACTGTAGAAATTCCCAATTAACCCTGTCGAACGCTTTTTCAGCATCTAATGAGAGTATCATTACAGGTATATCTTTATTTTTGATATAGGATAGTATATTCAGAAGACGTCTTGTATTATCTGACGTCTGGCGACCAGGGATAAATCCAGTTTGATCCGGATGGATCAGATTGACAATGATCTTCTTTAATCTATTTGCTAGGATTGTTGAATAAATTTTAACATCTATGTTTATTAATGAGATTGGCCTGTAGCTGCTGCACTCCTCAGGGTTCTTCCCTACCTTCAAAATATTTATAATTTTTGTCTCTGTCATTTCTAATGGGACAAGGCCTGATTGTTTAATTTCGTTGAATACACTAAGCATATATGGTTTAAGTTCAGAATGAAGCATTTTATAGAACATATGATCGAACCCATCTAGACCTGGTGCTTTATTTGTTTTGCCTGAATTTATTGCTATTGTAATTTCTTCGCTAGATATTTCCCTATTTAGATCTAAGGATTCTTGATCCGAGATCCGAGGGATCTGGATCTTATCTAAGAAGGAATCAACAGCAGCCCTGTCTGGTATCACCAGGTTAATATCTTTATCTAAGTTGTATAGATTCTCATAAAATCCCTGGAAGAGCTCACCGATTTTATCTGGGATCATGTGGACTTTTTTCTCATTATCTACTATTTTTAAGATCCTGTTGAAATTTCGCTGTTTCTTTAATCTATTCCCAAGAATTTTACCTGTTTTGTTACCAAAGAGAAAGTTGGATTGTTGCAGTCTCCAAAGGAGGTTGTCTGCCTGGGATTGTAAGATGCGATTTATTTGGTTATTTAGTGTATTTATTTGTAATCCAATATTTTTATTTGGGCTCCTTTTGTTAAGCTGATGGAGTTTCTCTAATTCAATATATAAGGTTTTAAGAGGTAGACCCCTTTGCTTATTTAGGACTGCCATCCTGGAAATTATAGTACCCCTAATATATGCTTTATAGGAGCACCATAATGTCTTACTGGAGGACACTGTGTCTTTATTAAGCTCAAAGAATTCCAGAGTATCCTTTTTTACTGCGTCGAGATTGTCTATATTTTTAAATAGTATAGGATTGAATTTCCAACTTTTTGATACTTTTGATTCCAAAGAATCCATGAAAATGATAGAATTCATACTGTGGTCTGACCAGGGTGTTAAGATGATATCTGATTTCGCTACCAATTTTAGTGTGTTCAAATCAGAGAATATATAATCTATGCGGGATAAGGATTCAAACCGATTCGAGAAGAATGTATAATCTTTACTATTAGGATGGAGGACCCTCCATATGTCGAATAGTTCATAGCTATTCAAGATATTGGAGAAGTCGATGGCATTTTTGCATTCTTTGACTTCAGTTTTGATCTTGTGGGCCCTTTGTTTATCCATAAGGGGGTCCCTGATCTGATTAAAGTCTCCACATAGAATAAGCAGCCCTCTCTTTAATTTATTTAGATCTTTCAGAAAGGTTTTTAGATAGCTGATCTGATTTTTATTAGGCAGATAGACATTCGCAATAGTAAACAGACTATTATTGATATGCCCTGACCATATTATATATCTCCCTAGATGATCTATTTTTGAGAATAATTCGGAGACCTGCAGTCTTTTATTAAACATTATAGATACTCCCTTAGATTTACTTGTGAAAGTCGAGTGTATATTAAAGGGGTATTGTTTATTGGCCAGATACTTGGATGAATCTTTCTTCATGTGAGTTTCCTGCAGGCACAATATGTCTGCTTTAATTTTCATATAGTTTATGAAGGCTATTTTCCTTTTGGTCGGGGAATTCAGTCCATTAACATTATGAGAAACTATTTTTAAACCTTTAGGCATAGGTCAAAATTTGAGAAATCATGTATCTACTTTGTACATCCCATAGTCCATATAGTGCCCACACGGGTATCGGGTTTACAACATACATCCCCCACCTGTATTGAATATATAGGAGTCTTAGGAACATAAATTTGCTCTTACAGACCCTCCTAGATACTCCTGACAGGTGAATACACACATAACAAATGACATTACAATTAACAAAGCAACTACCTGTTAGTAGAAAATGGCTGGATAGGTTCCCCATAACTCCATAGAGAACATGGCGGGGATAGAGAGACTCACTATATTGCTCTCGAAAGTTGTCATTAATCAAATTATTAATATTGAGGATAAATTTTGACTTGCCTGGCTATCTGATTCACTAGATGCGCCTCTCGGCTCACGGGAAGGGAGACTAATTGGGCTATCTATGTAGCTCCGTGCCACGAGTGCTATAATTCCTATGCACAGGAGATTTTTAATTAGACCTGTTGACAGCTCTGGCAGTTTTAGTTGCTGCTTTTCCATTGTACGGGTAGAAACTTCCTCTGTATTCACAGTCTCCTCCCGTCTTAGGAAGCTGATCATTAAAGATCAGATTGGTAGATTCCTCTGAAACATAAAAGATAATAAAATAAATGCAATATTGTTTTTAGTTTTTTTTATATTCTACACATTTTGTATATTTTTAAGTGTAGTTCTCCAAAAGAAGGGATTGCTAATACAGAACTACATTGTGTTGTAAATGGAAAAAAATCCCTTTAGTACTACTGATCAAAGTATATATACTTGACAAAAAACATTATCTTTGTTTTGTGTGTATATTGTACATTTATAGGCTACTGATACAAGAAATAATTGTGTCATGTGGGATGAAATTATTATAGCAGCTATAATTACTATATTGAAACACAATTAATTATTATTAATAATAATAATCATTAATTATTATCACTAAAACTAAATCTAAGGTCAATGTGCAATTTACAAAAAAAAATCCCTATTTTATTATCTTATTGTATTGCATTTTCAGTGAAAAATGACCGTATTTAAAAAATTCTAAAAGTTTTTCAAAATGTTCTTAAAAGATCTTTACAGTGATGTAGTCTAAGTTGTACTCAATTAAGGGATCATTTCAATAACATTCTATTAGCAATATACAGCCATTTGCTTACAACATAAGCAGCTAAATATATCAGGAAAATGATGTGTATAGTAGTGTACAAAATCCTGATTTATGGAAATATTAAATAGTAATGCAAATTATGATTTTTAAAATGTCTTTATTTATTTATGTATTTATTTCTGTTCCTGACCAGTTTCCCAGAATGCAGTGCAATAGCTATATTTCTCAGAATATTGAGCAGGAGATAATTGTTTTAACTTGTGCTGTGGTGCAGATGGGTTCGTTGTTATTATACATCAGTAATAATGTCATGCCTACCATTGAATCTTTGCCAACCACTATTGAGCCTTTGATGGTGCATGCACATAATCTAAACACATGCATTTAATATATTCTTTTTCACATGCAGTTGCACCTGCACTAATGGAAAGAGTTGTTAAACTGAACATGCATGACTCATATAGCACGCATGCCTTACTCTTTTTGCAATGTGTATAGGTGTGGATAAGGTTTGATACGTAATGGTAATCTAATGGTAATCATTGTGGACCTAATTATATATACCTGAGTTTTAGTAAATCACATAAAAACGTGGGTTGAGATAAAATGTGATGTACTGCGGTAGATCGCGGCTTTATTGCACGTCCTGTTAGTAAAGTTTCCCCATAGCATAAGGTAATTATTTTAAAAGAAGTATGGACTACAAGATTGCAAAAAGTTTTTACTGTATATAGTGATTTCCAAACTAGTGTATATTTACATTACTACAAGCTGGTATTTGTGTTATTTGTACACAATTTTAAAGCACCTAACATTTTAAGTGTCCACAGAGGACACATATTCTTGAAATCAAATGCACTATTTACTAGTGTAAGATCATTTCATATCTCTGTCTCTCGCAAATGTGATCTTAGCGAGATTTGCGTACTACAATTCCTCTTTACGTTCCTCGCGTCTAACTTTGTGTAATGAGGCCGAGATTAGGCTATTTGGAGCTATGTTGAACCCTGTGCACGTAATCCTTTGATCTTTCATCAAAGTGCCACGTGTTCACTCGCAGGCAAGCACGTAACACGCAAATGGCCAACGTGTGTTTGAGAGCACCCGCAAAGGGGGTTACGTATAATACGTAGCACTTGTGCTGGAAATAACATCACACTACTGTACTTTTGTTAAAAGTGAAAGTGATGATATGTCTTAGAATTAATAGCACAACATTGTCAATCCTGCAAATCGGCCCCGAAAAATACTTTATTTTATGAATATTTCATGTGTCATATCGACCCCTGCAAAATAACTCTAGCAGCAGCAATTTTATTCAGTTTTTATATTATGTATTGTTGATTTCATTTTTTTCAATACATTAATAGATTTTACTTATTGGAGTACCATTGTCTCAATAGAATAAATGTTTTCTACCTATATTTAGTCGGTTATACTGGTATGGATATATAAGTGTTCTTTCTCTTCAGTTTTCTTTTTTTTGTGCAAGTTAATATAGAGTTCTGCAATGTTATAAAAGCACTTAGCTTGTCATCAAGAACAACTTGATAATTGTGAACTGTCCTATATGTGAACATTAATCAGATTATCATTAGCCGTATGAAATGTTTGCAGCATTCAGACATATTTAGACTCTCCAGTTAATAACACCCACTTAAGTTACGTGTTTCTGTCTGAATTCCACTACAGATTTATTTTTCTCTCTGTCCTGCTCATTTTCAATGCACAATAGTTTAAAGAAAAGCTTTAAGACCTATATTTACAACATAATCTTTTTTTAAAACACTTGGTAATGAGCAAGTTTTTAGAATGTACAAAAATACAAAGGGGATTTACTAAGCATGTGAAGTTCATCTCATGTTATTTCATGATTTACCATATACTAGTAAAACAACCCTTCTCATGTTATCTCCGCTCTTCTCATCACATCTCAGTGGGTGAAAAAGTGGGTCATATGAGGATATATTATTCCAAGCATAATCAGGAAATTCGGGTTTAGTGAATCTAGGCCAAAACTTTTTATGTTAAAAACTTAGATTATAAATAATAAATGTGTTTTAACTCCAGTGCTTATTTAGCCAGAACACCTTTTATTCGAAGTTATTAACTTCATACAATGTCAGCTTTTGAGCACCAGGCCCCAGAAGAACACATTAGTATGAATTGCTCTTCCTGTAGGCCTAGATTCATTAGCCTATTTCCTTCCTGAACAGGGTAGCTGTTGCAAAACCTTAATATTAAGTGTTTCCTCTGGGAATATGTGTAATTACTTATCCAAGAATAAATCCAAACGCTGTTTTAGAAGATAGGCACAATTGTTTTTTTATAATTTCAGATCTATTAATGTCTAAGAAGTCTGTTCTCTCCACACAAATGCTTAACATCTAAAGTAAAAAACTACAATAAGACTAAACAAAACTTAAAATAAATAGTAGGCATATATTAGAAGCAGGAGAGAGTAGAAACTTGGTATATTATTACAAAACATGTAAAACTAAGCAAACATGTAAGAAAACTGAATTAAAAACTGTTAAGATCTTTGGTTACACTGGCAGAGGAATTGGCAGAAAAAGCAAAGTGCCGGCATCATTCAATATATCCTCACCTAGAATATTATGTCTAGTTTAGGTGACTGTATCTCCAAAGGATGTAAATGATTTACAAGATGGTGACTAAAAAACAAAATGTATAAATAAAGACTTTATGACCTAACATGTATAGATTAGAGAGCAGAGGGATGACATTATAGAAACCATCAATTACATTAAGGGACCTAATTTCTGAAAACAAAGAATTCAACAAAAATATGTCAAAAATAAGCAAACTAAAGTTAAAGGTAAAATAAATTATAAGGTATGCAGAAATACAAATAAAGTACAAAGCAATAATGTAACAGACAAGTTGGAGCAGCAGACGCCATGTCTCTACTTCAAAGAGCTTACTATCTAGAATATGTGTGGATGGGGATGAGTGACAGGAGGGTAACAGATGTGTGATGGCAGTGATCAAGGCAATAGACTGTTTGATATAAGGTGTGTATTTAAGCTTCATTAAATAGATTCATTTTTAGTTTGACAGAGTAGGTGCAGCTTGAGAGCGGTCCTTAAGGACGGAGTGAAAGAACATAACAGGAGACGAGGAAAGATTCAGGTCATTTGCAGAGATTAACAGATATTAAAGTCTTTACATGTTAACTTTGTGGAGACTATGGCAAAGTAGTGCTGCAGACTCTGATCACTGAGTGAGGTATATAAATTTAGCAGAAACATATGAATGAGTACATTTGCATTTTTATTTTGTCTTCTGTGCGAAAACTGTATATTTTTTTAGGCAAAGGTAACTTGATTTATTTATTGAGGGCAGAGTCCAATATTACCCCAATAAAGCAGGCCTGAGGGAGGGATGAAGGCATTGTGAGGGATATTTGAAGAATGGGAGCTGTAGCAGAAGTGGAGGATTAGTGGTTGTATGGTTGTATGAATTGAGTTTGAATTGAAGGGAAGATGTCCGGGAGCAGTGGTGGAGCTAGATAGTGAATGGGGAGAGAGAAGAGGGAGATAAAAGGAGGAGAAAGGAGGAGGAGAATAAGTAGAGAAAGGGTTGATTAAAGGAAAGAGATGAGGGAGAAAAAGAAAGAAAAGGGACAGAGAGAGAAGTGGGAGAGATGAGTGGGAAAAGGAGGGAAGCAGACATGAGGGGGAGAAAAGATGGAGATGGAGAAGGAGGGAGAGATAGGAGAAAAGTAATGGAATATAGAGGAGGGAAGAGAAAAAAGGGGAGTGATAGAATCAAAGAGTGAAACAGAAAAAAGGTGAGGGAGAAGAGTGGAATTAGGGGACAATAGGGAGAGGAAGATTAAGAAGAGAGGGGGGAGCAGGGCGGAGTGAAGGGGAGAGAAAAAAAGTGAGATATAAGGAAAGATGGGGAAAAGAGAGAAGGAGAGAAGGAAAGGGTGGGAAGGAGAGGGTAGAAACGGGAGGAAAAGAGAGGGGAGAGACAGGAGTGTAGACTGAGGAGGGGAGAAACAGACAAAATTAAGAGGGAGAGCAAAGTGGGAGAAAATGGGAAGAGACAAAAGAAGAAGAAAGAACAGAGGAAGAGTGACTATAAAGCCATAGGGGGAAAAGGGGGGTGGGTGGGTAGCTCCAGGTGGGAGGCTTTTGGGAACTACCGGGGAAAGGACTGTCTGGGGACAAGGAGGGTTGCTGGAGATCTGCGTGGGGCCAGAGAGACCTAGGAGGGATGAAAGGGCCAGGCTACTTGAGGACTGAATGTGCGAGAGAAGGCAGATGGATCACCAGGGGCCAGGGCCATAGGAGGGTAAAGCAAGACCAGGAGGGGCCGCGAGAGCCCCCTGGAGGTGAGGGCTTTACTGTAACTGCACCAGTTGCACCGGTGTTCGCTCTGTCGCTGTCCAAGAGAATATGCTTGATAGGCAGTTTGTGATGTGTGCTAGAAAATAGGGGGATGTGCAGCTGAAAGATAGATCCGAGTGTCATCAGCATATAGATGATAATGAAATCTAAAATGTTGTATTAGGATGCCAAGGAAGCATTTGTAGATCAAGATCAGCAGTTGGCCTGGAATTTAACTTTGGGCTGCTCGAAAACTTTGAAATAGTGAAAAAGATGTGCCAATTTGCAAGGTAGGATGTGAAACATGATACAGCTGTGTACGGATACCAATGGAGTGCAGGGTATATCTGCTTCTACATTAGCAACATGTTTATTGCAATGATTTAGCCATGGCTAGGAATTGTTCCAGTATGCATGTTGTACAGGTTTGTACACATACATACACAATATAATAGTCAAATACAGCTTTTCAGTCAGTGCTTTAAGTGAAGCTATATCTACATGTATAATGTAAATAGATTTACCTTGCTGCAGTCTGACGAAGAAGAGTACTGCACATTCCCAAATATACGTCACAAAAAAAGTACACGCTCAAAACAAAGAAAATGCAATAAATTAAAGCACATAATAGAAAAGCTATGAGTAGTATATGCTCCCATACATTAACTATTAATTTGTTATGATGTCAAAATTATCTGTCTGTAATATAAAGGAATCAATCTAATTAACAAAACGTGTGGTATTCACTCCGTTGTAAATATGTGGGAATGGAGAAATAGTATCACACAATCAGATGATGCTCTAGATGCTCAGGGATCTGAAAACTGTAGGGCAGATCCATGGAGGGTGCATAGGCTTTGAAAGGGTCCTAGAGGTAGAAGAGTGTGAGCTAGCCATTTATATTACTTTTTAGAAGGAGAAGAGTGATAAATAAAAATGTGGATAGTAAGAGAGGGGGAACAGGTGTCAGAAGAAAGAATGTCTGAAAAAATGATAGAGATTCTTCTTTTTTTTCTGGTGTGGGAGGGCAGTAGGCAGAACAAGAAGAACACAACTGCTTTCATTGATAAAAAGGAAGCAGATAACCCCACCTCCCTGCATTACAGTGAGAACGGAGACCTGCACATAACTGTATATTACAGCTTTTAGCAATAATAATATATTGTTGATTCACAAGTGACACAGAAAGTTCTTTGATCTATTTAAAGCTTAAATATAGTTGAACAAAAGCATAACTACAAATCCCAGAATCCTCTGCAAAGAGATCACGGAGTCATCACCTGAGGGTTTTGCTCTATTCCCAGGAAGTGTATGTCCAGTTGAAATATTGAGTCTCTGTGTTAAACCTTGAACAGTTCTTGGATATGGCCATTTATAATATGTGCAGTAGTAACCTGTGACACTGATGTCAGATAGGCTGGTTATGAGAGATAAATAAAAGCATGTTGAAGTGTAAAAAACATAAGTAAAGTACGTCTCTTTTCGCCTAAATTGCTCTATCATGAACACAGAGGTGGACATGCCGGTGTTGCAGATGGTGCAATGCACCAGGGCCCTCCTCCAGGGGGCCGTGAGAGCAGAAAGAGGGGACTGTCTGGGGTCATAGAAGGTTGAGGGAGATTTCCTGTGGGAAGGGAAGGGGGCGCCCAACCTGCGACAGCCCTCCTGGGCCCTCCCCATGAGCCCTAGCTGGGCCTTCTTGGCCACACACCCTGGAGCATTTCTGCTGAAGCTCCAAGAAGTGGCAGTGTGGAGCAGTTCAGCACTCTGGGGATGTGTATCAGGGAAAAAAGTGTTAGAGCAAAATACAGCAAGACTGGTTCTGTGAGGGAGGCATAAGAGATAGGTATGGGTGCTATGTGAGGTGGGTGCTGAGAATGAATGGTTGCCGACAAGGATTGGGTGCTATATAGGAATGGATGCTAAGAGGAGTGGGTGTTGTGTGGGTGTGGATGTTGAGAGAGACTGGATAATATGTGAAGATTACTACTGAGAGGGACTATCTGCTATGTAGAAATAGTGTATTAATATATTTGAATATGTATGTATGTATACAGGTAGTCCCTAGGTTAAGGACAAGATTCTGAGAATGTCTTTAAGTAAGATTTGTATGGAAGTCAGATCCCTAATGAATAATAATAATAATAACAGCACTACAATGGCTCATATGTGGTAATAATACAGTGTAACACCGTAATAATAAACATATTAATAATAACAATAATACCCCTGTATTGTAATAATAATTTACAGAAACCATTGCGCTCTCTCTTTTAATTCAAATAAAAAGAACATAAAAAAAACAAACAGCTCTGGGAACCCCTTCTTAAGTAGGGGTCATCTATAAATATTTAAGTATGTATATATATATATATATATATATATATATATATATATATATAGTCACGGTTAAGAATCTGGGTTTGTGGGAGGGGCCCTCTCCCACTCTGCCTCTTCCCGTGGGAAGGGCCTTCAGCCTTTATAAGCACTTCCTGTCCACATCTCTTGCTTAGTTTATTCCTGAGCCCGAGCCTGCAGGTTGTTTCTCTGCGATCTCTTGTTTTTCAGCTTTCCATGCCTCTTATCTCAAGCTCCAGTTGCTTTTTTGGCCCTTTTCCTAACGTCATCAAAGGTAAGCTGTCAACTCCTTCTAACCTATGGAAGTCCAAGGTTCAGCTTTTGCTTTTCATGCTTAAATTTGGCCTAATCTACTAAGTTTCTCGACTTTCCTATACCTTCTTGGGTGGGTTTGGACCTGAATTCTCCAAGTTGTGTCCCTTGTCCATGTCCAAGGCTACGCCTTTTAGGCTTTGTTAAGTCTGCTTCTCAAATGTTGGCCCAAGTTCTTTACTTTCCTGTACCTTGTCAGGTGAGTTTTGACCTAAATTGGCAAAGTTACGTCCCTCGTCCATGGCCAAAGCCTCCTTTATAGATTTTGGCCCAAGCCTGCTAACCATCAACCTTTCTCCAGCTTTCCATAAGTCTTAAACCAGCCTCGCAAGCTTACCTCGTTCACTGTTTCTTTACAAACCTACCAAACATTCGCAGGCTTACCTCGTTTACGCTTTCCATACGAACCAAACAAGGCTTCACAGGCTTACGGCGTTCACGCTCTCATGCGATGCGTATCAGCCTTCATAGGCATTACCTCGTTCATGCTTTCCATAAGTCCCAAACCAGCCTTTGCAGGCTCACTTCTATCACACTTTCAAAAGTCCTCACAAGTCTTAATGCTACATCAGTCCTTTGCCAGACCTCAACTCGATCATGCTTTCGTGGCCTCCCTTCCCTCTCTCCTCACCATCAACTAGCCTTTGGCCCTTTCAGCAGGCCAGTTAGGGCATAGCAATTGGCCACACCTCAGCTACACAAGGAGAGGGGCCGGACCACAAATTTACGTCCAGCTTGTTTCCCTGGGGTAGTGGGGGGACCCTCTCCCAAATGTCTGGGAGAGCATTCCCATTGCTGGAGAGTAATGGTTCGTCGCACTTGATCGTTGGGAGAGGGACCCGACCTTAAATATATATATATATATATATATATATAAATAATCTGTAGTGTAGGGGCCTTCTATCTTACCCCACCATAGAAGAACTTAACTAAAGTGGATCATTACAACTAATTACTCAATCAAAGCGCTCAATACAACAAACTAATTAAACACTCTACATTAAAGCAACATGACACATGATTGGCATTTAGACAGATGTGCTGTCACTACTTTGTTGCCATCTCCCACTCTGCAACACTGTGCTTGGGTCACGTGGTATCACTTTGGACGTACACAGTTACCTCTGCTGCACGTGCAATAACCTTATTCCATCTCCCCCTCTCTGCAGTTCCTCTCACTATTCTAACATCGATCAACCCAGGCTGTCACTGTGAGTTTCTAACACTGTACCTTAATTCATGGCTATGAACCACTACAGTTCAAGAACAAAAAGACACTTGTTTGACAAGTTTGTACCAAACTAACAACATTAGCAGCTATGTGAGCCCTGGACATAAAACATTTTTTTAGAAAATCTGATTTTTTTAACTCTCTATTTATTAGTATAGGAATCCATTTTGTGTATGTAACATCACTTACTCTGAGCTGAATCATGAGGCAATTGGATAAAACTGAAATTGACATACATACAGTACTAATATAAGTACCCATTTTAGTATTTTGAAGCATGTCTTCTCTTTCTTCCATATGCTTACCTCTCTTATTTATCTCATCCCAGGTACACAAATATAGTACCTAGAAACAAATAAAGCAAACAAAGGGTTAATTCAGATTTAATTACATCATCATACTTAGCTAAATGTCCTTTAAGTCCCTGCGCACTACATTCCGTTTTACCCTCCGTAGAAGCCTTTACTAGAAACATCAGGCTGTCTTGTCTGGCGTCCTCTTGCGGGTGACAGCAGACAATTAGTGCTGCACTGGTACGGCACTGTCCGTAGATACTCAGTGTTCAGCACTGAGGGGAAATTAGTGTATGGACTGGATATAGCAGGGTGTAGGGACTCAGTGATTATCCACTTACTATACTGGAGTCTAGAGGAGAATTGGCGGATCTTTCAAACCGCCAAACCAGCGAAGAACTCTATATACTTTTTGATAGAAATCTTTACTGGATGCATGTGTGAAATGATAATACAAATAAATAAGGATAATTCACTTAATTTACCTAATTAGCAAGCCAATGGTCATTGCATAATTATAAGGATATTTTGGGTTAAGAAATTTGTATAATTGATCTAGAGATAAGATCCCCTGTATTCCCAGCACAAGTTGCTGGTACAAGTAAAATGTGACCACACTTTTGATAGTATGAGATTTTAGAAGATATTCCAGACCTTGATTGCTGGTATTTTGGCTAATGCATAGAAGGGGCCCCACACTAAACAGTGCTCATTTGCATGAAGAGCATTGCATCAGCAGAGTTTCTGATTTTGTACTAGACCCTCTATACATAAAAAGTCCACATATAATTATTAGACCCTACTGTTGAGTCCATCCGCATATATTCCTCAGGCAATAGTACCCAGTGCTTTACTATAGCTTGTAATGTATAAAGTTTTAATTGTCATTTTTAATAACATTTATAAAAATGAAATGTATAAAAAGCACAAGCATAATTTTTATCTTGTTGGTGGGCCATTCTCCCGTCAACAATTATTGTTTGCATTGTATATCATTTAAGGAATACTAACTAGTATTGAAAAAGTATATCCTTTTATTTTGAGATTGATGATTTTGTTACCTTGTTGGCATGTAAAATGGATGCAATTGTCTGATAATTAGAGCATGTTTTTGTATTGCCTTTTTGGGATTGGGATGTAGATTTACATTTTCTAGTTTTTTGGCCACTGTTGACTTCTCCAAATGTGTTGGCATAAGGTAAGCAACACTTTCACAGCATCGTCTTGTAAGATTTTTTAATAGTTCAGCTGGCATTCCATAAACTCCTCCAGCCTTGTTAACAGCAAGTCATCATTGCTGTTAAAATCCTGCCACCTTTCTTGATCTGATCTTCTTCTGTTAAGTCCCTACCATTTTTGTCTTTTATCACGCTCACTTTGTCATGAAAGGTGCCTTTGAGATCCCCAATTTTCTAGAAGAGATCTCTTGATTTACCCATTCTGTAATCTTCTTCCATCTCGTTGTAGAATTCCTCCTTGTCTCTTCTTGCTATTATTTGGAATGTTGCATTCAGTTGGACAAATCTTTTCTCATCTCCACTACCTTTCACTTTCCTGAGCTACTTTCAAAGCCTCATCAGACAGACAGTTCGACTTCTTACTTTTCTTTCTTTTAGGGATATTCTTTGTTGCTCTGTTTCCTGGATAATGCTGCAAAATTCAGTCTACATTTCTTCAGGCATTAGTCCCTTAAATCTATTATTTACCTCCACTGCATATTCACAAGGGATATTATGTATTTCATATCTACTTGGTCTGATGGTTTTCCCTCTTTTCTTCTTTATTTCTGAACTTTGCAATAAGAAGCTCATGGTCCGAGCATCAGTCAGCTCTGGTCTTGTTTTTGCTGACTGTATAGAGCTCCTCTATCTTTGGCCGCAAAGTATATAGTCAATCTGATTTCTATATTGTCCTTCTGGTGATGTCCATGTGTAGAGTGGTCTCGAAGGCTATTGGTAGATTGAGTTTGCTTCAATCAGAGAGTTATCTTGGGATAATTCTACTGCTTCATTTTTTACTCCTAGGCCAAACTTGCCAGGTATTCCAGGTGTCTTTTGGTTCCCTACATTAGCATGCCAATCTCTTATGATAATAGTAACATACAGCCTTATTAAATTGCAATTCGGCAAATTTAAAAGAGCTCTATTTAAGCACACAGCATATTTTTTTACAGAAGTTTTTTTTTTTTCATTCTTTTTTATTGTTGAAGACACAGTAAAATTATCACATTGCTTTTAGTAAAAGGATAAGGAACAGAACAACAAGGCAGTTAAATCATACAGTTACACGGTTCCCCAACATCTTAACCAAGATACTGTCAGCATTTTTCTTAGTTTTCTGACTGAAATGTTGTAACATTATTATATTATGCCCTGTTTATCCCTCTATATCTTCAAACATGGCATTTTATAAAAAAAATTGTTATCGTCTGTTTCTTGTCAAGAGACAAGAACATATAAACTGGAGAATATAAACATCAACTTTGTTAAAGAAAGGAAATAACAAACAAAAAAAGAAAAAACAGGGGAGGGAAAAGGGTAGTGTTTACCTGTTGTACTCCTCCAACCCACATTGGCTGGGATTCATAGGTATAAGTGGACCTCCGGGCTCCCCCCGACCGCCATCCCCGAGCGAGAGCCTCGGTCCCCTCCGTCCCAGTCACGTGCCTATCTTAATGCTAGCCACGGAGTCCAGATATTCTGAAATAGGGGGACCGTGTTCTGTAGGACATGGGACAGTCTCTCATTTACCATTACATAATTTATTTTTAATTTGATCTCTTTGGCGATCAATGTTGCCACTTTCCAGTTTTTTGCTATGCAGCTTTTGGTAGCGAGAGCCATGAATTGCCATAGTTTGTTTTGTTTTTTTGAGAGACTGGGCCCATGAACCCCCAGAGTCCCTGTCACCTGCGAGAATAGGTCAGTCATCTCCCTCCATACTTTTTGTACTACCTGGCACGTCCACCATATATGCAGAAAATCTCCCCTGAGTTTACATCCTCTAAAGCAGTCCTCGCTAAGACTATTGTTAAGTCTGGACATCCGATATGGAGTATAATATGTCCTATGCAAAACTTTAACTGAGGTCTCCAGTAGGCTATATGTGTATGATCCTTTTGTTAGGTTGATGCAAATTTCTCTCCAGGTTGCTCTGTCTAGCTCCCTACCTAGGTCTTTCTCCCATTGCAGCATATATTTTGGCTTCTGTATGTTCTGAGAATCATTCAGAAATTAATATAGAGACCCCAGGAGGCCTTTGATAAAGGGAAGTTTTGCACATATAGTCGACCACCAGGAGTGTTTCGGGGGTTCCGTATACCCGGGCTAGTGAGGATATCCAGTGTCTAATTTTTCTGTAGTTCCAGAGTTCACTTTCTGGTATGTGGTATTTGGTAATAAGGGACATATGGGATAATAGAGCATCGTCTGAAATCCAGATTCCTGCTCTTCCCAGGGGACTGCCTAGCCACCACTGTCTAGAGGTGGGGCTAAACTCCGTCCCAAATCCCGGGAAGGATCTGACTGACAACAATGGTGACAGGAGGGGAGCCAGACCACCGACCTGCCAGGACCTAGCACAAGCCGCCAGAGTTGATGATATTATGGGGTTGGGGTATCGCTGCCTAGCGCCCGACGGGGGCACGTCCCAGACTATAGTGTCCCACGAGTGGGGTCTCATTTGCCAGTTTTCCACAAAGGTCCATAGCGGTTTTTACAGAAGTTTTTAGTTAGTGAAGACCTTGCTTTTGGATAGAAGTTCACTAACTAAAAACTTCTGTAAAAAAAATATGCTATGTGCTTAAATAGAGCCCTTTTAAATTGACGTGGACACTGTGATGGTAATAGGTTGCCTTGAATTTGAATTTAAATCATTCTATCATTTATTGAGTTGTAACCGAGCATGGCTTTGGCCACCCTTTGAATGACTATGAGGGTTACTCCATTTCTTCTGAGGGATTCTTGACCACAGTAGAATATCTCATGGTTGTCTGATGTGAAATATCCCATTCTAGTTAATTTACATTCACTGATTCCCAGGATATTAATGTTTAACCTTCTCATCTCATTCTTGACCACGTCCAGTTTGCCTTAGTGCATAGTTCTAGCATTCCAGTTTCATATGCTGAATTGTTCTTTCCCCCTTCTTGTGATTATTTATTACATAATTATTGTACTGTGTAATGTGTTCTATAATCAGAACTTCACAGTTTTAATGAGACCCACGCTGTTGCTGTAATAGTGTTTGCATACGAGAGCAGCACTTTTATTGAACTTAACCTCTTTTGGGCAGTCAGTTTAACTCAAAGGTATACGAAAGTGAGGTGGGTTATGAATGCATCTTGTAGAATGCAAACATTTTTTGCAGAAAACACAAAAATGTGCTGGGGTTGATGTAGACACCCCCAGCAACTGAGATTTGCATATTGGATATCTCATTTTTAATGAGATATCCAATATGCAGCACATGCGCATGCTGATTGGCTAAAGGAAAGCAAAGTGCCTGATATCATGTGACTTGCCACAGCAGACTACAGGTGCTAACTGAGCATGCCTGAACAATCCCCAGGCCAAAAAGAAACAATATAAGTTATGTTAATTACCCCTGGGAATTTCAAGGGGTGTCAACATTGAGAGAAAACTCTTTGCAAATGCAAGAAATTCAGCAATCTTCAGCCTAATGGTTTAACTGTTTACTTTGGAATTTTTTCATGAATTTTTTTTTTAGACACTATCAATTCTCCTCTATCAGATGCATTAATAACCCAGCTCACTTTCATATACCTTTAACCACAGTAAATTATCATTAGCTAAAACTATTGTTGTATTTCTACTGTTAAAGGACAAATGCAGCCCTAAATTGAAAAAAAAAAAAACACTTTTAAAGACCTACACATGAAAATAAAAAAAATAAAAACATTTTTTGGATTGTAAAATAAATCATACAGCCTTCAATTTATTACCTTTTTTATACGGTTATGCTGCAGTGGTATCCACCATTTTGGTTACTGCTGATTAACTTCATGAAGTAGGAGGAGATTGTGATTGCACAGAAAGCTTCTATTTGGTTAATAAATATGTGGCTGAGAAGACTGCCAGTGAGTTTAAAGGGACATTGAAAGATTTATTTTTTGTTGCAATCCAAAAAAGGCTATTTGATAATGTGTTACAGTGTGTTTTCTTTTTCTCAAATAAAGATCTCAGAATACAATCACTTATTCTGGAGCTGATCTTGGGGGGGGGGGGATTTTCCTAATTAGTCATAATTAGTTTACAAAGATATGTCCTCCTGAGACAATCGCCTTGAAACCACTTCCTGTTTATTGTTTTAATGTTTTTTCTTTTAAGTGATTTTAGTTTTTAAATAGCATAGCCATATACATTACATATATAGGTTTTTAGAGATAGATAGATAGATGAGACTTGTTTAAGGACTATTTTATTTGTAGTGTAGTGCGGGACACAATAATTAATGTTGGAGTTGCTATATTGCGTTATGTTAACACTAATAATGTTATCTTGTAACTAACAGAGATACACTTTCTGTCATTATGTTAGTGGGCCAACAAAGGGTTAAACCCAAGGTTTCTGCAAGAATTTATATGGCCCCTCAGAGTGGCCAGGCATCTACTCCCTGGCCTCAGATATTCATATATATTCAAGGGATTCACTTCACCTAACAGCAAAACACAGGCCTAAGATATGATGTGACCTGGCCAGATAACCCACAGGCTCTGGTGTATCTGGGATGGGAGGGGGCATTAGGGCCTAGTGACATGGTTAGGA
Source organism: Discoglossus pictus (assembly GCA_027410445.1). Taxonomy (NCBI): domain Eukaryota; kingdom Metazoa; phylum Chordata; class Amphibia; order Anura; family Alytidae; genus Discoglossus; species Discoglossus pictus. Next base: position 237,471,488 of record CM050163.1, read on the forward strand.
GGTCACACTAAGGATTCAGATCCCCTCTTACAGGGTGTAGAATTAGGAGGGGGTGTGGGGAAATCTTTTTGTGTAAGAATAGTACAGTTGCCAGTCTGCTGTCTGCATTAACTAAGGGTGCATGTGTCTGATGTTTCTGCTTCTCCATGAATGATGTCCTGATCTGAATTGCTAGGTGCTGAGTTTAATATAAAGTCACAACCTGCAGATTGTTCCTGTAAGCTAACACAGGATAATTAAGGGTGTACTGAACCCCTTTGTCTCTGGGTTAAGATACAGTGGATATAAAAAAAACTACACACCCCTGTTAAAATGTCAGGTTTCTGTGCTGTAAAAAAACGAGACAAAGATAAATAATTTCAAAACTTTTTCCACCTTTAATGTGACCTATAAACTGTACAACTCAAATGAAAAACAAACTGAAATCTTTTAGGTGGAGGGAAGAAAAAAAAGAAGAAAAATAATGTGGTTGCATAAGTCTGCACACCCTCTTATAACTGGGGATGTAGCTGTGTTCAGAATTAAGCAATCACATTCCAAATCGTGTTAAATAGGAGTCAGCATACACCTGCCATCATTTAAAGTGCTTCTGATTAACCCCAAATAAAGTTCAGCTGCTCTAGTTGGTCTTTCCTGAAATTTTCTAAGTCGCATCCCACAGCAAAAGTCATGGTCCACAGAGAGCTTCCAAAGCATCAGAGGGATCTCATTGTTAAAAGGTATCAGTCAGGAGAAGGGTACAAAATAATTTCCAAGGCATCATCAAATGGACAGTCATCATCAAATGGAGAAAATATGGCACAACAGTGACACTACCAAGAACTGGAGCTCCATCCAAAATTGATGAAAAGACGAGAAGAAAACTGGTCTGGGAGGCTACCAAGAGGCCTACAGCAACATTAAAGGAGCTGCAGGAATATCTGGCAAGTACTGGCTGTGTGGGACATGTGACAACAATCTCCTGTATTCTTCATATGTCTGGGCTATGGGGTAGAGTGGCAAGACGAAAGCCCTTTCTTACGAAGAAAAACATCCAAGCCAGGCTACATTTCGCAAAAACACATCTGAAGTCTCCCAAAAGCATGTGGGAAAAGGTGTTATGGTCTGATGAGACCAAGGTTGAACTTTTTGGCCATAATTCCAAAAGATATGTTTGGTGCAAAAACAACACTACACATCACCAAAAGAACACCATACCCACAGTGAAGCATGGTGGTGGCAGCATCATGCCTTGGGGCTGTTTTTCTTCAGCTGGAACTGGGGCCTTAGTTAAGATATTACGAACAGTTTCAAATACCAGTCAATATTGGCACAAAACCTTCAGGCTTCTGCTAGAAAGCTGAACATGAAGAGGAACTTCATCTTTCAGCATGACAACTACCCAAAGCATACATCCAAATCAACAAAGGAATGGCTTCACCATAAGAAGATTAAAGTTTTGGAATGGCCCAGCCAAAGCCTAGACCTGAATCCGAAAATCTGTGGGGTGATATGAAGAGGGCTGTGCACAGGAGATGCCCTCACAATCTGACAGATTTGCAGTGTTTTTGCAAAGAAGAGTGGGCAAATCTTGCCAAGTCAAAATGTGCCATACCCAAAAAGATTGAGTGCTGTAATGAAATCAAAAGGTGCTTTAACAAAGTATTAGTTTAAGGGTGTGCATACTTATGCAAACATATTATTTTATTTTTATATTTTTTCTTCCCTCTACCTAAAAGATTTCAGTTTGTTTTTCAATTGAGTTGTACAGTTTATAGATCACATTAAAGGTGGAAAAAGTTCTATGATTTGAATGATAAAAACGATTTATCTTTGTCTCATTTTTTTACAGCACAGAAACCTGACATTTTAACACAGGTGTGTAGACTTTTTATATCCACTGTAGATAGACAGATAGATAGATAGATAGAAAACAGTTATGTCAGTATATAACAAACTAACAATATTAGCAGGTATTCAAGATAGGAACATAACAAATTATTGTATAGAAAAAAAATGTTTTAGGTGACTCTGATTGTGTAATGGGGGATTCCATCTTACTCCTAGTATGTTTGTAGCTTGAGTGGAAAGGTTATCTTATAGGGGCCATACTCTCACTTCTATTTGTGAAGGATATTTTCAACAGAAGTGTAAACAGTTTATATACTCTTTCTGGGTTTCTAATCCTTTTATGGACAAAGTGTCCCTCATGTCACTCATCATTAAAGAAAAATGTCACTCATCATTAAAGAAAAACTGAGTAGTTAGCATTTAAAGACTATAATTATTTATTTTAAACTGTGTAAAACATCAAGTCAAATTCTTCAAAAGAGCACACTATGAATATGATATTTTGGTGGGTAAACCTAGAACCAATAGAAACAGGGAAGAGTTAGGGTGGGTTATGCCACATCTAGATATGTTTATTTTCTAGCAATATTTCAGGTTTACAAATAAATCATTATTTCTTCAAAAAAAATACAATATAATGAATTCATGCGTTTAAGTCTTAAGAAAAGGATGGAGTTTCCACTGCAGATAGCTATGAGATTATATTATCAAGACTAGACCAACAGTTATTTAGTACAACAGTTGGTTAACCACTAAATAAACATAAATACACTGTAATAGACAAATAAAACTGAAATCCAGCAGTAATCCATAAGTTATTTATTAAATGTGTTAAATTCACTGGGTAAAGAATACCCATTGCTGTGTTTGTTTCAATATGTAACTTCTTTGGAATGTGCAATCTTTTCACATTTATTTTTACCAATGTGGTTTATTTTCCTTGCTATAAAGGAAGTTAAGATTCATAATGATGTTTTTTTCTGAGTAACTAAGGGGAATTCCAAAATACAGTTACATGGCAATCCTTGATGGAAACGAAACGCATGTTACATCTTCTCAGCTAGTGGATCTGTAAAATTGAATTTATAGATATATCTAGACGAATGGGGGGCAACAGGTGGCCCAGGGGTTGCATGTAGCCCTCAGGCACCTGCCATGCACCCCAGCCTGTTCTCAAGTATGGGAGAGCATACTCCTCTTCAACAATATGCAGTCCATTCATTATGCCTCTCTAAATCTGAACATGAAATAAAGTATTGGAGAATGTTGTGCTATTAGTTCTAAGACCTAACATCACTTTCACTCTTAATAAAAGTACAGTATTGCATTTTTATTTGCTTTTTAAGTGCTACGATTTGTCATTAAGCTATTTGCGAGAGTTCCTTGGTACCATTAGCTTGTGGTTAGATATTTGCCATTTGCGGGCTTGACCGAGTGGTTAGCAAGGAGAAGTCAGAGCAATTGAATAGCAATTTGCGATTTTAGCCTTGCGACAGTGAAAGATCAAAAGGCTTGGAGGGCATTAACTTGCGATTTTTACAATGGAGCCCCAACTCAATGGGAGCCCACAATCAGACGCCAATTGAATAGCAAAATAACTTGCTGGCTCCATTTTCGAGCCCGGATCTCCCAAAACCTCAATTAAATGAAGCTCCTAATCTTTTGAAGAACTATTGTTAACAATAGACATTATGAGCCCAATTTAATTGCAAGCCTGCATCTCGCAGGATCCAGGCCGTATGTCCGAAAGCCAACTCCGTAAATCATGCACTGGTCTGTAGCAGTTCAGGTCGGGAATATGATCAATTAAGAAAGACAGTAACCTACCATTTCAAAACAGCCAATAGAAAATAAGACCTCTATCATTATGGCAGTAAAACATGGAGATTACATGTCAATCAATTAGGTTTGTGGTATGATATGCGCGGCACTCACAAACCCTCAAAATACAAAATTATAAAAATGAATGCCAATACTGTTCTAGTCCATATGGGTGGCCTGATATGTATTAACTCATTGATTCCCGAGAGAGATAAAAAACTTAAAAATGAAACATAAAAATAATAATTTTTTTATTGCCAATTTGAGAGCCTTGGAGAATCGCGCAGAAAAAAATGTAATAGCCCAGCTAATCAACCAAAGAGATGGACTCTAAGATCACTGCAGATGGTGACTGCAGCCATAAACTTAAAATACATTTGCTTCTGGGGAGGTAAGCTATGGCAAATATGGACAAGATATTAAATAGCAAAGATATTCATTTTGTTATATTAATTTATATATGTACTTTTAATGTCTGTGACTTTTACTGTATCGCAGCGCCCCGGGCATCAGCTCCTTGAGGGACTTCCCCCAGGCTCCCTCCTACTCCCTTGTCTCTTTCCTTCTCCCTAGTCTCCCCCCCCCCCCCACACACACACACACACTTGCTCTTGTTCCCTAGTCTCTCCCCTCCCTTGTCTCTCTCCCCTAGTATCTCTATCCCCGTCCCCCTTGTTTCTCTCGCCTGTCTCTTACTTCTTTGTACCGGGGCCTGGGTGATGGCTCCTCCCCCTGCCGGCCCCTGCTCTCATGGGACCTGGAAAAGGAAGAGCCGGCAAAGGGAAAGGAGCCATTACCCAAGCTCCTACACAGAGGTAAGACATATGGCAGAGTGGGAGAGAAACAAAGGGGAGGAGGGGGAGAGAGAGGGACAAGCTGGAGAAGGGGGGAAAGAGAGACTAGGGAGGGAGACAGGGAGAGAGAGACAAGGGGAAGGAGAGTGAGACAAGGGGAAGGATGGGGGAGAAACAAGGGGAGAAGGGGTAGAGGGGAGAGTGACAAGAGGGGGAGAGACAAGAGGGAAGGGTAGAGACAAGGGGGGAGAGTGAGAAGAGCTGGACGGAGAAGGGGAGAGACAATGGAGGAGGGTGAGAGGAAAAAGAGGGAGGGAGAGACAAGGGAGATAGAGAGAAGAGTTGGAAGGAGAAGGAGAGACAAGGGAGAAGGGGAAGACAAGGGGGAGGGGAGAGACAAGGGGGAAAGAGAGAGGAGAAGGGGAGAGACAAGGGGGAAGAGACAAGGAGAGAGAGAGAAGGGTGGGAGAGAGAAGGGAGAAGGTTAGAGACAAGGGTAAAGGGAGAGACAAGGGTGGGGTAGACAAGAGGGGAGTGTTAGACAAGGAGGAAAGGGAGAGGCAAGGGGAAAGGGAGAGACAAAGGGGGAAGGGAGAGACAAGGGTGGGGGAGAGACAAGGTGGAGAGGCAGAAGGGATAGAAGAGAGAGGGATGGAGAGAAGGAGGGAGAGGCAGAAGGGAGAGATAGAGAAGAGAGAGAAGGGAGAGGGAGTGAAGGGAGAAGCAAAGAGAGAAGGGATGGAGGGAGAGAGAAATGGTAGGGATAGAGAGAAGGGGGAGAGAAGGAAGAGAGATAAGGGGGAGAGAGAAAAGCGAAAGGCAAAGAGAGAAGGGGAGAAGGAGAGAGCGAGTGAAGGGAGAGGCAGCACATTGGCTCTTATAAGCACAGGCTGAACTTTAGTTCTTACAGATACAGGCTGCACTTTGGTCATGGGTGTAGGAACTGGGGGGGACGAGGGGGGACCAATCCCCCCCCCCCCATATTTTTCAATGTGTGTAGAGAAGCAGTTGTGTGGTATTTTTATACTATGCAATGTCCCCCCAGATTTTCTTTGGCTCCTACAACCATGACTTTAGTCCTTTCAGGCACAGGCTGCACCTTGATCCTTTCAGGCACAGAGTGCTCTTCATTTCCCGGAGAGACAGGATGCGGGGTGTCCACGACAATTTTTCAAAACTAAGTGAAGTGTGTTGAGTACTGAAAACAATGAAAATTGTAGCTGACATGTACAGAGGTACTACTGAATATGAATATATATATATATATATATATATATATATATATATATATATATATATATATTTATATACACATATATAAATGAATGAATAATGTTCGCACCTCCGGGGGGCGGAAAACTCGGGGACAGCCACGGGCTGCAAAAGCTCTCGCTACGCCACTGATGTTACCCATTAGCAGAGAGCAAAAGTATTCACCCCCCTTCGCATTTTTCGTGTTTTGTTTCCTCACAACCTGGAATTAACATGTACTGTTTGAGGATTTGCATAATTTATTTTACAGAACATGCCCACAATTTTGAAGATGTTTTTTTTTTTTTTTCGTATTGTGAAGCAAACAACAAATAGGACAAAATAACAGAAAAAGTCAATGTGTATAACTATTCAATACTTTGCAGAGCCACCTTTTGCGGCAATCATAGCTCCAAGTCGCTTTGGATAAGTCTCTATGAGCTTGCCACATCTTGGGTTTTTGCCCATTCCTCCTTGCAAAACTGCTCCAGCTCCTTCAAGTTGGATGGTTTACGCTTGTGAACAGCAATCTTTAAGTCTGACCACAGATTTTCTATTGGATTGAGGTCTGGGCTTCGACTAGGCCATTCCAACACATTTACATGTTTCCCCTTAAACCACTCAAGTCTTGCTTTAGCAGTGTGTTTGGGGTCATTGTCCTGCTGGAAGGTGAACCTCCGTCCTAGCCTCAAATCACACACAGAGTGGTACAGGTTTTGCTCAAGAATATCTCTGTATTTAGCACTATCCATCTTTCCCTCAACTCTGACCAGTTTCCCAGTACCGGCTGCTGAAAAACATCCCCACAGCATGATGCTGCCACCACCATGTTTCACTGTGGGGATGGTGTTCTTTGGGTGATTTGATGCGTTGGGTTTGCGCCAGACATAGGGTTTTCTTTGATGTCCGAAAAGTTTAATTTTAGTCTCATCAGACCAGAGCACCTTCCTCCATACATTTTGGGAGTCTCCCACATGCCTTTTCACAAACCCAAAACGTGACATTTTGTTTTTTGCTGAAAGTCGTGGCTTTCTTCTGGCCACTCTGCCATAAAGCCCAACTCTATGGAGTGTACGGCTTATTGTCGTCCTATGTACAGATACTCCAGTCTATGCTGTGGAACTCTACAGCTCCTCCAGGGTTACTTTAGGTCTCTGTGCTGCCTCTCTGATTAATGCCCTCCTTGCCCGGTCCGTGGGCGGACGTCTCTTGGCAGGTTTGCTGTTGTGCCATGTTCTTTCCATTTGGTTATGATAGATTTGATGGTGCTCCTGGAGATCATCAAAGATTTGGTTATTTTTTTATAACCTAACCCTGACTTGTACTTCTCGTGTTTGGTTAGGGATGCCTCTTGCTTAGGTGTTGCAGCCTCTGGGGCCTTTCAAAATAGTTGTGTATATGTAATGACAGATCATGTGACACTTAAATTGCACACAGGTGGACATCATTTCACTAATTATGTGACTTTTCTGAAGATAATTGGTTTCACGAGAGCTTTTTATGGGCTTCATAACAAAGGGGGTGAATAAATACGCACATGACAATTTTCTGTTTTATATTTCTAAAAAATAGTTTTATGTATATATTTTTCTCATTTCAATTCAACAACTTAGACTATTGTGTTCTGATCCATCACAGAAAATTCAAAACATTAAACTTAAGGATGACAGCACAGTGGTGCTTTAATAACAAGTACTTAAAATATATTTTAAAAAACTATTTTACAAATAGTTTAAATTACATGCAGAAGGGGTGTCTAGGAAATATTTTTTTACTTTAATGTAAATTATTTGGCTTAAAAACATTTATGCCATTTGCCTGCTATATCTAAATACTTATTAACCTTTTCGATGAACTTTGAAACACCATTTAAAAAAATCATTAGTAGAGATTAATGAAACTAAAAGTGAAATGATTATTTTTACAGTGTTAATAACTTCCCTTTCCTGTATTCTCAAGAAATGCACACAACATCTGAGTGGTTTCCTCGCTCAGTCTGCTCTGACATTCTGCAATGTCATTATGACCTTGAGCAAGACATTTTATGTCTACAGAAGAAACCCATACCACACTACATCATAATGATAATGTGGAACTAGGATGTTATGACAAAATGAAAAGAAACACAGTGTTTAAAGTCCCAAATATGAGCAAATGTTTTGGAAAGTAAAATTTAAAATAAATACAGCAATTGAAAAGTTATAAACTTTTATATACAATTATACTAAGAAGGGAGCCACGCTGATGAGCTTGATTATCTGCTTTGGCAGTGGGGAGTGGACAGGATGCTGATTACGTTTTCCATTATTATGAAAGCTTACACTTCACATTACAGACTTTTTTTAAAATAAATATATGCTAATTAAACTGTTCGAAACAAAGCTAAATCATGGGTGTATTTTTATTTTAAGCTGCACTAGCTCAGTCAGATCCCCACCCATGCACCTTTTTTAGCTCCACCATTCTCTTTTCTAAATCTCAAATCATATGTTTATGTGCTTGTGCATGTATATGGTATGTCATAAAATGTCAGGTACATATACAAACAGAAATATCACTGCTTTAGAAACTTCCATGCATATACAAATATATTTCAATGTATAATGGTATAGTCTGGTAATCTGCATGCCCTGAAAATGTGCTTCAGGCAGAAACGATCACCCTAATGCCATAAGAGAGGCTTGATATTTTTATTAGGCATTGATCATTAATGCTATCCCTATTCAATTAATTTAAAAAAAGGATGGTTGCTTTTCTTAAGTCAGACTCTGTTCCAAAATGAGAGTTATTATATTTAAACAACTTTATTTTCTTTAATAAAGAAATTTGCATTTACAAAAGAGTGTATTATATACATAAACTAGCGACTTGCCCGTCAAAAATGATGGGGCGATAAAATTTGAAGCCATGGCAATACTGTTTGCCACACAATGTAAAGCTTTTTCTACTCGGAGGACCTTCGGCGCTCATTGCGAGCCTCTCCTCTCGTGTACTTTTGTTCCTCTTTCCACCTTGGCGCTCATTACAAAGACAGATATATATTTATCTATATTTTGTTAACTAATAATTCATTAATTAGTTACTTAATAAATTAATATAATTTACCTATTTTTAATTATATATCCAGCAATCAATAGCCTGAAGAGCTAACAATCTGTTTTTATTTCCCTGCAGCATACAATGTAAAGTTTGAGTGTTGCTGCCCTGAGGAAAAAGTGTAATGAATGTGCCAACTGTGCATTAGAAATAGTCTGCGTGCGCGAGGGAAAACCGTTGGTTTAGCTGTGTAAAGCACCATTGTAGATTTGTAATGTTATTACTTGCAAGTTAGGATTGTAAAGTGGCGTCGTTTGTCTATGTGTTACACGGCTCGCAAGCATTTTCCGTCATTTGCAATAGTGTATTTTGTACCTCGTACGTTCCTGTGTGAAAGTGCTACATGGTTGGCGGTGTTTTGCACGGTCTGGGGTCGTTTAGCCTCGTTTAAATTTTTTGCCGGCAATTTTTTTTCTCGCTTAGGCGATTTTCGAGTGGCGAAACTTGTCCAAATCGACTTAAATTCGCATTCCACCACACTCGTCCTGGCTGTTCCCCCGTGCTGTGTGTGATATTTTTGTTGTATTTGAATTTTTTTGTGTTTTTGGTTTTTCACGGTTCAGCTGTTAATTTCGTATTTTTCGTATCTCGGATTTATTTATTTTTCCTGTGTAATAGTGTATTTTGTACCTTGTACGTTCCTGTGTGAAAGTGCTACGCGGTTGGCAGTGTTTTGCGCGGTCCGGGGTCATGTAGCCTCATTTTCATTTTGTTTTGCGCACATTTTGTTTCTCGCTTATGCAATTTTCGAGTGCCAAAACTCGGCCAAATCGACTTAAGTTCTCGTTCCACCTTACTCCCAGACAGCTCATCGCCAAAGTCGTACGCACCACGTAAAGCGTGACGAAGTCTCGTAGTTTGACAACTATTATATGCGGTATGCTGTAAGATTGTTTGTTTACAAATCTTTTTCATGTGATTGGATACCTATTCCATAAACAGTTCATTATAAAACAAATAACAGTAAAAACATTTAGCAGTCAAATGAGTTAATTTATTTTGGTTTTACAAAAAAGATTGCACTTTAGCATGAATGAGTTTCACTACCTCTTTTTCAGTCAATGCAGCACCATTCATAATTTCCTATAAATGTTCAATGTGATGCTTGAAAAATTTACCTCAAAAAAATATTCCTACCTGGAAAATGTTTGCCCCCTAATAAAGCTGTTTGTTCATAACTCTGTATGATGAAGAATGAAAAATATAATGTAACTTAAAGGGATATGCAAGGTTTCTGGATTTCACTAGGAATATAATATACCAATGTATTATATATAGATCAATTGGATGCAATGATACATCCTCTTGTATAAATAAAGTCCATAAAGGGAAAATAATATGCCTTTTATTTTAATTATCAATATATTTTATTTTAAAGTAATTAAATTACTTTCTCTTCAAGACTTTTAAGCCTACTCCTGTAAAAAGGCCTTAGATGTACAAAAAGCTACAAAAAAGTGGAGAAACACGTCTTGATCATAATTGTTTTATACAAGAGGATGTATTATTGCATCCATAAGATCTATATAGAATACTCACAGCAGCATAGTTATATGCAAATTATTTTTATCATCCACATTAAGAGACTCCACCCATACGTATAAACCATACATTTGCAACCATATATAGAAAATTACCACGACTCACGCAATGACGGGAATCTATGAAGTACCAACTAGTAACCAGGAGTGAGTTGGGAAGTGAGTTTTATACCTCATATGAATAAGGTCATTGAAAGTGAAAGTTGAATCTCTACTAGTATTTACGTGGGGTAGGGGTGATCTTTACCATAGTGACCAGCACTAGGAGTGGGCGCACTGTATCTCCCACTCTCCTCTTCCTTTATTAATTTGAAACATTGCACTTGACACTCTGTGCACTCTGCATAAGATACAGAGGGTAGACCCAAACAGGAACAAATTGAATAATTTTAGGCAGAAAAAACTTAAAGTTTTTAAACACGTCTTAACAAAATAAAGTACATAAAAGTAAATAAATACATGGGTATACAGGTATAACTTAGTATTCATCATTAATTGGTTCTAGAAAGAATGATAGGAGAAAAAGACAAGTACCAAATGATAAGGAGTTCCCATAAGGAGTAATGTAAATTGAATCATACAAGTTTTAGCAAGTGCAATGAGTACCAATTAAGTACAGAATCATTTTTTCCTCATATTTGCCGAGTTTTAAAGCAGACGAGAGCAGTATACCACTGTATTATATTTCTTGTGAAATCCAGAAACCTTGCATGTCTAAATATTTATGCTGTCAGGTTAAAGCTGTAGTTAAAAAAAAAATCAATTTTTCTTGATCATATTGTGTATGCTGCCTACACATTAATGTAAAGAAAAATGGTTTCCTGTGTTATGAGTAGGAAGGGAAATTACAGGAAAACTTCATGACCTGCCTATGTGCAGTTTGAGGCACAGCAGACATTCTGGAAGCAAGGCCCTGACCAGGCTCTGTATAAGAGTATATATTCTTACTGTTTGCTTCTTCCTCTATGGTTGGCTCCCCAGACTGTGGTTAAGCTGAGCTGTATGCAGCAATCAATTTGAGGGCAGAAAGAGAATTAAGTCAAGGGAGAGGAACAGATAAAAGCAGAATTTGAATACGGTGATACACACATTGGGCCTATATTGCTGTTTTGTAGGCCTGCATATAGCCTAAATATTTCTATTTATTTTTATATTTCAAATGCTGCAATATATCCTACTCAATACAGAGCCACTACCATCCAAACACAATTGTAGCAGTGTTTTCTCTAAAGGACAACTGTAGCTTAGGAAAAACTCAACATTCGTGGTGAAGCAGCTGCATAAGCCATGAGAATAACAAAAAAAAATTGAGAAAATATTATAACTTGGATAGCGTGTTTGCATACAGGGGAGGGGGAAGGTTATCATACTAGGATCTTCTTTTCAGTCTTATTGTTAGGTGGCTATTTATAGTGGCAGTCTTTCAGTAGAAGTGAAGGAGTGGTTATCTGAATCCAAGGTTCTCCCAATTCCTCCAAGGTTTTTAATGCTGTCAAGAAAAAAAAAGCCTGCTGGCAATAAAGAAAAAAATAATAAAATAGCTGAAAATTAAAGGCTGTATTTATTTATTTGAAACTTTATAAAAAACTTTTGACAACTTCATGACACTTCAGTGGTTCTTAAAAGCAGAATACCCGCCATTAAACACACAGTTATCAGTTGTTATCATTAACAAAGCTATTTATTTATTTATTTATTTTGGGATTTTTTGCCATATTATCTTATTTCTCAAAAATGCCCTATACTGTATGTCAGGTAATATACTTCTCTGTGGTCATTGAAGACTTTCAGATTATCAGCCTTATTAAATTGCGATTCAGCAAATTATGAAGGGCTCTATATAAGCACATAGCATATTTTTTTACAGATGTTTTTAGTTAGTGAACTTCTATCCAAAAGCAAGGTCTTCACTAACTAAAAACTTCTGTAAAAAAATATGATCTGTGCTCATATAGAGCCCTATTCAATTGGCAGAATCACAATTTAATAAGGCTGTCTATTAGTATTGGTGAAATACAAAGTAACACCAGTAATTTAACAGGAGATCTCAATTCTGTTGTCCAGTAAGAGTTTAACAATCAGCAATGCAATGAATACTGGAAATACTGCTGAATGCCAGTGAAGAATTTACCTGTATTCTGATCCATTTTGTGACCTGTTGATTCACATAAATCAACACCAGCATTATATTACACCAAGGCGATCATGGCATAGGCCTGGGGCAGCTTGCTGGTCCAGTACCACTTGACAGTATGTCAATATGTACAACACTGACTATATGCAAGGCATTTCTTTTTATAGATATATCCAGCACTGTCAATAAAACTATGTTAACCACTCTGCCACCTTTGGCCAGTTCCAGAATAATCACATGGACAGATTGCCAGTGATGGTATGTCGTGGAGAAAGATAAGATGGAGTTCTGTGAAAGAGAGAAATTATTATTGTTTATTTGTAATGCGCCAACATATTCTGTAGCGCTATACATAAGTTAAGTTACAGGCAATGACAAGATTCCCACATTGCAATGAATGGAGGGCCCTGTCTTTGAGCTTGGAATCCGGTGTCCATAGCGTTTTCCCTAAAGCACGGACGCAGGATTGAAACTCGCAGACTTACAATCTAAAGGAATAGCAGGAGGAAAAGAGAAATAGGAATGGCAGGAGGAAATTTTAGGGTACTGCAAGGACAGGAAGGAGATGTGATTTTTGTGTGTGTGCACACATTGGTAAATTCTCACTCACTATGCCACCACCAATACCTATCTTACCCAATTGTAATTGAGAGGGAGAATTAAATATGCATTTTTGTTTTTGTCAAGAGGATGTGAGTCTTTTCCCATCCATCCACTCCAGTTCCAAAACAGAGGATTGCCTCATAAAATCAACTCTCTGTATAAGAGTTTTGAGTCTTGTCTAGCTTTTCAGTTACTTCTTGCTGAAAAAAGGGGTAAAAGAGAAAGAAAAAAAAAAAAAAAAAAGAGAAAAAAATAATAATTTTTATCCAAGGTCCCAGTATCCCATTTCTTCCCCTCTTTTTTTTAATAACTATTTTTGCTTTATTCACTCTATTATAATATTTAAGATTTTTTACTGACATATAATAGAAAAAAGGAAAAGTAATTATTATGATTTATCACTGTTAATGTTATGAAAAAGTATATAAAAGAACAAAAGAAAGTTCTATATTTATGTATATCTACAACGTAGATGTTAATCATTTGTATTTCATTTTGACTAAAATAAGAACATTGGGGGGGAAAATGGGAGCCACCGTTAGAAACACAACGTGTGTCTCATTTCTGTCACTGCACTTAGAATTATGACATTTATAATCTGATTTATAATATCAGCCAATCAAGTTAACGCTACTGTGCTAAGATATTGCATTTAAAGAATTACCTCTTGTAAAAGTTCATTTTTGAAAATGTTTCTGTCCTGAACCTTGTTGATTTCCGACGAGAAGTTGAATGCATCTATCATAACTTGTTCTTTTTCTGATAAACTGTACATATGATGAAAAACGTACTTACATAGAACATTATGTAAGCTTTTACTCATATGTTTCGCTCATTACTTAGACCACACAGAATTAACTGTCCTACTTTGAACTATCTGTAACTTATGTATATCCTTTGGGATAAATGGTCCTGCATGCAATAAAGTTTAGAAGTGAACTAATGCAAGAAAAAGAGGTCATTATTTGAAATTGGCAGGTGAAAGACTTGGAGAAAATTACAAAATGAATCCTTTTATATCAGCGTAACAGTCTTCCAGCAGAAGCAGTAGGGACAACCCCTGTAAAGTATTCCAGGAGACGCCAATAAAACCAAGCTTTTTAAATTAGTCAGAAAAAGCAGACTCGATGATCTATTTGTAAGTCACATATGTCCCTTTTAAACATGTTCTGGATCTCACAACTAGTTCCCATGAGAATTGGACGTAACCAGCCATTCATCACTGGATGGTGACCAGAACTATTGGTTTTAAGAGCCACCAGAGTCCTTCTTAAAAAAAGAGTTAATGGGCAAAAAAGTTAATGGAAAAAATGGAGACTATGGATACTGATAAGATTTCAGTTGCTGCTATTGAAATGAGAAACTATTGAAAACATATCAGCTTTCTATATCGCATGCCATTTGCTAAAGCACATAATTGCATAGAATATCAAGACAATATGTAATTCTTAAGATTGTAGCAGCCATGCATGTTCAGAATTACAGATGATAAAAAAAAAGTATTGCCGTATACATTGACACCTTTTAGGACAAACTATTTATTTAGGATGATGAGCTTTGGAGAGATTTGCATCTCTTTTTCATGTTAAAAGCAATATTGATTAGATGTTATAAATTATTTATTTGCACAAGTGAAGAAGGGAAAAAAGTAAAAAATAAATAAGACTAAGAAACTGAAGAGGCATATAGGGCAGAAAACACAGGGTAAGGAGACATTGTACGTAAACCCCAGAGGAAGTCTGAGATTAACAAATTCAGAGATGGAGAGAGTCAGAGGTAAAACACCCTCTGTAAATGATCACATTACATTGATGTAACTATGAACAAATCCATAACTATTAATGAAACATGATAAAATAAAGTGTAAGAAAAATAGAGAAAAAGAATCATGACATTTTAGTAAATTGTCAGAAAAGCCAAATCTTTATTGGGTCCTGTATGTTTTGTGTTACATATACAGGAGGTATTATTATTATTATTATTATTATTATTATTATTATTATTATTATCTTTATTTGTAATGCGCCAACATATTCCGTAGCACTGAACAAGGGTTGAGTACAAGGTAAAACAAAATTGAGACATTGCAAGAGTGGAGAGCCCTGTCTTTGAGTTTAGAATCTAGTGTGCGCTAAAGCACCTTACAAGATTGAAAACTCACAAATTTACAATCTAATGAGGTCCCCAAGGCACAGACGACCCGGCTTACAAACAACCCTGGCTTCAGAACGGGCTTTCATGGCTTTTTGTATGAGTTTGGTTTTATATTATGTTTGTTTCAATTAAAAGAAAGTGCACAATAGTATCTGTAATTTATTATTACAGTACAAAGGTTTTATTATTATCACAGTATTACACTGTATTATTATTACCACATATGAGTATTGCGATTATTATTATTATCATTCATCAGGGATCAGAGTTACATACAAATCCGACCTAAAGACGTTCTCAGGAATGTATCTCGTCTGTAACACAGGGACCGCCTGTAACCTCTTCTGTAAAATTGGTCCTGCTCTGGTTTTGCATTATCCTTGTAGCATCATTAGACATTGTGTCTTATGCTACATTTGTAAAAGCAATGGCAGAAATGTGAACACGTATGTTAATATTGCATCATCTATATCTTAACGTGTATGTTGCGTATTTGTTTCAGGTATACAGTGCACAAAAGATGACTTCAGTCCGGGTGGTCCAGGGCTGGGCTGATTACTTTTCCACAACTATCTCTTGACAAGTACACACCGAGGAAATGGCAGAGCAGCAGCAGCAGCCTCAGCAGATGAAAACTTCCTTCCTCTTTATCCAGCTGCAGTCACCAAGTAAATGTGCTTTGCACACACACAGGGCAGGGGAAAATGACTTAACTGTGAGGAGAGGAACATGTGACCCAAATAGGAGGCCAGATCCTCCTGTCAGAGGAGACACACAGCCTGCCTCCAGCTGCAGAAGAAAGGAAGGAGCAAGGACTGCTCACAACACTGATCATACTGGAGGGACATGTGAGAACATCAGCACAACCATGAGCCATGGCACTGAGAGAAGATGCCCAGGTGCTGCCCAGGCATATGCAGTGCCACTCATCAATGATACAAACTCCTATCAACAGCAAGTGGCAGCTCTTGAAAATCATATGAAAGAAAAAAAATCTACAGTCCTTAGCAAAGGTGATTGCTTAGATCAGTTTAAAAATCCATTTTGGGACAATACTTCCCCTGAACCCTCCTGTAACAGCGATGAATCCAACTGTCATGATCTTGAAGACCAGGACAAGGCTTGGTGGGAAGTGGAGGTCTGCAAACCCATCCTGGTGAAAACACCTATACTATTAAGAAGTCCTACTGAGAGTAAAAGTTTCAGGGATGCAGTGGTAGAGAAATCTTCCAGAATAACAGGATTAGGTGTGGAGAACCATTCAGAGGGACAGACGCCGGCTACAAACTACACCATGACAGTGAGGACTGTCAGTCCGGTGAGACTGCAAAAGGTAGGGCGTCCCGCATTGTCGTATCAGAGCCAAACAATGCTGTTTGTTGGTAGAACTTTATAATTACATGTAGTAACTAAAGTCAGATCAGACACTAACAACCTTATTAAATGGCGATTTGGCCAATTGAATAGGGCTCTATATAAGCACATAGCAATTTTTTTTACAGATGTGTTTAGTAAGTGAAGACCTTGCTTTTAGATAGAAGTTCACTAACTAAAGACTTCTGTAAAAAAAAATATGCTCTGTGCTTATATAGAGCCCTATTCAATTGGCCAAATCACAATTTAATAAGGCTGTAAATAGGTCATGGTGGGTAGAAAGGTGATTAAAACACCCTCCACTGTATCAGTGAGATATTTGTACTAAATCTAATTTATTGTACAATATAATATAGAAAGGTAAATATAAAGACTGTCACATTAATCATAATTGTCTTAATCATAATTTACTTTTAACTCCTTGACAAAACGTTGTTCTTCGTATAATTTATGATATTAAAGTAACTCCCATGACTGAAACATAAGCTACAACAACAATCAATGGGCAGTATTTACAAAGCTATCACATAGGCTGCAGTGAAGTCTAAAGGGCTGAGGACCTCATTCAATTCCGATTTGGTCAATTGAATAGGGCTCTATTTAAGCATATAGCATATTTTTTTACAGAAGTTTTTAGTCAGTGATCTTCTATCCAAAAGCAAGGTCTTCACTAATTAAAAACTTCTGTAAAAAAATGCTGTGTGCTTATATAGAGCACTATTCAATCTGATAAATTGCAATTGAATGAGGCCCTATGTTGGCAATTTTCCCCATAGGAAATAAGAGTATATTGAATACAATGATGCACATCTAAGCTCCTTCCTCATCACAGCCACTGTGATAGTTTCATAAATATCCTTCAGTGTCTGTAGATAAAAACATCTTATTAGGAGTACAGAATTTGTATTTTCTTTATTAAAAGTCAGCATATTCTGCAGATTTTTACAATGCAATGAACTAACCCGTGTTTGATCCTGAATATGTTATACATGTGTTGGAATTAAATCAAGCAAAGTTGTGACATACATTTTACAATTAGTAAACAGAATTACAAGATATGTGAGTTGTTTGAAGTTAGATGAGTAGTTCAAATTTTAGCAAGCTCTACATTTTAAACAAGAACAGAAATCTATGGGGAATACATATCACTGGGGTTGCAATGGTAACCTTACCCCATAGGAATTAGATATTGCAGGCTTCCTTAAAGGGACAGGGAAAGTTTCTGCATTGCACTAGCAAAATAGTATACCTAAGTATCTATTTACTTTAAAATAGTTTATTTTATTAAGACGTATTTTATATGCTCTGTCTTTTTCTGCTTAAAATCATACAATATGTACCTGTTTTGGTCTGCCCTCTGATGAATACTCATGAATACACAGACTGTGAAATGCAGTGTTTCAAATTAGCCTGTCACTGATTGGTTACTATGAGACACTCTGTACTTAAAATTGCACTGTCTTCATGAGCTGCAAAAGGGAGAAACCAATTCAGAAAAGACACAGCTTTTAAGCACTTTTTAATAAAATAAAATGCACAAAAGTAAAGAGTAAAGAGATTAAAGCACATTGCGAACCGTGTGATGCATAGTGACTATCTCCCATTGTCATGTGCATCATGTGCTTACCTCAAATAAATATTAGTAGCCATTAAGCCCTTTGTAGACTTATAGCATATTCCATTGCTGGTAATGGCGTAAAACATTGCAGTCCTACCCCCTTTTTATTCATAAAACAACACTCTCTTCTCTATTCTGCTCTGTTTAATATAATATACTGGTACTTAAAAGTAATTTTCCTGATGTTGCAAAGATTTACCAGATGATCAAACCAGCTTTGGGATCAGTACTACTTAGTATTGCTTCAATTCTTGTGAAATAAATGTAATATTGTATCTGTTTGTATGGTAAATGTCTTTATCCATCTGGAAGTTTAGGATGCTAGATTACATTGGCAAGTATGAGTACTAAAAGTGACTGAAGTCTCTGGGACATCTTTATAGTTAAACTTACTGATAAAAACTGTCTAGAGCCTCCATACTCAACCTAGGGCACGCACGCAGCCCAGAAAACTTATAATGTTAAATTATTTGGCTGCCTTATCCAAAGAATTTAAGAGCAGATTTCAAAATTTTAAGAAATGTTAAGAATTGTCTGCTGCTTGAAAAAAATCTCTGGCACTTAGAAACATCAACTATTACACAATTAGCTGCATTTGGATATGATTATGCAAAGCTGTTCCATGAATTCATACATTTCAAAAACGATACAAATCTGGAAGTTATTTTTAAAGAAAAGAGGGAAGGTAAGGCGTGCGCAGAGTTTTGGAAATTACTGCCTGACAAATACAAATTCAACACTGTACAAAAATGTGCCAACCTGATCCTCATGTTGTTTGCATCAATGTATCTTTGCAAATCATCCTATTCTATAGTGAAAAATGCAAAGAGGTTATAAAGAAATTGGCTTACTGATTCTCACCTTGTTGACATATTGAGAGTAGCATGTAGCAATTATAAACCTGATTTGTCTAAAATAGTCAAGAGTTTGTCTCAACATCAAATATTGCACTCATTTTTAAATAAACACTTTGTTACATTTAGTTTTGAGTTGTATTTAATCATTATATTATGACTAGCGACTTGCCCGTCAAAAATGACTGGGCAATAAAATTGTAAGGCAGGTAATGCTGTTTGGGCCAGACATTCATTTTTTTGGTGGTATGAGATCCTTCAGCGCTCATTGCGAGCCCCGCGCTG
The DNA here is from genome assembly GCA_027410445.1 of Discoglossus pictus. Taxonomy (NCBI): domain Eukaryota; kingdom Metazoa; phylum Chordata; class Amphibia; order Anura; family Alytidae; genus Discoglossus; species Discoglossus pictus. Next base: position 237,490,843 of record CM050163.1, read on the forward strand.
AGCGCCTTCGGCTGTTGGTTGTTGTATTTTTTTTTCTGATAGGCGCTTTTGCTTTTATTGTTTGGTCGGCGCTGATCTGCTTTTTGCGCTTATTGCAAGGCTTTGTGTGCTATGAGCAGCGTTGGGGCTCGCTGTCAGGCGGTCAGAGAATGGATTTTGTGTTTATTGCGATAGTGCTTTTTTTTTGTGTATATGTATTTTTGAAGGTAATTAAATAATTAATAAATGAATATACTTTACCTATTTGGAAGTAATATATGCAGGAAGCATTGTGTTGAAGAGCTGACAATCTGTTTTGATGTTCCTGCAGCATACAATGTCGGTTTTCACTGTTGTGGAGCTGAGGTGTGTCAGCAATGTGTGCAGTGTGTAGTGTAAATAGGCTGCGTGTGCGAGGGGAAGCTGTTAGTGTAGCTGGGTACTTCCGCATTGTGTAAGTTAGTGTTGTAAAATGGCGGTGAATGTGTATGAGGTACGCGGGTATGGATGATTTAGCGTCCTTGCTAAAAGTGTATCTTGTACCTCGTATAGCTTTTTTGAAAATCCGTCTGTGCTTGGTGGTGTTTTGCGTCGTTAGGGTCCTGTAGCCTCGTTTTCCTTTTTCTCTGCGGCCATTATTTCTCTTGTTTAGGGTATTTTCGAGTGTCTAAACTGTGGAATTTGGACTTAAATTGAGGTGTAACTTCACTTTCAGAGGTCCTGGGTGCACCCACCCCCTCCCTCGCTGTGGGAAGCTTTTGATGTCTTTTTTTGTGTGTATTTATTGTGTTTTTAATGTTTTCAGGTGCACACGGTTCGGCCGTTAAGGTGGTATTTTTGCAAGGTCGTAATATTTTTTTTTTCTAAGTCCCGCGGCTCGTATTTTTTTAGGCTAAGTCCGTAAATTTTGCGTTGTAAGTCCAGCGGTTCGTATTTTTTGTGTAAGTCTGTATTTAGTGATTGCGTGTTAGATCTATTTTGTTAAAGTGCCGCTTGTGTGGGTGTTTGTAACCGCGTGTGAGGCCCCGTAGAGCCTCCACCTCCGCAAATGCGGCCCTGGCTCATTGCAGCCGGCGTGGGAGCCTCCACCTCCGCAAATGCGGTCCCTCGATTCGCAAGGGTCAGAATTTGTGGCCTGCAATGAGCCATCGGCTCATTGCAGCCGACGTTGGAGCCTCCACCTTCCGCAAATGCAACCCCTCGCTCTGCGAGGGTCGGCATTTGCGGACCAAACTTAATCCCTCGCTTTGAGAGGGACGCAGTTCTTGCGAGCTCACTTTGCGAGCTCGCAAAGCGTGATGACAATACGTAGTTTGACAGCTATTATATGTGATGTATAGCATGCTATTTTGCTGCCTGCATAATGTTGCAAACATATGTATGTGGCCTAAGAAAAAAAAAGGTTTATGCAGAGCAATGTGACCTGGCTCTCAGAAAGTTGTTAGTGGAGATGGACTGTAATGACAATTTTACAGTTTGCTTAGTAAATCACCTTCATTGTCCAGAGCTGTCAAATTAGAGTAGGTTTCAGGTCAGTACTAACCAAAAACAGAGATGTGAATGATAAGACCATCTTATTTTACTTGAAGATTTAAACCAAAGTAAAAGATATAATAAAAGTCACAGCTTGTCATAAAACTATATTTCACTTGAAACTGAAAAACAGTTATTTGAAATAATCCTAATTAACACTGTAATGGAAAAAAGTTCCATCAATCAACACAGCAAACATGCATTTTACTGTTGTTTTAAATTTATCTTGTACATTGCTCTTCAATTTTTTATTTGCATATCTAAAGTTATCAGTGTTACATATAGTATTTATCTTAATACCAACCAACTTGGCATGCATTTGGTACTTGAGTTACATGGGAGAATTAATCCAAGTGTCACTCACAGAGCACGAAGGGCCCATAGGCCACCCCAGGCACTGGGGTTGGGAGGAGGGACCACTTGACCTCGCAGATCCGGGGTATGTAGAGGAGGTGGCTAGCTGGATGGGGTGGAGCCATTTATAGGCTCGTTTGGCGCCAAATGGTCCCTGGCTAGCCATGGATGATGATGGAGCTGTTAGTGCTCCTTGTCGTAGGCTATGTGGGCTGGGGGCACTGAGCTAGATGGGTCTGCCAGCTCACCAGTACAACTCTCCTTGGTTGCAGCGTGGTCTCCAGGGTTCTGCCTTTTGCGCTCCTGGTGGAGGGGCTGCGTTAGGAGGAGTGCTGGGGATGCTGAGCACTGCCGGTGGGCTGGTCCAGGCCACAGATCTAGTTGCTGCTAGTGTCGGCAGCTGTGATGGCGTGGTGTCTGTGGTGTGCAGGGGAGGGTAAGCTGTGTCCCTGCTATCAATGGAAATGTAGTTTATGTGCTGGCATGCCATCAGCATATGGCGCGGGCAGCCTGCATTATATACTGAAAACTCTGTAGTAGACAGCCCCACACTCACACACACTCCTGATGGGTGCTCCACTTCCTATGCATGCTTGGCCCCTGGGCTGGTAGTTTTTTTTTAAAATATATATATGGTTGTATATATGTGTATATGTATGTATGTATATGTATGTATGTGTTTATATGTGTATATGTATATGGGTGTATGTATGTATATGGGTGTATGTATGTATATGGGTGTATGTATGTATGTATGTGTATAGATGTTCATGTATGTGTATATGAGTATATATAAATATATGGATATGTATGTGTATTATATATGTATGTGTATGTATTGTATATGTATACAGTATATGTATGTGTATGTATTATGTATGTATATATATATATATATATATATATATATATATATATATATATGTATTATGTGGTGTGGGGTGGTCAGAGTGCACATTATCATATTAGTGAAGGCTGTGTACCATTTTCCTGTATGCTGGGATTCGCGGTGATGTCACCAGGCCTTCCTTCCCTCTCAGGCTGCCATGCTGTCTGGGAGCTGCAGTGTAGGTAAGCAGCACTTGGTCACATTAATAGCAACATTCTCTGTCAATATGATAGTCAAGTCTAGGGGAGTTCGGTTATATATATTGACATATTCTGTAGACTGCGGTTTTCATCCGCAATAAATCTATTTCATATTATTATGTACGAGTCTGAAGACGTTGTGTGATTATTTAATACCTAACATCACTTTCCCTTGCGTTATTTGTACAACAGTGTGTTCATAACTGGAGTTACAGGTGACGGATAGTACTTTTAATCATGGTGGTGGCAGTTGGCTTCTCCAATTGCGGCTTAGGGGGTTGAACGCCAGGGGATTTTGGGGCAATTTATAGTGAGATTAGACTGTAGCAGTTGCGGTCTGGTTCGATCATGTGATTTGCGGTTGTTCTTGCTACAACTGCACTGGGTACAGCGCTCACTAGCGTTGTGCTTTAAGGATTGTCAGTGGTCCACCCTTATGGAGTGGCCTAGCATATTGGGGTCATAAGCCTTTATATCAGGTTACCAGGGGCTGTCTTAAGGGGCTGGGGGGGCGAAGAGGCCTTAGGAAGTTATAGGGCCAATCCCTCTCCATAGTGTCCTCCTTAGGCAGGTCGGTACCAAGGTTGTTTAGTGACATTGCTCGCTAATTATGCTTTACCGCCTTGACGATCGGGGTATTGGGGCTGTTTATAAATAGTCTCCTTTATATGGGTCTAGATGAGGTGTGACCATATTAAGGGATAGTGGGGAGTTCGGCGTACGATGGCTTAGGCATAGTTGCGCTAGGCCTACGGTGCATTAGGCAGATGTCATTTATATACATGTATTTGTCGTGAAGGTTACCTGCCAGATATGTTTGATAATAGTTATGTTATTGTGCTGTTGGTCGCAGCTTGGGATCGGTGTTCGGACTGAGTTCCCTTCATAAGGCAGTCCACCAGGAGGTTAGTTATAAAGTGTAAGTCAATTTGTCTGTACTCATTCTCCGTGGTATAATTTTCACCTCTTATGTCTAGCGGGGTCATTCATGCATGTTCCCGACAGGGTTGTGTTCGAGGTCCTAGGGAACGTTAGGGGTATACGCCTCCCGATATGCTGGGAGGCTTTGCCATTTTATTGCATTACGGTTCTGTGCCATAGGTTACTCGTTCATCATCTCTATCGTCGTGGGTTCCATTGGTGGGGTAGACAGTTCTCATACCACTAGTTTCAGGTTTATAGAAGGATTTGGAAGGATGCCGTGTGGCATTCCAGCAAAATTATCCCTTTTTGGGCTTTTGTTATTGTTTGGGTATGTTGTATACTCCTCCACGGTTTACTCTTGTGCCTTATCCAATATGGTCTTAGGTGGTTATATTAGTCTCCTGAAGGTGGGTCTAGGGTAGGTATTTGGTCAATTCCAAGTGATAGCAGAGGTGTTTGCGTCTGACATTATAGACATAGGTGCTCTAGGCTACCAATGTTCAATGTGGACAAGTGTTTTTATATGTAAATTTTGTCTCAGGCGTTCTCTGCACAGGCATGTTCTTCCCTAGTGTTGGCAGGGTAGCTGATGGATTAGAGGTCGAGAGGCTTTGTACCGCTGTTAGCAGTTTTTCATATACAGTGATGGTTTGGCTCAGGTGGTCCTCTTTTGCCCTGTTGTGGAGATTCCGGCTTAGTGGTATCCTATCTTGAGGTTTTTGTCTGGGTACGTCTTATAATCCTCTGTGGTTTGTATAACTACGGGTAGTCATCGGGGGTGGTCAATTGTCTTCCTCTCTTCGCACTATTGCGTGCGGTGGGTTGCCTTAGGTGGTATCACTCCTTCATTCCCTTCCATTGTATCACTCTTTTGGCATTCAGGGGTGTATCATAAGTTATGATGATGCTACTGCCTCCATAGCGCAGTAGGATGGTGGTGTCTAGTGCTGCAAGGTACTTAGCTTTGGAGATTCTTCTGGTGTTATACACGGCTTGTCGACGGAGGATCATGGGGCAGTAAATTGTGTGTTCAGATATTAAGGCTATTGTACAAGCTATTTACTCTGTTATGTATCATCCCGTTCGGAACTATGTTGAAGAAAACACTGTGCTGCAGTACCGATAGTGGAGCATATAGTGTAGAGAAACGCAGGTACCAGGTTGCGAGACAGGGTGGCTGACTGGTATTTTTTCTTATGTGCGCACCTTGGACTGCTGGCTGGAGTGTGAGGATGGGCAGTTGTGCTATGGGTACGCGTTGAGGTACGCGAGCGGAGCATTGGCAAGTCTTGGGGTTCTCTGTAACCCAAGGCCAGAAGAGGTGTTCTCCGAAGGTGGGGCGTCAGGTGGCAGCCCGGGCCTATTGCGAGTGGGCCAGGTGAATAGGTCCTGATGATAGAAATGAATAAAAAAGCAAGTGCTAAAGGAGAACAGGAGTTATGGCAAATGGACAGCAGGCTACTGGTAGCCTTTTCCCGCGGGCCGGAGATACTACTGTTCAGGAAAGAGGACTGTGATAAATGTGTAGCCTTGCGGGCTGTGCAGCCATCTCTTCTTACCGCTGGTTTTCCGGTAGCTAGAGGTTGGTTGGTATACATGAAAGGTATGGTGACCTCAGGTGCCTGCTCTTGGGATCCGAAGGGTGATCATGTGACCATATGGCTGGTTTGAGATCAAAAAGGGTGATTGTGTGGCCATATGCCTGGTCTTGGGATCCAAAGGGGATCATATGACCATCAGGCTGGGTACTACGGTTATGGAAAGGGGTCTGTGACAAGTCTGAAGCCTTGCGGTTCTGTACAGCCATCTCTTTCTGGCTGGTCGAGGGTAAACAGATAAGGTACGTAGATCTCAGGTGACTGGTCTGGCGATCCAAGGGGATCATGCGACCACTAGTTTCAGGTTTATAGCAGGATTTGGAAGGATGCTGGGTGGCATTCCAGCAAAATTATCCTTTTTTGGGCTTTTGTTATTGTTTGGGTATGTTGTATACTCCTCCACGGTCCAAGACTGAGCAGAGGGGTAGTTTACTGTGGATCAGGCACACTGACCGTTCCCCCTTTCGTTGGTATTACGGCTTTCTTGGACCAAAAAAGTGTAGTTTGTGTGGCACCTTTCCTTACTCGGAGTACGTTTGGTTACTGATGATTCTGATTCTGCAAAGCTGGTGACTTCCCAGCAACATTTGGGTCAATGCAGTATCAGAACTTGGTACCCACTTGCTTGGTAAAAACACAGCTATTGGAACGGCCCTATGGGCTTTTTGGGACAATGTTCCTGGGAGAGTTGGAAGGCCATGTAATGTGATGGTAATCATGGGCTATTCGGATATCTGACCATAAATGTGATTTGCCTCAGCTGCCAATCCATGGCCACAGCTGGGCGTTATTCCGGTCAGATGGAAGTACAATCAATTTGTTGCAGGGATGAGTAATGACATCGGTCGGAGGAGCAGGTAGCAAGTGGGTACTAACCTCTGCCTACCTTGATATTGATCCAGGTGGTCGTAGTATTCAGGGTATTACATCCATTAGGTAGTGGGTTTTAACGTAGGTCAAATGGATCAGGCATGGGGGTAGTTGCCTAATCTGTCAATTTACATAATTTGTCGGTAAGCCCCCAAAAAATAATAGTTATGTGATCATTGGCGGTCTTAATTTCATGAGCAAAGATGAAGCTCAGAGGGCTGGTGTTTTGGGGGTATGTAGCTGGCCATGGCATTTTTGTTTTTGGAGGGAGTCGAAACCGCATAAAGTATTCTGCGGTCTTCTCCGTGGCGGGTGGTGAGGGGAGTCGCTGGGACAGTGGTAAAACGGGTGAGATCCTACCCTACGGTGGTAGCGATGTTCCATAACGGTAGGCCCTGGACGAGGGTTCAGGGGGTAAGGGGTACTTTCTCTGGCCTGGCTCCTCCCATCGTGGTTATGTTTATTTATTTATTGTTATTAAGTCATTTGTTTTTACTAATAAAACGCTATGGCCGCTGATTCTTCCAAAAAGTGGTCTGTGTCTAATTATTATATGTTTAATATGTCAATTGTGGATAAATCATTATGTGCACATACCCAACTGGACCTTGCTGAGGTCAAGGGTTTTGGTAAATATTTCCTTAACATTTTCTGGTTTGTTGTTATAATTATATCTCATTTTGAACTTTTTTTAAGCAGCTGAATCACTTAGAAACATGTAAAACAACTCTGTCTAGATCACCAAACCACTACTAGTACAACCAAATACGTTAGCCACGAATTTTAGCACAACTGATAAATTATATAATGCAGGGGTAAAAAATACAGGAAGCCTGTTTGTGCAGGCTGCTAAAATTGTTACTACCGCTGCTTAAATATTTTGCAGAAATGTAATGTATAGCTCTGGATGGATTCTCAGGTTTCTAGAAAATCTACCTGGGCTACCTGGCTCCTAAATATTATCAGCCTTATTAAATTGTGATTCTGCCAGTTGGATAGGGCTCTATATAAGCACATAGTATAATTTTTTTACAGAATTTATTAGTTGGTGAAGACCTTGCTTTTGTATAGAAGTTCACTAACTAAAAGCTTCTGTAAAAAACATATGCTCTGTGCTTATATAGAGCCCTATTCAATTGGCCAGTTGTCAATTGTTCACCCCTAAAGAATTAACTTGCCATTACTCCAGATCCATGTATGTGAGTTGTTTGTTTCTGCAGCTGTGTTTTATGCCCATGTTCTGTCTTAAGCCTATCCCAAGAAATAGCCCTAACCCCATCACTGATGTTAACCCCATCACTAATTTAAACACTGAACCTCTAGCATATTCTTAACTACTAATCCAAATCCTAACTCCAAATATACCAATGCTAAATAAAGGATTCAAGAAAATGTATAAGATTACAGTATCCATAAAGTGCATTTTCCTTCTATATTCATTTCCTGCTGGCCAAGTCTTCTCTCGGATTAAACTAAATCATAATTTGGTGCTGACCTCTCCACAACTACATAGAAATGTCAACTTCCCATTCAAATTGCATTTTAACTCTCTGGTGTAGTTATTCATGACCCGTGAAAGGCCAGTGGGTATGTACGTATGACCCTTTGGGATAACTTCTCCTAGAAATAATTTGTTAGGCACAAACACTTCCTAAACCCTCTAATTAAATAATTAGACACAACCACTTTTTTGGGGAGATACTGGCCACAGCGTTTATTGGTAAACCCAAATTCACATAATAACAATACCATTTGTTTAAATATACATAAAGAGAGGGGAGGAGCCTGACGACCGAGACAGTACACTCTGCGCCCTGACCCTCGTCCAGGGCCTACCTTGATGGAGCATCCGTACCCCCGTAGGGTAGGATCACCCCCACTTTACCACTGTCCCGGCGACTCCCCTCACCACCGCCACGCTGTGACAACAACAAATACAAACACATCATAAATCAAACTGAAAATGAAAGCATATACAACTGTTAATGACGTAGACAGATCAAACTAAAATACTTGACCGCTTACTTTATTTTTCCTTTTTTTTTTTTTTTTTTTTTACACATACTTTCCAATCCTTTTTTTTTTTTTTTTTTTTTTCACATACATTCCAATGTTTTTTTTTTTTTTTTTAACACATAATTTTCCATTTACAATAGATTAACACCTATGCTCCCAATGTTAGGGATGGGTGGGTGGGATCTAACTTCTTGGCTAGCTGGGGGCATAATGGCCAAATTGGCGCCAATCCCCTAGGTGGCTCTGCCCCCAGCTAGCCCCTCCTACTCTCCCATACTCCCGGGCCTGCACAGGTCACGTCGCCCTCCGACCGAACCCAGTGCCTGGGTAGGTCTCCAGCCCGTCATGACCCGTGAAAGGCCCAGTGGGTATGTACGTATGACCCTTTGGGATAACTTCTCCTAGAAATAATTTGTTAGGCACAAACACTTCCTAAACCCTCTAATTAAATAATTAGACACAACCACTTTTTTGGGGAGATACTGGCCACAGCGTTTATTGGTAAACCCAAATTCACATAATAACAATACCATTTGTTTAAATATACATAAAGAGAGGGGAGGAGCCTGACGACCGAGACAGTACACTCTGCGCCCTGACCCTCGTCCAGGGCCTACCTTGATGGAGCATCCGTACCCCCGTAGGGTAGGATCACCCCCACTTTACCACTGTCCCGGCGACTCCCCTCACCACCGCCACGGAGAAGGCCGCAGACTACCTTTGCGGACTACGACTCCCCCCGCAAAACGCCTAGGCCAGCCGATTAACTCCCGAGCCCTACTTCTAAAAACTACCGCTACTCTTGACCTCTACCCGCTAAATATGGATAGTTAATCCGGAAGACCCTTAGCTCATCGTTATTCCAGCAAATTACTTCTGGGCTTGCCTATTTGCTTTTTCCATGAGCCTTACTTGACCCTTTGCCAACCGATCCTCTAAGCTACCCCCTTTGGCAGCTGTTACCAAGCTTGGTTCTTTTCCACCCTCGATAAGACCCGTGGTTATCCGGGTGTATATCAGGGATGTTACCACCACATGGAGCCTTCCACTTTAGGCGACATCAGTGCCCTTCGTCACCTGCTCATCCCACTGATTACATTACCATCTCCAGAACATCTGCCCTGGGCAACACTCCCAAGCTGGGCCATAAATCGGCACCCGAGGCGAAATCGCCTGTTTGGTCCGATGTCCACTCTACCATCTGACCTGGGCCCCACGCCCTAACTGGGCCATAGAACGGCACCTGAGGCAAAGCGCCTGTTTGGTCCGATGTCCGAATATCCATCAAGTACTACGATTGTCCCTTCTCCAAGCTCCGGGGCCAAAAGATCCGTCGCTGTTACCGTTTCAGTCATGTACAAAGCCAGCGGATACCATGTTCCACCAAGGGATGTACCCGGCTCTGATCGCATGCCGCCAAGATGCAGAATCATCTCCATAGGGAACCACCTTTTCTTCGTAGGGAACAACACCAACCAACTCACGCGTTGAGGTCCAAGAACCGTATTGCCACAAAAGGAGAGCTATCAGTGTACCTCGGACATTGTAACTACCTCCTTTTTTCCACCTGGTTACCCTCGGACCCCCGCGGCCACCTGATCACCTTAGGATCCCACGACCAAAACACCTGAGGTCACCAGCGCCTTGTCTGTTTAGGCCAATCTCTCCCCGCCAGCTTACCTGCTGAAAGGAGAGATACCCGTACAGAACCACAAAGCCTCGTGCTTTCCACAGACCTCTTTTTTTCCACAGGGGTATCTCTGGCCCTTGGGAAAGGCTACCACTTGCCTTCTATCCCTTTGCCATACCGCCTGTGACACCTTGCTCCCTTTGCAATACCGATACCTCCTACTTCAGGTCCCTCGGCCCAGCCCGTTTTGAAAGGCTGCGGCTCTTACCCGACGTCCCACCTTTGGGGAACCCACCTCTCAGCCTTAACCGAGAAAACCTCACCCTTGCCTCTTCCACCCACGGACCCCGCGCCCGCCAGGTGAAACATAATGTCCTTCCCATTCGTTTTTCGTGCACCATTAAACCGTACCAAACAGCCACCTGTATTGAGCCCTGGTACCTGTATTCTTTTAACGATAACCTCCATTATTATTATCTTTATTTATATCGCGCCAACATATTCCGTAGCGCTGTACAGGTGGTTAGTACATGGCAAAAAACAAACTTAACACCTTAAAGAATGAAGGGCCCTGTTTTTGAGCATATAATCAAATGTACATAGTGCTTGTTTCCAAGACACGGACACACAAATGAAAAACTCGCAAACTTACATTCCCGGCACTACGCCCAAACGTAACCAACTCTGACACCATGGGCGGCCTTACTCTGACTGTAGTAATGCAATGCTCCAAGGGCATCCAACCAACCCGGAAGAAACCACCCCAACTCGGGTATGTTGTGCCTGTCCCCTTACCACGGGCCGAGGCAAACCTTAAACCGGTGACTGACCAGTCCAGTCTATACCGAAAAACACGCCATTCGTGTATGGATAACGTCTACCCCCAAATAGTCAGCGGCATTTTAGCATGTGACTGTACACTATACTTGATGAAACCTCTCCGGACCTACTAAAAGCACCATTCATCAAAATTCCATCGAGTATGTAAGGGCATCCCCCCCCCGAGCCAGATACAGGTCCCTGCCCGGCCTGTCTAATGTGGCCCAACCGCACGTAAAACCTCTTAAAACTAGCTTTCTTTGGATTGGCTTATACGCCGAGCAGAGGAAACCTATCCGCGTACTGCTGTTTCGCCCCTTCCGGGCTAAGCGCCCGGCATAAGACAGGATAACGGGCTGACCCAACATGTGCATAAAAGACCTACTAGCACAAAAAAAAAACAGGACGAATTAAACGGGGCCCAAAATCACCCCGCCCGGTGCTGTACCACTGCATTTATAACCTTGTACTCGGTATCAATGCTGGTGTTAACGATGACGCAATTGCACACCCTTGTCGTATCGGAAACCACATAACACCCACGGGCACCCTACTGTGACAGGGCATAGTACTAACCCTAGCCAGGGACTCATGGGCTTCTGCCGAAACTACACTACCCCTTACTGCGTGTCACCACATTGGCAACTGACATGCGTGCCTATTCAGGTAGAGAGTGTGGACCTATCAACCTAAATGTGCCAGGTAGACTCCTGAGCGTACAACCAGACTAAAACCAGACCTATAGACCTAACCCTAATAATACCTAGCTACTGTTCCAAGGGGAGTGCCCGCTCCCTCCACGTAGGCTTGGGATTCTTAGCAAGACTACCGAACCCGGTGCTGACCCGCTGTTGCATGTCTAGCTAACAGACCATAACCGCATGCTGCTGGACCTACAAAATTCATGCCTCTCGAGCAGCGGGTGAACCAGGCTAGACTGACACTACCGAACATTAAGGTCAGTTCTGAGTATTACATTGAAAAGAGACTCCCAGTACCAGGTTTTAAAGATATATATGTATACGCGCAGGGAAACTCTTGATCCATACACCTCCTGGTGATGGGCCCCGCACAATCCCACTGCGCTTGCCCACATTCCGGAGCGAAATACCGCCGAGCCTAACTCTATAGGACCGATAGAACTGGGACCACACAGCGGATATACTCTGGGAAGAGACCATTTCCTCCCAGTGCGCCAGGGATTCTAGCAGTTCTCCCAAGCCAGAACAGACAAGCTAAGGAAAGCATATAAACGATGATATACAAAGAAGCTCGACGCCGCTAGGACTACAAAACAGATAACGTGAAACATACGAAAGCTATATGCAGACGATACCAAGACGCACCCCATATGCTCACCTAAATAAACATATACGCGCATACATGGGCACAATAAATAAACACCCCCTTAAACAGGAATATATCCCTATACGCCTGAACAGCAAGATAGATATGCACGCACACACACGCATATATGACGAGCTCTAAACACCTACATACACATATCTATGATATACAAATAAACCCACACACTATATATATATATATATATATATATATATATATACACACACATATATATAAGAAAAATTATAAAACCAAACACATACACACCTACCAACGTACACACCAAAAAAAACCTTATATATATATATATTTATATATATATAATTATATAATGGGTTAAATACATAATAGTGGCCTATGGCCCTAATGACTTCTGAAAGACTGGGATAAACCGCTTCCTAGGCGAACGTAAGAAAGAAAACTCTATTAACCGGGGAACTAAAACCAGCAGCAAAACAGGCAATGTAACCTTAACAAAAGAATGACACTCACCTCCTGACCTTATACCAGGGCCTATCTCGTGATATAGAGGATGCTCTGGCAGTGGCTGAGGTAGGATGAACTGGTGGGGGTAGGAGGGGAGGGGGGCTGCCCCCCCCCCCAGGTTAATTTTAGAGAAACCAGATCCCCTTGTCTTACCCCTGGAAGCTGACAACCTAAATATACCCATGTGAGGGACAAATAAGCTCCCCACTGCCGAAACAAAAGCTCAGGACCCTTGCTGACATTTTATTAGAGTACCTTGGGCCACCTGGACTGCTTAAAAATGCCAAGAAAATAAATGGCATGGCATGCTTCTGCCACACGTGGAGCCAGCAGCAGCCTGGGGGATCTAGTTCTCTGCACTAACCCGACCGCGGGACAAAACCCCTCATACCCACACAGCCTGGTGCCCTGTTTCAGCAATGCCGCTAGGGCCACCCGAAACGGAACCCGCACACCCAGAACTCACAACGGGCCCAACTTATACTCTCCTGCAAGGAGCCCTGCAAGCCCAGACTGAGGCTCCAACAGGCCCAGAGGGACCAAGCGTCCCCTACCTGATTGGGGCGCCAAATGGGTCACCCGCGCGACGAGGCGCCCCCAGCGGCGCACCCGCAACCCACAGGTAAGTACCCGGACCTACCAGCATGTGGACTCTCGCCAGAGCACCTTTGCAACCCGGCACACTCCCGTGGGACCCTCCACTAAGCGCAACGGCAGCCCAGGGGCTGCGCTGCATCGGAAGGGATATGGACCGGAGGGGAGGCTGCAAACAGGCAGCTCCGCTTCTACGGTACCCCCAGCAGCACCACCACCACCTACTACCTCTGTGGTTGCAGCCACACTGGAGGGAAAAAGGGCTGCCACAGAACACATCTAACTTCTTGGCTAGCTGGGGGCATAATGGCCAAATTGGCGCCAATCCCCTAGGTGGCTCTGCCCCCAGCTAGCCCCTCCTACTCTCCCATACTCCCGGGCCTGCACAGGTCACGTGGCCCTCCGACCGAACCCAGTGCCTGGGTAGGTCTCCAGCCCGTCATTAAGCTATTTTTATTGAACGACGCGGAGGCTGCACAGGCTCCCTGGGTCAGCCTGTAGCGTCACGTGACCCAGCGGAGCCTGTGAGGCTATCAGCCAATCAGGAGCGTCGGGGGGCGTGTCGGAAGCCCGTTTCGCGCCATTGAACACAGCAGCGCGGTCTCCCGACTGGATGGACGGAGGTCTGAGATCCTGCAGCTAAAAAATACAGTAGGAAGGTTTAATTACTGAGATTTCACCCCAGCTTACCAGCATATAAGGGGATATCACTGTTGAGGCTATCTTTGTCCGTTTTTGTGTTTCTTTTCCTCCTCCGTTTTTGTGTGTGTGTGTGTCCCTGTCTCCCTGTGGTGTGCTGTGTCTGTGTGTGTTCCTGTGTCTGTGTGTGCCTGTTTTCTGCTTGTTGTTCCCCCTGTTTGTTCCCCTGTTAGCATTTACTATGGATCCAGAAGGCTTAGAGGCCTTACTGGCTGAGGTTAGGACCCGTGCCTTAAGCAGGTGGTCAGGTGGGTGCAGGACAGGCTGGGACCTCCCATGCCTTCTGCGCTTGGAGCTCAGCACATTGTACAGGAACAGCCTGCGGTGGCTGGTGTCCTAGCCAATTCTGATGCCTCCAGGGAAATTTTTTCCCATCCCACCACTGTAGGGCTGCCAGACCCACGTCCATCAGGTAGCAGAGACACCAGAGATGGGGGGGTTACAGGTCAGGGCGGCCGGGACCCCATACCCCCCAGGCAGGCGAGCGCCAGGATCACGGGCGGTGGGGGTGAGGGCCTAGCAATCCGGCCACCACCTGCCAACTTGCCTAAAGGTCCTAGGCCGCGACAAAGGTCGCGAAACACCCCTCTAACACCCCGTAAGGGGGGTGCAGGGGGTAAGAGAAAAGCCGGGAGTCCTAAAAAGGCTCCTACAGGCCCTCACGGTGCCAAGCAGATGGTCCCTGGGGTTTCCCTCATTAACAGTGCTTCTGGTACTTTACAGGGACGCCCAACTGGCAGCGAGAGGAGCATGGCGACGACGAGGGAGAGAAGAGATGGGGTCATCAGAGAGATGAATAGCCAAGACAGCATGGTCATGATTGATGACATGCCTGTGACAGCGGCAGTGGCGAGGCTAGGACGCACCACTCGAGCTAAGAAGGCTACGAGCAGGTACAGTCCGCTGCTATTTACGCACACACCGCTAAGGCGTAGCAGAGTAGAGACTGAGGGCGATACGGTTAGGCCACAGCGCAAAGGGTCTAAGACTGACCAACAGCTGGATATTCCAACGCCCGAGGAAGTCTCAGGGGACCCCCTACAGGGGGCGGCGGAGGCAGTGCTAGCCTACTCCAGCCGCGCAAGCTTAGCTGACCAGGACCCTTCCTCAGACGAGGAAAGGGCGGTATGGGCGCGGGCATGCAGGTCGCGGAGAGCTAGTGACTGTTCTTCTTGTACCCACAGATCCAGAAGGAGATCCAGGTCTAGAAGCAGAAGATCTTGTCGGTGCAGCTGTGCTTGCACTGGATCCGAGAGGAGAAGCCCGCGGAGGGCCAGACGGTCAGAGTCCCGGGAGCGTCAGGAGAGACGCGGGGATACTCCGTTGGCCGTATCTACTCCAAAGCTTCCAGAAGCAGGTGAGCGCTCAGAATTGAGCTGCGCAGCAGACAAGGGTGGTTTTATTGGGTCATTAAGGACTCTATTAGCTGTGCATAACATTGCAGTTAGCGAGCGCGAAATGGGAGCGTGGATAGGGGGGCTAGCAAAGGGTGCATGGTCCCAGCCAGCAGCGGTAGTGGCGCCAGCGAGCGCGAGCGAGGCGCTAGCTAGCTTGCGCGCGCCCGAGCCGGTAGGCAGCGCAATAGCAGCACTTGGGAATAACACTGTGGGGGTTACCGACGCAGCCATGAGGCCTATAGTCCTCTGCTCGTTGGATAATTTAGGTGCACACCTTCCACAGGATGTAAAGGAAAAGATCTGGAGGAGGGAATTTATAGAGTTGTTTTCCCTTCTCCCTATGTCTAGGCAAACAGACCTGGCTGAGAGGGGCCCCAGGGAGGGGAAATCCTTTGCTAGGCTCCCAGGACGTTTGATACCTGGCTGCAAGCATTTTCTATTTGGGCTTGCGTACTGTGTGAGCGGCACCCTGAACAGAGTTCGGGATTGTTCGTCTACATAGACGAAATTCGGAATGCTCACAAGGTTTATGGGGGTACAGCCTGGTGGCGGTACGATGAGGAATTCCGGCAATACTTGGCCTCAAGGCCAAGTATGGCGTGGAGCGACAAAGCGGTGGCGTATTGGCTAAACATCATGACACCCATGAGAGTCACGACGCCCTTTCGGAGCGGGGCCGGTGGAGCTAAGGGCCCCACCCACGCCTCAGGAGCAGGTCTTAAGACCTGTTTTTCGTACAACGAGGGGGTCTGCAGATGGGCGCCTAACTGCAGGTTTAAGCATGCATGCTCAAACTGCGGAGGTGAACACCCCCTGTCTAGATGCGGTAGACCCAAAGAGGGAGGCAGGGGCGAACCTCCTGCAAAGGGGCAAGACGCCCATACGCCTCCCCGCCATGCTGCCGTGGCTAAAGCGCTACGGTAAATTGGCAGGCACCGCCGAAGCGGCGCGCCTATTGGAGGACGGGTTCCGAGAAGGATTCCGGATTCCATGTGGGGTCGACATTCAAGGTTTTCTTGTCCCAAACCTGAAGTCGGCTAGGGATTTCCCAGGGGTAGCCAAAGCTAAGGTGCTTAATGAGGTAAAATTGGGGAGGATGGCCGGGCCATTTGCGGCCCCGCCCATCCAGGGTTTAGTTGTGTCTCCTCTTGGGGTGGTCCCCAAGAAGGAGAAGGGTAAATTTAGATTGATCCAGCATCTCTCCTACCCCAGAGGCCGTTCGGTAAACGATGGCATATCAAAAGACCAGGCTACTGTGTCTTACGAGTCATTTGACCGGGCGGTCGATCTGGTGAGGAGGGAGGGTCAGGGGGCCCTTATGGCAAAAGTGGACATCGAGGCAGCATTCAGATTGCTCCCCCTGCACCCGACAAGCCATCGGTTGCTGGGGTGCTTCGTAGACGGAAGTTACTTCGTCGACTTATGTTTACCCATGGGATGCTCGATATCCTGTGCTTACTTCGAGGCCTTCAGCAAATTTTTACAATGGGTTGTGAGCATCGAGGCGGGGTACAAGAGTGTTACCCATTACCTGGATGACTTCCTTTTTGTTGGCCCAGCGAGAAACGACGCTTGCCGTTTTATGCTCGAGGTGTTCACCGAAATCTGTACAGAATTCGGGGTACCACTGGCCCATGACAAGACGGAGGGCCCTACGGAACAATTGACTTTTCTAGGGATTCGGATTGACTCCTGCAAAATGGAGTGCAGTCTTCCCTTAGAGAAGGTGGAGGACATGCAAGCCGAGATTACGGCGCTGCGGTGCGCACAGAGGGTGACCCTGCGGCGGCTGCAATCAATATTGGGGAAGTTGAATTTCGCGTGCAGAATTATCCCCATGGTGCGGATATTCTGTAGACTGATGTCGCTGGCTACGGTAGGGATTGCGAAGCCGCATCATTTCCTAACAGTCTCTAGGGCCATGCGTGACGATGCAGAGGTATGGGCGATGTTCCTTGCAGACTTTAACGGGCGGGTGGTCCTTTAAAAGGAGGGCACCACCAGCGCAGAGCTAGACCTGCACACCGATGGTTCTGGACCGATCGGTTGTGGGGCGTATCTCCAAGGGAGATGGTGCGCTGCGGCATGGCCGGAGGAATGGGAAGAGGCGGGTTTACTGCTGAACATTCCTGGAGCTGTTTCCTATGGTGGTAGCAGTGCACTTATGGGGTCCTTGTTTCAGGGACAGGCGAGTCATTTTCCATTCGGGTAATAAGGGGTTGGTTGAAGCCGTGAACACCATCACGGCGGCATCCGTACCAGTGATTAGATTGCTCAGGCATCTTGTGCTATGTTGCCTTCGCATATGGTTTCAAGCAAGACACGTGACAAATGTGAATAACGGAATTGCTTACGCCCTCTCTCGGTTTCAGGAGGATCGTTTCAGGGCGCTGGCTCCTCGTGCGAACGCCCTGGGGGAGCTCATCCCCGAGGAGCTCTGGGAGATTGGAGCTGTCAGGTAACGAGACTCGTGAGACAGTCTGTTGCCCCAGCGACGTGGAACGCTTATAGACGCGTGTGGGCTAAATGGGATAGCCTAGTGGCACCGGCACAAGAGCGTAGGGATCTTGCTTTGGTACCTGCTGCGGTGCGCCGAGCAAGGCGAATCAAAACCCGTAGTAGGGAGACAGGTCACGGCGCTTGCTTTTATGTTTAAGCTTGCTGGGCAGAGGGACCTTACTAAGGAGTTTCTAGTGCGCAAGGTGGTGCGCGGAATGTTCAGCGGTGCGCAAAGGCCAGATAGTAGGCGGCCAATAACATTTGCACTGTTGCTGAGATTGGCTCAGGAATTGGTGGTGGTTTGCAGGGATCCCTTTGAATCTCTACTTTTCCGAACGGCTTTTTCCCTGGCGTTCTTCGGAGCGTTTAGGATAGGGGAGTTAGTCACAAACAGTAGACACGGTTCGGGGGGTCTGCAATTGGTGGATACCTGCCTCAGGGAAGGTACGGTGGTATTGTGGTTGCGGAGGTCAAAGACCGACCAAGTGGGTAAAGGAAGAGAAGTGGTTCTGCATCAGGTTGGCACAGAGTGTTGCCCATATGCATGTGTAGTGGAGTACCTTAAGCAGCGACCGGTGGGACGGTGTTCGCTGCTGGTCCACGCCGAAGAGTTTTAAAAAGCGCACTGCATCGGCTCGGTTTCAAGCAGTCCGACTTTGGGACACACTCCTTTCGGATTGGATCTGCCACTGAAGCGGCTAGGTTGGGGTTTCCCGACGCGACAGTAAAGCGCATCGGGAGGTGGGACTCAGACCGTTTTCGTTCCTATGTACGGCCAAATGCAGTGGTTTAATGGTGTTGCTTTCTACTTTCAGGGGAACAGAAGCAACTATGGATTGTGGGCCATTCCTATGTGTACTGGGCCCATAGGTTAGCCGCAGTTACCGAAGAAAAGGCATAACTGGGCTTTCCTGTTACGGACTTACGCGTAAGGTGGTGTGGCATTCGGGGTCTGCGATGGGCGCAGCTCGACGGCCTCTTGGAAACGTACGCGCAGCGTTACGGTCAGCCCAGTGTTATCATTCTTCATGCCGGCGGGAACGATTTGGGGACAGTTCCCATGAGACGAATGCTAAAGGTGATGAGACGAGACATCGAGAAATGGGTGAAGAAGTTCCCTGGCACGTTCCTTATCTGGTCTGAGATGATTAAGAGAAGATCATGGCGTAACGCGCGCGACCCAGTATGCTTAGATAAGGCTAGACAGAAGATAAACCAGCAGATTGCGAGCTTTGTGAGAAAACAAGGTTTCTCTGCCATCCGGTATAAAGATTTCGAACCGGTCGGCGCAGATGATTTTTTCGCAAAGGATAAGGGTCATCTTACGGAAATAGGGTATGAGTTGATGATGTTCGAGTTTAGGGAGAGTGTTTTGCGGGCCTTGGCTTTAATGTCTAGCAGGGGGGGATCGCAGCCTCGGGAGGCGTCCCTCGCATGCTCCGTGGCGGGAGGTGAGTTGCCCGGCCCACTGGCCTAAGGGGGCGATGGCCCCACCTCACAGGGCGTGCTTAAAGATAAGCATTGGGGCTTTGGGCAGGGCTCAAAGCGTGAGGTCACTGTTCGTGGCCGGGCTCCTCCCCCGGAAGGAAAGGACTAAATTAGTCATCTAAATAAGTTACGGTTGTTTGTTTACATTGTGTCAAAATAAAGCTGTGGCCCGTTGTTTCTCCCAACTCAAGTTGTCGTGTCAGTTATTCCATCAACTAGCCTGAATGGATCATGCATGGGTCATGAACGACGCGGAGGCTGCACAGGCTCCCTGGGTCAGCCTGTAGCGTCACGTGACCCAGCGGAGCCTGTGAGGCTATCAGCCAATCAGGAGCGTCGGGGGGCGTGTCGGAAGCCCGTTTCGCGCCATTGAACACAGCAGCGCGGTCTCCCGACTGGAATCCCACCCACCCACCCTGTATTTTGTTGTTAACAGATGTTATGGTTTATTCTTTTAAAAAAAAAAAAAAAAAAAAAAAAAGTATATATAATATATATAATATAAATAAGAAATATTGAAATTAATATATATATTTTTGGTTAAAGAATTCGGAGAAGTGGCTATTGTATGTTGTGTTTTGTTAATTTATGTCTGTGCGGCGGGAGGTGAGTTACCCGGCCCACTGGCCTAAGGGGGCGATGGCCCCACCTCACAGGGCGTGCTTAAAGATAAGCATTGGGGCTTTGGGCAGGGCTCAAAGCGTGAGGTCACTGTTCGTGGCCGGGCTCCTTCCCCGGAAGGAAAGGACTAAATTAGTCATCTAAATAAGTTACGGTTGTTTGTTTACATTGTGTCAAAATAAAGCTGTGGCCCGTTGTTTCTCCCAACTCAAGTTGTCGTGTCAGTTATTCCATCAACTAGCCTGAATGGATCATGCATGGGTCATGTCTTTATATTTTATCTTATATACTTTACTACAAAGACTCTACAGCCAAAAAGGAGCATTTTGATAGGCTAGGTTTAATTAATTGTCTCCATTGTATTTGATAAGACATCTCAACTCTATCACTCATAAAAACTAATTTGACAACACTTATTATTTAGTACATTTACCAACAGTAAATATATGTTCAGCTCACAATACTTTACTTCCTATTTTCACTTTCCTTTTAATTAGTTCTCACATTCTTAAAGTAGCAATATAACTTGCTCAGTCAAAGCAGTTACTTGTGAAAAAAAGAGGATTCAATAAACTAAAATCATATATTTGCACCATTTATTATTTCTAATATTGACCACAGACTGAACTGACTGACTACCAGGAGCAAGATTTGCTTGATTATACAAAGCAAGTTATGGAGCTGTTCTCGTCATAGGTATCAATAGAAAACATTTTTTTTTATTTTCCTTTCCAGCATATTTAAATGCGTTCTTATACATATGTTCAAGTGCAAACGTTTTCCTAAATTGGCATGATATATTTTATTATACATGGCAATCTTGCTTTGCTGCATTGACACAGAGCATAATAACTGCTATGACAGCTAACCTTCAAGTACATTTCAAGTGATACTGAACAAATTACTAAGGCTTCAGAGTTTTACTTTTTAACTTGGTGGTTGGAATGTAAAGGTGAAGATAAGGTGTCGGATGAAGCAAGTAAGCCTATGTATACACAGGTACATTGGTAAATGTAGCTAGCTTCATTGAACCAGCTTTTTTTACTGTTGTAATTCATCTTTTTTTTTCAGATATATTGCAATCATTTTATGAATGTGTTGGCATCAGTTCCAAACCAAAGTCTAACATTGGTAATAACATCATATTGTGAAATATAGACAGGACGTAAGATTTGGTACTTGATAGTTTAGACCAGGGGAAATCAATTTTTTTTTTTTTACAAAATTCACCATGGTCTAAATGTCTTTATGCAAATGAAGTTGAAGTCTGGAATAAATATGTTTTATGGATGCACATATTTTAGTATAATTCAATTCAGAAGGGAACAGAAAGGAAGTTTACATAGTGAAGTTGACTTTGAAATATAATAACATTTAGCATTTGGAAGCTTCAGATAAAATATCTGATACATTTAATGACATAGGTAATTAAGTGGTACCATGTTAGCAGTGGAAAGACAGGAAACAAAGTGGTGTAGAATGTTATACCTTTAATGACTAATTTCATAATATGGAGGAGATTTGGAAGAAAGTGGCCAGAGGTCCTGACTTGGACCCAGGTCCCCCTGTTAATTACCCCTGTTTTAGACCATAAGTGGAGAAACTGTGGTCCAAGAGCCATACATTACCACCTGCCTGATTTAATCTGGCCCTCAGTTTGTACTAGCCCAAGAGCAAAAGCAAATTACAACTTAGGGGCAGCATTGATGGGTTGTGTCTTGCAATAGGATGCAAATCCTGAAACCAGGGTGTATGGAAAGAAGACATCAACACAGCTCTAAGGCAATGTATAATAGAAAGTGTTTCCAACTTTTTTGTTTTGAGTTCTTGTGAAAAGCCCCCAGGTAAGTTGGGTGGAAAGAAAAAAAAAGATTAACAATAGAGCAAAACAAGAATGGTGATATGGGAGGACAGATGGTAGAAAAGGGAGAGAGAAATAGGACAAAGAGTTGAGAATGAGACTTAATCCCAATCTAAAAATCTACATTCAACAATCTAAAAGCTTTGCTGAATTGAATGTTTTAGATTTGTCACTGAAATTCTAATTTGGTAGCTTCTCATATTTTTTCTGTGGGCCACTGGACTTCGAATAACAAAAGTTTCTCTCTCTGGGCTTAAACTGAAAACAAAAAGTAAGGGAATATTGGAAAAAGTTAAATGTTCAAATATAATAAATAATAAATGTAATAAAATGTGAACAGTATAAATAAATATGGACCATCAGCTATGGAGCTATCCGAATCCAATATTTGAAACTGACAACCTTGCCTGTCCTCAGGTTCAGTTCAATATTAGCAGTAACCAACAGATATTATCACTAACATAATATTATTTTGACTTATATATAAAAGAGCACCCCCAGAAGAGTAAAATGAATACAGAAGCCTAGAATGATAATCATCAATAGGCAGGGGCATCATATATCTGGAGCAACTAAGAGCTCAGCAATGAAAACATGCAGTTGTGGTCATGGGTAAGGAGTAAGTGATACCTTGATCTGCTAGTCATGAAGTTGTGCCAGTCTGTGTTCCCATTATGCAGGATACTGGATCACATGTATTGCCTGATTATTCTTTCCTTTACCATCCAGTCCTGACCCATTAGCATTTCACTATCTCTTGTGCATCTGCCTTGATTCTCTGCACAAAGGCAAATGTAAGGTATCCGGTACTGCCTGCAATTCTGTATCTCACTCATAGAACCCATTAGAATCACAGTTATCATACATTGTAGGCAAGATGGCAACAGAATTGTTCAAATGATCCAGCAACTCTTGAAACATGTTATGTCAATTCACCTAATAATTAAATCTATTATTAACTGTTGAAGGCTTTTCATAGTGGCAGGCTGCAGGGTTGAAAACTTAGTAGTATACAGTTATCCAGGTGATGCAGCCATGCAAAGAGAAATCATATAATGCCTAAGACTTTCTTAGTAACCTCAATGTTTTCTATGTATAGGTGGTTATTGCTTGGATTTTTTGTTCTTAGATTTATTTTGGAGATCAACTTTATTTTGCTATCCATCAGGAAGTCATCTTAATTTTAAGAACAGCTTCCCTCACAGTAATTGCACATATTCACATATACCTTAAACTCTAACTAAAAGTATTTAGTTATACAACTTTTTTTTTTAATAAGAAACAATACATTTTGATTTTTCTGCTGAGCACTAGGGGAATCCATGATACATAAGTGGAAGCTGTGTGTGAGAGGGCTTTTACATTTAACTTCATTTAACTTCATAAAAATATGTTGCCCATTACCAAGTAAGCTTTTTCATAAGCTCAGACTAAAAATATGACCCTTTAGTAGTGAGAGAGGGAGGGGGAGGCAGGGAGAGAGAGTGAGGGAGAGAGGGAGGCAGTGAGGGAGGGGGAGAGAGACAGACAGAAAGCACACAGGGTGTAGCAAGAGGGTACAGAGAGAGACAGATGGCACAGAGAGAGAGAGAGGGCACACACAGAGAGGGCGCAGAGAGAGAGAGAGCACACAGAAAGAGACACAGCGCAGAATGAGAGAGAGAGAGAGCGCACAGAGAGAGAGCTACAGCACAGAGTGAGACAGAGGGCTCACAGAGAGAGAGAGAGAGGGGACACAGGGAGAGGGCTCACATAGAGAGAGAGGATGCCCAGAGATAGAGAGGGCGCACAGTAAGTCCAGGGCAAAGAGCTTGATTACATGACTCCTGTAGGAAATCTTGCAAGTGAAAAGCTCAAGTAAGCCCTAATTTAGCTATTACATTCTGTCCATTTAAAACCCTTATTTGTAAACCCTAACAACCCTATCAAATCAATTGATATGTTCCCTGTTTTACGTGTGGTTTCACCTAATGTGGAAATACATGGACCCCACAAGAAATCCATCCCTACCCGTTTCAATAATGCCCTGCAGGGACTCACAGTGATCCTAAGCCCTAAGTGTAAACTCAAGCTTCTTCAGCACCAGCTAAACCACTACCAAGATCTGTTACTGTACAAGTAACAACTTTCACTACTTTTAAAGCCACCTCAGCCTATACGCCACTATCCCCTATGACCCAAGGTGTCGTCCTTAATACCCCCATTCCCTTCACCCACCGTTTACTTTTGATGAGGGACATTAAGCCCTCTTTAACCCCCTAACTTATTCCCAATCACAATAAATAAATAGCAACTGCCCCATGGGGCCCTAATGGATCCGCATACTTCCTATTCCATATGAGTTTCCCTATGGACCCCCGAGGGTCCCGTGGCTATCTACCATGGGGGGATCACTATAGACCCCCAATGCATATTGGCACCTAACATTAACTTCATACCATGGAAATTTTTATGGAACCTCACAGTTTATTTAACTATATTCATAGGGGTCCTTATGGACCTCTATGGCACCTAGCATTAACTTTATGGCCCCCCAATGGATCCTATCTGTCCCATAAGGGTTCATAAGACCTCTACAGTCCCTGACCCTAACCCCCCTAAACTACATACACTAAACTGAGTACAGAAAATAAAAACATAATAAAAAAAATACTTAACATTTAAAAAATAACAAAAAATAAATGATTATGTTTTAAATAATAAAATTATATTACAGAAAATAAAAATACTACCCTTCTTATTAACCCTCCAGCTGGTCCTTGATCAACGTCCTTGTCCTCAATCTTCAGCCGTGAATAACTGGGTAAATTCCTGTTAATAGCGTAAATTGGCCCTTTTCTTTCTTGATTGAAGACCCTCAAATCCTCCTTTCCGACCTCTCACTAAAAAATTGTGCTGCTATATAAAAAGATTATACTAATTAAGTTCCTTCTCTGTATTGCTTATCCGCCAAATAGTCGATTTTTGACTGTGTTCTCGTTTATATACCATTTCTCTATCAGCTCAAACATGTGTCAATCATATTCTGGCAAACAGAATTGAGTAATCAATCAGAGGAGGAGTGGTAGCCTTCTCTGGTAGCCTTCTTAAGACCTCTGATTGGTTACTTAGATGGCTTCCGCCCCCTTTTCTCATTGGTTAAGATTTTAACCATGATATGAGCTTAACATTTTATTTAGGCAATCAGATAAGAGAAAGACTATTATTAAAATCTATTCTTTGTTTGCTACTTTAACCAATCAGAATAGGGGAACATTTAGCTCTCTGATTGGTTAAACCACAAATCAATTGGAATACACCATTTTCAATCCCTGCTTTCTGGTTGGATAACATCTTAACCAATCAAAAAAAGGAGTGGTAACCTTCTCTGGTTGTTAGGTAGTACTTAACTTGGAACAGTATTGTTTTGAGACGACTGTGTTTCAGACTCCAAGTCTCCTATGGGTATATGTAAGGCAGGTTTAAAAACATAGGCAATACTTCCTGGGTGCAAGTCAGTAAATTGTACAGAAGTTATTTTTCTCGAGCATTTAATAGCTCCACAAACTTGTTTGTAATAACTTTGTAGGGTCGAATGAGCCTTACAGGAATTCCTCCTGGAACCATGTAATCAAACCCTTACACGTGTTCAACTTACAGCAATTCATTCTAGGTAAAGTATTCTGGACAGACACTTTTGTAAATCACACAGAAAACATCCAGTGATGCCAACATATACAAAATCTGACCACAAATACATGATTAGTACTGTAAATTGATATTATATATGTTCTTTGTATGCATATGTCAATAAATACATTATATTTAAGCTTTACTCAACTTTTTCAACTAACATCCTTGGAAAATAACAAAGTAAGGAGCGTACTGTACATACTGTATTAAACAACAAGTGCAATATAGTATTCTCAAGGGTCTCAGTGTGAGCTCTTTTGGAAAGTAAATATCCTTATTGGCTATTCTCCAATGTGCTCCAACATTTTTCTCTTTAAATATCTAAATTACTTAGTTACACAAGTTTTGCTTTATTTCCCAGGACATAATTTGCTGAGCAGTTGTGGAACATGAGTTTTCACATTTTCCAAAATCATGGTTTATTAACCATAGAAACACAACATTTAATCACAGCAAGAGACAACCTGACTAATATTTTCCTGTTTGTTTTTAAACATGAACTTACTTCAAAATTCAATATAAAATTTTTTTTGGTTTAATGTGATTAAAAAGTTGCTTTATTCTGAGAATACATACACTGTAAATGTTATTGATTGGTCCCTGAGTGGGAACTTCTCTCTTTTTATTCAAACTGTGGCAAAGTCTATAGCAGATTTTCTTGCAGCAACCTATTTACTGCACAGCTTTACTAGCAAACTAAAGCTGAGTCATTATATCTTTTAAAACTGCAATATATTTATCCAAAACTGCAAGAAGGTTATGCATTGTGACCACAAATGTGTATGTAAAGTAGAACTTACTCACATTACACATTTGCCTTGCAGCCTATAACATGTCCCCTTGCATATTTTTTTCTCTCTCTAAAACAAACTCCTCTCCTGTACTTAGTTAACCCATAGGGCTAAATTTACAATTTTTTTCTCACAAAATACAGCCAGTGGGGAATGCAAGTGAAAATATCAAGGGAGCAGTAGCAAAGAGGAATTGCAAATGCACAGCCATTTATGGCAATACTTTTCACTAATAACATAACACATATTTATTAACCTTCTGTTATGTTAGAAATCATAGGCAAATTCGTATTACTTAATAGGACCCATCAGACCAACAAGCCGAGTCTTCTTTAAAATAATAAAACTGGCAATATGAGAAAAATAGATATGACATGCTGTTGTTTATGATCTCTATCTATATTTAATACATTTTAGATACACATTATATATCCTATGTATTGATAAATAATTCTTAAGTAATAGAGTGCAACTTTCCAATTTACCGGTTTTAAGTGAAAATCCCTTTGTCCTTCCTAGTCACCAAAAGCTGTATCTGTATCCAAAACATATCTGTTTTGGATAATATATGTGTGGGGTTTTTTTTGGAAGCCGGCACATATGTTGCTTTCATCATTAATGAAAATTAATAACACTAGAAAATAGTGAATTTCATCATGTGAAATGTTAGAAGATATGTTAGGAGATATGCTCTGTGTGCTTGCTTAGTGTAGAAGAGAGAACCTCAATACACAATAACACTCGTAGATCAATTTGTCATTTTATAATGGTTATGGGCCCTATTCTATTGCGCAAATCGTACATTTATACACACTTAGGGCCTCATTCAATTGCGATTTGGCCAATTGAATATGGCTCTATATAAGCACGCAGCATATTTTTTTTATAGAAGATTTTAGTTAGTGAAGACCTTGCTTTTGGATAGAAGTACACTAAACTAAAAACTTCTGTAAAAAAATATGCAATTTGCTTATATAGAGCCATATTCAATTGGCCGAATCGCAATTGAATGAGGCCCTTAATGTCACTCTTAATATTGCCACATATTCTATTAGCTACTCGCAATCCGATTACGAGTTACCCACCCACAATCACTATAGGCCTGCCAAATACGCAAATTCATCCTTAGAACTCCATTGCTTTTAGCACAGCTCGAATATTACGAGCACTGAATAATTAAAGTTACACAAAATCAATATTCTATTAGACCCATAGTGCTAGCTCATGAATGAAATCTGACCCACAACTAAATAAAAAATATCAAGTTTCTTTCAAAAATATTAGGAGTACTAAATAGGACTTGCAAGGGCTTTTTCAAACACTTATTAAAACTGTAGCAGCAATTAAACACACAATGCTGTACTTTAAAAGCACAGGAGGGCATGGGAAGACATTATAATTAATTACACTCAAACCCACAAATATGCAATTAAAATATATTATTTCTAAATGTTATTTCTGAGTAATATCAATCCTGGGATTCCAAGCGGTTAATACATATCATGAAACCACATGGACTAAAACAGATGATCTAATGTATTTTATTGATTACTTGATTGCGAGCCCGATCAGCAAATATTACTTATTGGCACTAATTAACTCTTAGCCTCTGATTGCAGTTTACGTGTAACTTCCATGTTTTACTGATGCCATGATGACTGTTTCATTTAATATTGGCTGTGTCTAAGAAGTAAATTACAGGCTTGCCTAAATATTGCAAGATCATATGGCCACACTCCCTGAAATCGTACTTAAAAAGACAAGGTTTACGAGTTTAAGCTTAAGGAGGTAAATTGCAAGCTGGAGTCAATAAAATACATCTAAACATTTGCGATTTGACCAATTGAATAGGACTCTAAATAAGCGCAGAGCATATTTTTTTTAAATACGTTTTTAGTTAGTGAAAACCTTGCTTTTGGATAAATGTTTACTAACTAAAAACTTCTTTAAAAATATATGTTATGTGCTTATTTAGAGCCCTATTCAATTGGCCAAATTGCAATTGAATGAGGGCCATAGAGAAAAATAACACCTGCAGACAAAATTACGGGTTAGAGGCATTTGCGGATTTCTATTAGAATAGGGCTCAATGTCTGGAGAATTTAAAGAATCTCTCTTCATTTTGACACTTGCTTTTGGAATGTCAAAGATAGAATGGGTCCTGTAGCTGAATAAAATCTGTTTGGATGTATATTATAAAAGCAAGAGGTTGAAAGCAATCTGATCCACTAATAAATATAATGTAGTTTTAAATAAGTGTATTACATATTTCTCACCTGTGCTTTTAGTCTTGCTTTATATGGGTTGTGCACTAATTAATTACTAGCCATTCTGTCTTTCAGCATGAATCCATTTACTTAATTTGTGAAGTTTGAGACTAGAGTTAATGGTACATATTATTCACTAATGGTAATTTGCTCTTGAATGTTCAGCTCTACTGCCTATTTCAATGATGCTACAACTGAGGGAAATGCTCAGAAGTATAGATCGGCAGAGGAAATGAAGTACTTTAATTTGTACATGAGAGCTTTTATGTAGCATCACAAATCTAGCAATTGCTGTCAACCTTACTTCAAAGTGCTGCCAAAGTGCGC
This sequence comes from Discoglossus pictus, assembly GCA_027410445.1. NCBI lineage: Eukaryota > Metazoa > Chordata > Amphibia > Anura > Alytidae > Discoglossus > Discoglossus pictus. The sequence continues at coordinate 237,519,704 of CM050163.1, forward strand.
TGTCAGTGCAGGAATGCTCAGGAATGCTGCTCATTTTAATCACACTCCATTAAGGACAAGACAAAATATATGCAAACTGTGTTAAAAACATGCCATTTGTCTGAAAGTAGCTGATTTAATCATCTAATTAATTTCTTCTTTGCCAATCCCGTACAGAATTTTTACCCACCCTCTTGAGTCTTTCTTCTCAGCCCGGGATTAAGTTTGTCTAGGAAATGTTACATGTGGATTCCTCATTGTATTTCAATGAATTTTCTGAGAGTCAGCAGGGCTTCTGCATACATTTGCATACATCATCTTCTTTTTTTTTATAATTTAGAAAACAATGATGCCTTTAAAAATATTGAATTAAGCGGACACTATCGTTTAAGGCTTACTAAAGAAACATTTAGACATTATTAAAAAAATACCAATTTCTTTGTTCTATTTGTAAAATGCATATCTATGTAGTCATATATACACTTTTATATCCAGTGCTGGATTTCCAACAAGACCAAAAAAAAGAGTCATGTATAGATAGGGAAGCTGGAAATGAGCAATGCTGCCAGCAGGAGGGTCCCCTTATCAAATCGTAATAAATAAATACTTTATTTCATGTTCAATTTCCTTCCTAAAATGCTATGGGCTTCAACCTCCAAGCCCGGAGGTTGGATTCAAAAGTCCTAGGGGCTTGGATGTTGAAGCCCGTCAGACTTTATGTCGAAAGTTTAACATGAAATACACTATTTTTATTTGCCAATCTGAGAGTAGGGGAATGCTGTGCTATTATTAATTAAGACCTAAAATCACTTTCACTTCTAATAAAAGTACAGTATGACTGGTTTATTTGCTTAATTAGTGCTAAGTTTTGTAAGTAAGAGCGTTGCGGGACATCTTTGGTGAAAGTAAGCTGCGGCTCGATTTACGGGCTTGACGGAAGGGTGAGCATAGCATTTGTATAGCGAATTGGGATCAAAGGCTTTGACGGAAGTAAGCTGTGATTGAGTTAATCGTAAGGGCAGCTCAAGGCTCGTAAGCCGCCGGAGGCCGCAAATTGAATAGCTAAGTAGCTTGCGGCCTCCCCTTGCGGCTACTTATTCCGAATAAGTAGGATTAGAATGAGGCCCATGATGAGTATAATATAGTATTCATTATATTCATAATGTATATTTTCATATGTTACTGAGAATAACTAGTCATACCATTAGTTATAATTATGTAAATAGGTCCATCACAAGATTTCAGATTGCAATGTTGGGTAGCTGCTTCGCAGTGAGAGTAGAGTAGATAAAATGCTTAGTGTGATGTGATTGTGGCCAGTGCTTTACATAGAAAACACTGTTACAACTACCATGAAATAACCTGATTATGCTGGGTATCAATTGCTCACAATGGGAGTCATAAGCCTCCATTCAATTGAGCAAATTGTAGGTACAAGAGCCCGTAATAGAGCGCGTTAAATAATTTGCTATTCAATTGGCGGCTTTTAGCTACCCACAATTGGTTTGCGGATTAGAAACTTAAAATCCCTGCGGTTATCAAAATCGTAACTATGACCCAGCTAAGCCTTTGATCTTTCAAGCCCGGAAATGTTATAATCGCAAATCGCTATTCAATTGCTACAAATCCTCAAGCCTCCAAATGTTCTCACACAATGTAAGGCAAATGTAGAAGAAAATCCTACGAGTACCAGATAGGACTCGCAAGCACTGTAGCACTGTAAAAGCAAATAAAAAAATAATATTGCACTTTAAAAGACGGGGAAAGCGATGAAAGACATTAGAATGAATTGCACAACAGTCTCAAGCTCGCAAATCTGCAATCAAAATGTATTTATTTTATGTTTTATTTCCATGTTATATCAATCTCGAGAATCAATGAGTTAATACATATCAGGACACCCACATGGACTAGAACAGAATCGTCATTAATTTTTATCATTTTGTAAATTGCCGGGTTGCGAGTCTGATCGCATATCGGACCACTAAACGCTAATTGATTGCTGTGTAAGACGTCATGATGAGTGTCTCATTTTCTATTGGCTGTTTCTAAATCGGTAGTCACAACGTTGCTTAACTGATCTGATCACGCTCTGAAATGCTACTTATGATTGCATGGTTTACGGTTTAGGCTTTGGGCCCGTAACTTGCCGGCTTGTTCAATTGAATTGCTCTGTAACTATTGCAATTTTCAAGGCCATTGCAGTTGAATAGAAGCCATAGTTACCAGCAAACAGAGGTTAATGAATACTGTGAAGAGCATGTTTTATATGCATAGCAGCCAATCATAATCACAGCAATCTGACTACAGCTAAGATTTTATCAATATGAATAACCTACAGATTTATAACATATAAAGTACATTGTTATTATTATAATTCTATAGATGTGTTAATGGTACTCTGTAACCCTAAAATCAAGGCGTATTCTTAATGAACATGAACAACTGACTCTGTGTTGTGTTATTAATTTTTTCTAAAGTGAATCAGTCCTGGGAAACTCCATGTAGTTGCTGTATTATACACATGTAAATGAGTGGTTCATTCATATTAATTAGCATATGTGATGTGCTAATTAGGGTTACAGTCTGTGTGTCTGCCTCTGTAGTGGTCAAAATAAAGACCTGCAGTGTTATATGACAGTTATACCTCTCTCCCAACCACGTACTCTGAGCCTCACGTTAGCATACCAAGCCGCATATTAGCATACAGGAGCCGCAAAATTAATGGAGAAATAAACTGCTAATACAATGTATAGCCAGTTTTTAATGCTTTTAAAATGAAAATAACTTCCCGTTGGGTTGACAGTGTCACTTTAAAGTAGTATTCTGTTTGTGGTTGAGACTTCTGTCACCAGATAATATATGTGTACCAGGAAATGTCCCCAGATGACAGAATTGACAGCAGCAATTGCTCATTGGACTTAAGCATACAAATGTAAAGTATATCTGCAATAACCATACCATTAAGGGAAGACTGATACTCCTTTTCCTCTCTTTCATCATAGTTAGATCCTGTATGTGTTCAGCCCACCTTTATGCTCACACCAATTTCTTTCGATCATTTTGTTTTTAATCTTTCATATATTGTGTAACATTATACAATGGTACCTCGGTTCTCATCGTCCTCCAAACTCAACAATAGATGCGTCTGGATGAGCAAAAACCTTGGTACTCATCGTGATTGTTAAAACCAATTTACATTACTCCTTATGGGAGTTTGGAACTCTACCTGCAGTCCGGAACCAATTAACGACCAATTCCAAGGTACCACTAGTATATTTAAATTAGCTACAATACAATGTTTATACCACTTTTAAAAATGTTGCTGGGTGGAGGAAGATTATGTTAATATTTTCTTTTGTTATGATGTTAGCATTTATTTTAATACTCAATAACATTAGCCATTTTTTTCTTAGTAATTCTTGAAAAAGCCACAAGATGGCATCACAGCTGTTTTAATGATGGTTAGATTCTTGTCATTTGCATCTTTGGATATGTAGCTTTTTGGATCGCTACCTTGTTGTGGAAAAGGGTTTGTGTACCTCAATGAAGCTGTGAGCTAAACAGGGTCACCCAAGATGGGCATGTCATAGCAGAGAGTTCAGAGAAATCACGGGCCACTGGAGAAGGAACTGGCAACTCGCTCCATTATCTTTGCCAAGAAAATCTCCTGGATAAGCACAACCAGAGACATGTGCCAGGTGTGCTGCTGTCCATAGGGTCATGGAGAGATGGACTGAAAAACAACAACAACAATATGTCGTTTGGAGTAGCTTTGTTAATCCAGTGACTACATGGGGGCTTTTGAATATAGGGACGTCTCTCTTTTCGAGATATTGATTTTTACTCCAATAAAAAAAGGTATTACTTGATACTGCTGTGTTTTTTGCATTTGCATCTTTGTATAAACATGTATGTAGACATTAATAACCTTATTAAATTGTGATTCAGCCAATTGAACAGGGCTCTATTTTAGCACAGAGCATATTTTTTTACAGAAGTTTTTAGTTAGTGAAGACCTTGCTTTTAGATAGAAGTTCACTAACTAAAAACTTCTGTAAAAAAATATGCTCTGTGCTAAAATAGAGCCCTGTTCAATTGGCCAAATCACAATTTAATAAGGCTGTAAATATACATAGAGTCCTTTCAAGATAGCATATTTAAGATAATTTGTGCTTAAAGGGGCATGGAACACAACAGTTGCTTTATGCATTAAAAGCGCACGATTTACAAATGTTTTATGTTAATTTTTGTATGAAAAATATTAAGTAAAACCTCTATAAACATCATTGAAACTAATGGAAGATGCAAATGTCATATACAGATAGACTAACATCACCCCAATTAATAGTTAAACATCTAAATAAGTTGTTGTGCTCTGAGACCTTTATTTATCAAAACCCCTGTCCTGAAAGAATAAATACATTTTTTCCATGTTCTTTTAAATATTCTCGGACAATGTTAAAGGGACACTGCTACCTTATACAAAGAGAATATGTTAGCAATTACCATTTCTGTTAGTGCTTGCTAACTGCAAACATTTTTTTTTTTTTCAATATTAACTTTTTTTTAACAATAATACAATAATACTAATTTCTAGTTGTGTTCAAAATATGAACCATGTATCGGCATCACTGAAGTATATCTGGTGCATGCTTCAAATCGAAAACTGTCTGCTGATATATCACTAATTATTATCCCTGTACATCACACTATACACTATATATAGTACTAGCGACTTGCCCGTCAAAAATGATGACATGATATAGTTTGATAAATTGTGTCTCAATGACAGGATAATATATGACGTGTCTCTTCCCCTCTTTCCTTCCCATGTGTATCTTCCCCCTCCACTCCCCCCTGTCCCTCCCCTGTGTCTTCCCCCTCCTCCCTGTCCTGTGTCTTGAACCCCTCCCTTTCCTGTGTCTTCCACCCCCCTCTCCCTCCCCTGTGTCTTGACCCCCCCGGTCTCTCCCCCTCTCCCTCCCCTGTGTCTCTTCCACCTCCTCTATGTCTCTTCCCCCTCCTCTCCCTCTCCCCTCCCTCCCTGTGTTTTTGTTCCTTTCTCCTCCCTCCCCTGTATCTCTCCACCTTTCTCCCTCCCCTGTGTCTCCCACCCCCCATATCCCATATCCCATGAGTTGCAGTACCCACAGTGCACAGCAGGCAGCAGTAGATCCCCCCTTGTCCTTATACCCACAGGTCCTCATTCAATTTGAAATTTGTCAATTGAATAGGGCTCTATATAAGCACATAACATATTTTTTTGACAGAAGTTTTTAGTTAGTGAAAACCTTGGTTTTGGATAGAGGTTCAGTAACTAAAAAGTTAGTTGAATTTTTTTTGTATGTGCTTATATAGAGCCCTATTCAATTGGGCAACTCGGAATTGAATGAGGCTCACAGTAGGCAGTGCTCTCTCTGACCCTCATTCAATTGCAATTTGGCCAATTGAATAGGGGTCTAAATAAGCACATAACATATTTTTTTAAAGAAGTTTTTACTTAGTAAACATCTATCCAAAAGCAAGGTTTTTTATAAATAAAAACGTATTTAAAAAAAAATATGTTATGTGCTTATTTAGAGCCCTATTCAATTGGCTAAATCGCAATTGAATGAGGGCCTCTGTCTCTCTCCGGCTCTTGCCCTTGTGCTCCGGGGCCGGACCTGCTGCTCTCCGCTCCTCTATCCAGGCTCCTGCCTACGGCGATCATTGCGAGCATCAGTGGGGCAGTGGGAGCCGTGCATCAGTGGGGCAGGGGGAGGGACTGTAGCTCCATGTGCGGAGGGACCAGGAACAGGTAAGAGAGGGGCTAACACCCCCGGGGGCTCAGCCTGTTCCTCCTACACACCCATAGGGTCTCACACAGTTTCCATGGATCCCGCTCTACTCATTGCAGCCAGGGGGGTGATGTGGCCCGCTGTAGTGCGGGCCTCGCGATGATTGCCTGCGGCGCTCATTGCAGCATGCGCAAGGGCCAGTTGTCGTCATGCAACTGCGGGATTTGCTATGCGAGGCCCGCAAAGCGTGAGGACAACTCGCAGTACCACAACTATTATAGTTGATCACCCAGCAGCCCAAGTCACACTATCCGTTCTAGACCTAAGAATATATGCATGGTCTTCACTTCATTCATTAACATGGAAATGTCTCAGCCATCACGTTTGTCATTATAAAAACTTCTTGCAAGAAATGCAACAATTAACAAAGAATATGGGACATGAAAGAATTGTAAAATACAAAATTATTAAATCCTGTCTATGAAATTTGTTTGGGAAAATTGGAGATTTTCACAAAAAATATATGTGTTTGGAAACAATCTATCTGTTTTATTTTAATGTGAAATATCAGATCTAGACTAGATTTTAAATTAGTCTGCCAGTTTTCTATGCATTATTCTTGTGTTGCAAGACACTTGACAATTTATTTGCCATACTTACATACATGATAATATGCTCTTTCTTTTAGATAACAAATCTGTTAAATTAATACATTATCTCATATGCTATGTACAGGGGACAGAAGTGAAAACATAAGGTAAGCATGACAAACGTTTACATACTGGCTCAGAAGCCTTTGAGGGCCCTGCTCTCATAAGAACTTACAATCTAATTTGGTTAAGAGTATTAGATACCCAAAGTGAGAGATTGTCATTAACACTTTACTAGGCATTCTGAAACCAAATCCGGTTAGTCTAAATGTTAAAGCCATCCACTTTTTCCACTATAATAGTTTTCAGCTTGTGAGTAAAGAGGAAAATCACACAACTGCTCATGTGCTACGAGGTGGCGCATTCGCAGTTGTGTTGTCTTACCGCAGTTTCAACTGTGCAAACGTGACAAAGTCGCACATGCACAGTTGCATCCTCTTCAAGAGGAAGGTAGTGAGAGAGAGGAATGGAGAGAGAGGGTGGGAGGCAGAGAGAGGGGGAGGTAGAGAAAGTGGGAGGAAGACAGAGAGAGAGAGAGAGAGAGGGACACAGAGAGAGAAGGATGGAGAGAGCAAGGCGGTGAGAAAAAGGAGAAGGGACAGAGAGAGACAGAGGGCACACAGAGCGCAGAGAGAGGGCACAGAGAGAGACAAAGGGCACAGGGAGAAAGCGCACAAAGAGAGGGCACACAGTCCGAGAGAGTTGGCACAGACAGAGAGAGGGTGCAAAGAGAGAGACAGAGGGTGCACAGAGAGAGAGATAGCACATAGAGAGAGACAGAAGGCGCACAGAGAGAGAGAGAGCACGGAGAGGGCGCACAGAGAGAGGGAGCACAGAAAGAGACAGAGAGCACACAGAGAGACAGCCCAGAGAGAGACAGCACAGAGAGAGTTAGAAAAGAGAGAGACTCCCTCACAAATCATTTTAAGTGCAACACCAATCATCCCACCCATGTTAAATTTAGTAATTGTCAATAAATGGTGTTTGATTAGGGAACAATGGGGTTTTCTGGACGGTGGCTTGGTTAGGTGTCCCTGTTAGACTATGCTTAGGTCATGTTACTGGAATATAACATAGTAGTTGGGCTGAGTACTTCTTTATTTTTTTAGTCTGTTAAGTTCTGTGCAGCTTAAATGCATCCTATATAGCAGATTTTCAATCATTGTTGGTGGTTGTGTGTGCTCTGTGTACTGACACTTTGCATATGACATTTTCAGTCATACTTTAGATTGAAGATGTGTCTGTGTCTGTGTCTAAAAAATACTTTTATCTCTTTGTTCAAAAGACATCTTACTTAAAAGTATAGGTCATTCCTACATTTTAACACTTGCAGTGGCCATTAAAGGCACATATTATTTACATTTCACTTGTAGCATTCGATAACACATCATTTAAATAGAGATAACTTAATGGAATATATATTTTACATGTGATAAAACAAAGGTAATCAACAGATCATTGGTGGTTGGTGTGACCCTTTCAGATGATCCTGGGATCTACATCTGTTTAGCTAATATTATGAAGCAAAATGAATTAATTAATATAATGCATAAACAAGTACAGTGGTACAGATTATATAGAGTATACGTTCTTTGATCTGTAGACAGAACATTTTTAACAGGGTGGTCTTTCAAAAAAGAAAACATTTAGTTTTGCACTGATTTCAATAGAGTGCACAGTAAATAAGCTCCTCAACAGTATATATATATATATATATATATATATATATATATATATATATATATATACTATGACTAATAGTAGCAGTATGTTTGAAGTGTTATAAACTCCTCATTACTCTTTGTTCCTGAGGTCCAGCAGATAAGGTCCCAGCACTGTTCCTAGTGTCCGAGTGGGAAAGTGGCTTCCTTTCTCACAACACCCAGTCATATTATTATTTCTTTCCTCAAAAAGTACTTCCCCTATTTATCTCTTCCCCACATTCACCTTTAAATCAGTTTTCTCTGTCTCCCCCCCCCCACCACATTTTGCAATATATTCTTGCTCCTCCATATTTTGCCTCACTATTCTCACCCTGTCACAATGCTCTCTGTGACACCCGTCTCATTCCCACCCTGTTCCCAATCCCACTTTCGTATTTTCTCCCTCCTCACACCCTTCACTAAAATGAAGTCCAACTTCACATGACACAGTGTCTCTAAAGCTACAAACATTTTGTAAGTCCCTGAAGACCCACTTCCCCATATAGATTCTCCCAACATACCTCTCCTAATATCTCGGCTTAACCTGTTGCATCCATCAGTTTATTAAGTAATCCTCTATATCTCAAAACAAGGATTTAGATTTCATAACGATGTAAAGCAGCTTGGATAAAGACATTTAATATACAAATGTAAATAAGTAAAATACTGTAAATATACTTTAAAGGGTTAAACATATTGAGGGCTTAGATATGGCACATGCTCATTTTTATTGCCGATAAGTACCCAAACTATATTCACATAGAGAATTTAGAACAGGCAGAAATGCCATTACGTAGTCTGTCAATACTCTCATTCATTTTCAAGTAGTCCTGAGGAGAAACAAGTTTTAGAAGCACTGTGTGAAAAACATATATTTTAATCAGACTGTCAATAACAAACTGTAGCCTTCCCCCTGGCCAACTCTCTCTAATGTGACAGCTCAAAGAACAGTAGTATTTAGTTAAAATATTGTCAGCAACTGTTCTTGCTATGTTGCTAACTGAAAAGAATGGCGGTATTATTATATCCGCATTCCTGTCTGCCAATAAGACAAAAACAAAACTAGTCCAACAGCAACAAACTCCCACTTGTACATTAGCAACAAGGGAGGTCAGTCAGTCAGAGTGTGCCAGGGCCTCAGTATGAAGGGTCTAGTACAATAAACATAGAAACAAGGATGTGATGGCAGATAAGAACCAAAAAAAAGCCAATCTGATCTGCCAATTCTATATAAAAAAGTTTTGACTTAATTAAGCCCCAAGGTAGCCTTATGCTTATCCCAGTCATGCTTAAATCCATCAACCGTGTTTGATCCTACCGCTTTCATTGGAAGGCTGTTCCACCCAATATATTTCAATATTCCTGGAAGGTTCTAGCCCTTTGAATGTCAAGTACATTTTTGCAATGCATCTATATAGAAATGGATTCATGAATATATTTCTGCCTACATATGGAAAATGGTATGTTTTCTATCGTAAATCTGTTTACTATAGAGTTTTTTTATTATTGGATGGTTGGGACAAAAAAAATATTGTAATAATATTGTTATATATATATATATATATATATATATATATATATATATATATATATATATACAGTAGAATCCCGGTTAGTAGGCACTCAACTAACCGGGACTCCCAAGCAACTGGCACCGGCAACAATTCCCCATTTTCTAAAAACTCCCACTAAACAAGCGTAACCGGCACTATCCGTAGTTTGAGGCTGCAAAAAAAAAAAAGCTAACTTTTTTCTAATTGTTTTATTGGGCCCTAAATGGCCCAGTTTAGGTGCTAATGCCTTTTTAAATGCATTTTGAGGGGATTTGGGGGGTTTAAATTTGGGGACTCCCGATTAACCGGCAACTACAGTTATCCGGCAATAGGGCATCCCCGTGGGTGCTGGATAACAGGGGTTTTACTGTATTATACTTTCATTTTGCACTTTGAAGCGGCAAGTTCCAACTAAACATACGTTTTTTTTACATAAAGGGGCAAAAATAGAATGTGCCTAGTTCGCCACTGTTTCCTGCATGTGCAGAAGAAACATGTGTTCCATTTCTATCATTGACACTTAAAATTCTTAGCTTTTTGTAATTTAATCAAAAAAGACTAGAACCAAGTCAAGAGCCAATCAAACCACAGTTGCACTTCTAAACTGTGACTGTTACATTAATTTCTCTGCATGTTTTGAAATGCTTCTGAAAGACACTTTCTGCATATCTTTCAGGGGTGGAACTACCAGTGGTGCAGGTGATGCAATGTACCAGTGCCCTCCTCTGAGGGGAGGCATCTATAAAAAGGGGTCTTGGCGGTGTTAGCGAGGGGAACAAGGGGAAGGAGTCTTGGGGAGGAGCACTGAGTGAGTTGGTACCAAGGTGAGGGGTCCAGTGCAAAAGAAATGACAGGTCCCACCTTAGGGGGGCTACATTTTTCTTTTGCACCAGGGCCCTCATTTCCCTAGCAGTGCCACTGGTCTCTGTATTGCATTTTACTCTACAAAATGGCTAAATATATTTAAGAGGAGCACTATGCTCCAAATTTGCTCACATTCTGCTCACATCTCGCATAAAACCTGTGCTCCAGTTCTCATAGCTGCTTTGACATGTCTCTTATCAGTTGCCGCACAGGGGAAGTAATTCATTGCAGTACTTCCAGCAAGGGAGTTCTTTTAAAGTATTTTTAATGTTGAAATGATTCAATCTTTCTTTAGACTTCCAATCTGAAATATGGGATTAAGCGTGTTGGAACAAATGATAAGCCACTGTTAGTAATCAGTCATGTTAATGGAAGCATGCCATATTTTTCAGTAATATTTCTGCTTTCATCTTAATAATTGGCTTCTGTCTGTAAAAAGTGATGATGGAAATGTTAGTCTCATACTCTGCATTTTTCTGTTTGATTTAGGAAAACATATTCATGATCAAGAAAATGTATCAAGTGCTAATATAAAAATATTTAAAAAATATAAAGTAGTAATTTATTTCATAGGGCATCTTTAGAGTTTGAAATGTTGCTGAGCAATTCTGTTTTAACTGCAAAAAATAAATAAAAGTTAACATGGGTAGATCTTCATCTTTGGGTACCCTATTTAAAATTGACATAGGGTGCCCATCCTCATATAAAATACAAGTAACATTTCACAAACTGAAATCATTTATATAGGTCATGGCCAGATTTCACTTTAGGCTGAGTAGGCAATTGCCTAGGGGTACAAGCCGTTGTGTGCCTGCATTGGAAAATTATTTGAAAAAAAATTCAAGATGCTTCTGAAGTTCACGCGGTATCCCATTGAGCAAGCACTGAGCATCCTGAAGAGAAAGAAGTGCAAATCATGTAGAAAAGGTGAAAAATATAAATTACTTAAAGAAATAAAAGCTAAAATATGTTTTATTAATTAATCTTTGTTTGTACATGGTCTTATATGACCACTGTAGATCAATACAAATGTATGTTTCAAACTAACAATGTTGGCTGCTGTGTAAGCCATGGACATAAAAGTTTGGTAAAGTTTGTATTTTTGAAGACCCTGTTTAGGAATCCATTTTGTATTAGTTACAACACTACCTACAACCTGGGTCAGTAGCTATTGCAGCATTTCTGCAAAAGATACTGAGCCACAGTCTGTGATGTTAGTACATCTAGTACTATAGAAACATTGTAAACATAAGCTACATGGGGCAGACCTTGTGGGCACTGTTTGGATGGCTTCGGTGAGTTATAACAGAGCGTTTAAGCAGTTATTTATAAAATTATAAGTAAATAAATATGCAAATAAACACTTAAGTAACTTATTGTAATATTGAAAACAAGGAACCCTCGGTGTCTCTTTAAAGGGCCACTGTAGAAACTGTTTTGTTTTTTGTTTTTCGATTTCGCTTATATTAAAAATTGCAATTTGTCTCATTAGACTGGAGTAGACATACCTGCTGGTGCTTTTTTACTGTACAACTTCACTCTGGGGAGATGTGTTGCGCTTCCTTCAATGGTTTGGATATGAAAGTAGGTTCTTCAGCCCAAAGATGGTGGGAAAACAGTACATTTTCATAAAAGAACAACTTTATTTTAATCATTATAAATGTTAAAGGTGTTAATTTGGATATTTACTACTTGAAAGTAAAGAAAACTGAATCATTGCAGTGGCCTTTTAATTATTTCAATCACTATTTACAGCTGTTATTATTTTAGGTAGGCAAAATAGTTCTTACACATTAGCAGTAAGCCGTAAAGTACATTATAACATCATTATCATCATTAGATCAAAGTACTTCGCTGTTAATACACAGAAATTACATGTCCCGGAATGCTTGCCAGAAAAAAAGAGGCAGAAGATAAGGAAAATAAAATTCTAGTTTGGGACATACTTAAAATGTCATAAGTAAGACCTTCCACTCCTTTTCTATCAACATGCTTAAATCTTTATTGTTACATTTCACCTACTTGTAATCACAACCTATTGTTCTATAAGAATAGGAATGCAAGAACATGAGGTCATGGTCTGAGGTTCTAACTAAAAATCATACATGCCTCTGAGTACTTCATTTGTCTCCCATAAGTACAGTAATGAGAAAAATAGTGTAAAATATAACTTTTATTTGGATGTTTTGCAGTTAGATGGTGGTATGGACAAACAGTAAAGGAATTCAAGCATGTCTGGAATAAACATAATGCAATTCTACGGTATTTCATATGATTTTTAGTTAAACAGAATAGGCCTTTTGGTTCTAAATCTATGTTTCTATGTTTACTGTACTTACTCTGTTTCTATCACACTGCTTAAAATATATGTATATATAACGGTTAATAATAATAATTATGAAGCACTAATCTTGTAGCCCAAGGTCGTTTAACCTAAGGTGCAAAGCCACAATGTGGACCTCCAATGCATTTTAGGTATCACCCACTGACCCAAACTGAACACTGTACTGCACATGGTTATATATTTTATCTATCTATCTATCTATCTATCTATCTATCTATCTATCTATCTATCTATCTATCTATCTATCTATCTATCTATCTATCTACCTATCTATCTATCTATCTATCTATCTATCTATCTATCTATCTATCTATCTATCTATCTATCTATCTTTCTATCTACCTTTCTATCTATCTATCTATCTATCTATCTATCTATCTATCTATCTATCTATCTATCTACCTATCTATCTATCTATCTATCTATCTATCTATCTATCTATCTACCTTTCTATCTATCTATCTATCTATCTATCTATCTATCTATCTATCTATCTACCTTTCTATCTATCTATCTATCTGCCTTTCTTTCTATCTATCTATCTATCTATCTAACTATCTATCATCCTCTATCTATCTATCTATCTATTATATATATATATATATATATATATATATATATATATATATATATATATATATATATAGTAAATAAATAGTACATTTGTGTTCACATTTGAACGTCTAAAATAAATAAAAAAAACGTATTTCCTGCTCAGAATTCCAAGAAATACAAGTATTGCACTGCACTCTGGGAACCAGGGCAGGGACATGCAAATGTGCCCACAAAGGCTTCACGCTTTAATCCAATACCATTTCAAACATGGCTCCTTTTAGGCATACACCAGCTGTATTACACAGCTTTAAACAAAGCCCAGGATGGATTATACACAAACCAGGAAGTCTACCCATGGACAGCTATTTCGAGGTTACTGCCTCCCATCAGTGTGGGGCCGGTTCCTAACTTGTGTAGTAGATTTTGTGGCGAGGTAGTTTACCACAACGATCATTTAATATAAAGAGTGAGATAGCTGTAAGTGTCCAGTAATCCAGATTAATAATCAAAATATTGCAGTACATAGTGATACCTTTGTATTGGACAAACATTTTAGTTAGAATGAGAAGCTTTCATGAGATGCACCTCTCTTTATGAAGTATTGTAAGTATTGCTTCTGATTTGATAATGAGAGGGGTAACTCTCAAAAGCTTGTCATTCTAATTAAAATGATCACCCATTAAAAAAGGTATCACTATATGTCATTCTAACTAAAAAAAAAAAATATATATATATATATATATATGTAGCTCTCTGTGGACCATGGCTTTTGCTGTTGGATGCGACTAAGAAAATTTCAGGAAAGACCAACTAAAGCAGCTGAACTTTATTTGGGGTTAATCAGAGGCACTTTAAATGATGGCAGGTGTATGCTGACTCCTATTTAACACGATTTGGAAGGTGATTGCTTAATTCTGAACACAGCTACATCCCCAGTTATAAGAGGGTGTGCATTCTTATGCAACCATATTATTTTATTTTTATATTTTTTCTTCCCTCTACCTAAAAGATTTCAGTTTGTTTTTCAATTGAGTTGTACAGTTTATATGTCATATTAAAGGTGGAAAAAGTTCTGAAATGATTTATCTTTGTCTCATTGTTTTACAGCACAGAAACCTGACATTTTAACAGGGGTGTGTAGACTTTTTATATCCACTGTATATACCGGTATATATATATATATATATATATATATATATATATATATATATATATATATATATATATATATATATATATATATGTATATACTGTATATATATACTGTATATCAATGCTCTGAGTATTTACATATGTATAGGGGAAAAAAATTAGATGTGTGTACAATTGCATGCCTAACAATAAGTTAATAAACGTATTTCTCACCCACCATCTTGATAAACACAGTGTTTGTACTGCATTACAGGCAGAGACATACAAATTCATTTTTACTCTATAATCCAAAACCATTTTAAACGGTTCCTTTATATCATATGCCTATAGGATGAATTTGCATATGTATATATACTTTTCAGTTAATATTATGCGTACCACCCTCTGTGTGAGAATACATTTTTGAGTGGCCCCATCATGTGGAAAGTTAGCCTGGTCTATCTAGCCCAAATTTTCATGGAACGAGCACCCATCTTTACACTGATCTTTAAGTGACTGCATTGTGTTTGCAGTACACAGTATGTGACACAAAGTGCTGTGGATGTGCTTCATGAAATGACAGCTAGGCAGGCTCCACTGTGATCAAGTGGTGAAAACTGTCTGCTCTGTGGTGTTTCTTCTTGCGGTTATGGAACATATTGTGGAAACTCCATCTGTCAATGGAGAAAACATGAGGTGCCTGGGTCTCATAATGTGCTGCTGTAGCATAACATTAGAAACATCGCCTCATTCTCAGACTCATGTGTTATTCCCAATTCAGGTTTAGAGCTTCTGGGCTATTGTGCCAATGATTTATTTTATTATATGTATCTATATGAAAGCAATGTAAGGGTATATGTACCATTGGGAAAAGTAACGAAAACCATTCCATTCGTATGTGATCCCATGTAGTATATGTATAAAGATTTGACATCTCTAATAGGTCTCCAACTCAATTCTTTTGTACAGTTTTTCCCAAACTGTGTTCTGGGGAACCCTTGGATGCCATTTGTTTGACCACCGCACCCCAGTCCACTTCCTTTTTCTGAATGCTTCCTAAAAGCAAGACACATAAGCCTAAAAGGATCCCATGTTTAGTGAGCTAGATGATGAAATACGATGTATTTTGTGCCTCATTTGCATGTCACTGCCCAGGATCTCTGGGAAACAGGTCTTCTGACCAAAGTCTGACATATAGATATATTGTGAATGGCTTTTTCCCCCACATTAAAGACCCAAATGGGTTATTTGGCTGGAATAGGTTGGAAAACACTGCTAAAGTACATAAGTACCAATGTATTAAAGGGCCCACACAAAACATTGTGCAAAGTAGTTCAAATACAATTGTAAATGTATCGGGTCCAAAAAAGCAATCATGTAATGTGTTATTGTGGCATGCTGGGAATATATCTGACGGTGTATTTTGCTAGTGACAGAATCATTCATCAGCAGTTTCTCTTGCGTGCAGCACATTTTGACATCAACATTATTATAATCATGCACAGAAGTGATGTCATCTTTATTAGATGCTTTTAATTAAATATTTAGGAAACTGTGCCACAAATATTTTTTAGTGCAGATCAGTACAGATAATTAACTCTTTTTTGCGTATGGAAATTCATCTGTAATGTTGTTGCAATGTCTGAGTATAAAATGTTACTCACATTCATTGGGTGTTTCTATAATAAAACTAATGACTTTTTGGTTCATCACTGCAGAGCTGTTTTAATAGCAGAAAAAAAACATTATGTAATGTAAATACCCTAATTAAGTTTAATATGTTTATACGTCTGACTGGTTTTCCATCTGACTGCTTTCCTTGGGCGACATCCTATGCTATATTCAATTAGGTGAGACCTGTCTAATTTATGTTTTATTCTATGAAGTCTCTTTGCAATAGTGAATTGGCTCCATGCTGAGAAAGTGTGCTAGAGCAATGCTTGCTGTAACTGAACACTATATTAAAGATTTTCTCTAAATATTAGTGTTTGCTCATGGCCTACATAGATACTAATATTAGTTTGTTACTTATTTCACAAATGTGTGAAGTGTTTCCCTAACTACAACCATCCTTTAAGCGATCATCAAAGTCCATACTTAAAATAAAATCTTTTGTGGTGTTATTATTATTATTATGACTGTATTATTATCTTTATTTCTAACACGCCAACATATTCCATAGTGCTATATAGGGGTTAAGTACATGGCAAAAAATTAACACCTTACAAAGAATGGAGGGCCCCATTGAGCTTAAAATCAAATGTACATAGTGCTTGTTTCCAAGGCACAAACACAATATTGAAAACTCACAAACTTACAATCTAGGGGCCCTATTAAATTCTCCCTCGTAGTTCTCTCGGTGCTCGCAAAAGGCAGTTTTCCTGCTGTTTGCGAGAACCGAATCTCTCGCAGCCTGCTTTACGATATGACTGCGAGAAAATGGCCGAGAATAGGCTCCGAGAGAGCTACGTAGCCTTAAATCTATGCACGAGTCTCGCATATCGTAAGAATCCCTACGTGGACAAAAAGTCCACGCAAGGGATCCGAAAGCCTCTACGTGCTGCCTCGGAACAGCCCGAGACAGCAGTGTGAGGCTCCCCCCTGCACCCTATACACATCCCCATGCTGCAGGGGTCTCTATCGGGACCCCTGCAGCACCCCCACATTAACCCCTTGCAGCGGGGGTCCCCGATCTGCATAGATCAGGCCCCCGCTGCATTTAAAACTTTTAAATTCCCCGCCGCGGCTCCTTAAAGGGACCGCGGCACACTATTACCCAATCCCGGCCGCGGCACTTAAAATTAACCCCCCTCTATGCTGGGGGTCCCCATCGGGACCCCCGAAGTGTCCCCACATAAACCCATTGCAGGGGGGGGCCCCGATCTGCTTAGATCAGGCCCCCCGCTGCATTTAAAACTTTTAAATTTCCCGCCGCGGCTCCTTAAAGGGACCGCGGCACACTATTACCCAATCCCGGCCGCGGCACTTAAAATTAACCCCCCTCTATGCTGGGGGTCCCCATCGGGACCCCCGAAGTGTCCCCACATAAACCCATTGCAGGGGGGGGGCCCCGATCTGCATAGATCAGGCCCCCCGCTGCATTTAAAACTTTTAAATTCCCCGCCGCGGCTCCTTAAAGGGACCGCGGCACACTATTACCCAATCCCGGCCGCGGCACTTAAAATTAACCCCCCTCTATGCTGGGGGTCCCCATCGGGACCCCTGAAGTGTCCCCACATAAACCCCCTGCAGCGGGGGGCCCCGATCGGCACCGATCGTGACCCTGCTGCAATTCAATTTTAAATTTCCCGCCTCGCGGGTCCTCAAAGGACCGTAAAGGTCCTGAAAGGACTCGCACTAAAAATATTAACCCCAGGCAACTATAATTACCCCATTAACTCATGGTGGTCAATCCAGACCACCATAAGGCTCTAATTAACCCATTAACTCATGGTGGTCAATCCAGACCACCATAAGGCTCTAATTAACCCATTAACTCATGGTGGTCAATCCAGACCACCATAAGGCTCTAATTAACCCATTAACTCATGGTGGTCAATCCAGACCACCATAAGGCTCTAATTAACCCATTAACTCATGGTGGTCAATCCAGACCACCATAAGGCTCTAATTAACCCATTAACTCATGGTGGTCAATCCAGACCACCATAAGGCTCTATTTAACCCATTAACTCATGGTGGTCAATCCAGACCACCATAAGGCTCTAATTAACCCATTAACTCATGGTGGTCAATCCAGACCACCATAAGGCTCTATTTAACCCATTAACTCATGGTGGTCAATCCAGACCACCATAAGGCTCTAATTAACCCATTAACTCATGGTGGTCAATCCAGACCACCATAAGGCTCTATTTAACCCATTAACTCATGGTGGTCAATCCAGACCACCATAAGGCTCTAATTAACCCATTAACTCATGGTGGTCAATCCAGACCACCATAAGGCTCTATTTAACCCATTAACTCATGGTGGTCAATCCAGACCACCATAAGGCTCTAATTAACCCATTAACTCATGGTGGTCTATACAGACCACCATAAGGCCTAAATTAACCCATTAACTCATGATGGTCAATCCAGACCACCATAAGGCTCTATTTAACCCATTAACTCATGGTGGTCAATCCAGACCACCATAAGGCCTAAATTAACCCATTAACTCATGATGGTCAATCCAGACCACCATAAGGCTCTATTTAACCCATTAACTCATGGTGGTCAATCCAGACCACCATAAGGCTCTAATTAACCCATTAACTTATGGTGGTCTGTATAGACCACCATAAGGCCTAAATTAACCCATTAACTCATGATGGTCAATCCAGACCACCATAAGGCTCTATTTAACCCATTAACTCATGGTGGTCAATCCAGACCACCATAAGGCTCTATTTAACCCATTAACTCATGGTGGTCAATCCAGACCACCATAAGGCTCTATTTAACCCATTAACTCATGGTGGTCAATCCAGACCACCATAAGGCTCTAATTAACCCCATCAGTCCCATAAGGGTATATTATTACCATTATGGGCCTGTTACAACCCAACATTAACCACATAAGTGCCATGATGGTCCTCAAGGACCATTATGACACTAACTACAAACACTACACTATAACCCCCAATAAACCATTTAATCTAAACTAACCCCCCTCTACACTAATCTATTAACACTTACACTACCTACCTACACTACCTACCCCCTAATAAACCTTCCCACCACTCTAATTACAAAAAATAAAAAACCTACAGCACAGAAAACAAAAAACCTACAGTACAAAAAACAAAAAAACCTACAGTACAGAAAACAAAAAACAATTACAACCCCACCCCCCACTACAGAAAACAAAAAAATACATTACAACCCCACCCCCCACTACAGAAAATAAAAAAATTACACACCTGAAAAGGAAAGACAGATAAACACAATACAATACATACATATAATACATTACATACATTACATACAATACATGACATTACATATAATATATTAAATATAATATATTACATATAATATATTACATATAATACATTACATACATTACATACAATACATGACATTACATACATTACATATAATATATTAAATATAATATATTACATATAATATATTACATATAATACATTACATACATTACATACAATACATGACATTACATACATTACATATAATATATTAAATATAATATATTACATATAATATATTACATATAATATATTACATATAGTCCTAATCAAATACCCCCTATCTATCTAACATACAATCTATTTAATTTAAAATAAATCCTAACTATATCAAATACATCCCCCTATCTATCTAATATACAAAAATTCCTAACTACATACACAGACCATTATTCTAAAGTAAAATAAAATAATTACAGTCCTAACTACATACACAGACCCTAATTCTAAGCTAAAATCAATAAATTAAGACCACTTACCTTTAAGATGTTGCTTCAGATCACTAACCTATGGGTCAAACAAAAAATAAAAATTAGTACAAAACATTAACATCAAATAAATAAACATTCTATCCATTCTAAATATTCAACTCACCTTTACAGCATGTCCAGTCACTGTTTAGCTCTTCCGGCGCGGCCCTGTTAAAAAAAAAACACAATACATGAATACATGAATACAATATATAAACAATAAATAAAATACACAAATAAACATCTAAATATACATTTCACTTACCTCCCCGCGATGTCCCCGGCCTTCTCTCCTTCAGCCCCGGCTGGGCCGCGGAACCATTCGCGCTCTAAAAAAAAAAAAGAAAAAAAACTAACGGAGGTCTGCACTGGCAGACCTCCCCGACGCTACTGAACCTCCCGGAGTCGTTTCCGGGAGGAAATTGGCATTGGCGGCTTGTGATTGGCTGAAAAAGCTGTCTATCAATTTCAGCCAATCAAAAGTCGTCAATGTGTAAGCCAATCAGGATGGGATACACCCCAATATCCCACCCTGATTGGCTTAAACACTTGTCTATCTTTCTGGGAACCAATCACAACGCTCAGATGCCTTCAGCCAATCACTATGGGATACACCCCCACGGAGTGATTGGTAGAAGACATCTGCGCATCCTGATTGGCTCCTACATTGACGACTTTTGATTGGCTGACAGCCTTTTCAGCCAATCACAAGCCGACAATGCCAATTTCCTCCCGGAAACGACTCCGGGAGGTTCAGTAGCGTCGGGGAGGTCTGCCAGTGCAGACCTCCGTTAGTTTTTTTTTTTTTTTTTTTTAGAGCGCGGATGGTTCCGCGGCCCAGCCGGGGGGGAAGGAGAGAAGGCCGGGGACATCGCGGGGAGGTAAGTGAAATGTATATTTAGATGTTTATTTGTGTATTTTATTTATTGTTTATATATTGTATTAATGTATTCATGTATTGTGTTTTTTTTTTTAACAGGGCCGCGCCGGAAGAGCTAAACAGTGACTGGACATGCTGTAAAGGTGAGTTGAATATTTAGAATGTATAGAATGTTTATTTATTTGATGTTAATGTTTTGTACTAATTTTTATTTTTTGTTTGACCCATAGGTTAGTGATCTGAAGCAACATCTTAAAGGTAAGTGGTCTTAATTTATTGATTTTAGCTTAGAATTAGGGTCTGTGTATGTAGTTAGGACTGTAATTATTTTATTTTACTTTAGAATAATGGTCTGTGTATGTAGTTAGGATTTTTTGTATATTAGATAGATAGGGGGATGTATTTGATATAGTTAGGATTTATTTTAAATTAAATAGATTGTATGTTAGATAGATAGGGGGTATTTGATTAGGACTATATGTAATATATTATATGTAATATATTATATGTAATATATTATATTTAATATATTATATGTAATGTATGTAATGTCATGTATTGTATGTAATGTATGTAATGTATTATATGTAATATATTATATGTAATATATTATATTTAATATATTATATGTAATGTCATGTATTGTATGTAATGTATGTAATGTATTATATGTAATATATTATATGTAATATATTATATGTAATGTCATGTATTGTATGTAATGTATGTAATGTATTATATGTAATATATTATATGTAATATATTATATTTAATATATTATATGTAATGTCATGTATTGTATGTAATGTATGTAATGTATTATATGTAATATATTATATGTAATATATTATATGTAATGTCATGTATTGTATGTAATGTATGTAATGTATTATATGTAATATATTATATGTAATATATTATATTTAATATATTATATGTAATGTCATGTATTGTATGTAATGTATGTAATGTATTATATGTAATATATTATATGTAATATATTATATGTAATGTCATGTATTGTATGTAATGTATGTAATGTATTATATGTATGTATTGTATTGTGTTTATCTGTCTTTCCTTTTCAGGTGTGTAATTTTTTTATTTTCTGTAGTGGGGGGTGGGGTTGTAATGTATTTTTTTGTTTTCTGTAGTGGGGGGTGGGGTTGTAATTGTTTTTTGTTTTCTGTGCTGTAGGTTTTTTATTTTTTGTAATTAGAGTGGTGGGAAGGTTTATTAGGGGGTAGGTAGTGTAGGTAGGTAGTGTAAGTGTTAATAGATTAGTGTAGAGGGGGGTTAGTTTAGATTAAATGGTTTATTGGGGGTTATAGTGTAGTGTTTGTAGTTAGTGTCATGATGGTCCTTGAGGACCATCATGGCACTTATGTGGTTAATGTTGGGTTGTAACAGGCCCATAATGGTAATAATATACCCTTATGGGACTGATGGGGTTAATTAGAGCCTTATGGTGGTCTGTATTGACCACCATGAGTTAATGGGTTAATTAGAGCCTTATGGTGGTCTGGATTGACCACCATGAGTTAATGGGTTAATTAGAGCCTTATGGTGGTCTGGATTGACCACCATGAGTTAATGGGTTAATTTAGGCCTTATGGTGGTCTGGATTGACCACCATGAGTTAATGGGTTAATTAGAGCCTTATGGTGGTCTGGATTGACCACCATGAGTTAATGGGTTAATTAGAGCCTTATGGTGGTCTGGATTGACCATCATGAGTTAATGGGGTAATTAGAGCCTTATGGTGGTCTGGATTGACCACCATGAGTTAATGGGTTAATTTAGGCCTTATGGTGGTCTGTATTGACCACCATGAGTTAATGGGTTAATTAGAGCCTTATGGTGGTCTGTATTGACCACCATGAGTTAATGGGTTAATTTAGGCCTTATGGTGGTCTGGATTGACCACCATGAGTTAATGGGTTAATTAGAGCCTTATGGTGGTCTGGATTGACCACCATGAGTTAATGGGTTAATTAGAGCCTTATGGTGGTCTGGATTGACCACCATGAGTTAATGGGTTAATTAGAGCCTTATGGTGGTCTGTATTGACCACCATGAGTTAATGGGTTAATTTAGGCCTTATGGTGGTCTGGATTGACCACCATGAGTTAATGGGTTAATTAGAGCCTTATGGTGGTCTGGATTGACCACCATGAGTTAATGGGTTAATTAGAGCCTTATGGTGGTCTGGATTGACCATCATGAGTTAATGGGGTAATTATAGTTGCCTGGGGTTAATATTTTTAGTGCGTGTCCTTTCAGGACCTTTACGGTCCTTTGAGGACCCGCGAGGCGGGAAATTTAAAATTGAATTGCAGCAGGGTCACGATCGGTGCCGATCGGGGCCCCCCGCAGCAGGGGGTTTATATGGGGACACTTCGGGGGTCCCGATGGGGACCCCCAGCATAGAGGGGGGTTAATTTTAAGTGCCGCGGCCGGGATTGGGTAATAGTGTGCCGCGGTCCCTTTAAGGAGCCGCGGCGGGGAATTTAAAAGTTTTAAATGCAGCGGAGGGCCTGATCTATGCAGATCGGGAACCCCCCCTGCAATGGGTTTATGTGGGGAAACTTCGGGGGTCCCGATGGGGACCCCCAGCATAGAGGGGGGTTAATTTTAAGTGCCGCGGCCGGGATTGGGTAATAGTGTGCCGCGGTCCCTTTAAGGAGCTGCGGCGGGGAATTTAAAAGTTTTAAATGCAGCGGGGGCCTGATCGGTGCCGATCGGGGACCCCCGCTGCAAGGGGTTAATGTGTGGGGGCTGCGGGGGTTCCTATGGACCCCTGCAGCAAGGTGTTCATGTGAGGACACTTCGGGGGTCCCGACAGGGACCCCCGCATTGAGGGGGGGTTCATTTTAGGTGCCTAGGGGGGGGTTTGGAGTACCCCCCACGGCAGGGCTTATGTGGGGGACTGCCGCGGAGGTCCCTTTTAGGACCCCCGCAGCACTTGATGAGGAGTGGGAGCCTGCGATATCATCTCGCAGGCTGTCACTCCTCATGTACATTTACGCAGTGTAGATACGTACGGGCCTGCTGCGTAGCTCATACGTTGCTCGCAGCAGGGCTAATTTAATAGCATTGTAAGTTAGAGAAACTTTGCAGTACGTAGGGCTTAAGTAGAAGCCTCTTATTTACGAGGCTGGAATTTAATGAGGCCCTAAGGGTTTAGGTGTTTTACAAGAGGTTGATAGATGCAAGATGGCAGTGTGAAAACAATTTGTTTAGTCAAGTGGAGGTGTCTGTGTGTTGTACTGTAGATTGTGGGAGTGAGTGATATTAAGCTGTGGAGTGTGCAGTTGTGCATACTAAGGCTGAAGGTGATAAGATTTTTTTAATCAGATGTGTTTTTAGTGATTTGTTTAAAGGTTTTGAGGCAGAGGGATAGTCTAATGGAGCGAGGCAAGGAGTTCCAGATATTAGCGGCAGTACGAGAAACGTCTTGAAGGCGGGAGTGATAGGAGGTTATAAGAGAGGAGGAAAGAAGAAGGTCGTTAGCACAACAAAGGAGCGGTTGGGAGAGTATTTTGAAATAAGAGCAGACATATAAGGGGGTGCATTGTTGTTGATGGCTTTATATATTAGGGTCATGTGCCACGACCTGCTTCTTCAATGGGGCTTGACAAGAACCCAATACATATGTTCTGCAGAGCATTAACCAAGATACATACAGTATAACAGAGTAATCATATTTTAACCATAAGCAATACAAAATACATAACTTTAACCATAAACAGGATAACTTATTCCCAGTCCAGGTGCAAGCCATAGGCCAAAACAGTCCAGTCAGGCCCTGGGCATGACATGATTTTAAATGTCATTCTGGAGGCTATAGGAAGCCAGTGGAGAGACTGACAGAGAAGTGCTGCAGACACTGGGCGTTAAGTATGGAAGATGAGTCTAGCATTAGTGTTCATTATGGATTGGAGAGGAGACAGACGAGAATTGGGGAGGTCAGCAAGGAGTGAATTGCAGTAGTCACATCAAGATTTTATGAGAGAGTGTATTAGAATTTTGGAGATTTTTCCCTTTGAGAAATGCTGTATCAACAATCCCGGAGGTAAGGCCAATATAGCCATCATTTACAATCAGATGGTGTCTCTCACCAACAGGGTTAAACCACATTACCAAACTGCATGGGAGGCTGACTTGCAGGTAACTCTAGACGACAGCCAATGGAATAAGATCCTAAAACAAGCCAATACCTCTTCACTAAACGTGACACTAAAAGAAAACTCTTTTAAGACAATAATGAGGTGGTACCTTACACCAGCAAGACTCCATCTTCTGAACAAAACACACCCTGACACATGTTTTAGGGGCTGCACAGACACTGGTACACTGATTCACATGCTGTGGGAGTGTCCGAAAATAAGACCCATATGGACAGCAACATACGACCTATTAGAAACACTTTTGGGGACAACAGTAACACAAAAGCCTGAGGAAGCTTTGCTAGGCCTTCCAATTACGGGGCTATTCAAATCAGAACAATGTTTAACAACACAGATATTTTTGGCCACGAGATGCATCATAGCTAAACACTGGAAACTTACCTCACCTACTCACATTGAAGTACTTCACAAAATCAGGTTCATTCGGGCTATGAGCTCTCTTTCAGCTGAAATTGATGAAAGATACCGTCGATGGGCCTCCTGCTGGGACTTATGGACTCTACGAGGTCCACAATAAGGTTCGTGTGAACTACTTTTATGGGTTGACCTGATGTTTGATCTATGGTTTCACCTTAGTGTACCTCCTAGACACATGTCTGCTTTGAGGAATGTATATATGTTCAAGACCTTGTGTGACTTTATATATATGTTTTACATGTTCATGTGTTATTCTAACCAAAAAAGAAAAACTTTGAAAGAAACTTTTTGATATATCTTGTTGATACTTGAGAGATTTGTTATATGATTTGCTGAACTTACGATGTTCTATTTGTTTATTCTTTCAATAAAAAAGTTAATTATAAAAAAAAAAAAAAAAAGAATTTTGGAGATTTTTTTTACGTGAAACTGACAAGATTTTGTTATTGATTGTATGTGAGAAATAAAAGAGGGCCAGTAGAACCCCAAGACAATGGGCCTGGGAGGTGAGAGTGATGATGGTGTTGTCAACAGTGACAGATATTTGAGGAGTGAAAGCTGTAGTTGAGGGTAGAAAGATAAGGAGTACAGTCGTAGACATGTTGAGTTTGAGTTGAACGGTAAACATCCAGGAGGATATACTAGAGTGGCAGTTGGCAACTTGAGCTAAAAGAGAGTGGGGTAGATCTGGTGCAGAGAGGTAGATATGAGTGTCATCTGCATAGAGATGATACTAAAATCCAAAGGACTTTATTAGGGTACCAAGGGAGGATGTGTAGATGGAGAAGAGGAGGGGGTCTAGGACTGAACATTGGGGTACGCCAACAGACAGATGGAGAGGTAAAGAAGAGGAGACACTAAATATACAATCTTCTACGTTTTATGTGGACCAAGGGAGATCAGTCTCATGGATGTCAAAAAGAGAGGAGGGTTTGGATTAGAAGAGGGTGGTCAACTGTATCGAAGGCAGCAGAGAGGTCCAGGAGAATTAGAATAGAGAAGTCACTATTTGATTTGGCGGTTAGCAAGTCATTGATTACTTTTGTGAGGGCTGTTTCTGTAGAGTGTTGTGGCAGAAGCCAGATTAGAAGGATGAAGAAGGGAATTGGAGGAAATAAATTGAGTGAGGTGATTGTAGACAAGCCTCTCAAACAATTTTGAAGCCAGGGGAAGTAGAGAGATAGGTTGATAGTTGGAGGCAGATGCAGGATCAGATGAGGGCTTCTTAAGAATGGGTGTAATTGTGGCATGTTTTAAAGAGGATGGAAACTTGCCAGTGTTTAGGGAGAGGTTGAATAGATTTGTGAGAGCTGGGATAAGTGTGATAAAGAGGGGAGGGATTAGCTGTGATGGAATAGGATGATGTGAACAATTAAAAGGTGAGAGGTTGATAGTAGAGTAGATAATGTATCCCTGGTTACTGGGTTAAAGCAGTCCATAGTGGAGGAGGCATCGGGGAAGTGTAAGGGCTGGGTGTTGACAGTTTGTTGAGAGGATGGTGAGTTAGGGCCAAGTTGGAAGGAGATTTAATTTTCAATGGTTTCAATTTTATTTTTAAAATGGCTGGCAAAGTCATCAGCTGTGAGACAGGAAGGAGAAGAAGGTGGGGGTGGGCAGAGGAGGTTGTTGAATGTAGCAAACTAACATTTGGGGTTGGAGGACAGGTTTGATATTAAAGATGAGAAGTATTGTTGTTTGGCAAGATTGAGGGCAGAGAAGTAGGAGCAAGGTAAACTTGTAGTGGAGAAAGTCTGCTGAAGTGCGAGATTTCCTCCATAGTCGTTCTGCAGTGCGTGAGCATCTCTGTAGATAGCGTGTTTGTGTAGTGTGCCATGGTTGTGGATGAGAGCGAGGGCATTTGCTCGTGGTTATGGGGGCAAGAGTGTCAAGGGTGGAGGTTAGAGTAGCGTTGTACTGTGAATTGGCGATGTCAGGGCAGGTAAGGGTGATGAGGGAGCTGAAGGAGGGGTTTTAGCACATTGGAAAGTTGTTGTGGGTTCAGTGCTTGCAGTTTTTTGCAGGTTCTGGTAGCAGGGGGTTGAAGAAGGGTGATGAGCAGAAGGTGAGGTTGCAAGTTAGCAGGTGGTGGTCAGATAGAGGAAGTGGGGAGATGAGAAGGCTGGAGATAGTGCAGAGATTGGTAAAAATAAGGTCAATGGACTGAGTTGGGGAAACTGTCGATTGTGAGAGGCCAAGGGAAGAGGTAAGTGCAAGTAATTTTGCAGTTGTTGGGGAGGTGGGGGTGTCAGTGGCTATGCTGAAATCTCCAAGAATGAGTGAAAGTATATTGGAGGAAAGAAAGTGAGGGAGCCAGGCGGCAAAGTGATGCAGAAATGATCCAGAGTGATCCAAGCAGGTTGATAGCTCAAAGAGCTAAAGAAAATATTACGGGTGCCATTGAGGAGTGCAGCAGCAGCAGTTAAAGACACGGTATAGCACCAAAAAACAGTCCAATATAAACATATGTGTAATTAAACAATATACTATTGTATTATTATGTCTATTTCATTACACAACTGCAAGGGTAACACACAACCCAGTACTCAAGGAGTTAATACATATCAGAAAACCACATGGACTAGGAACAAATGCTCTAATGCATTGTCTATCACATACTATAATTGTCAAACTGCGGGACGTCGTCACACTTTGCGCTGTTGCGTACGACTTAGGCAATAAGCGAGCCTCTCGTAGCGAGCATTTGAGGCATTAAAACTCGCAGTACTTAGGCAATGAGCACTGAAGGTGCTTATTGCCTGCGAGCCTCGCTTAGCGAGGCAAGCAGTTGAGCCATTAAAACTCGCAGCACAGGCGATGAGCGCCGAAGGTTGAAGCATAGAAAGACCCAAGACTTAGACGAAATGAACGCCGAAGGCGTTCCTGCGAGGCGAGACGCTGAGGCATTGAAAAACCCGGGACTTAGCCTCCAAGCACTTAGGAAACGCAGGATCGTCTTATGCTGCAAGCAATTGAGGAACGCGGGACTTAGAAAAAAAAATTATGAGACATCACACACAGCACGGGGGGACAGCCAGGACGTCTGGGAGTAGGGTTGCATGCAAATTTAAGCCAAATTTGCACAGTTTCAGCACTCGAAAATCGGCTAAGCGACCGAATAAAATGAAAACAAAGCTACACGACCCCGAACCGCTCAAAACACTGTCAGCCACGTACAACTTTTACCCAGGGACGTACGAGGTACAAAATACACTATTACAAAGAACGGAAAATGCTCTTGAGCCGCGTAACACATAGACAATACACTCCATTTTACAACACTAACTTGCAACTAATAACATTGCCAATCTAAAATGGCACTTTACACAACTAAACCAACAGGTTGCCCTCGTGCACGCTGGCTATTTCTACTGCACAATTGGCACATTGATGACACTTTCTCCTTAGCGCAACAACAGTCTAACTGTACATTGTATGCTGCAGGAATATAAAAGAGATTGTTAGCTCATCAGGCTATTGATTGCTGGATATATTAATTAGAAATAGGTAAAGTATAATCATTTATTAATTAACTAATTCATTAATTATTCTAAAAAAAAAAAATATATATATATATATATATATATATATATCTGTCTTTTTGATGAGCGACGAACATGAGCGTTGCAAAGCACAAAACTGGAAGGACACGAGGGGAGAGGCTCGCAAGGAGCGAGGGGCCGCATTTGCGGAGGTGGAGGCTCTACAGCGCCTCACAAGCGGTTACACCCACACAAGCGGCACTTTAGCAAAATAGATCGTACATGCAATCACTAAATACGGACTTACACAAAAAAATAAGAAACGCTGGTCTTAGAACGCAAAATGTACGACCTTAAGGGCCGAACCGCGCACACCTGAAAACATTAAAAACACAATAAATACGCACAAAAAACACATAAAAAGGTTACCCACAGCAAGGGGGGCACTCAGGACCTCTTTAAGTCCAAATTCCCGAGTTTGGGCACACGAAAATCCCCTAAGCAAGAGAAAAAATGGCCGTTAAAAAAAACAAAAACGAGGCTACACGACCCTAAAGCCGTACGAGGTAAAGATACACTTTTAGCAAGGACGCTAAATCATCCACACGCTCGTACCACAAACACATTCGCCGCCATTTTACAACACTAACTTACACAATGCGGAAGTACACAGATACACAAACAGCTTTCCCTCGCCCACGCAGCCTATTTACACTACACACTGCACACATTGCTGACACTTACACAGCAGCTCCACAGCACTGCAAATCTACATTGTATGCTGCCAGAACATCGAAACAGATTGTCAGCTCTTCTGGACAATGCTTCCTGCATATATTACTTACAAATAGGTAAAGTATATTCATTTATTAATTTATTAATGATCTAATTAGCATTCAAAAACACATATACACAAAACAAAAAAACACCCTCGCAATAAACACAAAAGCCATTCACCGCGCGCCTCACAACGAGCACCAACGCTGCTCATAGCACACAAAACCTTGCAATAAGCGCAAAAAGCAGATCAGCACCAATCAATAACAGCAAAAGCGCCTCTCAGAAAAAAAATACAACAACCAATCCAAAGGCGCTCAGCGTGAGGCTCACAATGAGCGCCGAACGATCTCAGACCACCAAAAAAATTAATGTCTGCAGCAAACAGCATCACCTGCCTTACAATTTAATTGCCCCATCATTTTTGACGGGCAAGTCGCTAGTATACATATAATATATAAACAACGGCAAAACATTGCATTGGGTGGCAAACACCATTGCCAGGCTTAAAATTTTATTGCCATCATTTTTTGAGGGGCAATTCGCTAGTTTAATACAATAGTGTGTGGCTGATGTTAGCTGGATGTACTGATTCAGACCCAGATCTGCCTCTTGCAAGATGCTTGCAACATTTTTTATTTCCTTATTTGTTTGTGATTCCACTGTCCAGTAAATGTTCATATAACAGCTGGTAAAAAGAAAAAAAATAGGGAAATTACACTTCTAAATCAATCTGCCTTTGTTGCTGCTAAAACATGATTTTTTCTAAAGGATAAAATAATATATATTTTTTAAAACGTTCAAAGCTTCCAATTCCGTTCTTAATATGACACTTTGTGAGGAAAATTATGTTTTAGCCCTGTAGAGAGCAGATGTTATTACTTAGGCTGAAGAAATTTCCTATGAAAGCCGTGATTCATCAGCTATTTTTCCAGGCCCTTGTTGCCGAGTGACTTTATAATCTACATCATTCATTTTAATTTACCGGATGCCTGTAAAATGTGCTTATACCACCAGTGCAAATGTGGTAAGCTTGCCAAGATTAGTGTGCATGTTTGAAACACAGTGATAAATGGATCAAATAATATTAATTCAAGCTACATAAATTATAGTTAAAATAAAAAAAAGAAGAAACATTCTGGGGTTTTCTTTTTTACATTGCTGCCACATCCAAAGTGCATGGGCCTTTTATTTAAAGGGCACTGTAATAGAACATATTTTTAATCTGAATATATATTATATATTACAATTATGATAGGAAATCATTATAGTCACTTTTGCCCCATCCCTGCCAAAATATAAAATAAAATAATTGTCTGGCTTTTTTATTTGCTTGCCTTTAATGATAATATATTTTAAGTGGTCGGTTTCATTCTCCTCCCTATTACTGTGCCATAATGTACTGTCTCTAAGAATAATCTGTGTTCAGTGTTCAGTTTCATTCTCCTCCCTACTACTGTGCCATAATGTACTGCCTCTAAGAATAATCTGTGTTCAGTGTTCAGTTTCATTCTCCTCCCTACTACTGTGCCATAATGTACTGCCTCTAAGGATAATTTATTTAATCTATTTTCAGTGGTCAGTTTCATTCTCCTCCCTACTACTGTGCCATAATGTACTGCCTCTAAGAATAATCTGTGTTCAGTGGTCAGTTTCATTCTCCTCCCTACTACTGTGCCATAATGTACTGCCTCTAAGGATAATTTATTTAATCTATTTTCAGTGGTCAGTTTCATTCTCCTCCCTACTACTGTGCCATAATGTACTGCCTCTAAGAATAATCTGTGTTCAGTGGTCAGTTTCATTCTCCTCCCTACTACTGTGCCATAATGTACTGCCTCTAAGGATAATTTATTTAATCTATTTTCAGTGGTCAGTTTCATTCTCCTCCCTACTACTGTGCCATAATGTACTGCCTCTAAGAATAATCTGTGTTCAGTGGTCAGTTTCATTCTCCTCCCTACTACTGTGCCATAATGTACTGCCTCTAAGAATAATCTGTGTTCAGTGGTCAGTTTCATTCTCCTCCCTACTACTGTGCCATAATGTACTGCCTCTAAGAATAATCTGTGTTCAGTGGTCAGTTTCATTCTCCTCCCTACTACTGTGCCATAATGTACTACCTGTAAGAATAATCTGTGCTCATTGTGAGGCATGCGATGAAGACGAAGGCGCTCAGCGCATGCCTCGCAATGAGTGTCAAAGGTCCTCACAGTAGAAAACGGTTTCAATTATGTCTCAAACAGCATTCCCATGGCTTCAAATTTAATTGACCGTAATTTTTTGACGGGCAAGTCGCTAGTATATATATATTATTTGCACTATTTTGAAGACAATTAATGCATTTTAAAATGTAATAATGTTGTAGGCCACACATTTGCATATTGTAGTTCGTGAGCTTCTTTCATGTCGTTGGTGGAACAGCATATATCGAAAAATAAGTAAACGATCAGAAAAAAACAATAACTTTTATAAGAATGCTTAAAACATAGTACAGATGTGCCTCAATAACAGGTCTGTAGCAAAATGTAGCTCAGTTCAGATAAACCTATCGCTGTGTGTGTGAGCAAGCCATGCAGTGACACACAGGAATAAGAGATTAAAATGTCATTAAAAGCATTTTTTCTTTGTTGCATCTGAAAGGGGGTATGTGATAATGTACCACTGTGTGTTCTCTTTTTCAAATGATGCTCTCCAAGCATAACAAAAATATTTAAATGTTTAACTGATCTTGGGGCTTGCCCCTGTCTGCAAGTGAGCAGTAGTGCAGATTTAGGAGTCATACTTGTCTGCCAATTACATCCACAGTCACATGTATGCTCTGCATATTTAATATTAGTTTCAGTTAAGTTTAAACAGATTTTACATATTATTGTTTCAAGCAAAACACAACTTTGGCAATGTGTAATGTATGTGCTTTTAAATGCATGAAAAATATAATTATGTTCCATGCTCCACTGTAGAACCCACAATTAGGACACATATTATCATATTTATCTTTTGAATCAGATTTGAGCTGAAAATTTATATTAGTCCCAGTTTGCACTATTTCTTCTGTATATTCCCAGACTTATATCACCCTGCCCAGTAAATGAAAAGAGCAATAACTGACAAACTAAGGAGATTTAATACCATGTAAAAATATGTTTTACTTCTCTTTATTATCTGTTTCATTTATAAGGCAGGCTAGGTAATGTTACAGTGCTTAATACAAGGAGGCCACATGCACAGGACGTGACCCTTCCCCCTCAGTGACCCTTCCATCAGTGGTCTCATAGGATTTGCCTTCTTAAGCAGATGCTTTGTACATCTTTTTGTTCACATCTGGACACCAAATCCTGGAAATATGCAACTGAGTTACACATTTTAGAGCAGACAGTCAACCAGTATAATGTCTTCCAGCATCAATACGTTTTGCAAGAAGAATGCCACGGCAGCACTTTGCAGCCCATACAAAATTTAATGAATGTACCATATAAATTGCCCACAAACAAGTCTCTCAAAAACATTGTGAAGTTTGGAGTTATCCAACTCCAGTCTTTGAAGGCTGGTCTCACACTTTTTAACATATCCTCTTTGGGAATGAGTGGGCCAGTGGATAAATCATTTTTATTTACTCACCCAGGAGCATTCTGAAAATATGACCTGGCTGTAGCCCTCAGAAACTGGAGTTTAGCGTGGATAGCATTTATTAAACAAATCCAGGTATCTTCATTTCTTTCAGGATAGTCTGTTCTTTAAACTGAATGAATCTATAAAGAGCTTGTCATCATCTGGAACAACTATACAGCATACCTGTGCTCTGGAACACTGCATTATGGGTGCTAGACCCCCACAGGGGTGGGCTTCACACATCAGTTAGTCAAGCTGCTAAGGCATTTTATACTGACAATGCTTCTTTTTTCAATCTTAAAAGTATATACAAGTGAGCTGGGTTATGAATGCATTTTGTAGAGGGGAATTAGTAGTGTATGATTACATTTATTTGTATGCACTATGTTTTTTTAGCTATGCTCCTGAGAGGGTTCATTATTGTAAAAGTGTACCCTGTCCATGTGAGCATGCCCAGGTTTGCAGCTAATCACCAATGCTGTTACTACACTGGGGCTGTGAGAGGTGATGGGGCAATTCACTGGGGCTGGGAGAGATCACAAGGCAATTCACTGGGGTTGGGGGAGGCAATGGGGTAAATCACTGGGGCTGGGGGAAGTATCAACTGGGATGTAGATAAAACAATCAGTGAATAAAGGGACACAGACCTTGTTCTGGGTATTACAGAAATCTAATGGAAAGAAGCAGCTCAATTCACAGACCAAAAAGATACAATGTACTATGTATGCTAATTTCCCCTGGGATTTTAAGGGGGTGTCAACATTGATAGAAAACAGTTTGAAAATGCAAGAAATTCAGCAAACTTTAGGGTAACTGTTTAAATGTTTATTTTGGTATTTTTTCATGCAAAAATGTTTTTTATACACTATTAAATCTCCTGTGTCAGATGCATTAATAACCCAGCTCACTTGCATATACCTTTAAGAGAACTATAATGAAAAAAGGTGGTGCTGTGTGAATGCTCCTTTGTATTTTAAAACTGCAATAAGGACCAATTACTTTTCTTGTTGCTCAATAAAACCTCTTCATGTAACTCCTAATATTGCCAAGACTTATCCCTTCCTGTAATTCCTTCTTTAATCATAGACATTATTTTTAAAAAGTTATAATAATATATTATATGTAAAAATATATTTTCATTTTCTCCTTGTTTTATTTTTTGGCTGGAAAATAGAGAGTCCTGTCAGTGCAAACTGTCTTTGCAGCATGACACACTGATAGCGTGAAGCATCATCCTTGTGGATGTGGTTGGCCAATCACCAGTAATGGAAAAGTGTGAAAGATGGCAACATGCCGAGAACATACCGGGAAAAAGGGGGTGGTTACAGAAGTCTACAATCTGATAGTTAGCTTTTTAAAAGCAATTGAAGGGTAAATTGTATATGTTAATGACATTGAGGAGTGTAATCTCATATAAAGGCTCGTTGAAGGTTTCTCGATTTTACTAGGAATATAATATACCTATGTATCTTTTTACTTTTCTGTACTTATATATTTATTTTTGCCACAAATTGTTCCTTACTGGTTGCAGCTCATGAAGACAGTGTACATATGCGGGCATATACTTAAGGGAAACCATGTTTGAGATGGTTATGGATTGCAGGAGCAGCGCCTTTGTGGGCACATTTGCATGTCCCTGCCAAGGTTTCCAGAGTGCAGTGTAATAACTGTATTTCTCAGAATTCTGGGCATGAAACAAGTTTTTTTAACATATTTTAGACATTCAAATGTGAACACAATTTCTTTTACTATATATAATTCAATCTAAGTGCAACCATTGCATTTCCACTACATGTGTCTTTTCTCCTGTCTTAAAACATCTAGTGGTCAGAGGCAGCATTACAGTGTGATCCCTGTGTTAAACTTACACATCGCGAATGAGCTGTACAGCTTGTGTGTGGTATATGTGTGTTGTTTGTGTGCATAGAAATGTGTATTTTATAGGTTTTTATTGTGTTTCACATATACTTAAGGACACTTTCTGTCATGATTTTTACTGATTTCCATTCCAGCTGAATATCTCTGTGATCCTGTGTTAAACCGGAAAAATGCAATGCACATCGCGACTGAGTAATAAGTGATGTGATTACAAGGATATTGAGCTGGAATGGAAATCAGTGAAAATCATGACAGAAAGTGTCCTAAAATATATGTGTAACACAATAAAAACTTATAAAATACACATTTGCATATTTATTTATTTATGAATTTTGGGCTCCAAAAATAGGAGCCGTCTTATACATGGGGTCGTCTTATAGACAACAAAAATACGGTATATACAAACGAACCTATATAAATATTCTGTTACCTGTCTAATGTACTGCCTGAACGGTAGGAGGGGCTGCAGAAGGCTGCAGGTGTCGCAGGACCTGAGGAGGGCAGCAACACGTAGATAAGGGCTACGGGAGGATCGTGGCAGACCATGGCACGTTGGGCTAGGGTTAGCACTGGGCCCCCCAGAGCAAGCTCTTATTGGGTGTCATCGGCTGACAGAGAAGAGATAATCTATGAGCCCAATTAAAGTTAAGAAAATGCAGTTACTAAAGGAAGATTTTTGGCATTAGATTAATAATACAATAAACTGTACATTTGATTATTTATACTTGTATTTTACAGTAATGTGACAACTGTAACTTTCCTGTACCTTATTATTTACTAACATTTTAGGTCAGAAGTAGCTTGTTAACATTATTAACTTATCTTGAGAAAGTAATTTTTCTTGTTTTATTTTCTTCTCACAGTCAAAGGGAGTGGTTTCACCCTGGGGCAACAGTAAATCTGCTTGTGTTCATAATCAAAATCTGTTCGGCAAAACTGACTAGAATTTTTGACAATTCCTTGGCTGGAAAATGATTAAAAATGTTTTCTTAAATTTACCAGATGGAGATGGGAACAATGTTTTTTTTTTTTCTAGAAATTAAGTTTTCTTTTCAGTTATATGAAACAGAATTCCTAATTATAAAGATGATAATTAGTTAGAATGCTGCAGATTACAATGCACAATGCCATAATTATCAATTACTGGGGCCCGCTTGCTCATTACTTAACAACATCTGCATAATGGGTAAATGAGATGTAAGAATCTGACATACAATTCTACATGTATTTTACATTTTATAGCTTACCTTACTTTCTACTAATGTATATGGTAAAAGAAATGACAATAAATCACGCTGGATAACTTATATTTGTCAAGCATTAAAGCAAAACCAATGATAACACCACACTTATTTTGGAATCCCTAATTAAAGGACCACCACACAATAACAAAAATATTTGTTTGACTTATAGCATAATTAACCAGAAAAACAAGTCACATAAATAGTTTTTTATTTAAAAGATATGTGTTTTGATGCCTCTGCAGGACCTTGGAGGGATTCATGATACATTGGTGGAAGCTGTGTGTGTGAAGACGTTTATACTGGCCAACATCTAGTAAGAGTGAGGTGTTTCATAGGTTAAAACACTGCTTAGTGAGTGAGAGCAGTTAGTAGGGTCGTTTTTTTAAATTGCTTAGTGGAGGGAGAGTGTTTACATTGGTAACATGGTAACATAGGCAAATCAGAACCAAAAAGGCAAATCTAGTCTTTCCATTTGGTCTACCTAAAAGTTTAGTTTAATTAATCCTCAGGATGGCATTGTGTTTATCATATTCATGGTTGAATTCATTAAATGCATATTTAAGTTCCATGGATTATGAATTCTTGTGATAGAATTCTGTTTCTCTTTGTTATGTTTTGTTGGTGTCTGGTCTATTATTCTTTTTGAAGAAATTGAAGAAAATATATGAGGGGTTAAGTAAATTAATAAAAAGAGATAAGAGGATGTAAGGTTAAAATAGCAAAAGCTCGCTGCCCCTTCGTATACAATGTTGTAATTTGTTATAATGAAGAAATGGATATACTGTAAAGTACTAATGTATGTAAATATAATGTATCTTTCTCTCTGTGTATGTTTATTTATCTGAAAAATAAACATTTTATTAAAAAAACTTAAAAAAACTTCATGTGATAGAGTAGAATCAGCATTCTATGAAAACATGTTTCCATGAATAAAATAGAAAAATAAACAGTATTAAACTTGCTAAATCTCTTTTGTTTGCAAGCAGTTGATTTTGAGGGTTAACACCCCTGAAAATAGCTGCTAAAATTAGCATAATATTTATAATTTGTTTTGGCCGGTGACAGGCAGATGGAATATTGTTTGTGCCTGTGATGGCAGTCTGTACAGCAAAGCATCATGGAATGTGTAGTCTTGTTTTCCCCTGCACAAGGAAGCAAGGAGCAGCTCAGACATTGCTATGTGGATCTCTGCATTGTGCTGCTGTTAGCTTGATGGTTAGTATAGTGTTAAATCCACACCCAAATGCAGTGTTTCTATTTGGAGGTTCAGTGTGCCTATGTAAGCAGCTCAGGGGGTATGGAATGCAAATTTTATTTGTGTGTAGAATGACTCCATGTAATGCGTGTGTCTGATATAAGCAGCGTGTGTTAGATTAGAAAAAGGTAAAAACAGGGAAACTAAGATATACCTTTAAGAGTACCACTTCCACTGGAGTAAAAGTATTTTTATGATCTGTGTGTTTCCTGACAGATTTATGAAAATATCAAAGCTACTGTATTTACCAAGAATTATGAACCTAGTAAATCATTCCTTTATTTCTTCAAAAAAAATATTTTGTTTATAGTGAATCTTCCTCATATTAAACTTAATCAGTCTGTATGTTGTCTGTTTTGTAATGTGATGAAGTGTATCATTGACAGATTTTGGTAACTTTAAATTTTATCAGCAAAATGGTCCTGTCTGCAGCATTCTATTTACATCCACTATGAGTTTGTAACGCATGCGCTGTGCGTTTTGCACAGGTGTTACTCACAAGCTACTACCGCTAAAAGTTGCATATGCGCAGTTGCATCCTCTTATGCAGTAGCGTCCAGTTAGCGCCATAGCAACTGAACATGCACGATTGAGTTGTGCATGAGCAGTTAGATCCAATTTGCAGGAAGGGAGGCAGAGAGGGAGGGAGAGAGAAGAGGGAGGTAGAGACAGAGGAAGGGAGGCAGAGACAGAGGGAGGGAGGCAGAGAGAGAGGATGGAGGTAGAGACAGAGGGAGGAGAGAGAGGGGAGGAAAGGCAGAGAGAGAGCGGAGTGAGGAGGGAGAAGGAGGGATAGGGAGGAAGGCAGAGAGATAGGGAGGGAGAGGAAGAGAGGGTGGGAGAGAGAGGTGAGGGAGGGAGGGGGAGGAAGAGAGACAGAGAGCACACAGAGCGAGTGAGAGGGCACAGAGAGAGGGGGCACAGAGAGAGAGACAGCACAGAGAGAGAGACAGCACAGAGAGAGACAGAACAGACAATTGAACATAAAATATAATACCATCATATATGACGGGCAAGTTACTAGTTTAAAAATATGAAATGGGCTGTCCAGGCTTAATAATGCTGATAAGTGTACCTTTTCTACATACTTTTAAACTTGTTTTAAATAAATGACACACTACATCAGCTTGCAAAATCACTCTTGATATTAGTATGTATTTGTGAGTCCTGAAGATTCGTATCTTAAAGGAACATGGGAAGAATATTTTTATTTTTGTAATTTTTAAAATGTGCTCTTTTAAATGCTTGTTAAAAAAAATACAATTGTGTTCCATGTCCCTTTAAAGTCAGACAAGTTGTAATTTTACAAAACTCTGTAGTTTCAAACGCCGGTCTGAGAAGACTGTTTCTAGTAAATAGCAGCAGTGATAACTCTACATATGGCCCTTAATGATAATGTTATTTTTATATAATACATTATATTTTTGTAACAGATGCATACTATTTATTCAATTCTTCAGCATAAAAATGACCATAATTTTATTCCTTAGTCCATTATTGGTCAATTTATTCCACTTGAAGGTCAGAAATGTAGCCCTATGTCCTTAAAGGGACACTGAAAGCATTTTTCACAGGTGAAAGAGGGTATTTGTTAATGTACCACTGTGTGTTTTCTCTTTTTCAAAGCAGAAAGAAACTCACAAGTTGGGAGAAGAAGCTGTTCTTGTTGGATACCAGATATAAAATGAAAATATAGATATACAGCCTTATTAAACTGTGATTTGGCCAATTGAATAGGGCTCTATATAAGCACAGAGCATATTTTTTTACAGAAGTTTTTGTTTAGTGAAGACCTTGCTTTTGGATAGAAGTTCACTAACTAAAAACTTCTGTAAAAAAGTATGGTATGTGATTATATAGAGCCCTATTCAATTGGCCGAATCGCAATTTAATAAGGCTGATATTCTGTTATTTTACCATTTGCAGCAGTAAACCCAAGAATTCAAACGTCATAAAAAATGTCAGTTTCAATGTTCTACATTTTCAGCATGCATTGAATAATAATGCACTGACGTAATAATGACTTATCCCCTTTTGTCAGCATAGCTGTTATCATACATTTTGCATTAGCTCATTTGCCTTTTGAGAATTATTACATGTTTCTATCAGATTGTATAATACAGATTCCTTATCCATCCTTCCACTGTGGCTTCAATATCCCTTTCACGGTATTAGTCATAAGGCATTTCTCACTTAAAAAATTAAGATGTGTAATATTATTGAGCTTTTACCTGTGTTACTATGGTAACAAAGGCCTTGTGCCAACGATAGCTAATTTCTCTTGTTCTAACCTAAGGTGTAATCTTAAAAAAAACACAAATTCTTCTAACATACATGTCAACTTGTGGTTTTGGCTAGTGGCATGTGCTTTAACGACAAATCAAAGTTCTAAACAATTTATTATTAAAGTTACAAACATATCTACTAAGGATAATTCATTATTTGTAGTTACATAGTAATTAAGGTTGAAAAAAGACTTTCAGTCCATCAAGTTCAACCTTTTAAGATCTCCTCTGATCTGCAATATGCAGATTAGTTATTAATTAATTAGTTGTTAATTAATTATTAATCAATTATTTAATTATTTACTTTTAATTTAATTTTTATTTTTAAATTATGAATTAATCCAGAGGAAGGCAAACAGAAAAAAAACAAGTGAAACTTTGCCAATCGTCTCAAAGGGAAAACAAAGTAATTCCTTCCTGACCCCAGATACTGGCGATCAGGTTTCTCCCAGGATCAATACTCTCTAATTATCCCGGATAACCCTGAATTCCCTTTTTAATTAGAAATAAATCCAGTCCCCTTTTAAAGTTATCTATCGAATCCGCTGTCACCACCTAGAGAATTCCACAGATTAACCACCCTTACTGTGAAGAACCCTTTTCTTTCTTTAAGGTGGAATCTTTTTACTTCTAACCTCAAGGGATGTCCTCTTGTCAGTTGAAAACCTCTTGGCACAAAAAGCTCCCTTGACAAATCTTTATACTAACCTTGGATGTATTTATATAAGGTAATCATATCTCCTCTTATATGCCTTTTTTCTAGAGAAAATAAGTTTAATTTAATTAGTCTTTCTTCATAACTTAGCCCCTCCATTCCCCTTATTAGTTTTGTTGCCCTTCTCTGTACCTTTTCCAGCTCTAAAATGTCCTTTTTATGAAGTGGTGCCCAAAATTGTACTCCATATTCCAAATGAGGGCGTACTAGAGATTTGTATAGTGGCAGAATTATATTTGCTTCCCTTGCTTCTATACCCTTCTTAATACATGCTAATATTTTATTTGCCTTTGCAGCTGCTGCTTGGCTTTGAGCGCTGTTACCTAGGTGGTTGTCCACAAGCACTCCCAAATCCCTTTCAATATCTGATACCCCTAGATTTGCTCCATTAAGATTATAAATTGCTTGGCTATTGTTCCTTCCCAAATGCATAACCTTACATTTATTCGTATTAAATCTCATCTGCCATTTAGATGCCCATTCCTCACTTTTATGTAAATCCCTTTGGAGGGAAAGCACATCATTATCTGATTTAATTACCTTGCACAACTTCGTGTCATCTGCAAAAATGGAGACACTAATTTCCAGTCCTACCTCTAATTCATTAATAAATATGTTAAAAAGGAGAGGAGCTAATACTGAACCTTGAGGAACCCCACTTTGTATTTTGTTTATCATTTTTATTTATTTTCCAATTAACTCTGAGAGGCCCTTTGCATGCCTGATACATTTGGGGGATCCTGGCCCAAATATAGCTTTAGCTGACCGTTTTTAGCATGATACACAATGATGTCATCATGTCCACACCTCATGTCAAGAACAAAAATGGGCTGTTCACAGTCTTCGAAGGGGAGTGGGTTTTAAGAGTCGATAACTTGATCCCTACACCACACACAAAGCAGTGAGCCCCCTATTTCAAATGAGAGGTTTCACGTGCATGTACATTTCACGGCTACCATTAAAATAGTATTTATGTAATAAGCCGTATAAAAACAAAGACTTTTGAAGTGGGAGAGCTTCTTTAAGATAGTTAATATCTCTTACCTCTAATATCATAAAAAACATGAGACATCTAATTTTTATAAAGGAAAATCCCCTTTTTCAAATGAAGGGTCTCAAGATCTTGTAACTATTAATGTGGGAGTAAAGATTAGCTAAAAAATGTTTTACCAAGTAGGGGGTTATTGGTTACTTGTTCAGTCGTGTTCGACTCTCCGTGACCCTATGGGCCACAGCACACCAGGCAGATCTTGCGTCAGGTTGTGCTTGTGCATAAGGAAGTTAATAGCACAGGATAAAAGCAAATAATTCTCATGTTGTGCATCACATATTAAAATAAGACCTCTTATTAGAAAAAATGGAATCCTTTTGTTCAGATGAGAGTTCTACTGCCCTATTAACTGTTATATGATTGCTCTGGCAACTGTAATCACCTAACTGCTTCAGTGCTGCTTTGTAAGGCAAGATTGTAAATGAACCCCTCAGTATGCTGTGAACCATACAAATTTGACATGACACTCTTTGTTTTAGTGAAAGGAATCCTCTCTTTCAAATTAGGGTTTCACACTCCGTTTGAAAGCAGATGGTTGCTTTGATAACGTCAGTTACATGATCACAATACCATAGTTTGGGGGGTGACTTTAATTATTTTTTTAATCACTCTCTAATATTGTAATAGATCATACAACCCATCATTTTAAATAGAAGATTCTCTGATTGGTGTCATCCCTGAGTGGTGTCAACCCTTATAGCTTTCAGATGATTACGTGGGAATGACAAGCCCTTGAATGTATCACTAGAATATAAGGTATAATTATGAGGAATGGGTTTGGGAAGCCCAATCTAATCTATATGGCTTTAAATGTGCATGATCACCTTTATTTATAAGATGTATGTCATTAAAAAAATGGGCTCATTACATTCCAACTATCATGTGATTGCTGTACAAACAGCAACAACGCTGCAGCTACCTTTAGGCTTGTTTTTTGAATGAGGTGGGATTTCACCTGCTCACTAAAAATAGAAATACATGAATAATCTAATTTGAAAGATGGAGAATGATGCTTTCAAATAAGGGTACCTTATAACAGGATACCTGTTGGGGGATTGCTTTAGCAATTCAATAACCTGACAGTTTCTATATTTTGGGGTGACACCAAATAATTAACCCTAACCGCTTACTGCTATACATAAATTAGAAATAGTTCTATTAGAACCCTTTATCTTTCAAACATGGCGCCTCTTAATAGATTTTAAGTCAAAATCTGCTGAGACAATGCCCTTATTACTTTAAATCAGTCAATAACAGCAAATTTGAGTTACAAAAACAAGTGAAATATGCATCAGTTACTTTAAAAAAAAAACAATTTATTTTCATTT
Source organism: Discoglossus pictus (assembly GCA_027410445.1). Classification (NCBI taxonomy): domain Eukaryota; kingdom Metazoa; phylum Chordata; class Amphibia; order Anura; family Alytidae; genus Discoglossus; species Discoglossus pictus. The sequence continues at coordinate 237,562,837 of CM050163.1, forward strand.
AGTTTTCAACGCTCTGCTTGATGAATTCCATATACTGTAAATTAACCGCACATTTTACATTTTTGCAATTTGCATTCATTTTTGTTTGAAAATGTATACACATCTTAGTAGCTTGTAATATTTTTCTTTAATCAGAAGTAGCTTTCATTAAAATAAATACTTTGAACCTATATTGTATAGAACGATGGCTCTTATCTTTTTTGATCTTGGGACCAGCGGGTTACCATCCATTGCTCACTGGGACTAGCTTTGAGATCTAGAACATGTTTATAGAGTCATATATTTTTTATAAAGTAATTGATTTAAACAAAATGCACTTCAGATAAACTCATCAATAATCTATCAGTATCTCTGATAATGGTAGTGGTATGTTTAAAGTGTTAGGTTCCCCTTATCTATATAAATGTTCTTCTCTGGCTACTTGAAATGCATGTGCTCTGCAAAATAATAAAGAAAATACGTAGGATGACAATAAAATAAATCCTCATGGAGTGGGAACAACACAATGTAAAATGCTACACAATTGGGACCCAGAGGATGCAGTTGGTGTGAGGTTGAGAAGCTGACAACTGAGGAGGAAGTACAATGCCTTGCTGAGGGAGCATTGGGAATCATGTGGTGAACTAGTTTTGGATCAAACTGAGAAACACTGAAAAATTGATTTTGCCGGCAGGTAGGAACCATTTGGCACATACAATCTGCCCATTGCAGATGGCTGGAATCTGTTGCTGTGGATGTATTTATCAGTAGTTTTCTTACGGAAAAAAAACTTCTCATACAATCCATGAAACATTATTTGTGAATAATCTGTATCCACAGAAATACAATTACCAGGCATAATACATATAGGATTCCCATACCTCTAAATTAAAAGGGAACAGCTATTAAAAATACCTGCTGTAGGGTCACTATGTATTTAGCACAGCACTTTAGTATTTACTGGGAGCACCGTGCAGCAGGTATTTATAATGTATGCCTTTTTTTAAGGACCACTGTGGTGAGTTATAGTTTCTAAATGGCTAAATGATTTTGGAAAGAAATAAAATAAACACAGCCCTTCGCATTTTGCAACTATTGTACGCAATTATTCTTCACTTCAGTCAGCCATTGTATTTTCTTGCCTGCCACTTGTAGTTGCCACTTTTCCAGACAGAAACTTCATCTGCAGTCAAAGTCTGATCATGCATCAGGAAGCTGATCTGCTGAAAGCAAAATGGTAGTTTCCAGTGCAGCTTAATTGCACATAAAAGTTAGTACATTAAAGGCTGTACATCTTTTTGCATTCTAAAACTTGTTGCATGTTTCTATGTGTAGTTCTCATTCATAATATCAGAGGCTTATACGTGGAAAGTAACAGTTATTATTATAGATTACAAGCATAATTGCCCATCATAAATACCTTTTTTTAAACATTAATTTTTAATTCCATTCTTTTTTGTACATGTTTGTGAGTGAGCATACCTCCCAACCAGGGGTGTAGGAGCCAGAATAATTCTTGGGGGGATACAACTCATTGTATACACGGGCCGTAAATAGCTTATATATACATACATGCAAACATGTAAAAACCTGTGGGGGATTTGTCCCCCCCATCCCCCCAGTTCCTACACCCATGCTCCCAACCGTTTTCTCTTTTTAGTGGAAATCCATCAATCTTTTATCCTACAAAATATACCTTTTTTTGAAAAGTGTCACATTTAAAGGAACACAATTCTATTTTGTGTGATTAAAAGTGCATGCTTTATACATTGAAAATGTGTTTTGCATGAAATAATATTAAGTAAAAACTGTTTAAACTTCATTGAAACTGACAAGAAATGCACAGAGCATAAGTATGATTTAATTGGCAGACAAGTGTGACTCATATCCCTATATCACTGCTCATTGACTGACAGGGGCAAGCCCCCACAACAGTCAAACATTTGAATACATGTTTTATGCTTTGAGAGCATCATTTAAAAAAAGAAAACACACAGTGGTGCACAGAGAGCATTTGAGAAAGTCTGCGTGGGTGCATGAGTGTGAGTGAGTGTGAGTGTGTGTGAGTGCATGCATGTGAGTAAAAATGCATATATGCTTGCTGTTGTGTGTGTGCAAGCGCATGAGAGCATGAATGGTTTAGAGAATAGGTGTGAGAGAATGTATGAGAGATTATGCATGAGACCGTCCAGAAAGAGAGAGATGATTTCAGAAAGATTAGAGTTGTTATCCCCCTCAAAAACAAAGCTTCTCTTCTAAATATACTTATCATTCTTTATTCTTAGGTCATACTGAGCACAGGCAGTATAAGGACTCCCACTGTTAAAATTACACTCTAGTTGCACTTCTTTTTGCCAATTCCACTCATATTGGATCACAGAGTCCTAGTTAACAAAGATGTGCTGTGTCACTGACCAGAGTTTGCCTGTTTAACTTGGCATACACAGATACTATATAGCTTAAACATACTTTGGTTTTTACCTTTACGTGCCATTAAAGTTTAAAGAGAAACATAGAATATCTTTAGCTATACTTGATGACTGCCATCTTCATTTTCAAGAGGACAATATTTGGGACTGAGTCCCAAAGACCTGTGGCTGTAGGCTCTTTTGATCAGTACAAATACAAATTTCATTTTGTTTGAAGTCTCTCTCAATTCATGCAGCCTTTGAGAGATACAAGAGAGCAATTTTAGGCAGGTATCCAAACACCATATGAAGCTCTCTCAAAGGAACCCCTGTGGTTCCACAAACTGTTATACTGGGATTACATTTTAGGATAGAAAGCAGCATAAAAGGAAAACTACCACATAATAATTAGATAGGAAACATAAATTTAAATGGACACTGAAATCGCATATTGTTGTCAATGAAGAAGCCTGATTAAATGTTACTTTGTTTTTTGGGATGAAAAAAATTAATGATCTGAAAACTTAAAAAAAATACAATTTTTTAACACAAGACTGTTTGGCAAATATTAGAAACGTCCATAAAAATACAGCTTTTACATTTACAAAGAACAAATTAATTTTTGTACACACAAAGAAAATGCTGTTTATCCCAATTACTTTAATAAATGGGCAGAAACAAAGACAAAATAATTATAAAAAAATAATAACACACTCACACACAGCACAGGGGGAGAGCCAGGAAGCCTAGGAGCCATATTTGGGGTTTTCCGCTGCTCGAAAATCAGCTTAGCAAGGGAAAGAATGGCGGACGAAAAACAGAAAAAAATCTGAAACAGGATGAAAACGAGGCTCTGCAATGCCAGGCTGTCCACTAGTCCTAATCAAACTATAGCATTTTTGTTTTCAACTGGAGTTCTTCAAAAGAGTATATTTTATATATATGACTATAGTGCATAATGGTAAAGAAAAGGAAATAAAATCCCTTTGTAGTGGCTCACTCCTAGGAACCTACTATAGTCAATAGTAACCAATAAAACTTAGCTTTTAATAGTTATTATAAAACCAATGAAAGTAATAAAAAAAACTACACACACGATGCTACAGCTGCCAAATAATAAATATATTAATACCTCTACTGGCTAAACTGCATTAATCATAACAACAACCAGATAATTGGATACAATGATGAAACGAAAATAGGCAAAAAGGGCTGGAGCTAATACTAAAGTGAATTAGGATAGGACCCAAAAGAGTCCTATTGTGCAAATAAACTGTGAATTGATCAGTGTAAAGTGGCAATTTCCTAGTCATATACATAGTTGTTGAGTTTGTTTGTAACGCTATGTTCAAAATTACGGCCTTGCGCATGCGCAATATCGTAACTGCTGAACTCGCAATTATGAACAACTCATAATGTAGAGGGAGGAGAGATTTGCAATGAGCACCAATGGCGAGGACCGCGGGGAGCCATGCTTCATTCCCAGTACTAAAGACATGGGGGGAGAGAGACACGTGGGAGGGAGAGGGGGGGAGACATAGGGGAGGGGGAAAGGAGACACAGGTGATGGAGATGGGGGGCACAGGGGAGGGAGATGGGAGGAAGGAGACACGGGGGAGGGAGAGGGGTCAGAAATGAGACACGGGGAGGGATAGGGGGACAAAGGAGACACATGGGAGGGAGAGGGGGAACAAAGGAGACACATGGGAGGGAGAGGGGTTACAAAGGAGACACATCGGAGGGAGAGGGGGGACAAAGGAAACACATGGGAGGGATAGGTGAGGGAAATGAGACACGGGAGAGGGTGGAGAAAGGAGACACAGGGGAGGAAGAGGGGAGGGAAAGGAGACACAGGGGAGTGTGGGGAGAAAGAAGACACATGAGCGGGGAAACGGGGGAGAGACACAAGGGAAGGAGAAGGGAAAGACTGGGGGAAGACACAGGAGAGGGAGAGGGGGAAAGAGACACAGGGGAGGGAAGGGGCAAGAGACCAAGGTTAGGGAGAAAGGAGACACAGGAGAGGGGGGGACGCAGGGGGGTAAGAGACACAGGGGAGGGAGAGGGGGAAGAGACTTTCATTTGTACAGTGGACCCTTGGTACTCATCATTGGTTCCAGAAGGCACGATGAGTGGTGACAATAATGAATACCAAACTCCTGTAATGAGTAATGTAAATTGGTTTTAGCAAGTGCAACAAGTTCTAGCAAGGCGGATCTTCAAAAGTCATTTTGGTCTAAAAATAACATCATTCAATACTAGCACTAAAATAGATTTTTTTGTACAACCTATATTAAATGCTGTTATTTATAAGGATTGGATAGGTTTCTACATGGTAAGACAGGACAGCAAATGCTGTTATTTTTTAAGGATAGGACAGTTTCCATATGGTAGGACAGGATAGCAAATGGTGTTATTTATAAAGATAGGACAGATTCTATATGGTAGGACAGGACATCAAATGCTGTTATTGTTAAGGATAGTACAGTTTTTATATAGTGGGTGGTGGAACTATGTTTGCATCACTGAAAAGGCATCTATGAAGCAGCTGTTGGGAAGATACAGTTACCTTCAGATCTGTCTCATGTGCAGAGTGGTATTTTTGTTAAAATTCTTTATATTAGATTGTCATTATACTATTAATTGTTTATTGGATCTCCAGGTAGCTCTTGGTTTGCAACAGTTCGTTTTACAACAGTTCACAAATTTTACAACAGTTCACAATGCTAAACATATAAAATAAAAAAAAATGCACAGCTATAAATATTGGGTATAATGTATTAAAATACAGCCAATCAGAGATGAGAGTTTATCCCCATCTACCATCTAAGCCAATCAGGAATGAAGTGGCCTGAGAACACTCAGTTCTCTTGATGGTGGTTTGTTGTTGGGCCACTATTCTACAGAGTCAGTTTGTGAGTTTTAAATAAAAAATGTTGAACATTGTTATATTAATAAAATAAGCCACCACGTCTAGTAAGAGAAGTGTAAAAAAGAAAAAATAGAGTGGTGATGTTTAGGTAACAAGGGATGTCTCATGTGATTTAAACCTTGAAGTGGTGCACAGTGAAATTAAGGTGGTAAGTGCACATACTAAGTCAGATGCAGCATTTTCTGCAGCTTCAAGTCATTCTAGAAGACTGTATTTATCCTCCTGATCTCATTGGCAGGAGCCTACAGTGACACTTACAAATATAAATTTAGTTTGATAATTGTATTTTGTATTTACCTTTAACTTATTAATATTAACAGAAATGCTGTTTTTACACTCATATGATTCTTTTTAAGGCTTTAAAACATATATAAAAGTTTTATGGATTATGAATGAATCTGATAGAAGAGAATCAGTAGTGTATGCAAACATTTTTGTGCATGAAAACTTTCTTAAATTTTCTGAAAAGGAATGTCCCTGAAAATACAAACAAACTTAGCAAAAAAAATCATAATTTTTTGTGGCCAATCAGAGGCAGCTATAACATTGTCGTATGGAGGTACAGGCTCTGCAGCAAAGCATCAGGGGATCAGTAAACGTTTATTCCCAACAGACACCTCTCTCCTCTCAGCACTGTGCTCATACTGGCTGGAAGGTTAGCATACAGTTAAAAACATACTTGAATGCAGCTTTTCTATTGGTTAATATGAGATGCGTATGTCGGCATTTCTGCGGGTGTGGAAACCATTTTTTTTTTTAAATACAATAAATGTGTATGTATATAGAATGCATCAATGTAACATTTGTTTCTGATATAAGCAGCTTGTGTTAGCTTAGAAACAGGTAAAAACAGGGAAGCTTTCATATACCTTTAAATACAGTATAATGATATGTCTGTTTTTAGTGGGGTCTGGAACATAACACATTGATTTTCCATTGATTTCCATTATATGATTAGGTTCATTTTACACCGATTTTTTTTTTTTTGCACCAGTTCCTTCAGGTATGGAACCTTGCCGTAAGCTGAGGGCTACCTATATTTAAGTTTAAGGACATACTTTATATTCCTTTATTTAGCATTGTATGATTTTTTTGTCTCCAAGTGGTAATGATGCAGTATGAACTATAATCCAAATCGTGCTGTTTTCTTTAACGGCATCACTTCACTGCCTGTGGTTCTCTCTGCCACATTAATTGTAAGATTTGCATTGGTTAAATGGAGTGAATCACAACCTACAAACCAGGATAATGAGACAGAATTCTAAAAGCGAAGAACGTGCAATTTCTCATTTGCTTATTATTTTTATTCAAAGCTCCCTTTTAGTGCAGCTGTACAGGAAGGGAAAAGGGAAAATAAAAGTGAGAACACTTAAAATTTAGACTGAGTCATTATCATGAAACAAAGATAGCGCTAGGAAAATGACTTTATGACCTGAATCTGTGAGGCGGTTTCTTAAAGCAAAGGTGTATAATTATTTGCACAAGGAGGGGGTGGCTAAAGTCCAAGGCTTTGTGCACTTATATTATACTAATTCCTTACATGAACAAACATAGCTTGAACACTGAATAATTCAGAGTGATTCATATGTTTATTTCTTAAATTTCCATAAAAATCATTTTCAGGTTTCTTTTTTACTATGTTTAAAGGAACTTTGAACTCCAAGATGTTCTAATGCATAGGTTCAACTTCAAAGTTCTAGAGTGCCTTTAATAAATGGTAGGACCACTGTAGAGACATTATTTCAGTATTGTTCTTTGAATAACCAAACTGTGAGCTGGGCTGTATCTACCTTTTTGGAGCCATTAGGCAGTGAAGTGGAGGAGCCCCTGCGAGTGAGTATGCAAGGTATGCACAAACCTATTCTTGACTTTTCAGTACATGTAATTTACCTTTCCTGTTGTAACTGTCTTGTTCTAGGTGGTTACCCCCTAGTAGCCAGGCTATGAACTGCAACATTTTATTTTTTTTAAGCCAGGAACCATTTTTTTAAAGAAGTGGCACCCCTCACAGGGAAGCGACCCTGGACGGCTGCCTAGTTGGCCTAATGGGCAATCTGGCCATGACTGTGAGCAAACTGTAAGAAAAAGAAACACATCTTCTAAATGTTTCACCTTTCTATATAATTATTCTTTGATGCAGGGCTCCAGTTTCTTTGTTGAACTGCTTCTTGCAGCTTCTGTGTCAGGCAGATGTGTCCTTGTAAATGAGCTGTCCACTAGTCCTAATCAAAACCCTTAGCATTTTTTTTTTCAACTGGAGTTCTTCAAAAGAGTATATTTTAAATATATGACTATAGTGTCCTTTAACCATGAACCTTGGATGTTACTGTTTTCTCACTTAAAGTGATTTTCATGTTAAACCTTTTTCTTATCGTTCACTAATAAATAACATAAAAAATACATGTGCAAACAGAAGAAAATCTTTAGTCAGAAAATGTAAAAACACATTTTACGTCATTAATGGCCACGGCTCTACCCCTCTCCACCTCTCTCATTACCCTAAGCACTATTGAAAGGAAGTGGAGCATTTAAACTGCTATAACATTGATTAGGCTTGAATAATGTAATCACAATGGAAATGGTCCACTTCCTTACAGTAGTGCCCAGGACAATGAGAGAAGTGGGAATGGGTAAATCATTGGCCATTAATGAGGTAAACTGTGTTTTTAAATGATTGCTTTACTGCTGTTGGCATGTATATTTTTCATCTGATCTAAAAAATAGGTTTAACATGAAAAGTGTGTACACTGGCTGTTTAACACACCTGGCTATAGTGGTAAATAAAAAAAAAACATTCTGTATAATACAGATGTCTGGGACGTATTCACTATAGTTCTCTGATGTCTTGAAGAGGATATTTTCTCTAGTGAAGTGAATACAAAGAATCCTACTTCCACGTGGAAAACAGATGTTGTGGTATTATTTATTATTCTTAGATTTTGTAGAGAACCAATAGATTCTGTTATTTTGGGGGTAAAAATTAACATAGTGGTCTATTCATGGCCACAGTGAAAAGCAAAACTACCAAGTGTGAGGAAAGATATTGGGTCAAATTAAGCAATATTTCATTTTCACTTATATGCATGTTTTAATGTAGAATCTACGCATTATTCTGACATACAAAAACTAAAAAACAACATTTCTGTCAATTATGCTGTAATGAGATTTTGTATATTTTTTATAAAAAAATGCAGTGTGAATTATGTATAGGAACAGTACATACATTATATAGTAGTTGCAGAGTACATGTATCTGCTGTCTGGTTTGGTAATGAGGTCTACTCGTTATTTCACATTGCTGTTATCAGAAACATACATTACACAGATTGTGAGCTGCGCTATGAAGTGGAATAGAAATGAGCCAATCTAATGGGATATCACACTACGTGCAATGGTATTACTCTCAAGAGGGTAGTTGCAAGAAAGAAGTAATCTGATATTTTTTATATGTATATTATGTGTACAAATGGTTGTAAAAGAGTATAATATCTCAAGATCACAGTGAATCAGTGCCAGTTTTTCATTATATATTGCAATACCCTGCAATGATTTCAAGACATTATAAGATGATAATAATAATAATAATACAGTATTAATGTCAATCTAATGAAACAGATGTAAATGGAATATACTGAATGTACAGTTCAGGACCAATTATAGGACTGTGGTCATTTATTTCTAGATAGCTTTTAAATAACTAAACTCAATAATGGGCAAAAATTATTTTACAAAGCAGAAAATTAAACACAAGCTTTATATTTTTACCATATATGTGATTATGGTTTACTGCAGGGTTCCATTTTCTTTTCTGGCCTGATTATTTCTGCTACTTTCTCTCCTTCTAAACTAATGAGCTTCCAATTAATCCAATTGAAAGTACTGGCAGATTTACAGCCTTATTAAATTGCGATTCGGATATTTTTAGTTAGTGAACTTCTATCCAAAACAAGGTCTTTACTAACTAAAAATATCTGTAAAACAATATTCTCTGTGCTTATATAGAGCCCTATTCAATTGTCCGAATTGCAATTTAATAAGGATGTTATCAGTTAGCACATTACCACAGTGTAGAAGGCGGAAGCTTGATCTATATTTAAAGGGCCTCATTCAATTGCGATTTGGCCAATTGAATAGGGCTCTATATAAGCACATAGCATCATTTTTTTACAGAAGTTTTTAGTTAGTGAAGGCCTTACTTAACTATAAACTTCTGTAAAAAAATATACCATGTGCCTATATAGAGCCCTGTTCAGTTAGCAGAATCGCAATTGAATGAGGCCCAAAGTATTTTCCTACCTTAGGAAGTTGATCAGCAGACCAAAAGGGTAAATTCCACAGCAGCATAATTGCATATACAAAGTAATAAATGTATTATCTTTTTTTACCTTCTAATAATGCCTATTTCTAAACCCAGGACTGGAGTAGGAAAATGGTTGTAGTTCTATATTACAATACTGTGTATGTATGGTAATTGAAGCATTATGTTTTTGTGGTAAGAAACCTCAGTTGTTAGAACTGGAAAAGGCAACATTACTGAGAAATAATCACTTTTCACAAAGCATTATAAAGAGTCTGTATATTGTAATAGAGTAAATAATTCAGATACAAGAGTGTTTGGATTTGAACAGAACCTGGCTAGATCACCAGCAAAAAAAACAAAGCAACTTTGGCTCAGTCCACAAAGATGATTAAATTACCTGCCCTTTATCGGTTAACTCAATCAGCCCTGCGTAGTACATCACTGTCCAACAGAAGGGGTGTGGGCATGGGTGTAGGAACTGGGGAGGATGAGGGGGACAAATCCCCCCCCCCCCTCCCCAGTTTTCTCATTGTGTGTATGTATGCGTATAAAATCTGTTAAGTGTTCTGTGTAAAAAATGAGCTGTATCCCCCCAGAATTATTTTGGGGCCTACACCCTGGGCGTGGGAGTTAATCCCATCACAGGGTGAGCTTGCATTTACACCACAAACTTAAACATATCCAAAGTTACTTTCTAAACTAGTTAGCTCATGTGCTGTTTGGATTTTATGTCCACTGCTAGAAAAAGACAAATTGAGGGACATGGAGAGGACATAGCTCTTTCAGGGAGGGTTTTCAGTGGTAACCAGCAGGCTCCAAGCTGATCGTCACAATAACTAACCAAGACAAAATTATTTTCATAGTAAAATTGGATACCTCTGGAGGACCACAGTGGGATTCATGATACATTGGTGGAAGTTGTGTGTATGTGAAAGGGGCATTTACATTTCTGGACAGCTATGGTTGCATTGAAAGATGCAAGATGTCTGGCCAGTAAGGGGGAAGGGTATGGTTTCAGTTTCACTCCTATGCAGTTAACAAACAACATTTCTGGACTTCTGCCTGTCTCCTGCTCCCCCATTTCCCAATCGATAAACACACACCCCTATCATCTAGCTCTTGGGATGTGATGTAACAGACACAAAATGAATTCATGTACTCATAAACAGAGTCTTCAAAAATTCTGATCTCCCCCCCAAATGTTTTATTACATGGCTGTTAAAGCTACTAATGTTGTTAGTTTGGAACATACTAGACAAACAAGTGTTTGTTTGTTTTTTGTCTAGAACAGCGGTGGTCCTTTAATTCTGCTATTTTGAAGAACTAGAATTAATTATGGGTAAAATACCTCTACAGTTCGATAAAAAATAAAAACATGTATTAATTATTATACGCATCAATGTATAGACCTGAGCTCTGTCAGTAAGACCACCTCAACTTCCAGTGCATTTTCCTGCTTGAAGTGTAGGTAAGAAAAGTCAATGATCTCTGTTACAAAGTGCAAAGAGATGTTCAATGTGTTATAGATACTGTGTTATGGTCAGCTGCTGTCAGTGTCCAAGGTTTCCATCTACTTGAAAAGTTTTAGGAATGCATATAATTGCATCTAATAGGTAATACTAATTAATAGTTGAATTTAACTTTCTAACCTTCTAATCATGACCCTAACATATAAAGCTCTCAACAACAGTGCACCCCCTTATATCTCGGATCTTGTTTCAAAATACTCTCCCAACCGCCCCCTTTGCTCTGCTAACGACCTTCTTCTTTCCTCCTCTCTCATCACCTCCTCTCACTCCTGTCTTCAAGACTTTTCTTGTGCTGCCCCTAATATTTGGAACTCCTTGCCTCGCTCCATTAGACTATCTTCCTGCCTCAAAACCAAAAAATTACTAAAAACACACCTGTTTAAAAAATCTTATCACCTTCAGCCTTATTATGTACAACTGCACACTCCACAGCTTAATAACACTTACACCCACAATCTACAGTACAACACACAGACACCTCTACTTGACTAAACAAATTGCTTTCACACTGCCATCTTGCATTTATCACCCTCTTGTATCACACCTAAACCCTTACAGCCTTATTAAATTGCAATTCAGCCATTTGAATAGGGCTCTATATAAGCACAGAGCATATTTTTTTACAGAAGTTTTTAGTTAGTGAAGACCTTGCTTTTGCATAGAAGTTCACTAACCAAAAACTTTTGTAAAATAAATATGCTCTGTGCTTATATAGAGCCCTATTCGATTGGCCGAATCGCAATTTAATAAGGCTGTTAGATTGTAAGTTTGCGAGTTTTCAATATTGTGTCAGTGCCTTGGAAACAAGCTCTATGTACATTTGATTTTATGCTCAAAAACAGGGCCCTCCATTCTTTATAAGGTGTTAAGTTTGTTTTTTGCGATGTACTTAACCCCTTTACAGCGCTACGGAATATGTTGTCGCTATATACATAAAGATAATAATAACCTTATTTTTCCCATTGTTAATTGTAAATATGGTACTATAGAGGCTCATTTTATATATTTCAGATGTTATTCTTATATTATTTCCTATTATTGGGGGAGATTCGCTAAGCTTCAAAGAGGCAGTGATGTGCATTGTGAAATTCTTGATTTCTTATAATAGCCAGTACATCCCTCCACAAACCCATTGTGACCCAAGGGATGGCGCAGTAAATCTACCTCATTGTCACCTGTTGTTTCACTTACAGTTGCATCTTATTAACACACAATAAAAAAAATCCTGACTTTCCTTTATATCAACAAAATATAGAGATGCATTATATAAAAATAAGGTCTACATTCTTGTTTGAAGTGTGATTTGTTTTCCTTAGGGAACACGGTGTTTCTTACTAGGTCTTGTGACTGTACATCATGTAAATTGCAAACATGCTGCATGGACGTGTGTTACCGGTTTTCCATTTTAAACATTTCTCTGACAATTGAAGTGGCTCCTGAGCTGAAAAATTGAAATGTCCTATTTTAAAATTCATTCCTGGTATCAAATAACCCCAATTCTGAAATATCCTGCAATCTACACATATAAAATACCTACTATTGCTAATAAGAGCATCAGCCTTTTCTGGAAAACTTGCAACCCGTTAAATATCTAATTTAAAAAGCATTAGAGAAAAATGAAAATGATTTGGATGTCCATTTTTATTTAAACCTGTTAGATTAGTGTCATATAAAAAAAATGGTGCAGAATTTTAGTGCATATAAATCTGGCTCTTCAGTGCTATTAAAATAAATTGCGGATAGTTTGCTTTATTATCTTCATTTATCATGGAGACAAAGCCATTTTGCTCATACCAAGACCCCAACAGTTTTCTTGCAGTATTAAACGACAAGTACCAAGCTCCCATAAGGAGTAATGTAAATTGGTTTTATCAAGCGTAACGTATACCAAGGAAACGTCAAGTGCCAAAGCAGTTTTTGCTCATCAAGACGTGTTGAATACCGAAATGAACGAGTTTTGAGGTAGTTGAGTACTGAGGGTCCACTGTATTAGGCTAAATTGTAGCTCTGTTTTCTATTTTATATCACCTTTTGCCTCTACAAAATTTAAACCTGGACTATTTTACACAAGTACACTGTTCTTGCCAGCTTTTGAAACCTTGTCAGCTAAAACTGCCAAAGCTTTCAGAGGTAGTAATGGAAAATGTAGTAGTTCAAAAGGATGGATCCTACTGATATAGCAGCTGAAAGAAGCAGCTCAGAAAAAGTCATATTGCATGTAAAAGTTAAATATTTGAAGCTTTGTTTTTGTTTTTTTTTATCTATTTTGCTTTCTAAAATTATTTGTCCATTACTCAAATGATGAAATAAAAAGTAGGAGCACATTAGTCTTTTAATACATATCCCAAGACATTAATGCATTTGCTTGAAGAAAGTAGATGCCATTGTGAAGCCTGCAAAAATGATATACACATTCATAAATGTATTTACTTTTTGAATCATACATTTCATTTTCTGACTTTTTTGTAATCAGAACAATGACAGTAAATAGTCAATTATAATTAAAAATAATAACAGCAATTATATTTATTAGCAATAAATAACAGTATTCCTTTCGCTTTTAATGATCAGCAACAGGTGGCACTGCCCTATGTCTAATTAAACAGCGATTAACAAAGTCACAAGAGTATTGACACACTGAACTGGCAAAGAGCACAACTCGGATCATAAAATACTAACACAGGTGTAGTGTAGGTGTGTATTATAGATATCATAGGTAAGAGGAAATACTCTGCACTGTGCATTGAGAAGGATGCAGCACTTACGGGTAGGCAGCCTAATAATATGCTTGCTTCTTAATTACTTTCTTATCTATTGTTGTTATTCTAGTTTATTTATAACACAGCAACATATTCCGTAGCGCTGTACATAAGATAATGGAACCTTTCAGCCTGCATGTACTTATTATATATGCAGAAGAATTATTAAGCATATATATATATATATATATATATATATATATATATATATATATATGTATGCAAATATGGTTAGGTGTGGTTGGGCACAGGACTTTAATTGCTACACTTTGGTTGTTACTACAGTGTTATCAAGACTTGAAATACATTATGATAATAAGTGAAATGATGACAGCAATAAGGCTTTAAAAAAGTGTATTTAAAGACGTATGGAAAGTTCTTTGATTTTACATTGTATGTTAAATACTATGTATGTGTTTACTTTTACATACTTTATTTTATTAAGAATTTATAAGCTCTGTTTTTGCTGCCTAAGACCATACAAATAGTCCCTATATGGGTTTGTCCTCTGCCTGCTATGCAGACACAGACTCTGTAGGGCTGTGTGTACTGTATAGTGGCCCAGCCTATCAGGGACCTCTCAGAAGCAGGTTGCAGAATGAGACACTGAACTGCAAACACAATAGAGTATGTGTCTTTGTGAGCTGCAGTGGACAGACCCAAGCAGATAATATTTGTTTGGTTTAGTCAGTAAAAACAGAACTTATAAGCACGTCTTAATAAAATAAAGTAAATAAATACATAGTAAAATCCAGAAATATTCAGTATCCCTTTATATACTGTAATAATATGGGGTAGAATAAAGCAAAGGATTGCAACTATGACCAAGTGACCCTGGAAAATAGTAGCTAGGTCTTTGACATGACTTGAGAGAAAGGGCACTTTCTTTTTTATGTGGTGCTTTCTCTTGAAGGAATAATATAGCTCTGGTTTGGCTGATTTATGTGTCTGTGTATTTGATGGTAAAGAAAAGAATATAGTCTTGTTCCTGTCTTCCTTTATTCATATTAAAGTTCACTGATATGTTCCTTTTTAGACTGTTTTGACAAAGGCTACGCTGGATGCTTGATGTTTGGGTCTGCAGGGATGGATTTTGAATATAACTGGAAAGAATCCCTCCATTCATATGTAAGATGACATATGTAACTATTTTGGGTCACTTTGGGTTAGAGGCCCAGAGTACGTAGTGGGGGTTTTCTCTGTGAAAATTGTCTTTCCCATTCAGACAAGGATTGGCCTACTTATTTATTACAGGTCATGTGAGGGTATGGAGATGAGATTTTGGGAGGTTATGTTGATTTATTTGACCTGTGACTTTGGCAATGTTAGGGCCGAGCATAATGAGCGGAAGCTTAGAAAGAGGTCCCTAGAACTCCATTGTTGCACCACTGCTGAAATCAAGTCTCTCCCCTAAATTTACTAAGTTTCACAGGGGCTGTGTAGAGCTTTGTGTAAGGCTGTGATGGTTATTGTCTATGAAAGGTTCCATAGAATGATTCAAGCTTTTGTTTTTGTGTCATTCAGTTGTTTCTGTCTCTCCATGACCTCATGGACCGTAACACACCAGGCATATCTTTATGTCCATGGTCATGCTGATCCATTTGGTTTTCATGGCAGAAATATTGGAGTGGGTGGCCAGTTCCTTCTCCAGTGGACCACAGAATACAACTCCTAGTATTCCTAGGTGGTCTCCCATCCAAGTAATGACCAGGCCTAGTGTGGTGTAACTTCTTGTTTACCTGACTGAAATTGAACTCAGGTTGCAGCAGTAAAAGCACCAAATCCTAACCACTGGACCACCAGGGAACCCCCTAGCTTATGTAACCTAGGGTCAAATAAGAGAAAGAATACAGTTTTAATAAATGTGTGCATAATTAGACAATGAACTGTTTTATGCTGTACTACAAATGTTAGGGTTATTATTATTTTCTATATCAACACTACTTATTTTTACTTTAAAATCTAATGAGTGTCTAATATCTGTTTACTTTCCATATTTGTGACTCCAAAAGAATTACAGTAGCTTTGCTTTTCCTGCGTATCATTTTATTTCTTTGTGTAAAAGATTATGTGTTAATTTGCATATAATCAGTTTATAATTTATTTTTCAAAGATGCTAAGAAATTCTTACCCATGTCAAACAATATGAAGCCTAAAGATAATGCTTGTATGATAAACAAAACCCAGATCTTCACCTGCGGTATTTAGTAAGCATTTTTCCTTCTCTAAACTGCAAATCTGCTATACAACTTCAAGATGATGGTGCATTGAATATTCACATAATTATAACTATTTTTAGTATCTGTATGTTTGCTATATATTGCAATTAAAATCATGAGCAAACACATATGAGCAAATGTATATTACTTAAATACTGTATATTGCCAAGTAGCCATTAATTTTATTATAATAGGAGTTGAGAGGTAAAATATTTTCAGTTTTTTATTCTATTAGTATACAAATTGTTGGGCAAATGGTGAATAAAATGAAGTAATATGTACTTGCTTATGATTAATTTATAAAACATGCCAAATATGGTTGTTGTATAGTCGTTCAGTCGCGTTCGATTCTCTGTGACTCCATGGACCACAGTACGCCAGGTACATCTCATAGTCACTGCCTCTCTGAGCTCCATCATGTTTATTGCTTCAGTGACCTGATCTAGCCATCTCCGCCTCTGTCGCCCCCTCTTGTGCCTTCAATCTTTCCCAGCATCAGAGTTTTTTTCTAGGGAATCCTGCCGTCTCATGATATAATCAAAATATTTGAGCTTCAGCCTCATGATCATACCTTCTAGTGAACAGTTTGTCTTGATTTCCTGAAGTATTGATTTATTGAATCTTCTTGCAGTCCAAGGGACTCTAAGTAGTTTTTGCCAACACCACAATTCAAAGGCATCAATACTATGGCACTCAGACTTCTTTATGGTCCAGCTCTCACATCCGTATGTTACTACTGGGAATACCATAGTTCTAACTATGCGGACTTTTGTTGATAGTTTAATAATTTTACATTTTACTAGCTTGTCCAAGCTTGCTATGGCTTTCCTCCCCAGTTGCAAACTTCTTTTAATTTCATGACTACAGTCACCATCTGCAGAGGTCTTGGTTGACCCAACATAATATTGCTCACGGCTTCATCAAAGTGCACAAGTCCCTTTATCACGACAAGGTAGCGATCCAGAAGGGGGTCAAATATGGTAGTATACTGTAATTGTAAAACTCATGCACAACATATTAAAAAAGTAGGTTTAAGAAGGCTTTACTGGCCTCATTATAATAAGGCAGCCTTATCGAATACTGTGAAGTTTGCTGCATGATGGTCATGGTGCAGGTTAGTGAATCTGGATCACAGGTATACAGATTCTGTTTACCATTCATCAAATATCATTTTATATTGCTCTGTGAGGCTACACTACAGTAGTTTAATTTTCCAAATACCAGAGCTTTTTTCAGTATCTCGGTACCTCCTTCGTCTCTAGGGGGTGCTATAGTTGAAATGATTTTCTTTTTTTGTTTCACCAAGTATTATTTGTCATTACATTGTTTAACCCACCACAGTGGGTGCCATGTTGTTGTGGGATAGAAAATACAGGAATAGGCCCTTGGTTTGGGTTTATTGTCTTTGTACGCAATTTTTCTTTCTTTTTGTGGGGTGTAAATCAATTATTTATAAACTAAAATGTGAGTGTAGGAAAAATAAAAAAATGGGTGTTGGAAAAGAAACAATAGAGGGTGTAGGAAACACATGGGGAGGATGAAACAAAATGAATGGATTGGATTTAACATAAATCCTGCTCATATGTATCCTGATGATACACATGGAGGTTATTATGTCATTAGCAATACATGACAGGTGTATTTTCATAGTTTACATTTTTATTAACATTCCTCTTATGTTACAGTAGAGCAGTGGTTCTCAACCTTTTTTAGTCTGGGGACTGGTTGGCCACCATCCAGTGCTCATAAGCACCAGCTGTGAGATCCAGAACAAGTATAGCAGTGATACATAAGATTTACTGAATTTTCATCTAGATTTGCCCTTGAATAGAGTACATTTTAACTGCTGTTAAATTCTTCTGTAATCGATCTATAAGTGTAACAAATGGTGATGGTATGGATGAAGTGTTAGGCTTACCATCAGGTGAGGTTTCAGGGACCAGCCTTGGTCCTGTTGAGAACCACGGCATTAGAAGTTATAGTGAGCAATGCAGTCACAAACCCTTTAACAGTCGAAAGTACTTTGGATAAAAGCATTGTAATAGTGTGAAATAAATAACAAAAAACATAACTTCATATCACGCTCAACAGGACCTTGTAAAAGTTGAACAAAGTCATAGCTTTGGTTTATCAAGATATCAATGGTGGCAGACAGAATAGTTTTCTTCCCTAGGCTACCAGGGAGGGAGGGAGAAAAGGGGGGAAATGAGAAATGAGACACAAGGGAGAGAGAGGATGGGGGAATTGAGACACAAGGGAGGGAGAGGATGGGGGAAATGAGACACAAGGGTTGGAAAAAAGAGAGAAATGAGACACAAGGGAGTGAGAGGAGAGGGGAAATGAGACACAATAAAAAGAGAGAGGATGGGGGAATTGAGACACAAGGGAGGGAGAGGATGGGGGAAATGAGACACAAGGGTTGGAAAAAAGACTGAAATGAGACACATTGGAGGGAGAGGAGGGGGAAATGAGACACAATGGAAAGAGAGAGGAGGGGGGAAATAAGACACAAGGAAGGGAGAGGAGGGGGAAATGAGACACAAGGGAGGGAGAGGGGGTGAAGGAGACACAAGGGAGGGAGAGGAGGGGGAAATGAGACACAAGGGAGGGAGAAGAAGGGGAAAGGAAAAGGTAAACAAGGGAGGGAGAGGAGGGGAAACGGGGACACAAGGGAGGGAGAGGGGGGAAATGAGACACAAGTGAGATAGAGGAGGGGGAAATTAAACACAAGGGATGGAGGGGAAAAAGGAACAGATACACAAGGGATGGATACGAGGGGGGAAAGGATACAAAAGGGAGAGAGTTGAGGGGGAAATCAGACACAAGGGAGAGAGATAAAGGTGGAAATGAGACACAAGGGAGGGAGAGGAGGGGAAATTAGACATAAGGGGGGAAGAGGGGGTAATGGAGACACAAGGAAGGGAGAGGAGGGGGAAAGGAAACAAAATGGAGGGAGAGGAGGGGGGAAATGAGACACAAGGGAGGGAGAGGAGTGGCGATTAGACACAAGGGAGGGAGAGGGGGGAAATGAGACACAAGGGAGGGAGGGGAGGGGGAAAAGGAGACACAAGGGAGGGAGAGGAAGGGGAAAGAAGACACAAGGAAGGGAGAGGATGTGGAAAGGAGACAAAAGGTAGGGAGAGGAGGGGAAAAAGGAGACACATGGAGGGAGAGAAGGGGGAAGTGATACTCAAGGGAGAGAGAGGATGGGGGAAATAAGACACAAGGGAGGGAGAGGAGGGGGAAAATGAGACACAATGGAGGGAGAGGAGGGGGAAATGAGACACAAGGGAGGGAGAGGAGGGGGAAAAGGAGACACAATGGAGGGAGAGGAGGGGGAAATGAGACACAAGGGAGGGAGAAGAGGGGGAAAAGGAGACACAAGGAAGGGAGAGGAGGGGAAAATGAGATACAAGGAAGGGAGAAGGGGGAAATGAAACACAAGGGAGGGAGGGGGGAAATGAGAGACAAGGAAGGGAGAGGAGGGGGGAATTGAGACACAAGAGAGGAAGTAGACAGGGGGAGAGACTCGCAATGAGCGCCGAATGTGCTCACATTTGGTGGCAAACAGCATTGCCAGGCTTAAAATTGTATTCCTGTCATTTTTGATAAGCAAGTAGCTAGTACAAAATAAAATCAGTTGCTTCGTTAGGGTTTACAGCTTGCTTAGGCAACTGTAGAAGTACATACACCTTGCTGATTCAACTGCATCTTAAGAATGCAAATCATGAAGGTGTTAAAAGTGAAGCTCTAGTGTGAATTAGAATGAACAAATCCATGTGTAGATGGGGTTTATTTACAGTAAATTGCAAGGAAATGTCAAGTGCCTGCTAAAGAACTATAAAAATGTAATAGAGTTAGAGACTGTTCTCCAGTCTCTAGTGTAATCTTTACCTTACTGAACAATTATTTCAGTTCAGCCCATGCATGCAACAACTCTTATTTTGCCATGCATTGAATATAGGGATGTATTCTGGTGTAGGCAGCTGACTTGTATGTAAATACACGCTTTGCATTTATATTTGGATATAGACAGCAACGTCACTCCTTGGGGGGAGGCGTGAGAAACTCTGACATTGCAAGCCCAAACCAACCAGCTCATCCTACAGAAAATACAAGTCATGGGACTCAGTGCAGATTAGATATATGTACTAATTGTCACAGCCAGCTGTAAGCTTTCCATGCAAAAACAGTCTAAATAAGAGATTCATTGCTAAGATATGACTGTGTAGATACATTTACCTTAAACAAAAACACACATGAAAAGTATTTTATATAGCCAGAATAATGTAAACTATGCATGTAAAACGATCACACACACACATATCACAAATAATAGTTGTCAAACTACGAATCGTTGTCACGCTTTGCGAGCTCGCAAGACCTGCGCGAAGCAAGGGGCCGCATTTGCGGAGGCATAGGCTCTACGGCGCCTCACACGCGGTTACAAACACCCACACAAGCGGCACTTTAACAAAATAGATCTAACACGCAGTCACTAAATACGGACTTACACACGAAAAATATGAACTGCGGGTTTTAGAATGCAAAATTTACAGACTTAGCCTAAAAAAATACGAGCCGCGGGACTTAGAAAAAAAAAACATTACAACCTCGCAAAAATACGTCCTTAACGGACGAACCGCGCGCACCGGAAAACATTAAAAATACAATAAAAACACACAAAAAAAGACATAAAAAGTTTACCCCCTAAGCGAGAGAAAAAATGGCCTCCAAAAAAAACGAAAACGAGTCTACAGGACCCTAAAGACGCAAAACACCACCAAGCACAGATGGATTTTCAAAGAAGCTATACGAGGTACAAGATACACTTTTAGCAAGGACGCTAAATCATCCACACCCGCACCCCACATACACATGCGCCGCCATTTTACAACACTAACTTACACAATGCGGAAGTACACAGCTACACTAAAAAAACTTTCGCAATAAACACAAAAGCAATTCACCTCGCACCTGACAACCAGCCCCAATGCTGCTCATAGCACACAAAGCCTTGCAATAAGCGCAGAAAGCAGATCAGCGCCGAACAAACAATAACAGCAAAAGTGCCTATCAGAAAAAATTAAAAACAACCAACAGCCTCGCAATGAGCGCCGAAAGATCTCAGACCACCAAAAAAATGAAGGTCTGTGGCAAACAGTATTACCTGCCTTACAATTTTATTGCCCCGTCATTTTTGACGGGCAAGGCCCTAGTATATATATAAATGATCACACACACACATATATATGTATAAAATATATTTGTCAGTGAGGGCTGTTCTAGCAGCAGCAGCTTTCACTCCTCACTTACACACACGTACGTGGAGGGTGCGGTGCTGACCCCAGGGAATGTAACCCCAACACTGCACTGGCTCAGTCACTCACGCCTGTCTGCTTCCAGGTAACACTGAATTGCAGAGACATACAGTGGATGAAATCTAGGTGCCTGTAAGCATTCGGTGGCATGATAACCTGGCTCCTGGCATTTGTTGGCCTTGTAAATTTTCATTTTCATTTAAAGTACAGGATTAAATTATTTTTCTGGTTGCTAGAGAGTTCTGGTTGCTTGAGAGTCTACTGTATGTATATATATATATATAAAAGAGATGATATATAGTGTTACATAAATATATACATGTATACAGATAGAGAGATATACATACTGATAGATACATATATATAGAGACAGATATATATCTATATATATATATAGATACATATAGATAGATAGGTAGACAGATATATATAGTATATATAGATAGATAAATAGGTATATATATAGATAGATGATAGATACAGATAAATGGGTAGATATCTGTCTCTATATATATATGTCTATGTATTTATATATAGACAGATGGGTATGTATATATGCCTTCCTGACATGCAGTGTGACTGTATACAGCAGTGATAATAATAATACATATGAGCTGCCCCAGTACACATGCAGTGACAGTGTGTGACCCTGTGAGTACAGTAGGAGGTGCTGCACACCCCGTGCTCCGCTCTGCACACACCGGTCTCATCCCCTTCAGGAAGCCGGATCCCATCTGGGGGGAGGAGGAGAGCAGAGCCTCAGAGCTCCCACCGCTGGGGCTCACAACAAAGACTGCTCACAGGAGAGAGGTGGGGGAGACAGCAGGAGAGAGCAAGAGACAGCAGGAGGAGAAGGAGGAGGAGTAAAGAGACAGAAAGAAAGCACAAAGGGACATTCTCCAGGCAGTTAACGCGACATCTCAGCAATGGAAGATGGAAGAAGGAGATGGTGGGGTAAGTCACTGCATCTGCCTTTATTATAACAGTTGCACCCCTTTACAGAGAGGTCAGTGTGTGTGACCCCCTGTGACACTGACACACCAGGCAGGATCCCAGGTACATACATAGATAAGCACATGACATTATGGGAGTGTACTGTATACATGTATGAGACATACATGCTGCTGCCTGGGCTCCTTTACATTGTGATGCATTACTAGGTGACTGCTTGTATTCATTCATTCACTTCCTCATTGCACAACATGGAAGAAGTTTGTAGGGGTCATGTACATTTGCACTATCATAATTTGTGTTAATGCAAATCATGCAAACAATTGCTGTGTTGTACTTTTTATAAGTTCCCTTTTTAAAGGAACATGCAGCCACATGGTATAGCAAATGATGGTACTTCCACTGTCATAACAACATGATAAGTTGTGTTTATTTATAGCTATACAATTATATATACTGAATGTGTTATACTTTATATTAGCTGTCAATGTGGTACCCCTATAGGTGACATGCTTATAGGTGTGGCTCTGACACTGTTTCGCCTGGAAATATCTAACAGTATAGCCTTGTATTATTGGCAGTGTCTTTAAGGTGGGAGTGTACGTTAAGTCTTTCTTTAAATAATTATATTGCTAAATGATAAACAGCCTTATTAAATTGTGATTCACCCAATTGAATAGGGCTCTATATAAGCACAGAGCATATTTTTTTACAGAAGTTTTTAGTTTAGGTCTTCACTGACTAAAAACTTCGGTAAAAACATATAGAGCCCTATTCAATTTGCCGAATCGCAATTTAATACGGCTGAAAATATGTACGTGTATAACTAAAGATGTGTCCTGGTTTTCCTTCAATATATTATATATATATATATATATATATATATACACACATATATATGAGACACCTGTCAATATCTGTTGTGCTCTCCTGGGAGTGTGTTGGTTATTTAGTAAAAACCTCTCTTAGACATATTTTCTATACTATGAAGATATGACTAAATAACACCACAAAGTGACACCAGCTGTCAGATCTCACAAGCGTTCACCTTCCAGATTCTGAGATAGCAATTTCGAGAAAGAGAATAAACTCCAAAGTAAGTGTACGTCTTGGCCAAATATGGTCTATTTGTTAGTAGTTGGATCACGGTGCCTTGGGAAGATTGCAGTGCATTGTAGTCATTGGGAATACCCATTTATAAGGAAGTGTGTGGTATTTCTAGTGAGGTAAACACCTGAATGAGAAGCTTGCCTTTGTTTTGTGTGTGCTTGAACACATTGAACTTATACCCAGTGAACCATAATATCGCTTGAGTTATTCCTTCATTCTCTCTCATTAAAGGATGCACTCATCCAGTACAGATCATTTTAGCAAGCCAAATAAATGGGCCATGATGACAGGCTGTGGGCAGAGTAGCCAGTTGTCTTGGGCAGCAAATGCTGGCAGCGATTCAGTACTGTGATGAAATAATCTTGGTCGATGCCAAGGGCTATTATTTGTGGGATCCTCAGATTTGTCGTTCTGCTGCTTTTTCATATGATATAGTATACAATGCATGTGATAACTAACAACTAATTGTATATGTGTCTTCTTTGTGATGGTGTAACTTTGTTAGTTCTGAATATTGCAAGTTGATTTACATTTATGAAAAGCCTCACGCTGCCTCCAGGCTATAAATTGTGACACTATAATCTGTATTAATCCCAGGCTATATCATTATTTATTAATCCAAGTCCCGTTATTAATCCAATCCCCTTAATGTGACTATATTTGAATGTGAACCAATGTTGTGTGGTAGTAATACTAACCCAATAACACTGTAAGGCCATGTACAAATACAGTCTAATTAATAAAACATGATTTTTATTTCTGAAAAATATGTTTTTATACTACATACATTATTGTGATCCCTATCTGAAAGTAAACAGCTGCTGCTGAATTTAAAAAAGTAAATTATAGCTCTTTTTCATTATTTTGTGAAAATGTTTTATTCATAAATAAAGCAGAAAAAAAATATTTAAATGAAATTAACATTGATTTATTTAATTTAATTGTATGTGGTCTTATAGTATCAGCACCTGGCATGTTTGCTTTAATACATGTATCAGTGTTGTTTATGCAGAAATCCAGTATACCATGTTGTCATCTTTACAGACTTACTTGTAGGCAGGGTGATTTGTGTTGTTCAGTTGTGTCTCATTCTTTGTGACACCATGCTGATCCACTTGGTACTCATTGCAGAGGTACTGGAGTAGGTTGCCAGTTCCTTCTCCAGTGTTCCACAGCTCCTGGTATTCCTAAGTGGCTTCCCATTCAAGTACTGACCATGCCCAGCCCTGCTTGGCTTCAGGGTGGTGTGACCTCTTGTTTCCCTGACTGGAATCGAACCCAGGTCACAGCGGTGAAAGCACCGAATCCTAACCATTGGACCACCAGGGAACCTGCTGTGTATGTCTGATAAAGTAAATGCAAAAGAACTCCCTAAATTAGTGGTAGAGGTACCGTACATATATTGACTGTATTGCTTCACATAGACACAGAGGGCTATATTTACTAAAGGGTGAAGCATTTACCCCTATTTAATCATGTATTATCCTTTGTGGCAGTAGTACTAAAATGCATAATTTCCAATATTCCTCTAACACTTAGGGCCTCATTCAATTGCGATTTGGCCAATTGAATAGGGCTCTATATAAGCACACAGCATATTTTTTTAAAGAAGTTTTTAGTTAGTGATCTTCTATCCAAAAGCATGCTTTTCATTAACTAAAAACTTCTTTCAAAAAAATATGCTATGTGCTTGTTTAGAGTCTTATTCAATTTGCCAAATCGCAATTGAATGAGGCCCTAAGCATCTATCCAAAAGCAAGGTTTTCACTAACTAAAAACTTCTCTAAAAAAAATATGTTATGTGCTTATTTAGAGCCCTATTCAATTAGCCTTGCATTGAATGAGGGCCTTTGTTTAGAATTAGTTTTATTAATAATTGCAAACAATTATTCACCAATTATTTCATCTGGGCAGTGTGGGCAGAGACCCCGCGATTTGTCAGCTACAATCGTCTTGCATATTTGTCATTCATTCATTCATAAATACAAGCATTTCTAGCTACATTGTTCATCAGATTTACTATCCTTCATTCAAATATTAACATATTACATGTATATATATTACTATTCTAATTATTAATTTACACCGTGAGCATTGGATTTTTAATCTATTCATTCAATCAGTGTTGGACATTCCTTACTATATCCAGAAAAAATAGATTTACCTGGCCTTTAAATCATCCCTCATTCATTTATATAACGATTGTCAGTTTTTGAATGAATGCTCTAAATGATTTTTTCCCAGAGCTGGAGCGGGCTGTTTCTTTTGTTTAATGATCTCTTTGAGATGCCTTTTTATTTTTAATCAAATTGTCGCAGGTGCATTCTTTCAGGCATTGGCCTGCCTAATCCATTCATTTAATGCAGACTGACTACTTTATTGAGTCATACAGCATGTATACTTTTAGGGCCTCATTCAATTGCGATTTGGACAATTGGATAGGGCTCTATATAAGTACAGAGCATATTTTTTTACAGAAGTTTTTAGTTAGTGAACTTCTATCGAAAAGCAAGGTCTTCACTAACTAAAAACTTCTGTAAAAAAATATGCTCTGTGCTTATATAGAGCCCTATTCAATTGGCCAATTTGCAATTGAATGAGGCCCTTAGTTGTTGTCCCACAGCCAACATATAGCCAGCCATATTCAATTAGCTACTTGCAAATGCCTTAAACTCATAAGTTTGGCTTGGGTGTTTTTTTATAAATGTTTATATGCATTCTATTGACTTAAGAATTTATTAGTGCCAATAAGTAATATTTACCGAATATGTAGTTATATTAAGAGGGATTTTCAGTGTGTATAAATTTACAAATTGGGCAATTGAGTCGGGCCCATAGTATAGTCTCAAGAGATTTAGCAAATTTAGGGTAAGTTTAATAATTTTTATGTTGGTATTTTTTCATGCAAACAAATGTTTTCACAGACTACTGATGCATTATAATCCAATACATTTGCATATGCCTTTAAGCAAATTAACATTGGTTTGAAATAACAGTTGTAACTTTATTTGAAAAGACCAACAGATAGATTTGCACATCTTGCTACTGAATCACATTTTTCTAATAATTTGTGACTTCATTACGAGATAGTTAGCCAGTTCTTTTTAAATAAACGTATAAAGCTATCACATATATACAGTTACTTCCAGCACTGCAAGCTGAAATACAACGTACATACATATGCAAATAGTTTTTTTGTACTCCTGTCAGCAATATGTGAATACAGTGACATTAGACAAACAAGAATTTACACAGTAGTAAATTTCCAGATGCCTTTGCCGTGAAGGAATTTTACGTGCTGTCAGTAGCGCCACATTCTATAATAATGTGTTCTATATCCCTAGGGACGTGAGAAAATATCCCTTGTCATGTGACTGAAGTAGACCAATCACAGGGCAGAAAATTACTAAGAAATCCATTGATGTATATATATTGATAGCCAAGCCACTTCCCAGCATCTGTCTATGTGATTTTCCAGCTCACAGAGAAGGGGGTGGCCTTGACCCAGAAACATATGAACATATTAACTGTTAATAGCTGTTTTATTATTATTATTATTATTATTATTATCTTTATTTATATCGCGCCAACATATTCCGTAGCGCTGTACAGGGGTTGAGTACATAGCAGAAAACAAATTAAACAGTTTGTAAAGAATGGAGGGCCTGTTTTTGAGCATAAAATCAAATGTTTTGTTTGTATAGCTATTTTAGAGTCCCTTTACAATGCTTAATGATGTTTAATGATTTACAGCCTTATTAAATTGTGACGTGGCCAATTGAATAGGGCTCTATGGGCCTCATTCAATTGTGATTTGGCCAATTGAATAGGGCTCTATATAAGCACATAGCATATTTACAGAAGTTTTTAGTTAGTTAACTTCTATCCAAAAGCAAGGTCATCACTAACTAAAAACTTCTGTAAAAAAAATATACTATGGGCCTCATTCAAATATTATTTAGCCAGTTGAATAGGGTTGTATATAAGCACAGAGCATTTTTATTTTACAGAAGTTTTTAGTTAGTGAAGACCTCGCTTTTGGGTAGTTCACTAATTAAAAACTTCTGTAAAAAAAATATGTTCTGTGCTTATATAGAGCCCTATTCAATTGGCCAAATCACATTTTAATGAGGCCCTATGTGCTTATATAGAGTCCTATTCAATTGGCCAAATTGCAATTGAATGAGGCCCTATGTAAGCACAGAGCATATTTTGTTTACAGAAGTTTTTAGGGCCTATTCAATTGGCCAAATCACATTTGAATGAGGCCCTCAGTGCTAGACCAAATCCCTCTCATTGTATTAATTTCCTCATTGTATTAATTTCCAACATTTAAGAGCATAAACACATAATAGAATCAGAGTTATGGTTATTTTATCTATATGCACAGTAAACTGGAAGGTTGCTATAGCCAAATAAAGGGCTCTCTAATGGATACCTAAGAAGGGCTTGATAAAAAAATAACTCTTTATTAAATGTCTACCATTTAAACAGTTTCATTTAGACAGTGGTCTAATTTAAACAGTGCATTTAAACAGTTAATTACCATTTTTCACGATCCACCCAGGCTGTATAAGCTCCAGGTTAAATGGACATTTGGGGATATTTTTGTTGCAACTAGTTGAACTAATTGATTTTATCATCATTTTGTCACGTTATTGATATATACAATTTACACCTCACTTCTAAGAATCTCCCAGAGTAACATATTTACACATTCTTTGTCCTTGTAAGGCATCATGTTGGTAATAAATGTAAACATAAAAAAAATCAGGTTTTGGTTAAAATTAAAGGATTTGGTAAATAAATGCAGTATAGTATTTGAGGAATGCAGAAATGGTAATTGCAGTGTTACAATACAATTCTAATTTAAGTAAAATGACATTCCAGTATACTCTTGGCGCTACCTACCTGTCATCAATAGATTTCTTATAATGACTGAAGAACTAACCTACATCATAATTTTAGTCACAAGAGTAATTGCACAAATGTCTCTGACTATGTGAGTAAATATCATTGAAATGTCTGGGTTTCCCAATCTAAAAATTGCAATACAGCAAGATTCAATAAAGCTACATTCCTTTTTTTGATCTTGTAAGGAAAACATGACATTGATAAAATAGTAAACTATATCTATTATACACTTTTATGTATTATATCAAAGTCCTCTGTATCAGGGGTTGTCATATTTATGTAAAACTTAGGAGCTACCCAGGGTAATTACGAGCCTGGCAAATACTTTTTAGAAGCCAGGTTGTGGAATATATAAATACTAGCGAATTGCCCGTCAAAAAAAGACGGGCATGAAATTATAAGCCAGAGAATGCTGTTTGAGACATAATGGAAACCGTTTTTTACCCTGAGGACCTTCTGCGCTCATTGCAAGGCTCTTGGTTGTTGTATTTTTGCTGTCATTGTAAGGTCGGCGCTGATCTGCTTTTTGCGCTTATTGCAAGGCTGTCCCCTGGTGTAGTTTGTGTGCTATGAGCAGTATTGGCGCTCGTGAGGCGCGCAGTATATGTGTTTTTGTATGTTAATGAAATAATTAATAAATTAATATACTTTACCTATTTGTAAGTAATATATTCAGGAAGCATTGTGCTGAAGAGCTGACAATCTGTTTTGATGTTCCTGCAGCATCCACTGTAGGTTTGCACTGTTGTGGAGCTGAGGTGTAAGTGTCAGCAGGCGAAACCGTTAGTGTAGCTGTGTACTTCTGCATTCTGTAAGTTACTGTTGTAAAATGGCGGCGATTGTATATGTGGTACTCGGGTGTGGGTGATTTAGCGTCCTTGCTAAAAGTGTATCTTGTACCTCGTACGGCTTTTTGGAAAAGCCGTATGTTCTTGGTGGTGTTTTGCGGCTTTAGGGTCGTGTAGCCTTGTTTTGGTTTTTTTCTGCGGCCATTTTTTCTCTCGCTTAGGGGATTTTCATGAGTCAGCTCAGTAATTTGGACTTAAATTGAGGTGTAAGTTCACTTGCAGAGGTCTTGGTCCCCCCCCCCCCCCCCCACCACTTGCTGTGGGTAAGCTTTTTATGTCATTTTTCTGTGTATTTATTGTTTTTTTAATGTCTTCAGCTGCGCGCAGTCCAGCCATTAATATCTCGTATTTTTTTTGTGTAAGTCCGTAATTTTTTCGTTTTAAGTCCCGCGGCTCGTATTTTTTTGTTTAAGTCCGTATTTACTCATTGTGTGTTTTTTTCTACAAGTCCCGCTCCTGTGGGTGTTTGTAACAGCTTGTGAGGCAGCCGACGTCAGAGCCTCCACCTTCTGCAAATGCGGCCCGAACTGCGTCCCTCGCGATGACGATTCGTAGTGTGACAACTATTATATGGCTCCTAACTTTTTAGTTATTATATATATATATATATATATATATATACAGTTCATATAAAAAGTCTACACACCCCTAAAATGTCAGGTTTCTGTGCTGTAAAAAAATGAGACAAAGATAATTATTTTCATAACTTTTTCCACCTTTAATGTGACCTATTAACTGTACAACTCAATTGAAAAACAAAATGAAATCTTTTAGGTAGAGGGAAGAAAAAATATAAAAATAAAATAATATGGTTGCATAAGTATGCACACCCTTAAACTAATACTTTGTTGAAGCACCTTTTGATTTTATTACAACACTCTGTCTTTTTGGGTATGAGTCTATCAGCATGGCACATTTTGACTTGGCAAGATTTGCCCACTCTTCTTTGCAAAAACACTCCAAATCTGTCAGATTGCGAGGGCATCTCCTGTGCACAGCCCTCTTCAGATCACCCCACAGATTTTCAATCGGATTCAGGTCTGGGCTCTGGCTGGGCCATTCCAAAACTTTAATCTTCTTCTGGTGAAGCCATTCCTTTGTTGATTTGGATGTATGCTTTGGGTCGTTGTCATGCTGAAAGATGAAGTTCCTCTTCATGTTCAGAAGCCTGAAGGTTTTGTGCCAATATTGACTGGTATTTGGAACTGTTCATAATTCCCTCTATCTTAACTAAGGCCCCAGTTCCAGCTGAAGAAAAACAGCTCCAAAGAATGATGCTGCAACCACCATGCTTCACTGTGGGTATGGTGTTCTTTTGGTGATGTGCAGTGTTGTTTTTGCGCCAAACATATCTTTGGAATTATGGCCAAAAAGTTCAACCTTGGTTTCATCAGACCATAACACCTTTTCCCACATGCTTTTGGGAGACTTTGTGTTTTTGCAAAATGTAGCCTGGCTTGGATGTTTTTCTTCGTAAGAAAAGGCTTTCGTCTTGCCACTCTACCCCATAGCCCAGACATATGAAGAATACGGGAGATTGTTGTCACATGAACCACACAGCCAGTACATGCCAGATATTCCTGCAGTTCCTTTAATGTTGCTGTAGGTCTCTTGGTAGCCTCCCAGACCAATTTTCTTCTCGTCTTTTCATCAATTTTGGAGGGAGCTCCAGTTCTTGGTAATGTCACTGTTGTGCCATATTTTCTCCACTTGATGATGACTGTCTTCACTGTGTTCCATGGTATATCTAATGCCTTGGAAATTATTTTGTACCCTTCTCCTGACTGATACCTTTTAACAGTGAGATCCCTCTGATGCTATGGAAGCTCTCTGTGGACCATGGCTTTTGCTGTGGGATGCGACTAAGAAATTTTCCGTAAAGACCAACTAGAGCAGCTGAACTTTATTTGGGGTTATTCAGATGCACTTTAAATGATGGCAGGTGTATGCTGACTCCTATTTAACACGATTTGGAATGTGATTGCGTAATTCTGAACACAGCTACATCCCCAGCTTAACTCAGCCAGGCCAGCTGTAGCAGACTTCCTGCAGTGTGCTTCTGTGTCTTACTGGTGTAGATCTGGTGTTTGATCTGAGGACAGCTCCTTTACGTTAAACCTTTTTAGGTAGATAGAATGGGAAAACTAGATGGATTATCTCATCCGCCTCCTGAGGAATCTTTATGTGTACCACGGTCGGAGACGAACATGGAACAACCCGAATGGTTCAAGATCGGGAAAGGACATGGTTGTATATTGTAACCTTATTTTTTCAACTTATATGTGAATCCAAATCGGGAATTAATGTTGCTGGAAGGAATATTAACAATCTCAGATATGCCGATGATACTACTCTGATGGCTGAAAGGGAGGAGGAACTAATGGATCTACTGATTAGGGTAAAAGAAGAGAGTGCAAAAGCTGGCCTGCTGCTCAACACTAAACAGACGAAGAACATGGCAAACTGCAATCTCACTTCCTGGCAAATAGATGGGGAAGAAGTGGAGGCACTGACAGATTTTATTTTCCTGCCATCCAAAATCTCTGCAGATGGCGACTGTAGCCATTAAATTAAGAGATGTTTGCTTCTGGGGAGGAAAGCTATGGCAAGTCTGAATAAGCTAGTAAAAAGTAAAGATTAATCACTATCAACAAAGGTCTGCATAGTTAGAACAATGGTATTCCCAATAGTAACATACGGATGTGAGAGCTGGAACATAAAGAAGGCTGAGCGCCGTAGAATTGGCTCCTTTGAATTGTGGTGGAAAAAAACTACTTAGAGTTCCTTGGACTGTAAGAAGATCCAATAAATCAGTACTTCAGGAAATGATGCCAAACTGTTCACTGGAAGGAATGATCATTAGGCTTAAGCTCAAATATAATGAGAAGACAGGATTCCCTAGAGAAGACTGATGCTGAGAAAGATTGAAGGCACACGAAGAAGTGGATGACAGAGGCGGCGATGGATAGATGAGATCAATGAAGCAACACAAGCTTGAGAGAGCTCAGAGGGGTACCTGGCCTGATGCAGTCCATAGGGTCATGGAGAATTGAACACAACTGAATTGCTAAACAGCAACAAAACCTTTTTGGACATGGTAAAAGGAGGGAGGTACAACTTAAAAACCTATCTATTAAACAATAAATTAAAGATTTACCATTTTATACTGAAACTTTCGAGCTTTTAATGTGTGTTGTAGAATAAAGTGTTCTGATCCATGTGATGTGAAATGATTTATTAAAGTTCTCATGTAAAAGGAAACAAAAGCATTACATATGTCATGCTTAATGTGCTGCAGCATATATGTTTAACATCATTTTGCAAATGATGCATAATGCCTTAATTGTAGTTCATTCCAACATAACAAGCCTTTAAGATAGTATGTATTTTAAGCTTGTACGTATATTTTGCAAACTTAATAGCTTTACTTTCCAGCTGTGAGTACCACATACCTTTTTGGCATGTATTCCTCATATCACTGAAATCCCATGGGGTTTCCAGCCCAACTAAATACACTTTATTTTCCTTAGTATGTAATAATAATTGTATGATATGTTTAAGATGTGATTATATTATTGAGGAGTGCTATAAGATTCATTGTCACATAAACCCTCTGAATAACAAATATCATGGATAATTCACCCATATATTATTGAGTGCCAGCAGACCTCTGACTTGTCAGTGATTACCTTGTTCCACTCTAGTGATCACAAAGTTGAGCCTACCCTAGTGACTAAGGGAAGGGGCATCCCCTTTGTATGGATTTGGCTGATCTATACCTGGGACATGTATGCAACTCTTTAAATGTTAATGAGTTGCAGATCTCTTCAATATATTATCTCTGGAGATTAATTGATCTATATATCAAGGCAGGCAGGCACATTGCTCCATTTGTATCAGAGAAAGCAAGTCCCAGGTGCAGACCTTTAAATGTTTAATTAGACCGAGGAAACAGTATATTCAGCACAAATATCTCACATTAGGGTCAGTACATTAATTTCTGTGGTTTATTCTAATTTCTAGAAATAAGTTATATTGGAGAAATATTATATATATATATATATATATATATATATATATATATATATATATATATATATATATATACACAGTATATATATTCCCTCCTTCTGGGTCGCTACCTTGTCATGGTGAAGGGGCTTGAGTATCTCAATGAAGCTGTGAGCTATACCATGTAGCGTCACCCAAGATGGGCATGTCATAGCAGAGTGGTCAGACAAATAGTGGTCCACGAGAGAAGGAACTGGCAACCAACTCCAGTATCTTTGTCACGAAAACCTTATGGATTAGCACAAGATGTGCCAGGCATGCTGCGATCCATAAGGTCACAGAGAGTCAGACATGTCTGAACACATACACACGTATATTTATATATATATATATATATATATATATATATATATATATACATGATGTTGCTTCATTTTAGTATGATTATATATTCTAATTTATAGTGATGGTACTAAATTGTTTGAAAAGCATATATTCATATACATAAACATGTGTAAGTACTCTTCCTTACCTCCATATGAGCTATGTCCTTATGTGTCCTCTCACCATTTCAGGAATCCATGGAACTCCAAAAACAATCTTGAGTGAATGTTTTATTTTAATAAAATAATCTGTTGTCTATATGGCACGCCTTCATCAGGGACAAGTGAATAAGCATTTGAAATAATTATAAGTATAGCCATCATTCATCAATTGCATCAAATTCATAAAAAAATTTGGCTGATTTCTAGGCTTGATATATTTTTTATATAATTATCCAATTATGTGTATATTTATTTTTTCCAGCCTGGTTTACACACATATATACCAGACTTTTTCAGCATATAAATTGCACTGGAATATAAAACACACTTCATTTTTGTTGACTTTATAAATTAAAGTATTTATTTAGAAATCAATAATGTGCTGTGGCACTATTTATAAGAACATTTTTAATTAGAATAGTTAAATAAAGACACAGGAGCAAAAAGAATAAGGTTTACTGATTTGTACAAAACAGAATAGGGGATTCCCTGGTGGTCCAGTGGGAAGGATTTAGTTCTCTCTGTGACCTGGGTTTGATTCCAGTCAGGGAACCAAGAGGTTACACCACCCTGTAGACAAGCAGGGTTGGGCCTGGCCAGTACTTTGATAGGAGACCACCTAGGATTACCAGCTGTATGATGTGGTCCACTGGAGAAGGATCTGCCAACCGACTCCAGTATCTCTGCCAGGAATACCATGTGGATCAGCATGACCATGGATATAAAGATGTGCCTGATGTGTTACGGTCCATGACGCCACAACTTA
Organism: Discoglossus pictus; assembly: GCA_027410445.1. NCBI lineage: Eukaryota > Metazoa > Chordata > Amphibia > Anura > Alytidae > Discoglossus > Discoglossus pictus. The sequence goes on from CM050163.1 coordinate 237,597,425, forward strand.
CAAGGCAAACATGAAATAGATAAAATAATATTGTAATTTAATAATTGCTTTAAATTATTTTATCCATTTGTACCAAATGTAAATAAAATAGTCTTGTCTACTTTAATAATATTAAATCATGCAAAAAGAAAATAAAAGGACATTAAGTGAGATAGCCCAGTGAAACGTAAAGCAGCACAATGACCTAAGTGACTGCAAGGACAGATAATGTAATCCAATGCTGTTTATCAGCTTGTCTCCTGCAATGCAGCTTTAACAAAATGACCATTTTTCACTCTCTTCCTGACGCCAATGAATATGTATCTATCTCCCCTGTGATTTATGCATTGTCTATTTTTACAACATAAGCTCTTTATTTGCTGTATGGAATAATGTAATCTGTGTCATGTACTATCAGTCACTGATTCTGTTCTTGTGTTGTGTGTGTGTGTATGGGGGGGTCATCCTTAAAAACAAACTATTCAATATGAATGCTTGTAATTATAGTGCACTCCTCTGTATGATGACGGGCGCTGCTTACATTCAGCCAATGCTGCACCATTAGGGCCTCATTCAATTCTGTAACTCGTAACTCTCAAAGTTTATTTTTTTCAACTGCAGGAGTTTTTTTCAGTAAAATTAATCTTGTGTTCAATGCCATTCACTAGGAACCAATGGAAAACACAAACATCATGATATTGTATATATAAGTAAAATGAGATGAAATAAGCACCAGCAAATTGAGTAAGCATCCTGCCTAGTAGACACTGCATTAGAGCATCTGTTTTAGTTCATGTGGGTCTCCTGACATGTATTAACCCTTTAGCTTTTTAACCTAAGTAATGTTACTGATTTCTTTTTAGTGGCGTAACTTTACAATTTAGGGAATTGAGTAGAGCACTTGGTTTGCACCACTTTTGTATTAGCTTTATTTAACTTATTTTCACAGAGACATTGCAATCCTATATTTACAGTATGTTGGTTTTTAGAATACAGGTGATAATAAGCAAAGTGTTTTTGGAACGTTCAGAAAATAGATATTTCAAATATATTACCTATTAGATACAAGTGTGTAAAGCCAGGCCATATCCATTGTTACTCTATAAGGCAATTTTTTTTAAATTGCATAGGTCCACATGTATTTATGAAAATGAAGTCAAGGTCAGAGACAGTCCTTGAGGAGGAGCCTTATTATTAGGAGCCAGAGCACTGTGGCTACATGTAGATTATATGTAGAAATGCAAATAGGAGTCTGAATTAAAGTTTAAAGGGGAGATTGAAAGCATTTTTTTTCTTTGTGGCATCTGTAAGAGGGTATACGATAATGTGCCAATGTGTGTTTTCTTTTTTCAAATAATTCTCAAAGCAGACAAAACTGATACAAATGTGTAACTGATCTGGAGGCTTGCCCCAATCAGTCAATGAGCAGTTATATAGACGCATGAGTTATATGTGTATGCCAATGGAATATAACAATGTCTGTAGGCTTTGTGTACTTCCTGTTAGTGTCTGTGACGTTTAAACATGTTTTACTTAATATTTTTTATATTTTTTCATATTAAACATAACTTTGGTCATTTTAAAGCATGATCATTTAAATGCGTACAAAGAATTACAATGGTACCTTGGTACCAAATGATTAGGAGATCCCATAAGGAGTAATGTAAATTGACTCCAATGTTGCAAAGTTTTTACTAGAGCTAAATAATAAAGACCATCTTGTATTAGCCAGACTTTGTCACCAATAATTAGACTTTGAAAAAGAGATGGTCAACATATTCATGATGAGCCGAGCTATCTTCTGTTAGTGTGTTTTATTGTTACAGAGAATGTAAAAGTTGTTTACTGTGGTGTGTTGTAATGTAAATTGACTCCAATTGCAGGATATTTACAGTTGTCCTGTAGTAGTATCTTGTAGCAGCGTGCTCACTCTAATTTAGTGACACTGTAGTATAGGAGTCTGGTCAATTTGCGGTAGAAATGTGTATAAAGGTAACTGTTTAAACAAGTACTTAGATTAACACTAACCAGTGACCATGAGTGCACCTTTAATATCCCCGCCAGACTGGTATAGCTAATATTGATTTCAGAGATTAGCACTGATAAAGCTACTTGACTCTCAAGCATGACTGATTATCTATGAAAATCACTAAATCATTATTCCAGCTGCAGCCACATTTGTTTTATAATGTGGAAAAAAAAGTCACTGAATGACACAAAATACTTTTTTTAAAGCGCCAGCCACAGTGTGATTGCAGTGCTTACATACATATTTATATACTAATACAGTATATTCACTACCAAAAGTCTATTCTATACATACCTAGCAAAATAGTTAAACATCATTATAAATTAGATTTACATCCCTTATTTAATGGAGTTGTCCAATAATAAGAAATAGCAACTGGATTTCTATATAGTTAGATCTGGGATGGGCAAATTAGCCTTGGCATCATTAAAATGAAATATCCTAGAAGAAGCCTTATCTTATAATGAACTTTTGTCATGCTTTCCTGGTTATCAGGCAGCTGCCTAGTATTTATGTTCACCTAAATGGAAGATGGCACATAAAATGTCTTTACTTTATTGTGTGGATAAAAGACCATATGTACAAAAGAGTAAAGTCGTTGGAGGAAAGTAGAAGCTGAAATCGTCCTTAGAAAAGTCACTTCCATGTGGTACGCGTCTCGTGAGCATTTTACAGCTTTTGTAATAGTGTATCTTGTAGGTCGTGATGTGTAAAGTGCTACGCGTTTTGCAGTGTTTTGCGTGGTCCGGGGGCGTGTAGCCTCGGTTTAATTTTTTTCGGCGGACATTTTTTTCCTCGCTTTGGCAATTTTCGAGTGGCGAAAATCGTCTAAATCGAGTTAAATTCATGTTCCACCTCACTCCGAGATGTCCTGGCTGTTGCCCCATGCTGTCTGTGATGTTTTTGTAATTTTATTGGGTGTATTTAGTGCGTTTTTTCAGTTTTTTTGTTCAGCCGCTAACCTCGTAAATTTTTGCGTCTCGTATCTTTTTCTTTCTAAGTCCTGTGTCTCGTATTTTAACGGCTCGCCTCGCATCGGCTAAGTGCTACGCGTTAACGGCTCGCAAGCGATGAGCGCCTCCGAAGTTGTACGCACCTCGCAAAGCGTGACAACGTCTCGCAGTTTGACAACTATTATATGTGATATATATATATTTATATATATGTATCAAAGGTATCAAATTACCTTCTTACTTTCTTATGCATAAACTAAAGAATAATGTGATATGAGTGTAATGTTGATCCACGCTGTGATTTTACAAACCCTCTGATCATGTTCAAGTCACACTTGTGCATACAGTCCTGTCTATCCTTACAGTAATATTCAGCACTGCATGGCTGCTATAACTTGCAGTTGAGATTACTGTAGTTAGGTTTTTTCCATAACATATATTTATAGAATCTGAACAGAGTCTATAAATAACAACTTCCATTCTAGTCTTAATTGCTACAACAGGAATTTTTTTGGTAAATGTCTCCTTTGTCAATTAACTGAAATCTGCAGATTTTACTAGTAGTAGCTTTTCAGTACATATCATTTATTGGCCATATATGTTATCATTTAGAAACTTCATGGCAAGCACTAATCTTCAAGCAAGCTTCAAATATTTTTTAGAAAACTTCTATTTTATTATAATGTTTTTATATTCATACAGATTAATTGAAAAACAGATCATAATTGAAAATAAAAGTACCGTACTTAAAAACCAATTTTTTGTATGGTCCATTTTTTTATAACGTTAATAATTCTGGAGATATTTAGAATTACTTGTGATGCATTAACATGCAAATGAGGGGCTCATAGATAAAACTGACAGCTTTGATGTGCTAATTAGTGCACATAATGCGTGTTTGCTTCAGTGGTGACAAAAAAAACGAACAAAAAACTATTTCTCGCCAGTATTATTATGCTGTTACATAACTGTAACATCACATCCTGAGTTCCCTGGTGGTCCAGTGGTTAGGATTCAGTGCTTTCCCTGCTGCAACCTCAGTTTGATGCGAGTCAGTGAACCAAGAGGTCACACCACCCTGAAGCCATGCAGGGTTGGGCCTGGTCAGTACTTGGATGGGAGACTACCTAGGAATGCCAGGAGCTAGGGGTCAGACAACATATTACACAAAAGAGTCTGTCACCTTTCTATATCTCACTCTCTTCCTGACCTTCCTTGCAATTCCTTATCTTTTACTCCTCCCCAGGTCTCTGCCTCTTCCACTCCATTTAGATTGTAAGTAGCGAGTTTCCAGTCTTGTAGGTGCTTTGGAAAAAAACACTTTCTGCAAAGATTCTAAGCTCAAATCAGGGCCCTCCATTTTCTGAAGTTTGTCAATATTGTACTTTCCTTGTTCTTATCCCCTGTACAGCGAGCTGGGAGGACTTAGGCAATGAGCGCCAAATTGCCCTGCGAGGCTCAGAAACACGCGGGACTTGGGCTGAAATGAGTGCCGAAAGGTGCTCCTGCGAGCCTTGCAAAGCGAGGCGAGCAGTTGAGGCATTGAAGCACACAGGACTTAGGTTGCAAGCAGTTGAGTAACAAGGGACTTACTTAGGCTGCAATCACTTGAGGAACGTGGGACTTAGAACAAAAAAACCCGACCTCGGAATCTTGGGGACAAAAAAAATCTGAATTTGGAAAAATACAAATGTAACGGCCGAACCGTGGAAATTGAAAAACAAAACAATAAATTCAAACACACTCACACACAGCACAGGGGGAGAGCCAGGATGCCTGGGAGTGAGGTTGCAAGTGAATGTAAGCCGAATTTGACATGTTTCGTCACTCGAAAATCGGCTAAGCGAGAAAAAAAATGGCAGACGAAAAACGTAAAAAAATCTGAAAACTGAATGAAAACGAGGCTAAGCACATTCCGACCTCGGAAAAATATCGAACTTGGAAAAATACATGGGACTAAGAAGATACACAACGGCAAAGACACTAACACTTGCATGAACAACGCCAGGCACAAAGGACTTTAAAAATAAAAGCAACGGAAAGATTCAGCAGACACACAGAGGAGAAACACACAGGGAAAGGACAGTGGGGAGATGCTGGAAAGAGACACATGGCATTCCCCAGCAATGAGCGGCCTGTACAGTAGGCAGGAGGAAAGGTTCGCAATGAGCGCCATTGCTGCTCATCGTGGGGCTCGCGATGAGCGCCGAAGATGGTCATTGCAAAGCAGGAAAGTTGAAGTACATTAAGGGAGAGTCTTGCAATGAGCGCTCAGAGAGCCAAAAGACTCACATTGTGTGGCAAACAGCATTGCCAGGCTTCAAATTGTATTGCCGTCATTTTTGATGGGCAAGTCGCTAGTAAATAAAATAATAATCATAAAGGAGCTGTATGCTGTGGCCCACTGGAGAACAAACTGGCAACCCACTCCAGCATCTCTGCCATGAATACCAAGTGGATCGGTATGACCATGGACCTAACGATGTATGTGCCTTGTGTGTTACAGCCCATGAGAAGAGTCGGACACAACTGGACGACAAGACAACAACATTGCATCCACTATCCTTTTCAATCACTATGACATATTCATTATCAAAAGGAGTCACAGATTAGCATAAAGGAGCCTCACAAAGAAAACTGAGTATCTCATGAAGGATTTCCCATAGCAAAAATAGCTAGTGGAATATGGAGATAGTGTTTAATGTTATTTTCAGACGAAAATCACTTGTTTTGGTGGTGACCTTGTTTCTTCAATTGTCTCAGCTCCTCTGAGTACAAATCTTAGATGACTGCATGCAAATTGAGGTGTATAAGAATTCTGCTTTGTGCACACTTGCCAAATCATTCAGCAAAAGGGATCAATATTCATTAAAAATTATTTTCAGAATGTCCATCACTAGTTTTATGCAGATGCTAGTGGGACGGCTTCAAGGGCTAAACTAAAATGGAAATAGTCAGGTCTTTGTCAATTTAAAAAATGTGAACACAATTTCAACATGATTTTCCACTATCTAACTGATGGTGCAGAGTACATATTGTTACTTTTGTGTTCCTTTAAGGAAAGAAAAGAGTTTTTCATAATAAGGACAGTCAGACTGTGCAACTGCCAAAGGAGGTTGTAACACAAAATGCACCTTTATGAGACAATTGTAAGTTTTAATGTTTTTTTTTTGTTTGCCTCCTCTGGATCAATTAACAATTTACTAATTACAAGGATCAGAGTAGATCTAAAACGGTTGGACTAAAATATTAGTTACAATATCAATTACTATGGTACAATGTTATGTATTTTACATTTTAATTTTATCTTGCTGTTACTTTTTGCCTTTACCCAGCTTGTTGAAATGTCAATCTGTAACTTGAATTCACACATAAAACTAATATACGTTGTAATATTTGATGTTTCCATTAATTAAAATATTGCTAGCATAACACATGTTGTTATTGCTGACACTTCTTATATGATCAGAAATACAAAAACTGTGTTACTTTTAAAGGTTCAAGGTAGTCTTTGATCATAGTTATAGTGTTAATTAACCTATTGTTAGAGAAGTGAAAGGTGCAGTGTATCACCATCTGTCATGTGTTTACCGTTCAGGTGGAATGTGTGACCTGGGAGTGTTTTGTGGATAATGTACCACAGCTATAGCCTGGATTTATTTACTGTGTGTGGTAGGGAAAGTATAATCATCAGCTTACTGCAAAAATCAGAGCGGCCCTATTTAAACTTTAAGTTGGATTTAAAGATTGAAAAGAGACATAACTACATATATTAAGTGGATGGGTCCTTGGCTACCAGAGTTTATATATATATATATATATATATATATATATATATATATATATATATATATATATATATATATATATATATATATATATATATATATATAGTAAAGAAATAGTGCATCTTTGTTCACATTTGAATGTCTAAAGCAAGTTAAAAAAAAACTACTTCCAGATCAGAATTTTGAGAAAATCAGTTATTACACTGCATTCAGGGAAGTTGAGCTGGGACATGCAAATGTGCCCACAAATGCCTCGCTCTTCAAGCCATAGCCATTATCAAACATGGCTTCCTTTTAGCTTATGCATGCTGTATTACACAGCTTTAATGCAAAGGCAAGGTTGGATTAAACACAGGCTAAGTATCCAATCCATGTACAGCTGTTTCAAGCTTACTGGCTATCATCAGCATGGAGCGGCATCTCAGCCTGTGTTGTGGAAATTATGAGTAGGTATTTCACCACAGCAATCATTTATAATATGGTGGGCAAAAGAGCGATAGAAGCCCTCCACCGTACAGTAAATAAATAGTACATCTGTGCTCACATTTGAATGTCTTAAGCAAGTTAAAAAACCTGCTTTTATATACTTTTTATATACTTTTCCTTCCATTTTTCCCCTATGTAAATCTTTAAATCGATGTGCGTCTTAGAATCAAAGGATTATTCTCGATGGCTCAGAAGACAATATATTGTGGGATAATGAAGATGAAGACTGCTCAGAACAATCATACTCTGATTAATTGTTTACATTTACTTTGCTTCCCTGTTGTTGTTGTTAGTAAATTGAATTATTTTATAATTATAATATACTCTTAGAAATATCTAAGACATTTTAAAAGATAGAGGCAGGAGAGAGAGAGAGAGAGAGAGAGAGAGAGAGACACAGGACATTGGGAGAGGGAGACAGACAGGAGAGAGAGAAGGAAAGAGAGAGAAACATAACATTTATGAGGGGCATTTATGACGAGTTACTAGTATATATATATATATTCTGATAAAATTAAAGTGACGTTTCAAATATGGCATAACTTAAAACTAGAGGTAATAACAAATGCTTTGGCAACTGAATGTTGTTTAAATATCACTTTCCTACAGTAAAATAGTAGTAGTAAGTTTGTCATTTAGAGCTGTCAGTCAACCTTTGTGATCCATCCACCAGAAAGAGATATTTTCTTATTGCCTATATGTAAATGTTACCATCTCTTCTATGTCCCTATTATTGCCAAATCTATTGGTCGTTGTTGTCACGATCTGCTTCTTCAAGGGGGCTTGATATGAACCTAGTTCACACCTACCCCAGCAGAATCATGTAGTTCCTGTTCTCTGTGGCACAAAAGATGGCATCTGAAGAGGTACAGGCAGAGAATACTGCATACAGGTTACTAGTGGCCAATGGCAAGACCACTCCCCAGGATACAACACACAGAAATAGTCTCACACTGTGGATATGTGAAAACTATCTCTCAACCTTTATTGAATGATCAAAACAACATATTTATACTCTCCAATACCACACCCTTGTGTACATTTGTGTATGTGTGATGTCAGACCATCTGGCTTGCAACCTTGGGCTATCAAAGCTCTTGAGATCAAATTCACCAGATATCTTTAGCTGGCTAGCGAAAAAACCTTTATGTTAAACTCAAGTGTTTGCTTAGGACTACTTGAAGTACATACGTCTGTCTTGATCCACGGTCTGTATGTGTGAGTGTGCAATGATCTGCAGCTAACTTCTATGCAGAGCATTTTTACCAATTCCATATATGTTCTATATAACATTTTCCCTCTTATAATATATTATAACTAGTATACATAATAACCATGTACAGGCAACATATAACCACACAATAACACATGATCCCAAATGCAACAATGTCATGCTCCTCTGGCCATATTCATAACTTACTGGCAATATCAGTCCTTAAACAATTAAATCATGACCGTTGTCAATAAGATAAATATGGTAAGTGTGTCATTGGACAATGAAATGTTGTTTCCTTTTTCCTGCTCTGGTTTGTTGTGCATATTATCTTATAAACTGTTATGAACACATGACAAGATGTAGAGCCAACCTTTAAATAATATACAGAAAAAAGACATGGATCAGAGTTTTGACTTTGTATCTATGGTGACCTGAATTTAAGCTGCACCTGTAAATTACTGAATTTACTTATCTGCATCCTGGTCATTAAGGAAATGTTTACATGTTTTAATAATATTTATAAATCCATCTATTTCCTATATTTTGTTAAATTAGCCCAGTTATGAATATTGTACTTTGACCATTTATAGATATACTAATAGAAGATCTTATCAATCTGGATGTAAATTGGAGTAATTATAGTGAAAACTTGCTTGCATAACCGGATATTCAATGTCAGGGCCTCTGCCTGTTTTATTTTCCTTCCTACAAGTGTGTCATAATCTGTTGCACTTTTTAAATCTGGGAGTGGGCAGATAAGTGCTCGTTCACAAAGCTCTTTATCTACTATTTACACAGTCCAGGAACAAAAGCAGTGCTACCAGTCCCCTCAACTAAACAATGCAACAGAGAAAAATAAAACAGGCAGAGGCAGTGAAAATGAACAAGCTCTAGAAGCTAACAATTTAAAACAAAAAATAGTGAGTAAACATATTAAAAACATTGGCGCCTTTTAAAATATTTACTCTCCATACTCATCATTTTCATTCACATTTAAAAACACTGCTATTAGTGTCACATAAACCATAATCACTGGGATTTCAGGTGTTATATATCTACTCTGTTTAATTATATAAACAGGTAATTGTAGTTTCAGCTCTTAGGCCGGATAACCTTGAAAAAGACAAAGGCTCTGAGATTAGAAAGGGATTTACAGCTGTTTCCATATTTAGTTACCAAAGCTTTTAGTTTGCTGTCCCCTTTTTATAGCTTTGCATATGTAAGTGCTGATGTGGTGTGTTTGGGCCGCAGAATAGATAATGCAATGTTATCGTTTCTCAACTTTGCTCTTAATCCAGTGTAGGCCGATGTGTGAATTTGCATATGTTCTTATAATAAATATACATGGAACACCCACTGGTTCTATTATGCATTTGAAAGAGATTGTTTAAAACATTTAATAAGGTGTTTTGTCTGAAAATGGTGATCTAAAGCTTGGTTGTCTTTCTGCAGAATATACATGCCACTGCAAGTGTATAGACACTGATTTGGTTACATTTGGACCTGGTTGGGTTGAAATGATCCTGATTGGGTAGTATTGGCTACGTACGGGTTCTGGTTGGTTGATATTAGCTCTGTACATTTCATTATAGGGTAGGATTGGCTCTCTATAGAAGGGAACACAATTATATGTCAAGCTAAGCGATATTAGTTTGCATTATGTACACATATTATAGACAGAAAAAATTATAAGGCCATAAAAATCCTCAAAATGTTTCAAGTGTTCAGGTGAAAAATATTTTATCTATAGCATACCATAGATTAATGGAAGATTACAGTGGTTCTTCAAGGGTCTACAGAAACACCTTTGAAACGTTGAGATTTGTATAAAGAAGTTGCTAGCATGCAATTGTCTGTTGGCATTGGATTGAATACTCTTGTGTAATATAAAGTTTACATTATATCTTTTATATCTATCTATAGAGTAGATGTGTTCTCCCCAGGATTTCGTAGCAGCAGAACTACATAAAGGAGTGTGCCTGTGTGCCACGCAAGCCGGGTGCCCCCCAAAACCAGGCGCCTGCCCAAAATGGTCTGGGGAGCGCACTGAGTAGATATATAGGCCCTTCAACCATACTCCCTCTTGGCCCCCTGGGTAAATAGAACAATGCAGTGTGATGGTTGAATGACTAGGGTGTACATAAACCTTAGATAACCACTATATATTAGGAAAAACAAGACATGTTTGTGACATATGCAACAAAGGAATGGTTACAGAGCAGGGCAAGCCAGGCTTGAAAGTATACTTGCAAGCTGTCTTCTGCTGAGCATATGGCGGAGGGGGGAGATGTCCAATGCAGGAATCCTAAATGAATCCACCAGCATCCTCATGGCTCCCTGTACTGACACTCCACAACACATTAGTGAAAATCAGCAGAGCACACCCACTCAGCCTCCAGGCCAGCATTAAGTGCGGAGGACACAAACATGGAGTCTTTTAGACACAAGCAGCTTCTACTAAATTACAACTTTTACCTAAAAATGCTAAAGTTGTTAATTTGTTACAGACTTCATAACCATATGACATGTTTCCCAATCCTCTGCGGCCCCTGAATTTTTTTAGGCTGATAAAATTAGCTGACTAGATGGTTTTATTCTTCATGTTTGCCAAACTGAAATCCTACCTATCACACCACCAGTACAGTGTTTAGGCCTGACACATTTTATATAGACTTTACACTAACAGTTCTAGGGTAATTGTGTTTTTAGGAAGTGTTTAAAGTGACTAAACCAGGAAGGTAGTCTGACAGACTGCCACAAGGAACTCTATATTGTAGGTACAACTTGAGAAAAGGTCTGTAGATGGGAGGGAGAGGACACGAGACTGTAGAAGGCTTGTTGCTGAAATAACTACACAAATATAGCTCAATAATTGTGAAATAATTCTGATTATTCAAGTGAATGTACCATATAACATATTAAATAGCTGTAGAATCAAACAATACATTGTAATGGAGAACACTTACAATTACAGAATGAAAATGATGCAGTAAGTCTTTTCCTCTCCATTGGCTGCCTTCCATTACAAGTGTAATAAACACTCAGACTGCAATAATATACACAGCAATCACCATATCTACAATGCTAATCTAAGAACCTCTTGTAACCTGAGAGCTTGTCAAACATTCCTTGAATGATAGCACAATAGTACAAGGAGTACAACCATGAAACACTCATTGGCAGTTGTCTCCTTGCTAAATACCTGGAGCAAAGCCATTGCCTGAGCAAGTCACCACATTAACCAGAGAAAAGGACACTTACTTTCGGTTAAATTCCTTTGCAGGTCAACTTTTTTTAAAAAGTTCACTGTTGAAACAATTCAAATGTTTTTTTTTGCATGACAAAATATTAAAGGGAACTGGAAGGCTTCTTGATTTCAATAGAAATATAATATACTTATGTATGTATTTACTTTTATATACTTAATTTTATTAAAAAGTGATTAAAAGCTCTGTTTTTCTCTGCATAAAATCTTACAAAGAGTACCTAATGGGTTTCTACTTTCTGCAGCTCAAGAAGACAGTGTGCTTCTAAGTACAAGGTCTGCAGTTTCTTATAGTAACCGATCAGTGGCAAAATTCTGCAACATGCTGCTTGAGAAAGGTCACTGACAGGGAACATTGCACTTTACAGCCTGTGTATTCAGGAGCTTCCGACCTAGACAGGTACAAATGGTATGGTTTTAGGCAGAAAAAACAGATTTAAGCACTTTTTAATAAAATAAAGTACACCAAAGTAAATAGATAAATAGGAATATTATATTCTGAGTGAAATCCAGGAACCTTCCATGTCCCTTTAAGTATTTGTATTGTAATGTACCCTTGAACCAATGCTGTCACAAACCTGTAAACTGCTATTATAAACCGTCTAAAAGTTGAAAGCGCTTTAGGATAAAAGCACTATACAATTTTGCAAAGATAAATAAATAAACATTTGTTTAAATGTCACTGTAACTAAAATAAATAGCTTGGAATATATTTTGGCTAACAGAGCAAGCCCCTCAGAGCAGCTAAACTTTTGAATAAGTGTTTATGCTCTGAGATCTTTTGTTTGAAAAAGAAAACACACTGCATTGTCAAATACCCTCTTTCTGATACAACAAAGAAAACAAATCTTACAATGTCACTTTAAATATGCTGATATTTGTTGTAAATGATTTGCGCGAGAGATTCCAGTGAATTACTTTAATTGAAAGCTTGCAGAAATCCCTTATTTTGATCTAACAAATCTCCCCTTTATCGGACAGTAAATAGCAGTAGTGCATAAAGCTACATGTAATTGTCAAAAATTAAGTTTCATCTTAAAGTTTCTTATATCCTTTATATGACAGTATAATATTACATGTGCCTCTTCTCCCCCTCCTCTTCCTCCCCTGTGTCTCCCTCCCCCTCTCCCTCCTGTGTCTCTTCCCCTCTCCTTCCTCTTTGTCCCTTCCACCCATCTCTCTCCCGTGTCTCTCCCCCATCGTCCTCCCCTGTGTCTCTTTCCCCCCTCTCCTTCCCCTGTGTCTCTTCCCCCCTCTCCCTTCCCTATGTCCCTTGGCCCCTCTCTCCCCCTGTGTGTCTCTTTCCCCCTCCTCCCTCCCCTGTGTCTCTTTCCCCCCTCTACCTTCCCTGTGTCTCTTTCCCCTCTTCCTCCCCTGTGTCTCCACCCTCATCTCCCTTCCTGTGTCTCTTCCCCCTCTCCCTCCTCTTTGTCTTTTGCCCCCCACTCCCTCCCTTGTGTCTCTTTCCCTCCTATGTGTCTCTTTCCTCCTCCTCCCTCCCCTGTGTCTCTTTCCCCCCCTCCTCCCTCCCCTGTGTCTCTTTCCCCCCTCCTCCCTTCCCTGTGTCTCTTCAGGGTCAGGGTAGTAGCAGATTATAACTAGTTGTGTGCTGTGTGGACAGAAAACAGTAAAGATCAGTATTCTTTTATCTAAGAACAGCTTTTTAGGAGTTTAGGTGGACTTTCAAGGGTTGTTTTTTGTTCTTTTTACTTTGTAAAGAAATTGTGCACATTATAATATTTTCATTTGAACAACTAGAAATGATAAATATGTGACATCAGTGCTCTTGAATTTTGTGTATATATCCCTGGTAAACTAGAAAAATATTTTTTTCAGTACAATTTTTTAATAGTCTTATGTTTTTTGTACTGACAATTATGTATTCCATTTGGGTAATATGCAGTTACAACATATTTTCCAACATTTGATGGATTGCTTCAAACCACAACATGTAATGAAGTATTTATGATAAAAAACAGTAGATGCCAAACTAATAGCTTTGTATATTCTCAAAAGCAGATATATATGACTTTATAAATAAAGCACATTCTTTGCTAAGCAATTATTGAATTATGCATCGCTCAGTCGTGTCCGACTCTCCATGACCTCATGTACTATAACACACCATGCTGATCCACTTGGTTTTCAAAGCAGAACTTCTGGAGTTGGTTGCCAGTTCCTTCTCAGCTCCTGGTATTTCTAGGTGTTCTCCCATCCAGGTAGCTACCAGGCCCAACCCTGCATGGCTTCAGGGTGGTGTGACCTCCTGGTTCCCTGAAACGCAGGTCGCAGCAGTGAAAGCACAGAATCCTAAGGGACTTTAAATGTTTTGAATTCTAGAGGAAGCCTGATTTATACAGACGTCAACTTTTACTCCAGTAGCTCTTCCAAAGGTTGTTCAGTTATTGAGCACTTTTAATACATCTATTCTGATTGTGTGCACTGCTACAGATCTTTTCTTCCTGGAAGAAAGCGGGGAGTCATCTGTTACACTAGATGTCTTGTCTACTTTGTCTTCTCTTCTGAATGCTGATGCAGAAGATGCCAATAGAACAGTGATGGGCAGTGGCGTCCCTCTCTGCTGCACCCAGCCTATTCTCTGGAATGGGAGAGCATGCCCCTTTTCAACAGTACACAGTCCATTGTATCTCTTTAAACTAGTAAGCAAACCCAATGTACCCCTAAATACATCTAATTTTCACTATTACAAAATAGCTCCTTTCCTACAGTGATTTTACCATTTGCTTTTGTAATACAAGCTGGTTTACAGCACCGTAAGGCCCTTTTAAGGACTCAAGGGCTGTATATGAAATAGGTTGCCCACCACTGCAATTATTTTGTTTTGCCCTACTGATTTACAACCCAGGAAATTTGTTGAAGTTTACTTTTAATATTTGGGCATGCTCTTTAAAAGGAATCATTTTTAACAATTGACCATGTTTACTAAACCATTTATGATTTGAATATAATTATTAGCGCTTGATTGATATGATTTTAAGATCATATATTGGATGCTCTAGATAAAATAATGTATGTACCAGCTATTTTATTGTATATTAAAAATGCAACATGAGAAATGCACTATTGTTATCTAAATATATCCACAAATCTAAAAAATAGCATTTTACTGATAAAAAAATAAATAAAAAATAAATATGTTATTAAAAATTGTAGACCCAACTAGTTTTCATTTATACCTACTTGTGATAAATAATAATTGTCGTGGTCATACAAAAGGGTATCATTTGTTTCTTTAGTTACTGACTAGCAAGACAATCTATATTTGAAAAAGGGAAATTCAATGTACATTTAAAATTGGCATTGTAGCTTCCAGCAGATGTGCTTCTCTCTACCCCCTCTTAGGAGGTCAGGAGTTGAAAAATGATTTGCCCAGAAGTCTGTCCCAATTTTTAGGCTGTTTGGCGTAGGTTTGCAGGGAAATAAGCTAATAAAAGCACACCAGGACATCAGATAAAGACTTCTAACAGGCCAATCTCCCTCGGCAGACCATCTCTCTCTTCAGGGGTCGTCAACCTTTTAATACCTACCTCACACTTTTGAGGGTAAAATGTCCTTAGCGCCCACAGGTGCTGCAGTTACATACATCATATGACCCTAGCTAGTGAAGATGACCTTGCTACTTCTACATTTCTACCAAACTCATGGTTACAACACCAAACTAAAAATATTCCTAATTTACAGAAAGTTATTCTGTCTTAAAATGTGATTTATGTGCCTCAAGTCACCTCTGCCCTCTAACAACAAGTAATAACCAAGGATAGATTTTCCTCCCTTAAGATTGGACAGGGGTAAGCTCATATCTATCATGTGTGGAGAGCTGCAGTATTGTTTGATGCTAAGTGGATTATTTAGCTTTTTATTACATTTTATAAATGGTTTTAGTAGTGTACCATATGAGATGCTCAGATGACCAGATTTTTGGCATGTGCTTAGACTTCTAAGTGATACAAACTGAATATTATTTGACAGATGATAATTGCCAAATGCACTAAGCAGCACATGGCCTGCAATGCAGTTAACTGTAGCTGCAATGGCTATTTCCTCTGGGAATTTCACCCTCAAAGTCTGGTGAAATATGTTTTAATGGTTTATAGTGAACTCTTAATAAGTTTCATGGAATCAGTAGTGTATGAAAACATCTTTTGCATGAACAAATATTTTTTTTTAAATTACATTTACCCTATAGTTTGCTAAATCTCTAGGGCCTCATTCTATTAGCGGCCGCAGCCGTTGCGGGGCCGCAAGGACCGGCCGCAAGCTATTCGGCTTTTCTATTCCCCTCCGGCCGGGGCTTCCGGCAGGCTTGCGGCCGGTGCCTTGCTATCTCTTGCGGCCGCTGGCGCCGGAGGAAAGCCTTTGATCTAAAACGTCCGCAAGGAAATCGGCCGTAAGAAAATCCTATTTGCAATTCTATTGCTCCGGGAAGCCTCTCTGCAAGGCTAAAAGCGAGCCGCAGCTTACTTGCAGGAAAGAGGTCCCGCTAGCACCAATTAAGCACGAAATATAGCCCAAATAAAGCCATCCTGCACTTTGAGAAGACTATAAAGTGATTTTAGGTGTTAGCAAAAATAGCACAAATTTCCCCTATACTCAAATCCGTAAAATATTTTTTTTTTAATATATGTCAAATATCCATGTAAAAAGTCCAGAGGGCTTGGAGCACCTCAGACCCGCCCACGCCGCAGCCGGAAAATAAACAGTTAATGTAAACTCGGATTTGGGCTGATGTGCAAGCTTGAGAGGGGGTTGATATTAATCCTCATGTCCCCCAATATGATTCCTAGCATTTACAAAGCTGTACAGTGCTGTCTTGAATTTATTTTTGACTTTAAAAAATTTTGAGCTTACGGCCGGTTCCAAGATATGCGGCCGGCCGTAAGAGGAGATCCTTGCGGGGCCGCATAATAGAATTGCGAGTTAACAGAACCCCCGCAAGGAATCGCAGCCTTACGGCCGATTTACGTCCGATAATAGAATGAGGCCCCTAGAGTTTGCTAGCAGTTGATTTTGAGAGTTAAAACCCATGCAAAATCCCTGCTAAAATGAGCATAAAATTCATAATTTGTTTTGGCCAATCAGAGGCAGATACAGCAGTCTCTGCAGAAAAGCATCATGGAATTTGTAGACTTAGTTCCCAAAACCAAACCTCTCTCTCCTCCCTTGAATGATGCAACTCTGCATTTCTTCATTGTTTCTGCTGTTGGATTAAAGGTTACAAAAAAACACACTTTAATGCAGTGTTTCTGTTGGTTGTGGAAACCAATTCTGTTTTTAAATAAAATAAATCTATGTGTGTATGGAATGACACAATGTAATGTGTGTGTCTGATATAAGCTGCATGTGTTAGATAAGATATAGGTAAAAACATTGAAACTTAGATATACATTTAAAAGCAATTTCACCTACAAATAGGCATTCAGGTTGCCCATTATCTTAAAACAGACATTCAAACTACTCCTTACCTTACTCCTTACCTTAGTGTTTATATATAATTCACTGGTAATCAGAATGTAACTTTCCTACAGGGAGTATAATTGCTCAGCTTTCTGTACCAATACTTAATTTGAAGTGCTGGAGCACAAATTGTTTTACCTTTTTTCATCTCATAATATTTGTTTTTGATTAAACAAAATTAAAAGAATAATTGGTACTGGTAATCATTTGCAAGCACACTGTGATCATTATTCATAAGAAAAACATGTCCAGAAAACTACATTTTTCACTATGTGCTGTAGTTTATGGCTTATACTGGCTTTATGAATGTAATGCCAGTTGAGCAAGAAATGGAGATCTGGAATTGAGTTTGTTAAAGGACCACTATATGAAAGATTTTTTAAATACATTATTACAAATAGTGAAAGTAGAGACATCTATTCTTAGAAAATCTTAAATGTCCTTCTTTTTAAAATGTTTTATTTCATTTTTATTCCTTTGGACTGTAAGTTTGCAAGTTTTTTCAGTCTTGTGTGGTGCTTTAGTTTGATTTTAATCTCAAAGACAGGGCCCTCCATTCTTTGCAATGTGTTAATATTGTTTTTGCCTTTGACTTAACCCCTGTTAAGGGTGGTGCTATGTTGGTGCGTTAATAAAGGATAATAATATTCTATGGTGCCCCGTTTGCAGCTTTGATCAAGCACTACAGTCCTCCTTTGCTACTGAGTCACTCTAGGAGGATTCTATGTAAATTATGGGGGGTGTTAGTGCACATTGTTCCTCCAGGCTCCGTGATTGAGATAAGCAGCTCTGTACATTAACCCACCCCCGTAATTTACATATACGCCTCCTATGTGACTCAGTAGCACAAGACGACAGAGAGAATACAAATAAAACATTTTAAAAAGAAGTTTGTCTTTTTTTTTATTTTTTATAATATGCTCGCATCCTGCCTAACAACAACCTTTCATACAATGGTCCTTAAAGTGTGTGGCTTTGTAAACTTCAGCAGTCTTTTGTCAGTAAACTCTAAGTAGAAAACAATGAATTCCTGCTGCAAGAGTTCTCAGGCTTTATTTTCATGCAGGGATGTAAAATATGTCAGCTTACTTTAGGGAGAAAACAATTAAAAAAACAGTGATAAAACACAGCAGTGTGGGGTTGTCAGTGGGCTCAGGAGAGTTATTGAAGTTATAATAGAATAGTTCCCATCCTACATTTCCCTGCTGTGCCAGTGGTTTTACAGGCTGCTTCTCTTTAGTAGCACAGAAGAAAACAGATGCCTGAAATATACAGAATATACAGTGACTGTGTGCTATGGCTGTGATATTGTATGTACTTTTTTGGCTCTTGTCAGTTAAAGCCCCAAAACTACTACTTACCTTGGAAAGAAGCTCCATGTTGTGGTCTGTATTACAGGGACAAGGAACATTTCTGGATTTTAACAAGTATATAATATACCTATGTACTTATATGGACATTAACACATATAATAGTTGTCGTTATTGCAAGTTTGTCAGTAACGCTATGTTAAAAGTTACGGGTTTGCGCCAACTGAGAAAAAGGCCGTTGGCGCTCATCGCAAGGCCTGCAAGACTTAGAAAAAGGCTTACGATGAGCACTGAAGGCCGTAGGCTCGCACCACGCACAGGAGGGAGAGGCAGGGAGCATGTAAGTGAGGTTGAAAGCTAATTTGTTCTTCAATTGGTGTTTTTTGGAGGTCTTAAAACGTCTAAGCGAGAAAAAAAATGGCGGCTTTAAAGACGTACATTTTATTCAAGCTCGCATATCGGAAGTCAGACCCGTACAGCACAGAGCAGGGAGAGGGAGGAGAAAGACACAGAGAAGGGAGTGGGAGGAAAAAGACAACGGGATGGAGAGAGGGGGAAAAAGACACAGGGGAGGGGTGAAAGAGACACAGAGAAGTAGCTGCTTACTGTGTAAGAAGCTGTTAAAGGCTATAGTAGATAGCTGCTTGTTATTTTGGTGCTGTATTGTCAGCAAATCCTAATGTAAAACTGTATAATAAGCAGAAGGCGTGATTAAAATTGTATTCATATAACTGTATTATATCCTGCACTGGTTGATTCCTTTTTTTTAGATGTTATAATATTTTATATTATGTCCACTTCACCATGTTTCAGATTGTGTTGCTTGATTTCTGCTTCATTACTATTATTATTATCCTTTATTTGTAACGCACCAACACAACATATTCCGTAGCGCTATACAGGGGTTAAGTACAAGGTAAAAACAATATTAACACAATGCAAAAGAATGGAGGGCCCTGCCTTTGAGTTTAAAGTCAAACGTACATGTGTTTTCAAGGCACCTTAAAAGATTGAAAACTCACAAAGTTAGTCATTAAATGAACATTGGACGCATTTTTTCCTTTGGCTCATCTGAGAGGTTTTTGATAATGTACCACTGTGTTTTATTTTTTCAAATTATTCTCTCAAAGCTTAAAAACTGATTCAAATGTGTATCTCAACTGGGGGCTTTGTCCTGTCAGCCAATGAGCCGTAATATATGAGATCTACAGATGTACACATGCTCTGTATCGAAAGTTTAAACAGGTTTTACTTAATATTTTCTCTCACAAAACAACGTTGGTAATGCATACACATGCCCCATGACATGCATGTAAAAATAATTGTGTTCCACGTCCTTTTAAGCTCAGTTATACAAAATACATTATTATACTCTGTAAGTCAGGTATATCTACATGACATTGTCACACTGCTACCTCAGAGTACAAGGACAAATAACGGCATTTAGGGAATAACATATTGTACAAGTAAAGACAGTTTTACTTATGTGTTAATTACTATTTTTAACAAGTTTATACAGTTATTGCTAAAACATATCAACCTTGGAAAATATACAGTAGCTATGATACTCCCCCCAGTGAATCTGATTTTAGAAACTTGTCCCTTCTGTTGCCATTTGTATCATACATGGGTCAAAAACTCCCTTTGGCCTGTGTGTCACAGACTGCGATGTGCCAGCGTTGCCTCAGGCATTTCCTAATTATATCTGACTACAGAGAGGATGCATTTACAAATTGGATCATGTGAATATTGAATAAATATGTTGAGTTGCTGTCTGCCTGTTGTCTTTCTCTTTTAAACATCTAGATTGTATTTTCTATCACATCTGAATATAGTCAGTCATGTTGTGATCCTTATTTGACCCATATTTAAAACATGTTACTCTGAGGAACTTAATAATAGGAACATGTTTTATTATTACAGTAGACTCTCAGTTAACCGAAACTCAAGCAACCAGAAACTAAATTTGATTACTGTACTTTAAATAAAAATGTAAATGTACAGGGCACAACAAATGCCAGGAGCCAGGTTATCATGCCACAGAATGCGTACAGGCACCAAGATTTCATGCGCTGTATGTCTCTGCAATTCAGTGTTACCTGGAAGCAGACAGGCATGAGTGACTGAGCCAGGGCAGTGTTGCTGTTACATTCCCCGGGGTCAGCCGAATGTACCTGTGTATAAGTGAGGAGTGAAAGCTGCTGCTGCTAGAACAGCCCTCACTGACAAATATACTTAGCAGAGCATCCTATGTGCTGCTAATCTAGACATCCAACCAGAAACTACATTTATCCGGCATCTACCAATCCCCATGGGTGCCGGATATCTGAGAGTCTACTGTACATATTATAAGTCATTTTCCTCAAATGGGGTCTGTTTTTAAAAACTTGATTTTCCAATATTTGGAATCTTGGATGTAGAAAAGATTTTCATCTGCTCTGGAGTGTGCTTCTTCATAATAGAGAACTGAAAGAGTATCAACTCAATCCATCACCTCTCTATTGCTGATAAAATAGATAGTCAGATGCTGCAGTATTGCTTCCCTGCATAGCATAATGTCATATTGTGGTCATACAATATGGTTTAATTTCATTATTTAGTTACTGATTAGCAATAAAATCAATATTGGAAGATAAAAAAAATGAAGCTTTTAAAAATGAGCATTTATGCTAATCTGTAACTAAATAATCAATTGAGACCATATGCTATGAGCACTACAGTGACCCATTATGCAGCCACAATTGCAGTGTTTGATTATCTACTTTATCTGCAATGGGAAAGTAATCTATTTTGCTGATAATCTTTCAGTTGTTTTTTATGAAACACATTAGCATTGTAGCTTCTTACCTTTTGTTATATGTTCAGGGTGTTGTATGAGCACTACAGTGGTCCTTTAAAGAATGTTTTATTTTGTACAATTTAGAAAATATTTTTTAAATTTTTCCCCATTATCCATAGTAGTTCATACAAAAATTGTGGGACGACAGTGGTAATTTAAGAGATGAATCATAAAACACTATTTAGTTTGTATTACTTTGCAGTGTGTACCTGCCTCTCCATTGTGTGATAATTGACTTCATAGGAGGGCCAAACATAGAAACGGCTTTAGCCCTATATTTACAATATGCTCTTTTGAGGAAGTACTTGATAATAAGAAATAAATGTTTTAGAAAGTTAAAAAAGAAAACCAACTGAATTTATTACCATTTACATACAGTGGAAAACACCATTTTTCTTTCTGCTTATTTGCGTTTACAGGCAGAAAGAGACTTTGGGTACAAGGAATGTTCATAAACACATACATGCCATAAAATACTGTACCGTGAACCTATGTTGATGCCACTTAGCAACATTTGTTGATATCATATAAAGAATGATTTTGTTAGATGACTTTTTGAATTATGGTACAAATTATAATTTGTTTGGCTTGTGGGGTGGTGTTTGTCCGACCACATGGTCAGTAAATTGAGCAGGTTGCTGTCTTCTGCCATTCACAGGGGTATATATTCTTACCAACACACCTAACCATTTTTTTACTAATGGGAGGCAGGGTGCATATCGACATAGCGGTTGACACATAAATGTTGTGAAGAACAAATAATTAATTGCACATGCAGTTGTTTTTAATTCTTCCAAGACTGTAACTTGCCTTCCAACCAAGCGGTCAGTTGTAATTATGTACAGTATTTTGGCTCTAATACAAACTGTACAGTTTTCAGTGTGATTTTGTTTTGGCTTTAATTCCTGTTTTGGCTTCCCATGTATTCTCTCTGGTGACTTGTTAACTGTGCATTACCCTAGTCCGTGTCTATTAATAGAGCTATTCTCTATTGAGCAGTGTCTCTAATGGCTACATTTATTTAGTGTTCTGTCCATTGTCTGTTTTAGTTCTAAGGAATGTGATGACCGTGCAATGGGTCCTGACTAACATTTTGTTTTTGCACTGGATATTAGATACTTGTTTCTGTACTTCATCAGAGAATAATACATGTTCATAGTCTGTGATTTAACTAATTATTGTGGATCAAGTGGAGCATGCATTTTGTTGGGTGAGGAGCACAAGAAATTTAATTTGTGCATTCCACAGCAAAAGTGTATTAAAAGCTTCTTAGGCCTCACTAATCTATCTCTGCGTGAGGGTTGGCCATATTCCTGTAATCTGTTTTCATAATATGCACATTTAAATTCTGAAATTATTACTGTGGGTTGAAGTAGACTAACTTGAACGTGTGGGCCTGAAGAAAAAATCTTAGGCTTTAGTCACATTAGTACTTGAAAGCACTTACATTGGGCAGGGGGTATTAGAGGGTCTCACATAGGGGGACCAATAAAAAGAGGGCCATGCAATGCTGTAGATTTATTATGGAGGCCTTTCCAGTCCAGCATCAGTAATAAAAGTCATCCTCTGTGAGTCATTTTTCTTAACTTATTGATTATTTTACATTTGTTTCTATATATAAACCATAACCTGGCTCTTAAAAAACATTTGCTGGCCACTAACTAACTTGGCTGGCTTCTCCATTTCATATAAACTAGTCCACCTTTGTCTTACTGGATACATTTTTGGATTTCCCGAACTACAGTTACCTGCTTAATATTACAATGCGATTTTTCTTATGATGTGGTCATGCATTTAATATATTACTCTCATTCATTGTCTTTAGCTGTAAATCCTAATGTTATAACCTTATCCTTGTGCGTCTGCTTGGTATTTTTTAATGTGAATGTGCCTCAATTCTCTATTACAATAATGTACTATAGCGACACTAATGCTAAAAAATGTTAGCCTGTATTAGGTGTTGACAGAATTGTATTAAATTTAGTAGTCATACAAAATCTTTTTTTTCCTTTTTCTATGTTGAAATTTGAAATTAAGTCTCTTTTCTTCCAGGATATATTAAGCCCTGTCTGTACCATGTGCACAATAGTCATATTAATAAGGTATTATGGTTCCTTATGAGAGCATGCATTTTATTTGTATTTTAACACAAAACATCTTTTAATAGAAACCAATTCAAATCCTGGTAATTTGTTAAAAAAAAAGTCCTCTTCCATATTTTGGGGGAAGATATAGTGATGGCACAATGTACTGTCATACAATTTAGAAAACAAATATTGCACATCTACTGTAGGACATTGCTTCATTTTCGTGATGGACCTAATTCATGTTTGAGCGCCAAATATTTAATCCTATACAGTTTGAATACATTTTTAAAACGCCCACTGAGATGGAGTGTGTCAGGGCCAGATCATCATTGATTTGGGGTGGCTGGTTCAGACCTTTCCTTGCATTCATTTTCTGTCATCCTGGCATTTGGAGGGAAACTTGAAAGGTGTCCCAGAAAGTAGCAAATTATGTCCACCAGATGTGGGCTGTGGTGTTGGTAATAGCTCAAAATGGCAGCCACGCAAATGATGATTCTGTTCAGACACTGCAGATATGTCCAGGGAGGTATAACTGAAGCATAACATTCTTGCCTGCACATCTTATCTCTACCCTCTTTACAAGTACAGACATGCTGTATCATGACACACTGGTACAGTTCCCATATGTTATGCTTGTGCATTCAGTTTAGATACAAATCTCAATGGTGTCTAGATTACATAGTTGTACCCCCCGATAATTCACCCATATTTGGATACCTCTCTTCAGTGTCTGTATTTTTTTATTTTAATTTGGAGTCATGGTGATTGCATTTTATTCACCAAGCTTCAGCACAAAGGGAGATATGTGAGGAGATGCATTGATGTCTATAATGTATTATGTATTCTTGTCATTCATGGGGAGATTGTCTAGATATCAAAGCTTTGCCAAATGTAGCTATCCTGTTATTGTGTATATTATATATGCCCTCTGTCAGCCTGTGAGATCTACAGACGAAAGTATGCTATTTTACTTCCAGTTAGTTTTAACAAAGTTTAAAATAGGTTTTACTTAAGATTTTTTTTACAACATGCTTTTTTAAATGTTTGAAAAAAGTTGTTTTCCATGTTCCTGTAAACCTGTACATTATGTTTATATGTGTGACACAGATGAGTTAAAAGTGATCGCTCTCTGAACTGCCAAAAAGCCCCCTAAGCCCTGGTCTTGCTTGTCTGTCTTGGCTTGTAGTACACACACTCAAGCAGCTCATAAGTAGTTAAATGATTTGGCAGTTCTTGTGTCCTGACAAATAGAGCTCAGGATCCAAACAAATAAGGGCGTGAGAGGGGCTATGCAACAACTTTAGAAAAAAGGCCTATACAGTAGTTTTACTAGCTAGAAGTTTGAGTTTTCATGATTATGCTAAAGAATTTCACTACTCACAAACCCATGTTACAGCAGTAGTTCTCAACAGATGGTCCTAGGACTGGGGATGGTCATTGAAACTTTATCTGCTGGTTCTCAGTGACAAAGAGGGATACAAAGAACCTAGCACTTTAAACTTATCCTATTATTAGTCATGGATTGGTTATTATGTATTCAAGTGCAATATGTAGTCTGCTACATGAAGAACCACCCTGTAGGAAACGTTCTGGATCGCAAATGGTCCCAAGAAGCATTGGAAGATAATTACTGTATATACTCGAGTATAAGCCGACCTGAGTATAAGCCAAGGCACCTATTTTACCACAAAATACTGGGAAATGTGCTGCCCTCTGTGTCCCTTTTGTGCTCTCTGTGACCCCCCTCTCTCTCCCGTGTCTCTTCTCCCCTCTCCCTTCCCTGTGTCTCTTTCCCCTTCTCCCTTCCCTGTGTCTCTTCCCCCTCTCCCTTCCCTGTGTCTCTTCCCCCCTCCCTTATCAACCTCCTTAATCCCCCTCCTCATTCTTAACCTCCCTGTTCAACCTCACTCCTCATCCTCATCCTCAACCTCCCTCCTCATCCTCCCTCCTCATCCTCAACCTTCCTCCTCATCCTCAACCTCCCTCCTCAACCTCCCTCCTCAACCCCCCTCCTCAACCTTAACCCCCCTCCTCATCCTCAACCCCCCTCCTCAACCTCCCTCCTCATCCTCAACCTGCCTTCTCATCCACCCTCCCAACCTCAACCCCCCCATCCTCAACCCCCCTCCTCATCCTCAACCCCCGTCCTCATCCTCAACCCCCCTCCTCAACCTCCCTCCTCATCCTCAACCTGCCTTCTCATCTTCAACCTCCCTCCTCAACCCTCCCATCCTCAACCTCCCTCCTCAACCCTCCCATCCTCAACCCCCCCATCTTCAACCCCCCCATCCTCAACCCCCTGCAGATGAAGGTAAGTGAGGGGAAAGGGAGAGGGGGAGGTATTTAGAGGTGTCTCTCTACCCCCCCCCTCGTGTCTCTCTAACCCCCTGTGTCTCTTTCCCTCCCCCCTCATTCTAAACCCCCCTTGGCCTTCTATACCCCCCCTCCTCACTTTACCCCTCTAAATACCTCCCCCTCTCCCTTTCCCCTCACTTACCTTCATCTGTAGCTTCTCCTCCGGCCTCCCAGCCAGTCCCCAGGTCAAAGATGTTAAGAAACACTGAAATAAAGCACTATTAAATTCATATAGTGCTCTCCTGGATCACAAAATAAAGAGTCAAGCTCACTGGTGGGAAACAGTTGTCCCCTAGACTGCCTGTGGCTCTTGAAGACATCAGATGTGACCCTCGTATTATATGGAGTGGAAGACCCCATCCCTCACATTTCCTCTTTACACAACCTAGCATATCTTTCTTTTGCCACACACAGCTTTTCTTCTCACTATATATTTTCTTAAAGTAGCCATTATTTTATCCAGTTTGCTATTTATTCTACAACAGAGTTAAACATATTGTGCTGCTCTTTTGAAGATAAGGAGGCAGCACAAGTGAAACAAGCTGTCTACTACTCCTCTAGCACATATAGACAGACACAGCTTCCTGTCTACTATAGAAATCCATTTGTACGGCTTTGCTGACATTCATTGGTTGGTTCAGAAATTGTGCTTTCCGATCTTCTGTGGATAAAATACATTTACTGACCCTTATAGGGTATGTTCCTCTTTATACTGACTTCTAGTGAACATCACACAATTGCAGCCGCTGCTGTGTATCTGTACTTTGTACTTGACATGACAAAGTGACACTGGATGAAAGGGACATAGAACACATCTGTGGATGTCATTGGCAGACAAGTGTGACTCATACATCTGTATTACTGCTCATTGCCTTGCAGGGGCAAGACTTGAAATCAGTTAAAATGTTGAATCGTTTTTTTCCCTCTGCCTTGAGAGCATTGTTTCAAAAAAGAAATCACACAGAGGAACATTATCATATACCCATCTGGATCGCTACCTTGTTGTGGTGAAGGGGTTTGTGTACCTCAATGAAGCTGTGAGCTACACCATGTAGGGTCACCAAGATGGGCAGGTCATAGTAGAGAGGTCAGACAAAATGTACTCAATTCAGTGCAATATTTAGTGTGCTACATGAAGAAACACCCTGTAACAAATGTTCTGGATCACAAAGATGGTCCCTAGAAGCATTGGAAAATAACTAGTAGGTCCCCAGGCAGTCCCCAGGTCATAACTGTTAAGAAACACTGAAATAGAGCGCCATCACATTCATATTGTGCTCTCCAGATCACCAAATAGAGAGTCTACTGGAGAAGGAACTGTATCTTTGCCATGAAAACATTACAACCAGGAGTGATGCAATCCATAAGGTCATGAAGAGTCGGACATGACTGAACAGCGGGACAACAAACATTATCATATACCCTTTGTCAGCTGCAATAAGAAAAATTGCTTTCAGTGTCCCTATAACAAACACCCACATGTGAGGCAATCAGCAGATAAGACATGCATAGGGGTTGTTTGAATAACAGCTCAGGGCTCCTACCTTACACTCTGAAATGACTGCATTATTATATGGCACACCCAGACACTTAGATATATATTAAGCACTCATGTTTTGATTAGTAAGGTTGCATGAGTTGGCAGTAATCACACAAAGAGCTGCAGATGTAGTTATGTTTCGGTCACAAATTTGGTCCCAGTGGATATTTGGCACATGGCAGAAATCTACCTTTCCACTAGATAGTAAAGCTGTCACTATGAGGAATGTGCTTATTAACACTAATTGAATTTGTCAAGAAATTCACATTTGCAGAGCTTTTTTTTCCAAATGAGATAGGAAAAAAGTGCTTGCCTTGCAAAAGGAGTTTGTTAGATTAATGGCAGTAACATTTCGAGGCTATGCAATAAAGGCATTGACTACTTAGCAGCTTGATGTGTGTCAAGTGTCCAAATAAGCACTTTGCTCTAAACCAGGGGTGGGCAAGTTCTAACCTGGAGAGCCCCAAACAGGCCAAGATTATAGGATATCCCTGCTGTGTATAGTTGAATCAATAATCCTGATTGATTCACCTGTGCACAGGAAGGATATCCTCAAATACAGGCCTGTGCGGGTCTCTCCAAGACCAGACTTGCCCACCGCTGCTATAAACCGATACGTATTTTTTGTGTTAGTTGATGTTTGGAGAAAAAAAAATAACATAACATTTGTTTGTAATTCTGTGATTTTTTTTTAGAATTGCTATTTCTGATATTTCCTATTATCTGCCCCCCATGCTGGAGCGCCACCTGCCGGCTGATGCATGCACCTGCGTGCACCACTCTTTCCGTATGTAGAACTTGTTATCTGCCACTAGCCTATCCCTAAACCCTTACTGTAAGAACAAAATGAACAAACACACTGCAGCGTGGTGTGCAGGTAATAGGAAAGGCCCGCTATTTCTAAACCCTGTGCTGATATAATCACTTTGTGCAATTTACTCCCTTTACTCTGCTTTTTGCCTTTGGGGATTTTCTAGCAAAGGCTGAATGCAATACACTCTCAGCAATTGGGCAAACCAGTTTGTCCAGCAGCCTTCTTACTTTTGTTAGCATTTTGTAATGTTTAAAAGACCACTCTATTTTAGGAAAACTGTCACAAGTTTTGTGAGTTATGTCACACACTGACAGCTGTACGAGCCATGAACGAAAAAACGTTTTTGAGAAAATCTTATTTTTTGAGAACTTAAGTTTACCTATAAAATGTTGTGGTACTTCAGCACTTCCTGATAGCTTTTAGAGCATGAAGGCAATTTCTTATCTACTGAACCGTGGAAGGAAGAGTGAGTGAAGATGGAGAAGGGAGAGGGGGGGGGGGGGGGGAATGGGGTAAATTAGTGGAGGATTTGGTATATGACACCTATTCACTTCACCCACACTTGGTCAGAAGCTGACAGCTTGCATCAATAGCATCAAGCTATGCTCCTGCAGAAATAAAAAGAAAACCCTACACAAATTCAGCCTACAGCAAAGACTCAAATGTTTCAAACGTGTGCGCATATCCATGCGTGTGTGTGTATATATATATATTTTATATATATATATATATATATATATATATATATATATACGCAGTGGAGGGGAAAAATATTTGACCCCTTGCTGATTTTGAATGTTTGTCCACTGACAAAGAACTGATCAGTCTATAATTTTAATGGTAGGTGTATTTTAACAGTGAGAGACAGAATAACAAAACAAAAAACAAACAAGAAAAACGCATGTCAAAAGAGTTCATTGATTTGCAGGTCAAGGAAGGAAATAAGTATTTGACCCCTTTGGCTTAGTACTTGGTGGCAAAACCCTTGTTGGCAATTACAGAGGTCAGACGTTTCTTGTAGTTGGCCACCAGGTTTGCATATATCTCAGGAGGGATTTTGTCCCACTCCTCTTTGTAGATCCTCTCCAAGTCATTAAGGTTTTGAGGCTGATGTTTGGCAACTCAAACCTTCAGCTCCCTTCACAGATTTTCTATGGGATTAGGGTCTGGAGACTGGCTAGGCCACTCCAGGACCTTAATGTGCTTCTTTTTGAGCCATTCCTTTGTTGCCTTGGCTTTGTGTTTTGGGTCATTGTCATGCCGGAATACCCATCCACGACCCATTTTCAATGCTCTGGCTAAGGGAAGGAGATTCTCACCCAAGATTTGACGGTACACGGCCCCGTCCATCGTCTCTTTCATGCGGTGCATTTGTCCTGTCCCCTTAGAAGAAAAACACCCCCAAAGCATAATGTTTCTACCTCCATGTTTGATGGTGGGGATGGTGTTCTTGGGTGTTATAGGCAGCATTCCTCCTCCTCCAAACACAGCGAGTTGAGTTGATGCCAAAGTGCTCGATTTTGGTCTCATCTGACCACACCACTTTAACCCAGTTCTCCCCTGAATCATTCAGATGTTCATTGACAAACTTCAGACGGGCCTGTACATTTTCGTTCTTGAGCCGGGGGACTTTGCGGGCGTTGCAGGATTTCAGTTCTTCACGGCGTAGTGTGTTACCAATTGTTTTCTTGGTGACTATGGGCCCAGCTGCCTTAAGATCATTACCAAGATCCTCCCATTTAGTTCTGGGCTGATTCCTCACTGTTCTCATGATCATTGAAACTCCACGAGGTGAGATCTTGCATGGAGCATCAGACCGAGGGAGACTGGCAGTTATTTTGTGTTTCTTTCATTTGCGAATAATCGTACCAACTGTTGTCACCTTCTCACCAAGCTGTTTGGCAATGGTCTTGTAGCCCATTCCAGCCTTGTGTAGGTCTACAATATTGTCCCTGACATCCTTGGACAGCTCTTTGGTCTTGTCCATGGTGCAGAGTTTGGAATCTGATTGATTGCTTCTGTGGATAGGTGTCTTTTATATAGGTAACAAGCTGAGATTAGGTACACTCCCAGAAATCTTGCTGATTGATAGGGGATCAAATACTTATTTCCCTCACTGACCTGCAAATCAATTTATAATTTTTTTTACATGCGTTTTTTTTTTGTTTTGTTATTCTGTCTCTCGCTGTTAAAGTACACCAACCATAAAATTATAGATCGATCATGTCTGTGTCAGTGGACAATTGTTCAAAATCATCAGGGAATCAAATACAGGTTCCTGGGCTAACAACCATTAATTTAAAGCAATAATTGTAATATACCTGTCACAATCTGCTTCTTTAAGGAATCTTGATATGAGCCTAGTTCAAACCTACCCCAGCAGAATCGTGTGGTTCTTGTTCTCTGTGGCACAAAAGATGGCTTCTGAAGAGGGCAAGGCCCAAAGGTACAGGCAGAGAATACTGGACACAGGTTACTAG
The DNA here is from genome assembly GCA_027410445.1 of Discoglossus pictus. Taxonomy (NCBI): domain Eukaryota; kingdom Metazoa; phylum Chordata; class Amphibia; order Anura; family Alytidae; genus Discoglossus; species Discoglossus pictus. The sequence continues at coordinate 237,628,041 of CM050163.1, forward strand.
TGGCCCATGGCAATACCACTCCCCAATTCAGGACACCAACACAATAACAGTCTCATACAGTGGATATGTGAAACTAGAACTGAACCTTTATTGAATCATGGAACCAACATATTTATACTCTATCTCCCATACCACACCCTTGTGTAAGTTTTGTATATGTGTGATGTCAGAACTCAGTTCCATCTGATAACAATGTACAGACAACGTATAACAACACCCAATAATACATAATCTCAATGCAACAATGTCATTCTCCCTTGGCCACATCCATAATTACTGGTAATATTATAGTCACTAAACAATGTAGTCATGACAGTACGCCTTTGAAGAACTGTGTAGATTAGTTAAAGTACCACTGCTGTACGAGGGGGGGAAAAAACGTACCAACAAACAATATTAGCCGCTGTGTAAGCATTGTTGTGTGGTGGGTCCTTAAAAAAAAAAAGCAGAACGATGTGGGACAGAATAGACAAGCGAAGGGGCATCATAAATAAAATCAAAGAAAACAAATGTGAAGAGCTTAGGGTACATAATGCTTTACTTAAGGCCGAGACTGTGTGGTACAAATTGTTATTGCAGTATGAATATATATTATACTGTGACTTTATAGAAACCACAAAATGACAAGTGAGCCGTTGTTGTTTCGGCACTTTCATGTTACGCAGCTGTCAGGCGGCCTCCTCCCTGCTGCTGCCAGGGAAGTGAATAGCTCTAAAGTGCACAAATGATGTGTAATTGCCAGAAGTATTATTATGTGCTCTGTCCATAAAAGCTAAGTGGTGAAGGAGGAGCTGAGTCATTTACTTCCCAGGCCTTACATTCTGATAAACCATAGCCTGTCACACTCTATAACCTACATTAGGATATGGTTTATAATCCCTGAGTAAGTACTGTTCTTATCTGTCACTCTGATGTCACATCATCTGTGTATGGCTTTGTTAGGATACCTGTGAATGTTATACCCCAGGGAAAACGGAACATATGTGATTAGCATTGTGTTCTCTTCTTTGTCTTGTTACCTGCCTCATTGCACTGAATGCATTTTACTTTGGGCTTCGAAGCCATTTTTTTTACTGGCTAATTGGTATTGTATAATCCATGACAGTCAGTAGATATACCATAAGATATTCCAACATATTGCGTAGCGCCATACATGGGTTGTGTTCAAAGCAAAACAATATTAACACATTGCAAAAAATGGAGGGCCCTGTGCATTCTCAAAGCACCTTGCAAGATTGAAAACTCGCACACTTACAATCTAAAGGTTCAAGGAACTGGATAAAATGAGCAAATTAAGTTTGTGTGTGTGTGTTCAGTTCATTTGTTCGGCCTGGTCAGCACAGCACGCCAGGCACATTCGTTATGTCTCTGGCTGTGGGTATCCATAAGGTTATGGAGGCCACAAATACTTCTCCACTTTGTTTCAACGTTAAATAGACAACCAAGGGCAGTGCACTATCCTTCAGACGACAGGCTTCAAGCAGTGCTCAAGAAATCTAATATGGACATGAGTGTGTGTTCTGTCGTTCAGTTGTGTCCGTGACCCTATAGACCACAGTACGCCAGGCACATCTTGTGTCTGGTTGTGCTTATCCATATGGTTTTCTTGGCAGTGCTACTGGAGTGGGTTGCCAGTTCCGCCTCCAGTGGCCCACAATTTGTCTGACGTATCTGTTATGACCTGCCCATCTTAAGTGACCCTACATGTTATAGCTCACAGCTTCATTGAAGTATACAAGCCCCTTCACTAAGACAAGGTAGCTATCCAGAAGGGAAAATTCATTTTAAGAAGCAGTTTTTAAAGTTTACAATAAAATGTATCGGTGCTACGGAATGTATTGGCAAGTTACAAATAAATGATAATAATAATTTATTCAAATTCCACAATACATTTGTTTGTAAAAATAAACCCTTTTCAGACAGGCTTCAAACATGTCTCAATAAATATTTTCTTCAAAATTTGAATAATATTGGATGGTTTTATTCAGTGCCATGTAACTTGACATAAAAACCAAGGACCTCATTCAATTGTGATTTGGGCAATTCAATAGGGCTCTATATAAGCACAGAGCATATGTTTTTTACAGAAGTTTTTAGTTAGTGAACTTCTATCCAAAAGCAAGGTCTTCACTAACTAAAAACTTCTGTAAAATAAATATGCTGTGTGCTTATATAGAGCCCTATTCAATTGGCTGAATCACAATTGAATGAGGCCCCAAGATTATGGAGTGTTGCCGGGATGTTTACAAGAAAATATAGACTGCAGTTATTCACAGTTGTGGTTAATAAAACACTAATCTCGGACCATGAAAGGTCAGATGAGAAGAAAGCTTTTATATAATTGTGAATCCACTGTCTGCCCGGCCAGAGAGCTGCATCACTAAATGTCAATGGAAATCAGTTTAGCAAAACTGCATCTCCCGTCTGATTATACCCTCAGGCTGCGCCATATGCTTCGCTCCTGTCTACCTCATTATCATATCTCCTAAGTGTCTGCAATCTGCCCACATTTGTACAAAGGTAAAATTACTTGTAATTTGTATATCTGAATTAGCTTTCTCCTCTGAGAAACTGAAAGTATTGGTCTTATTATGTTATTTTCCCTATAGAGAGGTGTCTTTATTTATTGCAGACAAAATTATGTTTAGTCCAAGACATTTTCTGTTATGCTAAAAAAGGGCAATGAACTGTAAAAAATAATCAATAAAATGCATTACATTTTATTTATTTGTTTGTTTGTTTGCTTTTTTGCATGAAAAAGCTAGCATTACAGCTGATTTTATTGTTTTTACATCCACTTGCTCTGACCTGTAAAATGTTTCAGGCAGGGAGCCTTGTAGATTCACACTATTTTGGATGAAGTAGTAACTTTTAAGTGCAGCTAATTTAAAGCAAGACTTCCTGAAAACTTTATTTATTGTAAGGGGCATGGGATCTATCCTGTTATGGTGTTGGGGCAGGTCCGCCGCTGCAGTGTGGCCTCCAAACGCTAGATGGCGCTGCCGATATTTTACAGCGCTGCCGATATGTGAGAGAAGTTATAAGCTTATAATGTTAGCCTAACCCTTGAACTAACCCTAACCCTCACCCTCACTTTCACCCCAACCCTAACAGTTTACCTAAGCCTTCACTCTATGATATGGCATCGGAATATCGTCAGCGGCACTGCTGTGCTACCATAAGAGGTCAATAAAATAACTCTGCACTTGCAGTGATGTTAAAGGCATATCTATGTGTCCTGGATTATGTATGCACCTGATAGAGTAGTGTAGGCAAACATTTTTGGTCATAGAGTGAGGCAAACACACATACGATGTAAAATATAATATCAATGTCTGCATGTATTTGTTTTTATATTTCTTGTCTATCATGTATTATTACTATAAAAAGAACATGCTGTAAGTGTGACGTGTGGAGTAAAACAATTTAGCAGTAGCTGGTGATTCATCCTTGTTTGAGCAACATTGATATGAAAAGCGTAGCCCGTAACGTAGCCCGCAAGGCTTACTTGCTATTAAATTGGCCTCTTAAATCTACCCGCAAATGACTAGTACGTTAGGTGCGAAAAAAAACTCTATGGGACGTGGAAATTTGAACTCCGCGCCTGCAAATCCTTTCATCTGTCAAGCTGTAACTACTACGTTCCGAATTTCGCTATTAAATTGCAACTAATCCACTGGCGTTCAACCCCGTAACTCGCCAATGGAGACAAAAAGCCTACGGGTACTAGAGAGGACCCACAAGGGGGTTAAAGTCCCATCCGTAGCACTGTAAATGCCAATATACACACACTACTGTATTTTCAATTATAGGGAAAGTGATGTTAGATAATAAAATTAATAGCACAACATTCTCAAGCTCGCAAATCTACAATATAGAATACTTGTATTTCTGTTTAATTTCCGTGTTATATCAATCCCGGCAATCAATGTGTTAATACATATAAAAGAACTTGCATGGACTAGAATATCATATTTACTGATTTATTTATATTTCATTATTTCTGGAATGCGGGTCCAATCGTAACCCGTAATTGAAACCTGTAAGACTTTGAAATCTAACCTTCACTTTTGTTTAACTAATTGATCATGTGCACGGCCGCACATCGAATGGAGCAAGAATGGTTTACGGGCTTGCGTCTCCGGCCTGTAACTCGCTGCATGGTTCAATTTAATATCTCTGTAACTCAGCCGAATTTCAAGCATGCAGCCTTTGCGAGCCTCACGTTGCCGCTACGGGCTCCAAATTTAATGGGGCTGCTAGTCTGTAAGCTGTCACAAGAGCAGGGTCCTCATCTTCTCATGTACCAATGTATATGAACAAATAGACTGTCTTGTCTTATTTTTACTGTGTCTAAATATATGTTAAATGTTTTCCATGTCTTAATTGTACCCCTTGTGAATCTGCTGGCGCTGTACAAATAAAATATAATCATAATAGTTCTAGTAAAGGTATTGCATTATGGTGTATTAGCTTTATATAGGAGTAATGGGACTATGAAGTGTTCCTTTAATTGGCTGTTAGATCAAACTATAGATAAGGGAAATGTAATTCAAGTCTCCCCTTCATAATCTGGATATGTTCTTGAATAAAAAGTAACACATGGTTACTTCAGTTAACTGGCATACCTTGGTAGAACATTAACCCGTGAGCAATACGATTGTCAGCTTTTGGGGTCGGGAATGATTTTTGTACCTTTTATTTGCCTTCCTCTGAATGAATTATTTAAGACACAAATTAGGCTTTGACTTAATAAACTGTAACCTTTCAATCTCAGGTACTAGGGGCCTCATTCAATTGATTTGGCCAATTGAATAGGGCTCTATATAAGCACAGAACATATTTTCTTACAGAAGTTTTTAGTTAGTGAAGACCTTGCTTTTGGATAGAAGTTCACTAACTAAAAACTTCTGTAAAACAAATATTCTATGTGCTTATATAGAGCCCTATTCAATTGGCCAAATCACAATTTTATGAGGCCCCAGGTGTTTTATACTATTCAAGTCAGTGTATGTTGGGGAGATTTGCCTGTGGTAACTCCATACTAAAATACTGTGATTTATAGGAATATGCTGATATCACTCATTGACTATTATGCATGTAAAAGAACAGTTATCTTTTTTTTACTTTCAAGTTTTATTACAAGAGAATAATGTCATGATTTACAACACATTTTGCAATTAGCAAATATAACATTGAAAAGAACAAGTGATTGTAAAAGTGATGTTTGATAATACATTATTCAGTTCAAAGTGTTGTTGTCTCTTTTTTTATATTCTTATTAAATTGTTTCAAGTAATATTGTATAAATTCACTTTAACCAGCGTAAATAAGAAGAGATATAGACTATAGACTATAAAAAAATGCAAAATGGGTCAAAAAAAGATAAAAATAACAACAATAATTGTTTTCATTACTTGGTAACACTATGCAAAGGGACGTGGATGGTTCCTTTTTTAATATTAAAATAAGCTACCTACAAGTTTTTTTAAAAATAATTTTATTAACAAGTATTTAAAAAGATCTGTTTTTACCCAGTGAAACCATCCAAACTATGGGCCTCATTCAATTGCGATTCAGCCAATTGAATAGGGCTCTATATAAACACAAAGCATATTTATTTTACAGAAGTTTTTAGTTAGTGAACTTCTATCCAAAAGTAAGGTCTTCACTAGCTAAAAACTTCTGTAAAAAAAATATGCTCTGTGATAATATAGAACCTTATTCAATTGGCCAAATTGCAATTGAATGAGGCCCTATCCCTGTAGCTCATGTATGCAATGTATCTATGGTATTCAATGGACTAGCCAATGAAAGGCTCTGTCCCAGAAAATGTTGATGAGACACAGTCTGTGATTGGCTACTACATCTGATACTAACTAGTAACTGGTGGCACCTGTCTGGCTGGTCCTACAGTGCAGTGTCATAATCCGCACCATCGTTTTGCAGCCATTCAAATGCTTTGTAATTAATTAATTAATTAATTAGTGGAAGCTTGTCTGGTCATACAAGTAGTGAAGCAGTAATGAGGGGCACCTTTAAATGGGAAGTTTCACCTACACATAATTTGCCCTTATATGAAAGATTTCAATTACAGAATTTCAAATGTAAGAATTGGCCTTTGCCCTTTATTATTAGAAGTCCTCTGTTAGTTGATACGAGCTGCTGAAGAACACAAAAATATGGAGACACAGTTTAGAGCGTAGCTGCAGATGGATTGCCACTTCAATTTTTGACTCAACCAAATCAGCATTCTAGATGTAAGTGACAAAAATGAAACTTAAAACGGCAGCTTCCACTCTCGACATTTATGGAGGAATAACTGGAAAGTCAGGCAAGTTTTACATAGGTAATTAGTCTTATCTTTAAAAAAAAAAAAAAAAAAAGCTTGCCCTTTAAAAACAGTAACAAGGAAATCCGGTCCTGCCTATCGGCCATTTTAAGTGGAAGAGAATATATGTCATCTGTATGTTTGTTACAATAATTGTTACAATAAAATGAACTATTTTTATGTTAGGTCTCCTATAATTTAAGCATTGTATGGATAAACTATGTAAGAAAGAGCAGTCGCTTAATAATAATAATAATAATAATATTAATAATAATAATACAGGTAAATAAATAATGGAGATTGATGGCTTGTTGTATGCAAATGTGATTTATCACTAGGAGAGGACGTTTATTATTGTGCTGTCTATGGGACAGAGTTAATAGGAGCAATTGTTCACTTTAGTTAAAAATCTTCTTTCTGCTTTTCCCGTGGGTGGTATTCATAATATACTAAACTGTATTAAACTCTGCCTTTAGATTTACATTTTGCATTTTACATTATTGCAACTTCTTCTGAATATGTTATGTGCACATGGGACATATAAATATTATACTTAATCTTTATTTTGCCTCTTTTACAGGCGGAGAGATATGTATGGGTTAACAGCACGTCGGCACACTCGCAGAATGTTGCCAAAGCAAAATACGAGTTCTTGTTTGGTGAGTCCAAAACGGCAGAAGAGAAAGCAAGGGAAACCGGTAAATATAGTGATGATTAGTTTACTACACATTTACTACAGCGTGCTTAAAGGGACATGGATTTCACTGGGAATATAATATATCCGTGTATTGCTTTAATTTTATGTACTGTACTATATTTTATTAAGAAGTGCTGAAAAGCTCTGTTTTTTCTGCATAAAATCATACAATTTGTACCGGTTTTGGTCTGCCTTCTGTAGCTCATAAAAGCTTACAGGGCCTATAATTTTGAAGGGATAGAGGAACATATATTAATAGAATAGGTTATGACAAGCAACTTTTGTTTTTTGGATTATTTTAAAAAGTGTAACTTACAAGTTGAAAACTTACTTGGAAAAAAAAAATTGTAGCAAATATTATTAACCAAGCATTTCTATCTCATTGGAAAATCTGCAGACTCCTCAAGGTTGCTACTATTTTAATATGTTCCCTATAGAGAAATATGGATTGGGCCAGACAACCAGGTAGTCTTTATTCCTCGTACAACAGTTATGTCTGATGCTAATAAGATGCTCTGAACTAATGATAATGCTGTTGTGTTGGAGTTTCTGGTATTTCAAATGTAATTAGGTAGAGATGTTTATACATTTAAAAACAGCTTCTTTGGTCTCTGAAAAACATCTGCTTCTTATAAGTCGGTACATCTTCTCTAAGGGAACCACTACAATAAAAAATACATATATATGTTTGAAGACTTTAATTCTCAGAGCACAATAAAGCAGATACTTTTTTATGCTGATGCCTTCGCTGGACCCTGGAGGCATCCATAATAGATAGGCGGATGTGATATAAATGAGAGGGGCATTTATTTGCATTTCCTGATACAAGCCATCTGCTTCTAAGCCTGTAAGTGGAAAGGGGTGCTGTGTCAAAAGCCTTTTGATCCCTCCCGGTTCCCTGCTCCTCCACCCCTCCTTTAACTGATAGATAAACGCATCTTTGTGTGATCCATCTTTGAGGAGGTGTTGGAATAAACCCAAAATGGATTCTTGTGCTCATAACCAGAGTTTTTATCATGCTGACCCCCCCCAAAAAAAAATATTTCCATGCCTATTTCTTATGTTAGTTTTTACATAGAATACTTCTCACTTTCTTGAAAGTTCCTTTAAGCCATGCAGATATTGCAGTGCCGTTTCCTTTATACCAATTCCATTGTTTCTTCCGTGCTTTACAACAAAGGTGTGTTACCCAGCATGCCTCCCTGCGGGCAGCCTGTGCCGTATGGCTGCTGTTCACAGCTGGCACTGGATTTATTTCCAGAAGCGGCTCACTTGTGATCTGAAGACGTCTTTACATACAGCGAGCATTCCAGTGGGAGATGTTTACTGGTTTTGGTTTCACCCCTTTTCAATGTTGTTTTGTTCTTCAAAGACATAGAAATCTCATCAAACGTATTTTCAAAATAAAGCGACAATGTAGTTCCCCTGCTACATCAACCAGACAAAACGTTTGGTGGTAAACAACCTGCTAATGCACGGGAAGGAGTCCCAAAACTATTTCAGGCTCACACTATGCTAGGCTTTTTTTGGGGCTGTCTTTTATTGTCATTATAAGGATTTTTTTACCTTTGAAGTTTTTTTTTCCAAGATCTTTCTTCTTTTCTTGACTTTTGTTGAAGATATTTGTTAGATGAGCCCATTTTCTTTAAGCCAAACCCACTCGATATAGAATTGATGATTTTTACAACATAATTAACTCTTGCTAATGTTTTGTCATCTGCAAGAAAAGAGGGAAAACATAAAATTAAATGAGGCCAAAATCAGGGCTTTAAAACTGTTTATTCCGATCAATATTGCAAGTTAACATGTATTTCAATAAATAACATATTGCAGCTATTTTACCAGAATGCAAGTATAAATATAGATTATTTAAGCTCTTGGTTTTTGCTGTTATAAAACCACATTGTGTGAAGTGACAGAGCGCTCTATTTCACACAATGTCGTGTGAATTGTTGTTTAGCAAAATACTAGATTACTTGTAATCTGGAAACACAATCACTTTATATTGAAGAAAAACAGTTAATATTTTCAGGAAATTTGACAAATCAGAGAAAGCATTTGCTTCATTAGTCAGTCACCCTGCTAAAGGGACATTTTTTCTTGATTGATGGTATTTGATAATGTAGTCTGCTCTCTTTTTTCAAGTGAAGTTCTCAAAGCAGAAAAATAGATTCAATATATTTATTTAAATCTGAGGGCTTGTCCCTGTCGGCCAATGAGCAGTAGTATAGATGTACGAGTCATACTTGCTTGCCAATGAAATCTACAGATGTACGTTTGTGATCTGCACTTCCTGTTCGTTCTAAAGAAGTTTAAACAGGTTTTACTTAATATTTTTTCATGCGAAACACAACTTTGTTAATGCATTGATTAGAGGGCAATGCTGCCAGTCCCCATTGAGTGACACAATTGGACTTTTTGTAATATTTTTATTTTTTAATACTTTGTATGGAAAGATAACATTGTCTGCTAAAAACATCGCTCCACTGTTTATAGTTTAAATTATTAACTAAATAATATATAATTTTATTCAACAAAAAGCAAATATTTCCACTTTCTACTTTTAAAGGATCACTGTTGTGTCAAGGATACTATCTTAAACTGCTGGTCTAACTGTAGCTTGGGTGGAAGAGTTAACTTATGTGGTGGCCTAACTCTTCCAGTGAGTCAACAGGCTTTTGTGGAAAGTATTCCAACAGAAATGAATATTGATCTTAACTCCCACTCATCCAAGGTTTCACTTTTTTTTCCTTTTTTTTTTACAAAATGTCTGTTGTTGTTAAACCAAAATTGAATACAATAGTTAAAAATGAAAGGCTGTAAGTATTTATTTTAAACTGTGTAAAAACATTCTGCACATTATCAAGTCAAGTTCTTCAGGACAACATATTATAAATATTACACTTCAGAGGTGCTTTAAGGGAATTTTGCTGGGCTATAACTTTTTATAATGGTCCTACACCTGATATCTATAGTGTGCAGTGACAAATAATACAACATTTCTAATAAATGAATAAATATAAAGAGCTTTCAAAAAATGTTAATGAATGCATGTAAAGTTATAGCCAACCCTAATAATTAATAACAACAAAATTCGAGGCGTTCAATCTGAGAATGGACTATACCTGATGTAGGTTTGTCCTATAGGTCTGGCTACCAACCTCTTTTAGCTCACTTGTGCCCTTCACAAGGAGAAATATCCTGTAGTATATCAGTCTGGTCTCGCTCAAAAGAGTGATCCAGCCCCAAAATACCAGGCAATTCTACCCTGAACAGGAGAAACAGCAAACCACAGACGCGTTTTGGACTTCATTGGGCCTCGTCAATGAGGTGCAGCTGAACTCCCTAAGGCACAGTGAGCAAGGAGTCCATGTCTACTTTTTTTTGTTCAGCCCTAATAATTACTAGTGACTCTTGAATGTAGATGTCTTAGAAATATCCTAAACACGCCATCTGTGATATGATGCACAGACACCCCCAGTCCTCACAGGTATTTCCTGTGGCAGGGAGAAGAAATGACAATATAGTGTGTTATGGCATACACTATGCAACTAATAAGTCTCCAGAGAGTGCCAGATTCCTAAAGGGGTGGGGAAAAATATATAAATGTAAGATGCATCTCTTATAAGTTGAGATGCACTATATGTATAAATAGCCAGAATTATAATCTGCAGAACAAATATTATCTGCAGCACTTCCATCGTTCTCTTATTTATTTGAATGGATATTGGCAATGCTTTCTGTGCAAATGCTCACTGTGCAATGACTTGATTAGGGACCTTTGGTTTTGAGAAGCTGCCAACACTCCCTGTGATATTCTCACTTTCATTCAAATGAATCACTGAAAGATGGACGTGCTGCAGATTTTCTTTGTGCTATTTGTTGGAGGTCTGGTTGCACCCGAGTTGCTGTGTGTGGTTTCTCATTTCTGTTTGTTTAAATAAAAAAATAATAAAAAAAATAAAATAAACATATATATAAAATTATAGATGAATATTCAAAATAGTGTAATATGCAGTGATATTTTATTTTTATTGGACAGACATTTGAGTGTCTTGATAAGGGGAGGTCAAACCTCTTGAATGCTCATTACTCTAGATTACATTTTTGTCCAATAATAAAAGTATCACTATATACTGCAATACTCTGATTACTCAGTGATTTTTTCTTGGACAAACAATTTACTTAGAGTGACAAGCTTTCGAGAGTTGCACCTCTCTTGATTTAACTGGGAATATACTATACCTGTGGATCTGTTTACTTTTGTGTACTTTATTTTATTAAGAAGTGGTTAAAAGCTAATTTTTTGCCTAAAATCTTACAAATAGCTCATAACTGGCTTATCCCTTCTACAGCTCATGAATACAATGTGCTTCTAAGTACAGGAGTTGCACTGTCTCGTGGTTACCAATCAGTGGTTCTGCAGCATGCAACTTGAGAGAGATCCTCGACAGGCTCATTAGAAACACTGTCCTTCACAGGCTATGTATTCACGAGCTGCATGAGCTACAGCGGGCAGACCCAAATAGGTACAAATGGTGTCATTGTACACAGAAAAAAACAGAGCTTTTAAACACTTCTTAATAAAATAAAGTACATAAAATAGATACATAATTATACTTAATTCCTAGTAAAATCCAGGAACCTTCCATGACCCTTTAATATATTTTTCATGCAAAAAAAAAAACGTTTGTAATGTTTAATACAGGAAGAAACAACTGTGTTCCATGTCCCTTTAGATTAAAAAATATTGTTAGTGATGTGATGTTTGGGATGAGGAAGTGGTATGTATGCTGTGCATTACTGTATCCAGTCACTTGGGGGCGCTGCAGATCACACAGCAACTCCTCCCAAGGCTTGCATTAAGTATAAATATGTATATGTATTGCATTTAAAGGGACACAGCACTGTTTTTTCCCTTTCTTGTATTAGAAAGAGTGTAAATAAAACCGGATTCAAAATGTTTAACTGATGTGGGGGCTTGCGACTGCCAGCCGGTGATCAGTAATATAGATGTATAAGGCATACTTGTCTGCCAGTGAAATCTACAGACCTATGTATGCTCTCTGCATTTCCTGTCAGTTTAAATCAAGTTTAAGCAGTTTTTGATTAATATTTTTTTTTGTGCAAAACCCAACTTAAAGCATGCTCTTTTAAATGAATGAAAAATAATTGTGTTCCATGTCCCTTTAAGTAACAAACACCAAGCATAAATATAAATTGCACATACATATAGTGGCCCTCATTCAATTGCAATTTGGCCAATTGAATAGGGGTCTAAATAAGCACATAACATATTTTTTTAAAGAAGTTTTTACTTACTAAACATCTATCCAAAAGCAAGGTTTTCACTAACTAAAAACTTATTTAAAAAAAATATGTTATGTGCTTATTTAGAGCCCTATTCAATTGGCCAAATCGCAATTGAATGAGGGCCAGTGAGTTTACGTTTAATGTGAAAGTTTCTGTAAATATGTTGGTGTGGTGATTTGTATTTATTGCTGGATATCTAAATTCGTATATGTACATACTATCTGTTTGGTACATTTATATTGTATTCATATAGGTGCATTATGTTTCATACTATGTGGCGCGTCTTGCTCTTTGAGTATGGGCTAGGGTTTAGGGTAAGGGGTTAGGTTTAGGGTAGTGGCATATGATAAGCATTACATTTCAGTGCTATGGAATATGTTGGCACTTTATAAACGATAATAATAATACATAATAAAATAGTGGTGCGCACAGCACTACCCTAACCCTGAACCCCAAACTTAACAGATTGAACAAAGTCTCGCACGCCACAGTTGCGCCACCCACTGGACGCTGCACACCATGTTGCAGGGAACAAAACGGGAATGGTCCCCTGCTTTTGTATAAAAGTAACTTAGCCCATTAATACAACTACACGTAAAATAGTTTTAAACTTGCAATATAAGCAGTTCCCGTGTTTGCCCCCCTTTCTTCTTTCTCTGTGTCCAATTGATGCCTATTATAACCTAAGCACATTCGCTCACCCTTCGAGAGGCAGAAACAAACTATTCGCCTAAGAGAAAATGAGAGCGTGTGTATGAGAGTACATGAAGGGGTTTGTGTGTGTATGAGAGAGTGATTGAAGTGCTTGTGCAAGAGATAAGTGTGCACAGGTGAGTGCATGTGACAGATGGAAAAAGGGTGCAACAGTTGTGTAGCCAGGGAAAGAAAAAGAGAGGGGGGTTTAGACAGATTAGGATCTAAAAAAATAAAAACACACACTCTTCCCGGCCTGAGGAAAAGTGTATTGTTACCAAGTGCCGAGAAACCAGTTGTGGATGGAGAGCACTACAACTAATGTGCTTGTTTTGTCTGTGAGCGTTGTTTCCATGGACATCACACCACATAAGATTACTGTGTGTTTGAGACTGCCTGTGAAAAGGTCTTCTGTCCTGAGGAACCCTGAACCTAAGAGGAATGCTGGGTGCTTCATGTATGTTTACACTGTTGTATTTTTATTTATTATGAATGTGGCATTTTAATACTTGTTCGTATTTAGTTTATGTATTTTAGTACGTTCAACACTGTTCACAATGTTCCTCAGCTTTTCTGGAAAGTCACCACACAATTGGGAAGTGACATGTCTATTTCCTATCAAAGTGTGCTTCCCCATTGAATTTATAATTTTAATATTTTTTTTAGTACCTTGTTTATTATTATTTTTCAGTTTTAATGAATATTTTGGTTTGCTTTATTTGATGGTTTCATGCATGAATGAAATCAGTTTTCTGTACATTGTATAATAATTAAAAGGTATATCTAAGTGTCCCTGTTTTTACCTTTATATAATCTAGCAGCTGCTGCTTATATCAGACACACACATTACATTGAGTCATTCTATACACATACAGATTTATTTTATTTAAAAATAAATATTTTTTTCCACACCCCAGAGCTGCCTACATAGGCACAGTGTACCTACCAACAGAAACACTGCATTTGGGTACAGATTTTAAACCTTTACTAACCTTCAAGCGAACAGTAGCACAATGCAGAGATCCACAAAGCAATGTCTGAGCTTCTCCTTATTCCCTTGTGCAGGGTTAAAACAAGACTACACATCCCATGATGCCTTCCTGCACAAACTGCCATCATAGATTTATATAATGTATTAGCTGTCTGTGATTGGTCATAATTTTAGCAGGGATTTCCAGGGGTGTTAACTCTCAGAATCTACTGCTTGCAAACTCAATAGATTTAGCATACTTTAGGGTAAGTTAATGTTTATTTGAGTATTTCTTGATATTTCCATTTAAATAGGCCTTTAATAAGTGATATTGCTGAATCTTGGTGATTCACTATATCATCTTGTAAAAACAGTCCACCCATTGGTATGTATGCATGTTGGATATATAATGTTGGATGTAAGGGAAATGGTGCACCTCTTGTTCTGTTGGTTAAGTCCAAGGGAAGCAATTTCTATTTTGTTCACCACAGTGCATGACTGTTGTGCCAATTACAGGCCCATCTTGAAGTTCAGCTTGGTTTATAAATTGGCTTTTTCAGAATAATAAAGGTAGCCCAAGGTCATCTTTCAATTTGGAGTCACTGATGGATTGGCCATATGGGCCTTGGCTTCAGCTTTTCTTTGGGCTTCTAGGGCATGGTAACAAACTTTACACAAAAGAGGTCTTCACTAGTCATGGCAGAATTGTATATTGTAGACTAGCTCAGTATCTGAAAGACATTGTGGTAGATGTTACAACAATTTAAAAATAAACTTATCTTGAAGTCTGTAGCATATATACGTTTAAACTTTTATATGCAATTATTTTTTTTTACTTTAGGGATTTTCTTTTCTGTATTTTGGTGTAGTAGTTCCTTGTGCGCTTTTTTTTGCTGTTTTACTTCCTTGTGAGTAATTGTACAGATAGCAGATTCTTCTGCAAAGCCTTCTTCTCCTCCAAAATGGTAGTTTCCACATCATAATTACTTGTAAAAGGTAAAAAGTTGAAGCTGTATTTTTTTCTGTACAGTCTAAAAACATTTAACGGGTTTGCAAATTTAGTTGAAGAGTATATTTTGTACATATGGGTGCTTGGGGTTCTAGGAATCTTTTTTTTACTAAGGAGTTCAACCAAATTGTCAGTAATTTGATCCTGCAATAGAAATGTGAGAAATGTTCTATATAGGCATAGAAAACTGTACAGCATAAGCTGTAAGGATCTTTTATTTTAGAATTTAATGTAACATCCCTGAAGCCATGAATAGTTGGGCCTGTTCAGTACTTGGATGGGGGATCACCTAGGAATACTAGGAGCTGTATGCTGTAAACCATAATTAGACAGAGAGTATTGATCCATAGAGGAATCCGATCGCCAGTATCTTGGGTCAGGAAGGAATTCATTTTTTTTTCCTTTGAGACGATTGGCTAAGTTTCACTTTTTTTTTTTCTGTCTGCATTCCTCTGGATCAATTAATTAACACTAATCTGCATAAAGCAGGTCAGAGGAGATCTTAAAAGGTTGAACTTGATGGACTGAAAGTCCGTTTTTCAACCTCAATTACTATGTAACCACTGGGAATGGAACTGGCAAACCACTCCAGGATCTCTGCCATGAGGACCAAGTGGATCAGCATGGTGTGTTGCGGTCCATGATGTCACAGAGAGTTGGACACGACTGAACGACGCAAACACACAAATGACGAGAGGAGAAATTTAGTTAAACTGCATATCAGCGTTTGTCACAATCAGTTGTCAGTTAAATGGACATGGAATTCAGCAATATTGTGCTACATGTGCACTGAAGAACAAGTGAAACAACTTTGGAATTGTAAAACTGAAGTATATTTCACAGTTTTAGAAGACCTTTTGCATAACCTTGTTACTACTTCCTTTCTGCAGACAGTGCATCTTCATGTACCGCAAAGACCAAAAATAACAAGCACCCTGCAGACGAAAATAAAACTCTCATTACTGCAACCAAAATTGCAAAGTTACTCCTTAGTCTTTCTAACCTCAAAGGGAAAGGAATTTGGACTTTATAAATGCAGTAAAGACACATATAAACAATTATAGGATGTGATTGAATGTGTCTGTAATTCAGTTAATCTTGAGGTGCAGATAGAACAGTCTGATGCCATCGGAGCTACCACAGCAGTATTTTTAAACTGTGAAAAGCTCTCCTGTACGCATTTTCTCTTTAATGTTAGCTGCTGTACATACTGGTGACCCCATCTGGATCAGGGTCACCCAAGATGGACTGGTCATAGCAGAGAGGTCAGACAAATCACAGTCCACTGGAGAAAGAACTTGCAACTCACTCCAGTATCTTTGCCAAGAAAACCATATGGATGAACCCAACCAGAAACACAGATAGATGTGCTTGGCATGTTGTGCCCATATGGTCACCTAGAGGTGGACACTACTGAAGGGCTGAACAACATACTGGTGAAGAATAGTTCTAACGACTTCCGTGGTCTTTTAAGACTAGTTTTCACTCCCTTTATTCCTCAGTATCTGTATGTCCATTGTGAAACTATATTTTCTGCATACATAAGGCAGACTTTGCAGATATTTGTACACTCATCATCACTACTTACTTCTGAAGGGCAGATTTTGTTCTACCTTCAAATTAAATTAAAAGCAAAAAAAGTTATTAGATTACAACAATCTGTATATCCCATCAGTTTAAACATACAAACATCCATATTCTGTATTAATGTTTGGTTAAATAAAGAACAGTGTGATTCACCAGACCTGTCTTCATTTAAATCCTTTAAGTAAATATTAATCCAATTATCCTTGTTAAGGGCAAAGAGGATTAGTGCAATTAGTCATTTCTATTGGTTTATCAGTTGGGACAAATGCTGCAACCTGTAATTGTTTTCATTGACTTTATATTTTCTCTTGACATGTTGAGTATTTTAAAATTCTAAGTTAAATCAATGAAGTATGATCCAATCTATCTCTTTCCCCCCAGATATCATTGACCAGGATTGGACATTTTAAAGAACAACTGTAGATTAGCAAAATTGTGACAAGTGCAGTTCTTGGGTAACATTACTTGCCCATATCTTTTAACAGATACACTGTGTTGGTGTTACTGTACCTCTTTTTATTTGTACAGTATAAAGGCCTTTTGGTCCTATCCCCTTATGGTAGAGCAGCACAAGGCAGTGGCAGTGAGCATCCGCTAGATGCCGATGTCGATATTCCAGTGTCATATCATAGAGTCAAGGCTTAGGTAAAAGTTTGGGGTTAGGGTGAGGGTTAGAGTGAGGGTTAGTTCAAGGGTTAGGCTAACATAAGCTTAGAACTTCTCTCACATATCGGCAGCGCTGCAGAATATTGGCAGCGCATCTAGCGATTGGAGGCCCCACTGCAGCGGCAGACCTGTCCGGACAACATAACAGGATAGATCCAGCCTTTTCGAGAAGCTTCCTTGATAACAAAGGTGTATTTACAGTGGGTTATAATACTGACTCTATCTAAAATAATATTAACAAAAATTACTGATGCACAGAAAGCATTCTATATTTTTGTGAGAGAATGGATACGTTTAATGATTTATCCAGTAGTAACTTTTATTACCGGTATGTTTGGCTAAAAAATTAAAATGGGTAGATGGGTAAAAGGGAAAATTAGGTTAAACACACATGGACCAGAAATATGCTTTTCATATGACTTGTGTCATCTTTCCTTGGTATATATATATATATATATATATATATATATATATAAAAATAATGTACAATTTCCAATCAATCTTTCTTTGAATTGGATACTATTCCCAACTACTTGTTTATGAATATTTTGCTCCAGTCATATTGGTCTATATTCTGTAGGGATCAAATTCAATTCTGATCTATTCAATAGTATAAAATCAACCTGTATGTTATTGCACTAAATGGCAAAATCTGCTCTTAACTACCCATTCATTTTTGGGTCTCCTAATTCCTATATTTAGTTCTACATTTCTTGGGCCCTGAAATCTATCTAGTGTCTTGTTTTATGCTTAAGTATGACTTGGTGGCTGATTTTAATACTAATACTTAATACAGACTAGAGCAAATGAAGCCTAAGTAGGGTTTCCCTAAACACCGGAGAAACACCCTGCTACTCTACGCATTTTTAATATAATCTTTATCAAGAGTGAGCGGCCCTGCCGTTCTACCTTCTTTTTTTTTTAATTACTTAAGCCAATCAGAGACTAAGTTGTTTAAATAAATTGTATCTTATGATTGGCTGAGCTATGTCGATTATACAAATGGTCATGTGACTATTAGACCTGTGAAAAAGTATAAACAAGGAAGTAGCTTGATTTAGCAGCTTCCTATGGTGCACTCCAAATCGTTGATCCACTACATTAATCACTGCATTAAAGATACAGTTTAAATAGCAATATGGTAATGGATCGAGTGCTGTGTCTAATGTAACTATAAAGCACCATCTTATCATTACAGGTATCTACGTGCCATCGCTAAGACCACTAATTACATGACAGCCAGAATGAATCACTGGTATCCCAATAATACACTGAATATCCAAACACCATTTTAACACAGTAATAACTGTATTGGATATATATTGACCACAGGCCTCATTCAAATTGCGATTTGGCCAATTGAATAGGGCTCTGTATAAGCACAGAGCATATTTTTTTACAGAAGTTTTTAGTTAGTGAGCTCCTATCCAAAAGTGAGGTCTTCACTAACTAAAAACTCCTGTAAAACATATGCTCTGTGCTTATATAGAGCCCTATTCAATTGGCCAAAATTGGGTTGAGGAGGGAGGATGAGGAGGGAGGTTGAGGATGAGGAGTGGGGTTGAGGAGGGAGGTTGAGAATGAGGAGGGTGATAAAGGTAGGGGGGAAGAGACACAGGGAAGGGAGAGGGGAGAAGAGAGAAGAGACACGGGAGAGAGAGGGGGGACACAAGAAAATGGCACACAAGAGGGGAACACAGAGGTCAAAAGAGGGATACAGGGGGCACAAGAGGGACACAGGGGGCAGCACATTTCCCACCCTCTGCTTATACTCGAGTCACTCATTTTACCCAGTATTTTGTGGTAAAATAGGTGCCTCGGCTTATACTCGGGTCGGCTTATACTCGAGTATATACGGTAAATCAATTGGGCTTAAAATGAACATTACCTGTGGGCTGTGTCTGTCTCGACCTCCCTCCTCCCATGACTCATATTGTTGTCTGGAAGCCATTGCAGTCACCCAGAAGTGTTTTAATTATTCAGCAGTTGTGACTTATCTCCCCCTATCCCTGTCCAGTGTACATGTGTGACCATTCCCCCACCTGTCAGTATTTTTTTCCAGATTTTCCAAACAATGGTTGAATAATCAAATGAAAGGAAGGCCCAAGCCACAGCTCCTAAATTATTAAAGAGTGTCTTCTAGGCAAATGCTGAGTCATGTGCCAGGAGGGATTTGGAAACAGACCCAGCACCTCAGGCAGGTTAACCATCATTTTATTACAATTATATTTCCAGTTGGCTCTATTGTTGTCTTTATAAACATACATTTTGTGAACTTACAAGTGGTAAACTAGATACTCACTGCCCTTGCTAACCAAGGCAATGACATATTATAATTGTCAAACTGCGAGACGTCATCATGCTTTGCGCGGTTGCGCACGACTTAGGTGCTGACCGCTGAAGGCGCTCATTGCCTGCAAGCAGTTGGGGCTTAAAACTCGCAGCATTAAGGTGCTCCTGCGAGCCTTGCAAAGGCATAGAAAAACGCGGGACTTAGCTTCCAAGCATTTAGGAATTTCGGGATTGCCCTAGCCTGCATGCAGTTGAGGAACGCAGGACTTAGACAAAGAAAAATGAGCGGTGCAGAAGTTGGTAAAAAAAATGCTGAAAAATACAAATTTAACGGCCGAACCGCGCAAATCACAAAAAATACCCCCAAAAATACCAAAAAAAGGACTGCTGGGAGTGAGGTTGCATGCAAATTGAAGCCAAATTTTGGGGAGTTTCGGCACTCGAAAAACAATTAAACAAGAAAAAAAAAAATGGCGGACGAAAAAAATGAAAATGAGGCTACATGACCCCGAACCACGCAAAACACCGCCAGGCACGTAACACTTACCCGAGAACGAACGAGGTACAAGATACACTATTAGAAAGGAAGGAACATGCTTGCGAGACGCGTAACGCATAGCCAATCGCTACCATTTTACAACACTAACATTACGAAGATCAAATGGCGATTTACCCGACTAAACCAACGGTTTGGCCTCGCGTACGCAGCCTATTTATACTGCACAATGGCACATTGCTAACACTTTCTCATCAGGGCAGCAACAGTCCAACTGTACATTGTATGCTGCAGGAAAATCAAAAGAGATTGTTAGCTCTTCAGGATATTGATTGCTGGATATATTAATTAGAAATAAAAAAAAAATAGGTAAAGCATATTAATTTATTAAGTAAGTAATTAATAGTAAAAAAATAAATTAAATATTTGTTCATTCCGAATTAATTATTAATGTACATTATTTTAATAAGTTTTAACAAGTAATTGAAAATAAAAATGTATACTTTACACAAACTAAACATTTTTACATTTTACACTGCACTCCTATATATCCCGCTGAATGTCCTCAGAGTACCATAAGCTTTACATTGTGTCGCAAAACAGAATTGCCATGGCTTCAAATTGTATTACCCATCATTTTTGACGGACAAGTCGCTAGTATGTAATACGGTATTGGTCCGAATATAAGTCGCACCCCCATATAAGCCGCACCCGTAAAGTTCAAGGGGAAAAAAAAGAAAAAAGATAGTACTCAAATATAAGCCGCACCAGTAAAATTGGAGAGAAAAAGACCCTCAAAGTGATCAGCCATTGCAAGAAACAGGCTTTCTAATAGGCACTGTAGTTTTGTTTGCAGGTTACAGGCTTTACATGATGTTAGAATCACTAAAACCGTAAATCGCTATTCAATACCGCAGTCTCAAGCACGAAAATCGTCACCCTTAACTCACAAATCGGTAGTCATTTTGCGTTCGTGAATAGAAGCCGCACACGTAACAAGCAAAGTTCGCAAATCGGCAATGATTTTTTTTTACGGTCGCGAATATAAGCCGCACCCGTAACTCTTTAACTCTAACTCGGAAAAAAGGTGCGGCTTATATTCGGACCAATACGGTAGTTAATACATTCAATTTACTTTTTGTTTTACTTTCTAGCAATATTGTGCCCATTAACAAAAAAGGGTTCAAAAGGGAAGCAGGTTCTGCATAAAGGGCAATAGTAGAAAGGTAAGCTAATATGGTATGTGATTTATTGAAGCGCTACTTCAGGAAAATACTAGATACTTGGAAAAAACAATGAACTGAATTTAGGAATGTCTTAGTTATATATAAGTCTATCAAATGGAGTAATTAATTGCCTTAGGCAAAAGAATGATATGCATCACCTGACTACTTACATGCTTACATGTAAGTAGTCAAAATGTATGTTTTTATTACTATCACTCCCACTTTATGTGACATTATTGTTACCATAAAACCAATATTATTATTTCCTGGCATATCCTGGCAATCATGACCTTTATTCAGCCATTAATGGACTAATATTCAGGTGTTCTGCAAGTTATATTATACCAACACTGTAAGACGTAGATTTATAGCCCAGCATAAAGTGTTTTCTTTTAATGGACTATACACTGTAACTGTACATAAATAAAATTAATTCAATACTCAAACTTACCAAATTCAATACTGAATCATACACAGTAACAAATACATTCATATATAGAATCAGAAATTGACATTATGTAAATTAATTGTTTTACTCATTCACCTTTTTAGCTCACAATTCAACTTAGTTGTGAAAGATATATATATATATATATATATATATTATTTTTTTTATAAATAATTATACCAGTGCTTTTGGGAATGATTTCCCCCCAAAAAAATTTATGTCTGTGTTTCGGGTTTATCCAAAAGAAATCTCCCAAGATTTCATTAATTATTATTTTGGGTAAAACGGAGGATAAATCTATCCAGGACACTGAACCTAATCCTTTACAAAAAAAAATAATTATTGAAGTCTACCGACCATTCAGAAATGAACAAACTGCCATGTTACAAATGGGACACCTGACGTCCCAAATCCTTGGCAGCAACTATCGATCCTCAGAATAGCTCCACCAGCACACCTAAGCCCACCCAATCAGAGTGTCCCTGGTAGTATTGCTGTGGAGTATGCCTCCAGCTTGTAACCTTTAACCCCCCCCCCCCCGCCTATGACTAATAACCACCACTGATTTAGCCATAATACTCCACCCACTTTGGTTACCCATAACCTGCACTTTAAGTTTTGTTGGTGAAACCATCTCCTCATATACCGACCCTTTGCCCATACTTTAAAGGGACAGTTCAATAAGTATTGAAATTGCACATTTTCTATCATGCACTTAAACATATTTTAATACTAAAAAATTGAAAACGCAAGTTATATAAAACTTTAGAAGACTTACTTACAATTACTTGGAGCCCAGGTAACACACAGCACCTTCTCCTC
The DNA here is from genome assembly GCA_027410445.1 of Discoglossus pictus. Taxonomy (NCBI): domain Eukaryota; kingdom Metazoa; phylum Chordata; class Amphibia; order Anura; family Alytidae; genus Discoglossus; species Discoglossus pictus. The sequence continues at coordinate 237,650,591 of CM050163.1, forward strand.
ATTTTGACAAAGTAGATTTAAATTGTCCAGCCAATAAGGACTTCCAAAGCTATATACTGATTGAAGGGTGTACTTATGTTTAGCTAACAATGGTGCAAGGGATAAGTGCATGGAAATGAGAGATGGATACACCAAATAATTGGATCTCTTAGAACTGGACACAAATCCTCTTCATTCTCACATGCCTAGAAGCATGCAGCTTGCATCAATAAATGCAAGCCCTGCTTTCCAGAAATATAAACTCCCCTCTCACATATGCATCCAAAGTATCATGGATGATTCAGAGTCCAGCTAAGGCATGAACCTTTATTCAAATTTACGTAAAGCATAATTATAGTTATATTGAACTGTTCTCCCTACATTAGTGGTGGACAACAGGTGGCCCTGGGGTTTCATGTGGCCCTAAGGTACTTCCCATGCGACCCCATATGACACCCCTCAAGTGAACACATTGCGTGTCACTGCCCTAAAGGGAGGCAAAGTGCTTAAAAAGGGTGGCAAACCTAGACTTAGATATCAAAACCCCTACGTACAGAATATTACATAAAGACATTCAAGTCAATTGTTATTCCTATACAACTAAGCAGACCCACTTAATATATCTTACAATGCACTGGCTTGTGGAGTATGCTTCCACTAACCAGTCTGAAGTATCTGTATAAAATACCTTAATATCTGCATTTATGTGAGTGTCCTGGAATACTCTGCTGTATGTTGCTGCTATAAGCTCATCACCATAGCAATGTCTGTGACTCAGTGGCTATATTCAGAATTTCCAGTTAATTGAATTCCTGCTTATTATTTTGTACTGCTATAAATAATACATGGCTAATAGCATATTTTATCAGTTTCCATTTCTTCAAATACAGTGTTAATATAGTCTTAAATGGATTTAACATTTATAGCAGTATGTAAGCCTTATTTCCTAAACAGTAACCTTGGATTTAAATCCCAATAAGACTCTTACTACTTAAATGGATGTACTAGCAGCATAATGAGATTACCAACCAGATTAGAGATTATACTAAAATCATAGTTGAAGTTGTGATTCTGAGGAGCACAAGATCTGTTGCTTATATTTTGGAAGTCATATCTGACTTTCTGTTGAAATGTCTAAATGCATCATACCAAACCATAGTAACATGACAAGTTAGCAGAAATCATCTGTATGTGAGGTTATGGTGTCAACACCCATTGGATTACATTTACTAAGCAAGCAGCCGCTGAAACAATATACAGGTGGTCCCCGGTTAAGGATGAGATATGTTCCTGGGAACGTCTTTAAATTGGATTTGTATGTAACTCGGATCCCAGATGAATAATAATACTTATAACAGTACTATAATGGCTCATGTGGTAATAATAATAGGGTGTAATAATAGAATAATAATACTCCTGTAGTGTAATACTAAGTTACAGAAACTATTTATTTTAATCCAAACAAAGGGAAGATAAAAACAAACTTGTGCAAAAAGCTTTGGGAGCAAGTAAGTATGCGTTGTCTGTAAGTCAGTTCATCTGTAACCTGGGGATGACCTGTATTCTTTTTAACATATTTTCTTATATACTGCACTTAAATGGCATTCTTCTTTTGAAAATCAAATGGATTAACATTTTACATTTAAAATGTGTACCTGAAAAATAGGACAATAGTATGCCTCTTCCCATTATTTCTTTAATGTGCTGGTGCAATAAGGGAATTAATCAAACTGCACTGGTTAATGGCTTATTTGTGTATACAGTGCAATGCTGTGATTGCTCAGCTATTTATACTAAAATGCTCCCTTAGATCATTAGTGGGTAACATGGGCCCTCAAAAAACAAGTTAAGCCACATTGTACTCTGGAATAGGAAACCATGCTCTTCTCCAAACTGCTAGCACAGAGATAGGCAACAATAGTCTTGGACTTCCAAACATGGTACTGGATGTCAGTATTTCCGTACTGTGCCCAGGAGAGGCAATATGAATGGCTAAGGCTGAAGTGCAACACTGTGTTTATCACTTAAAGATTGATATTGCCTACACTTTAATAACGTATCACTCTGTCTTGACCTACAAAATACTTGCATCACAATCTTTCTTTACTTCCACTTAATTCCCCTTCTTGGTCTTCTACAATCTATTTTATTATTTTTTTTTCTAAACCTACAACAAAATAGTAAAACATATGGCCTCTACTGATGACTTTTGAACCTAGTTATAACTCTTGAAGAAAAATACAATTGACTATTATAACCCAAGATCATGGCCTCCAAATTCTACCCTGTAACTTTTCTGTTACTGCCTCTGGGAGATACAATTTGATTTTTTTTCCTTCCATTTAATGGTCCATAATGTATGTATGTATGTATATGTGTGTATGTGTAAATATATATATATATATATATATATATATATATATATATATATATATACACACACACGAAAAATAATTGTGTATTTACACTGATATTTGATTCTGAATATTCATAATTGAATATTTCCACTTTATCACTATACTCTAGTCTACTCCTTCTTGGGGAACCCAGCAGTATTGTTTTTTAAACCAAGTATTATAGATATTTTGAGCATTTGAGTTACCTTATAGTCTTTTGATGCAGTTATTGTTTCAACTTAGCATCCATGAGGCCACTGAATTATAAAAGAGCGGAACTAAAATCTGTAACAGTGCCTTGCACATGCAAACAAATATAGAGTATAAATCACAAGGGAAAGGAAGCAATTCATTTTTTTATTACAGCTATTATCTTAAAATGGACTTACAGCTTTAATGGCCACCAAATAGCGTAAATAGCAAGTTTATGTAGTTGCTAAAAAGCTGCAAATTGTTATTTGAATTTAAAATGGCATTGAAATAAAGTGCTTACGGGTTGCAGGCTAAGAACTCCAGAACTGGTTGTCCCACATCTGGGACACTATGGGTGGGATATTTACTAAGAATATGTCTCAGTAGATTGTGGGTTATTGCTATTAGAGCCATCACAGCTACTAAGATGGATATATTATAAAGTGTCCTGAAATTGCCTAAAAGATCTTCTACTACAAACACTCCCACTTTCCACTGTAGGTCTCCCTATTGAGATACTGAGGTCTCTGGTGCAATATCAAATGTAAGAGAGAGTAGTTCTTGGATCTCCTCAGGATCCTCACTGTCCACTTTTTCAGAGGAATAGGATTAGAAGTTATTAATAAATAACGGGGATACCCTTGTACTCCCCTTAAGCCTCACATCCTCTGTGAGGCAGGGAATGGGTTAATACTTTTGCTGAAACGTTAATTCTAAAGCACAAATGTTAAATATGTTTATCAATTAACTTATTTATGAATCATTCACTGTTTTGTGTTTCAGCAAAATAATTTTTTGAAATGTAATTCCCAACTTAAAAAAGAGTTAAGACCCTGCTCCTATCCCACAAGTCTCTGACTACAGCATTATTTATTCAGTTATCGGTAGTCCTTTACACCCCTTATACATCCAGGGGTTGCTTTATTATCTCCTTCTCTGATTGGTTAATAGAAAGTCTCTAAAATTAAAGAATTACAATTTTTCTCATTCTGATTGGCTAATCTGTTAGCCAGTTAGAGAAGCGAATAAAATCAGTACCAAGACATTTTAGAATATTGAGAAGCAGGAAAAGGGAGGAGATGAGAGAAGGTAACAAAGAAGAGAGAGGTGAAAAGATGCATAACAGAGAAAGGAAAGTATCCAGGAAAGAGAGGGTAAAGGAAGAGAAAGAATGAGAGATTTATATGAGATGCAAATCCATGCTTAGAGACATCATAATCTCAATGTATAAATATACCTTTTTATTTTTGGAGATAGTCTGTAAATGTAATTTATCTTGTATCACAGACATTCACATCTATCATTAAAACCAGTTTCTTAGAATTAAGAAGCAATATTTGTTCAAACAAGACATCAACCTACATTACTTTTTTATTATCAGTCATTTACCATGTGATGGAAAAGAGAGGTCTGTGGCGTTCTATTAAATTCTACTGAAGTAATGTCGCAAAGGAATGTCATGCTTAAAAAAGTAGCTGAATCATGCTCTGCATTCGAGGTCTCCCCCCACTTGTAGAAACAGATAAAACAGAAACAACAATGCCATCTCCCACTTCAGGCTAATTACATAGTAGCTGATTAAATACAACATTTGTGTCATTTGTTTTACTATTCCAAGAAATATAATTATTGCACTGCATTCTGGGAACTGGGGCAGGGACATGCAAATGTGCCCACAAATGCATTGCTTTTAATGCAATACCTTTTCAAGCATGGCTGCTGTACACAGCTTTAAGCAAAGCCCAGGATAGATTATGCACAAGCAAGGATATTTTGTAGGGAGGTAGTTTACCCTAGGGTTTCCTGTTGGTTCAGTGGTTATGATTCTGTGCTTTCACTGCTGCAACCTGGGTTGAATTCCAGTCAGGAAACCAAGGGGTCACACTACCCTGCAGCCATGCAGGGTTGGGCCTAGTCAGTATTTGGATGGGAGACCACCTAGGAGCTGTATGCTGTAGCCCATTGGAGAAGGAGCTGGCAACCCACTCCAGTATCTCTGCCATGAAAACCAAGTGGATCAGGATGACCGTGGACATAAAGATTGCTTGGTGTGTTATGGTCCATGGGGTCATGGAGATTTGGACATGACTGTACGACAAAACACATATATATATATATATTTGGATAGAATCTGCAAATGATTTGGCCTCCATTCTCTAACTCTTCCATTGGGCCATATTGTGATACAACAGAGGAAGATATACTGTACAAGATTGAGTGCATAGCCAAATTTGACAAATGTCTACGCCAGCTAAAGGTTTAATCGGTGTTAAAAAACCTTCCCCTATATAACCTCTACGTTTACAGACCACCTGTTTCCTCCATGCTGCTCTCCCTTTAATATTATTGATAGACATTGCTTCCTGTGCCCAAAATAGATCACTTTCTCACGCTTGTTGTTTTTCCTGCCTGAGAAGCTCATACTGAAATAGAAAGTGTCAGATATATGGGCTGGGCAGGTGGATTGAAATAGCGGTGACGATGAGGCTAAAAGAGCTAGGAATAGCCATATAAAATAAAAATGTTACTCAATTACCTAGTATTTCACACTAATACTCTGCTTTCTATTCTTTCCAGGCCCATAACTATGTGTTGTCAGGGAGCTATCTACACTATGTAATTTATATTCTTGCACTCCAGTCGCAGAAATATGCTTTTTTGGGCATTTACAACTAGAATGTCATTTCCTCATTGCACTCTGCAATCTTTTAGTGTGAACATGCATTGTTTTAGTAAATGATTCCACCATCAGCTAACAGGAAAGGTTAGCTTGTAACATTGTACTCAAAGATGGCGGCTTCCTCATAGTCTCTCTACCTTTTATTACAATATACATAAGTATTAATGACAATAAAGCCAACAGCTAGAGGCACTAAAGGAGTACTTATCAATCCTGTTCTTAGGAATAACACTAAATATGGGGGACATAATAATTATTATTAAACAGGTAATGGAGCCTCTAATTGCCTCAGCTACAGTCACATAGTGCGCTCCTGAATACCTGGCCTGTCTAGAGTACCTTGAGCACTTAGTTGGGCCCTGTCACAAGGGTGTAATATGGGAGGTAAGCAACATTGGCTTTTCAGCACTGTGCACAGGCCTCAAGCTGCTTGCTTGTGTACAGGTGAGTAAGTCACAATAGCAGCAATGGATGCGCGCTAAGTCATCCTTAAATCCTGACATGTTCACTGCACTCAGAGATTAATATTACTTGCCACTGACGTAAGATCTGTCCATCCATCAATCAGAAGGGTTCAATGCAATAACTTGCCCATTGAAGATAATGCTTTTATTACAGCATTCATTCCCAAACCTATTATCAGCTACTAACAGGATATGATTTAAGGACACCAGTGCAGGTATGCTAATTAGTGGTTCATTGTAATTGAGGTTGATCCAGAGAAAGGAAAAGAAAAAACACTGAAACAGTGCCATTTCTGCTTTTTACAAAGTTGCCAGTTGTCTCATGAGGGGAAAAACAATCCTTTTTCTTCCCCGCCAGAAGTGGCATGCAGCAGCCACTAGGTGATGTTCTGAGACTTTGTTTAATTTTTTTTATGGTTAGGGTAGTGGCCGATGCCACTATTTTACTATGTATAGATTATCATTTTTACCCTAACCCCATGCCTACCCACACTCTTAAGAACAAAATGAAGTATTGGCGAGTCACCAAGTGCACACTGCATGCCACTGCTGGTAGGGACAAAGCACACTGAAGAAAAAAAAAAGCACCTCTGACTTAGTTATTTTGTTTAGGCAAAACATACTGGCCGTTGGATTATTCTATCTTAAATACCCCTCCTATATTTGTTTTTCAAAATAAACTTGGGATCTATCCCGTTGTGTATGCTGGCGATTTCTTGCGCACTGACAGCTGCAGTGCCAGCAAGTAGCCGCTAGATGGCGCTGTCATGTTTCAGGGAAGGCCTATAATTAATCCCCCCTCCAACGTGGCACAACCCGACGGCGTTGAATCGACAGCGAGGCCATCGCTATGTTCGGTACTGGCACTGGGCCCTGGAGGGCCTCGAGTGCCCCTCATATAGCTCAAGGCCTCTTCTGTCAGTGCGCCTTATATGCAATGTGCAGCAGTTTTCCAAAACTCGGCAGCGCCATCTAGCGGTTGGCGGCGGCACCGTTGCTGCCAATCTTTTGCTTACGGGAAGAGGGAAAGGACCTAAACTTGTATACTATTTTTATTCAGCAATGTATCCAATGCCATTCTGATTGAGGGGTTAGTGCTTATATGAGGATATGCTAAAAAAACGGGCCTATTTGGCGTCCCTGAGGACCGGTTTGTGAACTAATGCACTAAAGAGAAAATACTCACTGTAGTGAATGCAGAACAGAATAAGGACAATTAGAGATATTGTAAAGTAATAACTGAAAATGCTTATCATTTCAAATATGAATAACATTAAATAATATTGATAGTTCTCAGAACATGTTCATTAAGATTTAACCACATGCTGGTCTATAAAAGGAATGCCTGGTTATTTTACTTACCTATACAATAGACAAATGTAACATCTTCCCATGAAATAAGCTGGGATAGAACAATGGAAAAAAATTGCTCATGAACAATGACTCTTGCCCTAAAAAAAAATCAGTGTTAAAAGGCTTCACTATGGTCATTTTCTTTCTATATGATAATTTCAATAACAAAACTGGGTCAAAAAAGGTTTGGACAGTAAAAAAATAAATAAAACCGCCTTTCCATTTTGCATTTTTTATATGCAGTTATTCTTTACCTCACGATTCCATTTCCTTTACTGAGCCTGCATACTGCAGCTTCTGTCACAACAGGGTGTCTCCTTGTAAACAAATAAGCATTCCATTAGACTTAATGAATGCACTGGCAGTTGCATATACAAAATTCCTATCAGGAAGTAGGTAACTGCAAACTAAAATAGTGCATTCCACAACACCAAATTGTATTGTATTTTTTACATTTTAAAAACAAGTTGCCTATTTTCAAATGCAGTTCTTCAACAGAGGCAATTTAAAATTTTGAGCCACAGTAGTCTTTATCCCTTGACCATTATTGTATTAATCCAGTGTTCCAGGATTTGAGAATGTTTCTTGGATACAGGTGTGTGAATCAAAAGACCAGCTCCTCTACCCAACATGGACACTAGCAGAGATATCCCTTTGTAATGATTTTGGTCCTATTTTACATTTTTGCACACCATGTGCCCACGGATTTAAATGTACTATGCCATAATGCAGGAGGAGGATTAATAAAGACGCATCTCAAACGCCTGAAAGCATAGGAAAAACAGTAAGAAATATCTTATTTAGAAAGAAGTACAAAGTGGGAACATACGGATATAATTTATACTGCATATATCTTTGGAATATGATAGTGTCCCTTTAAACCCTGACCTGTTCTAGATGGACTGCACTTCAGCAGTCTATCCTATCATTAAAGTGTTTTATATTCCTGTACCAGCAGGAAGTACAATCTCTGTAACCATTTCTACAAGACACTCTACTGTAAAACAGCATACTTTCTGGATTAGCTGGGTTACAATTTACACCAGGTTTGGACAAGTTCTGTCCTGGAGGGCCACACACAGGCCTGGATTTGAGGATTTCCTTTCTGTGCACAGGTTAGTCAATCAAGATGACTGAAGAAACGATTGACTCATCTGTGTGCAGTAGGGATATCTTCAAATCCAGGCCTGTGTGGGACCCTCCAGAACCAAATTTGCCCATCCCTAGTTTAGACCATTCATGATATCACGCTAAGGTTCCCCCAACCACATTATAAAACATCAGCGATATAACATCACATGACTATTGTAAACTAAAAAGGATTTCTAACCCAGTCCCTGCTGTAGTTATGTGCATAAATCCCATTTTTGCATTGATAAACTGATACTGGCTGCTGTATCTATATATATTTTCACCCCATCTATGTCAATTGCTTAGGTGATAGGTTGTTGGCTGGGGCGTTAAACCCTTTTCAGGTCTTATTAAAAGTCTCACTTGAGCTGAGAAAACGTCTCACCTTTTATAGTGGTTCTGGGCGTGTATAAACCACATGCGGACTAGAAAGGCTTAATGAACCTTACTCTTTTATGCATTACATCTAATTTATATTGAAAATAAAGCTTTTGGATCAAACATTGCAAACCGAACAAAAGCCTTTACACCTACGTCCTGTTGGCAGTAAAAAGGTTGAATTTTTTTTTTTTATAAAATAGTCTTTTTTGAAGCCATGCTTCACAATTGATAACAACCACAGTGAAAATACAAATGTAGCCAATGTAATCATATATTATTATCCACTTGGAAAACTTATTGCAGGTATTTACCCCTCACCAATCAAGCCTGTGAGTATTTGGCTGATTATGAAATAATGGGAAAAGTCTGTCTATTAATCAAATAATAAATATATATATAATTATTATCGTGTTTATTTGTAATGCGTCAACATATTCTGTATCGCTATACATGGGTTAAGTTCAGGGCAGAAAACAATAGCAGTATTAACAATTGCAAATGATGGAAGACCCTGTCTTTAAGCTTAGAATCTGGTGTCCATAGCACCATGCACACACACACATATATATATATATATATATATATATATATATATATATATATATATATATATATATGTGTGTATGTATAAGCTCAGAAAATGTGTCTGGTACCTAAGTATATATGGACTTTCTTCCAACATACTAGAATCAGCCTGTCTGACTCATATATATATATATATATAACACAATTTTGATATATTGTACTAAACTTTCCCATTGAATTAAATATTTAAAGCGTTAAATGATGCAGAATATATCTAGCATAGCAGCAAGCAAGCTGTGCCTTACATATTCCATAGAGCCATGCCTATAGATATAGTACTACACCCTTGCAGTTTGCTAAGGTTTTTCTGCTTTAAGGTTGGATAGAATGAGTCTGCAGCTCCCTCCTCACTCTCATAAATGCTGCCATTTACATCACTGTGTGTGCAGAGCTGGACAAGACCGTGCCAGGAAATTTGAAACTAGTACGCTTCCAGTGATCTGGAATAGGGGAGCATGAATTAGCCTTCCTCGGTTTAGCTAACTTTATAGGAGGGATAAACTGATGATCCGTGCAGCCTCTTTGATCGATGGGGAACTGCTGCAGCTGCCATTGTCACTGTAAGTAATCCCTATTGCGTTCTCCTTTTCATACAACCCTCTCTTATTTCATTAGTCACTGATATTTCTTGTCTTTTTCTGTAAGGTATGCTATTATAGTAGGATGTATCATTGAAGATTGCATGCCAAGCTTACTTTGATTTTTTTTTCCTAATAAAAAATCAGTAGCTATTTATTTGTGCACAAAGTCCATGTGTAAGTGAAGCGGTGGGTGATTTCATTATGCCTGTCCCTGCATCTCTATAAAATGCAACGTCAGCTTGATTCCCACACAATGCCTGGGCTTTGCTGCAGAAATGAGACAGATATTTACCTGTAACCCTCTTGTTTCTGATGAGATGTCCTCTCAATGCTGGTGCCAGGGCCCCCCCAATTATTATAGCCGGTACAGATTTCCCTCTTTCTTTTTTTTCCTAGAGAAAACATTGACAGAATGGGAGGAGTTTCTATTAAAGGGCTCTATGCACGGTAGCAGCAGTGGTACCTTGTATAGATGAGCACTGCTTCAGAGTTTGCTCATGCTCTGCACCCATCTCTGTATCCCATCTCCAAACTGACAGCACATGGTGGTCTTTAAAACATTTCCTCCCCCCCAAAAAAATCACCACGTTTGCATTCAGTTTTTGCATACATTCCTCATTTTCAAATAATTCATTGCCTGGTTTCCTCTTCTGTATACAGTAATTTTTTGCAGATGTCCCCATACTCAAGCATGTTGGAATTCAGACGAGTCTGTGCTTGTAACATCTATTTTAACCTCTAGAGCTCCTGTGTATTTTTAGTACTTTTGTTTTTCTTAAAAAGTGTGACACTGCTAGGTTTATGGCTTTGAGGCTTCCATTGTTAGGTATTGTGCTGCATAATTGTATAAAAATAGTTATGGGCCTCTCCTGTTTCGTCCCTGCCAGCAGTGGGACCTAGTACAAGTTGTTCTTAGAGTTAGGTTTAAGGTTAGATTTGGGGGTTAGGGTAGTGGCAGATGATAAGCTTTATATAGTAAAGTAAGATTTACTATTTACCATAACCCTAACCATAACCCTAACCCTTAAATCTAACACTCACCTTAAAAAGAAATTGAACAAAGTCTTGGCGTGCCACTGTTGCTTCACCTAGTGCCACTGAATACCACTACTGGTGGTGACGGAATTGGAAAGATCCATAGTTATTATTTTACATTTTAAGATACGCTATTAAATTATTGTGTCGTTTTTGTAATTAATTTACTGGTTGCCACATTCAACACTAATGCACATATTACAATGGATTTTATTCTAGCAGACTTGTTAACATGGTTATATTTCCTGTGTAAAGTATGTAGCAAACTAACAAGATTAGCAGCAATTTAATCCATGAACACAAAATATTTTGTTACAGATCATCTTCAGTTTTACAAAATTTGTTTGTGTCAAAGGTGCTTCATTCTTGCACAGCTATCTTGCTTGGACTTTGAAAAGGTGTTTTATCCTAAATTGTTTGCTCTTTATTCTGTCTGTTGACAAGTGACTTTTCATAATGGCAGTCTTGCAATAGAAAGGAATAAATATGTTATTTGAATCCAAGGTTCCTCTCATTCTTTCCTGTTCGCCAATCCTGTTGGAAACAAATCAAGTGTTTGTGGCCATTAAAGTAAAATGAATGAAATGTTTTAAACCTTAAGGACTGTATTTAATTATTTAAAACTTTCAGAAATGTTTTGACCATTATTATATTCTTCATAAGAGCAAGCTATAAATATGACACTTCAATTGTCCTTTAAAGAGAGTTGGCACATGAAACAGCTTGGCTTCATTTTGATGGTTACCGCTATATGGATTTAAACCTGCATCTACACTCTTAATGGGTAACTCATGTGTGGGGCAGATTCACCGTAGACCAGGGGTGGGCAAGTTCAGTCCTGGTGAGCAACACACATGCCTGGATTTGATGATATCCCAGGCTTGTGTGTAGCCCATCAGAACTGAACTTGCCCACCCCTGTTCTAGACTGATCCAGCCCCACTATAGATAAACATGAACCCAGTCCCAAGTTCCAGTGTTCCCAAACTAGAGCTTCTTTGCAATGTCTGAGTGTCAAATAAGTTTGACTTCAAATGAAGTTGAATTGACTCTGAACTCATGGCTACTGCTCAAAATGATCTCAAAATCAAGTGAAGAAGCTGTACAAACTTTAATAGTGGCTTTTAAATGGTACACTGTTATAGCAATGAAACATTTAAGTTATTTAACACCAGATATATTGAATTTATGGGGCAAGCTCTCAGGTCCTGGAGGAAACATAAAATACAATATCCCACTAAATGCTGGTATACTATTCAGTGCAATAATACATGTAGTTTTTTTTGTTTTGTTTTTTGTATATATAAAGTAACCAATGTCCGAGTGCTTTAATATTTGCAAAGGGCTTGTAATTTTGGTCCTTTCAGAACCTATAGGGCAACTCCAAGGAGCAGTGATGGATGCTTAAATGGTTATTTTATCAAACAGTGAAATATACATCTACATTAAAAAAAATCTTGTACTTGAGTTAGTGACCTGGAAGTTGACGATCCCTACATATAGTGCAGTTTTGCGAAACTCAAATGTATCTATTCCATGAGCATTATCTCAGCCGACCTAGATCCTACACATAGAAAACGGGCTTCATGCTGGGACACCTGGGCCCCTCGGGTTGGACGGCGGAGATTCAAGATAAAAATAATAAACAATGATGGGTAATTTTTCAGGGCAAACATGGCTATATATTCCACCCCTCCTAACCTTTTTTTTATTTTTCTTTTCTTCTCCTTTTCTTCTTTTTCTCTAGTCTCTGCTTTTATTTACTTAAGATTCCCTTTTTTCCTTTGATTAAGGATGCTCTTACACATACATGAATATGCAATATACTCTATGTGTAATTCAAAACAATAATATTTAAAAGAAAGAAAAAAAAAGACTCAAACAAGATTAAAAAGTTATTATGATATGTTTTTACTTCCCAAGTTACTGTTTATGTTTTGCTTCTGAAGCTTTTCGGTTAATATATTAACCTTATTTCCTCAATAAAAAATATTTAAAAATAAATAAATTGATATATAAGATGCAGTCGGCTATGATAAAAGTAACACTCAGGTGTTAAAAGGCTGGTATTTATGATGTCATACAAGACCTACACACATATGATATATAGCGGCTCAGTAATATACATTGTTTTCTATTATATATCCGTGTTATGTGTATATTGTGTGCTATGGATACATTAATTTTGTATATGGACATAAGTGGTTTTAACATGCACATATATTGTTATAGTGTTTCATCTTATGGGACTCCGTTTGTTTAAGAATAAGATACTATATTTTGTAAAATGTTACATTGTAGAATTGTTTGTTCTTGTTTTTAACATATAGGTATTTTTGATAAAGCTACAAAAGAAGTGATGAAACTCGTTTGATCATTGTATACTACATTTTAATAGGCAATTATTGATAATAATTGTGGAAGCAAAATAAATAAATAAAATGTTGGAGAGCAGTTTACATAACGTCCATGTGTCTTTTAGTTGTTTTGTGTTGGGTTCATTCCATTAAATATTTAGAATAATGACTTCAATAATTCTATGAATGTAATTTCTTCCTTTTAAATGTATTAAGTTTCATGGATTATGAGTGCATATGGAGAATCATTGTTGTATGCAAACATTTTTTGCATGAAAAAAATCACACAATAGAAATGACTAAATTTACCATAAAGTTTGCTTAATCTCTTGAGTTTGCCAGCAATCGATTTTAAGAGTTAGCACCCCTAGAAATCCCTGCTAAAATTAGCATAGAATTCATAATTAATTTTATCCAATCACAGACAGCTAATACATTGTATCAACCATGATGGCAGTTTGTGTAGCAAGGAATCATGGGGTGTGTAGTCCCATGCCGAAGGAAGCAAGGAGTAGTCATTAATGTAGATCTCTGCATTGTGTTGCTGTTTGCTTTAAGGTTAAAATCGGTACCCAAATGCAGTTTTTCTATTGGTAGGTACACTGTGCAGCTCTGGGGGTGTGGAAAACAAGTCTTATTTTTAAATAAAATAATGTCTGTATGTGTATAGAATAACTCAATGTGATGTGTGTGTCTGATATAAGCAGCATGTGTTAGATTAGAGACGGGTAAAAACAGGGAAACTTACATATTCCATTTAAGTGGTTTAATGGTTTACAGTTATGTAATTAGAAAGCCAGTGTTCTGAGTAAAAGATTTGTAGTAGAGTTTTATACCAGGGAAAAGATGGTATTGTCTTGGTATGTCTGCTTTCTATTGCTTTGAGTATTTCATAATAGTAGATATCTGCTAAAGATAGGTCACTTGTCCGTGAGCATTATATACTTGTTTACATAATACAACATCTCCATGAATCCAGAAAATGGCACACATGACATGAACATATGTAATGTTAACACTAATATAAACAACATGGCTCCTAAACTTTTTAGTTATTATACTTTATACAGTATTTCTATGTACTATTCATTCTCTGGCTCCAGAAAATGTTGGACTAGCTTCTAACTAATGTGGCTGACTCATGAGACTCTTAGCTCATAGTGATGTGCCATAGTATACAGTTACTAGTTGGGTTATATTCTCTTGGAGTATCAATGAGAACATGATCTAAAGCTGTCCATAAATCTGACTTCCAATATAATTAGCAAGTGTGCACAATTTCTACAGCTACAGAAGGAAAGATGTGATACCCTGATAGCAGATTACACTAAAGGACCACCACACAAGCAAAAACATATTTGTTTTTAAACTTTGGAGTCTAAGAGAATAATTAAGCGGAAAATACAGCTAGTTGGTAATGAGCAACATCCTGTGAACCTAATACATTTTTCAATAAAATCGTTCTGCTAATGTTGAGAGGCTGACATGTTTGTGTTCCTTGCAGTAAAAATTGGATGCTCACTTTGTAGTGCAACTGCCTGCTAATGAGCATGTGCAGGAAGTGGGAGGGGGTTACTCACTCTCCAATGAGGCAATAAATGCCCCCCTACTTTCCTCCACTGTTAAATAGATACATAGGGCCATATTCAGTTGAGGGTTCGGGAGATCTGGTAGCCCATGAGTGAGATCGCAAGTTATTTACTATTCAGTTGGCGTCTTTTTGCAAGTTCCAAACGTCTTCCGAGTTATGAGCTTGAAAAATTGGTGATGGTTAAACTCTTAACTTACGGCCTTCAGAAGCCTTTGACCTGTCCCTTTTGCAAGGCTAAAATCGCAAATCGCTATTCAATTGCTCAATTTCCCCAAGCCAGCAAATGTTTTCACACCCGTTAATGGCAAATGAAGGAGAAAATCCTATTAGTGCTAGAGAGGACCCACAAGGGGGTAAAACACCTGTTCTTAGCACTGTAAATGCAAATCAAAAATAAATCCTGCCTGTAAATAACGGGCTCAAGCTCGCAAATCGGCAGGAAAATAAATGTATTTTTATGTGTCATTTCGGTGTTATATTGATCTCCGGTATTCAGAGTTAATACATATCAGGCCACCCACATGGACTAGAACAGTATTGGCATTCATTTGAATAATTATTTCTTTTGAGGGTTTGCGAGTCTGATCACATATTGTACCCTAAACCTAATTGATTGTCATGTAACCTCCACGTTTTACTGCCGTAATGGGCATTTATGGGCTTGCTGAATTGATCATGTTCCCGCCCTGAACTGCTATGACCCAGTGCATGGTTTACGGTTCCGGCTTTGGGACAGTAACTAACTTGCGGCCTTGAGCAATTAAATAGCATCGTAATCAGAGATGAACAAGAGCCTGCAACACACTCGCAGACATGCGGCCATCTGCGATCGAGTTGCGGGCTTGGAATTGAATATGGCCCTTAGTGCAGTACTTCAGGCTTCAAGCAGTGCTCAAGTAATATAATACAGACATGAGCAGAGGCTGCTAAAATTGAACAACCACTGCTGTTGTGGAAAAACTTCACATGTTTGTGAAGTAATCTAACAACATCAGCAAGAGCATAAAACATTAATAGAGACAATCTTGCTTTATTAATATTCTCCAAAATCTATATTTGCCTTACAAAGCTACTAAAGTTGTTAGTGCATGTTTGACCCGGCAAAGCTGCTCCATGGGTAATGCAGCTCATGCCGAAAAACTGGTTGTTAGTGTGTGGAATTTAACATAAAGAGCTCACCAGACTGTTAACATTTTGCTATTTTTATTAAAATAGTGAAAGAATGTGTATTATTTAATTGTATAGAAACGTAAAACACAAACAAATCCCTTTGGGGCAACAAGAGCAATAAATTGCATGTGTTTTTCTAGATATTTATTAATTATCTGTATTGTGATGGCCTTTATACCATATGGTAGGCTTTTTATTCATGAGGTAAGGATGTCACTATCTGTAGTGCGAATTGGGAGTTCAAGATTTATCGCTCTTATCATGGATGCCTTTTACAGGGTCACAGGCAATATTTCAAGGACCATTAATGTGCACAAGACAAAGGAAATGGGATAAGTCTCCAGGGGTGTGTTTCTGCGTAGGCCCACAAGGCCCAGGCCTAGGTCAGCACATTTCCAGTGTAGTACATTGAAATATGTTTGTATATGCACAGAAATGTCTTTATGCAGTGATATATCTGTCCAAAAGTGTACCTGACAGATCCTAGCATCCTAGAGTTTGCTATGTTCTTCACATATTGCTTCAGTGACAATAGGTTAGGTTAGTTACAGCTCCTCATAGACTTAGCAAACATGCAAAAAATAATGAAGCAATTTCTCTGAGCATTCAACCTATAATATTATTATTATTATTATTATTATTATTAAAATTATTTTTTATACATTTGTATTGCGCCAACATATTCCGTTGCTCTGTACAGGGGATAAGAAAAAGGAAATATACAACATTAAACAAATATTGCCAACTGTAGAAAATGGAGGGCCCTGTTTTGAGCTTTGAGTGTTGTAAAACTGCTTTTTTCCCAAAGCACCCTACTAGAATGGAAACTCGCTACTTATAATCTAAAGGGAGTGGAAGAGGCAGAACCTGGGGAGGAGCAAATAAGGAATAGGAAAGTTAGAAGGTTATTTATTAAAATTATTTTTCGAAAAAAGGAACTAGAGTAGTTTATGGATGGATAGTTAATCTTAAAGCGCTAGTGACAACCAATGTCCCATATCACATGCAATCTTCCCTCATATGGCAAAATTACTTTGCTAATCCTTGGGAAGCTTGAAAACATGTGTGTTATTGTATTTAGCAAAGTAACTTTGCCATATGAGGGAAGATTGCATGTGATATGGGACATTGGTTGTCACTAGCTCTTTAAGAGTAACTATCCATCCATAAACTACTCTAGTTCCTTTTTTCTAAAAATAATTTAAATTCAAATTTGGGTGTTAAGGACCAGGGAACCGTTGTACAGTGATACATTGAATTAAGGTTATTTATTAGTTGGAGAGAGAAGGGATCTGATGTAAAGTCATTGTGAAGTGAATGGCTCTAGTATGCTATATGTTATCTGCCCCTATATCACAGTCATATCACCTAACAAGGTACTACCTTTTACTTTAGTTTTGGTACTGTCATACATTTATTGCATGCCTTACTGTAGTGATGGGGAGCATGTTGGATTATAAGTATGTATGCATGACAGTTGATGGGTGCTTAAATATACATCTGCTTTAAGAGAAAATAAAACATATTTATTGAGCATGTTCCTTTAACATAACCTCTATATATACACAGTGCCTTGCAAAAGTATTCACCCCCCTTGGCATTTTTCGTGTTTTGTTGCCTCACAACCGGAAAATTAACATGGATTGTTTGAGGATTTGCATCATTTAATTTACAGAACGTGTCCACAACTTTTTATTTTATTTATTTATTTATTTATTTTTATTGTGAAGCAAACAAATAGGACAAAATAACAGAACAAGTCAATGTGCATACCTATTCACCCCCCTAAAGTCAATATTTTGTCGAGCCACCTTTTTCGGGAATCACAGGTCCAAGTCGCTTTGGATAAGTCTCTATGAGCTTGCCACATCTTACCACTGGGATTGTTGCCCATTCCTCCTTGCAAAACTGCCCCAGCTCCTTCAAGTTGGATAGTTTGTGCTTGTGAACAGCAATCTTTAAGTCTGACCACAGATTTTCTATTGGATTGAGGTCTGGGCTTTGACTAGGCCATTCCAACACATTTACATGTTTCCCCTTAAACCACTCAAGTGTTGCTTTAGCAATGTGTTTGGGGTCATTGTCCTGCTGGAAGGTGAACCTCCGTCCTAGCCTCAAATCACGCACAGAGTGGTACAGGTTTTGCTCAAGAATATCCCTGTATTTAGCACCATCCATCTTTCCCTCAACTCAGACCAGTTTCCCAGTCCCGGCTGCTGGTATTCTATTGGGTGATGTGATGTATTGGATTTGCGCCAGACATAGCATTTTCTTTGGCCGAAAAGTTACATTTTAGTCCCATCAGATCAGAGCACCTTTTTCCATACATTTTGGGAGTCTCCCACATGCCTTTTTGCAAAACTCAAAACGTGCCATTTTGTTTTTTGCTGAAAGTAATGGCTTTCTTCTGGCCACTCTGCCATAAAGTCCAACTCTATGGAGCGTACGACTTATTGTCGTCCTATGTACAGATACTCCACTCTCTGCTGTGGAACTCTGCAGCTCCTCCAGGGTTACCTTAGGTCTCGGTGCTGCCTCTCTGATTAATGCCCTCCTTGCCCGGTCCATGAGTTTTGGTGGGCGGCCGTCTCTGTCAAGTTTGCTGTTGTGCCATGTTCTTTACATTTGGTTATGATAGATTTGATGCTGCTCCTTGGGATCATCAAAGATTTGGATATTTTTTTATAACCTAACCCTGACTTGTACTTCTCAGCAACATTGTCCCTTACTTGTTTGGAGAGTTCCTTGGTCTTCATGGCAGTGTTTGTTTAGTGGTGCGTCTTGCTTAGGGGTTGCAGCCTCTGGGGCCTTTCAAAAAAGTTGTGTATATGTAATGACATGTGACACTTAGATTGCACAAAGGTCGACATCATTTCACTAATTATGTAACTTCTGAAGGTAATTTGGTTGCACCAGAGCTTTTTATGGGCTTCATAACAAAGGGGGTGAATACATCTGCACATGCCAATTTTCTGTTTTCTATTTCTAAAAAATTGTTTTCTGTATATATTTTTCTCATTTCACTTCACCAACTTAGACTATTGTGTTCTGATCCATCACATAAAATTCAGATTAACAAAACATTGAACTTAAGGCTGTAATGTAACAAAATAGGTAAAAAGTCCAGGGGGTGAATACTTTTGCAAGGCACTGTATATTATTGTATATGTTCTCATTACATAACCCTTCCTTGTCTAAGGTAGAGGAATGTATGAAATAATGTGCTGTGGTGTTGGAGAGACCCCTCAATTTCCTTTGTTTTCCTATGAGACAAAAGTCACGTATTTGATAGACATTTCCACAGGGAAAAAAAGGCTTCGCAAATCACAGGGACTGTCCTATGAGATCCATCACTTTGTTTAAAGGTTAATACTACATGTATCACACTAACTTCTCACCTAGTTATACATTGATATAAATACAGTAAAGCGCAGATAAGTTTATCAATAATATACCTAAATATCTGATTATTGGTAGTGGTATGTTTAAAATGTTGGGCCCTTCACATACATCTTTGTTCATGAGAACCATCGGATAAGGTCTCAGGGACTAGCACTGGTCCTAGGCCTGAACTGTTTAGTGAATCTATCCCAGCTGTCCAACAAGTAGCACTAGCTATTGGTAGCTTTCTGGCTGCTTCACTCCTCATTGATAGTAAGACCTACTACCCACAATATAGAAACCTACCTTACCATGGTGTAGTGAAAGACAGTTTATTTAATGTAAGGGGTTTCCTGGTGGTCTAGTGGTTAGTATACAGGTGCTTTCACCAGTCAGGGAACCAAGAGGTCACACCACCCTGAAGCCATGGAGAGTTGGGCCTGGTCAGTACTTGGATGGGAGACCACCTAGGAATACTAGGAGCTACATGTTGTGGTCCACTGGAGAAGGAACTGGCAACCCACTCCAGTATCTCCACTATGAATACCAAGTGGATCAACATGACCATGGGATTAAAGATGTTCCTGGCTTGCTACGGTCCATGAGGTCACGGAGATTCGGAAACCACTGAACAACAAAAAATAAAAAAATAAACCAGAGCATGTAATCTTTTTTTAGTCCTTGGTTTGGTAAAAGAACTTGCAGTCTATGCCGGGTTTAGGTCTATGGTAAAAGAGCTTGCAGTCTATGCTGGGCTCTATGGTAAAAGAGCTTGCAGTCTATGCCTGGCTCTTTGGTAAAATAGCTTGCAGTCTATGCCGGGCTCTTTGGTAAAATAGCTTGCAGTCTATGCCGGGCTCTATGGTAAAAGAGCCTGCAGTCTATGCCGGGCTCTATGGTAAAAGATCCTGCAGTCTATGCCGGGCTCTATGGTAAAAGAGCCTGCAGTCTATGCCGGGCTCTATGGTAAAAGAGCCTGCAGTCTATGCCGGGCTCTATGGTAAAAGAGCTTGCAGTCTATGCCGGGCTCTATGGTAAAAGAGCTTGCAGTCTTTGCCGGGCTCTATGGTAAAATAGCTGGCAGTCTATGCCGGGTTTAGGTCTATGGTAAAAGAGCTTGCAGTCTGTGCCGGGCTCTATGGTAAAATAGCTTGCAGTCTGTGTCGGGCTCTATGGTAAAAGAGCTTGCAGTCTGTGCCGGGCTCAATGGTAAAATAGCTGGCAGTCTATGCCGGGTTTAGGTCTATGGTAAAAGAGCTTGCAGTCTATGCCGGGCTCTATGGTAAAATAGCTGGCAGTCTATGCCGGGTTTAGGTCTATGGTAAAAGAGCTTGCAGTCTGTGCTGGGCTCTATGGTATAATAGCTGGCAGTCTATGCCGGGTTTAGGTCTATGGTAAAAGAGCTTGCAGTCAAATTTGAAAATTTTAAGTTTAATTTCGGAATAAAAGGCATGAAGCTAATTTTAGAAAAAAATAATATTTTTATACCTGCAGGACCTTGGAGAGATCCATGATACATTTGTGGAAGTTGTGCATGTGAGAGGTGCATTTTACATTTTTGGAGAGTTATGGTTGTATTGAAAGATGCAAGGTGTCTGCTTCTGGGGTAATGAGGGGAAAGGTATGTTGTATCAATTTCAATATTCTCCAATAAAGGTTATGGTCTACTGTCTCCCCCACCACTCCTTCCATGGAATACAGGCACCAACTTTACTGCATCATCCAGCTCTTATGATGTGATATTACAAACACAAAATGGATTCCTGTACTCATAAACCGTTTCATCAAAAATCAATTTTTTCCCTAAAAAATGTTTTATGTCCATGGCTTACACAGGTGCCAATACTGTTAGATTGGTAATGCTTAAGAAACAAGTGTTTTCTTCATGAACGGTAGTGGTCCTTTAAGTACAATTTTCTGTATTGTTAATCTACATTTAAGTATCCTATTCCTTCAGACTGCCAAACCTTCTTGTGTGTCTGAAGCATACTTGTTAACTGAGAAATGTTTAGATTGGACTAACGTAATGTCTTTTTTCCACACTCTGTTGTGCTTAAGCAGCCAAAATACATTCCTGTCTTGTTATTAGCAAAATATGATATTTCTTATATTTTTTTTTATGTTCCATAAAAGCTTACGTCTGTATTTCCACAGGGACTTTAGTGGCATAGAGTTTATTGTGCAATTTAGGAGCAGTAACACTACTTCCAGACCGCTGTAGCATATCCGCCATATTGTATGCCTGGTCTTGGATACAGTATTGAAGAAAGCCAGATGAGGAGCGTATGAGCGTTCAGTGCTGCTGATGGGTTTTGCAGCATGGCTTGCTCCGAGTGGTTGGAACTATAATCACACCCCAGACATTTTTATACAATAATGTATTAAAGGAGTTTGCTGAAAATAGCTCAAAAGAACAAAACCATATGGCTTTATTCATCAAGCTGTGCTATGCAAGTGAGTTTCATATTAACATAGATTTTGATGGCAGATGCAAATTAGTATATCTTTCTACTGTGCACATTCTCCTATCGTTCATAAAGATCAAGCATAATTACTTCCAGTATAGGATTCTGCATATCCCAGGAAATTATATTCACTTACTGTTCTTATCATACCACCCCTCTCCTTATGTTTAAATACAACGGAAGTAAAATATTCACTAATTATATTTAATTATCCTACCAACCAACATTTTTCGAGATTTCCTCTCTTTATCCTAGACATTCATGTTCATACAGTTTGCTGGATTTGCAGGTTTCATGCTTAAATATGGGTATTTTATTACATTTAAAAAATGCAACCTGAACTTAAGATGTAATGTAGTTGCTTTTTTCTTTTCTTTTTTTTTTGTTTCAAGGAAATGCATGGCACTCTTATATGAATGAGTTCACTTATAGAAGTTGAAATATACAGTAAACTCCCCGTTATCCGGCACCCATGGGGACTCCCTATTGCCAGATAAGTGTAGTTTCTGGTTAATCAGGAGTCCCAGATAAAGGGTCTAAACGACCCCTAACCCCCCCCCCCCCAAAACCCCTCAAAATGCCTTTAAAAAGGCATTAGCACATAACCTGGGCCATTTTGGCCTGGAAAATAGTTCATTTTTTTTGGTGCAGTCTTGAACTGCCCGATAGTGCCGGTTTAGCGGGAGTTTTTTTGAAAATGGGAAACTGATGCCGGTGCCGGCTGCTTGAGAGTCCCGGTTAGTTAAGTGCCGGATAACCAGGATTTTACTGTATATGTAAAAGTTAGAGCACTTGCCTTTTAAAGACATATCTAAGTTTCCTTGATTATGAGTACATCTGATAGAAGAGAATCAGTAGTGTATGAAAACATTTTCTTTTGCATGAAAAATACCAAAATAAACATTATTATACTTATCCTAAAGTTTGCTAAATCTCTCGAGTTATCTAGCAGTTGATTTAAGTTAACACTCATGGAAATCCCTGGTAAAATTAGCATAAACATCATAATTCATTTTGGCTAATACATTGTATCAATCTGTGATGGCAGTTTGTGTAGCAAGGGGTTTTGGCACTTTAACATAAAGACTCCTGATTTGGGACATCTTGTTGAACCTTATTATATAGGATACATAAACAGTGGCAAATGTAACAGTTAGTAAAGTAGTGGTACAATGCAAGTCCCCTTCTGGATCACTACCTTGTTGTAGTGAAGGGGCTTTTGTATCTTAATGAAGCTGTGAGCTATACCATGTAGGGTCACCCAAGATGGGCCGGTCATAGCCGAGAGGTCCACTGGAGAAGGAACCACCAACCCACTACAGTATCTTTGCCAAGAAAATCTTATAGATAAGCACAACCAGATAGATGTGCTTGGAGTTCTGCAGTCCATAGGTTCACAGAGAGTCGGACATGACTGAATGGTCTGAACAACAACACTAGTAGGACTCATTTCCAATTTCTATTTTTTTTACATTCTTTGTATTTTGGAAAACAGTTTCCCTCTGAGTATGTATGTGTGGGATTTCTACTCTTTCCTTATGCAGCTGTTTTTGCAAATGGGAACAACTGATGAGTGGACACAGCTGTATTCAGAATCTTTCTATCCTGAAGCTCTATGCAGGAAGACATTTATGATCATTGTTGTGGCCGCTGAAGCCATTAAAATTGCTCTGCACCATTATGTAGAGTAATTAAAACAAAACAGAAATTGTGTAAAACGTTAAGCTCTTTTCACCGTTTAAAAAAATTGGCTAGTATAGCCTCTATAGCATTCAAACTGTTTCTTTAATGTGACCCTTAGCAGCAGACTCTGCACCACAAGATTCATGGGCCATAAATGATATACTTGCTCTAAATGTTCATATTTTTCTTTACTGTAATAATAAATAAAACATTTTTACGTTTTGCGATTTGAACTTCTAAAGGAACAAACTAACATTTTGTTGGTTGTAGCAATGAGAGTCTTATTGTCATTCGCACAGTGCTTGAGTTTTTTGGTCTTTGAAGAACCTGGGGTCCTCCTACTTTCAGAGAAACATGTAGTTGAAGAGATAATTAAGTTATATCAGAGGGACGGTTCCTGTTTTGTCCCCGCCAGCAGTGGCATGCCTCAATCACTAGGTGGAGCAATGGTGGCGCTGAGACTTTGTTCAATTTGTTGTTAGGGTAGCAGTAGATGATAAGATTTACATAGTAAAGTTGTGGCACCCTGTCCCTCATTCGAAGAACAAATTGAACAAAGTCTCAGGACTAATAAGGATTAATAAATCATCGCTCTTGCACATATGGGGCCTATTCTATTACATGCTTGCAAATGCCTCTAATCTGTAATTTTGGCTGCATGTGTTTATTTCTCTAAATGTTTAGATGTATTCTATTGACACCTGCCTGCAATTTACCTCCTTAAGCCTAAACTCGTAAACCTTGCCTTTTAAGAAAGGATTTCAGGGACCTGATCATATGATCTGACAATATTTAAGCAAGCCCGTAATTTACTTCTCAGACACAGCCAATAGTAAATGAGACAGTCATCACGACGTCAGTAAAACATGGAAGTTACACGTAATCTGCAATCAAAGGTTAAGAATGAATTAGTGGCAATAAGTAATATTTGCCGATCAGCAGCCTTATTAAATTGCGATTCGGCCTATTGAATAGGGCTCTATATAAGCACAGAGCATATTTTTGTACAGAAGGTTTTCGTTAGTGAAGCCCTTGCTTTTGGATAGAAGTTTACTAACTAAAAACTTAAGTGAATCGCAATTTAATATGACTGCAGGCTCGCAATCTAGCACTAAATTCATTAGAGTATCTGTTTTAGTCCATGTGGGTTTCATGATATGCATTAACCCCTTGAGTCCTGAGATCCATATTGCTCAGAAAGAACCGTTAAAAATAATATTTTTTAATTGCATATTTGTGGGTTTGAGACTGCTGTGCAGTTAATTCTAATGTGTTTCCATGTCTTCCCATTACAAGCCTTATTAAAGTGCGATTCGGCCAATTGAATAGGGCTCTATATGAGCACAGAGCATATTTCTTTTACAGAAGTTTTTAGTTAGTGAACTTCTATCCAAAAGCAAGGTCTTCTCTAACTAAACACTTCTGTAAAAAATATGCTCTGTGCTCATATAGAGCCCTATTCAATTGGCCGAATTGCAATTTAATAATGCTGTGTGTGTATGTGTATATATATATATATATATATATATATATATATATATATATATATATACGTTTTGTGTGTTTAATTGCTGCTGTAGCTCTAATAAGTATTTGAAAGATGTCCTTGATAGTCCTATTTAGTACTTGTGATATTTTTGACAGAAAAGTGATACTTTTTTCAGTTGCGGGTTAGACATTATTTGTGAGCTAGCGCTCCGGGTCTAATAGAATATCAATTCTATGTAACTTTATTTACTTAGAGCTCATAATATTCGAGCTGTGCTAAAACCCATGGAGGTCTAAGGTCCGTTTTGTGTCTTTGGCTGGCCTGTAGGGATTGTGGTCGGGGAACCCCATAATCAGATTGTGAGTAGCTAATAGAATATGTGGCAATTTTAAGAGTGCTTTTAAGTGTGTATACATATAGGAATTGGGCAATAGAATATGGCCCTTTGTCCTTCCTGTATGAGGGCCCGGAAATATTTGTCAGGGTGTGCTTTAAGCCAGTTAATAAATAGATTTAGTCAGTGTAGTGTGACTGACTGAATCATGCGTGCATTTAAAAGTCAATTGAACATCCTTTGCTCACAGCATCCTCTATAAGATTTGTGGCTGTGTACAGATCCTTCCTGAGATGGCTTTGCAAAGAGTGACTCGGGATTGTTAATGTCTCTGATTTTTACATGTTTGCCAATACAAATCAAGCTTTGTACATTTATATTTAATAAATAGTGTTCTGTGCAGCCATTGTAAAGACATAAAAGTGCTATTAGCAGCACAGAGAGGGGGCTCCTTGCTGCACATACTGTTCTGCATCGTATTCACCACATGAGACTAGAGGCTGTTACAGTTTGCTTTAGGTGATCATGATTGCATACAATGATGTGCCTGATTAGCAGCATTGTATTTCTGAATACACAAACGGGGCCCGGTCTCACTGCCATGACCTCACACACAGTTATGAGGACTGTTTGTATAAAATAATCAGCAGATGCAGCTCATTATATTTCTGTAACTCATTTCTCTGCAGCACCTGCTACATTTTATTGTCTCCAGAGACTTATAATATCATATAATGTGATCATTATTGTTATATGGCACAGACAGAGCTTTATATACAGAATTATTCAGGCACGGGTACTCCCCTCTGTATAAGCACAGAGAGATAACGTGACAGAAATCAAACCAAGCTTAATATACTTGAAGGACCACTACTGCTTTTACAAGTAAAGCTCATATGTTGGGTTACAGTACACAGTTTATTACAAACAGTATTCAGTTTAAAATAAAAGGTTTAAAATAGTTTTTTAGTTTTTAAACTGTCTGTTTTCTCCTCAAGCAAAGTTATGTATCTCATCATACCCGTGTCTTTAAGGGTGTGTCCAGTTCCTCCTGTTTCCTGGTCTAAAAATAAAGTCTGACTATTCTAGGTTCTGCTTCAGACTGAGCATGCTCAGTGAAAGGATCACTGGGCGGGACTGCAAGCATATTACAATATAGCTGTTACCTATGTGTACGCAATGGAGCTGGGGTTATTGAGGGCATGGGGCATGGCCAATGACACAATCTCCATGATATTCCAGCACACAGACAGAGTCTGGCCATGTCCCTGGTAGATACAGGTAGGAGGGAACACCCTCTCTGCTTGAGGGGAAAACTGACAGCTTAAACGCTAAGAAAAAAAGTAAATGTTTGTTTATCTTAAACTGCATACTATTCTATTTATAGCAAACAAACATATGAGCTTTACTTGTAAATACAATATGTTCCTTTAATATAATTGTCAGTATAAAACAATGAAGGACTAAATACAGTCATTCCAAAGCAGCAGGTCACCAGTTCTTAAGGTCCCAGAAATGAAAATATTTTGAATGAAAGTGTTTGGTAATTGAGCTTAAATATTAGGTATTTTAAGCATACATTACCCAGAAAGATCATCCCTCTCTTCTTCTAACTTTATCAGAGCTTAATAATTAAATAAAGTGTAGGATAAGCAGGAAGTGGAGGCCCAATTGGTAGATATAAGGATAATAACAGAAGTGTTAACCACCTGTAAGATTGTTGATTTAACCAAGTTGGCATACTCTTCCTGCTTATTACCCCACAGTGAGAGATAAATAATCATCTTAGACAAAATTAGTAGCACAAAAGTCGTGGTGTTTTCAGCTAATTAATACTAAAAATATCTTATTCACACATTAGATTCTCTAAAAATTCCACTTACATTTTTAACAAACCATTGTTGTGTCCCAATAAAATCAACCATGGTAAAGACTATCTGGTATCCTGGACAAATAAGCTGTGCATATGTACAGTGGATATAAAAAAGTTACACTCCTGTTAAAATGTCAGGTTTCTGTGCTGTAAAAAAATTAAACAAAGAGAAATCATTTCAGAACTTTTTCCACATTTAATGTGACCTATAAACTGTACAACTCAATTGAAAAACAAACTAAAATCTTTTAGGTAGAGGGAAGAAAAAATATAAAAATAAAATAATATGGTTGCATAAGTATGCACACCCTTAAACTAATACTTTGTTGAAGCACCTTTTGATTTTTATTACAGCACTTAGTCTTTTTGGGTATGAGTCTATCAGCATGGCACATTTTGACTTGGCAAGATTTTGCCACTCTTCTTTTCAAAAACACTCCAAATCTGTCAGATTACGAGGGCATCTCCTGTGCACAGCCCTCTTCAGATCACCCCACAGATTTTTTATCGGATTCAGGTCTGGGCTCTGGCTGGGCCATTCCAAAACTTTAATCTTCTTCTGGTGAAGCCATTCCTTTGTTGATTTGGATGTATGCTTTGGGTCATTGTCATGCTGAAAGATGAAGTTCCTCTTCATGTTCAGCTTTCTCGCATAAGCCTGAAGGATTTGTGCCAATATTGACTGGTATTTGGAACTGTTCATAATTCCCTCTATCTTAACTAAGGCCCCAGTTCCAGCTGAAGAAAAACAGCCCCAAAGCATGATGCTGCCACCACCATGCTTCACTGTGGGTATGGTGTTCTTTTTGGAATGTGCAGTGTTGTTTTTGCGCCAAACATATCTTTTGGAATTATGGCCAAAAAGTTCAACCTTCATCAGACCATAACACCTTTTCCCACATGCTTTTGGGAGACTTCAGATGTGTTTTTGCAAAATGTAGCCTGGCTTGGATGTTTTTTTTTCGTAAGAAAAGGCTTTCATCTTGCCACTCTACCCCATAGCCCAGACATATGAAGAATACGGGAGATTGTTGTCAAATGTACCACACAGCCAGTACTTGCCAGATATTCCTGCAGCTCCTTTAATGTTGCTGTAGGCCTCTTGGTAGCCTCCCAGACCAGTTTTCTTCTCGTCTTTTCATCAATTTTGTAGGGAGCTCCAGTTCTTGGTAATGTCACTGTTGTGCCATATTTTCTCCACTTGATGATGACTGTCTTCACTGTGTTCCATGGTATATCTAATGCCTTGGAAATTCTTTTGTACCCTTCTCCTGACTGATACCTTTTAACAATGAGATCCCTCTGATGCTTTGGAAGCTCTCTGTGGACCATGGCTTTTGCTGTGGGATGCGACTAAGAAAATTTCAGGAAAGACCAACTAGAGCAGCTGAACTTTATTTGGGGTTAATCAGAGGTACTTTAAATAATGGCAGGTGTATACTGACTCCTATTTAACACAATTTGGAATGTGATTGCTTAATTTTGAACACAGCTACATCCCCAGTTATAAGAGGGTGTGCAGACTTATGCAACCACATTATTTATTTATTTGTTTTTTCTTCCCTCCACCTAAAAGATTTCAGTTTGTTTTTCAATTGAGTTGTAAAGTTTATAGGTTACATTAAATGTGGAAAAAGTTCTGAAATTATTTATCTTTGTCTCGTTTTTTTACAGCACAGAAACCTGACATTTTAACAGGGGTGTGTAGACTTGTTATATCCACTGTATATAAAAGATTCATGATGCTCAATGCAATATACAATAAGCGGTATACATGGAATATATTCACCCTCCTTCTGTAGGACTGTAATTGAAACACTTTAGTTTCACTCCAAAAGGGACACTGAGACCCCAACAACAAGATAGTTTTAAAAGCTATCTATATAGCTTACAAGCAATTTTCCTATTCCTGAGATAACCAGCATTGTTTGTGCAGTTTTTATGCTAATGTAAAACTTAGTATGCTAATCGTGTGCCTCATAGTGCTTGACAAGGGTGGGGGAATGGATCTAACTGCAGACAGAGGCATACAAGCAGACTACATCAAAGCAGATAATTATTGTTCAGGATCTGTTCATTTGCATAAACAATGCTGATTAACTCAGGAATTATGCATTTTAGCAACACAATGTGCAGCTTGTTTTTCATTTTCTTTAAGTATAACTTTAAAAAAAATGAATTTTGGGGTGACAGTGTCTCTTTAATCTATTGGGGGAGGGGGGGGGGCTTTTATTATGCTGTTACTATGTGAAGTGCAGTGGCCATTTTCCCTATTAGAAGCAGGCCTTGTAGCCTTCTGTGAATCACAAAATGCTCCTATGATGCTTTTTGGTTCCCCCACAGTATTTTGAGAGTCCCTCTTTTTTTTTTTTTTTTATGTAGAAAATACAGTAATCTCAGCCTTCTCTTAAAATAACTGCCTCGGTAGCTTATTGATAACTCATTTTTTTTTTTTTTTGCGTCGTTCAGTTGTTTCTGACTCTCCGTGACCTCATGGACTGTAACATACCAGAACATCTTTATGTTCATGGTCATGCTGATCCACTTGGTATTCATGGCAGAAGTGGGCCGCAGCATACAGCTCCTGGTATTCCTAGTTGGTTTCCCATCCAAGTTCTGACCAGGCCCAATCCTGCTTTGCTTCAGGGTGGTGTGATCTCTTGGTTTCCTGACTTGGAATTGAACCCAGGTTGACAGCGGGGGAAGCACCAAGTCCTAACCACTGCACCACCCGGGAAGCCTAAACTCAGATTATAGGCAACATCTTTTATAATATTTATTAACTGGTCGTCAATTTTTTTTTTTTGTAAAAAGGGTAGTATTTGAGAAAAAAAATTGTGTTGGCTATTGATAATTTCCCTGTTGTATAACAAAGCCAGCTTAAACGGACATTGAAGGATTCTGGATTTTACTATTAACATAATATACTTAAGTTTCTTTTTAATTTTTGCATACTTAATTTTATTAAGAAGTTCTTAAAAGCTGAAAAATGTTCTTAATTGGCTCATGAAAACAATGCACTTCTCAGTACAGGGTGTGCAATGTCTCATAGTAATGGCAATATCCTGCAACAAACTGCTGGAGAGAAGTCACTAACAGGCTGCTTTGAAACCCTGCACTTCACAGTCTGTTTATTCATGAGCTACAGAGGGCAGACCCAAACAGGTAAAAACTGTATGATTGTCAACAGAAAAAAAAAGCTTTTAAGCATGTCTTAAAATAAAGTGGTTAAGATTCGGTGTTGTCACCGCTGCGTCCTGTGTTTGATTCCAGTCAGGGAACCAAGAGATCACATCATAATGAAGTACTGGTTAGTACTTAGATGGGAGACCACCTAGGAATACCAGGAGCTGTATGCTGTGGCCCATTGGAGAACTAGCTGGCCACCCACTCCAGTATCTGCCATGAACACCAAGTGGATCAACATGGTATGTTACGGTCCATGAGGTCACAGAGAGCCGGACACAACTGAGCCACAAATAAACAGCAACAACAATAAAATAAAGTACATACAAATATATAGACACATTGGTATATTGTAATATCCAGAAACCTTCCATAATTTGATTTGCCCAAAGCATGTGCTGCAGTGCATGTTCTGGCTCCTTGCATCCTGTTGCTGTTTATATTTTGGGTTGTTGATATGTACTGAGCTACATTTATTTAGCTGTAGGATACTGATCATTATACTAACTCATCTGAAGAAATCTCTATGATGTACAACTGCCAGCCTCAACTTATATACATAGTAGTATGTTTTGTTAAATTATTATTTACATCCGGCCCACCCATGCTAATAAAAATCTGGCACTTAACACTAAACAAGTTGGACAACACTGGTCTAAAACAGTGTACCAATTATTGACTATTACACCTTTTTTTTTTTTTACTGGGGCCAACCAGAGAGGGACTGTGCAGAGAAGTATCTCAACAAAAGTATATGGAAGGTTCCCTGTTGTTTTAATACTAAAATAAACTAAGTGTTTGTTTGTAATCGAACATTAAAAATATCTTTAAAAAATTAGATGGATTTTTCTTACACTATGTGTGTCAGATGGTATAAGAGCCCCCTCTTGTGATTGTTAAGAGGTATTACAATTTTGTATTAATCTGTAGTGGGTAAGCAACACATTAGGTGGTGTAATACATTGCCAAATTGCAGTATTCTACATCATAAAAAGTCCACTATTCTTACAGATTATCATTTCTGAAAGTGTGATTTATTGATTCTTCTCTAATAACAACTTGTTAGAACAACCCAAATACATTGTAATTATTATTTCTTTCTTTCCCCTCCACAGATGACCCTGGAAGCACCAGATTACTCCAACAGACAGCTAGCATCACCAATGAATTCCCAGAATATGGGACAACAGAGCACAGGGAGAATGACACGTTTAGAAATGCCTATGGATTTTTAGGAGAACCAACACAATGTGTAGAGGAAATCAAAGAGCTTGAACAACTATATCTACAAGACCCAATGATACAAAACGAGAGTTTAGAAGGGAGGTCTTCTGAGCCATGTGCAAAAGAAGAGCAGAAGACCAGCACCTCATATTTACAAAATGGTGGTGCGGACAATGAATGTTCTTCTAAGATTTTGGTAACATCAGTAGAGGTCAACTCAGAAACTCAACAGGATGGTAATTGCACTTCTCTCTGTCCTGCTATCCATGTGGAAATCAAATTAGATAATACTAATTCCAATTCTGGGCAAGATGAACAAGTGGTTCCTAGTCCAGAGAACTCCCCAGTAGCCCCAGTGGTCCATGCAGAGAGGAAATCCTATTTATATGTAGAAAGAGAGTTGGCCGCTATTTCTGAAGAAGAGACTCTATCAGAGTCGTCACTATCACAAATTACAGAAATCGCTGATTATCCTAAATCACAACACAGTACTGTTTCAGTTCAGTCTACAGCCATATTGGATCACAAGAACAAAATGGAGGAGAATTCAAATGCCAGTCCTGTTGTGAGGAAGACAGGAGGTGACGAGGATTGTGGGGATTTTCATGTAGAACGGCCAGAGGCGTCTACAGAAAATGCTGCTATTAATAATAAGGAAGCTTCAACGGTACGGACAGACATGTCAGAGCCCTGGGAGGGCACAATTGCTTCTAGGTTGGATGAGGGGCATAAGGAGAAGGCATCATTGGTACAAGGAATACAAAATCACATTCCAACCTCAGAGAGGACTAGGGGAATAAGGGGCTCATCTTTGTCATCTGTAACTCAAAGGCTTAGAAGTGGCTCTGATACATCTCTACAGCACGAAGGAGTGGACAATGAAGTATTTATCAAGGAAACAGATTCCTGTCATGAGATGCCAGTGCCAGTCCAGGTTTCTCAAAGGTATGGTACAAATACAATGTCATAAAATGGCAGTGGCGGGTCTGCATAAAAAAGTAGACTTGTCACATTAAGTTTATTGGCTGTTCTAGCTAGCGATTTTTGCTAAGCTAAAAAATTCCAGAGTTGTACCATCTTTTCTTCCACACGGCAGGTGCATAGCAGAACCACTTTGGCATCAATGAAAAAAAAAATCCTTTCTCCTTATTAAAAATAGAGAATTAAATATAAAAGACTTGGGGAAAAATTATTATGTCAGATAAAGTCATTATCAGAAAGGAAGGAACCTTTTATGTTAATTAAAGGAACACTGTATATTAGTTAAAAACTTCATGTTTGTGAAGTATGCAACAAACTAACAACATAAGCAACTATACAAGTCGTGGACAAAAAAGCATTATCACAGAAAATCTTCATTTTAGACTCTGCTAGTGCTTGGAAGCTGCCATGAAAGTCATTCTTCCTTCAATGCACAGGGGGTGGTAGGACATGCAAGACTTGCAAGTATATTTACTAGCTACCACTATGCCATAGGACCTGTTGTCAGTCAACAACTTCCCCACACTCTTCCCTCCTACTTTTGAATAGATAATAAACACAGCTGATTATGTTGTTAATTTGTTACAAATGTTTTACTTTTTTTTTTTTTATAGTCTACATTGGTCTTTTATTGCTTATCCCAGTTAAATTAATCGTCACATTGCAGCCACTTATTGGTGGCAGTCACAAATAAACTCAGCGATAACAGATTAACTCCATTTGGGTGGATGCAAGGGGAAAAGTGCTGGGTACATCTGGGGTGGTGCTGGGAAATATTAAGGAGAATTGAAGCCTTGGGGAACAAAATAATAATAAATGACATATATACATTTTAAAAAGTAAAAAACTTAATTAAATAATTTAACAATGTAAAATTGATTTCTCATTTATTATTTGCCATTTAAGTGGTTAAAGTATCTATCTTTCAAGCTCAATCATTTAACACTTCCATTTTTATAACAATGAATTCCTAGTTTGTTTATTTGTGTGTGTGTTTTCTATTTCTTCAATAACTGACCTTTGCTATGTTGGTTATATTGATCTTTACTAC
Organism: Discoglossus pictus; assembly: GCA_027410445.1. Lineage (NCBI taxonomy): Eukaryota > Metazoa > Chordata > Amphibia > Anura > Alytidae > Discoglossus > Discoglossus pictus. Next base: position 237,684,152 of record CM050163.1, read on the forward strand.
ATTTTGATAGAGACACTACCAGCACATAAAGAAGACTAGAGGGAGATACAATGTTTTCAATAAAGAAATTTTTTCATTTTTTATTATTTACAAAATGTAATTTATTAGTTGTATTTTAACACCATTTATTTACTCCACCCCCTGAAAATGTTGCAGTCACCACTGAACTCTGTAAAAGAATGTTACATTGAACCAAAATGAATCTGTTCTATACTTCTACAGTTTGTGAAATGTATTAAATATTTTGGGCTTGCTTTTTTTTGCTTCCCATATTGCTCAGTATAAGAGATGCCGTTTTGCTTTTCACCTCCCTTACTCTTTTATCCTTCCATCTTGTTTTGCAAAAGAATATGAACAGATTATCAGCCTTATTAAAATGCAATTCGTCAAATTCTAAAGGGCTCTATTACCTTTTTTTTACAGAAGCGTTTAGTCAGCGAACTTCTATCCAAAAGCGAGGTCTTCACTAACTAAAAACTTCTGTAAAAAAAATATGCTATGTGCTTAAATAGAGCCCTTTAGAATTTGCCAAATTGCAATTTAATAAGGCTGTATGTCACTGGTGGGGGGTGGAACTATTTTACACAGCTTGGCAGGTTCCACAAAATGACGGTGGGAAGATCTCTAAAATGCTAATTTCCTGCTAGGGGGATGAATCTCACTGCGGATTGTAAACATATAAAATGAAATAACATTATTGTTCCATAAAATTAATTATACTTATATAATGTAGTTTCCGACTCTCCATGACCTCATGGTCTGTAACACACCATGCAGGCACATCTTTATGCCCATGGTCAAGCTGATCCACTTGTTTTTCATGGCAGAGATACTGGAGTGAGTTGACAGTTCCTTCTCTAGTGGGCTACAGCATACAGCTCCTGGTATTCCTTGGTGGTGTCCCATCAAAGTACTGACCAGGCCCAACCCTGCATGGCTTCAGGGTGATGTGACTTCTTGGTTCCCTACATATACCTACAGTGGATATAAAAAGTCTACACACCCCTGTTCAAATAAAAAATTAGACAAAGATAAATCATTTCAGAACTTTTTCCACCTTTAATGTGACCTATAAACTGTACAACTCAATTAAAAAAACAAACTGAAATCTTTTAGGTGGAGGGAAGAAAAAAAAAAGAAAAATAATGTGGTTGCATAAGTCTGCACACCCTCTTATAACTGGGATGTAGCTGTGTTCAGAATTAAGCAATCACATTCCAAATCATGTTAAATAGGAGTCAGCATACACCTGCCATCATTTAAAGTGCCTCTGATTAACCCCAAATAGAGTTTAGCTCTATTTGGGGTTAATCAGAGGCACTTTTAATGGTTGGTCTTTCCTGAAATGTTCTTAGTCGCATCCCACAGCAAAAGCCATGGTCCACAGAGAGCTTCCAAAGCATCAGAGGGATCTCATTGTTAAAAGGTATCAGTCAGGGGAAGGGTACAAAAGAATTTCCAAGGCATTAGATATACCATGGAAGTGGAGAAAATATGGCACAACAGTGACATTACCAAGAACTGGAGCTCCCTCCAAAATTGATGAAAAGACGAGAAGAACACTGGTCTGGGAGGCTACCAAGAGGCCTACAGCAACATTAAAGCAGTTGCAGGAATATCTGGCAAGTACTGGCTGTGTGGTACATGTGACAACAATCTCCCGTATTCTTTATATGTCTGGGCTATGGGGTAGAGTGGCAAAATGAAAGCCTTTTCTTACGAAGAAAAACATCTACATTTTGGCTACATTTTGCAAAAACACATCTGAAGTCTCCCAAAAGCATGTGGGAAAAGGTGTTATGGTCTGATGAAACCAAGGTTGAACTTTTTGGCCATAATTCCAAAAGATATGTTTGGCGCAAAAACAACACTGCACATCACCAAAAGAACACCATACCCACAGTAAAGCATGGTGGTGGCAGCATCATGCTTTGGGCTGTTTTTCTTCAGCTGGAACTGGGGCCTTAGTTAAGATAGAGGGAATTATGAACAGTTCCAAATACCAGTCAATATTGGCACAAAACCTTTAGGCTTCTGCTAGAAAGCTGAACATGAAGAGGAACTTCATCTTTCAGCATGACAACGACCCAAAGCATACATCCAAATCAACAAAGGAATGGCTTCACCAGAAGAAGATTAAAGTTTTGGAATGGCCCAGCCAGAGCCCAGACCTGAATCCGATTGAAAATCTGTGGGGAGATCTGAAGAGGGCTGTGCACAGGAGATGCCCTCGCAATCTGACAGATTTGGAGTGTTTTTGCAAAGAAGAGTGGGCAAATCTTGCCAAGTCAAAATGTGCCATGCTGATAGACTCATACCCAAAAAACTGAGTGCTGTAATAAAATCAAAAGGTGCTTCAACAAAGTATTAGTTTAAGGGTGTGCAGACTTATGCAACCATATTATTTTATTTTTATATTTTTTCTTCTTTCTACCTAAAAGATTTTAGTTTGTTTTTCAATTGAGTTTTACAGTTTATAGGTCACATTAAAGGTGGAAAAAGTTCTGAAATGATTTATCTTTGTCTCATTTTTTTACAGCACAGAAACCTGACATTTGAACAGGGGTGTGTAGACTTTTTATATCCACTGTATGTAGGGAATAGGTACATATAGGTACATATAATATAATAGGTACATATAATAGGTACATAGAAGGTGTATTTATATACCCAGTCATTTATATTGATTTGAATTAAATAAGTATAATTTGTTTTTTATTCATGGAAGAGTTTTTTTTAACTGTGCAATAATATATATTACACTTTATATAATAATGCTACTTTCCTGAGTAAAATGAATAGCAAAATAAAGCCCAAAATATTTATTATATTGTTCACTAAAATGTATAGAAGGGATTACATTTGATTCAAAGCAAAAAAAAAAAATTTATCCCAGACTTCAGTGGTCTTTTAAGTAGATGTGACAACATTTTAATAAAAATGACCCCATTGAACATGAATAGGGTGACTCAAACAGGGCAACAGCCAGCAGAAGCTAGTGCTTGTTCTAACCTCTGACACCCTGCTTCATTGTGGGATAACCACATTTGGATATGACCAAATATACATATACTAACCTATACTGAGATAACTGTAGCTTAAGGGACTTACATTTTAGACTCCTGTACTAGGGAGTAGTATAACAAACATATTAACAAAAAAGTTAATTTTACTCCAAGAAACATATAACCTAATAATGATAAAGTGCGTCAAATACTTTGGACTGTATGCTAATATATCTATTTCATATTGCAGCAAATACCCATTTATATTGTATACATAATGGGTAATATTATGAGTGTATGCATATGGTTTGGAAATATGTTGACCTGTATGTAAAAGTTACAAATAGGCAGGCAACCAAAAAAACTTTGGCTTCAGCGTGAGACCAGAGTGCTTCATACCAGGTATTCAATTGGGACATTTCTAGTATGTGGAGAAATTGGGTGGAAAATACACTTGCCGAGCTCCAATGGTGTCTCACTATTTGTTTGGCCCTGTCAGTAAGCACCGCTAAATGGGATTTGTGGGGGACATGATTCTACTTGACTGGCCAACAAACTGGGTTCCAATGCAAGAATACTGGAACACTAGCATGTTTAGTGTGCAGTGTTGACCGTCAGCTTTTCTCTGTAAGGCTAATTTTATTCAAAATGTCCCCCTTTGTTGATGGGAATCTGCATTACCTACTTCTCCTTCACTCATGTGTTGTGGTTTGTATTGTCATCTGGTGACCAAAAGGGAGGTATAGCAATAATAACATGAGAAGAACATTTATACCGGTACTAGTGCCAGTCCCAAAATATACAATTAACCTTTATACTTGTAGCTTATTGACATTAAATGAACTATATAAGTATTAAAATACATCAATTTTGATCTAAAGGATCAACTCACAATGAAAAAAGTAAGCCGAAAACCTCCAATGTTTTTAATTAGAAAAAATGATGATACCACTGCTGCACCCTTGGGGAATCCATGACACATAAGTGGAAGTGAGAGGGGAAGCAAGGAGTCTTCTTTTGGGCCATTGAGGTGGAAGAGTGTGGTGTAAATTTAAATATTTCCCACCCTCTTTCCACTGATAGCCAAAACATAATCCCTCATGACCCAGCTCTGAGGAAGTGATGTAACAAACACAAAATGGATTCCTGTGCTCCTAAACTCTTCAAAGCTGAAGATTTTCCCCCAAAAATGTTTTAGGCCCATGGATTACACAGCTGCTAATATTGTTAGTTTGGTTGGTTTATTAATATATTCCAATACTTAGAGAGACCGGCTTTGAGAACCAGGACATATTTAACATGTTGATACAATATGTGACACAATAAATATTCATGTAGTTTGCACTGATTTGAATAGAGTACATGTGAAAAATATGTTCATTAATAATCTATCTATAGCGATGACTAATGTAATGGTAGTGGTATGTGTATATATTCCCCTTTGTTTATAAGGACTTGCAAATAAGGTCTTAGGAATTGGCGCCGGGCGTAGGACCAGCTGTTGAGAAACACTGGTCTATAAGCAGTAAAATCTCTCCAGTTATGTATAATAATACGATTATATATCCCCTTGGAATTCCATTCAGTATCAAGGTCCTTATTAGTATTTATCTCACATATGAAAATATGTGCCATTCAAAACAGAAAATAAATACTGCTGGCCCGGTATATTTGTCACCAATTTAAAAGTGCAAGTAAACTCCCTATAGATGACCATACACATAATGAGGCATTTTTAATATTCTACAATATTTCACTTTTATAACTTTAAATATAGGATAGCATATTTGTTAGTTTTTAAAAAATGTTTTGCAAAGGTTAAGAAAACCTTTGCAAGAAAACCGGGGCCTCCTTCTGGCTAACTCTAATCAGAGTCACTGCACCAGCTGAGTTATGGAGCTCTGAAAAAAAAAACTACTGGCTATTCCTCATGCAAAACAGATCTTTCAAATGTGGCCCAATATTTGTATTGGAATTAATGTCTAAAACCAGCCATTTCAATGCATAGTGTGTTTTTATTTAAACTCAATTTGACTATAAAGGACCAGTGTAAACGCCACTCATATTAAACCTTTTTTTTTTTAGTTCACCATTAATTAGTCTCAAAGCAAGTCTTAATCCAGGACATATAATTTACAAATACAGTTTAAATCATTAATGGCTGCTGCTGTACACATCACCTCCTCTCGCATTGTCCTAAGCACTACTGAAATTAAGGGAAAGATTTCAACTGAGATAACTTTATTCAAGCCCTACCAAGACAGTCTAATTGATGTTATATCGGTTGAAATCTAACACCAGGACAAACTCAATAAAGGAGTTCAAGCATAAAGGTATTCTGACTATTTATTAAGCCAAGCTTTTAGGTAGATAGTGTTGCTAGACTTGATGTGCCTTTTCTGCGGTCAAAATGTCACTCCATTGTATGCCTCCTCTTAACTAGTCTTTATACAGTGGTACCTTGGTATTTGCTGATAATTGGGAGTATTTGCATTTGCTGTTTAACTAGTGGCATTACAAAGTAAAAAAATATAAAAAATCAAGTATTTGCTTTTGATACTTTAAGCAAATTACCCCAAATAATGTGTTTGACCTCACCCCCTTGTCTTACCAGTAAATTGACATGAAGTGTAAATAGGAACTTATGGAAACAGAAACACAAAGTTGTTGCTGTCCAGACAATATAACATATTTCTTACGGTCTTCTATGTTTGAGACTTTTGTCCATCCCTGCATGTGTGTGTGTGTATATATGTATGTATATGTTTTAAAATGGCGATGGATTGAAGAGCGAGGCATTTGTGGGCACATTTGCATGTCCCAACTCAGTTACCCAGAATGCATTGTAATAACTGTTTTTTTTTCTGAATTCTGAGCTGGAAGCAGGTTTTTTTAACTTGTTTTAGGATGGCCGTGTAGAACTTTGGTATCTTGAAAGAAGCAATAGATAATAGCTTATAGTGCAGCAAACCAGTTTATTAAAGTGCAAAAAACAAATGAAGCAGTAACTCTGCTAAAAAATGAAAATAAACATCTACATAAACGTACTGTCTGACATACGGGAACACCCTGACTGGCCCTGAGCAGCTTATCTGCTACAGGGGGGAAACAAGACACATCGCTGTCTTCTGGTAGGAACTGAAACCCCTTTTAACTCTGTATGGAGTAGTTTTTGTGATATAGCGTCACCTAGTGGCAAGGACACCGGCCAGCCCTGCTCTCTGAGTGTCCTCTCCCCAGGGACCCTTACACAGAGTACTCAGGTACTCTAAGTGAGTAACTTAAAGGTAATGGTCTTCTGACCTAAGGTAAATGGAGGGTCCGTCTCTCTGGAAGCTTCAGTATGCCATACAGTTCTCTCAGGTATAGTATCACAGCAGTATCCCACAGGTACTTGAAACAATGATTACCTCACAGTCCCCAGCAGAGTAGGTATGGTATAAAACAGCAATTTACTAGGACTGTGGTCCTCTTTGATTACCACACTTACTGTGTACTCCAGACTCTCTCTCACTCAGGTTACTGGTATCCGGCAGGACCCGGTATTTGCAGCACCTGGTGACAGGTTCAGCACTAACACACAGCTTCTGACAAGCAGCTCACCCACCTCTCTGCTGGTGTTTTATGGACTTTAAGTAGTGTAGCTGCAGGACTATGTGTAGTTAATTGTCTTGTCTCCTGGAGTGCCGGACACCGTGAACTATTCAGCCTGTTGCTGATATAATGGCACTCTATGAAATATCCCCAGCCCCTACTGATATTCTCACAATATATATATGTATGTGTTTGTGTATATATATATATATATATATATATATATATATATATATATACATACATACACGCACACATATATTATATTGTACTTTCATTACCATGAATATTTATGTGTATCTAACTAATTCACTGTTTCTTCTCAAGCCCTAGGATTGTATATGATGATCGACATGAAGACACCTTTGGATCTAAGAGATGTTCCGAGGACTCGACTGACCTTTACAGCTCCCAGTTTGAGAACATACTGGACAATACTTCCTTATATTACAGTGTGGAGTCACTTGACACCTTGTACTATGAACCCGATAGTTTTTTCAGTTTTGAGATGCCTCTCACCCCAATGATTCAACAGAGGATTAAGGAAAGTAGTCATTTTTTGGATAGAAACTCTGGAAGTGATGGTCAGCAAGAGTTCCTCAAAGTGGATACAAGCTGTGGAATTACAATGGGTTATTGCAATGAGGTTATTAATGGCCTGGATGATGTCACAGGGATAGCATTCAGCAAAACCAGCGAGGAGGAGACATTCTCAGGAAGGTAAGAGACCACACAGTGTCCTAGTTGCTTGATAGGTTATGAACCAGCATGGAGAGTGGAATTCATCAGTTGCTATTGCTGACTACTATTTATCCAAATAACTAAAGCAGAGGTTGACACACAGAAAATGTGTCAACCTCTACTTTAGTTGTTTGGATACATTTGGGGCCTCATTCTATTATCGGCCGTAAATCGGCCGTAAGGCTGCGATTCCTTGCGAGGGTTCAGTTAACTCGCGATTCTATTATACGGCCCCGCAAGGATCTCATCTTACGGCCGGCCGCATATCTTGGAACCGGCCGTAATCTCAGAAATATAAAAACTGAAAAATAAATTCAAGCCTGCACTGTACAGCTCTGTAAATGCTAGGGATCATATTGGGGGACATGAGGATTAAAAGTAACCCACTCTCAAGCTTGCACATCAGCCCAAACCCGAGTTCAAATTAACTGTTTATTTTCCGGCTGCGGCGTGGGCGGGTCTGAGGTGCTCCAAGCACTCTGGACTTTTTACATGGATATTTTACGGATATTAAAAATAAAATATTTTACGGATTTGAGTACAGGATAATTATGTGCTATTTTTTCTAACACCTAAAATCCCTTTATAGTCTTCGCAAAGTGCAGGATGGCTTTATTTGAGCTATTTTATGTGCTTAATTGGTGCTAGCGAGACCTCTTTCCTGCAAGTAAGCTGCGGCTCGTTTTTAGCCTTACAGAGAGGGTTCCGGGAGCAATTGAATTGCAAAACTCTTGCGGCCGTTTTAGATCAAAGGCTTTCCTCTGGCGCGAGCGGCCGCAAGAGATAGCAAGGCACCGGCCGCAAGCCTGCCGGAGCCTCCGGCCGTAAGGGAATAGAATAGCCGAATAGCTTGCGGCCCCGCAGCGGCTGCGGCCGCTAATAGAATGAGGCCCTTGGTCAGCAGTATTTCACCTGGCCCGTATACAGGTTAACAAATGTGTTCAAAGTTCGGACAACCAATTGGAAGCCGCTGATTGGCTCTGTTGCTTCTGGTCCCATGTTTTTATTCTAAAGTAAAAAGTGTCTGAGATCTCTTAGACATGCCAATGCTTAATACATCTTCTCCATAAGATAATATAAGAATGGAGAGTTTCTTCAAAACGTCACCTTAACATATTTGACACCTAGTATTGCAAGATGATATTATTATTATTGTTTATTTGTAAAGTGCCAACATATTCCGTAGCGCTGTACATAAGTTAATTTCCAGGTAAAGACAAATTTAATATTAACACATTACAAAGATGGAGGGCCCTGTCTTTGAGCTTAGAATCCGGTGTTCATAGCGCTTTCCCCAAAGTACCATGCAGGATTGAAAACTCACAGACTTACAATCTAAATATATTTCTTTCTGTGTGTTAATGTTCATCTTGATCGTGTGTGTATGTGTATATATATATATATATATATATATATCATATATTAAAAGAAAGCTGTGAGAGCACCTATGTTATTCCTTAGGACAGATTTCAAGTTGAGAGATATCTTCACACTTTAAAAGAACACACAAAGATTGGTATTTGTGTGTTTTGTTTTTTTTCTAAATAAAAAAGTATTCAGATGTTAAACTGCCCTTGCCTTATGCCAGCCAATAACACTAAAGTATGCTATCTGCATTTCCAATGAAGCTTAACCAGGTTTTATATTTTTTACATGCAAAAAACTTTTGTAATGCTTAAATTACACTCTTTTAAATGCTTGAAAATGGTTGTATTTCATACCCCTTTAAATGATTATGAATGTTGCTGGATATTACTAGACGTAATATACCTATGCAATTAAAAGCTCTGTTTTTACTAACTAAAATCAAACAAATAGACCATATGTGGGTCTGCCTTCTGCAACATATGCAAACACAGACTCTTTAGGACTGGATGTGTAATGTTCCAGCCCATCAGGGACCATGTCTCAGAAAATATGCTGCTGAGACATAGTCCCTGATAGGCTATGGCACTATGCTGTACATCCAGTACTACAGAGTCTGTGTCTCCATAAGCTACAGTGTGTAGACCCATTGTTTGCAAGATTTTAGGCAGTAAAGACAGAGCTTTTAAGCGCTTCTTAATCAAGCTAAGTACACAAAAGTAATACATAACTATAATACATTCCTGATAAATTACAGAAACCCTTTTAATGAAGATTGCCTCCAATACGGAGCATATAGAGAGGGATAGATGGGCAAGATGTACTAAGGTGTGGGGAACTCTTGGAGTATCTTTCTATTCCTGCTTTATTCTATGGGCTATGTGTACTAAAGTATGACACATCCAAGAGATCTCTAGCACCTCACACTTTTATACATATGGTGGGTAGAGAAAAATAGATTTATTTAATGTATTTATTTTATACTGTGTTTTTATCCAAAGCACTTTACAAAACTACAAAAACAGTACCGTTTGTAAGGAGATACTTGGTCTCATAAAGCATGTGTGGGTCTATGCTAGTACAACTAAATACACTTAATATCTCTTGAGATACAATTTCATATCAGAATCCCTGTAGCTTTACATAAACCCACTGTATCCGTGTGTCCAGCTGTAATAATAGGTAGTTGTTCCTGTGTATTTTTGCTGCTGGGAACCTAACCCATTGCCCAGTGGTTTGTGATGTATGGAGGATCATATAATGGTATATAGTGCTGAGCAGGAAGCAGCCCGTGCAGTGTCAGGTGCTGTGCAGGGCTGGGTAAGTTCCTATTTTAGGAAGGAAGCCACAGGAGTGTTAGCACTAGGTAGAATGAAAGTCTTTACCTGTTCCTATGGGCTCGCTGCTGTCTGGGTGCTTTTACGCTCATGGCCTGTCAGATAAGGACACGTGCTGTGATAAGTAAGTTCTGATCAACTCTGCTTGTTAATGGCTTCCAAATGCTGCATTTATGCTGATGTTCATATGTAAAACTGGTGTGTCCTAATGTTTGCTCCTGAAATAGTTACAAAGTGGTGAGATTATGCTGTTTTATTCATTTCTGTAAAATATTATTTTGTTTTTGTAACAGGAAATGTTATATGTCACTGCCAATTCATTTATTTAGGGGAGAATGGATAAAGTTGCCTTTATTCAAAAAGAAACATATGCACCGGTGCTCCAAGATGTCATAATGTTGCTGGTTTATCGTTAAAGGCAAATTTAAGTTGCCTGGGTTATGCGTACATCTGAGAGAGAATCAGAGGTAATGAATGGGGGGCCCTGGTGCAAAATAATTTACCCCACCCCCTGGAACCCTTATGCACTAGGTAGGTTCCTGAAGTAGGTCAATAAAAAGAAAAATAATGATCTACCCCAACTAAATTAAGAATCTCCCTTTACCTCAGGCCCCTGCCCTGTTATGGGCTCTGGTGCTTTGCACCTGCTCCACCACAATAAAGAATAAATTGGTATAGGGGGTTCCTGGGTGGAGGACAATTTGTAACACATAGTTTGCTGTTTTCTGTGAAACCAGAATTTCGTGTTGAATATAATTAAGCTTCTCTGGTATGTGCTTTTTGACATGCCCATGACACTGTTCAGTACAAGTAATAACGTTGTGACAGTATGTCACTGTAACAATGGCAGCTAAAACAGTACTGTTTCTGTCACTGATGATATCAATTACGGTAGTTCCCCACTGCAGAAAGTTTAAATGGTGTAATATTACAAGATTATCCATAACAGCCTGCTAAGATGGCGTATGTCCTTGGTCATTAATTAAAGGTGTCACTTTGTAAGGGAATTCGGATCTGCATTGGTACCCTGACTTCAATAAATATTGTTTCACTGAGAGCTTTATCTTTGTAGTCTCTTTTCCAAGGAATTAATGTGTCAGTTTAATGAGATAGTACTTGTATAGGCGCCCTTTCTTAATATAGATTAAACATTTGATATTTGGTGCAATATAGGTAACAGAATTGCAGAGCTATTCAACACAATGGTAAGTATTTTGCTAGAACTTGTATTTTATTACCTCATCCTCCATTTTCATTGGTGTACAGTACTTGTACAGTACGTAGCCATGGGGGAACAGATTTCCTTCAGAGGCTTCCCCTAGGACCCTCCTGTCTTTTCCTTGTTGTTAAACATACACCTTGCCCCCACCCATAACTGACGTATTATTATCTTTATTTATATCGAGCCAACATATTCTGTAGCGCTGTACAGGGGTATACCTCACTGTCTAACCTTAAAGGGACATTGAAATAATTTTTCTGTGTTGCATGTGACAGAGGGTATTTGATAATGTGCACAGCCTTGTGTTTACCTATTTTCAACTTCAAAACTTTCAAAGCAGAAAAAACATATTCAAATCTTTAACTTATCTGGGGACTTCACTCCAAATCTTTAGAGTAGTTAGTCTATGAAGCAGAAGTTGCAATTTTCGTGTTTTGTTGCCTCACAACCTGGAAATAACATGGATTGTTTGAGGATTTGCATAATTTCAATTACAGAACATGCACACAACTAATGTTTTTATTTTATTAATTGTGAAGCAAACAACAAATAGGACAAAATAACAGAAAAAGTCAATGTGCATAACTATTCAACCCCCTAAAGTCAATACTTTGTAGAGCCACCTTTTGCGGCAATCACAGCTCCAAGTCACTTTGGATAAGTCTCTATGAGCTTGCCATATCTTACCACTGGGATTTTTGCCCATTCCTCCTTGCAAAACTGCTCCAGCTCCTTCAAGTTGGATGGTTTGCACTTGTGAACAGCAATCTTTAAGTCTGACCACAGATTTTCTATTGGATTGAGGTCTGGGCTTTAACTTGGCAATTCCAACACATTTACATGTTTCCCTTAAACCACTCACGTGTTGCTTTAGCAGTGTGTTTGGGGTCATTGTCCTGCTGGAAGGTGAACCTCCATCCTAGCCTCAAATCACGCACAGAGTGGTACAGGTTTTGCTTAAGAATATCCCTGTATTTAGCACCATCCATCTTTCCCTCAACTCTGACCAGTTTCCCAGTCCCTATTGCTGAAAAACATCCCCACATCATGATGCTGCCATGGTGTTCTTTGGGTGATGTGATGTGTTGGGTTTGCGCCAGACATAGCATTTTTCTCTGATGGACGAAAAGTTAAATTTTAGTCTCATCATACCAGAACCCCTTCCTCCACAAATTTTAGAAGTCTCCCACATGCCTTTCAGCAAAAAACAAAATGGCACATTTTGAGTTTGAAAAAAGTAATGGCTTTCTTCTGGCCACTCTGCCATAAAGCCCAACTCTATGGAGCGTACGGCTTATTGTCGTCCTATGTACAGATACTCCAGTCTCTGCTGTGGAACTCTGCAGCTCCTCCAGGGTTACCTTAGGTATCTGTGCTGCTTCTCTGATTAATGCCCTCCTTGCCCAGGCCATGAGTTTTGGTGGGCGGCCGTCTTTTGTCTTTTATCACTCCCACTTTGACATGAAAGTTTCCTTTGATATCCCCAATTTTGTTGAAGAGATATCTTTCCCACTCTGTTATGTTCTTCTATCTCTTTACTTCACTCATTATAGAATGTAAAAGCATCAAATGTATTATTTTCAAATAAATGTAGCAAAAGTCTTCAATTATGCTTTTTTTCAGACTCAAGATTTTCAAACATATACATCTTATTTCATTGAACAGTGATCCTTTAAACCTTCTTTGCAATGCCTGATGAAATCACAAGGTGTGCAGGAGGTGTCTTGCTATCACGACTGCAGGCTTCAAACGCTGTGAAGTTCTCTTGTATATCTTGTGATTACTGCATCAGTCACTTAAGTATAGAAGAAAGCTGGAATTATTGGTATTTAGGATAAATATAAATGCTAGAGCAAAGAGGTCATGTGCCGCAACTAGAGAGAGGGTGGCTGTACTGTACACACAAAAATGTAATGGTAATAAAATCAAATAGTACTGTCTCCTAGTCAAAAAGTTGGTTAACCCATACATAGTAAATAAAATTATATTCTATTGATCCTAAACATAAATTAAGAATATTAGTCAAATAGGACCTGAGCTTTTGACACTCCTAGGACTCTATACAGGCTAGAACAGAGGAGATCTAAAAAGGTTGATCTTGATGGGCTAAAAGTCAGTTTGTAAGACATTGTAAGGAAGCGTCTACTGGAAATATTATAAATACAAGGTGTCTTCCCTGAAAAGAAGAAGCAACAGTATTCGTGGTTGATGATACATATCACAGTGAATAGCCATCTCCCACCACATACAGTATTTCAGGAAGAGTACTAATATGCATGACCATAGTAAACTATTACCTTCCAGTTTCAAGCAGAAGTGAAATATTTTTATGGTCATGTGCACTATTGTCTACTTACTAACAAGCACACATTCCATACTGTAACATATAACACAACAAAAGGAGCTAAAATGCAAACAATCTGGTTATACCTAATGCAAAAATATATGCAGACGTGCACATATTCTCCCACATTTTACACTACGCTGCATGTCTACCTTTGTGTTACTGTATTCAAAACGTCCTTTCTCTCTACAACCCCTTCAGTTTTCTCCTTTTTTGCACATTTAACACTTCTATTGTTTGTTCAACAAGGAGTCAAACATTTTGTGTTGGTCATCTCAGGGCATTTGGCTGTACATGTCACCCTTAAAGTTAAAATTGTTGCTGATCAAGGTTTTAATTCCATGTTACATAGTTATTTATGTTGAATAGTTATTTTAGATCTACTCTTTATAATGTGGATTATTTGTTTATTGATCCAGAGGAAGGCAAACAAAAAAACCCCATTGAAACATTGCCAATTGTCTCATAAATGAAAAAAATAAAATTCCGTCCTGACCACGTATACTGGCAATCAGATTCCTCCTTGGACCATTACTCAGGTTATCCAGGATAAACCTGAATGCCCTTTTTCTTCGAAAATATATGCAATCCCTTTTAAAAAAATGCAGTGTTGCAACCTCCTTTGGTAGATAATTCCACAGTTTAACCACCCTTACTGCGAAGAACCCTTTTCTTTCTTCAAGGGGGAATCTTTTTACTTCTAGCCTCAAAGGATGTCAAATCTTTATACTAACCCTAGATGTATTTATATAAGGTAACCATATTCCCTCTTAGACACCTTTTTTCTAGAGAAAATAATTTAATTTGGTTAGTCTTTCTTCATAACTTAGGCCATCCATTCCCCTTATTAGTTGTGTTGCCCTTCCATCTCAAAAATGTCCTTTTTATGAAGTGGTGCCCAAAATTGTACTCCATATTCCAAATTGTATAGAATATTAAATACTGTACATTCCTTGATAACCCCCCTGCTCTGGGACTAGAATATTCGCTCTACAATATACTATTTATTGGATTAAAACACTCTGTTTTGTGGAAATCTTAGAATTGCATTATTCACAAAACATCAGCATTGTCTGTAGCTACATAGAACCCTTTGTAAGGAACCCAAAATGGCAGTGAAATGATGGCCAAATGAAGCAGTTACTAGATGTGACATGTGTAGTGGAGTTTGTGTTGTGCCTTCCCTGTGGTTTGGTTTCAGCCTCGACCAGTGGATGGTCCCTACCTTGTTAGCCAGTAGAGTAGGTAAGAGTACAGGTACTTCGCAATGACAAAATGAATAAAGTGTTATAAAGATGGTACATTTTTTAATGGCTTACTTATGAGAAAAATAAAGCAAGTTTTTAAAACACCATGATTCCATCATCAGAGTGAGAGTATGTTTTCTTTATACCATTTCCACAGATGACTATCCCAATGATGGCAGACCATTTATGTTCTTGTTACACTGGCTTTTGCTCATGTGTTAGAAAAGTGCATTTATTGCATATAAATTCTTCACTTGTTTCTGTTTTTGTATTTTCAATACCTATCACATATAATAGTTGTGAGGGACGCAGTTTGGGCCGCAAATGCGGACCTTCGCGGAGGTGGAGGATCTACGCTGCCTCACAAGCGGTTACAAACACCCACAGAAGCGGGACTTGAAAAAAAACACAAAACACGCAATGAGTAATATGGACTTACACAAAAAAGAGAGCCGTGGGACTTAGAACGAAAAAATTACGGACTTACACGAAAAAATACAAGCAGCGGGACTTAAAAAAAAAAACATTCTGAACTCGCAAAATTACGACCTTAATGGCCGAACCGATCGCAACTGAAAACATAAAAAAAACAATAAATACACAGAAAAATTACATAAAAAGCTTACCCACAGCAAGGGGGGGCACCCAGGACCTCTGCAAGTGAACTTACACCTCAATTTAAGTCCAACTTTCCGAGTTTAGACACACGAAAATCCCCGAAGCGAGAGAAAAAATGTCTGCCGAAAAAAAGAAAACGAGGCTACATTATCCTTAAGCCGCAAAACATCACCAAGCACATATGGATTTTCCAAAAAGCCGTACGAGGTACAAGATACACTTTTAGCAAAGACGCTAAATCATCCACACCCACGTACCACATACACATTCGCCGCCATTTTACAACACTGACTTACACAATGCAGAAGTACACAGCTACACTAACGGTTTCCCCTCGCGCACGCAGCCTATTTACACTACACATTGCACACATTGCTGACACACCTCAGCTCCACAACACTGCAAACCTACAATGTATGGTGCAGGAACATCAAAACAGATTGTTAGCTCTTCAGCACAATGCTTCCTGCATATATTAATTACACATAGGTAAAGTATATTAATTTATTAATTATTTCATTAGCATACAAAAATACATATACACAAAAAAAACAAAAAACAGTATTGCAATAAACACAAAAGACATTCACTGCGCGCCTCACAACAAGCGCCAACGCTTCTCATAGCACACAAACTACACCAGGGGACAGCCTTGCAATGAGCGCCGAAGGTCCTCAGGGTAAAAAACGGTTTCCATTATGTCTCAAACAGCATTCCCTGGCTTACAATTTGATACCCGTCATTTTTTGACTGGCAATTCGCTAATATGGTGTTATAAATGTTATAATATAGTTTTTTTTTTTTTTTTTATGATATTGTGCTGTTACCCACTTCCCCTCTGTATTGTTCTCTTATCAATGCTGTATAAAAATCCCACAGTTTCCTCAAAATGAAGTAGTGAAGTGATTGTGAATAGCTGGCCTGGTGAGGCCTACATTGTATGCATACACAGTTTATACATTATTTACATCAGTCTGTATGTTATTTGTTGCTTGTCATGTCAAAACTGTCTTTGAATATCTACAAACCGGTTACAGGGCCATTAAAGGTTTCTGGATTTCACTAGAAATATGATATACCTATGTATCTATTTACTTTTTGTGTATTTTATTTTATTAAGAAATGCTTAAAAAGTGTTATTTCTGCCTACAATCTTACAAGTAGTTCCTTACTGATCCCTGCGGCTCATGAAGACAGTGTAGTTCTAGCAACTAATGCAGGATAGGAGGCATTTTTAAAGACTTATGTCAGGATGGTCTCCTCACTTTCTAAAACATATATTTAAAATTTAGCATTGCAGTATAAGACAGACTCCCACATGGGCACCTAATAAGGGGTGAACAGAAGTGGATTTGCCTGAATCTAAAATAATAAAGTCTTTTTTTTTCTTCATATTCTGATTGTACTGCTATTCAGATAATAAATAAACAAATGAAACTATGATAGACCTTTTCAAATAACAACCGCATGATTTTCGGTGACAGACTTCTTTTAAAGGACCATAGCAAATTAAACATCAGCAGCTGTGTAAGCCATAAGAAAAAAGTAATCATATTTAGCTTTCCCTGCTTGTATTATACGATCAAAGGCTACGGGTCTGTCTGTCGTTTAAGTGGGAGGGTTATACTACTGGTGCTTACTCTGTTCTATTTCTATTTTATTCAACATAGTTGAACAGAGATCTTATTTTCACAGTTCCTCCCATTACGCTCCTTATTTCCTGTTAGGACAAAATAATAGTTACAAATTAAAGCTGTATTCATAAAAATAAAAAAGAAAACAATATCAAGTTAGCTTTTTTTTGTAGCAGCATATTATAAATAGGCATTAGAGATCCATTAAGAAGGAACAAATAAGTAAGATGTAGTCTGGTACATTGCTGCTAAAGTAGTGAATGGAGCTTTAAAATTACACATTTCTTAAGCTTTAAAATTCACATCTGGACAGTAAACAACAACAGTTGTGTATGTAGGGTATCCATTGGATGTAAACCGTATATATTCTTATATCAATATGTATGTGTTGGACAGCTGTTGATAACAGCAGCTGTAAATGTTTCTTATTTCCATAAAGCATGCATGAGCATTCATCTAGCAAATGTACATTAATATCATTTCTGAGGGAAGCGTTTGGTGTTCTTGCCCTAACACTTTAAAGGACCACTGTCATCCTATAATGACAATATGCTGAAGAGCTACTGTTGATAATGAGCAATACATTTTTAAAAATTAGAGAAACAGAAGCACATTTTTTAAAAATAATTATAGCAAATAATTGTCTCAATAACACAATGACTGTTTTAAAGTAATTGTGTGAGTTGATTTCTCAACACAGAGGGTCATTCTAGATTAGCAAAAACTAAAATAGTTACCCCCACTGCTACATACCCTGTGTATATAATAGTTACACAAAGGACTGTCTCTTTAATCAAGTAGAGCTTGAATATTCCATAGGATATATATTTATATATATATTTTAGATTGATCAAGAATGGAGTTTGATTTGATCCTTTTTAGTTATTGCTTTTATAGCCCCATGAGAAGCTGTAAAGATAATGAGGTTCAGACTGTTACTGTCACACAGATCACATTTTAGTTTATTTTTTTATTCATTTGTTTTAATGCAAAGAGGTGAACCTGTGAATTGTATGTTGTGAGTTCAAACCCCAGATCTCCCTGTGGTACGAAGGTGTTCTTAAGTCAGGGCTTAACAAATCCCGGGAGGCAGGGAGCCACGGACCCTAAATTTCTACTGCTGGCTCATACATTATTAGGATTATATATATATATATATATATATATATATATATATTTATATATATATATATATTTATTTATTTATATATATATATATATATATATATATATATATATATATATATATATATATATATATATATATCACGGCTATTAAAAAATTGTTGGCTGGCTCCTTAATTTCAGCTAAATTTGTCAATCCTTTCAGTGCTTTTCCATAGATATAAATGTTAATAGATGCTATATTGAGATATATATATATATATATATATATATATATATATATATATATATATATATATATATATAACATTGGTAATGTCAAGAATGTCAAGCTATAACTATCACCTACCCTACAAGGCAAGCTATAATTATCACCAACCATTATAATAACAAAGTAAAGATTAGGCATGATCGCGGGTGGAAACTTCTAGGGAGCTTGGCCTAAAAACATTGCCTAAACATAGCCTAAAAACATTGTCATGGCTTCTATCTTTTAGATTTTTTTTGTCCACCCCTGGGCATGGTAGACATTTATTTTTTATTTTTTTGAATTAAGAACATGTATTGTGATAAAACAAGCCCGAAGAGTTGAAAAGTGAATAAGCTCACCAAATGTTGAAGTTTAAGAAAAAATATTACTCTATATAAATGAGTGACCTGTAGCAAGTATGTAACTCCCTTCACTTACATCTAGAAGTGGTGGTTTACATGGAAATAAAAAAATGGAATCTGCAGTAAAGCATGTAGTGACACCCATTCATTAGAGACCTGCTTTCATCGTCTGGCGTGTTATTTAGTGGGTAGAACAGGAGGTCTAACTACTCGTTGTTTGATGCCAACTTCTGTATTTGTCAAGATTTCTGGAAAGTAGTAGTCACAGTTCCTAATTAAAATGAATGTGTCATCAGTGTGTCATCAGTAGATTCTGGCTGTGCCCTGGAGCTCAGACACACAACTTTCATTTTAGAATTTAAAGGACCATTTTAGTTTGGGGAAACTCTTCACATGTTTGTGAAGTATGTAACAAAAAAACAACAATATCAATCTGGGTAAGCCATGAGCATATAGGCATTTCTAAACGAAGTATTAAGCTTAACAGACTCTATTTTTATCTAAGGGCTTCCATGTTGGACCTCTAATGCACTGTTTGTTGGCCTGGACCAAGAGGGTATGCGATCTGGCAGGTTTTTATACAGTACAGTTGGAGGGACTGGATATAATCTCATTCTCATTGGATCTAATCTTATTGGAGAATGGGTTCAATTTTCAGCATTTGATATCTAAACTTCTTCCTTTCACATGCTCAAAAGCAGGCAATCGTGCTATAAAATGAACACCTTTCTTGGGTTTTAAAAACTTAAAGTTTCTTGTTTCTAAAATGTTTTATTTTTATTCCATGGGACTCCATTTGCAGCTCTGATCAAGCAGTAGTGTCCTCCTTTGATGCTGAAGATCACTCAAGGAGGTCTCTATGCATGGCTGTGGGCTCTCTCATACAGCCCGGAGGAACAGTGTGCACTTACACACATACACACACAGTTTTTACATAGAAGCGTCCTAGAGTTACTAAGCCTTTCCTTTAAGTGTTTTTTTAAATTGAAAATGACTACCTTTTCTTTCATTTGAAGCTGAATTTGCTAGGATTGTGGAGCTGTATTTTGTGCAGTTCAGGTTTTTTTTTCTTTCCAGATATTTTAAAGTTTTAAAACTATAATCTCCAGTTTTGTGGAATACAATGTTGAAAGCCATTTTTGTTTAGGCACTTTTTTCCTATTTTGTTACATTACAGCCTTAAGTTCAATGTTTTGTTAATCTGAATTTTATGTGATGGATCAGAACACAATAGTCTAAGTTGGTGAAGTGAAATGAGAAAAATATATACATAAAACTATTTTTTTAAATAGAAAACAGAAAATTGGCATGTGCGTATGTAAAAAGCTCTGGTGCAACCAATTACCTTCAGAAGTCACATAATTAGTGAAATGGTGTCCACCTGTGTGCAATCTAAGTGTCACATGATCTGTCATTACATATACACACCTTTTTTTGAAAGGCCCCAAAGGCTTCAACACCTAAGCAAGAGGCAACACTAACCAAACACTGCCATGAAGACCAAGGAACTCTCCAAACCAGTAAGGGACAATGTTGTTGAGAAGTACAAGTCAGGGTTAAGTTATAAAAAATATCCAAATCTTTGATGTTACCCAGAAACACCATCAAATCTATCATAACCAAATGGAAATAACATGGCACAACAGCAAACCTGCCAAGAGATGGCCGCCCACCAAAACTCACGGACCGCGCAAGGAGGGTATTAATCAGAGAGGTTGCACAGAGGCCTAAGGTAACCCTGGAGGAGCTGCAAAGTTCCACAGCAAAGACTGGAGTATCTGTACATAGGACGACAATAAGCCGTACGCTCCATAGAGTTGGGCTTTATGGCAGAGTGGCCAGAAGAAAGCCATTACTTTCAGCAAAAAACAAAGTTGCACGTTTTGAGTTTGCGAAAATGCATCTGGGAGACTCCCAAAATGTATGGAGGAAGGTGCTCTGGTCTGATGAGACAAAAATTGAACTTTTCGTCCATCAAAGAAAACGCTATGTCTGGGGCAAACCCAACACATCACATCACCCAAAGAACACCATCCCCACAGTGAAACATGGTGGTTATAGCATCATGCTGTGGGGATGTTTTTCATCAGCCGGGACTGTGAAACTGGTCAGAGTTGAGGGAAAGATGGATGGTGCTAAATACAGGGATAGTCTTGAGCAAAACCTGTACTACTCTGTGCGTGATTTGAGGCTAGGACAGAGGTTCACCTTCCAGCAGGACAATGACCCCAAACACACTGCTAAAGCAACACTTGAGTGGTTTAAGGAGAAACATGTAAATGTGTTGGAATGGCCTAGTCAAACGCCAGACCTCAATCCAATAGAAAATCTGTAGTCAGACTTAAAGATTGCTGTTCACAAGCCCAAACCATCCAACTTGAAGGAGCTGGAGCAGTTTTGCAAGGAGGAATGGGCAAAAATCCCAGTGTTAAGATGTGGCAAGCTCATAGAGACTTATCCAAAGCGACTTGGAGCTGTGATTGCCCCAAAAGGTGAATAGTTATGCACATTGACTTTTTTCTGTTATTTTGTCCTATTTGTTGTTTGCTTCACAATAATAATAAAAAAAAAACGTCTTCAAAGTTGTGGGCATGTTCTGTAAATTAAATGATGCAAATCCTCAAACAATCCATGTTAATTCGAGGTTGTGAGGCAACAAAACACAAAAAATGCCAAGGGGGTGAATACTTTTCCAAGGCACTGTACATGCACTAACAACATTAGTAGCTTTGTAAGGCAGAATATAAATAAAGAAAGATTGTCTCTATTAATGTTTTGTGCTCTTGCCGATGTTGTTAGGGTATTACTTCACAAACATGTGAAGTTTTTCCACAACAGCAGTGCTTGTTCAATTTTAGCAGCCTCTGCTCATGTCTGTATTATATTACTTGAGCACTGCTTGAAGCCTGAAGTACTGCACAAAAGGCCATATTCAATTCCAAGCACGCAACTCGATCGCAGATGGCTGCATGTCTGCGAGTGTGTTGCAGGCTCTCGTTCATCTCTCATTGCGATGCTATTCAATTGCTCAAGGCCGCAAGTTAGTTACTGTCCCAAAGCCGGAACCGTAAACCATGCACTGGGTCATAGCAGTAAAACATAAAGGTTACATGTCAATCAATCACGTTCGGGGGTACGATATGCGATTAGACTCGTTAACCCTCAAAATAAAGAATTATTAAAAGGAATACTAATACTGTTCTAGTCCATGTGGATGGTTGATATGTATTAACTCATTGATACCGGAGATCAATATAACCCCGAAATGACACCTAAAAATACATTTAATTTTCCTTATCCAAAGCAATTTGGAGCTGTGATTGCCGCAAAAGGTGGCTCTACAAAGTATTGACTTTAGGGGTGTGAATAGTTATGCACATTGACTTTTTCTGTTGTGGGCGTGTTCTGTAAATTAAATGATGCAAATCCTCAAACAATCCATGTTAATTCCAGGTTGGAGGCAACAAAACACGAAAAATGCCTTTATGGAATTTGTGCAATGCAGACCCATACTGTGAGGTCAGAGTTCTGTGATCTGTACTTGCTGGGTGCTTGTGCAGCTCTTTGCAGTGATCCTAGCAAAAATGAACACATCTATCTGTGCAGGAATGAAATACTGGACTCCCCTAAATAGGAAAGTAATGGGTTAACTGTATTGTCGAGGAGAAGCTTTGCTGTCCATCATACCCTTTTAGAGCTTCACACTGTATGTGGCACTCAGCAGTCTGTTATTACTCATGTAACAGCCAGTGGGCAGGATACACATTGTATGTAAACAGAGATCTAAAACTTTACATTTGGTATGTGTTATTAGGGTAAATAAAAAAACATTGATCATTTTAACATATAGTCTTGTGCACTTTCACACAATGAAGGGCACTTACAGTAAGGTAAATGACCCTGTTATATACTTATTTAAATACATTTGTATAATGTTTAGATCTCATAAATGCATAATAGAAAGTGTGTGAGTATCATGGCCACTACGACTAGACTATTAGGTCACCAAAGAGTATAATAAATGTTGAATTTTTTCCACTCGATACCTGCAAGATTATGGCTATATGCTCAGAATGCCACCTCTTGTTAAGGAGCGCAGAAGCTTATGGTCAGTGAGAGGACATACTGTATTACTTTGCAGAATGGGTGCTGGTTGCATAAAAGATTTTTCCTGCAGAAGGAATTTCTTTACAGTTTTGAACTAAAACCCAACAGCTGTCCCAGCACTTTATAGACAAATCCACAAAGTCTAGTGTAGCCATGTATGTATTGTTCTCTCCAAAGCCATTACATATTACAGAACTACAGAAGAAAGACTAAAACGCCATAGGCACGTATTGACGTGTGTGCTCATATCACATATATAGTTGTGAGCATGCAAGTTTTGCCGCGGCCCTCGCAAAGCGAGGGCAGTGGGCGAGGGCCTCGTGCTCCATGACAGCAACTGCGACCCTCGCAAACTTTACGTCGCAACGCAAACAACACGACACACCAATTACGACCCTCGCAAACTTTTCCTCGCAACGCAAACAACATACGACACACGTTAACACACATTACGACCTCGCAACACTCGGACGCAACTCGCGAACATTACAAAATTCAAAACACAATACATACACACAGCACATACATAAAAAGCTTACCTACAGCAAGAGGTAGCATCCAGGACCTCAAAAAAACAACTTACACCTTCATTTCACTCAAAATAAAAGAGTTTGCACACTAAAAAATTTGATAAGTGACAGAAAAAATGACCGCCGAACAAAACGAGGTTACACACACAAACACCATACGAGACACGTTAGCACACATTATGACCTTGCAAAAATTGGACGCAACACGTGAACATAAAAACATTTAAAACACAATAAATACACACAACACATACATAAAAAGCTTACCTACAGCAAGAGGAACCATCCAGCACCTCAAAAAAGCAAGTTACATCTTCATTTCAATAAAAATAAAAGAGTTTAGACACAAAGAAAATCGCTTAGCGAGAGAAAAAATGGCCGCCGAACAAAACGAAAACGAGGCTACAGCACTCTCAACACGTAAAACACCACACCACAACACACTCACAAAATACCACAAGAAACTCGCAAAACACCACAAAAGACCTACGGATATTCCGCGAAGACGCATACCACAGATTACCCGCCATTTTACGCCAATGCGGAAGTACACAACTACTCTAACGGTTTCGTCTCGCGCACACACACTATTACACTGCACACATTCACCACGCTTACACAGCAGCTCCACACCACTAATGCTGCAGCAACATCAAAACAGATTGCCAGCTCTTCTACACAATGCTTCGAAATAGGTAAAGTATATTCATTTATTAATGTATTATATATTTCATTATTACAAACCAAACAGCATTAGCTACCTTACAATTTCATTGCTGTCATTTTTTGACAGGCAATTCGCTAGTTATGTATATATTTCTCAAAAATTCATGCATGTGGCTCAAGCAGCTGTTACTGGTAATAAATGTAATAATATATGCCCTTCTTCGGCTGCTTAATTTTAGGTGTGGCAAAATGACCTCATCTGTCTTTACTGACTGAAATCAAACAAATAGCGCCTGTATGGGTCTAGCCACTGCAGCGTAATCAGACACAGACTCTGTACGGCCAGATATGCAGTTTAGTGTCCTAGCAGCAGGTTGTAAAATGTTGCAGAGAGATGGTCACTAATTGGTCAGTATGAGACACTGCACACCCAGCACTACAGGATGGTCACTAATTGGTCAGTATGTGACACTGCACACCCAGCACTACAGAGTCTGCATACGCCGCAGTGGGCAGACCCATACAAGCACTATTTGTATGATTTTAGGCATTACAACAGAGCTCTTAAACATCTTAATAAAATAAAATGCATAAAAAGTAAAACGATGCATAGGTATATTATATACATAGTAAAATCCGGGAACCTTTAATGATGTCTTGTGATTTTAGCCCTCCTTTAGACGTGTCCAAATGCTGCCTCTTGTCCTGTAGCAGGGTCTGGAGACAGCTGCAGTCACATCACTGTGAGCCAGCCTTTACACAGATGCACAATGGCAGCATGGGGGCTGTCACTTCTCCATGCAGGCAGGTCTTTGATAGTGAAGGCATTTGGACAGAGGGGAGGTCACAGGGTGCTGGAATGAGAGAAGGAGGGAGGGGAGGAGGGAGTGGAGAGAAAGGGAAGTGCTACAACTTTTTTTAAGCTGTGATCCTTGCCCTGAGAGCTGTTGGGCATTCTGGGAATAATGTCAGAGCTGCTATCACATCTGTCTGTATGTGCTGCTCACACAATAGGAACAGCGAGCAGAGCCTCCCGACACAGCAAGGCTGGCAAGGCAACCTAACATGGGATGAATGTGCATGTCTGGTGCTGATAGAGGTAACACTACTACACTTCTCTCCTAATATAATAACACCGGCTATGTGCTTACTACTTCAAAACACTTCAGTGATGCCCTGGAGCGAGAAACAGTGTTTAAATATACAACTGAGAGGAACTGTGAATTTAGAAGTTTCACTGCCCCTACAAATAAAAAAAGCTTATTGAATCTGGTAATACTTTTTTCTTACAAACCAGTTGTTTTACAATGTTTATGTTTATGTTAGCCAATCAATTAGTAGATTTGGGAAACTTGTTTTATGTGTTATGCTGGTTTGGCCAGATGGATAATCAGAGTATTGAAGTATATAGTCATATTTTTGTGCTGTGTGTGTGTGTATATATATATATATATATATATATATATATATATATATATATATATATATACAGACACATATATATATATACACACACACACACACATGGTTCCCAGGTTACAATCGACCCCCAAGGCTTTCTATATATTTTATTTATGTTCTGTTTGTTTGAATTAAGAGAGCACAATAGTTTCTGTAACTTATTACTGTATAGGGGTACAGTATTATTACACTGTACTATTATTACCACATATGAGTTATTATAGTGTTGTTATTATTATTATTATTATTATTATTATTATTCATCCAAGATCTAATTTGCACACAAATCCGGTTTAAGAACATTCTCAGTATGTATGTGTGTATGTGTGTGTGTGTGTGTATATATATATATATATATATATATATATATATATATATACACACACACACCACAACATGGTTTAATATATGATGGTGGGAAAAACAGTGACCATACAGAGTGCAGTAATAAAATAGTACACCAATGTACTATTTTGTTATTATATAGTGTGCGTGAATTAAAAAACAAAACTGTGTTAATATGCTTTTTGCATGAATATTAAACTGTTTAATTTATAAATAGCTCCTTTGAAAGGAAATAGATGTTATAGTCTCATGGTGTACAATCATATATTAATATTTAGATTTTTTTTGTGAGATTATTAAAAGATGATCTTTTTGATTAATATACAAGTTATATGATATGATGTGTAAAGATATTATATTTACATTGTATTTTGGGATGTTTTGTATGAATGCCCTACTGTATCTAATGAAAATTAAGGAAAATGGTCAGAATTGAATTACTGGAATTTCTTTCTTTTTTTAACTTCCAGTTTGAAGTACTTGCAAGAAAGATGAAGCGCTTGAGTAGATGGTATATATTCCGGCGGTTTAGGTGCGTCTCTGTCTCTGCACCCTCATTGTTATGTTGCAGTGTATTCTATAGGTAGTTGCATGGGTTTGAAGTTGCCCTTTGTTTATGCATGTCATGTTTCAATATGCAGATATTGTTTACTCACATGTGTGATGTAATATTACAATACCTCTTGACTTTTGGAGGGACAGTTCCTGTTAGCTCAGCAGAAAAATGACTTTTTCCAGCTATAACCAGATCTCTCTTTATTTTTCTCCAGGAGAATGATTTAAGTATAGTGTTTTGTTCTGTAGTCTGTGTGTGTGTTTGTAGAGCTGTGTGTAAATACTAATGGCATGTATCTACAAAATTTGGAAATATTGCATATCATGGCAAATGGCCATAACACTAGTTAAAAGTGCATGGTTTACTTTTTCAAAAATGTAAGTGTTCCTCTTCAGCCACTTAAAATGTTGGGAAGAAAGCATTAGCTCATTAACAGGAATTTAATGTTTTACAATATTGGCTCATAGATGCCTCAAGAATAAAGTTTATGAAAATGCTCTCAGTTTCTGTGTTTTAGAGGGCACTATGTGTCGTTTGTTTTTCTATTTACACTTTTTAAATGACTACAAGCATGTATGTGCATGTAATTTGTGTATATATGTATATGCATAAATAAATACATGTTCACATTTGGACATCTATAAAAATAAGTTCAAAAACCTATTTCCTACTCAGAATTCAGCAAAATACAGTTTTTGCACTGAAGTCTGAGAAACTGGGCAGGGATATGCAAATACAACATGATGAGTACCAAGTTCCATTAAGGAGTAATGTAAATTGACTCAAAGACTACAGAAAGGGCTATGAGTGCCGAAAAAGTGCTGACAACATCTTTTTTAAAGATATAAAGATCTAGATAAAATTTGTTTAGACATTTTAAAAAATGCAACCAATATTTTTTTTTAACTAGTATTTGCAGTCCTGGTCATTACCATTTGGATTACATCTGTTCATTGAGTCTTTCCTTTCAAGATTCCTTCCTTCCTGCTTAATATGACCTACAAGCAAAGTCTATAATCTCTGTAGGGCTGTATCTAGCTTTTTGGAGCCCTTAGGTAGTGAAGTGGAGGAGCCCCTCTATGGATCAATTTTTGCCTTTTCTGTATGTGTAAGTTCCCTTTCCTGTTGTAACTGTCTTGTTCTAGGTGATTACTACCTAGTAGCCAACATTTCAATTTTTTTTTAAAGCCAGGAACCATTTTTTTAGGAAGTGGCACCCCTCACAGGGAAGCCCCCCTGGGCAGCTGCCTAGTTGGCCTAATGGGTAATCTGGCCATATATGCACTGTGTTAAATTGCTTTGGTGTCCGTGTCCTCTACCTTGGTAAGAAAGATAAGCTCACAAATGTGGCGGTGGTCCTGTTAGATAACAATAACCTAAACTACATATGATTTTATACAGTTTTTAATACATTTTATTTCATATATAACTGTTAATAAATGAAAGGTTGTTTTTTATTTTTAAACTTGCTCAAAATGCTATTCTAGTTACAAATTCTAGTTCTTCAAAAAGGATCCTGTAAATATGGGATTTAGTGTCTGGGTTCATTATTAGAATGGCCATTGTGCTGGAAATGTGATTTATGTAGAAACTAGAGCTTGATGCGGTTTCACTTCAAAAGCTATTATTTTACAGTATGACATAAAACTGTGATTATTTTCCCCATTTACCTTTGAAATGCAGGCATATAATTTTGAATGTTGCTATTACAGTTTAAATATAGCAGCCTGGCCTCTTCCACGTGTTATCTTGGTTGGCGTATTACATTTCAGTTGGCTTCAGTCTTCTCTGACAGCTCACCAATAGACGTGGGCAGTTTTCTATATTTGTGACTGTAAATCACTATATGTTTGTATTATTTTAGTCTTGCCGTAACATGTAGGGATGATTGTGTAATGCATAGTGGTGTTTGTACTAAAATATGTTGAATTATTTACAAAATAAGCAGGCATTTTTATTAAGATCAGTTTGATTCTTAAATACGACACCCCTGTTGACCGCTTTGTTGTTAGCAGAATCCCATGTATTTCTTTCTATTATTTTTAATTATTCTATTCACTTTTGCTTGAATCACTCCATATATTTGTTTGGTTCCTTAGAGGATTAGAAATCTGGGAGAAGTGGGGGGACCCTTAGGTTCAGACACAATATCTATTCAATTCTGCCGAAAGACTGCCACTGTGAATAGACACTTGACAACAGAACTATATAGAAGATTAAATTCCAGTAGGGCTTCCCATCTACCTTCAGCTAACTTATCAGTCCAAAATGAAAGTTTACATGAAACAAGCAAGCAACTAAATATAAAGGACCTGTTTAATAAAAAAGGTACCTTAAGCATAGTTAGGGAAGATTTGTAAGAAAGAAAGCTTTATTAAACGTTTATAGTCCATTTAAACAATTACATTATTTCAACAATCCTCCAGGCTGTATAAATGTTGGATCTATTCACTCCCTTAATGAAGTATTATGGCTGGAGTGGATCTGCCCAGGGAAAATGACAAATTGAAACACAAATTGGTAGCAGGGAACATTGTAACCTGAGCCATATACAAATACACTTTCTAGTCACCATCCACTGTAATAATGTAGTTGTAGTATGCCATTTTTAAATGCACAGTTAAAGTTTTTAATAAAGTGTTTTTCTTATCAAGCCTTACCTAACTACTCTTTAGAGAGCCCTTTATTAAACCACTTAGTGGTCCTTTATAATTTTCCTTCAAAAATGCTTTTATGCTCATAGCTTACTTAGATATATTTTTCACAAAGTGTTAACCATTAGGCTCCAGAGGTGAATTACTTAGCAAAAAAAACTGTAAGGATGTCAAATCACATGTAATAGTTGTCAAACTGTGAGACGTCGTCACACTTTTCGAGGTGCGTACAAGTTTTTCGCTTGCGAGCCTCGCAAAGCGAAGCGAGCCGTTAACGCGTAGGACTTAGCCGATTAGCGCCGAAGGTGTTCATCGCTGCGAACCTCTCGAAGCAAGGTTCTCCTTTAACACGTAGAACTTGGTGCTCATCGCCTGCGAGCCTCGCATAGCGAGGCAAGCCGTTAATCCACTACAAAGCGTGGGACTTAACCAAAAAACACTTTTCTAAACGCGGGATCGCCTTGGCGTGCAAGCGATTCACAACCGGGGGACTTTCAAAAAAAAAAATACGAGACGCGGGACTTAGAAAAATTAGAAACATTACGAGATTAGCGGCTGAACAACAAAAAGGAAAAAACAATAAAAGCACACTAAATACACGAAAACTCATGAAAATATAATTGTTTTCCATGTTCCTTAAAGGACCCTTGATCATGACAGATCTCTTGAGTCCCCAAGACTCACTGTACATTTAGATTTTATGCTGAAACCAAAGTAGACTGATTAAAACCACTGTGGTGGCATAACAGATTATGGGAGAATAGTTGGTCAAGGAGGCAACATAGAGGGAAATGTTTATTTATGATGTGTAGCGTGTACATATGCTATGGGAAAAGGACATACTAAGGACAGAGGCTAAAGCACAAGTGTCTTATGGCTGTCTGCGACCTCAGAGCCACCTGTTGTCCACCACTGATAGATATTGCATAGCACTGTCCGTTTGCACAGCATTTATCAGGCACAGAGACTCCTTGCTCTGTACTTTTATAATACTAATATGTTGGGTCTATAACAAAAATACAATAAATCCTTATCAAAGTCACAAGATGTAACTACATATTTAGGACCTTCTGCTTTTAAGAATTAAAAATATGTTTCAGTGCCCAATGATTTTAAATGGTACTTTATTTGGCATTGTAGTTGTATCCAGAATTGTTTTGGAACTAAAAAGTGCTGGACAAACTTATTAGAATTTTGTGTAAAACAGTATCATTATTACACTGTTCTGACTGTATAATGTGCATATTTTTTTACTGTTCCCAACTGTCTTCTTTTGGACTCATTTCTGGTACATTTCTGCTATACTTACAGCTCACCAAATGGACCATGCTTTGAAGGAATGCCCTCTTTTTTAAAGGGCCACATTAGTGTTCTTTGGGGCTCTTTAAAGAATAGTTACAGTATATAGGGCCTAATCGAAAAAAAACTCAGCTTAATTAAAACTTTTATTGTGCATTTAAACAATCATTTACTATTATTTAATTGTGCCCAAGGCAGCATGAGCTACTTATCTCTGCACCCTGTGGACAATGTGTGATGCAGTGAAGTGGGAGCCTCTCAATGGGCAATGCTCTCCTTATAGTCATAACACACTTGCAGTATCATCGTGGGAGGTGACTAGAAAGTGTATTTGTGTACATTGCTAGCCGCCCTTGTTACATTACTGCCTGCTACTGATGTGTGTTTTACAGAGTGGTCTCAAAAGGTTTTGGTACAATTTAGTACTTCCCCCTGGGCAGCTCTAATACATCAAGTTCCTCTAGTACTCAGACACTGTCAGCCTTATTAAATTGCGATTCGGTAAATTTACAAGGGGTCTATTTAAGCACAGAGTATATTTTTTACAGAAGTTTTTAGTTAGTGAACTTCTATCCAAAAGCAAGGTCTTCACTAACTAAAAACTTCTGTAAATAAAATATGCTCTGTGCTTAAATAGAGCCCTTGTAAATTTACTGAATCGTAATTTAATAAGGCTGTGTATGTTCTGTAAGTATAAGTGTCCCTCTTTAACTACTTACAAAAATCATTATATAAGTGATGTAACAAATGGAGTATCCATTATGTTTTATAATTCCTTGAATTACTAAAACAAATACAATCTACAGAAGAAAAAAAAGTTTACATCCACGTCTGCTGTTGTCATAGCAACATGTTCTGAAGTGATGTGACATCACAGGAGCTGAGTTAATGGGACTTGAGAGAATGTGAATGAGATGGTGTTACTGAGAAGTAAGAATATGTCATTAAAACATCCCATAGACTATACTGGTTACTATGTGCCACTGCATGAGATTCCACTTTATAAAGGGGATCAATTTAATGTGTGTGACCCTAAAATCACAGTGTTGTTAGAATATGTTTAGCCGGACATATTTAGTGGCTGTGTTATTGGTTGTATTTTGTTTTTGGGAATGCATTAACTATAGACATGATAAAACAATGTGAACACTGTAGGCACTAGTAATAGTTTAATTGCAGAATTCAGTGTTTTATATTAGCGTTCGGTGCATTTAATGTAAAATGCAAACCAGATTTTATGGCACATTTTACACAAACTCTTTACCCACTAAAAGTTAGATGATGTTGTGGTGCTTGTGTATATATATATATATATATATATATATATCTGTCTGGAGTGTCTGTGTTCGGTAACTATAAATGTAATTGTGTGTTCGTGTATGTAGATATATATATATATATATATATATATATATATATATATATATATGTAGATATATATATATATATATATATATATATATATATATATATATATATATATATACATCTACATATATATATATCTACATACACGAACACACAATTACGTTTATAGTTACCGAACACAGACACTCCAGATAATGATTTCTCCTTGATTCTAGAAAAAAAATGTTAGAATACAGCAAGGCAACACCTATAGGATGCTTTGCTAAAGAATGCTTTAAATCCAGCTTTATACATCTTCTTGACACATTATGCACTGTATTGTGAGCCTGTGTTTAGTTGTATCTCTCCTACACACCCCATAAAGCTCAGTGTAAACATACTCATCCTGCTCTGTGGCTCTTTAGTCTGTTCTTTGTTGTTAGAAGAGGGCTTTAGACACACCAGCAGAATCCAGACTTTCCTGCCAAAAGCTCAGATCAGGTTCTGGCTGCATACCATGCTCAGTGAGGCACGCTGGTCTGAGCAATGTGACTGATTGCTGTTCATGGACCTGCAACAGGTGGACTCTCTGTTCATTATTGTCCTGAGCACTACTGATTGTCCTGAGAACTACTGATCAGGTCCCGGCTGCATATCATACAGTGATCCACGCTGGCTTCAGCAATGTGACTGCTTGTTGTACATAGGCCTCAACTCTGTTCACTGTTGTTCTGAGCATTACTGATCATGTCCTGGCTGCATGCTATACTCAGTCTTACTGCTTACTGTACATGGGTCTAGAAACAGGTCAACCCATTATTGTCCTGAGCACTCCTGATTGCCCTGAGTACTACTGATCAGGTCCTGGGTGCATGCTGGCCTGAGCAATGTGACTGCTTACTGTACATGGGCCTGCAACCGGTGGACTCTATGTTCATTATTGTCCTGAGCACTACTGATCAGGTCCTGGATGCATGCCATATTCAGGCACCCTGGCCTGAGCAATGTGACTCCTGTCTGTACATGGGCCTGCAACAAGTTGACTCTATTACTAAAAATTCAGAGTGCTAAAGCTGTAGAAATGAAGACATATTTAAATCATGTGATAAATATTGGAAAATTGCTGAAAAACCTCAAGTTTGCACATAAGCAATGATTATAAAATTATAAAAAATTGTTTTAGAACAAATCTTCAAAATAGCAGACTTTGCTTGTGCAAAGAAAGCATCCATCTTGCACATCTAGTTTTTATATATGCTGAGGAAGGTGCTTATCCTGTACTTGTTAGGTCAATATTCAGTGTCAATCTTTCAATATAATTAAATAGAGATGCCAAGTATCTAATAGGCAATGTCTAAGGCAGTTAAAACAGATTTGAATATATTAATTAAAATTAAAAATTTAGTTTTTATGTTTTAAACTTTGTCTCATTTTGCCATTAATAATAAGAGCATACAATAATATGATACTTAAAGGGATATGAAAGTTTTGTGGATTAATACATTTCTGCAATCCTTAGGCATAAAGCAGCTTATGTGTATGCAGCACATCTCATAAAACATTTTATTTTTTATTTAATATCTCAAAATCCCTCTAATGATTATGTTGACACCCCCAGAGGTGTCTACACAGGCATCTGATTTCCCCCCCCCCCCCCCAGTCAACATTCAGCATCAGGGGAGCAATATTAACCCACTATTTACCTGCTGTTGCTTGCTCAGCCAATCTCCTTGCAGTTTTCTGTCTGTATGTCAGCAGCAATACATAGCACATATCAGTGATACACTACATATCCCAGGCTGCTTTGCAACACAAACAGGAAGCCAGAGTTAATTCAAAAGTTTCAGCTAACCTGACTGGCCAAAACAAATCATTTTACATTTGATGCTAATTTAGCCTGGGTTTGGAGGTTGTTAACCCTAATTTCCAACTGTCAGAAATTACAAGAGATTTTGCTGACTTCAATGTAAGTGTTTACATTTTTATTTCAGGATTTTTTCATATAAAAAAAGTGTTTGCATCCACTACTAATTCTCCTCTATCAGATGCATTCATAATCCAGCAAATTTACATATCCCTCTAATGTTCTAATATTTTTCAGCGGATAACGACAGCTATTTCTTGTAGACATTTGTGGCAAAAAATGTAAATTTGTTCAGAAACAAATTTAAAGGGACATGAAACACAATAGTTTTTTTCAAGCAATTAGCAGAGCATCTTTTACACATCACAAACACAAGTTTTTTTTTTTCTTCAGTAAAAATCTGTTTACATTTTATTGAAACTAACAAGACATGCAGAGACCATACATTGGCCGGCAGATACATATGCTCTCTCCACTTCTTGTTAGTTTCAATTAAGTGTAATCAGGTTTTAATTCATATTTATTTCATACAAAAAAACAAACATATTTTGTCATCTTTTAAAATGGGCTCTTTTAAATGCTTTTCCCCCAAACAAAACTAGTATTCTGTGTCCCTTTAACTGAGTGACAGTAATGTTTGATTTTAGTTGATCTGGTTTGATTTCATCACATAGATACTGATTAAATTATTTGAGTGTTATCTAAGAGTAAACATTTCACCAGAACAAAAATAAAAAAAAATAATCACAACTGCACAGCAATCTTTGTTACAAATTACATATCTTTCTTTAGCAGATCAACACCATGACCTGTCTGAGTGGTTAATTAAAATCTCCAGCTAGTTTTCCTAATCGGCTTTATAATTCTTACACATTGCTTGCCAAGCAACGATCGTTCATTTAATTTTTAATTAGTACAAAGATGTTGGCAAGAGTGATCTCAATAAAATGGGTGAGATTATAATAAATTGCACTAACATAGAAAATGTAGTAGAAGAGTTTTGAAATATGCAGGGAAACTATATTGATATATTTTTCGTAAGAATATTTCATATAAAGAGGATATAAGTTGGATACTGATGCCCAGGCCTCATGCCTGTCTGGAATGTAGTTGCATACCGTACAGAAAGGAATTCATGGCTAGTCTGCCAGCACAAGCTCATTTGTCTGTAGCCTGGATTAAGGTTTATAGATTGTATACACAATTATTATCCAAAGTACCACAGAAGTATCACATAAAATGTAAAAAATACACTCAAATCCCATATTTCTAGTATGTAGATTCATGAGGATACAAACCAACTCACCAAGGAGTAACCATCAAATAAAGAGTTGAACATTATAGGTTCATCTCCTGAAAAGTGTTTATTGATAATTGAATTATACTGGTTCCATTTTTGTTTTGGGTTAGTTTCCCTTAAGAGGCAAAATGTTCCTCACTCCTGGTTTGGAGGTGCAGTGAGTGGTTTGAGAGTGTTGTACATTTTTTTTGCAGGGATTGACAAATCTTGCGAGCCAGGGCGGTCCTATCTTCTTATGATAGCGCAGCACAGGCGGTGAGCATCTGGTATATGGCGCTGACGATATTCCAGTGCCATATCATGGAGTGAAGGCTTAGGTAAACTGTTAGCGTGAGGGTTAAGGTTGGGGTTAGGGTGAGGGTTATGGTTAGTTCAAGGGTTAGGCTAACATTATAAGCTTAGAACTTCTCTCACATAGCAGCGCTGCAAAATATCGGCAGCGCCATCCTGCGGTTGGAAGACGCAACCTTTCCCTACACCATAACTGGATAGATCCGCCAGGGCCCCTAAACTTTTACTGCTGGCTCCTACATTTTTAGTTACTATACAGGTATTTCAATATTGGCTGGCTCCTGAATAAATTGGTTAACCTCTAGTCTAAAACATGTTACCTGCTATAAATAAACACTTGGGCCCTCATTCAATTGCAATTTGGCCAATTGAATAGGGCTCTAAATAAGCACACAACATATTTTTTTAAAGAAGTTTTTAGTTAGTAAACATCTATCCAAAAGCAAGGTTTTCACTAACTAAAAACTTCTTTAAAAAAAATATGTTAAGTGCTTATTTAGACCCCTATTCAATTGGCCAAATCGCAATTGAATGAGGGCTTTGGAGCACTGAGTACTTCCAGTTAGTTTTGTGGGCAGCTACTACAGAGAAGTGATCTTAGAGGCATATCTAAGCTTCCTTGATTGTGAATGCATCTGATAGAGGAGAATTTTTTTTAAATGAAAAAATACCAAAATAAACATTAACAAACTTACCCTGATGTTTGCTAAATCTCTTGCGTTTGAGTTCGCACCCCTGACAATCCCTTCAAAAATGGGCTAAAATTCATAATTCATTTTGGCCAATCACATGCAGTCTCTACCAGATGACTGGAGAAAAGCAGAGGTGATACCTATATTTAAGAAAGGAGCAAGAGCAAGTCTGGGGAATTATAGACCAGTGATCCTCACTTCTTTTAGAAGGGTTAATAAGGGATAACATACACGAATATGTCTATTTAAACAGGATTATAAGTAGGAGCCAACATGGATTTATGAGGGATAGGTCATGTCAAACAAACCTAATTAGTTTCTATGAGGAGGTTAGTAGGAACCTGGATCAAGGCTACTCAGTGGATGTAGTCTTTTTAGATTTTGCAAAGGTTTTTGATACAGGAATTGCTGTAAATATATGTCCAATTGGACTAATGTGTTAAGTGGGGTTCCTTAGAGGTGGGACTGGAAAGTAGTGTATCCATTTTTGCAGATGACACAAAGTTATGCAAGGTAATTCAATCAGAAAATTATGTATTTTCCCTCTAAAAAGATTTGCATAAATTGGAGACCTGGGCAATTAAATGGTAGATGAGATTTAATAAGAATAAATGTAAGGTTATGTATCTGGGAAGGAAAAATAGCCATGCAATTTATAAACTTAATGAAACAAATCTAGGTGTATCAGATATTGAAAGGGATTTGGGAGCGCTTGTGGACAACCACCTAGGTAACAGTGCTCAAAGCCAAGCAGCAGCTGCAAAGGCAAATAAAATCTTAGCATGTATTAAGAAGGGTATAGAAACCAGGGAAGAAACTATAATTCTGCTACTATACAAATCTCTAGTACGCACTCATTTGGAATATGGAGTACAATTTTGGGCACCACTTCATAAAAAGGACATTTTGGAGATGGAAAAGGTACAGAGGAGGGCAACAAAACTAATAAGGGGAATGGAGGGGCTAAGTTATGAAGAAAGACTAACCAAATTAAACTTATTTGCTCTAGAAAAAAGGCGTCTAAGAGGGGATATGATTACCTTATATAAATACATCCAGGGTCAGTATAAAGATTTGTCGGGGGAGCTTTTTGTGCCAAGAGGTTTTCAACTGACAAGAGGACATCCCTTGAGGTTAGAAGTAAAAAGATTCCACCTTAAAGAAAGAAAAGGGTTCTTCACAGTAAGGGTGGTTAATCTGTGGAATTCTCTACCAGAGGAGGTGGTGACAGCGGATTCGATAGATAACTTTAAAAGGGGACTAAATTTATTTCTAATTAAAAAGGGAATTCAGGGTTATCCTGGATAATTAGAGAGAGAGTATTGATACAGGGAGAAATCAGATCGCCAGTATTTGGGGTCAGGAAGGAATTCATTTTTTTCCTTTTTGAGACAATTGGCAAACTTTCGCTTGTTTTTTTTTCTGTTTGCCTTCCTCTCGATCAATTAACAACTAATCTGCAAATAGCAGATCAGAGAAGATCTAAAAAGGTTGAACTTGATGGGCTAAACGTCTTTTTTCAACCTTAATTACTACGTAACTATGTAGCTATATATTTTAATACAATGTAACAAATTAGTAATGGCAGTTTGTGCAGGAAGGAATCATGGAATGTGTAGTCCCCCTGTAGAAGGAAGTAGGAGAAATCAGACACTGATCTGTAGATCTGTACTAAGCTTCAAGCCAGCAGCACTATGCAAAGGGTTAAAATCCGTATTTGAATGCAGTGTTTCTATTGGTAGGTATCAGGTGCCTATGTAAACAGCTCTGGGGGTGTGGAAAAAAAGTTTTTTTTTATAAAATAAATCTGTGTGTGTATAGTATGACTCCATGTAATGTGTGTGTCTGATATAAGCAGCAGGTGCCAGATTAGATAAAAGGGAAAAACAGGTAAACTTACATTACCTTTTTAAAGCAACATGAAACACAACCATTTTTTTAAGAATTCAGACAAGCATTATTAAACACTACAAAAGTTGTTTTTTGCATGATATATTATGTAAAACCTGTTTAAACTTCATTAAAATGAACAGGAAGTGAAAAGAGCATATGCAGGTATGTAGCAATGTCTGTAAATGTCATCGGCTGAGGGAGAAGTCCAGCTCCCATTAGCAGTTAAAGGTATGAATATATTTTTGTGCTATGAGACCTTTATTAGAAAAAAAGAAAAAACACTGTGTAACTTTATCAAATACTCTCTTTCTGATGCAACAAAGAAAACAATATTTCCATGTCCCTTTAACGTTTTTCACAGGTCCCTGCTCCATCTGACAGTTGTCATCTTGTTCGTCCAGTTAGTGGAGTATCAGAATTAGTATTAGATAAAGAACAAAAGGGTGCCATTTAATGATTAGATGGGCAGGACTGTAAACACTCCTCATGATAAAATCAGATGTAGAAAGTAAAGTGAATACTAGTAATGGGCCCCTGTAGTGCTCAAACACTCTACAATATACTGAAGTCTACTGCACAAGAAACTGATTTCAAGGAAACTGATTTTTAAAGCAGTTTTCTTATTGACATTTTAGGCACAAAGGTTTTGTCTGTCCTTGCCCTCTAGATCGTAAGGTCTTCAGAGTAGGGTTCTCAGATCTGTTGCACTAACTTGTCAGTTGCATTATATAGTATTTCTGCATGCCTTATAACAGGGGTGGGCAAATCCGGAGAGACCCATACAGGCCTGCATTTTACGATATCCTTTCTGTGCACAGGCGAGTCAATCAGGGTGACTGAAGAAGCGACTGACTCACCTTTGTGCAGCAGGGATATCCTCAAATCCTGGCCTGTGTGGTGCTCACCAGGAACAAATTTGCCCACCCCTGCCTTATAACATTCTTTACCTTTTGTAATTGTGCCTAATCTACCTCACTATACCATTGTAAATCGCTTTTGTATCATTATTGGCATAGTCTCATAGAATACCTTTATTGCTAGGCTGAATGGATATCTTATTATTATATTACTTCCTAGACCCATGTGTGCACCATTGTAAGTGGATTGTATTGTTCCTCTTTACCATTATATTTACTTATGAATGGATATCATATCAACAGCTTTATGTTTGCCTGTTTATGTTATAAAAATGCAAAATGCTATTACTTGCACTATTTGACAAATACCACTTTGGATAAGTTATTTGTAATAACTTGTCCATAATTAATAATTTGTTAGGACCTGTTCTACTATCCACCCGCACCGAGTCTGAACACTGAGGTTAAACGCTGTGCCACAGCACCTGGTGGTGAAAAAAGTTAGTGCAGGCAAAAAATTATTCCCCCTTCCAACGTGGCACAAATCGACGTTGCTGAATCGAGTGGTGCAGCATTCAACTGCAGTGTTCAGACTCTGTGCGGACAGATAGTAGAATAGGACCATTTGTTAAATTAATACATTTTACCTGGACACTAAATATGATATGGTGGGTAGAAAGGTAATTGAAATACCCTCCACTGTATACATGTCTCAAGCAGGCCAAGAGACTTGTTTTTTTCCCCAAAGGACATCTCATTGAATGATGATTGCACTGCCGCTAGTGATTCTGGGTAGTAAAATGCAAAGAGGCTCAAAATGTAATGTCATTTTTACCTCTAGACCCACTTAACCTGTGAAAAATATCAGCCTGTGCCGTAACTATAACAGGATAGATCGTAACCTAACATTGGGGTATATTCTTAAAGGGTTATACAGTGGTGGGTTTTTCAATCACCTTTCTACCCATCATAAAATAATTAGTGTCTGGTTAGGGCCTCTCTCCAACCTCACCCTGATGAGACCCCATTCTAAGGATGTATATGCAGTATGTGAGTGTGCTCTTGCACTGTATCCTAATCCATGGCTATGCTGTGCCTGAGAGCCTGACCCATAGTCTTAAAGGCATCCCATGTTAAGTGGGTCTAGAGGCAAAAAAGCTGCTTAGCCTGTTTGAGACATGTAAGTGTTCCAAGAATGTTATTTTTCTCTTTATGGATTTAAAAGCACACTACCCTTATATATGCTCTCTAAGACCAGCTTTTCATAGTAGGACAGGAGAACGCAATTTCTAAGTACAATTTCATTAAGAAAAATGCATAAAAAGGAAATATAATGTTTTGCAAAGATGTTTCTCTTGCTGTACATTCCACCATACTATGTGACAGATTTATTCAATCTGTTCCACACCATCAAGCCAGGATTTAAGGATATCTGTACCTG
The DNA here is from genome assembly GCA_027410445.1 of Discoglossus pictus. Classification (NCBI taxonomy): domain Eukaryota; kingdom Metazoa; phylum Chordata; class Amphibia; order Anura; family Alytidae; genus Discoglossus; species Discoglossus pictus. The sequence continues at coordinate 237,724,299 of CM050163.1, forward strand.
AGCACAGATATGCTGATCAGTGGTCCAGTCAGTTAGTTGATTGAGGCACCTGTCTTCAAGTAAGGATATCCATAAAACCTGGTTGGTTGGTGTACAATTATGTTTGTGTCACTCAGTCGTGCCCAACTCTCCGTGACCACTGTATTCAGATATACTGGAGTGGGCTACCAATTCCTTCTCCAGTGTGCCACAGCATACAGCTCCTGGTATTCCTAGGTGGTCTCCCATCCAAGTACTGACCAAGCCCAATCCTGCTTGGATTCAGGATGGTGTGACCTCTTGGAATCTAATCCAGGTCGCAGTGGTGAAAGCACTGAATCCTAACCACTGGACCACCAAGGACCCCGCTGTATATTTAGAGCAGTACAAAAAACTACACTTTAATAAAAGCAAACGGTGTAAACATACGTTGTTAAGACTTGCATCGTGAATCTATGATAATGCTATGCTCTTATATCAAATAATCCTTTTTATAGGCAGATAGAAGTTGATGGTATTACAATGGGACATAATCAGTCTACCTAATTCAAGTGTAAGTTATTGTAAGTGCTACATCACAACTGGATCTCATACTGAGGCAGGCAGTTATACACATTTGACTTTAATTTAAGATCAACAGCTCAAAATGACTTTAATCCAATTTGAAGAGCCAGTGTTAGCTCTCTTCACGTTAAATCATTGTAGTTTTCTATAATAGAACACATGTAAACAGCAGAAAATAAAGCTACCCCTACCCTACCTACTTAATGCTACCTCAGTTGAAGTGTTTGTTTCTTTTCAACAATGCTTGGGACAATAAGAGAGGTGGGGGAAGGGTACAGCAGTAGCCATTAATGAGGTAAACTGTATTTTTACATTTATATTTCCTTGTTAAAGCTTAAATAACAGTGAACTAAATGAAATGCACTGTCCCTTTAACAATGAAGCATAATGAACAGTAATGATTAGTGAAAAATTATGTGTTACTTATTAGTGCAAATTGCTGTGTCCAGATATTGTTCCCCACTTTTTAAAAAAGTGAAATAGTTTTTGTTGTCCTGCAATATCATAACTTTAGATCTGAAGTTTTTGTTTACTAAAGAGTGCTCATTATGTTTGTGGGAACATCAGAATAAATAAACAGTTGTATTGATATCATATTTATTTTCTAATTTTGTAATAAAAAAATACAACAACAAAAAATAAGTTATTATATTTTTTTTATTATACTTACCCTAAAAAAAAGCGGATTGACACAAAAATTACAAAATGTTTTGGGGGATTTTACTGCACAAAAATACATTTTACATATGCCTTTAATAAAGTGTGCTAAATCTCTTTAGTTTGTAAGCAGTTGATTTTTTGAGTTAACAACACTAGAAACTTCTGCCGAAATCAGCATAAAATTCCTAATTTGTTTTGGCCAATCACAGGCCGCTATAACGTTGTATCAACAGTTTGTGTAGCAAGAAATCGTGGAATGTGTAGTGCCCTGCACAAGGAAGCAAGGGGAGCTCAAACATTGCTCTCTAGATCTTTGTTTTGTGCTGTGATTGGCTTGATGGTTAGTAAAGGGTTACAATCAGTACCCAAATGGAGTGTTTCTATTGGTGGGTACACTGTGCCTATGTAAGCAGCTGTGGGGGTGTGGAAAACACATTTTATTTTTAAATTAAATAAATCTGTGTGTGTATAGAATGACTCGGTGTAATGTGTGTCTGTTATAAGGAGCGTGTGTTACATTAGAAAAAGGTAAACACAGGGAAAATTAGATATACCTTTAATAAAAAATAATCCCCCAGAGCTTCCACTCACCATACTTCATGATGTCACACTAAAAGAGGATCTCATGACAAGATCGTGTCCCTGATAAGCCTTTCATGTCTACATGAAGCCACTCTGAAATCTGCGTGGTGCGTGCATGACAATAAACAGCACAGCTTGGCATGTAAACATACTCATGCAGACCTCTTAATTAAAATGTCAAATCAAGGAAATACTAATTGGTCAATATTCTGTAGATCCAGCTTGTTTCAAGCAGTGGCTTTCTTTGCAGTGACCTGTTTATTTTTTATATATTTGCATTTTTAGTAGTATTTTGCAGTAGTAATTGTAGACATCTACATAATATCTTCATCTGTTATCTGAGGACACTTAAATATGTGGTTCCAGTTATATATGCAATGAATAAATGCACGATTGTATATGAAACAGCTGTTTTGTTTTTACTTGTGCCGGAAGCTGGTTTTAATGTTTAAAGGCTTTTACTGTAAATATATATTTCAAGAGACGTGAGACGATGTTGTGATAGGAGGGCAAATTCAGGCAGGAATTTTTACGAGGCCAGGGAGTGCGTCCATTCATACATACATATATCTGATCTCTAGAAAATATTTAGTAGATAGAAGTAAATGTTAAGTGCTCAAGCTCTTTGGCATTATTTTTCTTTTTTGTAGTCGAAAGGAATTATTTTTCATGTAAATGACAATTCTATATGTGGGTCCCCAAAATGTAGAAAGGATATACTGAAGAAGGATACTGCTACAGTGCTGCAAATACAAAGTTGAGCAGGGAGAAAGCATGTCTTCTTATGTGAAATTAATATCTTTTAGAAATTGGAGCAAGGAGGATTTTATACATTTGGATCCTTGGTAAGTATTATCTAAATATTAAGTAACTTTATTAATATACAAACTTGCACTTTGCTTAATATATGTGTAGTCTGACTTTAGAAAACTCATGTTTTTTTTTATGTGAATTTTTAAATATTAGTAATCTCTGAAGTGGTTTGTCTTATCGCTCTTTTTGTGCAGAGCATTTAAGAAATAGGAAGGACAGCTTTATTGCTTTTGCCGCTATTCTCACACGAAGTGAGTGGAAGGGGAGGAGTAAGCACCTCTCCCTGTCATTAGTAATGCTACTGGTAGGAAAAAACTACATTATCCTCTTAATATTATGAATAAAATGTATTTTTGTGCAGTAAAATCCCCCAAAACATTTTGTAATTTTTGCGTCCATCCGCTGTTTTTTAATTCCCTCTTCAAGATACTGTTTTTATGTGTGTGTTAGCAGCTATTTATTGCTAATTCTCCCTGGGGGGTTGCACATGCTTGTATTGAGTGTAACAAGAGGATGGAGGCTGAGAACTGTGTCCAGTATTTCTTTTGCCAAGTATTCAAATAATCTGAGCATGTGCAAACTCCCAGGAAGTATTTTGTAATAATTTCCAACACAAATATAGGGGCCGGGCATTGAGGGGAGGGTCAGACAGATTTATTGACGGGCAAAACATAGAAAAAAATGTCACTTTCAATATATTCTCACTTTTTATGCTTATTTGTTGCTCTTTAAATACATTATATATATATATATATATATATATATATATATATATATATATATATATATATATACATACATATATACATACTGTAATCACATGCAAGAAGTGAGAGACAGGAAATTCTCCAAGTTTAATAATGGAGGAGGCCATCTACTAAAGTACAATGGGGGGAGATTCACTAGGCTTCACAGGGGATGTGGTGTTACAATGACTAATTCCTAGTGTAACATTTCTAATAGAACCACAAAGCGAGACACAAAAAGAAAGATTCTTAATGTGTAGGTAACTGCGGTTGAGACAAAGGACCCAGTGCCTTGGGAGCGTAGCAGCAATTAATGCCAATCATTAGTCACTGACAAAAGATATGAATACCACTTTGTGGGTGGATCAGAAAGGCTGACCAACAGCTCAAATTGACAATCTTCAATATTAATTTATTGTATGAAAATGCATTTAAAAATAAAATAAAAGGTTCATGTCTGTTTAAATTGTTTTTGGTCTCTTAAGCTTCCCTTTAAGAGTGAAAAAGACCTTCACCATAATCCATGTGTGTCTATAACCATGTCTGCTATGTTCCAGAATGGATTATAATAGTTTAAAACAAGGAATGAAAATCCCTGTAAGATTTAGCCAGCAATATTTGCTGCAGGTGAATAGCAGAGGATAAGAGAGAAATGTTATCAATAGTATACAGATGTCAAACTGTCTGTGCTCTGGGACATGAATAATGAAATACAAGGCCATGGCAGGTGCATTCAATGTTTAGCATTGTTTATGCTACAAGGCTACTAATATCAAGCTTACACATTTTCTTTATGGGTCCATAATAGCAATAAATCAAAAGTAGGAGAGGTATCAGAGTGCAGCTGGGAATTTGGACACAAATAATATACTTCATATGAATTAGATGTAACCCGTACCCAGAAATCTTTGCAACACATATATCTTTGGACATACTATTTAACTATTTTTAATAATACTCTAATAAGTCTAATCTCTTCTTTTTTGATTATTCTGTTATATGCAGAAAAGTAAGAAGATTGTCCTAATGTTTTATTTTTATACACAATATATACTTCTGCTTAAGGGTTGAAATATCCCTAGTGCATAGTCCCCCGGGCTCCTAATGTTTTTATACCTGGCTCCTAAATAAAGTATTTTATATTTGTATGTTGCAATGCCTCCCATGAGGTTTGGGTATCGGCACTTGCACTGTTTGTCTCCAAATACATATAAAAGTAGCGAAAAACTATAAAAAAACTTTCCCTTACTCCTATAGGAAGATAATACTCTCAAGCTCTCACACTTTGTACTCTAACAGGCAACACTTTTATTGGTGACAATGCTCAGTTTTTATAACTCCCAAAGCAAAAAGCCTGATGTGAACATTATGACATTAACAACATGTTCCTCCCACTAGGGTGGGAGCAGGGCCCTTGTGTTTGGCTGGACCAGGACTGGGCTTACACAATGGCGATCCGGCCTAATGACCCAGATAATTCAGACTGGTCACTTTTCAGGGAATCGCTTGGTACATTGCATTAGTTCTTATATAGGGGGGAACCGCATTTGTCTATGTGCCTTTAATCAGGCTAGGGCAATGATGGCATGCGATTCATTTCCCCAGCACACTCAAAGAGTCTACCAAGGGCCTCAACTTACGCCCGCGTGACTTCGTGGTGGGAAGTGGGTTCAGCAATAAGACCAATCTGAACATACTATGTGGATACATTTGTAAATATTATGTCAATATTGTATTGTTGTGATCATTATTCTAAGTTATAATTTTATGCCCAGCGCCATTGATGCCTATAATATCACATATTCTAATTGTCGAACTACGTGACGTCATCACGCTTTGCGTGGTGCGTACAACTTAGGCGATGAGCGTCAAAGCTACTGCGAGCCTCACGTAGCGAGGTGAGACGTTAACTCACCACTAAAACTCGCAGCACTTGGGCGATGAGCACCAAAGATGCTCATTGCCTGGAGGCAATAAAATACGCGGGACAGCCTCCGAATACTTAGGAAACGCGGGATCACCTCAGGCGGCAAGATCTTGACGAATGCGGGACTTAGAAAAAAATAAAATACGATACGCAGGACTTAGGAAAAATACGAATTTAACGGCCGAACCGCGCAAAGAAAAAAAAAAAACAACAAAAACATCACACATAGCACGGGGGACCAGCCAGGACATCTGGGAGTTAGGTGGAACGTGAATTTAAGTCCATTTCGGCGACTTTGGGCACTCGAAAATCGACTAAGCGAGGAAAAAAAAACGACGGCCCAAAAAAATTAAAACGAGACTACACGACCCTGGACCGCGCAAAACACCACCAACCACTTTCACACAGGAAGCTACGAGGTACAAAATATAGTATTACAAAAGACGTCAAATGCGCACGAACCGCGTAGCACATAAACAAACAACGCTATTTTACAATCCTAACTTGCCACTAAAAACATTACACATCTACAGTATCGCTTTACACAAATAAACCAACGGTTTGCCCTCGCGCACACAGCCTATTTCTAATGTACTGTTACAACATTCATAAAAATATCTCCTTAGGCCAGCAACAGTCCCACTGGACATTGTATGCTGCAGGACAATAAATAGAGATTGTTACCTCTTCAGGCTACTGATTGTTACAAATATTAATTAGAAAAAGGTAAACTATATTCATTTATTATTCAATTAATTCATTAATTTGTATTTGAAAAAAATTAGAGACGAGCCAAAGGACACGTGAGGAGCGCCGAAGGTCCTGGGAGATTAAAAACTTACCATTGTGTGCCAAACAGCATTGCCTTGGCTTCAAATTCTATTGTCCGTCATTTTTTGACAGGCAAGTCGCTAGTTTTAGTACAATACACACTGGTCACAGGTAAAATTGTTCTATACACCCACCTTGTTTTAATTTTAAAACAGAACAACATTTGTGTTTTATTATTATTTTACTCAAAGTTGCACGCCAGATATATTGAGGGTACTTTGAATGTATGGCTTTATTATTATCATGTTGTAGACTTGGTATTACCCCCCTCAAAATCATCCCTGTATAGTCTAGATTAAGAGGCGTTACATTGTATGGTGTATGTGAACATTGTCTGTATTCACTAAGATGAGAATATCTTCACTTGTGAGAGAAGATCCCTATATGATTCCTTTGTTATCCCTAATGAATATGCTTTGTAGAATAAGATAGATCCTGGAATTGTCTCACAATTAGTAAGAAACCTCTCTGTGAAGTAATACAGGTATTAATACAGGTACAGCTCCACAGACACTACCTTTTGGACTTAGCACTGCTGTAGTCTAGTGGGTAAAACATTTAAAAGATTAACATTTCATTTATCATTGTTAAAAGTGTAACATTAAAAATTTTAAGTCGCATCTATAATATTGTTTTTCTGTAAAAATGATTCGATGTTCATGGTTTACATATTTAATAGTGTGTTGCATATTTCATTTTTTCCCAAACTAACATGTTCTTTTAAACAGACTTTCTAAGAATATTGTAAGGAAACCTCTCCCTGACCTGCCCTCACTCTCTAGCTGGATCCTGTCTTGTTTCTTCCTTTTCACTCAGAAGTATTTGAGAAGTTTAGTTTACAATCCCGACTTGAGACTTTGCAGTTTGGTTTATCCCCACTACATTCCACTGAGATGACTCTTTAAGAAAAAGTGGCCAAACTCTCACAGATAAGTCAAAAGGTCACTGGTTACTTCTTGTTGACCTCCCACTGCCTTTCCATTACTCCTTTCACCTGCACTTTGTCATTCTAATTGCTTTCTATGATAACATACTCCATGGGTTTTCTCCAGCCTGTCAAACTGCTCTTAGAGTCTCCTTCCATAGCACCTTCTTGTTAACGAGCTCCAAAGCCTCAAATGTGATCTTATTTAGTTAGAAGAGTGTGTATTAGACTTTGTTTTACGGCCCTAGTTGTACCCACCTGTAAAACATAAGTCTGCAGGTGTCTCATCGGCAACTGGAGCACAATAAAAATTCTGTCTGTGATTTAAGTTTAACCATGCATATCTAAAGCAGGTTGAACTGGCTGTTAATATATGTCCACTTTACAAGTTTTGGTTTCTTGTATACATAGCAAACCACACACATTATGTTCAGGAATGTTATCTCCTGTCACTTCAGTGCAGCAAACCCAAACTGTCAAAATTGAGTAAATAAAACTTTAAATTGATGTTTTCCCTGTTATTCATGTGTAAAGAAGCACCTTTGTATGTTGCTGGTGTAAACAAAAAAATAAGCAACATCAGGTCAATAATTAAAAAAAATATATATATATTTTTTAATTGCATAATGGCACAAATGGAATATATATATATATATATATATATATATATATATATATATATATATATATATATATATATATATATATATATATATCCCTTTAATACAGTAGTGCACACCAGGTAATATAGATCCTTAAAATAGTAAGTCTGTAGGTGGTCAGTAAGTAAATCTTAGAGACAGAGGTAACCATATCATGTGATATCACTATGCAGGGAGCACAATATCCCGTTGGTTGTCAAGTATGTGTGTGTAAGAAGTGGAGTCATACTTGTACCACATAACGTGATTGTGACTGACATTGCGTTTGTGGGGTAGACCATGAGTTACAAAAAAGTAGATTTTATGCCACTAAATACTAGTAGCCTCATTCTTTTAATGGCCGTAGTAGATGCCACAAGGGATGGCCGTAAGCTACTTCCCTATTCTATTCCCTTGCCGCCGAAGGCTGCGGCTGGTGCCCTGTTATTCCTTGCGGCCACCCCTGCTGCAGGGAAAGCCTTTGATCTTACGCGGCCACAAGAAAGCCAAGTTCGCTGTTCAAATGCTACGTGAATCCTTCCGTCAAGGGCGTAATTCGCTTAAACCGAGCCGCAGCTTACTTACACCAAAAAGGTCCCGCAAGGCTCTTACTTGCAAATCGTAGCACCAATTAAGCACATAAAAAGCCATCCTGTACTTTGATGAGACGTGAAAGAGATTGGAGGTGTTAGAATTCATAGCACAACATTCTCCTACACTCAAATCTGAAAATAATTTTTTATTGTAATTCATGATCAATTTCCGTGTCCGAGTCCCACGGGCTTGGAGCACATCAGACCCGCAAAGGCTGCGGGATAAGCCTCCGTCAAATTCGTAAATGGGTAAAATAGACCCACAGCTTACTTGGGCCACGGAGGTGTCGCAAAGGGCTTACTTACAAATTGTAGCACTAATTAAGCAAACAGAAAAGCCATCCTGTACTTTTATTAAAAGTGAAAGTGATGTTTGGTCTTAGAATTAATAGCTCAACATTCCCCTACTCTCAAATCTGCAAATAAAGAAATGTAATCTCATGTTCAATCTTCGTATTCTATCTATTATGCAAGCCCACATGGGTTTGAATATTGAGCTACGGGCTTGGAGGTCATTGAAGCCTGTGGGACTTTGGACGGAAATTAAACCTAAAATCAAAGATTATAATTTGGCAATGTGCAAGCTTGAGAACGCTTTGCTATTAATCCTCATGTCCCCCATTATGTTCCCCATCATTTACAGTGCTTTGCAGTGCTGGATTGAATATATATTTGGATTTATAATGCTTTGAGTTTGCGGCCTTCAACCTCCGAACCCGTACGGGTTTTAACAACGATTTACTGGCTTCAAGGTCATTGAAGCCCGCGGTACTTGGGACGTAAAATAAACCTGAAATGAAATATTGGATTTGGGTGATGTGCAAGATAGGGTGTTGCTATTAATCCTCATGCCCCCCATTATGTTGCCCATCATTTACAGAGCTTTACAGTGCTGTCTTGAATTTATATTTGCACTTACAGTTTTCCGACTTTGCACGCATTGAAACACGATTTACGGGCGCACAGGAAATGCTTGCTTCCGATTGCATAGTTTGCGGCCGGCCTTAAGGGGGACCTCCTTGCGGCGCCGTCCATTTGAATAGCAGCGTAGCCGTAGCGCTACGCAGGGCAGTTTTGCGGCCATTTTACGGCCCTTAATAGAATGAGGCCCTAGGTACCCCTGTATTGTATTTAGATTTCCAATTAATAATAAAGTGTAGTAATTGAATATCACACTGCATTTATTGTGTGAAATAAGCATAATCAAGTATGGAGTGGAAGAGTTTTGATTTTTCTGCCGAACTGAGTCATACTCATTTGTTACTAGCAAGATAAATCCTGGGTAATTAACTGTACTTTCAGGTTATTCACACGACTTTCAGAAAGCTTTACTAAGTAGATTATATTCACGGTTTCCCAAAGAGCTGTACAAACAGGCTTTCATGTTGTGTTTACTTAGAATATTAATAATTAATAGAAAGGCACAAAATGTTGGTATCATGGTTTGTATTTAAGTCCCTTTCTTGACAGCAAATACATTTTTTTAATTGCTATTTTTTAATTGTTCTACGCGTTCCTTTTTGGAATTGCCATGTTAGCCTCTCTCATTCCTTAAAATCATCAGGGCAGTCATTGGTGTGAGGTGGATGGGCAGCAAGCTGTGATTATCCTTATTGTGCCTGCCAATGTTCAAGGCATGGCTTGTGGGCTATTATGCGGTCATACAGTACAGCTTCCAGTGTGGAGCCATTAACACATAACCGCTTGGAATATGAGAAAGCCGCAGGTTGCATTGTTTATATTAGATGATGCAAATTGGATGTACACAGCTTGTTGTCAACTCACTTCATATACTGACACTCTTTCACACTGATTGGGAGGAGTGAGGGAGGCCAACGTGGTAGCGCTCATTAGTGCCAAGCATCCACTTAGTGCTCTCTCTTACTAGGTTGAACCTTGAAGCAGCAGTTTTGACTGGGCTCGTTTTTTTTCCAAAGAACCTATTGTAAATATATTATTTCAGTGATTCTTTAAAGGACCACTGTAGTGTATTTACAAGTAAGGCTCATATGTTTCTTTGATGGGCAGAGACTATTAAAAACTGTAAGCAGTTTAACATAAATAAAAGTAATTTTTTTTTGTTAGCCTTTAAACTGTCAGTTTTCTCCTCGAACAGAGCTGTGTATCTCCTCCTACCTGTATCAATCAGCACGTGGCCAGCTTTACCTGTGTATTGGACTAAACATAAAGTGTGACCAGTCAAGGTTCTGCTTCAGACTGAGCATGCTCAGTAAAAGGGTGACGTGGCTATGATGGCAATGGGCAGGGCCTATAGGGCAGCTGCTAGCATGTTACAATAGAGCTGTTACCTCTGTGTAGGCAGTGAGAGCAGACCCAATGACATCAGCCCAGCCTGCTTCCAAGCTCCGTGATAGTCCAGCACAGAAACAAAGCTCGTCATGCCCCTGATAGGCACAGGTAGGAGGAGATACACAGCTCTGCTTGAGGAGGAAACATTTTAACTTTTATTTATTTTAAACTGCATACTGTTTTTCATAGCCTGTGCACAGCAAGCAAATACTTGACCTTGTAAATGCACTACAGTGATCCTTTAAGTCCTGTCCTCTTGCTATTGCATTCCCCTTTATCTGAAATCTGTTGCCATCCTAATTTTTTTAATTTTTTTATTGTGGGTCATGTAACTGCTATGTAATACGTTTTAAAATATATGAATGAAACAAAGATACTATACTAAGACTGCTCATTGCAGTGGTTATTTATTTACTGGGCTGTTTCTATTTCATTTCCAGCTGTACATACCTAGAAGATGACATGCTCTGCGTTTATACAAGGTACACTTTGCATGTGTGTCTCTTCCTGCACAGCCTTTTGCAAAGTGACATTGGTTTGGCTTGTGTTTTGTCAGTATATTATTTGAATGAGTTTTTGTGGACCCCCTCAAGATCACTCATTAACCTAAAAATCCATATGGTACAACCTGGCAAAATTAACAAATTTGCATTGCCTTAAAATAATGATACAGAGAAGATTTTTTTTAAGCTTAATTGATCATTTTTGCCTTATTATAAGACCATCACTTAATTTGATGTGTGAAGAAAATAAAGGCATTAATCAAAAATATGATTAAAATGCAGGTTACTTGTTTTAGAATTGTATTTTTTGAATAAAAAACAATGTAATAATGAGGCAAACAATGAATTTGGTGAGTATTTAGTGAGAACCGTTATTACTGTATATATGTAATTAACAACTTGTAAAGTATAGTGACTGTAGTTTCCTGATTTGCTGTACCCCCCAAGTGGTTAAATGTGTTATTGTTTATTGCTAATATCAAAAATGTCACATTATTGCAAGGCAAAAAATTAACGATTTGCGTAATTCATCATTAACCAATAAAAAAACGTAATAACCACATTTGGGACAATTAAAAGGAATTTGATCCCATTAACTCATATTTATAACAACCTATAATTAAAATATGACCTTTATTGTGTGTTATTAAAATTATTAATTAACAAGGACATTAAAGAAAGAACTATAAAATCTGGTCCCAAATATAATTTGAAAATTTCCAAAGCACACTTGGCAACATTATTATACATTGCAATCATACCTTTATGTTGTATTTTAGGTAAATAGTCGGGATCTTCATCTACATTAATAGCTCCCAATATATAGCAGTACAACGGGTTAATGGCTAAATCAGGCTTCACCCAAGTGAATATAAATATACTAGCGACTTGCCTGTCAAAAATTATGGGGCAATAAAATTTCAAGCCATGGGAACGTTGTTTGACATAGAATGAAAACCTTTTTTTACTGTGAGGACCTTCAGCGCTCATTGCGAGGCTTGCGCTGAGCGCCTTTGGCGCTCATTGCGAGCCTCTCCTGTTGTGTACTTTTGGTCCTCTGAGAGAGATATATATTTCTATGTATATGTAGTTAAGTAATAATTAATGATTTCTTAAATCAATTAATATACTTTAATTATTTATAATTTATATATGCAGGGAGCAATAGGCTGAAGAGCTAACAATCTGTTTGTATTTTGCGTCTGCATAGAATATACATTGTGAGTGTTAGTGCCCTGCTTATAAAGTGTAATGAATGTTCCAACTAAATAGGCTGCGTGTGCGAGGTAAAGCCGTTGGTTTATTGTGTAAAGTGGCATTGTATAGTCGTAATGTTATTAATGTGGTACGCATCTTGTGAGCATTTTCCGGCTTTTGTAATATTGTATTTAGGTCGTAGTGTGATAAAGTGCTACGCGTTTAGCAGTGTTTTGCGCGGTCAGTGGTCGTGTTTCCTCGCTTAGGCAATTTTTGAGTGGCAAAATCATCTAAATAGAGTTAAATTTGCATTCCACCTCACTCCCAGACGTCCTGGCTGTTTCCCCGTGCTGACTGTGATGTTTTTGTAATTTTTTGGGGTGTATTTAGTGTGTTTTTCTTTGTTTTTGCTTTTCGTCGTTCGAGCCGCTAATCTCGTAATTTTTTGCATCTCGTATTTTTTTCGAAGTCCCGTGGTTGTAATCCGCTTGCACGCCAAGGCAATCCTGCGTTTAGGAAGTGTTTTTCGGCTAAGTCCCACGCTTTTTAGTGGGTTAACGGCTCGCAGGCGATGAGCGCCTCATCGGCTAAGTGCTATGTGTTAACGGCTCGCTTCGCTTTGCAAGGCTCGCAGCGTTGAGCACCTTTGGCGCTCATCTGCTAAGTCCTACGCGTTTGCAGCGAGGCTCCCAAGCGATGAGCGACGACTAACTCGTACGCACCTCGCAAAGCGTGACAACGTCTCGCAGTTTGACAACTATTATATGGAATTATAAAGCCTTTCCACAATGTAACATACAGTAGAGGAGGGGTGCACAAGTTCGGTCCTGACTGGCCGCACTCAGGCCTGGATTTGAAGATATCCCTGCTGCGCACAGTTGAGCCAATCACACCTGTGCACAGAAAGGAAAGCCTCAAATCCAAGCCAGTGTGCGGCCCTCCAGGATCAAACTTGTGCACCCCTGTAATAGAGCCTTCAGTCTTCCTTCCACTCTCCAACCTGTACCCTGTGCTATGACAAGAGCCAAACCACTAACCGCTCCCCGTGAGCAAATTAATGTGACATACAATAAAATAACTTGTTTGTGTCAAGTCCTACCAGCCTTACATCATACTGGAAAATATATGTACAGAGGTGTGAAATGTACACACGCCTGGATTTGTAACAACAGTTTTGCTTGTGTTTCGTTTGCTTTAGGTTTCTAAAAATAATGGACTATACATACATTATTGGAGTGACACCATAATAGTGTTTAATGTGCATCTGTATACCAGTCAGTGTATTAAAGGGCAAATTCCACCTAAATATACTTTTTAAAATTAACTAGACAAGTTACTGTCCTTGTCTGCCATTAAAAGCAAAGATCATCACTAAATCTTAGAATTGGGAGATATGTGATCTGATTGGTTGTAGGAGCCACATCCTCCAGTATGGTCACGAAGGACACACAGTGGCACAGACCCAAAGGATGCACAACAAGTTGATCTGGTTTATTAATCTGATAATATGAAGAAATCTCTAAAATACTTGAAATAGTTTGGTATTGCATCAGTAATCACACAAATTATAAGGACATTAACATAATCAGTATTGCTAGTTACAATTTTAGTTTCTTGAAGTACTTGCTATCTGCCTCCTGCTTCTTCCCACCTCAGTCTGGCATTGCAGCATGGTGTTTTTATATACCAGTAGTTTTTCATTAGATCTCCTGCAATGATTTAAGTTAGGAAGTTTACAAAATAAAGTTTCTCTTTTTAAACAGGACTACAAAACTTTTTGTCTTGCATTTAACAGAGCAAGTTGCTTTAAAATTAATTATTTTAAAGGGACATTGAAAGATTTTTTCTTTGTTGTGTATTTGATAATGTGTCAAAGTGTGTTTTTTCTTTTTTTTTAAATTAAGCTCTCAGAGCACAAGACATATTCAGATCGGTGCAAGCAAGCTTTTGCAATATTATCAGGACCTGCTCAAAAATGTTTTTTCATATCCATGGCTTACACAGCTGCTAATGTTTATTACATACTTCAGAAACAAGTGAAGTTTTTCTTGAACAACAGTGGCTCTTTAATGGAGGGTCCAGTGCAGAACAAACTTTGTTGGATGTAAAGTTGGCTAAGTAGTTTGCACCTGTCAGTCTGTGTGTCAGCAGCTTCAAACGTGATAACATTAATGCATATTGTATAACTTAGTGCAAAGTTTAAATAAAATGATGTTTGTGTGACAAAGAACTAAACCCCTTCAGTTGTAGATAGGTAATTCTATATGATATGTAATTGTTGGTATGGTGCCACTGTGTCAAGTGTGTCAATTATGAGCCAGCAAATATTGGTCCAAATACAAATCCCAAGCATAGACCAGTTACCCTACCATTTTTATTTACAGGGTAGGGGAAATAAGTTTTGCTTCATAAACACCTTCATTTTATTTAAACATATTTGTAAGTTACTGATACATTTCACAAACCCCTTTCCAGGGCCTGGATTTTTGGTGCATTGAGCCACCATACAGTGCATACTGCCCCATTGGAAAATGGGTGGGGGAATTATATTGCCACATGGGAAATGTGGGCAGGTGGGGTGTATACTGTATGTAATTCCCCATGTAATATTACTGTATTCTGTGTTCTGTTTAAACTGTGACTGAGTGATCATGATAGGGTTAAAACAGGGTGTGCTGAGTCTGTAGTGATCAGACACCTCTATTGTACTGTTATTTGTTCTGGCCCATTGCAAGCATATAAAGTGAATCCCATTTGGCATGTACTCAATCTGGACCACTCTGACACAGAGACAGTAGGATGTGTATTAGAAGGTAGCCCTATTGTTCTCAGGTGCCAGCTATCAATGTACTGTTAGACCCCATGAGGAGTCATCTCCTATAATTGTCTTCCACACCCTCCCATTGTTACATTGTGTACACCCCCTTTGTATCTAACTGTTATAAATATTGCTGATTTTTCAAAAATAAATCACTTCACTGCTGGAGACTTATAGACATCGTATGTCTCTTATTTTGCTCCTGATGGCTGCGATACTTAACCTATCTCCACCCTGCAAGTAACTTGTCCTGATTACTACCACATGAAGGTTACTGAGACTCCTAGAAGTGATGATTCAAGATGGAGAGATCCTGACTGATATAGAAGCCAGATATCAGGGTGCTGGTGCCGAGATTTCCAAGAGCCCAACGGTCCTTGTGGGTAGATAACCTGTAGTCTATAGCAGGTGGCTCTGTGCAGTAATAGCCCCTACTCACGGATCATCACAATATATTTTTTTTTTAGACATTACTCGTGTAACAATTCCATTCAGATCTGCATTTTTAAAACAATTTCTGTGGTTCTTTCAAATACACTGCAGTGTAATATTTATAATGCACACTTTTCAGGAACTTGACTTGAAAATGAACAAAATGCCTTTATATAGTTACAAATAAAAATAAAGGCTGTAATTATTTATTTAAACTACTTACTGTAATTACTATTTTTATTGTGTTGTATTCAATGTTGTTTTAATGACGATGGACATTATTAAAACCCAGGGAGGAGTGGGAGGAACAGTGGATGCAGAAAAGATCTGTATTCACTTCTGTTTATAACATCCTCTTCAATTGCCTCTTGACAATGAAACCCAGTGGCAGATTAAGGCCCCTAAAATAACCCTCCCTCTCAAGCTACAGACAGACAAGCCGTCTACGATGGACAATCAGAGGCATTAAATATAACATTTTCTCTAAAATGCTTTTGTGTTTTTGTCTAACTAATGTTGTTATTTTGTTACATACCTCACAAACATGTGAAGTTTTGAGTAAACTAAAGTGGTACTTTTAGGGAATCATATTTGGATGGGAATTGGATTCTTCCCAGGGTAACTTTCTCTCAGTATACACCATTTAGGATAATTTCCGACATGTGTTATCCATTGAATGTTCTTGTCCACCATGACCTTAATTTGACTTTTAATCACATTCCCTATTCAAGTAAAAATATTGCACAGTTGAAATGGAAATGCTGAGAAGTGTTTGTTCTGATTATTTTACCATTTTCATATGACCTACTTTTGACTTTAGATTTTTTTTTTTAGTTTGTCTCTAGAAAACTAACATTTTCCATGGAAATAATCCAAATATTATAAAAAATATATTTGTAAAGAGGATTTAAAAAACAGTTTCAAGTTAGGAAAAGCTGTAAGGTAAGCAGGACATTTCATCAGAATATAGGGTAGATCACATTATCAGTTTTAATATACAGTTAGATGTATTTGTCTTCAATGTGTGTTTACAGCAGCTTCACATTAAAATGTCACCATTAAAAAACCCTTAATTAGTATTGTTAGTTACAATTTTAGTTTCTTGAAGTACTTGCTTTCTGCGTCCTGCTTCTTCCCACCTCAGTTCGGCATTGCAGCATGGTGTTTTTATATAGTTTTTCATTCGATCTCCTGATCTTAGTAAATAAAATAAAATGTATCTTTTTAAACTTTTTGTCTTGCATTTAACAGAACAAGGTGCTTTAAACTTTTTCTTTGTTGTGTATTTGATAATGTGTCAAAGTGTGTTTTTTCTTTTTTTCAAATGAAGCTCTCAGAGCACAAGACATGTTCAGACCTTTAACTGCTCTTGGGGGGCTTGCCTGCAGTCAGCCAATGAGATCTACAGACTTAAGTATTCTCTCTGCATTTTCTGTCAGTTTCAATTACATGTAAACAGGTTTTACTTAATATGTTTTTATGCAAAAATAACATATTTTGTTACATTTAAAGTGTGCTATTTTAAATGCTTGAAAAAATAACAGTTGTGTTCCCTTTTAAATTAGAAACTTTAAATGGACACCGCAAAAGTCCCAGTAATTGCTGAAATGAAAACTACATATACTAATTGGTTGGTATTAAAAAAAACAAATTGAGTGGAAGTGTTAAATAATTGAGTGTGCAATTTAGACAATTTAAGCAATACTTACCTGAAAAAATCCTCCCTTTTACAAACTTTTTTCCCCTTTTTATATGGAAATTGAATGCTGAAAATGTAAAAAAACAATTATTTTTATATCGGTGCAAGCAAGCTTTTGCAATATTATCAGGACCTGCTCCTAAAAAAGCTGGTATAATCAGAGTATTTTCTATAGATTGGTATTTATTGGCCTTTTTTTTTAAGGCCAATCTGATGTTCATGACATCCTTACTTCTTAACAGGGCTTTTTACCATTACAATTTACCAAGCAGCAACCAGTAATGGTAAAAAGCATGTAGGTAACTAGAATGTGCAAGGTGTGCCATGTCTCCATAGCAATATCCAGCAGTTCAACAATGTTTACTGCAGTTCATAAATATATCCATTATTAAATGTATATAGACATTTATGGTTAGCAAGCAAGTTGAGCAGTGACTGAATATTAATGAATAATAGCAACAGGCACTTTTTAAAAACAATAACAAGGACATAATGTAATGCCAGTTGCTACTGGGTATCTTCAACTTCTAAGAGCAAATCTTACAGCAGAGCTATGGATTAAAGGACCACTATGGTAATATTTTAAAATGTTAGTATTTTGAAGGACTAACATTTTTAGAATTCAAAACAAAATAATGCACGCTCTATTTTATTCCATTTTACATGCAATTATTCTGCCATGGAAATAACCATTTTGGCTTCAGCAAGTGAACTTCCTGAGATGGCAGGGAGCTTTGAATAGACAGGAAGTATTTGTTTTAGTGTGGGTTGTTGCATCTGCCAGTGCTCTTCTAGAGAGAAGTAAATTAATTTACAAGACACACGAGAAAGTAATAGTCAGCAGCAGGATAGTATAATTGCATATAAAAGTTGCAAAATGTCATGGTTGTATTTTTTGTACTTCATTAAGAAAATCGGCCATTATCTTGTTTAGTTATTAGGCCTAGAAAAAAAATGACCAGTGGTAATTTTTCAGATTTTTTTTTTGTACAAATGTAATGGATACTGTTTAAATAAAATATTCTGCAGATTTATGAAATTGACCATATTTATAAATGCATGATGTACAAGCCTTTGAGAGTATAAGCAGATGAATATTTGTCACTACATTTTGTTTACAGAATTATTTTTGATTGCTTTGACAAATAAAATCACCATTGCATATACCCCCTTATGTGAATCAGTGGGCAAAATTAATCCTGCTTTGCAAGGAATGCAAGGTGGTTTGCTACAATGGCAGCGCTTCCATAGAAAGCCATACCACCCTTATTTTTTGTGAGGAATTTTTAGTTCTTATTAGCAGGTCTTGCAGTGGGCTGAGTTGTTCAGGTTTCAACAGGTTAACATTTCTGTTGCCACAATATTTCTGTAAATTATGTGAGATTTTTACTCAATTTGCCTTAAAATTATTTTTTAAGTAATTCCAGATTACTACTGTGACTTTAGGCCAAAATATCCTCAATTTCATCTGAGGTAGAATTAGAAATTCTTACTTGTAGCATCACTGTGTGTCAAATTTTACTAATTTAATAATTTTCTCCCTTTTTTACTGTTGCACAGTTAAAGTGCTACTTAATTCAGCATAATTTGGACCACATCACAGTAAAGATATCCTAAACGCATGTTAAAATACTTTTAGAATTTTTTTAATATGTGCATTTTTCAGAAGTCAAATCAAATAAGATCTGTGTTTACATGTGTATTAGACTGTGCACATGCTTTTGCATTATTGCTGCCAATCACGTTGCAGGGGTGTGTCCCATATTAAGTCAATGGTAACTGCTTACATTTACAGTTTGAAGGGAACATACCTTGTAATTTCTTACTGCAGAAAAAAAAAACTTAAAGGGATATGTAAGTTTCCTGAATTACAAATGCATCGGATAGTGGAGAATTAATAGTATATATATATATATATATATATATATATATATATATATATATATATATATATATATATATTAAAATGTTTGCATGAAAAAATATCAAAATAAACATTTAAACATTTATCATGAAGTTAGCAAAATCTATTGTGATTTCTGACTGTTTAACACCCCATCCAATTTGTTTTGGCCAATCCGGTTAGATGAAAGATTTGAGACATAGCACTATGTTAGTTGCTATGGCAACAGCACACAGCATAGACAGGAAGCAGAGATGAGTCATATCCCAGCAGTGACTGGGAGGCTGACAACACTGCTCTCCTATTGGCTGAGCAAGCAAGAGCAGGTAAATAGTGGGTTAATATTGCTCTCCCGATGCTGCATGCTGATTGGGTGGGGATCAGGAACTTGTGTAGACACCCTCTGGGGATGTCAACACAATCATTACAGGGATTTTTAGATATTAACAAAAATTACATGTTTTATGAGATGTGCTGCATACATATAGGCTGCTTTTTGTCTATAGAGTGCAGAAATGTATTAATCCAGCTAAATTAGATATCCCTTTAACAAATCTATTTGTGCAGGCATGGAATGCTATAGGTTAACTGGTCAGTGCAGTGTAACCTGAGCCTTGGGAAAGCTGCTGTCAGTCATAGTCTTTCACATAGAGAATCACTTTGTACTACACTGAGCAATCTGTTATTACTCATGCAACGGGGAGTGGGCATGACAGCCTTGTATGTAAACATACATTTAAGACTTTAGATTTTTTCGCTGTGAGATAAATCTTGTGCTCTTTCACACCAGGAAGAGCACTTACGGTGAGATAAATGGCCCTTTAAGTTTAGATTGTCGTATTGGTCCAAGACAAAGCAATATGGATGAAGCAAGTTATACTTTTAGAGGTGAAGCTGGAGATTTGGTCACAGATAAGTTGACATAAATCCATAAGGGTTTCTTCTTGAAGTGTTTTATATGAATGTGGAATGAGTATCAATATGAAGCAGATAAAGAAGAATTTGTTTTAAATGTAATGTTTATTCTAAACTCAAGCTTCACTTAATATGTAACAATATTATATTTGTTATTAGTGTGTTTTGATTTTTTCACAACATGCTTAACAGGATCGATAGACCAATGCAATTACATCCCAAGATTTCCATCTAAATGTATATTTTTCCACACCTAGCGGAGTTCCTGGAAAATGTAACCCTGTGTGTCTGATGATGTGATCACTTTTATTCTTTACAGGAGTATTTAGCCTGGCATTTTTGAACAAGAGAAATTCAGAAATAAAATGTAAGAAGCACATATATGAGAGCAGGACCATTTAAATAGAGCACACTTTGGGATAGTGTCTAACCGTTCGGGATAAAGTATAACCCGGATGTGGACTTATTGCCCACTGGTAGAAGCCAATTGTGGCTGAATCTTTCATTTGGGGTTGCCAGTTCATCTGTAAAGAAATACCTGCCTGGTATTTTGCATTTCCAAAATCTTGAGGATCTGCAGCCTAAATGAGTATTATTCCACAATGCACACTACTATGTGGTGTCCTTCTTCCGGTGTGCTCTCTTATTTGTTGTTGTTCTAAAATATAATTGAAG